>JAQSUU010000111.1:2937500-4275000 GCA_038087645.1 Saccharum hybrid cultivar R570 | reverse complement strand
AAGACCACTGGCCCTGTTTGGATCAGTTTTGGATTCTTGTTTTTGTGTCTAGTTTTTAATAACCTGACTTCATTTATTACTCTATAGGTCACAATAAACTAGTAAAAGCTATGTATCAACAGTTTCCTGGTTTTTAAGAATCTGACAAAAACTGGCAGCAAAAACTTCCTGTTTGGATCTCACCAGTTTTTCTAAAAGCCAGATTCTTTAAAACTGGCAAAAACGGGAGGGATCAAAATAGGGTCTATACTGTTTTATTGCAGTATTTTGGATGCATTTATTTCGTTCCTTTTTCATAACCATATACTAATTCTCTGCTCATCAAAACTCCACCCAAAAATACTTGTTACATTTGATGTAAAAAAAATACTTGTTACATTTGACTTTACACTTCGATGTGTATCTTTGACCACAATTTTTTTGTAGACTATATTCTTAAGATCCTTGAAACTTGTAAGATTTTGCAAGTATATATGTTAGGATATATATATAAATCTATACATATAACTTCGATGTTTCCACACTAATAAATAGTTTAGAAGTAATTAATGTTTATGGTTTTGAGGCTTGACCAAATCTTGTACTAAACATGTTTTTTGACTGGAGGGAGTATATGCTTTTCATTTGATTTTCTAATAACCTGTTACTGTAGTTCTATTTTAATACAAGAAATAATGTACTTTACTCAGGACTACAGTGAAATTTCGAAGCCTTGTGTGGAGTGTGGGAATGGAATCAGTTTAATTTCACAAGAAAAATATGAGAATAGAAAAAAAATCTAGCGTTCCAAACAACCACTAGTAGAAAAGAGTACAACGCCGACGCCCCCTTTTTATACCACAGGCGGTTTTAGTTATCACACGCCTATGGTATAAAAAGAACGGTCTCAGAGCTGCCAACCGCCTGTGAAGATGCATTACCACAGGCGGTTGGTTTACACAGGCGCCTGTGGTAATGCATCTTCACAGGCGGTTGGCTTAAGGCCTGTGAAGAAGCATTACCACAGGGATTTCTCTGGGTGTAAATACCACTTCTTCCTCCCCGAGTAGCACTGTATCTCGTAGCCACCTTCCATTAGAGGCGATTTTGGAGGTCCAGATTTTACAAAATGCAAGGGGGAGGTTTTGATCTTGATTTCTTGGAAGGAGATTGCCAAAAAAAGGTTAGTTTATGTCCCAATTGCCTCAATTTGCTCATTAATGCTCAATTAGAGCCACTTTTTGGATCTAGGGTTTCACCATGAGTGTGGGAGAAGAATAGCCAGCTTCTTGTCTTTATTTCTTAAGATGGTTAGATGAGGTTGCTCAAGATGGTTGGATAATGCCTCTCATCTCTCTCTTTTCATGTTTGCTTCTCAATTTTTAGCTAGTTTATGCAAAATTGAATCAATGGTGTGTTCTTGTATATTTATGTAGAGAGAGAAATGTAGATTTTTTATTTTTCAATTATGTGGTACTTTGGTTTTTTACTTCAATATCTCTCCTTATTTCTCAATTTATTTTTTCCACATCTATATATTTCTAATGAATTGTGTGTTTCTATAATTATGCTATATACTTAGATTTTTTTTAATCATGCAACTTAGGTTTTTCCTTTAATCCCAAGCTAAACCATAAACCCTAGATAATAAATCCTAGATAAATCCTATCTAAACCCTAGATCATGAATGGTGTTTTACATGTAGTGATGGAGAGGTCATTCTGGATGTATAATTTATCAAGACTAGATCCATCATACATAACTGAGGTCCAGAGGTTTATTGATGCTGCTAAGAACCATGCTTCAAGAATAAGAAAGACGCACATACATTGTCCATGCATGGATTGTAGAAATTTTGCTGTATCTGATGACATCCAACAAATCCTTACTCATCTAGTCCGTCGAGGATTTATGAAGGATTACTTGATTTGGACAAAGCATGGAGAGGGTAGCTCTGCTCCTTATGCAACTGGAATTCCTACGAACATCGATGTCGATGGTCCAAAAGTGCTTGTTGACGGGTTTGAGTTCATACACGAGACACAACAACCTGACACCGATGGTCTAGCTACTGAACATGTTGTGCCAAATGTTCCTGATCATGGTTTCGCTGGAGGAAATGAAGATGGCGCCGAAACTAATATTGCTGCGGAAGATGCAGAATTTCTAGAGTCAATGTTGCGTCGTCATGCGGACGATCCATCAGTGTTCTTCATGAAAGGTATGGAGACCCTGATGAAGGCAGCAGAAGAGCCTTTGTACGATGAGTCCAAGGGTTGCACCAAAGAGTTCATGATGCTGCGGTCTGTGCTAAAGTTGTTGGTGTGCAAAGCTAGATATGGTCTTTCTGATGCTGGCTTCGATGCGTTCTTGAGCATTATCGCAGACATGCTTCCTAAGGAGAACAAAGTGCCTGCTAACACGTACTATGCAAAGAAGCTAATCAGTCCACTCACGATGGGTGTTGAGAAGATCCACGCTTGTAGAAATCACTATATCCTATATCGAGGTGATGATTATAAGGACTTGGACAGCTGTCCGAAGTGTGGTGCAAGTAGGTACAAGACAAATAAAGACTACATAGAGGAAGAGTGTGCTGCCTCCATGTCTAAGGGAAAAAACGAAAGAAGACCCAACAAAAGACCCAGAAGAGTAGTTCAAAACCCACCGGCAAAGAAAAGGAAGAAGTAGACTATTATGCGCAGAAAAAGATTTCTGCTTTGGTGATGTGGTACCTTCCTGTGGTCGATCGATTGAGGTGTTTGTTCGCTAACCCAGAGGATGCCCAACTTATGAGCTGGCATGCTTCTGATGAGCACAAAGACGATGGGAAGCTTCGGCACCCAGCCGATGGCCAGCAGTGGAAAGATTTCAATGAAAACCACAAGGACTTTGCAAGGGAACCAAGGAATGTTAGGTTCGTACTGAGTACTGACGGAATGAATCCATTTGCTGAGAGGAGCAGCAAGCATAGCACATGGCCGGTGATCCTCACCATCTACAACCTTCCTCCATGGTTGATGCAGAAGCAAAAGTACCTTTTGCTAACCATCCTTATCTCTGGACCTACACAGCCTGGAGTTGATATGGATGTTTTCTTAGAGCCCTTAATGCAGGACATGAAGATACTGTGGGAAACAGGTGTTCAAATGTTGGAAGAGTACCGCAAAGAATCATTCACGCTCAGAGCAATTATCTTTGTTATGATCAACGACTACCCTGCTCTCTTTACATTATCAGGGCAGTTCAAGGGGAAGCTTGGTTGCGTGGTATGCATAGATGGCACCGCTTACGTGTACCTTACTGCATCTAAGAAGATAGCGTACATGAGGCACAGACGCTTCTTATCGAAAGGACACAGGTACCGGCAGAAAAAGATGGATAAGTACTTTGACAATAATAGTGAACTACAGTCTACTGCTCCATCAGGTAACAGTAAAGGCAAAAAAGTTTTCAGCATAGTCAGTAAACTCAAATTTGTTTTCGGGAAGAAGACAAAAGACGAAAAACCAAGAAAGAATGTCAAACCAGCTCCAGGGGCTACATTCAAGAAGAAGTCTATTTTCTTTGAGTATTTGGAATACTGGCCAGAGTTAGATGTACGCCACACGATCGATGGTATGCACGTTCAGAAGAACGTGTTTGAAAGTCTAATTGGCACCTTGCTAGATATGAAGGGCAAGACAAAGGAAGGACTAAATTCATGCATGGACATTGTACAATTAGGCATAAAAAAAGAACTTCACCCTGTTCTGCTAGAAAATGGCAAGTACCACCTCCCTGCAGCAAGCTACAACCTCAACAACGATGAGAAACATGCAATGTGTGTGTGGTTAAAGAAATTGAAAGTTCCATCTAGATTCTGCTCTAGCATATGGAGTATTGTGTCAATGAAAGACCTTACACTCACCAACTACAACTCACATGATTGTCATGTCATGCTAACTACTTTCCTCCCTATTGCCATCAGGGCTATAAACCCAGTGTGGATAAAGGTTGCAGTCACACGGTTCTGCTACTTCTTCAACAGGATCTCACAGAAGGTGATAGATTATGATGAGTTGGCATCTCTTAAGCAATTTATAGTGGAGACAGTGTCATAGTTTGAGATGTGTTTCCCCCAGCATTCTTCGATATGATGGTTCACCTTGTCGTGCACTTGGTTCCACAAATAGAGGCACTGGGTCCCATGTACTTGCATGAGATGTGGACGTATGAGTGTTTCATGTCAATACTAAATGGCTATGTATCAACTCGTGCTCGTCCAGAGGCGTCTATGGTAGAGGGGTACTTAACCGAAGAGGCTATTGAGTCCGGAGGTCCATTCTGCAACAGGGTCCTAAAAGACCAGGTCGCAATAGGTCTACCTCCATCACGACACGAGGGTAGGCTGACTGGAAGAGGGAGGATAGGAAAGAAAACATTGCTTCCAAACGATTACAATACAGTTCTCGAGGCACATCACAGCGTCCTACATCAACTATCGATAATGGAGCCTTTGATCAACCAACACATTAAAGAGGTTCGTGAACCTAATCATGGGCGCACGGAAGAATGGTTAATGAAGAAACACAAGAATCGGTTCACTTCATGGCTAAGGGAGCAAGAAATACCAAATGGAGAAACACTCGAGGAACGCACAATCAAGGTGTTAGCATCTGGACCATCACGCCAAGTCACGACATGGCAGACCTATGACATTAGTGGCTTCATGTTCTGTACCAAGTTCAAGGACCAAAAGAGCATGGCACAAAACAGTGGGGTTCGATGCGACGCCATAGACTCTAAAACTGGTGAGGAAACTACATACTTTGGCTTCGTTGAGGACATATGGGAACTAGACTATGGTACATTTCAGATCCCTTTGTTTCGATGTCAATGGGTTGAAGACAAACATGTCACAGTGGACAACTATGGGGTCAGAGTTCTTGATCTAAGTAAGGTAGGCTACAAAGATGATCCATGGATAATGGCTAATCGCGCTGCACAAGTCTTCTATGCTGAACAGATCCTGTCTCCTAATGATCAAAAGAAAAGTACCGACAAGCCAAAGCATGTAGTTTTCCCTGGAAAGCAACAAGCCATAGGAGTTGATGGTGTATCTGACCTGGATGAATTTAACCAGTTCAGCGACATGTCTCTCTTTGTAGACGATCATCCAGTAAAGATAAGGAATGTTGAGCGAAGCATTCCACAGAGCTCGTTGCCCTGGGTGCGTCACGATGGACAAGGAAGAACAGCAGCTGCCTAGATTTTATTTGTCATTTGCCATGTAATCCATTTATGATAAAATGTGTGTTATGTGCCCTTCTCTATTTCTATATATAAGACCCTATGATTATTTCACTTTTTCTAAGGCTTACTAGTGCCATTGATGTTCAACTCACCAAGTTTGGGATTTTTCTGATGTGGTTTGGTACTTTATCCGGTTTAATTGAATTTCTGCGTGACGTCACCCGGTAATTAGCGCTTGAACTGAGTCTACCCCTGAAACGACTCCAAATGGTGCCAAACTTCTCCACAGGGTCTCATCTACCCTAGGAAACAAAACTTTGTTGTGGTTGATGGAAAAACCTAGTGGGATCTAGGTGTAGTCCACCATTTTTCATCTCATTTAGCGCGAAGAAAAATGTAATAATAGCTTGCAAGACTAGAAAATCCTGAGATCTTGTGTTGGGCCATCATTTGAGTGTAGGAGGTTGTAAAAAAATTTCAAGACATTTGGAGATAGGTATAAGATACATGCTTCACATACGTAGAAGAGCCCTTCCACCAAATCATGATCAAACATATGGGTTCCTCAGCTTTATATTGTCAACGATAAATTGCACAAGGACTATATTTTTTGTAGCATTTACACAAAACAATAAAGCTAACAAAATTTGATTCGTATTTTTCTGGTATTCCTAGAATTATTTATGTATTAAACAAGATATTAGGCACATATTCAATTTAAATCATTTTAAATAAAGCGGCATACAAAAGTACCTCAAACATGAAATTTCATATTTTTAACATGTATATCTAGTCAAGAGGAACACAACAACAGTTTTTTCACTAATTTATAACAAATATTTTTGAAGAAATGATTTTTTGAATCATTTAAACAATTTCTGAAAATATATATAAGGAAAACTTAAAATAAATTGAAAATTATTTCTACAGGCGGTTTTCTTTGGGAACCGCCTGTAGAAATGTATTTCTATAGGCGGCCCTTGTAGTGAACCGCCTGTAGAAATGCATTTCTACAGGCGGCCCTATTAGTGAACTGCCTGTAGAAATGCATTTCTACAGGCGGTGGTCAATACCAACCGCCTATAGAAACGCATTTCTACAGGCGGTGGTCAATACCAACCGCCTGTAGAAACGCCCCCTTATATATTTCATCTCTTCCGTCTGAAATTTTTCTAAGTCCTGGCGCCCAGTTCATTTGAAAGAACGCCGGCAGGCTGCCCGAAATTTTCAAGCCACCGTCGCCGCCCTCGACGCCGTCTAGCCGGAGCCCTCCGTCTTCGTCACACCCATCGAGCACTGCGGTGAGTTCTCCTCCTCGCTCTCTCTCTCTGCGCATGCGCGCGTGACGCCGGCAGACGGGGAAGGGCGGGCGCGGCGGCGGTGGCGGCGTTGGTGGCGGCGGTGGTGCGGTGGTGCGGTGGCGCGGTGGTGCGGCCTGTAGAAAGGGGCGGGCGCGGTAGAAAGGCGTGGGCGCGGTGGTGCGTCGGCGGACGGCGGGCGGGCGCGGTGGCGGCCGGGGAGGGGAGGGAGGGGAGAGGAAGAGGCAGTTTTTTTAATTTGGCAATTTTTTTAGTGAAAATTGAATAAAACCATATAAAAAATAGTTAAAAAATTATAAAAAAATCAGAAAAAATATAAATAAAATCAGAGAAATATTATTATGTCTTTTACATGTAATTTTATATATGTATGTATTATTTGTGTCTTTGTATAAGTAATAGGATTCATAATTATTATTTCATATGTGATTATGATGTATGGAAATATATGTATGTATTATTTTGTGCCTATCATTTTATAAATACTTGTTATTATTTCTCTTTGTATATGTAATAGGATTCATAATTATTATTTCATATGTGATTATGATGTATGGAAATATATGTATGTATTATTTGTGCCTATCCTTTTATAAATACTTGTTATTATTTCTCTTTGTATATGTAATAGGATTCATAATTATTATTTCATTTGTGATTATGATGTATGGAAATATATGTATGTATTATTTGTGCCTATCCTTTTATAAATACTTGTTATTATTTATCTTTGTATATGTAATAGGATTCATAATTATTATTTCATTTGTGATTATGATGTATGGAAATATATGTATGTATTATTTGTGCCTATCCTTTTTATAAATACTTGTTATTATTTCTCTTTGTATATGTAATAGGATTCATAATTATTATTTCATTTGTGATTATGATGTATGAAAATATATGTATCTAGGTCTAATGAATTCGATATGCAATATAAACCGTGTTTCTCATTTACATAGATTTCTGCGATGAGTTCTCCGCACAAGGACGAAGCACTACAGTCTCATCCCACGGAGCAAGTAGAAGGGTCATCTCACCCTATGGAACAAGATCCAAGGGTCATCCTGGGGTCATCCCACCCCACGAAGCAAGTAGAAACAGGCAAATCATCAGAGTCGTCATACGAACAAGAAGCTAGCGACGACATGGAGCCTCCAGAAGTGAGGAAGGCTCGTCGTGAATTGGCACGTGACCCTGATTACAATCCAGAAGCCGATGAGGTAAATTAGAGACATTCATGATTTCGATTCATAGTTTCTACATAGAAACTCATCCATGATTCACATGTCTATACTCAGGAGGTAATGTCTCAGTTTAGAGAGATCATGTCTCAGGAGGAAGTGGCACACGAAGACGCACCGAAACCGACGACCGCGACGACGAGCACTGAGAGGCCATGTCGGCCTAGGACAAGGAAGCGGCTTGGTTTGAAACGAGGCGAGAGAGGGCTGAACCAATTTCCAGATGACACATATGCCATCACAGATGTGAGCCCGATCGGACAGCCCCTATCTCTAGAGGAAGCCCTACCCAAATACCAGAACGCAGTTGGTTTCTGTGTGAGGGACATTCTTGACATCACAATTAAAAACTAGTCCGGTGTGTCCGATGATGACAAGACGAAAATGTGGGATAAGATGAAGACGAGGTTCCAGTTTTCTCGGAACATGCCAGATGATCTAGTGAAGGCATATACAATGAAGCAATGTGCAATTAGTTTCCGAGGTTGGAGGTCGGAGATGAATGTCAAGTATGCAAAGACAGGGATGGATCCGACAACAAAATACAAGATTTCTAAAGGGCAGTGGGCTATTTTTCTAGAGCAGAGGAATGACCCTAACTTCATAGTTCAGAGTGAAGCCAACTCCCAGCTCACAAAGAGAAACAAGTACCACCACCATCTAGGCACAGGTGGTTACCAGCGCCAGGTTCCCAAATGGAGGCAAGAAGAGGCTGCGAAAAAGACGGTAGGGTTGTCGGTGCTATCCGAGCAAGTCGGTGAAAGGTCCACGAATTGGATCCGTGCTCGAAAACCAAAGGAAACCAAGACCGGTGTGTCCTTTGAAGACCCAATACTTGACAAAGCATCGAAGAGCATCTTTGCAGTGGCAGGCATGCAGCAGGAAGGCAAGTTCACGCCACAAAGGGAGAGGGACATCCTGAGTGTTGGCCTCGGTAACCCCGAGCATCCTGGCCGTGTTCGAGGCATCTCATCCAAAGAAGGATGGAAGGATGGATTCGGCCCTCAGTGGAAAAATGAGTATAAGAAACGTGATCGGTACAAGGAACAAATGGCAACTTATTTTTGGGAAGAGGCAAAGAAAGACTTTCAAGAGATGATGGGGAAGTTGCTAGAAAACCCTCCTCCTGAGTTGATGCAGAAACTAGCGAGTGCGGTGTCAAATCAACAGAACAGCACTCAGGCTCCCCAAATGCAGCTAGTCCCAGTGGTGTCACAACCGTTGGTGGCACAGAGTGAAAGAATCATTCCAAGCAGTGTCGCATCTACGGCAAACAAGGATCACTATCCAGTTGACGACATTGTTACTTGTACACCTTGCTCCCTAGTCATAAGATATGGGATTAATAATCATCGTACAAGGGAAGTAGCCACGGGCAAAGCGATCCTAGGAGGACCTAAATACCATGGTGCTGACATTCCTAAAGACTACTGCAGAGTAGAGGTATCGACCGTGGTCCAAGGATATGAGGACAAGATTCTAGACATCCCTGGTCCCGAGGACATTGTGAAACTCAGACAAGCAATAAACAATTTCATCCTTTGGCCTCGGAGGGACGTGCAACTGAGGGAGCCACCACCACCCTCTCAAGAGATGCCACTCACCCAGGAGTCGTCAGCTCATGTCGATCCTCTTCCTAACCCACCGCCTTCACCTCTCCAGTGTCTTCCCGACCCACCAGAATCACCTCTCCACGTTTGCCCTGACCATCAACCATCTCCTCTCCATGATCTTCCTACCCCACAGTCAACACAATCTCCACCACCATTCAATTCCACCCCTTCCCCACAACTCAAAGATCCAGAACCAAGAAGTGAGCCACCAAAGGTGCCGAAGAAGAAATTTTTGATACCCAAGTTGGTTTCACCATACGAGCCAAAGAAAAAATCAGCTGGGCAAGTGAGATTTTTGTTAGGCATTGCTTCAAAACGCACTGTACAAGAACATGAGATTTCTGAGCTAGCGAAGTCAGAGGTGTCAGCGCCTGAGGTCATAACTCCTATCAAATTCAAGGTGCCAACTGCAGAAGACTACAAGCATATCCCTAAAAAGTACATGTGGGGAAAGCCTCTACTCAGTCGGGCCAAACTCTTGAAGAAACCAAATGGTATAAAAAGGTTTCATGACTGGTACATGAGAGCCTCTTCTGCTGGCATCGACACCATCAGCATGTGCATACCACAAATAGCATTTCTCAGCAAGAGTACTAAGAAATGCATGCTTACATTCGATGACATGTGGGCACTGATGAACCACGAGATGCTAGACGTACAGATCGTAACGACATTTGCATTGTAAGTGTTACATAGTTACACACATTGTAGTTGCATCAATTTTCAATATCTAACATGCTTGTGCCTTGCAGAATGTTATATGATCAACAGGATATATATTTTGGTTTGGACTTTCATTATTGTGTCGAGGAAAGGAATGACTATCTCTGCCCAATAGATATAGCCGAAGATCAGCACACATTCCGAATCGGGGATGGCAACAAAGAGTTACAGGGTTTGGAAGGTGCAGAACGGGATGAGAAACTCCGAAAGTTGAAAATTGATTTTGAAGCCAAATACGCCTTCTACATTGGAGATTCTCTAAAAAAGTTTCAAGATAGGAAAGCGGTGGTGGCCCCGTACCACTTTGGGTAAGTGTGAGTTTGCATTTATCTATCTAAACTATTCCAATGCACAAATGCATCATGAATTTGATTGGAGTAGGAACCACTAGATATGCTTCATCATTTATCCCAAGGAGGGAAGGGTGTTGGTACTAGACTCCGCAGATTACCTGAAAGAAAGCTATGCTCCATTCATCAAACTGCTAGAGTTGTAAGTCGAGCTATGCATGCATACTTAAGCATAGTGAGAGTTTGAGAATAACATGGTGATTCTATTTGAGATCATAGGGCATACAGGTTCTATAAGATAAATAATGGAAAGTGTGAGTCCAACAGACCAGGGCAGCCATTGGAGGTTATACATAACTGGCCGGTACGTATGAAAATTTACTATTATGGATACAAATCATACACATAGGACCATGGTTTCAACTATAAATAACCACTCTCCTGTTATACAGTGCATGAAGCAACCACCCTTATCTGTCCTCTGTGGCTACTACGTGTGCGAGAACATGAGAGAGAACGGATGATATGAAAGGAACCCTACCAAGGTAATATAAGTAATAGTCCTATATACAGTTCCGACATTAAAGTTGCAAGTCATACAATATACGATGTTTATAAAATTTCTTTGTAGGTATATAAGCAAGGGACGGCGGAGCGTATAAACAAACATGCTTTAGACAACATAGTTGAGGACATCTGCTCGTTCCTCATGAAGCATGTCATTCTACGTGAAGGCAAATATCATGATGATGAAAGCCAATTATCCATGCCATAGTTCCGGGTGCTAACAGAGATTAGTAAGCTCAAACTTACTAGAGAGGGTTATTAGAGGACAAAAACAAACTTTGATGTATATATAATGTGTGATGATGTATATACTCTTGTAATTAACTTTATGTCTTTGAGCACCAAACTTTGATGTATATAAATGTATGTATGAAATGAAATATTTAAATTGCATGTTGCTATGTTTGAACACCGACCAATATCAATATATTTAAATAATAACAATATAAATAAATAAATATATAATAATACAATTTTAAAATACGTTTCCACAGGCGGCTCTCTTAGGGAACCGCCACAGGCGGTTCCCTAAGAGAGCCACCTGTGGAAATGTTTTCTACAGGCGGCTCACAAGGAACCGCCTGTGGAATTGGCTCATTTCTACTGGCCTCCAGCGTAGGCGGTGCTGGAAAACGCTAGTCTCTACTATAATGGAACACTTAAATTATGCTTCGTCCATCCAGTAAAACATCCTCCGCTGAGGGCCTCTGACCATTGTGCACCCAGTAGAATGTACACAGTAAATTATCTCCATCAAAATCAAGGGCTACAAGATAATTTCGTCTGGCTTCAACCCAATCCTACGTCCACGATCGTTCCGAGGCTTCAACGCGGGCTTCAACGCACCCTCTCGCGCCCGCGATCTCCTCCGCCCAGGTCGCTCCAGGCTTCAATCACCGATCGCCAAAAAAAGGAAGAACGAAACCACCCGAAGCCGCCGGTGCTCCGCCACATCCCCGCCTCCGTGAGCGCCGCGGCTTCAACGCTCGCGCCTGCGATCTCCTCCACCCGGAGTCGCTCCCAGGCTTCAATCACCGATCGCTGAAAAAAGGGAAAGAACGAAACCTTCATGGTCGGTGCTGAGGACGAAGCCGCGCCGATCGCCCACGACCTTCACGAGCGCCGCTGTCGGTGCTGAGGAGGAAACTGCCGAGGGGAGGACGAAGCGCCGCCGATCACCCACGACCTCCACCCCGCTGCTGCCGACGTCGATCTCCTCCTCCACATCCTCCCCGCCGACGAGATTCGCAGGAGGACGCCGGCGCCGTGGGTGCCCTTCCCCTGGACCTGTCTTCTCGGTGAACCCTGCGAGGCCGCGACGTCCCAGATCAGTCTCATCGAGTTCGCGGTAACGCCCTCTTCCTCCCGGTGTTTTTTCCGCGTCGAGTTTCATGAACGACAGCGCTGGTTCGTCGTTTTCGGGTGAACTCACCTCGCCCGGCGATCGGCATAAGCGCCCAGGTGAGCAGCAGCGCTGACGTGTTGTGTTTGTGCCCCGCGAAGAAGAACGTCTTGCACTCGTCGATCACCAGCTGCAGGTCATAGCTGAACTGCTGCTCCGCCTGCTGTGCTGTCCCACCGCCGGTTTGTCCAGGTGAGCACCAGCGCCGCCGACGTGTCGTGCCCCGCGAAGAAGAACGTATTGCACTCGTCGATCACCAGATGCAGGTCGTAGCTGAACTGCTGCTCCGCCTGCTGTGCTGTCCTGCCGCCACTCCGTCCTGCTTCTTCTTCTCCATCTCAGCCAGTAGGCACAAGAGCAGGCAGAGCTAATTATGGTCCTTATTAGCTTGATGACATCACCACAATGTCATTCATGCTAAAAAGAATACCAGAAATAGTTCATTCAGCACTTTCAAAGCATCTTTATTTTAAGCACGGGAATAGTACACACACATGCCAAGCAGTGATGGTTGTCTTTGAGTAAAACCGGCAATGGCTCCAGCCTCCCATCAGCAGAGGCATCACCGTCACCTACATAGTGCGTTTCCCTGAAATCCCATTATCAAAATTGATAACCAATATGCAGAATCCTAAAATATGAAGCACATAGAGACTGCTACATGTTTGTCATTAATGTGAACTTAGTAATTTGTGCTTGGAATCTCAATATTCAGCTTGAAAGAATATGATATGACATGATTTGTGCGCTGCAGGGACACCATCGCTATTATCTGTCTGGCAACAGCTATGTACAAGTGAAGCCTTGTTCATCCAATGGGTCACTGAAACATATACAACAGAGGTATACGCAGCATGCACTCATCTATATCTGAAGATGTACATATATAAACAAATGGATTAGAAAATTTCTTTTCTTTCTTTACCGACCTGCAGTCCTGCAGTCCTGTCATTCAAGGACGCATGGTGAATGACTCAGTAGTTAATTCATTGATGACTGTACTGCTTCTTGGTTTTAATTTGTAGGATGGTGTAGAGTAGTGCCCACGAATCTCAGCAAACGGAAGACTTCAGCATATAGTTGCTTCATCAAGTCACACATCTCGTGGGTTCATCACATTGTAATCCAACTGCTTTATTTCAGTTTTTTACAAATCCACAAACTTATCTGGCAAAGTAGTAAAATAAAATAATATATGATACTCCTATCATCCCTTCGTGCTATTCTGATGGGAATCCCTTCGTGCCAGAGATTTTAATGAAAATAATAATATTTGTCAGCGCAGGTACGTGACAATGTCTACGCCGAGGGATACACGCATAGTGCAAAAGCGATATGTCTACTCCGAGAGATACACGCGAAGCCCTAAGCAATATCACCAACGTCATAGGTATGCTTACAATATTTCTATAGCACTTATGACGATTCCGTACTGATTTTCTATATATGTCCTCCAAACGCCCACTTTAGATGAAGCCTCGCGGAGGAGGGAGGAAAGGAACATGCAGCAGCGGAAACATCGAGCTGAAATGTCCATCGAACAAAGGGACGAGATTAATAGAAGACAACGTGAGTACCGAGAACGGAAGAAGGCTGCAACCCAAAATAGTAGCACTTCTGCTGCTTTGACTCAAACAATGCCGTTAACTTCCACACCTACAGGTACTTGATCTCTTTGTTACTTCTATTTACATCATTAACCCTAACTAATGATTCATCCCTAAACATGCTCAGCCATTGTGTGCAACCCAATCATAGAAAATGACGAAAATGCCGACCCAAATGATGGAAACACACCAACTATATTAGCCACCGACAATATGCAAACAGATACAGATGTGAATCATAAACATGTTGGCATTCAAACATCGACCATAAGAGGCAACAAACTATCTGTGGTCAACAGCGAGGATGACCTAGGTATACTTCGAGTTTATTATGTAACAGTAACGTTCTTTTAATCTGTATATACAAACCATTTTTTAAATTTATAGAAACGAGACCCGCAGACAGTGCTGATGCTAGGAGGGAAGAAAGGAACGCACGACAACGGAAACGAAGAGCTGAGATGACCGATCAACAAAGGGAGGAGATTAATAGGAAACAACGTGAATACCGAGCACAGAGGAAGGCTGCGATGCAAAATATCACCACCACCTCTGTTGTGTCTCAAACAGTGCCGGAATCTTCACCCGCAGGTGAGTAATAGCTCTTCAACTTGTGCATTTCCTCAACCATCTGATATATCATGAACCACCATCCATATTTGAAGGCGCATGTTTTGGAACCGGATTATCAACTATATTGGAAAATGACGAGTCAACAGATCCCACAGAGTGGCTACACCGAAATGATAATTACGTTCCACGAGCTAGAGGACCACGTACGGTCCCTTCTGGTCCATTACCTACTTCCGGTGAGTCAGGTGAGCCCAACAATCGTGATATATTTTTTTAATAAAAAAGGCATTTAAATATATGCTACCATACTTATTTTTTAAATATTTGCAGAACTTCATTTACCTGAGCGGCGGTGCAACCATGTACATGTCCAAACCAATGAAGATGAATTCGACCATGAACTATTCGAACCAACTCATGATGGTTGGGACGGTGATGAAGATGCCATGGATGGCGCCCATGGATTGCACAACGAAAACTTACTATACGATGATGATGAAGTCATCCAGGGACATGCACAAGGTACCATGAAGACATCTATATGTCATGTTAGAAAACCAGCTTAAGTAAATACGTATTTACATAGAGCATATATTTATATATTAAATTAAAGTGATTACTATAATCTCTACATAGGTCATGATTATGAGTCATATCGTGTGGTTCCAGAGGGTGCAGCTGAAAATAATGTGTTGGATGTTGATCCATATGACTTCATCTACCAGAATCTGCCAGAGAGACATAAATTGAGACGTGTCCCTGACTGCAGTTACTGTGGAGCAATGAGGTTTCAGTATGAGACACCGGGGTTTTGTTGCAGGAAAGGAAAAGTACAAATACATATACCAGAGGTTCCTGATGAGCTGAAAAGGTTATTCACAAGTCAGGTGGATGCTGATGCAAAATATTTCAGGAAAAAAATACGTTATATCAACTTGCATTTTTCCTTTACAAGTCTAGGGGTGTCCATTGATCGCAGATATAACAGTCCCGTCGGAACTGGTACTTATACATTTCGAATTCAAGGCGGGTTGTACCACCGTCTTGACCACCTGGTGCCAAGTGGTGACGACGCTCGCCATCTGCAGCTCTACTTTTATGATACAGAAGATGCAGACTTGTCAAAGAGAGTCAAAAGGTCCCCTGATCTTGATATCAACCTCATCCGAAAAATCCTTACAATTTTACAGGAAAACCCATATGTTCATGCTTTTATGAGAAATGGTGATTTTCCAAACTTGGATGACTACCGGGTTGAACTCAATACAAATGTCACGCCTGACCAGAGAAGGTACAATGCCCCAACAACGTCCCAAGTGGCTGCTATCTGGATGGAAGGGAACGATCCACAGAGATGTTTTGACAGGAGTGTGGTTGTATATGGAAAGACTGATCGTCGTCGGCAGTATATCCGAGCATGGCATGGTTGTTATGACCCATTAGGTTATCCTATTTATAACCCACGAGGAGAAACAGGATGGAACAAGTTTATGCCGTACAGTGGGGGTCCCGTCACTCCACCATTTGCAACCCTGGCTTCTACTAATAATGCCAATCCACCATCTGCAACCCTGCCATCTACTGGTGGTTATCAAGGTATATTATCTCCTATAATAATATAATATTCTCTGCTATAATACTGGTACTACTAAATCGATGCGGTTAAAATTGTGAACTAACATTCTATCTATCGTGCAGATACTAATAACGACGAAAACCAAGTGGAAGAAGGCGACAATGACGTACAAGAAGGAGAGGTGCTAGGTGGACTTGCAGATGCAGCACAAAAATTTGTAACTGCAAGAGAATATTACTGCTTCAAGCTGCAGGTTAGACATGGAATTTTTAACATCATATTATTTGGAGGACGTCTTTTCCAGCAGTGGGTTGTGGATATGTATGTAAAGATTGAATCTATGAGGCTAGATTGGTACTCAAATCCCGATAACCAAAAGCTAATACGGGCAGAGCTATATCAGGTAGGCACACATATTTAATTATTTCTGCTTTTTATTTGTTTATTATGAAATTTCTGGCCTTGTAACTGTCTTTCACTAATATGATACGTGCTTAAATGTATTATACAGGGGTTGGTTGATGTTATCTTGGCTGGAGAGACTCGGGGTTCTAAGGTTGACAAGAGAATTGTTCTGCCAAGATCATTCCCAGGATGCGATCGAGACATGCAACAAAGATTCCTTAATGCTATGGCTATTGTGCAGCGTTTTGGCAAGCCTGATTACTTCATCACCATGACATGCAATCCCTACTGAGAAGAGATAACGAGCAATCTTGAACCAGGACAAGAACCACAAGATAGGCCAGAACTGATTGCAAGAGTGTACAGGGCAAAGTTGCGGGATCTTAAAGATCTTCTCATCAAGAGGAAGTATTTTGGTGAGGTTGCTGCATACGTCCATGTTACTGAGTTCCAAAAAAGGGGTTTACCACATGAGCATTTCTTGCTGATCATGAAGTCAGGGAGTAAGTTGACAACCCCAGATGCATATGATCGAGTTATTTCAGCAGAGATACCAGACAAGGACAAATTCCCAGAGTTGCATGACCTGGTTATAAGCCATATGCTGCATGGACCATGTGGCGTGCTAAACAAAAACTGTCCGTGCATGGTGGATGGACAGTGTCAGTTTCAATTCCCTCAACAATTCTGTGAGGCAACCCAACAAGGAAATGACGCCTATCCAACCTACAGGAGAAGGGATGATGGACGACGAGTCAAGATTAGGAAGGCAAATTTAGATAACAGGTGGGTGGTACCATACAACCCTGGTCTGCTCTTTAGATACAACTGTCACATAAATGTTGAGGCATGTTCAAGCATTAAAGCAGTGAAGTATCTATTTAAGTATGTATATAAAGGCCACGACCAAGCATCATTCTCAGTAAATGCAGACCAAAATGATGCAGATGAGGGAATCATCAATGAGATAAAACAGTATAGGAATGCTAGGTTCATAACTCCACTTGAAGCTGTGTACAGGATATTCGGATTCCCAATGTTTGGAGTTTATCCCTCAGTTTTGCAGCTCCAGCTACATTTGCCTGATATGCAGTCCGTGACATACAATGAGGACGACAACCTAGAAGATGTTGTGAACCGGCAAGGTTCAAACAGAACAACACTGACACAGTATTTCAGTAAAAACCTAGAAGAAAGGTCAGCTAGGAAAATATTGTATAGAGAATTCCCGGAACACTATCGTTGGATCCCAGGGAGAAAATTGTGGCAACGAAGGAAACAAGCATCAACTCAAATAGGACGGATTGTCTATGCTAACCCTGCCGAAGGGGAAAGATACTTCCTAAGAGTTCTTCTAAATCATGTGAGAGGTGCCACATCATTTGAGGATTTGAGAACAGTGGTGGGTGTAACTTACCCTACTTTTCGAGAAGCATGTGAGAAAAGAGGGCTTATCGAGACAGACAGGTTAATCGACGACTGTCTTACTGAGGCCACCACTTTCCAGATGACGTGTGCATTGAGGAGGTTGTTTGCTATAATTCTTGTATTCTGTGAGTCGACTAACATACGTGGGCTATGGGACAAGCATAAGGAAGCTCTAGGTGAAGACTTCAACCGGGACATCACCAATAGTTCGACTGTGGATCAAATGGTGCTGAGGGACATACGAGAGATGCTACACTCGATGGGAAAAGATGATAACGAAATCAAAAAATATGGTCTGCCACCTATTCGTGATGTTGGTGATAGATCCATTGACCTGATGAGAGAGGTGAGAGAGGAACAGAATGTCTCTGTACCCCAAGAGCACTTGGACATTTTTGATTCTCTTAACAAGGAGCAAAGAGAAGGGTTTCATGAAATCATTGAGCATGTCTTTTCCAATAAGAGCCAAGTTTTTTTTGTAGATGGTCCGGGAGGCACGGGCAAGACATTCTTGTACAAGGCACTTCTTGCTACAGTGCGGTCCAAAGGACTAATAGCCATCGCAACAGCAACATCAGGTATTGCAGCATCAATATTGTTCGGAGGGCGTACTGCCCACTCCAGGTTTAAAATTCCAATTAAAATTGGGGATACTAGCACCTGCAGCTTTACAAAGCAATCTGGCACTGCAGAATTGCTTCGGAGGGCGTCCTTGATTATCTGGGATGAAGTTGCCATGACCAAGCGTCAGTGTGTCGAGTGTCTTGATAGGTCCCTACAGGATGTCATGGAGTCTGCTTTGCCATTCGGAGGAAAGGTTATGGTATTTGGGGGTGACTTTAGACAGGTCCTTCCTGTGGTGACGCGTGGAAATAGAGCACAGATAACAGATACAACTTTGCAAAGATCCTATTTGTGGCCAAATATAAGGAAGATAAGATTGTCTCGAAACATGAGGGCGCAGTCAGACCCTTGGTTTTCTGAGTACCTATTACGAATTGGCAATGGAACTGAGGAAACAATTGGAGATGATTATGTTCGACTGCCTGATGAGATTGTGATTGGATATACTAACACTGAGGTGGCGGTCAACAAACTCATTCAAGATATTTTCCCGTCACTTGAAGAACATGCAACATCAGCCACCTATATGAGTTCGCGGGCTATTCTATCGACTAAAAATGAATATGTTGATAAGCTGAATGCAATGATGATTGAAAGGTTTCCAGGTGAGGAAAAGGTTTACCATAGCTTTGACACTGTTGTTGATGATCCAAGTAATCACTTCCCTATTGATTTTTTGAACTCAATAACTCCAAACGGCCTCCCCCGCATGAGCTGAAGCTAAAAATCAACTGTCCTGTGATTCTTCTTCGCAATCTTGATCCGAACAACGGCTTGTGCAATGGCACAAGGCTCATGGTCAGAGCATTGCAAGACAATGCAATTGATGCTGAAATCACTGGTGGACAACATGTAGGGAAGAGAGTTTTTATACCAAGACTACCATTGTCTCTCTCGGATGATATTTCTCTTCCTTTCAAGTTCAAAAGAAAACAATTCCCTGTGAGGTTGAGTTTCGCCATGACAATAAATAAATCGCAGGGACAGACCATCCCTAATGTTGGGATCTATCTTCCAGAACCCGTGTTCTCACATGGACAACTTTATGTTGCTTTATCAAGAGGGGTGTCAAGATCAGCAACAAGAGTTTTGGCAAAACCGAAAGTGGACTTGGATCCTACAGGGAAAAGCACAAAGAATATAGTTTACAGAGATGTCCTAAACTGGTGATTAAAGGTGTGTATACTTAAGCCATTTTGTTTTTTTTTTTTTGCATTCAAAGACATATCTGCTCGTTGTCTAACATGGTATTTATGTGTCTCTGATATGATGTTTGCGTTAAAAACTTTTAGGCTTTCCTTGAGGAATCGGAAGGGAAACCTGGTTCCTGTAGCAGGTCCGACAACATGACTCAAAAGCAATATTGGAACGTGCAATGTAGTTAGTGATTTGATCACATCGATGTATAGCTGCCTGACTGTACCAAATTAGCTGCACTCTTATGATGGTTCATGGATAGGCAGCCTGGACTTATATTAGTTTATATATATTCAATACAAGGTTTTTTATTTGTAAAATTAATAGAATTTCTACACGCAGAAAACCAACGAGGCACATTTTTATTCATTGATTTATTTTACTAGATTTGATTGATGCATGCGTGATCTAATTAATTCATTTTTATTTTATATCTTTATATTTGAGAAATTTTAATTACCATAAAATTTTATCCATGCGTGCATCGTGTGCGTGACCGTGCGTGTGTGTATGCTCCGTCATCTCTGGAAGCCCCAAATTCAGAAACACTTTATGATTCAGTTGAGGACCAACACAACAGCGACATTTTAGTAGAGATACACTCCACAAATAATTAAATAATAACGTAATATTATCTGCCATGCATGCACAGGTATCACAATCATTGAGGATGCAATTCTTGGCTGACATTTTGGCGAGTTCTGCAATATTTGATTAAGGAGTTTGGGACAATGTAAAAATGTCTTCTTATATGCAATATTGTTTCCCAAATTGCATATAGACTCAAATACACTTGTGTAAAAGATATACTCTCCAAAATAAATTGGTTGTTTTTCACAGCATTTCCTTAAAAAAAACCGTGGCGTTAGCACGGGCATTATACTAGTAGAAATAGGTTACCAACCGCCTGTATAGTATGCACGTGTACTAGTGAACGTTGCAAATGAGGCCTAATGACTATCGAATAGTTAGAAAAGGAAAAAGAAAAGTAAGAGCTCAAGCCTCATCCGGAACTGAAGAACAAGATAATAAATATACAATTTCACAGGATAGTCTCCAACGTTGTTGCAAAAACTAGCTTCATTTGCTTGTTGTGCCATACGCCCATATGCATGTCCTTTTTGTAGCACAGTTTCGCTCTATTGCTCAAAAATAGAGAATATTATGTTTTTGAGAGGGTGAAACTGGACTAAAATATGAGCATATCATAAGTAAGACCGATAATATATGTCTGGTTAGAGTGCACAGCGGAATCCGGTCCGGCTCACTGTACACATGAGCCCTAATATGTGTATGGGTACTCTAACATGTCTCTTCTAAGAAATGATAATGGTAGTCTGTTCGTTAGAGTACTAATATGTGGATGGGTATAGCGAGCCGGGTTGGATTCCGCTGCGCACTCTAACATGTCTCTTCAAAGAAATGATAATGATATTGATCTAATGGTGTCGAGAATTGGTTAGAAACATTGCATACATGACCTAATAATAAAGTGAATCTCGATCCCTTCGTACCCTCACGTATAGCGACTCCGAGCACCCCCCTTCCCCCGCGCTCCACTATCGCTGGTCCCCCTCCCTCCCCCCTCTATCATCGCCGGAGGCCGGAGGGAGTGGGGATCCATCATTTTTAATAAGTTGTTCCAGTCGATCAAGTCCTTAGGGTTAGAGTCTCTCCATGCCAAGTTTCTTGGTCTTGAGGATTTATCTCCTCCTCCTCTCCGGCGACAGCGAGAGGACAGGGTGGAATCGTTTTCTCCATGACGGCTCTATTGAAGATGAGGACGGCAACTACGGCGTTAGCATCCTCACCGGTATTACGACATGGAGACTTTATTTCCGGACGGCGACATCAAGGCGGAGATGGTGTCGCCGCCATGAAATAATTTTCTCCGGTTTCTTCTCTGTTTTATTATGCTTAGATCTGGCCACGATGAAGGACTAGGACGAATAAGTTTCAGGTCAGTCTTCCTCATTCTTCGGTGACAGAAAGAAGAAGACACTAGAAAGAAGAAATTTATCAACTCCGCCTACATGAATGTTGGCCGTCATTCGTTGGGCATCTGTTCTCAGGCCTTTTGCTGAGTGTTTGCCTATGCGGTTATCCATACTGCAAAGCGTCGTACAGGTTTGGTTTGAGATCTAGAACTATTCACAGAATAGGTACAATTTAGATCGAAAATCAATTTTTGGATATTTATGTAATCCAGAGTGCTTATAACGTGTTGTTGTACCCAGCTATTATCTAATATAATTCTTTTTTCGTCATAAAAAAGTAATAAAGTGTCTGGATCACTTAACTATGACATTAAGTATCACTTCTAATCTATATATCATATGTATATGATCTATACATCTTATAAAAGCAAACCTCACTAGCATAACTCTCTTCATGCAATAACCCATCCACATATTAGTACCCACTAATCATATATAACTAGCAGGTATGCCCGTGCTTCGCACGGGCCAGCAAGCCGGAATTACAGCACACCATATGACTATACATGGAAAAGAAAAGGATTAGTAACATTGGTTACAGATGGGTTCTCATTTGGTAGGATAGTGTTAGCATAGTACAGGGATGTTTCAGTTGCATATGGAGACTCATTAGTGTCGACTGAAGCACTGAAGAGTAGGATATTTCCCAGCTTGTCCACGGCCAATATGAATCCCGCACCAAGAGAGCGTTATATATTTGGCAACTCTGCAATACATTGGTACTGATCAAGTATTATTCATAAATAAATATGTAAGCTCAAGGATTGCAGTATTTCATTAGTTCACAGTTGATCTAGGAATGAATTAAGAAGGCAAAGAAAATCATTCGCGTAGACTAAAGGCTTTTACAGTTGCAGACTTGCAGTACATCACCAGGAAAACCTAAAGGAATGACTATTTCATCAATTGAGAGGCAATTGGATTAGTGTTCATGTCGTCTGGAAATGCAATTTCTTTGTATTGAAAACAGAGGGTATCAACTGAAGACATAAAATATTTTATTCGTTACTGGATAAAATAAGCTATCGACTGAAGACAAACGCTACTGGATCAGATTATCAGTAATCAAGTACTCAGTACAGGCAAGAGCGGGCTCCAGGTACCATCACGACCATCAGTAAAGAGTAGTAGAACAGGTCGGTAACCTACCATGTTCTTCATGATCCCTAGGTTTGGCCATGGCAAGGATCGGACTATTTAATTAGTTGGCAGTTAACGTATGTGTGAAATAAGAAGGCATAGAAAAATCATTTGCTTAGGCTAAAGGCCTTTACGGTTGCAGGCTTGCAGTACATGACCAGTAGAAGACAATGGGAGAGGCAATTGGACTGAGAAGGAAGCATACCAGTTGCCGAGTTTCGTGGGGGACGGTGGTGCGCTGCTTGCCATGTAAGAGGGCTGTAGGCAGGAGCAAGTTGATGCACAACGGAGTCTCGTGTGCAAGGGACATGCCTGTTGTAGATGAACAGCCAGCATGCAACTGTGCGGGCTAGGAAGCTGTAGCACATAAGGTCACTCATTAAAAATCGGTGAAATACATTTGACACGTCAGTATTCGCAGATTTTGGCTACTCTGAGATGTAACCACATTTGACAATGTTTGCATCATAGAATAGAACATCGTCGTTGCAATTGTTTAAAACTTTAAATTGGGATGTAAGCATGAAGGAACTATAAACCTATATGTATGACATGAAAACGATAAGTAGAGTTTAAGCATGGAAGGGAATTACAGCATATGTACTGGAGGCCTAAAAAATTTCTACAATAAAGACGACATCAAGACAGATGCAAACCTGTTAATAAATAGCCTCTATCTGCTTCTCTTTTCACGGGGTTCTATACAGACCAACAAATGTAATATGGGCGCTTGTAGTGCAGTCACAAATTGGGAGGCCGCTTCTGTGGTCGCCATCCTGCTGGTGCACCCTGCATATTGGGAAACTGAAAATGATGAGAGGAAGAGGTGACTGAGTATGCTCATTAGGATATGTTTGGTCAGTCAATTCGGGAAACAGAGAAACATGTTTTTACAAAGGTAGGAGAAAAATAGTTTACATATCAAAGATGAGGATAAAAGTATATGTTTTGGGAAAAATAAGGGAGCTCAGCAACCTGGCATGTTGTGAACTAACCCCACTTCAACTTGGAGTGCAGGATTATCTATAGACCCATCCCAGATTTTGGCTGCTCTGAGATGTAATCACATTTCACAGTATTTGCATCATAGAATACAACATGGTCGTTGCGAACTTCAAAAACTTTAAATTGGGAGAGGTTAGTGACCACTCTGAACTGTCAATCTATGTATACATCAAGTAGGTGTTAAGTCGATAAAAGGGGACATATGATTCTGATAGCACCTAGTGTTTTCCGAAACATATATATAAACTTTGAAGACCATATTTGGGACCCAAGAAATTGGGAATATTTGGGACCCAAGAAATTGGGAAGAACAGTAAACAAATGAAGATGCAAGTACCAGGAAGAGCGGGAACAAAGCCAGTACGGGAGATGCGCTGCTGTTCCTCCCCTGCAAGCAAAAAAGTAGGATGGTCTTCTTCCCCTGCAAGCAAGAAAGTAGGAGGAGGCTGTGAAGGCAAGAGACGATGGGGCAACAGACTTAAGAAAGAGCAAAAATACAGGAGATCTAACCTGGTTCGATCGGTCATGAAATGACTGGTTCGGTGGCGGAGGTATCACCGTGCAGATGGTACGCGAGGAAGAGGCAGCGGCGATGCAAGTCGCCACACCTGGTGGTGGGCGACGGCGGCGGACGAAGAGACCCTGGATCTGTGCGGCTGCAGGGAATCTTTATGGCCGCCGCATCAGAGCTCGCGCGAGGACGGCGAGGGGGAGAAGGACGGGACGTGGGGGGCCGCGCACGGCGAGAGCATGGAAAGTGGAGACGGAGGGAGGTGAGACGGCGACCTCGATGCGGAGGGTGCGTGCGAGGGAGAGGCGGAGGCGCGCTGCTGGGAGTCCGGGAGAGGATAAGGTCGAGGGGAGGAGGAGCGGAAGCGCAGCGCGGCGCCGTGGCTCGCGTTTTCCCCTCCTGTAGCAGCGCCGTGGGAGGTGCTGGATGGGTCAGGAAGCACCCGGAAGGTTCGTGGAGATGGTTATGCTGGCCGTTGATGGACAGTAACGGGTCCTTGGTACAGTGTCAAACCCGGTTTGTACTGTTTTGTAATGGGTGGTTTTGTGATCCAACAGTGTTTCGTACTCGTTATGAACAGTGTTTCGTGATCCGATACTGTTGTGGGAACAGTGTTCTGTGAGACGGTGAACAGTGAAAAAGAGGACGTGCCTCACCCGTGAACGTTTTGGTATACAGCCATAAACATATAGGTAGATAACACACACCGTCGTCTGTCGTGATTCCAAACGCGCAGGCCATATCGTTTCTAGTCTAGTGTATAACATGTTATACGTACGTATGTACCTTCGGCTTGTTCACGTAGCTATATATGCACAAAAATTATACATCATACACAATCACTACCGAAAACGCAGACTTTGCCGAGGGCTTCCGGCTTTGCCGAGGGCCAAATATCGGGCACTCGGCAAAGGCCCTCTTTGCCGAGGGCCGGCCGAAGGAGCCCTCGGCAAAGACAGGCCCTCGGCAAAGAGGCCTTTGCCGAGGGCCAGCCCTCGGCAAAGAAACGGCCCTCGGTAAAAAAAAAATCTTTGCCGAGGGCCTCCCTATTGGCCCTAGGCAAAGAGTCTTTGCCGAGGGCCTACCTTACGGCCCTCGGCAAAGAGATTTTTCAAAATATATTTTGAGACACTAAATTAACTCAAATAAAAAAGTTTTCTACTACAAAATTGTTTAACTTTTTAAGATCTACAAAGTATATATTGGTCATTTCTTCATTTAACAAATCAATAGTAATGTTGTTCACAAAATTTACATCTCTCTAATAAGTTTCATGAAACTACTAGAGAGGATATATAAGGATTGTGAAATATGTTAGAACCACCACGTCGGTTGAACAAATGACCAAACAATCAATATAAAGTTTGTAGATCTTGAGAATTTATAAAATGTTGTAGTTGAAAACTTTTTCATTTGAAAGCATCTAATTGCCGACAATTGCGTCTTAAGTTTGAAATTTGAAATTTGAAATTTTAAAAAAAGTCTCGGATGGAGAAACACTCTAAACGAAAGTTGTAGATCTCGAAAAGTTACGAAACTTTGTAGTTGACAACTTTTTCATTTGAATTCGTTTAGTGCCTCAAAATGTATTTTGAAAATTCTCTTTGCCGAGGGCCATAACGTAGGCCCTCGGCAAAGAGGGTCTTTGCCGAGGGCCTACGTCATGGCCCTCGGCAAAGAGGGTCTTTGCCGAGGGCCTACGTCATGGCCCTCGGCAAAGAGAATTTTCAAAAATTTTCAGATGGAAAAACACTCTAAACGAAAGTTGTAGATCTTAAAAAGTTATAAAACTTTATAGTTGACAACTTTTTCATTTGAAAGCATCTAATTGAGGATATTTATATCTAAAGTTTGAAATTTAAAATTTTAAATTTTAAAAAAAGTCTTGGATGGAAAAACACTCTAAACGAAAGTTGTAGATCTCGAAAAGTTATGAAACTTTGTAGTTGACAACTTTTTCATTTGAAAGCATCTAATTGTCGATAATTGCGTCTTAAGTTTGAAATTTGAAATTTGAAATTTTGAAAAAAGTCTCGGATGGAGAAACACTCTAAACGAAAGTTGTAGATCTCGAAAAGTTACGAAACTTTGTAGTTGACAACTTTTTCATTTGAATTCGTTTAGTGCCTCAAAATGTATTTTGAAAATTCTCTTTGCCGAGGGCCATGACGTAGGCCCTCGGCAAAGAGGGTCTTTGCCGAGGGCCTCCGTCATGGCCCTCGGCAAAGAGTTTTTTCAAAAATTTTCAGATGAAAAAACACTCTAAACGAAAGTTGTAGATCTCGAAAAGTTATAAAACTTTATAGTTGACAACTTTTTCATTTGAAAGCATCTAATTGAGGATATTTATATCTAAAGTTTGAAATTTAAAATTTTAAATTTTAAAAAAAGTCTTGGATGGAAAAACACTCTAAACGAAAGTTGTAGATCTCGAAAAGTTATGAAACTTTGTAGTTGACAACTTTTTCATTTGAAAGCATCTAATTGCCGATAATTGCGTCTTAAGTTTGAAATTTGAAATTTGAAATTTTGAAAAAAACCTCGGATGGAGAAACACTCTAAACGAAAGTTGTAGATCTCGAAAAGTTACGAAACTTTGTAGTTGACAACTTTTTCATTTGAATTCATTTAGTGCCTCAAACAATCAATTTACACTCGGTTTGTTATAATATATGGGGAATCGAAATGGAATATAAACACAAGTGATAAAGGGTTGGAGTGGTTAGAGGAGGTAAGTGAGAGAGGGTGTGAGAGGTCACGAGTTCGAATCCCACCGACCACGACTTTACAAATAAGGTCAAAAATACTGTATAAAATGCTACAAAAAATCCCGCGGGTGGTAGTGATGGCTCGTCAGCGTCTCAAAAAAAATAAAATTATTTTGCTATTTTTTCGGATTTTTTTGATTTTTTCTTTGCCGAGGGTTTTTCTTTGCCGAGGGTTTTTTTAGCCCTCGGCAAAGGCTTTGCCGTGTGCCCGATAAAGGGCTCTCGGCAAAGACCCCTTCGCCGTCTCAAAATTTCCCGAGGGCTCTTTGCCGAGGGCCGCCCTCGGCAAAGCCTTTGCCGAGGGTTTTTGGGCCATGCGAGTCCAATAGTGAATATAGTATATATATAACCCAAGGCCTGTGAGAGGACACGTGTAGAATAGACAATTAATTAAGAAAAAAACCTTGTCCGCTTATATATATAGTTTTAAAAGCTAGCTGTACGTGGTGGATCATTATTCATTATACTATTAGGGAGAGGCATGCAGGCGACGCCAACAGCTAGCAACAGGCCGCCGTAATGATGCGTGACCGGAATTAGCGTGTCGGACAGAAGACAGATGGATTCATGTTGGCACAACAATAGCACGCACTGATAGGAGATTTGCTAGTAAACAAAATAAATGCATGCATCGCGTCCAGTGCGTACATACATACAGATACAGTAGTAATAAATAAAAAATAACATGTAATGTCCAAATTAATCGTCTCGTTGAACCGAATCCACTAGGATCAGTTCCTTTTTATTTTATGTGTATATCCTTGTACGATCCTGCTAACTAGCTCAGCTGGATCGTCACTAGGCTCCAAGACGTGCATGTGTGTGTTTGCAGGCTAAATAAAGAATAATCCACGTGTGGCATAGATTATTATTATTATTGTTAGTTTATAAGTATACGTCTCCAATTATTTTCTTTTTCAAAACAAAAAATGGCTAGATCCTCGCAAAAAAAATCTAGATAAAGGCCCTATTCGTTTGTCTTATAATCCGTACTTTTCATCTTGTTTTTTCAGTCGGAACAGTGTTTTTCTCTCACAACAAATCAGCGAACGATACTTTCAACCATGGCTTTTCAACAAAGCAAACGAGACCAAAACTAGTGTCAGTCGGTCATCAGTTGAATCCGCCGACTGATGACGAGAGCAGTTTATTAAATTTGTGTCCAACACAAATGCAGCAGAATGTTCCAATGCAAGTCGCAAACCTGCAGTAGTGTACTCCCTCTGTCCCATATTATTGGTCGTTTTCGGTTTTCGTGCCACAAGTTTGACTTGATTTGTAGAAAATACGTACAACATTTATATCTTCAAATAAATTTATTAAAAAAACTAAATTTAAAGATCTTTCCAATGATATCAATTATGTACTATAAATATTAATATTTTTTAATATATATTTTGTTAAAGTTTTTTCTCGGAAAACGAAAGCGACAGATATTTTAGAACGGAGGGAGGGAGTATATAGGACGTCATAAAAATCTAAATAAAACGTTTGAACTATTAAAATAAAAAATAATCTACTATATCTAAATAGGAGAACTCTACTAGCCTATCTACTGTACCTGCATAGGAGAATACTCGTCTATTTTCCAGTGATTTGGTGCAGCCACGTCAGCATCGAAGTCGCTCCCTCCCGCCTCCGTGAGCCGTTTCCTCAGAATGCATTTCCTCCGAGTCCACGAAGAGGCAGCGGCTTCTCGAAGACAAAGCGACAGCGGCGTCTCATTAATAAATCCTGAAACTGAACTCCACGAGAAAATGGTTATTATAGGACTCCTAAACATGTTGAAAGATCTTGATGGCTAGAGGGGGGTGAATAGCCTTATAAAAATTTCTACAAAGACAAGCTAAACAAGTTTATCAAAATAACAAATAGCAAGATGCGTGTTTTGCTTAGCCTACGGGGTGTTTGCAAGCCACCTATCCAATTCACAATTCTAGTATATTTGCACTCAACCGCACAAGTCAAACTAAGAAGGAAACTACAACTAGCAAGCTACACAAAAGAGCTACTCTAGCAAAGTAACTAAGAAATTAATACAAGAGAGAGTTAGAAGGGTATCACCGAGGGGCGAAGTATTGAGCCAACCAAACAATATGATCAAGAGATGAATTCCACAATATACAACTACCGGGATCGATTAATCACAATAAGAATGATGACACAAAGATTTATCCCGAGGTTCACGTGCTTGCCGGCACGCTAGTCCCCGTTGTGTCCCTCTTCACCACGTGGTTCGGTGGCTAATCGGTCTCACACCGAGCCTCTCAAAAGGTGCCACAAGAACCTACCAAATGGCAAAAGGTTGCAATGACACGAGCAATTTACTAATGTTGCCTTTGGCGCTTCACCGAGGTAGGCACAAACCCCTCACAATCACCGGAGGTGGCCAAGAACAATCACCAACTCTTGCCAACGCCTCCAAGCTGCTCCAAGCCGTCTAGGTGGCGGCAACCACCAAGAGAAATAAGAATCCCGCAGCAAATCAACCACCAAGTGCCAACTAGATGCAATCTCACAATGCAAATGCACTTGGATCACTCAATCTCACTTCGAATATGCAAACAAGCAAGAGAGATGAGTGGGAGGAGAGTTGCTTAGCTCAAAGTGCTCACAAGTATGTCAAAATGTCCAAGAGGGAGAGCCTTGAGCCGACCAACGAGTATATATAGACGTACCCCTTCGAATATAGCCGTTACTCACTTGAAACAGCTGCAGTCGCGCTAACCGGACGCGCCGGTCCAACTGACCGGACGCGCCGATCACCCAACGGCTACTTTCTCAAACCACCGACCGAACGCGCTGGTCGCGCGGACCGGACGCGCTGGTCACGACCGGACGCGCCGATCCCGTAACGGACCGGACGCGCTGGTCAAGCCAGAGCAGCGCTCTGACGAAATGGCGACCGGACGCGCTGGAGAACTGACCGGACGCCACAGTGCCAGCGTCAGGTTGGAGTCCAGTAAGCTCCCTGAACGACCGGACGCGTCCGGTCAACTGTGACCGGACGCACCGCGCGTCCGATCAATAAACTGAAAAACCACGCAGATGCTGAACGCTGACTGGACCGTCCAGTCAAACAGTGACCGCGTCCGGTCCAGCGTCCGGTCACCACTGTGACCTCCGTTCGCTTCCGTTTCTTTTTCCGACTTCCGGCGTAGTGGAAAATAGTCGTTTCAATTCCTCGAAAACGCTTGAATCCCGCCTCGCAAGCTCGGCGGGAGGGAGAGAGGACCCCAAACCCTCTCTACCGCTCAAACTTCAACGCCGTCGCAAATGTGCTAACACCACCAAGTGATCCCGTCATGTGCGAGTGTGTTAGCATTTTCACAATCATTTTTCGAGGCGTTATTAGTTCTATCCAAATGCATATGATTATGAAATGCACACCTAGAGGCACTTAGGAGTTCAATAGCCGCGTCATTCCCCTCTTTATAGTACGGCTATCTATCCTATAATGTAACCACACCCACTAGGTGTCTTGGTTACTAAAACACAACCCTTAAGCATATACCTTTGCCTTGATCACGTAGGGTTGCGTCCAAATCCAAGTGTGGCCATCATGATCACCATGTCCATCTTGCCACCAACCTTGGAATGTACTAATCCTCATATGCTGCATACAACTTGGGCATAGGATTAGTACTTAGGCATTGTCACTAATTACCAACACCAAACATAGAGCTTTCACATGTGACTTTGCTAAAATAGAATTTCTAATGTTGGTTTCGCTAAAATAACATCCGAAACATTAGCACTTTGTTTTCCATGACATTTTCATACTTTTAATCATATTCCTCATCTCCAATACATGTATTTTAACGTATTGACCGTATTACCCTTCTGCCGCCCCCAACGGCCACAGCTCAAATCCGGAGCGGGGTGGGAAAAGCTTGGCTGAGAATCGCTTCGTCCCGACAGCCACTATCTCCTAGGAACTGTCGAAAGAAGCGAGCGACCGAGCTTGCTCCGGTGCGCCGTGCGCGTCTGCGCGATAATGGAGGGTGACGAGAAGTCAGCGGGTGGGGCCCCCGCCTACTGGGGCCTGGGCGCGCGGCCCTGCGACGCGTGCGGCGCCAAGGCGGCGCGCCTCTACTGCCGCGCGGATGCGGCGTTCCTATGCGTCGGGTGCGACGTGCGGGCGCACGGCGCCGGGTCGCGCTCGCGCCACGCGCGGGTCTAGCTCTGTGAGGTCTGCGAGCACGCGCTGGGGCAGCCGATGGCATACAACAGCATGCAGGAGCTTAGGTACTGGACCGAACTGCATGCACTTTGAATTGATAGGAGCATGCAGTAGTTGATTTATGCTCTGAAATTGTGTGTACCGTACAACTCTATGTTAATTCATGCCTCTGTCTGTATCAATCAGTACATAGCGGCCAGCCAGCCATGGCCATGCAGCAGCCGGCCAGCCATGGCCAAGCGGCCCAGACAGCAGCCGGCTAGCCCAGCCCCACGTCAGATCAAACCTGAGGGCAATACCGTCACATGGAGGCAAATACATGTATTTGAGTTCATAAAAGTGATTAAAGGAGCCGAATGTCATGTATAACAAAGTGCAAATGTTTCAAAAGTCGTTTTAGCAAAGTCAATGTTTGGAGTCCTATAATAACGAAGCCCATTGTTTGGTAGTCCTGTAATAGCAATTTTCTCGAACTCCACCGAGCCCGCAACAGCATCTCCTTAATTCCTGACTCATTGTACTTATGCTTAACTCAGGGCCCCCTACATAAGAGACCACAATGCTTTCATTCTCCTCGTACTGCAGTTATCCATCTCTCTCCACCTCCGTTGCGTCATCGTCGGTGGCCCGTGTCGTGGGAGCAGGAGCACGGAGCACGCGGCCAGAAGATCCCGAGACCCGAGGGGATCTGATCCGAGACCCGAGACCCGTCTCGCCTTCTCGCGAGATCGCCGCCGCCCCTGCTCCGCCCTAAGCAGGCGAGCCAGGCAGGGTTCCTGGTGGTGGGTTCACATATGGATGGAGTCGAGATCCATCCGGATTCGACGTTTGAGTTCTTCTGCTTTGCTGGTAAGCAACCCTAACGTGATCTTATTTTTCGATACATGCTGTGAGAGACGAACAACCGGCTCCAATCATACATTCATACTTCCTTTCCGTCACTTGATTCTGTTCCTGCCTGACAAAGTGGAGTACCAATTTAATCCATTTATCCAAGGTTTCGCCCGATCGGATTTGGTTATCCTCCCTCCTTATAGCGTGCGACATCGATCTCAGTTGAAGGGGTCTTTTCGTCAAGGTCCAGGTGCATTTGAAGTTCCAAAAATTCAGGGGCTCACTGATGAAGACATACTATGCCCTTTCATCAAAGGTCTACGTGCTATCTGAACCTGCAGTCTGCTGACAGGCGGCATGGTGTTTGTTTTTTTTTTCATTTTTTTTTGCAGATTTCTTCCAAACCACGGAAGCTTGTAATATGCCTATGACGATCTAAATCTAGCTATTAGTTAATTAGCTGTGCTACTTTTGTCCAAACCAGTTGCTATGGTTTTGTAACTAAATTGAGATGGAGTTTGTACAACGATTGTATAAAAAGGTGAATCAGTAACATTATTAATCATTTTTTATTTCACATTGCTATCTATTGCTTAGATAAAATTTGTACCTCAATTTCTCTACGACTCGCTAAGGTATCATTACGAATGGTAAATATCAATTATCCCTCCATTAATCTCCCTCTCCCCTGTGCGGCGCTACAAATTTCTGTAGCAACGCGTGGGTATTATCTAGTTAGTATAGGATGTTGAACCATATATCAAAATAAATAAAAATGATGAAAATGTAAGGAAAGATATTTGATCAGGAGGTCAACGGATTAGGGAGACCAGATCGATATGCGAGCATTTACAGAGTAGATAGGATCTGACCTTTTGCATTTAATAATTATTTATTCGACCAAATAATGTGCTATAAAGGAAGTACGTACCTAAGATCAGACGGATAGTAGAAAATGTATTATTACTCGGTCATTATGTTTTTTTTTTGAGAAAAATACTGGCTGAATTAAACCGTTCCGGCGTTACCAGGTCACTTCCATAGTAGTACTACTAGCATACAAGGCCCAAAACAGTGAGTTGCTGTTTCCATGTGTTTGGGCTGGTGGCGCCGGCCCATAACTGAAGCGCCTTTCCGATCCTGCAGGCGAGAGTCGACAGGCGAGGCGACAACGCCCGATCGAGCTGTCAGTGAGGAGGCTTGTCTGGCCGAGGGTTCGCGTGATCGCGTCACATTAATGGACGCTAGACAAGGGTGACGGGGCGTTTTAAAAATCTCAACAAGGCACAATTAATTCCATTCCTAAAAAAAAATCTTGAAAAGGTGATCACGAACCAAGAACTTAATCACTACTGGTGGTAATACTACTGATGGTAGTACTACAAGTGTAGAACCCAGCTGCCAAGTGGAGGTGGTTGTGGTCACATTCAGGAATCAGGATCTGCATCTACCTAACCGAGTAGTATGTTGCCGTTTCAAATCGCCCTGATTATTTCTGTGGCTGATAAACCAACTGATATGCCATTTTGTTGTGAGAGAAAAATATTATACTTCCTCCATATCGGTAATAAACATCGTTCGGGGAAGTGGCAGCGTCTGCGCATAATGAAGTCGTTTTAGCTCGCCTCTTCGTTTGCCGTTCCCTCCGCGAGGCCACTGGAAAAGTCGCGCCGAGCAATCCGCGCCAACGCAAGTGCCAAGCAAAATTCAAGCGTCACGCAAAAACTCATAGGCCGTGAGGGATCGAACCTTGCTCTGTTGCCTCGGGTCTGGCTACGGTATCCACTTCAGCTATGAATGCTTGTCGCGTAGGAGATACTTATAACCGTATTTAATAAAGACAAACATGAAAAAATTCACTCTATTTAATCACTTCTTGGTATGCTAAATGTTGTCTAAAACGACCTTAATTACCAGTATGGAGGGAGTGCCATGGCTGATATACAGTACAAGCGAACAGGGTGAATCGAAGCAAAATTAAATGGAGAGGTCACCAGTAGTACTTGATAAAAAGGTCAATACGGATCAGACTACTGGGTAGTTTCAATTCATTTGACGTGGGGTGGCCGATCCGGTCATCAAACTGATTGGTCGATGAGCAAGAGCAAACCAATGGAACGGAAGATACACTGTACTACTGTACGAGTGAATTGCAGACGCGAGGCGCGCGTCAGGGGTGACGTATACGTACGCGCGCGCGCAGCGGCCGGGGGCCCGCGCGTCAGGGGTCGGCTTATCTTATCGCCCAAGCTATAAGGCGTCGCCGTCGCCATCGACCACCGCGCGCCTTGCTGGACACATCGGATCCGGAATTCCGGATGCATCGATCGATCCATGGGGTCGGATCCAGCAGCGCATGCAGGCGCTACCACACACACAACGCTGCCTCCTATGCTCGTTCGGCTCCCCTTCGATCCGTAACGTCGGCGTCGGCGGGACAGCGACGGCCTAGCTACTGGCCGGCCGAGCTGGTGCTGGGGATGCTCCGTGCTCCATCGGCAAACTTCCTGCTCCTGCCTGTCCGGACTGAATGGATGATGCATGCATCCATGCATATGGTAGTCAATTCCACATATGTAGCTAGGCCCAGCCGGTGCCGGGCACACACCTGGCAGAAGGGGCTACATGTCACTGCTGCACAATGGGACTTTGTCCCGGTCTAAAAGGACCTTTAGTCTCGGGCTGCGAGCCGGAACTAAGGTTTCGGGACTAAATGTCTCACCTTTAGTCTCGGTTCTCAGGCCCGGGACTAAAGAGAGACCTTTAGTCCCGGTTGGTATTACCAACCGAGACTAAATGTTCTTTTTTTTCTTTTTTCTTTCCAATTTATTATTGATTTTGGTTTTCAGTTATATTATTTTCCAATTTATTCTTCGCTGCTATTATCCGTATACGTTGCACCTATACGAGAGCGTTATTATTGCACACAAATAAAGTATGAAACTACATATATATATATATATATATATATATATATATATATATATATATATATATTATAGAGCTATACATGTACGTACATACACATTACATTTACAATAATATACAAGTAATCAAGTGTTCGGCCGCCGGTTAATGAGTTACATAAATGTTTGCCCGCCACTCAAAGCTCATACAAGTGTTCGTTCTTGTTTGGACTCTTCAAATTCAACCTAGGGTTGTGGTGGAACTCGCCGTCTTCCGGGATGACATGATCGTTGATGAAACCTATGATTGTCTCCTGGATTGCGACGAGTATTGTGTGCTTGAACACTTGTTCTTTCAATTCCCACTCCTTCCATTTGCATTAATTAAAGGAAAAGATATTAATATACATAAGATTTATTTAGTTTCAACAAATAAATAAGATATGAATTTACTGTATACACATGTTACTTACTTTTAGCATCTCTTTAGCAGGTGTAAATTTGCTACACCGCATGTACTCGCAAACGTAGTATCCACATAAATTGGTTCCGTACGGTTGTCTGGACACCCATTTATGTAGAATAGGAGGGGGGAGTGGCACTTTCAGATCCGTACGATATCTTTGTTGTAGCCAAGCTCAAGCCTTGCCCAATAAGTCGGTCGTTTATTAGGTATAGCATAGTAAATTAAAGGAGCAGACAACGATAATTAACGAATGATAGAACTTACCTCTGGATCATGTGTATCATGTCTTGGTACATTGCCAGCTCTTTTCTCATTGAGTCCCACATATTTATAGTTTGTTCCTTGATTTTAATCTCAATGAGTATCCAGTGATCCCTGCATTTGTTTATAGAGTCAACTTATATATATATATTAATGTTGGATTGACTAAGACATGATATAACACAACACTTTACCCCATATTGTAAGGGAAGAGTATCAACTCCTTATGCCTTTGGTTATAAAAGAACTTCCGGAGGTTTTTCTCCATTTCCTTAATCTTCAGATTGAATAGATCTTTAGTCTTTGTGTCCTTGTATACGACATACGGATCGATAAAACCAATTCGATCGTCTTGTTTCAATCTGAGTTCTCTCATCATGTGTCTGCACATCGTGAGCATAGTTATTACGAATACGTACATATGCTAGAGTGGGATTATTGATTAAAAGGAAGAATCACTTACAGACAGTAGCAGCTTATGAGAGATTTGTCAAGAGCATCCATATAGAGAAGCTGGTGTACTTCACTAAACTGTACCTAGATGACGTCATCTCCACGGAAGTAGTGACGGTCTCTGACTTGGACGCCCAGATATTGTTCACTTTGATGTTGTGCACAGAATTTCAAGTAGTACTCGTGCAGCTTGTACATTTGTGTACCAATATTTTTTACCTTTGCAGGGTCGCATAGACTCCTGCCATATACGTACTTCCTCCGACATTCATCAAGAACTTCGGCCTCTTTAACAATTGTCAGTTTCTCCCGACCGAGAAGTTGTTCTAAGGAAAGCCCAGTCACATTTATCCACTTGGCGAGTTCATCTAAGTCCACATCATCAGGTACCGACATTTGCATCAAGTTCATGTTGGAACCATATTGATTCTCAACCACTAGTGGCGACACTGATTGCTGCGCTTGTTGGCCGAGCTGTGCAACATCTTTCCCGGCCGCCTTCTGTTTCCTTTTGTCCTTCTTGATTTTCTTTGTGATAGTACGCTCATAGTCTGATAGTGGCGGCGCTGGTTTTTTACTAGCGGCACGCTTCTCGTCTTGCATAGCCTGCACCACTTGATGTAGCTTTACACGAGGATACATTAGGTATGGCTTCTCTTGCTTTGCTCGTGCGTCAGCTTTGGTCTTTTCGAAGAACGCTTTCACTTCTGCCTTAACTGAAGCATTAAGTTCTTCATCAGTCTTCTCGTATGAAAGCTTGGTCATCTTCGGGATCTTCGTGACCACAACTTGTTTCTTCGGCGGAGGTGGTGGGACCGATCTCTATGGGCCAGCGGGCCTCTTGTTCCTCGATGGACCAGCCGGTGCCGATGAGGCGGCCGTTGTCGGTATTGGCGGAGGCGGCGGCGGCGCGGTTGGAGCTTGCTGTTGTGGAGGAGATTGGGCCGCTGGCGGCGTTGGAGTATGTCGTGGAGGAGATACGGCTAGCGGTGGGGATGCAGCCTTGTCTTGTATGAAATCGTCGTCGTCGTCGTGTCTCATGGCACTATGGTCATGTGGTGAATGGATAGACGGACTTGGGGAGGTCCTGGATTTGAAAAAAAACGAACAAGGTATATACATGAGTGAACCATAATTAGATACAGTACATAATTATTGAAAAGCAATTGCGTTCACAATCATCCACACCTAGGGTTCGGTTGTGGTGGCGGCGCCTCAGGAATATTGATGTACCGTTTCTTCCAACATATGAATGTCTTCTCCGCTTCACCTAGGGTCTTCTCCCCATCACCACCTTCGATATCCAGAGCCACATTTTCATGGCCTTTGACCACTCTATCCACTGAGACACTAGCATATCCGGGTGGCATTGCGACCGAGTGGATCATTGGTGTCTTGGTGGGGTCGATAGGAGATATAACACCGGTAGCCACCTTGACTGTGGCATTCCCCTCCGAAATATGCAGCTCATAGGACATCAACAGAGCGGTGACGTCATCCACCGGGAAGCGCATCCCTACGTCATCATCTTGCCTCACAAGCACCTCCGTAGAAGCACAACTGCTTTTCAACTGAGCTGAGCCGGGGCTGATGTTGGCGGTCGGCTGTGACAAGCTCTAGAGGCGGGAACTTACAACTTCCTCCACGGCCTTTCTGATTTGCTCATTCATAGTGGCCTTAAGCGCTTCCTCCCGCTCTAGTGCCTTACGAGCCACTTCACTGGTCTTCATAACAGCCTCCTCCAACTTGCGTAGCCGTTTCCTGTCCTCTTCCTTCTTTCTCTGGCGGCTTCTATAAGTTTCTCTGTCCTGAGGGAAGGCATGCTCCCACGACACGGAGCCATAGCCTCTCGTCCGTCCACCGTGCTCAGGGTTCCCCAGGGCGTATGTCAGCTCATCTTTATCTCTGTTCGGCTGCCACTCTCCACTTTGAGCGACGGAGCGGGCTTTATGAAATCTTTCTGCTACAGCTTGGATGCGTTCCCCATACATGACCTTTCCGGTCTCTAGGTCCAGGCGGCCTCCGTGAGCGAAAAACCAGTGCTTGGTGCGCTCAGGCTAGTCGAGGGATTCTGGCACCAACCCCCTGTCAATTAACTCTTGCTCGGCTTTTTTCCACTTAGGAATGGCAGTAGGGTAGCCACCTGATCCCATCGTATGGTGGTAGGTCTTGTGTCGGGCATTCTCTTGGTTCCTTCTCGCCCATTGCTGACCCTCTTCCGACGTCTTGAACTGTACAAACTCGTCCCAAAACGGCCGTAGCTTGACAAAGTGCTTACAGTTGAAATCCGGAGTCTTGTTCTTCTTGATATAGTCATTATATAGATTCTTCTTATAGCACTAGAATTGTGTGGCCATCTTCTTCATAGACCAATTTCGAACTCTTTCCTTCAACTGTTCATCGTTTGTGTCTAGCGTGAAATATTGCAACACGTCACCCCAAACTAGTTCTTTGTCACGATCAGAGACATAACTGATTTCTGGGCGTTGCTTATTTTTCTTCCATTCACGGACATTGATCGGGATCCTATCCCGGGCAAGGTACCCTAAGTGGTTGACAAAGGCCCTTGCATGGGGCCCACGTGGCTGGCCTGTTCCCTCATCGAAATCCGTGATAACCAACCGGCCCTCCATCGGCTTCTTCGAGCCTCGTACTTTTCTGCTGGTCCCCGTGGTTGTCGTTGAGACAGAGGGCTATGTAGGCAGAAACAAGACAATTAATAAAGGATTTTTTTGAATTTCATGTATATAAACATAGGAGGCTGCATATATTACAGACCTCGCCAACATTGTCTTGGTCATTCAGGTTGACCAAGTACTGAGAACCGTCATCGATGCCCTCAGGGTTCTCATCGCCTTCACGATCGTCATAACGACCTTCTTCAGCGCTACCGCGGATCATGTTCAACAATATTTCTTTGTCTTCTCTCGGGTCGGCCATTTCTACAAAAATATTTAGGGTTTAGGGTTTACAGTTTAGGGTTTAGAGTTTAGGGTTTAGGGTTTAGGGTTTATAGTTTAGGGTTTAGGCATTACTAAGCATAAGAGATCGACTTCTACCGAAGTCTAAGCATTACTAAGCATAAGAGATCGACTTACACATATTAGTGGGATATCATCGGGATATAAGTGTAGATCAAGGTAATCATGCAGCAACGGTATCGACCAACTCCTACTAACTTAATACATCTAATAACAAGTAAGTCTATCACAAGTTGTATTTCTTAATTAAAATAGATAATTTTAACTCATGGAAAAACTATTCAAATTTCAGGTTTAATAGTTTTCCTAGATATTACACATCATAGAGAGTCTACATAAAATTTTTCATAATTTTATTACACTCCTAAAATCTTGTACAAAAATAACAAAAAGCAACTCCAGCAATAGCTCTCAAAACATGGTACCTCCTTTTTATTTGAGGGCTCCCTACTTTTGAGGGTCCTATTTTCTAGGCTACACTCTAGCAGTGGCCCTTAAAATAGAGCCCTCAAACTCATTCCAATAGATAATGACACCTAGGGCCCGCTTGTCATTGACTTTCTTGCCCAAAACACTGGAATCTCTCTCTATATATATATATATATTAAGAGCATCGGCCACCGGAGATAGGGAGGGTGCAGGATGCCGGTGAGGATCCCGACCATCTCGACGCCACTGAGAGAGGAGCAGAGGATCCACGACGACGTTGCCATGGCGAACGGCCGGGATCCACGATGTTGCCGCGAGAGGAGCAGAGGACAAGACCTGGCGACGCGGACGTGGACGAGGGCGGCGCGCGGCGGTGCTCGGGAGGACGGCGGCGGTTCGTCTCTGCGTGCAGGTGGGGAGGAGGAGGAAGAAGGCCCTGCATTTATAGGCCAGGGACCTTTAGTCCCGGGTCTAGCCACCGCCCGGGACTAAAGGGCCTTTAGTCCCGGTTCCAGCCACGAACCGGGACTAAAGGGTCGTGGCTGGAACCGGGACTAAAGGCCCTTTTAGTCCCGGGCGGTGGCCAGACCCGGGACTAAAGGTCCTTCCACCAAATTCTGGCGCCTGTTTAGGCGTCATAATTTGGTGAATTTTATTTTTCACCTTTTTTTCCTTTCATCTTTCTAAATGCATAGTAAATTAAATATTTATCATAATTTTTTTCAAAAATACACATTAGTTTAGTTTGACTCTATTATGCATTACAGAAATTGTAAACACTATTTTTTTTCAAATATTTCATATTATCCAAAATAAATGTTATTTATAATGAATATTGTGTTAATGCAAAAATATAATGGGCAATTAAAATATATAAAATTGTTGGCTTTCGACAGAAAATTTTTTTTGGGTCATTTGGACGTTAAACTTTTGTTTCTTCAATAATAATTATCCAAATATGCGACATTAATTGTCTAAATTTGAAAATTTAAAATTTTTAGAGATACACGTCGGTTTTTGAAACCCTGGATGGTCTCGAATGGAAAACTGATGAATACAAAGTTTGTTCCACTCATCAAGACCTACATTTGGTCTATTGGTCAACTTTTCATTTGTAAAAGTTTGAACCACTCAATTTTGAATTTTGAAAGAATTCATAGCCAAACGCCGGTTTTCGGAACCCTAGATGGTCTCGACGTACTGGAAAAGTCATGAATACCAATATTGTTCCACTCATTAAGATCTACATTTTATACATAGACCATTTTTGCATTTGACAAAGTGTTGGCAAAGTGTAGTTGAAAATCCACAATTCCCACATATAGTTTCATATAGTTTGTGTGAGATTCAAGATTTGGTGAGTATTGTTTATTTAAACTTTTTCAAATAGAAAAAATAGTCTATATAAAAAGTTTAGATCTTGATGAACTCTAACAACTTGGTATTCCAAAGTTTTTCATTTCAAGTCATTTAGTCTGTCATTTGACCAAGTCTGACCAAAACCCGTCTTCGATTTTGAAAACATGTGCCTGGGACTTGCTAAAATTTATCCAGATGAAAATATGGTCTATGTATCAAATATAGATCTTGATGAGCTCTAACAACTTGGTATTCAAAAGTTTTTCATTTGAAGTCATCAAATAGGTCATTTGACCAAGTTTGACCAAAGTCAAAACATTGGTTTTTAGAAACACACTTTGACCGAACCCTGGATGGTCTCAAATGGAAAACTCATGAATACAAAGTTTGTTCCACTCATCAAGACCTACATTTGGTCTAATGGTCAATGTTTCATTTGTAAAAGTTTGAACCACTCAATTTTGAATTTTGAAAGAATTCATAGCCAAACGCCGGTTTTCGGAACCCTGGATGGTCTCGACTGGAAAAGTCATGAATATCAATATTGTTCCACTCATCAAGATCTACATTTCATATATAGACCATTTTTGTATTTGACAAAGTGTTGACAAAGTGTAGTTGAAAATCCATAATTCCCACATATAGCAAAGTTTGAACCACTCAAATTTGAATTTTCAACACATAATGTTACAATTATATTACACAAGATGTCAAATACACATTATTAATTTGAGTTCACTATCTATATCAAGCGGGCACATATAACATCCCGGATGTTAAAAACAATTAAAAATTTAATCATGTGCATAATTAGAGCATAAGCATCAGTTATCATATCAAACAAGCATTTCATGTCACATTATTACGTGTCAATGTTGCACATGTTTCATACTAGCATGGTAAGTTTTTAATGTTGTTTATGTTTCAAATAAAGTACTTGAAATGTTTCACATGTTTCAATAGTGATGGGATATGTTATTTTTATTAGTATGCTTAATACGTTAATAATGCCATGTTGCTTGTCACATGAAATAATGTTTTATTAGTGTTAAAGGATTAGTCATGTTTTAGTTAAAAAGAATAATCAATTGAATTCAAAACCCTAAATTCCAAAACCCTGATTTTACCCCTTTTGGAATAATTCAAAATCTAAGCAAAATTTGGAAAAAAGTTTAAAACCAAGTTTGTAGAACTTTTCAAGGGCTACAACTTTGGTATTTTGAGTTTTCAAAGTTTTAGTGTAAAATGTGGAGCAATTTTGAAAAGAAGCAAATTTCAAATTTGACCCCTTTTTATCCCCAAACTCAAATTTCAAAATGGAGGCAGAATTTGAAAATGGTTTGAATAGAAAAGTTGTAGGTCTTGGCTAGATGTACAACTTTGGTGTTTGAAGTTTTTGAAGTTTCAATACAAAATCCAAAGTAATTTCTAAATTACCAAATTTCCAAAAAGTGTCCCCTTTTGAATTCAAACTCAAATTTCAAAATCCAGTTCGAATTTGAAAAAGTGTTCAATACAAAACTTGTAGAGCTTGAAATTCTAAAGATTTAATATTTTGGGAATTTTTCAAGTTATTACATGAATTTGAGAGTAATTTGAGAAAACAGTTTGAATTTTTAAAATTGGGGGGCTACAGTAGCCGACCAATGGCCACCGGGCACCGCACGGCATGGGTGCCGGCGCGCCGCCGTGGCCGTCCAGGCCCTTCTCGCGCGAGCCAGGATCGCCAGCACGACATCGCGTGCCTTCCAGTGACCATCACCGTGGCCTTGCCCTATATAACTAGAGCTCACCGTGCCTCATTTTTCTTCTCTCTGTTTCCACCGCCGCCGCTCAGCTCCGCTGCTCACTGCCGCCGTCGTTGAGTCGCCTCTAGCTAAGGCAACCGTGTCAACTCATTCGCCTCTCTCTCGCGCACCTTGTAGATCCCCTTGCATCAGCTAATTTCGCCCGGAGCGCCCGCGCGACCATTCCCTTCTCCACCTCCGGCGACCGAGCGCCACCAAGCCGCCTCACGTGGCCAGCTACCTCCCGTGCTTTTCCGCTTCAACCGATCACGGATTTGTGATCGTGGTATGCCCCTGGTGCTTCCTGGCCATTCAATTTAACCGTTACTCGCTTGTATTGTCGGAGCGGCGTGTGCCGTCGCCTCCGAGCCGCCATGGCCGTCGGGGAGGGTACAGAGGAATGCGAACTTAAGTGTTTAGGGTCGTAATCGGTTCGCGGAGAAGGGTAGATCATGTTAGACAGTTTGGTTGGGTGACCGACGTTGTGGTCGCCGGCCGGCCGCCGTGCCTTCGCGACGGGAGAGAAGAGAGAGCGGGAGGAGGAAGATGACACGCGGGACCGAGCTGTCAGCGAGGGAGAGGGAGAGCGCGAGCGGCTGGGCCGCGTTGTCGGGCCGTCTTGCCGGGCCGCGAGCGAGCGTGCAGGCGCGAGTGCACGAGCAGGCCGCTCGGCTGGGCCGAGCCGAAGGTAGAGCGGAGGAGTCGGCCCGAGTTGTTTTTGTTTTTCTTTTTCCAAAATGTGAATAGTGTTGATATTTGTTTATTTCATTAAAATTTCTGTAGAGCTCCAAAATTAATGAAAAATTTTGTGTAAGCTTTTCAAGGTGTAAATTACTTAGGAAAATATTAAATGCTAATTTTGATTACTTTTTGCAAGTTATTTAATTAGCTCTTTTAATTAATAAATGCTTATTCCATGAATTTTAGTGAGTCAAATAAGTATCCAAAAATCTTGAAATTTTGTGAGTATGCTTTGCATGGTAAGATATACCTTTACAAAAATATTGGTACCGTTTTGATAACTTTTAATTATATACTTTATTTCATGCCTTTTATTTATTATGCTTATATGATTAGAGTAAATCATAATTTGGAGTTTGTGTGACTTTTGGGTTGATTGATGACCTTGGGTCATTAACATGTAATGACCCTTGGCATTTTAATTAGTTGTTTGAGTTTATGATTAATTTGTTAATTAAGTTTTGTTGATAATAGTTAGTGTCATTAACTTAGGTCATTAGTGGTTAATGACTTACTTATGTTAATACTTAGTGGTCTTGTGGTAAAATTACTTGTTTTTAGATGCAACCTCTTGGGTAAAAACAAAGTTATGGTTAGTTAACCTTTAAATAACCTTGTTAGCTTGCAACTGTACCGCGAAGGAAAGTTGTACTCAAAATAGAAAACTAATGTTTATCCTTTCTAAATGTCTCTTGTATGTTATGCCTTGTTCATCATCATGTATCATGGCATGCATTCCATCATTTTAAGCATCGCATCATTTTTATACGTGTAGTGCTTACGAGAGTGTTTGGATCATGTTGATCAAGCTTCAGAGAAGGTGAACCATCTGTGATGTTGGTGTCAAACTTGACTTCTACGAGAACTAACCACCGCTGCAACGCAGGCAAGCCCCGGACATATAACCACTCTTCTATTTTATAAATGCTTTATTACACTTAAAGTCTAGTGTAATGTGCATTAAGTTAATAGGAGTTGGTTGAAACCGTTACTGCATGATTACCTTGATCTACATTTATATCCAGATGGTATCCCACAAGTATATGTAGGTCGATCTCTTATGCTTAGTAATGCTTAGACTTCAGTAGAAGTTGAATAATGTTTTCTTTGATCATAAGAATAAGTTTATTCCTTGCTTCTCCTGACCTAATGCTAGGTCATGAGAGCATGTGGAAATGAATATGAAAATAAACTTGAGACCGGACGGGCATGGGAATCGTCTTTGGTGGTTGGTCCCGTCTGTGTCGATTAAGGACCGTACGTTGTTGGCCCTCGAGTCAAGGAGTTTTTAATAGTACTAGCCATGTACCCATGTTGGGTAAGCCTTACTTCAGTTATTCCATCACGAGAACGTCTAACCTCGCACTGGGAGTGGAGAGATGGTGAGAGTAGTGTGTACCCTCGGGGCTAGAATCGGGCTGGGTTCGAGGAGTACTGTGCTCTCGGGTGGCGATGGACACGTTCTGGTTTTGGGTGACCCAAGTAAGAGTTGATATATGCAGGTCAAGGACTTGCATATGTCGTGTGGTTAGGAAGCCCCAGCTGGGTAGATCAAGCGGTTTGAATCGTCGTTACTCCACGAGAAAGGAGTCTTGACCTTGCACCAATATCGTAGCGACAACTGGAACATGGTTACTGTTGGACTTGAGATGGAAAAGAGGTGAATAACAAGTGTGATGATTATATTTATGATTGAGATAGATACAGGTGTAAAAGTTAGCTATAATTAGGCTATACTAAAACTTGAGCAAAAACTTAATTAAAAGTTTGAAAGCAAGGATGCACTGGTAGTAAGCTTTTCTGCAAAACTTCTCTTTTCTAGCTTCACTACTTCCCTTAAGCCAGCATATCCTTGGAGTCTTTTCTTTTCGTCGGGTAAGTCTTGCATAGTACAATTGAGTACTCAGGGTTGTTAACCCCTGTTGCAGGTACTGACTGGTACTGTTAACCGAGGTCATGTCGGTGGGCTCGATATGATCTGGTTGTCCTCTCCTGACTTAGGTGCTCTACCTAAGTTGTCTTCTGTAGTTCTACTCGACTTCCGCAATACAAGTTAAGTTTGTAAAAGTTAACTTAATCATGATTTATAAATTTATTGTTGTTATTCTTCCGCACTCTGATGTAAAGTTTTGTTACAAATGTTGTAATGTTGTAGTTACTCCTTTGTTGATCCTGGTATGAGTGTTAAATGTAGTTCAATAGGGGTCCTGTGAGGGCACTCGACAGATCTTCTTAGATTATCTGGTGTACATGCATAGCCGTCAGAGGTCTTAGGGACAATGACAGGTGCATGTGGGCCATATAATTTAGGAGGTTCTGTGACAGCACAGTGGTAAACTTTTTTGTGACGTAATGCCCTTGGTTATGATCATTCCATAACCATGGAGTGTCCTCAGCAGCGAGCAGGATGCTTGGGTCTTTGGCCACACAGAAGGGTGGGATTCGTTCATCCTTTTCATAATGCTCTGACACGTCTGACTTGTCTTCAATTCCCACGATGTTTCTTTTCCCTGTAAGAACTATGTGGCACTTTGGCTCGTTGGTTTTTTTCTCGTCGTGTTTCCCTCTCTTGGGTTTTGTAGACATGTCTTTCACATAGAACACCTGATTCACATCAGCAGCAAGGACGGATGGATCATTTCTATACCCAATATTGTTGAGGTCCACTATTGTCATTCCGTACTCCTTATCAACTGATACCCCTCCGTTCATCTTCACCCATTGGCATCGGAATAGAGGGACTTTAAAATTATGTGCATAGTCTAGTTTCCAAATCTCCTCTATGCGACCATAATATGTGTGTATGTTCCTATTCGGTTCCGTAGCATCCACGCGGACACCACTGTTTTGGTTGGTACTCTTTTTACCTTGGGATACGGTGTAAAATGTATTTCCATTTATCTCGTACCCTTTGTACGTGAGGACGTGCCACACTGGTTGCCTAGTCAACAAATACAGTTCATCTCTAATAGTTTTATCACCCTGACATTTTTTGTGCAACCAATCACCGAATTCTCCATGTGATGATGCGTAATCCAAGCCTCATTCTTCCTAGGATTCTCGGATCGTACAAAATTCATGTGTTTCTCAATATACGGTTCCACCACAGTGGAGTTTCGAAGAACTGTGTAGTGCGATTTATTGAAAGAATCATCACCCTGGCTGATATATGTTTTCTTTCCTAGTGTACCCTTTCCACCAAGTCTCCCCTCATACCGTGATTCAGGAAGACCAATCGGGTCAAGGTCAGGAATGAAGTCCACACAGAACTCAATGACCTCCTCTGTCCCGTATCCCTTGGCAATGCTTCCTTCTGGGCGACCCCGCTGGTGAACATATTTTTTCAGTACACCCATAAATCTCTTTAAGGGAAACATGTTGTTTAGGAACACAGGACCCAGGATATTAATCTCTTTGACCAGATGAACTAGGAGATGTGTCATGATATCAAAGAAGGATGGAGGGAACACCAACTCAAAGCTGACAAGACATTGAACCACATCATTCTATAGAGTAGCTAGATCAAAAGGATTGATTGCCTTCTGAGAAATTGCATTGAGGAATGCACACAGCTTCACGGTGGCTAGACGTACATGTGGAGGTAGAATTCCTCTTAAGGCAACCGGAAGCAGTTGCATCATAATCACGTGGCAGTCATGCGATTTTAAGTTGACAAATTTCTTCTCCGGCACATTTATTATACACTTTATATTGGAGGAGAACCCAGATGGGACTTTGATGCTGCTTAGGCACTCAAACATGTTTTCCTTCTCCTCATTGCTAAGAGTGTAGCTAGCAGGTCTTAAGTAATGACGTCAATCATCTGTCTTCTCTGGATGCAGGTTGTCTCGTTCTTTCATGCGCTTCAAGTCCTCTCGTGCCTCAAGGGTATCCTTAGGCTTTCCAAACAGACCCATGAACCCTAGGAGATTGACACAAAGATTCTTTGTCAGGTGCATCACGTCGATCGAGTGGCGGACCTCAAGGTCTTTCTAATATGTTAGCTCCCAAAATATTGACTTCTTTTTCCACATTGGGGCGCGCCCCGAAGCGTCTTTTGGAATAGGTTCACTGCCTTGTCCCTTTCCAAACACTACATTCAAATCCTTGACCATCTTGAATACCTCTGCCCCATCTCGGTTGCCTGGCTTGGACCGGTGTTCTGCCGTACCTTTAAAATGTTTGCCTTTCTTTCTCAACTGGTGGTTCTTAGCAAGAAATCGACGATAGCCAAGGTACACGACCTTTCAACATTTTTTTAAATAGACAGCCTCAAGGTCACCAAAACAATGGGTGCATGCATTATATCCCTTATTTGTCTGTCCTGAAAGATTACTTAGAGCTGGCCAATCATTGATTGTCACGAACAACAATGCTCGCAGGTCGAATTCTTTCTGTTTGTACTCATCCCACACACGCACACCTGGTTTGCTCCATAGCAGCTGGAGTTTCTCAACTAATGGCCTCAGGTAGACATCGATGTCATTGCCAGGTTGCTTCGGGCCTTGGATGAGCACCGGCATCATAATGAACTTCCGCTTCATGCATAACCATGGAGGAAGGTTGTAGATACATAGAGTAACGGGCCAAGTGCTATGACTAGATCTCTGGTCCCCAAAAGGATTAAATCCATCCGTACTCAATGCGAACCTTAGGTTTCTTGCGTCATCTGTAAAGTCTGGGAATTCTCTATCTATTTCTCTCCACTGGGACCCATCTGCAGGGTGTCTCAACATGTTGTCCACCTTACGGTCTTCTTTGTGCCATCGCAACAACTTTGCGTGCTCCTTGTTTCTGAACAGTCATTTTAGGCGTGGAATTATTGGAGCATACCACATAACCTTGGCAGGGATTCTCTTCTTTGGACGTTCTTCATCCTCAACATCGCCAGGATCATCTCGCAAGATCTTATACCGTGACGCATGGCAAACAGGGCATTCATCTAAATTCTCGTGAACGCCACGGTACAGGATGCAGTCATTAGGACATGCATGTATCTTCTCAATTTGTAATCCTAAAGGGCAGACGATCTTTTTTGCTTCGTATGTAGTGGTGGGCAGTTCATTAGGCTTCGGAAGCATCTTTTTTTGGATCTTCAGTAATTTCCCAAATGCCTTGTCAGATATACCATTCTCTGCCTTCCACTGTAACAACTCCAGTGTCGTGCCTAGCTTTTTCTGCCCATCTTCGGCCGACGGGTAGAGTAACTTCTTATGATCCTGTAGCATTTGGTCAAACTTAGCCTTCTCCTTTTCACTTTCACAATCTCTCTGTGCGTCACGAATGACATCACCAAGAGCATCGTCATCTTCAGCGATACTGTTTTCTGCATCCGCCTCTTCTTCAACTTCCTCCATCGCGAAGTCACAGTATTGAGCAAAAACATTGTCAGGGTCCGCTTGTTCTTCTTCACCTTCTTCCATCATAACCCTGGTCTCTCCGTGCTTGGTCCAACAAATATAGTTTGGCATGAAACCCGACTTGAACAAGTGCAAGTGAATACTTCTTGAGCTACAAAATTCTTTCAAATTCATACACACGGCACATGGGCAGCACATAAAACAATCCCTCTTGTTTTCCTCTGCCACTCTACAGAATTCTCGCACGCCCTCAATGAACTCGTTGGAGCGGCGATCGGCATTGTACATCCAATGGCGTGTCATTATCTGCATTATATGGCATCACATAATTAAAAGCCCGGCATGAGAAAAGAGCGCGGCACAACCTTGTCTAATTGAGTTTAAAATTTTATAAGTGGTTCATCATTTCATAAAATTAATTTGTAGACGTTAATAAAAAGATAGCAAAATCATAAAATTTGTATTTTTCTATTAAAAGGTGTAATTTTATCTCTAAATAAAATTAATTTGAAGAATTTTTAAAGTTAAAATTAATTTGTTTCAAAATTACAAAGAATCAACATTATTTAATATTTTAAAATGAGAACATGAACAAATTAAAGTAAAAAGTATCCTAAAAAGTTTATAATAGAACTAAACATTATATGTGTATACTACTTTCTAGGTACTATAATTAGCATCGTTCATAAAAATTCAAACATGAAAAGTAATTGGAGCTAGCAATATGAAATAAAATAGCCATATACAACATGGATTTACATATGGTGCTGTTAAAACATAGGAGGATGAAGCTAGCAACCATTCAAACAAATCGACGACGACGTAGAAGCGTTTGAAGTGGATTGATCGCCGGAGATGAGACAAGCAAGAACAATGGAAGAACAAGGAACAAAAACATGAACAAGGAAGCTCGGGCTCGGGCAGGGAGGAAGAAGAGGGAGGTTCAATTTATAAGGGGAGGTTTTAATCTCGGTTGGTAACACCAACCGGGACTAAACCCAGTTCTATAGTCCCGGTCGGTGCCACGGACGGGGACAAAAGCTGTAGTCCCGGTCCGTGGAACCGACCGGGACTAAAGGCAGGGCTTTAGTCCCGGTTGGTATTACCAATCGGGACTAAAGGTTCCTCCCGACAGCGCCTGACAACAGAGCCGTTGGCGAGGGACCTTTAGTCCCGGTTGGTAACACCAACCGGGACTAAAGGTCTATTTAGTCCCGGTCGCCGAAATCGCCGAAATTAAAGGCATTTTGGGCGATTGACGAAAGGTCAGTTGTGCAGTAGTGTGTGGTGTGCAGTTGAGTCGGTAAGAGACCTACGTACGAAGGAAGAAGAGGTCTGGGGTTCGTATCTCAAACACCACAAGAGAGGTCTCCCAGGATTTAAACTATTGGTCACAACTTTTAGTTCCGAATTCGTAAATAGGGATTAAAGCCAGTTTTCAACCGGGATTCAAGCCCACCTATGCACCGGTGGTTCATCCAACAATACTTATTCAGTATCATCAATACGATTATTTTCTTTTGTATACAATTGATCAAAAGATCAAAGTTGTTTGACGATTCTTCTAAAGCAAGAAGAGAAATGCCTACTAACAGTTAAGTTCCGATAACCAAACAGACCCTGAAACCATGGTTAGCCCCACCCCTTTATTTTGCAGCCGAAAAGCCCGGTGGTGTAGTATTGTACTCCCTCTCCCTCAAGGAATGAATTCCTAGCCCCAAAATTTGTCCCTAAAGAATCGGTCTCTACAGTTGCCGCCCCTCTTTCACCTCGTAAATCTCGGTTGCATTTAACACGGCCCTCCGTCTCTCTCAAGTCTGTGGTCCCCAAAGTCCTCACTCCCTTCCGCATCTGATCTGAATCATGGGCTCATGGCCGTGATAGAAGGTTCTGGAATTCGACCAAAATAGTCTGAATTTCGGCGAAATTCGTCTATTTCGGTGAGATCCGAAATGAATTTTACGTTTCATATTCCAAAAATTCACCGAATTGAATCCGAATTTTTCCGAAATTCGTCCATTTAAGTTGGGACCGAATTTTTTTTTAAAACTAATCCCAAAACCTTAGCAGCCTTGAAGGCAATGACGGCCTGCTCCAAGGCCACGGAGGCGAGCTCCAAGACCGCGGCTGCGTGATCCGGCCCCAGAGCCACCATCGGGTGCTCCATGGCGGTGTCCGCGGCGCTGCGTCCCATGTGCACGGTGGCTATGGCCATGGTCGCGACTGCAGGCTCGAAGGCGACGGCGGCGGGCTCCAAGGCCGCGACGGCGAGGACGGCAGGCGAGCCGACGGCGACGGGCTCGAAGGCTGCGACAGCGAGGACAGCAGGCGAGCTTGAAGGCCGCAACAGCAAGGACGGCAGGCAAGCTGACGTCGCCGGGCTTGAAGGCCGCGGAGGCGAGGACGGCAGGCAAGCTGACGGCAGCGGGTTCGAATGCCGCGGCAGCGAGGACGGCAAGCGAGACGACGATGGCGGGCTCGAAGGCCGCGGAGACGAGAACGGCACGCGAGCTGACTACGGCAGGTTCAGTTCGACGGAGGCTGCGGCAGCCAGGAGACGAGGACGACAACATTTAGTCTGTGTTTAGTTGCTCTGAAAAGGCTGAAAAGTGTACTGTAGCATGTTTTGGTTTTATTTGGCAAATAGTGTCCAACCGTTGACTAATTAGGTTCAAAATGTTCGTCTCGCAAAGTACAACCAAGCTATACAATTAGTTTTTGATTTTATCTACATTTAGTACTCCATACATGTATCGCAAGTTTAATGTAACGAGGATTTTTTTTTGTATAGTGCATTTTTCAGATAACTAAACACAGCCTTAATATTCTCGGAAACTGACGAAGGGCAATTAAGGTCGAGCAGTTTAACCAGGGGTATTATAGGCTCTCTGGCTCCGTTCGCTTGGCATTTAATAGTCTTTTCTCTGGTTCAGTAAGGCCTCGTTTAATTTCTTAACTTTGGAATTAAATTCTACTATAAAAAAGAAGATTCCTCGTCACATTAAAATACCGGCACATGCATGGAGTACCTAAGGCTCACTTCCATTGTCACTTCTCATTTTCTTGATTCTAATCTCAAACTCATTGTGAACTCTAGTGAGAAATGTCTTGAAGATGTCAAACACTTCACTTTTTTCAATAAGAAAGAATACCCATGTGAATCTTGTGAAGTCATCCACTATGACAAAGCCATACTTGTTGCCGCCTATGCTTGTATATGTTGTTGGTCCAAAATAGATCCATGTGCATCAACTCAAATGCTTTGCATGTGCTCATTGTACTCTTCTTTGGATGTGAGCTTCCAACTTGCTTCCCGGCTTGACATGCACTACAAAGCTTATTCTTCTCAAATTCAACATCTTTCAAACCATTGACAAGATTGTGAGTTGTAAGCTTCTTCAATTATTTCATGCCAACATGACCAAACCTCCTATGCCAAAGCCAACCCATACTTGATTTGGAGATTAAGCAAGTTGTCAAAGAAGTTTCTTTAGCATTGAAGTCAACTAGGTAGAGATTCTCATATCTAAAACCCTTGAATGCCACATTTGAACCATCCACACTAATAACTTCTACATCATCAACCCCAAAGATACATTTGTAGCCTAGATCACAAATTTGTGCCACGGATAGAAGATTGAAATCCAAGCTTTCAACTAGCAACACATTGGAGATACTCATGTCATTTGATATTGCAATCTTGCCCAAGCCAATAACCTTGCATTTCTTGTTATTGCCAAATGTGATAGAATCAACACCACTATCATTGTCATTGATTGAGTCAAACATTCTTGATGTACCGGTCATGTGTTGAGTGCACCCACTATCAATAATCCAATGCCTTCCTCCGGCTTTGTAATTGACCTACAAGCAAATTAATGAAGCTTAGGTACCCACTTTTGTTTGGGTCCTTGTAGGTTAGTAACTAAGCTCTTTGGTACCCAAATAGCCTTCTTCTTTGGGCCCACAATTGGTGTACCAATAAACTTAGCTTGCACACCCTTCACACCCTTGGTAAGCACATAGCAAGAATCAAAAGGTATAGCATTAACAAGGTTCTTGCTTTGGTTCTTTTTATTGCAATTATGCTCTAGGTGCCCAACTTGCTTGCATCTATTGCAAAACCGACCATTGCCCTTCACAAAGCTAGGCTTTGGAGTTGCAAAGGCCGACTTGCCTTTCTTGGGGGTGTAGCCCAATCCCTCTTTGTTAAGAGAGAACCTTTGGCTACCCAAGCACTTAAGCAAGCGGGCCTCACCACCATAGGCCTTGCCTAGGGCGTGAGTGAGCTCATCCACCTCTCTCTTGAGAGTCTCATTCTCAACCATTAGTGAGGCATCACAAGTGAAACCATCACTAGTAGTGGAGGTAGAGTTGGTGGTGGTGGATGAAGAGCTACAAGAAAGGTTAGCATTTGACATGATGATAGGTTCATTAAAGGATTCATCAATTATATCACATGTAACACCTATATCACATGATACAACAACCTCCTTCTTTGCTTGTTACTCAAGTAGCAATGAGTGAGCTTTTTCAAGCTTGGAATGAGCCTTACTAAGATCCTCATGGTCTTCCACTAGACTCTCATGAGTGGTCTTAAGCTCACTAAGGACTTTCTCAAGTATTGCTACTTTCATTGAAAGCTTCTTACACTCCTTGTCCTTGGCAATAGCTATGTCTCTACTTTGTTGCATCAAGTCATATAGTTGTTCTTTAGTTGGTTCATCATCATCATTTTCATTATCATTATCACTATCATGAACATATTCCATTTCACTTTCATCATCACTCTCATCATATAATACATTAGCTTCTTTAGCCATGAAGCATGAAGAGGATGAACCAAATAGTGATGGCTTCTTGTTGATAGCAATGGAAGCAAAAGCCTTGTTGGATGATTCTTCTTCTTCTTCATTATCATCACTTTCCCAAGTGATCACATAGGCACCATTCTTGCCTCTCTTGAATGTCATCTTGGCTTCTCTCTTCTTCTTCTCAAACTTGTCCCTCTTGTTGTTCTTCTTCTTGTCATAGGGACATTCGGCTTGAAGGTGTTCGGTGCTATCACAATTGAAGCACTTCCTTTGTTGCTCATTTCTTTTGAAGGTGTCATTTCTCTTCTTAAAGCCTCTTTTCTTGATGAACATGTGACTCATCTTCTTGACTACTAGAGCAAGTGCCTCATCATCAATTTCAAATTCCCCATCTTCATTGTTGTCTTCTTCTTCTTCAATGATGGTAGCTTTGCCCTTGGAGGAGGTGGCCTTGAATGCCACGGTCTTCTTCTTCTTCTCATCTTCCACCTTCTCCTTGTCATCAACATCTTGATCATATTTGTCATATGTCAATACTTCACCAAGCAAATCATTAGGCTTCATTGCTTCAAGCCCATCTCTTTGCAACATCATGATCAACATCTTAAATCTTCTAGGTAAGCTCAATAAGAACTTGTGACAAAAATCTTGATCTTGAGTCTTGTGCCCTAAGCTCTTGAGATCATTGACTATCACTTGCAATCTATGAAACAATTCAATGATTGTTTCATCATCCTTTTTCTTGAAGTTCTCAAACTCACTCTTGAGCCAATATAGCTTGGCACTCTTCACAACCTTAGTGCCTTCATATGTCTCACTCAACCTTGTCCATACTTCACTAGCCAATTCCAAATCCTTGATGCCCTCAAATACTTTTGTGTCAATACCATTGTAAAGTGTATTGAGAGCCATTCTATTGCATGTTCTATTTGCTCTATCTTCATCGGTGAGATGATCGGGATCAATGATAGCAAAATCATTCTCGGTGACTTGCAATACTCTCTCATGAATGGAGCCAAGGTACATTGTTATTTTTCTCTTCTAATGAGCAAAAGAACTAACACCATCAAAGAACGGTGGCTTGCCCCCAACATGATTGAACACAATTTGAGCCATTTTTCACACCAAAGGATGTTAAGCCTTGATAAAAATGGTGACCACGGCTCCGATACCACTTGTAAGGTCCTAGATGGCTAGAGGGGGGTGAATAGCCTATAAAAATTCTACAAAAACCACTAAGCAAACTTGTTAGAATAACAAACGACGTAAAGCGAGTTTTGCTTAGCCAACGGTTGTGATGCAAGCCTCCTATCCACAAGTCTAGTAGATTATGATCTCTAGTTCACACAAGAGCTATGTCACTAATTTTACACTAGAGAGAAGCTAACAACACTACTAGCTAAGCTACCACTAGAGCTACACAAGATAATCTAGTAAAGTAAATGCAAGAGAGAGGATTGTGATTCTTATACCGATGGTGGAGTGAAGATGTTGCCAATCACCAAGATGATATACAATCAATCAATATTGACAACAACACAATATGAAGACCAATCACCGGGAGACAAGAGACACAATATTTTGTTCACCCGGTGTTCACTTGTGCACCGACAAGCTACGTCACCGGTTGTGTCGACCAACACTTAGATGGTTTCCCGGTGTGACCCTCAAGTCACTTGCCCCTCAAGGCACGCCCCGCAAGGCACCGCAAGACACCACTCTCAAGTGAGGTAACACAATGACACGCGCATTCCACTAGAGTTGCTTTTGGCGTCCCGCCGAGGAAAGCACAAGAACCTCTCACAATCAACCGGAGGTGGCCAAGAACAATCACCTTCTCTTGCCAACGCCTCCAACAATCTCCAAGCCGGCTAGGAGCGGTACTCTCCAAGAGTAACAAGAAATCCACCGGCTAAACCTCCCACAAGTGCCACTAGATGCCCTCAAGCTATGCAATGCACTTTAGGATCACTCAATCTCACTTTTGATTTGCAATCAAGCAAGAGAGATGAGTGGGAGGAGATGCTTTAGCTCAAAGGATGCACAAGAGTGTTAGAAATGCCAAGAGACCTCCCCAAGGGCCGGCCAATGAGTATTTATAAGCATCCCATCCAAATAGAGCCGTTGCTACTCCACTGAACGTTTTTCGGGACGACCGGACGCGCCGGTCGAAACTGACCGGACGCGCTTCACCGCGTCCGGTCGCCCTATGCCGTCCACGTGTCCCTCGAATTCAAACGCGGCTGCCAGATCTTCCAACGGTCACTGCGCGCCAACGGTCAAACGCGACGACCGGACGCGCAGCTCAAGCGACCAGACGCGCCGATCGCACAGCACCGCGTGCCCGCGAAGCATCGACCGGACGCGCTCCAGATAACGACCGGACGCGACAGTGCCAGCGTCCGGTTAGAGTCCAGTAAGCTCCCTCGATGACCGGACACGTCCGATCGTGTGTGACCGGACGCGCACCGCGTCCGATCGACCTTGCGAACTGCAGTTCCCTCAGGGCGCCTGACCGGACGCGCCGGTCCCGCGAGTGACCGGACGTGCCAGTTGCAAACCCTAGCCCGCACGCCTGACTGCTGCGCTGTACTGACCGGACGCGTCCGGTCACACCGTGACCACGTCCGGTGCAGCGTCCGGTCACCTCTGTGACCTCCGTTCGCCTCCGTTTCTTTTCCGACTTCCGGCGTAGTGGAAAATAGGCATTTCATTTCCCTGAAATCGCCTGAAACCCGCGCTCGCAAGCTCGGCGGGAGGGAGAGAGGAACCCAAACCCCTCTCTACCCGCAAGCCACAGCGCGACCAACGCCACCTTTGTAAAAGTGCCAACACCATCAAGTGTACATCTCCATGTGCTTGTGTGTTAGCTTTTTCTCAATCATTTTCAAAGGTTTTCCAGTTAGCTCACTAGGCCCTACATGCAATGCACTTCATGAATTCACCTAGTGGCACCCGTGCGTCGAATAACCGATAAGACTTCCCCTCTTAATAGTTCGGCTATCGACCCTAAACCACTCACACCCTCTATGGTGTCTTGAGTGTAAAACAAAATGGCCCTATGGTTATACCTTTGCCTTGAGCCCATTTTGTTTCTCCAAATGATATGATCCACTTCATATCATCACATGACTGTCTCGATCCATCGACCTTGACTTCACTTGCTCTTCACTGTTGCATCGGTCCATCGGCACCAAGTCTTGCTCAAGCTTCACCATCGCATGGTCCTTCGCTTTGAAGCCACGACTTGCCCTTCACCTTCACAACCGGTCCATCGAGCCAAGCCTCATCTTGGTCTTCACCATCTTGGTCACATGAGTCAATGTCATGTCTCATATTCAATGACCACCTTTATCTAAATCATCCACTTTAGATACAAAGGTTAGTCCTAGGTTTCATCAATTAGCCAAAACCAAACTAGGGACTTTCAGAGGGTCCCCTTCCCCCTGGTCGCGCTCGATTGGACCGTTGGCCTCAGGTTAGCCGTGCGTAGGCTAGTTTCACGACTTGTGCGTGCGCGCCTAGGTAACCGTTGATTCTCGGGTAGCGGGATGGTTGCGCTCGTGTTTTTGACCATTGGGCCATGGAAGCTGAACCATCTGCCCGTTGCCTATATAAGGGGGTGCGGTGGAGGTCCCCCTTCCTGCTTAGACCAGTCGCTTTCACGCTTCTCGTGCTCGTTGCTTTCTGCTGCCGTTTGTGTACTTGCGCTGCTCGATTTGGCTGTTGCCTGCTTCGCTTTGTTGCGTTTTGCCTCCGCCACTTTTGTCCTTCGCTTGGTGTTTAATTGCCGCTTTGACTTTGGTGGTGGCTTCTTCTTCTTCCCATCTTCCCTGTTGGGCTACCTTTTTTGGTCCTTATCGCCACCTCCTTGGCGTTAGGGCGAATGGGTGGCTTGCGCGTTTTGAAGAGTGGATGTTGACGAGTGCCGAGGCGCGTGACTTGGAAGAGGATCTCACAAGTGTGGACGCATCGATTGGCAATTTGACCGGAGGTAGTGGGGCGATGGCTGGAAAGACATGGGATTTTGGTGAGTCGCTGGTGATGGAGAAGATGATCAAGAAGATGGAGAAGGAGGGGTACTTTTCTGTTGGGCGGGCCGAGCTTCTACCTGTAGGCCAGACCGTGCCTTCGCCAAATGAGGGCTATGCTGTGGTGTTTAGGGACTACTTTTCTTGCGGCCTTCGCCTGCCTTCCATCATGTTCCTGCGTGAAGTTCTTGAAGAGTTCTAACTCCAGATCCATCATTTGACACCTAATGGGTTCCTTACTCTGAGTAAGTTTTGCTGGGCTTGTGAATCTTATGGTGCGGAGCCAAATGTGGACACATTCTACGCATATTATGAATTGCAACGATAGCCGAAGAAGGTGAAAGTGGATGGAGTAGAGCTTTATGCTCAATACAGAAGTTGCGCTTTCATGGCGAAGAGGCAGCAAGAGGGTTCTCGCTTGGAGACCTCTTACTGTTAGAAGAATAAATGGGACCGAAATGGATGAGGTACTGGTTTTATGTCTGGACATACATCGTGACCTATACATTTGATGATGGGATGAAGGTTGTTCGGTACCCCATGGCCTCCGTTATGCAAGAGATGAAGCCTTTGTCAAAGGTTACCCCGAGCGAGGAAATGATGCCTGAGAGGGAGGCCTGTGATAGGGCATTTGCTTTGGCATGCCGCTATTCCGGAGGTCAGGATCTTATAGAGGAGATGGTGGCGTCCAATTACTAGCCACTAGGCAAGAGGAATCCAGAATTCTGCATTGAGATGGTGAATGTCACTGTCTATGGCCCAGTTGGTGGGGTTCCTTTCCCGAGGTTCGATCGTGAACTGCTGGCAAATAAGGACAAGAAGGCCTTTGCCGCGGAGGTGGAAGCGGGTGCGCGGCTTATTATTGGGAAGATCTCTAACAGGGAGTATCTTGCCCAAAAGGTTGATGGAGGTACAATGCCCTGGCTCAACAGGGTTTTAGAAGAGCTTGGGATTCAGCATGAGGAACATGTGGTTCCCCTGGAGGTCCTGACCACTATTGAGGAGAAGAGGAAGAAGGCCGCCACTAAGAATGCTACAGTATTGGCGGAGTCTAAGAAGAGGAAGGGGGTAGGGCCTCCAAGGTAGTTGCCAAGAAATAGAAGGTTTCTACGTCTGGTCCCGCTTTTGCTGCCTCTTCTGCTTCCGGCTCCGGCCGAGGCTCCACTGAGAATAGTGGCGGTGGTTCGACCGAGGTCGTGGCGGTGGCGGAGGGCATTGGTGTGCCGAAGGATGCTGGTGGCCATGGGGTGGAAGGCATGAATCCAATGCCTGCCGTGTTGGGCGACGGCTCGTCCAGCTCGGAGGACGCTGGGGGCGCGGTTCATGGAGGTGCCTCTCCTGCGAAGGCTGGGGATGGTAGCCGCCACCTCCCTGCGTGCTCTTCAATTTTAGAGGTGTCAGAAGACGAGGCCGAGTCATAGCCTCCATCTGTGTTTCGGAGCGTCGCATTCCGGCCGCATGCGTAGAGTCCTACAGGCGGTTCGAAGGTTGAAGCTAGAGCGTACAATCTTCATTTGAGTAAGCTGCCTTCGCTTTTTGGAAACTTTGTCTTTACGGTTTTTGTACGTAATCTATTTTCTTACAAAGTTTGCTTTTCAGAGGAGCTAATCGGTACTCTTGCTAGCTAGGAGGAGCTTGCCGGTGGTGTGAGCGTTGGTCGGCTTGGGCTGGAGTTACCTCCATGGCCTCCAGTAGTTGGCCCGACCCCCCAACCTACTGCTCCTAGGTTTGGGCACGACATGGGTTGGTGCCTTTGCTTTTCGACTCGTAGCATGTTATTATTATTCATTTATTTTTTCTTATTCATTTGTATATATGTTTTTTAGCTGCCTCCGACATGACTATTACTGGTTGGGCTGATGCTCTCCACATTGTTTATACTAAGGTCGAAGGTTATTACCCTTTCTCATTTTTGTCGTGTTCAGTTGTTGTGCTCATGTTTCTTATATTATCCTTGTTGCTAGATCGCTTTCGCCACAACTTGCGGAGCATGGATTACTTTAAGCTTCTACGTGTAAACTTGGAGCATCAAAGTCTTGTAAGTTTGAGTTTTTGGCGTTATCTTTCTTTCTTTTGTTTTTGTGTGTGACCTTCGGTTTTGTAAGGTCACCACATGGCCACAGCTCTTGAGGAATGCAGCACCTGTGAGGTGCTTGACCGGAATGAGGCCATTGAGGCCCTAAAGAAGGAGATTGAGGTGTTGGTGGCCGAGAAGACCCGTCTTACTGTGAAGGTTAGTGGATTATCCTCCACTCGTGCGGAGGTAGAAAACCTTCGGAAGGAAGCAGATTTGCTGAAGAAGCAAGTGGAAGATGCTAAGGGTGTGAAGGCTCTTGCTACTGAGCCTACCTTGAAATCTAATGAAACCACTGATAACCTTTGGAAGGAACTTAATGCTGAGAAGGAATCGGGTCTGGCTCTGCAACAACAGGTTGCCCTATTGACGGAGCGTCTGGAGGCCGCAAAGGGACTGGGCCTGGCCACTGTGAAAATGTATGTGGCTGCACTAGGGTAATTTGGTGGCAGCATGTCTGACATGCCAGAAGGGCCCACTGCTTTCAGCCTTCTTTCTTGGCTGAAGGCACATGTGGAGAAGCTCCCCGCTTTTGTCAGAGGTGCAGCCGACTTTGGTGCCCTGGCCGGCGCCACCAACTATGCGAAGATGCTGGCACGAGGGGGACCACACAGAGATTATTAAGAAGGAAAAGCTTAGTGGTCCGTCCGGCCTTGGGGTGACTTCACCTACCTTGCGGAGGTCGATCAGAAACTTTATGAGTTCCTTTGGGTCGATTTCGGCAGGGCGGAGGCCCAAAAGATGGTGGAGGACCGGTGAGAAGAGGTTTGTGTCTTATCCTGCACGTGATTTACTTTTGTTTTGTGGCTTTGCCTTGTTTTATTGACTTGTTTTTGCTGTTTGATTTTGCCATTTCCTTCACAGGCATTGCAGAAGGAGGCTGCTAATGGCATTGCTGGCGCACGTCTGTCGCGAGCTATCGCTACTCCTGCTCCGAAGGCTCCTCTGTCTGGCGTGGAGGCAACAACGGGAAAGGAGGCTGAGCCAGCGAGAGAGGCTACACGCGCTCTGGCGATGGGGGCTAGCAAGGAGAAAGAGGTGACGCTCACCACAAAGAAAGAAGGCTAGCCGCTGAAGGAGGCTACCCGCGTCTCGGAGATGGCGGCTAGCAAGGAGGGGGATGCGATGCCCGTCCTGACGATTGAAGCGAAGGACGATGGAAATGACAAATTGCCTTCGCCCGGTGAAGCTGATCCGGAGGTGTAATATTTAGGAACTAGTTTTAAGATCTGACTGTGAGCATTACTCTATTGGTGATCGCATTTTGTATACACTCTTAATTTCTATGGAACTTAGTAGAACTTCGCCCTGCGCAGGTTTCTGGTTGAGGGCCTGCGTAGGACGTGCCACCTTTGACTTTTATCGAGATGGTATATATGTTAGTGGCGAGCTTTGGGGATATTGGCGGGCGGCTTTCCCTCGTGGCTCTGTTGATGATATGTTTGTATCTATGGTTTGCGATATTGATGATGGGTGCGCTGAATTTACTCGATCATTAGTGTGGCGAGGGCCTCCGCCTTAGACTTGCGCGCTCCTTGTTTGCCTACATTTTGCCTTAGGTCTTTGTATAATTTTCAACTTTGCTCAAGCCTTGAGGCTTAATGTACTTTATAAATATTGAATTTGACTCAAGTGTTATAGAATTTTGAGGGTTTATGTGCCGAAGACTTTGTTTACATATTTTTTGTTTATTCCGAAGGCTCCAAATCGATTATGATTACATATCTCATCCAGGTTCTGCCTTCTCATTTCCTGGTTGGTTTTGATTGCTAGCTAGAGCTTTGTTGTTGACTGGTTGCGGTATGGTCTTTGCTATGGCTCTTATTCTAAGAGTCTGACCTCCGCTTCTTTCTTCTCTAGCTCCTCAGAAGATGAACCTGCGCGTCACGGCGAAGGTGATCTCGTTCTTTTGCGTACCTTGGAAGATTGTAGGTTGCTCTGGTCTCCATCTCTGTACTTTCTTGTAGTTGTTTGAGTTTATCTGGAGTACCAGGCCGAAGGTTGTGTAGTGCTCGTATTCGATCTTGCTAATGCTGCAAGGCTTTGGTACAATTTGAGCGGTCATCAGATGCCTCTCAAGAGGTCACTGCATAGTTTGTACAGGTGATGGTTGTTGAGGAAGCATTTCTTGCACAGTACCTTTGCTGGCTTTTAGGCTGAACCTCCACCTTCTTTGATCACACTGTAACAGTTGCACTCCCGTTGAACATGGTTTTTCCATGGTTAGGACAGCCTGTGCCTTTGGTTGCGGGGGATGTTATGAGCCTTCATACAATACCCTTCTGCAACCTCTGACGCTAAGGTGTTATTGACATGTGAGGCTGTACAACATGCTATGGCTGCTGTTTATCAGTGTGTCGTGGATACTAATTGCTCTTACTATGCCTTTGCGGGGTGCGGTAGCTGCTACTTTTATGGGTCTTCGTACTATACCGATTATGTTTTTGGTGGCCAAAGATACTCCTGCTTCCATGGCTTTTGTGGCCTGGGTTTTGATGTGGCTGCTAAGTCATTGTTTTGGTTCCCCCTGATGATTATGCACTGACTGAGGGTGAGAATGGCTTGGGGGCTTAGGTTTTATAGTCCTAAGTGTCTTGGTTTCTTAAATTCTGGTAGGTTTGTTTGGCTTTAATGCCTGGATCTTCCTTGATTGGTGAACGATCTTGTGATCCTCATTGTACTTAATGTATCTTATGTTTTGAATGCCATTGGTACTGTAGTCATTTAAGTGCTATCATGCTTGGTGCCTAAGTGTAACAGGTCTTCGCCAGGTTCAGGGATCCCGATGCCTACGGCGAAGGTAGGTCTTTTTCTAGGTTGCTTTGGCATTTTTGCCCTTTGTGAGTTTCTTTCTTGATGCCTGATAGAGGACAGATCTTTGTCAAAAGTTTGGGCCATTTTTGGCTATGGAGGTTGTCCCACACTGTAGAGCCTTCGACTTTCAGTGTTGGGAGGTCCTCGGTTGTTTGATTCTTAATGTCGAATGTTGTCGCTCCGTTGCTAGCCACTTTCGACCTTCGCTTGGAATGCTTTCCTAGGGGAGTACCTCTTTATACTTTTAGAGGATTTTTACATGGGTCCTGCCTCATTAAAAACCTTACCTCTACTAGGAGTTTCCCCTGTGAGGAAAAGAGTACAGGCCCTGACGTGAATTTTCTAGAAAATAAAAAGGAGAGAAAAGAAAAACGTGGGGCCTTCGCTTATATTTTGCGGAGGCTACCCATTTATAATTTAAATATAAAATCTACGCAAGCTATCGACGTTCCAGGTGTGAACAAAAGTTTTGCCTTCATCATCTATTAGGTAGAATGATCTTGGTCTGCCGTCTTTCTTCGCTGTGTAGGGGCCTTCCCACTTTGGCTAAAGTTGTCTAGCGTTTGCTTTTCTTCTAAGGACCATGTCTCCGTCTTGTATGTTTTTCTCACAACTTGGTTATCTCTCTATTTTTTTGGTCTGCTGCTAGTATTTTGTGATGTTGTCAAGAGCCTCTAATATGGTTGCTTCGATTGTTTCCTTTGAGTATTCTTCATCTTCAGCCATGGCCTGCCTTGTGGTGCGGAGGCTTTGATATTTGACTTCCTCCGGTAGCATTGCCTCTTCGCCACACAGGAGCCTGAATGGGGTGAAGCCTATTGCCCTAGATACAGTTGTGTTGTGAGACCACACGACCTTCGGCAGCTCCTCTATCCACTTGCCTTTGCGGAGGTTGAACAAGGTCTTGGAGATTGCCAAAAAACTATTCTGTTTGCTCTTTCCACAGCTCCATTTGATTCTAGATGGTATATCGAAGCGAAGGCTATTTTTGTGCCTATGCTTGTGCAGAAATCTTTGAAGTTTTCTGAGTCAAACTATTTTCCATTGTCCACTGTTAATGTTCTCGGCACACCAAATCTACACACAATGTTTTGCCAAAAGAACTTTTTGACTGATTCTGATGTGATGGTTGCAAGTGGCTTGGCTTAAATCCTACTGGTGAAATATTCTATAGTGACCATGACAAACTTGATCTCCCCTTGCGAAGGTGGCAGTGGGCCTACCAGATCCATGTCCCATCTTTGTAATGGCCAGGTTGGTGAAATGAGCTGTGTTTCCGTCGAAGGTTTTGATTGATGTGGGGAGAAGTTTGGGCACGCTTCACAGGTCTTTACTATATGTTCTGCATCTTTAATGTACATGGGCCAATAGAACCCTTGCTTGATTGCCCACGCCAATAGTGCCCTTGGCTCGATGTGAGATCCACAGATTCCTGAGTGTATATCCTGTAGGAGTTCCTTGCCTTCGCTCTGTGATATGCATTTGAGCAATGGCTGGACTACCCCTTTCTTGTATAGGGTACCTTTGATCATTGTGTAACTTCTTGCTCTTGCTGCCATCCTAGCAGTGTTTGCTTCATCTTCTGGGTTGGATATATTGTTAAGGGCATCTGTTATTGCCTATCTCCAGTCTTCGCACTCTGTAAGCAGGACCGTCTGAAATGCCTTCATTGCTGTTTTAGTTGTTGGTGACATCAAAACTTGGTAGAAAGTTCCCGCTGGCATTGGCAGTTTATTCGCCGCGGCCTTTGCCAGTTCATCAGCTTCTGAATTTTCTGATCTTGGTATGTCTTTAAGGGTGAAACCCTAGAACCTCCGCTCTAAGGCTCTTACCAAGGCCAAATACCTTACCAGCTCTGGCTCTCGTGCTACGTATTGTTTTCTACTTGGCCTGCCAAACCTGAGAATTTGTTCTGATTAATAGTGTTCACGCTCCTAGCGCCTTTGCTTTGCTTAGTCCCAAGATAAGGCCTTCATATTCTGCTATGTTGTTTGTAGCTCTGAACTCTAGCCTTGCTATGTACTTTAATCGGAGGCCTAATGGCGCCACTAGCACGGCGGAGCCTCCTGCGCCTGACTATCTCCATGCCCCATCAATGAATATTACCCATGCCTGGTTACTGGGCTGCGGAGTGTTTTGAGCCGGAGGTGTCCAATCTACCATGAAATCTGTGAGGGCTTGGGACTTGATGGCTATTCTTGGCACGTATGTAATTTCAAAATGGGATAGCTCTGTGGCCCATTTGCCTATTCTGCCGGAGGCTTCTTTACTTTTTAGAATGTCTCCTAGTGGCTGAGATGTTGTCACTGTGATTTCGTGCCCTTGAAAGTAGTGTTTCAGCTTTCTTGAGGAGATCAGGATTGCATGTGCGATTTTTTCAATCTCTGTATAGTTCAACTTAGCTCCTGATAGTGCTTCTGAGACAAAATACACTAGTCTTTGAACTACCTTTGTCCCCTCTTTTTTTGTGGGCTAGAACTCCGCTGACCGCGTGGTCGGAGGCTGCCACGTACAACGGTAACGAGGCCTTTGGATCTGGTACTGTCACCATCAACATAGTCACCATATAGTTTTTGAGCTGCATGAAAGGCTCCGACTGTTCTAGCCCCCATTCTACTTTGTCTCCACCTCTTAGGGCTTTGAAGAATCGGAGGCTGCACTCTGTCGATTTTGAGATGAATCTATTGAGGGCAGCTATCCTTCCTGTGAGCCTTTGTACCTCTTTCTTGGTCGAAAGTTTGGCCATTATCATAATTGCTTTAGCCTTGTCTGGGTTTGCTTTGATGCTTTTGGCACTGATGATGTAGCTGAGCATTTTCCTTTGCTAACTCCAAAGATGCACTTTTCTGGGTTGAGTTTGAGTCCAGCTGCCCTGAGATTGGTGAAAGTCTCTTTGAGATCTGTTATGTGGTCTTCTTTATTCTTGCTCATTACCACGATGTCATCGACATATGCAATGATGTTTCTCTGCAACTGAGGGCCCAGAACCTTTTTTGTCATTCTAGCGAAGGTTGCCCCCGCATTTTTCAACCCCTCTAGCATTCTGGTATAGCAATAGGTGCCAAAGGGTGTGGTGAAGCTTGTTTTCTCTTCATCTTCTTTCTTGAGCAAAACTTGATGATATCTTAAAAAGTAGTCCAGGAGTGAGAATCTTTGGCACCCAGCCGCCTTGTCGACGGAGGTGTCAATCCTTGGCAACAGGAAGGGGTCTTTCTTGCAAGCTTTGTTTAGGTCAGTGAAATCTATGCACATTCTCATCTTTCCATTCTTTTTTGGGACTAGGACCACATTGGCAACCCATTTTGAATATTTGACTTCTTTGATGACATTTGCGTCTAGGAGCCTTTGTACTTCGGCCTTCGCCACCAAGATTCTGTCCTCCAACATTTTGCTGTCTTTGTTTCTTTGGTCTCATTTTCGGGTTGATGTCCAGGGTATGCTGTATTATGTCTCTGCTGACCCCTTTGAGGTTGGAGGCTGACCAGGCGAAAATATCTTTGTTCTTTGCTAAAGTCTCCATGAGCTCTGACTCTTCATCTTGGGACAGGTTGGCTCCAATAATGATCTTTCTATCTGGCACTGCTTGTTCTAGTGGTGTTGTCTTTGTTTCTTCTTGGTCTGCCAGGTTTGTTTTGCCTTTGGGCATGTCCGGAGGCTCTGATGTTTTGTTCTTTGTTGATTCCATAGAGTTGATATTTCTGTGCGACTTGTAGATCATTTTCTCAATGTTTATGGCTTCTTTCTGGCTACCATGTACTGAAATGATGCCACGCAGGGCTGGTATCTTCATGCATAGATAGCCCATGTGGATTGCTACATTGAACTTGTTTGCAAATCCCCTACCGAAGATGGCGTTGTAAGGGTAGCATAGGTCTACTACGTCGAAGGTGATATACTTTGTCCTTGCATTTTGTTGATCGCCAAAGGACACTGGGAGTGATATTTTTCCTAGGGCGTGGATCTGCTTGCCTTCAAATCCAATGAGTGGCGAGACCGAGGGCTGTTACTGGCTTCTGCTGAGTCTCATTTGATCGAAGGCGTTGACAAATATGATGTCTGCTGAGCTGCCTGAGTCCATTAGGATTCTGCTAATCCCCCAGCCTGCTATGTTTGCCTGGATCAGCATCGTGTCAGTGTGGGGTAGCTCTATAGTTGCAAGTCTTGCTCCATGAACATGATTGGCGTCTTCGACCAGTCGGTGCATCGCATTGATCCTTGTACTGCTATGTTGTTGATTAGCCTAAGGTGATCCATCTTCTGCTTCTTGGTTTGGAATTCCATTGCGGAGCCTCCTGCTATTGGCAGGATCATACCGATGGTAGGTAGAGGTGTATGCGGATTGATTTGGTTTTCTGGATTTGGCTCATTTTGGGGTGGTTGGAGTTGTACTTGATGTGGTGGTGGAGGTAAAGGTAGGTGCTGAGGTGGAGGTAGTGTCTCAAATCCATTGGTCGGTTGCTGGGGTGGCTTGTTTCGATGTATGTTATTTGCAGGGGCCTAGGGTTTATGTAAGTGAGGTTTGCCTCCGTCCGCTGGTTGCTTGCTTGCGGTTGCGTTGGGGTTGGGCGCCAGGTTGGTAAGAAGTTTGGGTAATATACGGAGGCTAGAGTGGAAGGGTGTATTTGGGTGGAGTTCAGTCCTGGATAAATGGGGCAATATGGTTGCTGCTGAGATGGGGCGAAGGTGTCGTTTACCTTCCTTGGTGTTTGTTGATGTGGAGGCTGGGGGTTTACTCTACTTTTGATTTTCTCATGCGTCTCTTTAGCATCTGGGCAATCCCTGGTGACGTGCCCCTTGTCTTCTCCGTGGAAAAATAGTACTGCTTGTGCTATCTCTATTTTTGGTTTTTGCTCCAATTTTTGCATTGGCCGTTTCCCTTTGCTTGGTCGGACCCTTGGGCTGTGTTTTGTGCTCTTGCCTGCACAAGTGCCTGCCCTTGCTGGCTATTGCTAGGCTGCTCAATATTGAAAATTGCTGGCTTTGGCCCTGATTTTGCTGCTGCTGACCTTGGCTTGCATTATTTCTTTGAGTATTCCTGTTGTTTCCTTGTTGCTTGTTCTGATTCTGCTCTTCTAGTCTCTTGCGGAGGTCATTGTCTAATTTACAATACTTCTCGAACTCATTGTACAGCTCTTGCATTGATGTTGGTTTTGCTCTAGCCAGGTGAGCTGCAAAGGGTCCTATGCAGAGGCCCTTGATTGCTGCTTCAATGGCCACCTCTTCTAGGACATTGGGAGCCTTCGTCTTGACTTGGACAAACCTCCAAAAATAATCCCTCAATGCCTCTCCTTGGTTTTGTTTGCACTAGAATAAATCTGTGGAGATCAATGATTCACTGGTGAAACCCTTAAAGATTGCTAGGATTTTGTCGCGGAGGTTTTCCCATGAGTATACTGTGCTTGGCTTGAGCATGGAGTACCAGGCCAGCGCATCACCTTCCGTTGTGATCATGAAAGATTTGGCTAGGACTGTCTCGTTCTCCCTGCGAAGGCTACTGCTGCTTCGAAGCTCATAATAAATTGGTGCAGGTCTGATTTTTCGTTGAACTTGAGAAGTGTTATTAGCCTATAGGATGCTGGCCATGGTGAGTTTTGAATGCCTTCAGAAAGTGGGGACTTGGGGTCTATAGTCCTACGCGGCAGCGGTGCCACAAAGGGCGAGCCTGAAGCTGTCTGCGCTACTGTCACCGGCGGAGGATTGTGTTGGTTCTGACTTATAGAGTGTTCTCGGTGTGAAATGTCGGAGGGGTGTTGCAGAGGCTGCATACTGTGTATCTCTGCTTGCAGGAGGGTGAGCTGTTGCCTGATCTCCGCTGCTTGTGCCGAAGTTTGAGCCGCTTGCTGGCTTGCGACAAAGGCTGCGGCTACTCTATCCCTTTCTAGCTGCATACTCTGCAACTGAGCTTGTAGTTGTTGGAGCTCTTGGACTGGTGTTGGATCTTGGACCTCCGATGTTGGAGGTTGCTATTGGATCATTGGTTCCTCTTCGAGCTGGTCTTCTTCATTTGAAGCATAGGTACTACGGGTATTGCTCTTGGGTCTTCCTTTGGCTCTTGAGCTAGATGGTGCTCTCACTGGGGTTGCTCTTTTTCTTGGCATCGTGGGTTGCTGGCCAACACGTAGTGGGCACCAATGTTGGAATAGCGTATTCTAGCAGGAGAATTAAATTTACCTTCGCCCGGCCAGTGCCCCAAACGGAGGTTGGGGAATAGTGAACAAGAGGAAGGCTAGGGTCTCATAAATATATTCACCAACCAACCTCTCAAAACATTTACATCTCCCCTTTTATAGGGTGCTGCTCACTTCTAAGGATGTTTACATTAATGCCCCGTGTTGGTGGTGGTTTATTCTAGGAATATTCCAACTCTGACTTATACTTGACGAGGACACTTCTAGAAAACTTTTCATGAACCGCCTCAGCAATTCTGGCTAAAAACGCAGGCCCAAGAACGGCCCATATTCTTGTGTCGTCTGTTCATGGGGAAACAAAAGTCGCTAAGAACTTTGTCTGAAATGTGCCCACCCTCTTCTAAAGCTGAGACCTCCGCTGGTCCTGTGCCGACCTTCGTCGTGTCCGCGTGTGCCTCTACTGCGGCCGGTGTGCCCTCGGTCTCCGCCTTGCACGCCATGGCCTCCGGTCCTCCATTCCTTGTACGCGAAGAACATCACCGATGCTGGTCAGCTTAGCTGCCTTCGCCGCGATGGCCTTCGCCATCTAGGGCACTCGTCCCAACAATGCCTTCGCCTGTAGGGCCGGAGGTCTTGCTTCACCATCCTGCTAAGCTTTGTGAGAGGGCATAAGCATGCTTGCTAACTCCGTGTCGCGCAGGCCTCTGCTTCTCGAGACGATATTGTCCCAACGACCTGGGTCTTCATCAATGGCGCCAGAGGTCCTGCCATCCCTGCAAGGTGCAACAAGAGATCAGAGTGCCTGCCCAGTCCGCTTTTGCTCAAGCCTCGGCCACTTGGGATGGTCATGCCCCAACAATATTTAATGCCCATGAAACTCTATGAAACTCCCATTGAGATTGGCCCTAGGTCAGTCCCAATGCTAGAAACTACTTGTAGTTTCTATACCTATTGATTTCCCTAGAAACTACATATAGAAATCGTGTCCCAATGGATAGTTTCTACAGAATAATTTTTTATCTAATCACATACATTCTCTCTCCATTCTCTACCAATCACATCCCTTCATGTCTTGGTTCTTGTGTGGACATGGTTTCTAACATACACCTGGTTTCTATGATTTTTGCTCTCTCTCTCTCTTCAATAACTACTTTGCCACATCAGCAAAAACACTTAGATGATAGTACAATTAATGTACATAGAAACTATGGTGGTTTCTACGTTGAGAGTGCCCTTATGGCTAGACTTGCATGTTTCTATTGTTGTCACCAATGATGACGGACCACAGAAAAGGAAGGACACACGGCTCAGAAAAGGAAGGGGGCACCTGCTAGTTTCTGTCACCGTGACTTGAGAGGATTCAACAATATCTTTTTTATTTTCTAAATTAATTAATTAATTAATTAATTCAAAAAAATCAAAAAAAATCAAAGGCTTAGATTTATTTGAGGTATTACCTCCTAGCAAGTAAATGATGTACCGTAGCAATGCCAATCATTGATTATTACTGTCACATTATTGATATTACAATTCAGTAATAAGAAAACTAAAATATTCACTTGTCTAGCAGCCTGTGCAGTAGTACAATATTATCCTTCATTTCTTTGACTCCTGATTCCCTTTATATCCTCAGTACATTCATTCAGCGCAGGATTATGTCCCCTTTGTTCGCCTTTTGTCATGCTAAAACCTGAGAATTATTTCGAGTAGAATTGTGGGAACAATACGAGAATGTAAAGTTTGACAAGAGAGAATAGTGTCCAAGCCCATTTTCATTGATCCTTTGATATGTATATATACACGATGCCACATCAATGTAATGGAGGTTATGTAAACCATAAAACCATCCATAAGAGGACATTAATCCCTATTGAAATAGAGGTTACAAGAAGGAATATATAAAGGATGAGCTTAATATGTATTTGTAACACTCCCCCTTGATCGAATCCTTTCTTGAGATCCATGAATGTCCTAAATCTTCTAGAAACCCTATGAGAAAAAAAGAAGAAATATGTATGGATATGCTACTAAAACTCCTTTAAACCCAGTGGAAAAAATAAGGAGAAAGTATAACATTTTATGATTATTGCCTCACTGTAAACTATTCTGAGAAAACCTTTTGAGGAGAAAACTCAACATAGTTTGGAGGTCAATTTATGTCTTTGATATTCCTTCTAAAAACCCATGTGGGGAAAAATGAGGAATATGACATATACTTATGTTATTATCATCTCATTAAAAACTTTCATTGAGAAACCTTGAGAGGAAAAACTCATGAAAGAGAAGAGTATGATATGATGTGTTAGACAAAGCAATATCTAGGAGATTTATTCCCCTAAACCTTGCAAATCCCTAAGTCGACGCATACTAATTCCTTTGACACATTTTTCAAATGAAGAAGCTGGTAGGGACTTAGTGAATAAATCAGTGAGGTTATCACATGATTTGGTTGGCAAGATATTGATTTCTCCCTCTTGTTGTAATTCATGAGGATAGAACAATTTAGGAGAAATATGCTTGGTAATATTGCTTTTGATATATCCTTTATCCATCTGTGTAACACAAGCCACATTATCTTCATAGATAATGGTTGGTGAATCGATGACACCAATACCATAAGACTATTGTATATGGTTGATCATTTTGCGAAGCCATACGCATTCACGTGAAGCCTCATATAGTGCAACTATCTCAGAATGATTTGTAGATGTAGTCACCAAAGTTTGTTTGGACGATTTCCATGAAATGGTTGTTCCATTGTGTAAAAACACAAAGCCTATTTGTGATCTGCCATTATGGGGATCAGATAAATACCCAGCATCGGTGTATCCAATAATGTCAGAATTTGGACATCTTTTGTAGAAGAGTCCAAGATCTCTCATGCCATTTAAATATCTGAGGATACATTTTACTCCTATCCAATGACGTTTGGAAGGAGCAGCGCTATGTCAGGCTAGCAAGTTCACTGCAAATGCAATATTAGGCCTGGCGCAATTTGCAAGATACATGAGAGCTCCGATGGCACTAAGATATGGAACTTGAGGTCCCAAAATATCTTCTCCTTCATCCCGTGATCTGAATTGGTCAGTCTCCATTTCTAGAGACCGAACAACCATAGGGGTTTTGTTGGGATATGATTTGTCCATATTGAATTTCTCCAATACTTTTTGGATATAGGCAGATTGATACACAAAAATTCTAGTTGGAAGGTGCTTAAGCTGTAAACCTAAGCAAAATTTGGTTTTACCCAAATCCTTCACTTTGAATTCCGTCTTTAGATGATTACATGCTTCATCAATATCTTGTTGGTTGCCAATGATATTCAAATCATCAACATACACCGATATAATACAAAAACTTATTTGTGACATTTTGATGAAGACACAAGGACAATCATCATTGTCAGAGTATCCCTTCCATAAAAGGTACTCACTGAATCGGTTGTACCACATTCTTCCTGACTGCTTTAAGCCATAGAGTGACTTTTGAAGCTTTACACAATACATGTTGCGACTTGCGTTTTGATTCGGTATAGAGATTCCGTCTGGAACCTTCATATATATGTCCAAATCGAGTGACCCGTAAAGATATACAGTCACTACGTCCATCAACTACATAGATAGATGACTTTGTACGACCAGAGATATAAGATATCGGAATGTTATTCCACTCATAACTGGAGAATATGTTTCATTGAAATCAATGTCGGGTCTCTACGTGAACCCTTGTGCTACAAGCCTCGCTTTGTATCTCACCACCTCATTATTCTCGTTCTGTTTCTAGATGAAAACCCATTTGAATCCCACAGGAAAAACTTTTAGAGGTGTAGGTATTGCTTGAGAGAATACCTTCCTTTTTGAGAGCGAAGCAATTTCTACTTGGATTACCTCTTTTCATTGATTCCAGTCCGAGCGTGATCTGCACTCTGCCATGGTCTTAGGATCTAGATCGTTTTGGATGAGTTCTGCAATCATTGCGGAGAAATAAATGTCAACAATTGTAGTCTTTCAGTCAGATGATTCTTCAGAATCGAGATAATTGATGGAAATTTTGTGTACCCTTTCAGATGCATCATCATTTCCCAAAATGGTTGCATTAGGGCATTTTGATGTCCCAATATCAGTAATTGAGTGCACTGTTGATGTGGGATGTGAAGGTTGAACTTCTTCAGGGTGTTTCTCAACATGGTTTTGAGTTGCATTTACTATTTTGGAAGATTTGGCCTTCCTTTTCTTTTGCTTGCTAGAAGCTGCATCCATGGAAATTGTTGTACATCTCCCCCTCTTACAAGGGACCTGAGTAGTTTTATTTGGTACCTCTACTCTTGCAGGCGCATTTCTTGCAGGATTATAGGATTTTGTAACACCCTTGTAATCAGTAAATGCATCTGGCGTGTTATTTGCAATGTGTTGCAAATTGATTAATTTCTGAACTTGAAGTTCAGATTCTGAAGTACGTGGATCATTGTTGGAGATGGCTATGGCATCCCTATTAATTTCCTGGCATTGTTTATGTGGTATAATGTCTCCTCCCAATGTCGAGAAGTGATCTTCATCGAATATACAATTAGCGTATCGGGCCATAAATAGATTTCCTGTAAGAGGCTCTAAATATTTTATGATAGACAATGATTGATATCCCACATAGATCCCCAATTTTCTGTGGGGACCCATAGTTGTACGCTGCGGTGGTGAAATCGGTATGTATGTAGCGCAACCGAATTTTCACAGATGGGAAATGCTTGGAGGATTTCCATGTACTAGTTGCAACGGGGAGTTTGTATGATATGCAGTTGAACACGATTGAATTAAGTCAGCATCATGTAAAACTACGTGACCCCAGCATGATGTTGGTAGATTGCAATTCTGTAATAATGGTCTTGCAATAAGTTTGATTCTCTTGATGAGATATTCTGCTAACCCATTCTGAGTGTGGACATATGGAACAGAGTGTTGAACTTGAATTCCTAAAGCCATACAATAGTCATTGAAGGCACAAGAGAAAAATTTAGCTGCATTATCCATTCGAATTGACTGGATTTGATGTTCAGGGTATTTCGCTTTTAGTTTGATAACTTGAGCCATTATTTTTGCAAATGCATGGTTTCGGTGGAGAGAAGGCACACATGAGACCATCGTGTGGATGCATCTATCAAAACCATGAAATATCATAATGGTCCAGACAACGGTTGGATAGGACCACATATGTCACCTTGAATGCGTTCAAGAAACTTGAGCGGTTCGGCTCGAAATTTGAGGTAAAAGGGTCTCAAAATTAATTTCCCAGTGGCACATGCGGTGCACACATAATCTAAGGATTGGGAAAATTTTGCATTACTTAAATTGTGGCCAACATAATTAGTTATAATTTTCCTCATCATCCCTATGCTAGGATGACCAAGGCGATCATGCCAAGTTTGGAATGGACATTCTGGAAAATTAATTTATACGCAACATGTTGTACGGGTTTGAGATAAGTAAAGTACAATCTAGACGAGAGTGAGGGAACTTTTTCAAGTGTCTCTTTGCCATATCCGCTGATATTTGTAATGAGAAGGAACTCCTCATTATTGTCATCATAAGTTTTGATATGAAACCCATTTTTTCGGATATCTCTATAACTCAGTAGGGTATGAGTTGAATCGGGATACAAGAGTGCATCCTCAATTACCAATGTTGTACCATAGGGAGCGTAATAGTGGCTCGTCCAGAGCCTACTATTACTGCATCACGTCCTGCGATTGTTAAAACATTTCCTCTATTCTTTGTGAGAGTTTGGAAATATTTTATCTCCCTGAGTATAGAGTTAGTGGTACCACTATCCACTAGGCATATTTCCTCCTCCATCAGGTTGACTCCCGTACAATCTATATTAAATGGGGAATAAATAAATAAATACACAATGAAAAAATATATAGATTTTATTTATATTGATATTAAACGTATGAGTACAATGAAAATATCAAAGTGATGACAGTGAACAGAAATTATTACATCATGTGGGCATATGAAAATAAAAGTCTAAAATGACAAGGAGCCTAGGCGCAGTCTCCAAACATATCCTCAGAAGTGTATTCTAAGATCATGTCGTTGATGTCATCAGTGGTGGCATCAAGTAGAGGAGGAGCCTTGGTGTTGCTTGGTTCTGCTGTGGCAGAGCATCCCAGGGCATCATCTTGATAATTGAAGTGAGCTTCAAATTGTCCACCTTGATTGGATCGACCTAAATTGGAGCGTCCAAGTCCCACGGAATTCAAGTATAATTCCATTAAATGCTTTGGGGTGTGACACTTCTTAATCGGGTGATTGTAGCAACCACACCTCTCACAAGTTTTAGAATTGTCTTTGTTGGACTTAGAATTGTCTTTGCCCTTGACACCATTGTCTTTGCCCTTGGCAGCACGAGGCCTATGTTGTCTAGAGTTCAAAACGGATAGAAAAATTTCCGTTCCGACCCGTTCCATTTTCCACTTTTGTACGTTCGTTTCCATATTTGTGGAGTCCCGTTTCCGTATTTATGGAAATGGGAAAGGGGTTTTCCGTTCGTTTCCGCGGGATCCCGTTTTCACCCGAAATTGATTCGTATTTATTCCGTTTTTCATCCTGTTTTAAATTTATATGAGATGTGTAGAAATTAATATGTTCATAAACCTATTAATCACCAATTATGCATGTTAACACATGGCATGCTAGTGAATACTAGACCAATAACTTCGTATGTGTATATTAATTTGTGACTTTGCTCATGTATATTCATGAATATTTAATCATATTATTCTAACTTAATTTTTTGGCTCTTCATCCGTATTTGTTCGTTTCCGTGCATCTGCATATCCCGATTCCGTTTCCAAACCCGCATTTTCCAAACCCGATCCCATTTCCGCCAAAAAATATAGAAATCGAAGTAGAAATAGGGTTTTTCCATCCGTTTCTGTCCGTTTTCATCGCTAATATTGTCTCTTGCGCTTGTTCTTAGCATTGGAGGTTCCAGGATTACCATTGTTAATGGCTCCCTTTTGTTTTTTGTTATGAGTGTTGGCATGCACTTTTAGCAAAGGCTTGGAACCCGAAGGGCCCTGATTGGAGTTCCATAGAAGGAGCTCACCGTGTCTGTCTGCTTGAAGCAATGTCTTGACCAACTCAGAATAAACAGTAAAACCCCTCTAACGATATTGTTGTTGAAGGATCATGTGAGCGGGAAGCATGGTAGACAGTGTCTTCTCAATTTTCTCTGCATCGGATGGTTCCTTCTCGCAAAATCTCAGCTTAGAGCTAATTTTATGTGCAACATGATTGAATTCTCCTACAGTTTTGAAATCCTGTATGCGGAGGTGATTCCATTCATGGGTAGCCTCAGGTAAAAGGACTGCCTTTGCTGTTCATACCGCTGCTGAAGAGCCTCCCAGAGAGCACGGGAATCCTCTTCCATCAGATACTCAGCTTTGAGATCTGGATGGATGTGGTTCCTTATGATGAATAAGGAATTATACTTGAAATTATGGGCCAAAGGAGCTACACCCTCTTGGGGAGCTGAAATGGCTGAATACAGTCCGCGCAACCATAGACTCACTTTTAGGTCCAGCGCCCATGTAGGAAAATTAGAGCCATCGAGAGCGAGTTGGTCGAACTCTCGGTTTGTCATGATTCCTACAATTGTGTGTTGCCATATATTAAATTAATGAGTTAATAAATCTTAGGCATGAATGTAATAATGAAATAATTTTTTTCACGGATTGAAAATAGTCAAGTGAAACTTGAATTGAAAAGGAAATGAAATTGCAATGGAATAAAAGTAACCACCATGAGGGTGCACTCTTTATTTATATTCCAAGGTTAAGCTGAAAGCTTAATCGTTATAATACTATGAAATAGTAAATTGATATGAGAAACTAAAAATATATAAAGGTTCGCGTTTTGCGCGACGGCCAGCATTAGACCGCGAATGCGGCCAGGGCGCTGCTCGGCTGGTCCGACTGTGGCCCGACCTCCCCCCTCCCCCTCTTCCCCACGTGATACTTAGGCGAGAGGAGCGCGGCCCTCATCCTCTGTGGAGGGGAGGAAGCCCGCACTATCTCCATTCATGAGCCGGCGAGCCGACGGTCCATGAGGAACACGAATCCACGTGCGGATGATGTGGGGAGGAGGTGCAGCGACGTTGTCAACGTGTTCCGGCGATGCCGGTGATGGGGGTGGTGCAGCAGGCGTCGGATCAACGCCGGCGTATGCCATGAGACGCGATGGGGCGGACATGCGTGCTGCCATCGTCGTCGGTGGAGTCCGCGGTGGAGAAGCAGGCGAAGGTGTCCTCGCCGTGGCGTTGAAGTCTGGGTTCATGGGGCATGCCTCGTGCGGAGGACACGGGGTGTAGCCATGCATGGGACATGGTGTCGGTGCCAGCATTAGAGATGTCGGTCCTTGTGTTGGCGGCGCAGCCGCTTCCGGTATCTCCTCTTGTTCAGTCATGTGGGCGTCATCGCGTTGATCCCCGATGAGGTAAGAGATCATCCGCAGGAGATCGCTTTGAACAAGAGGATGTGAAAGATCATACCCACATAGGAGGGCATGATGAAATTGCAGCATGACAGCTTGTAGGATGAGATAAGCCAAAGGCATGGGCGGTGGCAGCATCCTACCTCGATAAATGGTGCTTTCTTCCTCACGGAAGAAGAAGCGATGAACCTCGTGCTGATAACGTGTTTCGAGTAGAATTGTGAGAACAATACTAGAATGTAAAGTTTGATAAGAGAGAATAGTGTCCAAACCTATTTTCATTGATCCTTTGATATGTATATATACACAATGCCACGTCAATGTAATGGAGGTTATGTAAACCATAAAACCAGCTATAAGAGGATATTAATCCCTATTGAAATAGAGGTTACAAGAAGGAATATATAAAGGATGAGATTAATATGTATTTGTAACAAGAATGATGCCTTTTGAAAATAACGGTAATTTGTCACCTCAATATGTTTGTCATTCGACAGTGGGATGCAACCGTGTAATTCTAATTATATGGGTAATGCCTACATTATATGACCAGCATATATACTCTATTTTTCTACCTACAATATAAGGCCACATTATTTATCAAACCGGTATATTCGCCTCTATCTCCTTTTTCCATTTCCGTCTACATTATTTGATCAGCATATATTCTCTATTTTTTGTACCCACGTGAAAGATTCCACGTCTGGCCAATAATGTAACGTTGGACAGATGGATGGCCTGTCTTTTCAGCGTGTACATGTCGGCTGATGACTGGCCCAGGTCATATCGTCTGCTTTCACTTGTGTAAAAATGCCATGAATTTTGCATGTGGAATACTCATCTCAAAACATAGTAACCGGCGCATGCATGTTTCGATTCTACCAGAATATGAGCTTTGAAATGCCTCTGTACACTTCAAAGAGAGGGATATTATAAAAACTATCCAAACTAATAGGTAGCTAGCCAGTGAAAGAGTGCCCTACCTTTAAAGAAAATTTAAGTCAAACCATCTTGTTTATCGAAGTTAGTATCAACATTTATAACACCAAATAGACATATACTCCCTGTAAACTCTCTGTAAGAACTGGTATTTCCGTTGATTTTAATGGAAATAGGGAGATTCCTCGTTTCAAAAAAAAAAGTAACACCAAATAGACATGCATATATATACTCCCTCTGTCTCAAATTAAATCAACTTTTAAAGTCGTTCTAACTTCTAAGTCGAACTATTTTAAGTTTGACCAAATTTATAGAAAGAGCACCAATGTTATGTTTATGACACTAAATTATAGTGTCACTTAATACATTATGAAATATATTTTTATATTATTACATATTTGATGTCCACCTTTTTCTACAAAGTTGGTCGAACTTAAGAAAATATATAATGAATCAAATGATGCTTAGTTGGTATAGTAAAAATGATTTATTTTATAAAATTACTCCATCTGCCCTAAAATAACTACACATATCGTTTATCAATGAGTCAATTTTTTCTAAGTTTGAATACCTTTATAGAAAAAGTATTAACATTTATATCTGTAAATAACTTTATTATAAAAAATACATGTCACGATTAATTTGTTGATACTTACTATGCATCATAAATATTAGTACTATTTATTATATATTTGATCAACTTTTTTAAAAATAACTCTCAAAAAGGCGGTGTGCAGTTCTTTTGGTAAGTTGGTAGCTAGTTGTTGCAATTGGACAAAACTAAACTGAATGTTTTTTTTGTAACAGTCAGAGTGCGTACGAAGTAGAAAAGTTGGCCTTGGCTTTTTTGAGGCTCGTCCTGTGGTACAACCGATGCCGAGGTTGTGTGGCCAGAAAAGGCGATTCCGGCTGGGATCCTTGTGACCTTTCCTGGACACTGCGACGCCCATTCCTTTGTTATCTGGGCGCAAGTTGCTGGGCAGCCGCAGGATTCAGATCGCCACGAATTCGGAGATCACAAAACAAAAGTGGATTCGAAGGAGCCGGGACGTAAAAAAGGCCAGCACCTTTTTACTTGTTCCTTGAATGTAACATATGCATCATGTCCTTTCATTTATCGAAAGGGCAGAAATTCTTTCATGACACCGCCCGTACAAGTCTTATAGCTCCACCGGCACATATATAAACATGTGATGATCGATGCACCATGTCAATGCATGCCATGAAAAATGCACCATATCTAGTGTTTTTGGTTTATTCTACGTCAACAATAAAAAAAAAAGCATGCACATGCGCGCGCATGGAATTATATATTATGTGTAAATGACATAAAAGTGGAAAAAGAAAATTCACCCAAAAACATTATACTCCCTCTGTCCCTAAATAATTATTTTCTAGAGTTGTCTTAAGGCAAACTTTTTTATGTTTGACTGAATTTATAGAGAAAATATAAATATTTGTGACACCAAATTATTATGTTATGAAGATACAGTTTATGGTGTATCCGATGATACTAATTTGGTATCATATATATAAATATATATGGCGTTTTGAAAAATGAAACATTGGAACACCCATAGTTCATTTCAAGACACTATATATGGCCGTTGTATGTACAGTTGATATTCAAACTCAATGTTCAAAAATCATAGGAGAATATTAAATCTTGGGTGCATAACAGTAGATGATTTTACCTTTTCAATGATACTAATTTCTAGCTAGCCCGGCATCTCTAGTATTGTATCCTGAGCACTCGGTGATCATAACAGTATATGACCACATTTAACCACATGATGAGGCGCTCCATTGAGAAACTCTATATATGTCGCATTGCTTAACTGCGGCTTAGAAATGCACGAGTGATGACGTGTGCCGTTTTGGATGGATTCCAGCTTCTCATTTGTTCTCTCTCCGCCCCAAAATTACTAATGATTTAGGTTTGTTCTAAGTCAAACCAATTTAACTTTAACCAAATTTATAGAAAAGTAAATCAACATTCATGACACACCAAATATGTATAATATATGAAAAATATTCTGTAATAAATCTAATAATACTTATTAAGTATCATAGACATTAGTATTTTTTATAAACTTATTCAGTCAAACTTAAAATGGATTAACTTAGAACAAACCTAGAATGTCAGTTATTTTAGGACGAAGTATAAGCTAGCGATGTGGGCATGAGCAGTGCAAACATGCATGCCCTAGAGTTGACCCATCATGAATCTCGTGCATGGCTATAATAAGTAGTCCCAGTTATAACATAATACTATATCGGAAATATTGGCGTGCTACCGGGTGTAGCTGCGCACCCAGCAAAATATAGGGGGTGTAGCTACATAGGGATGAAAACGAAAATAATAATCTCCGATTTTTGGAAATCGTTTTCGAGGTTTTTCTGATTTTTAGGCCTAAACGAAAATGATAGTGGTAATCGAAAAAAACAAAAACGATAATGGTAAAAGTAATCGGAAATGAAAGCGAAAATGATTTTGTCCTCTTCCAATCGTTTTCGACGATTCCCGTATTTAACCGGTAATTTACTATAGGTAATTACCGATTCAAAGGACTTTAATTAATGAATCCTAATTTATTTATAGACTATACAATGCATTACAATCTGCATACGCAAGCACATAAGGAAAATATTTTTTTTTGGAAAGGAACGCATCTGCACACGCAAGCACATAAGGCAAATATTTTTTTTTGAAAGGAACTATCTATACGGAAATATTTCATCTGTATAACATGAAGGCAATCAGCCTATCACCCAATCACTTGCTGCGCCTGTAACTCCAATAATTCATGTTTTGATCACTATGCTATGTTGAGTCAACTTATTAGAACATGATCGTTTATTTGTGTCTTTATCAAGAATTATCGTACTGTTGCATGGTTTGCCACTATTTGAGACCTAAGACGGTGTGAACCGTGAGGTTTCAACTTATGATTTTATCTATTGTGGCTTTATTTATCATTATCATGTGAGATAGGCCAAATTATATGGATCTTCTCATGTTCTACGGTTTAGCATGTTTATCGTTTTTGAGGATATCGTTCTCATGGATTCCGATCGTTATCGATGTATTTTCCAAAATTACCGAAATATCGGCACCGTATTCGTTTCCGACAATATTGTATCGATTTTGTTTTTGAGAAAAAAAATGAAAATGAAAGTGATTTGGCCTCCGATCGATCGTTTCCAATCGTTTTCATCCCTATAGCTACACACACCATGTTTCAATTGTAGTCCGAACATGTTGCATCAGTTATAAGTGCATGTTTCAAGTGTTTCATGAAGATGTTTCATCAGCATGTTTCAAGTGTTTCAAGTGTTCAAAGTGGATGTTGCAAGTGTATCAAGCAGATGTTGCAGGAGACTGGGTCAAGTTGATGTTGCAGGTGTTTCATCTGCATGTTTCAAGTGTTCCAGGTGTTCAAACTGGATGTTGCAAGTGTTTCATTTGAATGTTGCAAAGGGTGTGTAACCCCGTCCTAGAAAATCCATACTCAATACTATATATTCTCCAATGGAAAAATATAAATCTTTGAAAAATAATATCTGTAGTATAAAGTTGTTATTCATATTATTGAAAGAGTTATATATTTCTTATGAAGGTATTTTCATAATGAATCTAGTAATGCCAATCTTATGTTATGAATACATATACAATATTAGATATTCTTAGACGAAGGTAAAAACAATGATCTACCTATTAGGACAAATCTAGCTAATAGATAGATGGACTTTGACGAAGCAAATTTAAAATTTTATATAAGACCCTAAAGTGCATATAGCATAGTTGTAAATTCCATTCCGGTACCGGCTGGAATGGCTGGAATGCCTCGTACCGACACCTAAACCGGTATAGAAGAGTCTTCATCCCGTACCGGGTCAAATACCGGTCAAATACCGGCCAATTTTAAACTTTGAAATAAGGTCTTATTAACTTGTTGAATGATATTTTAGTTTGGTAAAAATGTTAATTAGCCATAAGTTAAGTCAAAATATATTTATATGTACAGTATAAGTTTATTCACATATTATTATTATTATTATAAAGTCCGGAATGGTATATCGGTATAGGCCGGTACCGGAATGTTCCATTTCAATAGCCAAAACAGAATGACCTCCGGAATGGAATTTACAAGTTAGGCATATAGGCATGCATCTAGCCATTTCGGCAAAAGCAATAGCTTGATTATTGGCTTTCAGAAATATTCTTTTTTTTGTCTCCATCGAGCGCCTGTGCGAAGAAGAAAACCCATACACACGCACAGACTGGGAAGGTCACCTGAGGACTGAGGCGTAGGCCGCATGCATGATATAACGCGACAAGATAGAAAGTTGGACCATAGGCTTGCTAGCTTCCAAACGACAAACTGCTTACACTACAAGGTCTCGAATGTCGACGACGTCAAGGGACAGCCTGGTTCTGGGGCGGGTGGTCGGCGACGTGGTGGACCCGTTCTCGCCGACGGTGGCGCTCCGGATCTCCTACAACGGCCGGCGCCTCATCAACGGCTCCGACCACCGGCCGTCGGCGGTGGTAGCAAGGCCTCGCGTCGAGATCGGGGGCACCGATTTCAGGCAGTCCTACACACTTGTAAAGTGTTCCTCCACATGCATCTCTCTTATTAGTAGTTTTATTTCAGTTAAAATATATAGCCTGCTTGATGTTTCTGCATGTCCGATTGTCACTGCTAGCTGCTGCTGCTTCTTCTTCTTCTTCTTCTTCTTCTTCTTCTTCTTCTTCTTCTTCTTCTTCTTCTTCTTCTTCTTCTTCTTCGTCGTCGTCGTCGTCGTCGTCCTCCTCCTCCTCCTCCTCCTCCTCCTCCTCCTCCTCCTCCTCCTTCTTCTTCTTCTTCTTCTTCTTCTTTCTGAAACTGTCATTCCTAGCTAACTGATTCATGGTGCGTTCATATATGCCGTTACATGGCTTTTTCATTGGATCATCATTGGATCAAAAGGTTATGGTGGATCCTGACGCCCCCAACCCGAGCAATCCGACGCTGAGGGAGTATTTGCATTGGTACCATATATACATCCTCGTACATATATATATGGTTTATATTTTAAAAGCCGTGCATAGTTACATTTGGATTTCATCTATCACCTCTCATTTTGCAGGTTGGTGACAGATATTCCTGGGACAACAGATATTGAATATGGTGAGTAGAAATAGTAGCTAGAAATTCGTTGTTCATGTCAACATCACATTTCGATTGTGATCCACTTTTGAGTGGGGAAGAGAGGTCAAATCAAAATCAGAGATAATTAAATTGCATCTATATATATTACACCATACAATTAGACAATATTCTATGTTCGGATTCGAAGGGAAGAATATCGGATTCCGTCAATTAAAATTGTGTCATGCCACGTGCTGGGCCCCACATGCATCTATTTTGGTCTTGAACTATAGGCACTCTGGATTTTAAGCGTGTCGCCTTCTTTTACAGAGCCTAGCTAGAGTGCTTATTAGCATATATTTAGATCTGTGCAGTGCAGTACATAAGCTCTTACGCAGCCTTGTACAGTGCTAAGAGCAGGCAAAATGTTGCATTAGCTAGTATACTAGTTTTTTTCTATTAGACAATGTAGGTTTGCACAAACAGATGCCCACACCCAAAATAAAATATTCTAATTTCACATACCTCCACTAAAAACATATCTGAATTAGAACATGAAGATAACTACAAGCAACAAAATATAAACACCTAAGAACAGTTTTATCAAGTGAGGCTTGTCTATGCAAAACTGTATACGTTTAGGCTAGCTTAGGTTATACTGCATAAAGTCTAAGGCAGGCGGCTAATACAAACAGCCAATCAAACTCTATATGGTTTGTGCTGATGTGTTATGAATGAAGTGAGGTAGAAAGTTACAACTTATACAAAACGCTTCTTTTTTCACATTATACACAAATACGAATTTGTACAAATTAATTAGGGTCTCAGTGTACATCATGTTATTCTATAATCAAATAAAGCCATTACGATCATCTTTGGCTACCAGCTTCATGCTTTCATCGACCATTATTTGTGCTCCTTCAACTCTCTATAAGTTAACCTTTACAATTTTGTCTTAATTATTAGCTTGTTTAACCTAACTTACTTTAGCATGGTTGAGATATTGGCCAATCTATATCTATATCTGTACCTTATAATCCTAAGTCACATTAACATTCTATCTCGACATACAAGCCGTCCACATCAGCAGTACACTAGCACATATAATTATGACATCTATCTATTCAGGCAAGTTATCCACGTCAGCAAACTATATCAACCACTATCAGGAATTTATTTATCCACATCAGCATACCACACTATCTAATAAAATTCATATATAATAATTTGTCCCTTCATGCAAGTAAATATAAGTCATCTAATTTTATTCTAAATCATTCGTTATCCCCGCAGCAACATGTGTGATATTCTTCTAGTTTACTCAAAAGATGACATGCTTCGTTCTAAATCTAGGGAGGCCCTATAGCCCATATATAGGTGATGTACTGTCCTACATACATTATTTCATATTGCATCGGACAATATGCATGTATAAGTTGGAACTTATGCATGCATTTAGATAGTGTTTGGTTTAGATGATTGTAACGTGACGTCCTACATTATTTCATATTGCATCGGACAATGCATGTATAAGTTGGAACTTATGCATGCATTTAGATAGTGTTTTGTTTGGATGATTGTAACGTGACATGTTTACGGAGGGTAATAGATGCCGTTGCATGGTGTTTGTTTTAAGCCTCGTATAATCCAATCAAGCTGTTATCATATACGGGACTTCACAAAAGCATAACTCTCCCACCATGGCGCTATCCGATACGTCTTCACTAACCTAGGCACCGTGGGTTCACCTTGTTCACTCACACGGTCACGCAATTGTGAGTGGAGTGAAGGAGAAAACGAAATGACAGGATGCAAGTAGAATCCGACTACGATTGCCTGCCTAGTAGCTTCCTTGTTACTGTTACAAAGGTTCTAACCAAACAAATCAAGTAATTCCTTATTAATTACCATGTTTATGTTAGCACTGTTTATCCCAATCTTTTGCATTTGTACATGTTTCCTTATACCAACCAAACACTACCTTATATCATTGCATAGAGATACAATCATCTTGCAGTATGGCAAGATGTTTGAGTTATTGAGTAGCCTTATTTTTTAGTGCATTTCATACCTCAATTTTTATATTACATGTAATTCAAAGTATCATACAGAGTACATGTCATAAAAATTCTACACAATCATATTACACTACAGACTGGTAAATTAAAAGATGTGCATAGATAGAACACGGTGATTAAATGCATGAATGATGAGTTTGCTAATAAGGAAGCTAATGCAAACATGTGCACACTGTGAATATAGCTAATTAATGTCTAACCTAGCATGGATATCGGACATGTCTAACCTGCAGATTAGTGATGGATACCCGGCCCTCAACATTTGTGATTAGATCCATGCATCAATTCTAGAACCTGTGGAACATAATCAAACACATTGCAAAGTGATATACTAATAAACATTAAATATATGTGATTTCTTTGAATATCGTTTTTAAAAAGGCGAACTCCATGCATGGGGTGATTTGTCTGGCATGGATTATATTTGCGGTTCCAATTGGCTGCATATATACACGCATGCAGGTCGCGAGGTGATCTGCTACGAGAGCCCCCAGCCGCCGGCAGGGATCCATCGCGTGGTGTTCGTGCTCTTCCAGCAGATGGCGCGCGGCTCCGTCGACCAGTCGCCGCTTCTCCGCCACAACTTCTGCACCCGCAACTTCGCCGTCGACCACGGCCTGGGCGCCCCCGTCGCCGCCGCCTTCTTCACCTGCCAGCCCGAGGGTGGCACCGGCGGCCGCCGCCACGACTTCCGGCAGCCAAGGACACCACCGGGCGCCGGCGTCCTAAACTAAGCTATATGCAGAATGGCCGTAGTACGCGACGCACGTGACAAACGTACAGGCTATGACGACGACGACGACGACCGTACGTACTCAGTTTATCAGCACGAGATGATACGTATCTAATAATTACATGGCGTATATGTGTATATGCTGCGGTTTGTGATTGATCCTGCTGTATTTCATGGAGCTGCATGAGATAACTCGCAGTTAGTGCATGTGTCTACACTCGCGTACGTAGTTAACCTGCGATCGCCAAGAAATGAAATAAATGTCATCCCAATTTATTAGTAGACTATTTAAATTACTCCTTCTATCCCTGAATAGATTAATTCCTAAAGTTGTCTTTAAGTCAGACTTTTTAAAGCTTTATCAGATTTATAGAAAAGAGCGTCAAGATTTATCAAACCAAATTAATAACATTTGATACACTATAAATTATTTTTTTAGAATGTACTCACTTTGTGTCACAAACATTTGTGCTCTTTTCTACAAATTTCGTTAAATATAAAAAATGACTTAAGCAAACTCTATAGATTGATTTGTTCAGGGATGGATGGAGTAAACAAAACATTATGACCTATTTGGAAAAGCTCTAACTCAAAGATTATATGCGGGATTTGATATTTTTTAGATAATATAAATTGGTTTAAACATATATGTGTTTAACTAATACTCCCTCCGGTCCTATATATCTAGCGTGCAAAGCCTCATTTAAGATACCAAGGCGATTACGGAAGTACGTGCTTTATATTAACCGTGTGCGATTAGCTGCATCGTGATTAGCAGCCAGCCACGGGCGGCGAAGTCATCCGCTCATTCTAGCCGCAAAGAACAAATAAAATAATCAGTACTAGTGCATGCAGAGCCGCTCCGCTTCATAGTTCTAGCTCATGCATGCATGCAGCATGCGTCCGGCGGGAGTAATGACCAGGCCCATTGATATTCCAGCCCACCTCCTATTACGGCCAAAATGAAAAACGCTTGTACGCCAGGTAAATAGGATCGGAGGGCGTATTACATGAGAACATCTCTTTTTTTGTCTTGGCACCTAGGGTTTCCCTAGGCGGCTCGAGCAGGGGTGTCGTCAGGTTCGTCTGATCTTCTACCTCCCTCCTTCCCTTCCTCCAATTCCGTTCCAAACCATCACTGGGGTCGGATCTAGGATTTCCCAGGATTGCTGTCGCCGTGACGCGCTCTGATCCATCCTAATTTGCAACGAGAGTCCACCAAAAACCCAAAACCCTAGTCTAGTTTGCTAGCTGGTTCAGTTCTTGATCAGATCCCGACAGTTCGGTGTTTCCAGCAGGTGGTGGTGATGGAGGGGGTTGAGGGGATGATGAAGAAGTTGCAGCTGTCAAAGGAAGGAAAGAGGAGCATCAAGATTGGGTCGGAGATGGAGGCTGGAGGGAGTAGTCAACCAATCCAGGCGGTGGCGAAATTGTTCTCGAAGAAGGGAGTCAGATCCGATGTTTTGGAGCAGACTGTGGAGTGGATCTGGTGTCCAGCCAAAGGAATCATCTGTAAAGATCTCGGTGAAAACACCTTCCTGATCACATTCAACCAGACGTCAGGGAAGAGGAGGGCGCTGGAAGACGGGCCATGGATGATCTCGATGGAGCTGTTGGTGGTAACGGACTTTGATGAAACAAAGTCCCTGGAGGTGGATTTCTCCATCATTCCAATCTGGATCAGGGTGGAACGCCTTCCTATGGGACTGATGAACCGATCTGCGGCCTGCGCTATTGGAGATGATATTGGCGAGTTCGTGGAGGTGGAGGCGGATGGCGGTGAATTGGCGGCGGGCAGAAGTCTCCGACTAAAGATCCGTATGGACATTCGCAAGCCTTTGCGCTGGGGCATTACCGTGGATCTGGGAGGTGACAGAGGAGATCGCTGGTGCCCCATATCCTATGAACACTTACCTGATTTCTGCTACGTGTGTGGGCTCATTGGGCACGTTGATCGTGCGTGTTCCAAGAAGCTAGGTAAGGATGAGCCTACGCCGTACAGCAAGGAACTGCGTTTCGTACCACTTCGTAAACCCTTTGGAGGGCCGGGGTATGGCGCATAGGAGCAACGCGGAGTGTCCTCAAGGAGTGCGGTCTCGGGATCCTGGAGGGGTGGCGGCTCTGGCAGTTGGGGCAGCGGGAGCAAATCACGTGCTGATGGCCCCTCATGGAGGCGGGATTCAGAGAAGGAGAGTGGAAAGAAGCTTATGGGGAAGAAGGGCGAGGAAGAGGAGGTGACGAGCCCAATGAAGGACATCTAGATCAAGGAACGAGGACTAGGTTCGGTGCGTACAGAATTATTCCCAGCACCAGCATCTGAAAAAAAGTTGGCAATGACGCTGCATGGGGAGGTGAATAGTGAGGGGCATGTCAATAGTACCATGCAGGCACCGCTGGGTACACCTGTTGCTACGGAGGAGGGAGAGAAAGACAAAGTACCACGTAAATTCAAGAGGGCTAAGAGAAATGAGCAGAAGGGTGAGGCGGCCAAGAGCCGAGGTGAGAAGCTGAAGAAGAAAAGGAGTGGAGATGATTTGACGGAGATAGAACTGGCCGAGATGAAGGATGCAAAGAAGGCCAAGTGTGGTAATGCTGATGGTGTGGAGAAGCAAGCTGCAACTAATGAAGCAGGGCTGTCGGAACAGCCCTGCATGTCCCAATGAAGATAATTGCTTGGAACTACCGTGGATTGGGGAACGGCGGCAGTTCGTGGCCTTCTGAACGTTCAAAAGGAGGAGGACCCCTGACATTCTCTTCTTGTCCGAAACCAAGATGGACAGGGCGACGATACAAGGTTTTAGGTGGAAATTGGGGCTCACAAACATGACGTCGAAAGATTGTGATGGGAAGAGTGGTGGATTAGCAGTCTTTTGGCAATCAGGTATCGATTTACATGTGCGACATATCTCACGTATGTATATCGACGCGGAGGTGAAAGAGGCAGATGGCTTTGTGTGGAGACTCACGGGCTTCTATGGGGAGTCGGCGACTGAGAAGGTGGTTTTGTCATGGAAGGCGCTGCGTACTCTAAATGCAATGAGGTACCATTCGTGGCTCCGTGTTGGTGATTTCAATGAGGTGTTGTTGGAGGGTGAGAAGGAAGGAGGTCCCAAAAGAAGCCAGGTCTATATGGATCGCTTCAAGGAAGCATTAGAGGACTATGATCTGAATGACCTAGGTTTGGAGGGCGACCCTTTCACGTGGAGGAATAACAGTCATACCAACGAGCATTACATCCGTGAGCGGCTGGATAAGGCTGTAGCTTGTGGAGAATGGATCGCAAGGTTCCCACTCTACCAAGTGATAAATGGTGAACCAAGACACTCAGATCATCGCTCAATCATCGTGGATATAGATCAACCGGCGAGGAGGGGCAATCGGAGGAGACACCAGGCATTTTGTTTTGAGGCAAGTTGGGTGGAGGAGCAGTGTCATTGTGGAGAACGCGTGGCGCACGGCTATAGAGGTGTCTGGTGAGAAGGTGGAAGGGGCGTTGCGCAAGGTGGCTAGTGATCTCGGTGACTGGAGTAGAGATGTGCTTGGAGATTTGGAAGAGCGCATCAAACATGTTAGAAAATCCCTAGAGGAGTGTAGACGGAGTAGGATAAATGAAAGAGGAGTGGCGAAAGAGGAGGTGTTGAGGTTTAAATTGGCAAGGCTGGAGGAGCAAAAGAATATTTATTGGCGGCAGCGAGCTAAGGTCCATTGGCCACAAGAGGGAGATAGAAATACACATTTTTTCCAGAAATATGCCTCGGAAAGAAGGAAGAGGAGTAGATTAAATAGGTTAGTGCTGGATGATGGGAGGATTGTGGAGCGGGAAGAGGAGATGTTAGAGCAGGTTTCGAACTATTACAAAAATCTTTTCACCTCCAATGCAGGAAACTGAATGGAGGAACTCCTCCAAGTTGTGCCGGCCAAAGTGACACCCCATATGAACTCCAACTTGCTTCGGCCATTCACAGAAGAAGAGGTGAAAGCCGGGCTGGATGCCATTGGTGACTTGAAAGCCGGCCATTTACTATTATTTTAACCAGCATGGCAAGTTGATTACAGAGTCAATCCAAATTGGCCTCTTCAGTGCCTGAAACCGATATGGCCAATTTAAGAGGGGCTAGTACTATACCTCCTGAAAAGAGGCTATCTTATTGTTATTGATCAAAATGGCAAGCTTATTTTTGGAAGAAACCCGAAACTGTTCTCTTCGGCGCCTAAAACCGATAGAACCAATTCAGGAACAGTTAGCACTATTCTTCCTGCTACTACATACACACCGAATTTGGTTCGTACCTCTCGAACCGATGACGGGACAGCAGCGACACATGCTTCATTGCCCCATATTATGGTGTTGTCTAACTCTCCAAGTTATCGTGCATGGTTCCAATGCCTGAGGCTTCATGTGATGCCTCCCAAACCGATTCATAAAAATTTATTAATCGGTATTAAAAAATCAAAAGAGGCAAAGTTGGACATGCTAGCTATGCTTGATGGAGGTGCACATCATTTGCCTTGCGAAAAGACACTTTCCATGGCTCAAACTCAGAGATCAATAATTCAGCCATCTTGATACGACCGGAGCAAGCCGATTCCACTATTGGAAAGAATGTGATAATCGGCGAGCCCAAAGAATCTTAGATCATGATGTGGTGCCAGAAAAGTCCAATGGCAATCGGGAGTCTCAAGGTCACTATTAAATCTTCTGGGCTCAGGAGGCAAGTTCAAACTCCTGTGGACAAGCAAAAATCAGTCACTAACACTATTGTTCAAAGAGGATCGATTAGGACGACTTTTAGGCCAACTTTAAAAGTCGGTCAAACTGATTTTATTGTTAGTGGACAGAAAAATCAGCAAGACCGATTTCCCAATTCGGTCAAGCTAGTTGTGAACAAAAATTTCAGCACACATATAAAGATGGAGTGTTGATTCCTTACCCATTAATACATCAAAATCCTCACCGTTGGAGGATGCCTGTTGGTTTAGCTCACAATGAGCAGCGGTGTTTCCGTCATAGCCGATTGAGCTACGGCCAATCGAGCTCTAGTAAGGCAGGACTGATTAAGCCGGTTTTGCATAAACTTGCTACTCAGATCCAACAAAAGGAGCAACGCAAGTATATATGTTGAGGGACAAGGAAATTCTAATTAATCCCACAAGAAAGGCCGATGAGCAAATAGTCATCAAAATCGGCCCTGCAGGTGCTCCAATCAATGAAAATAAAGGACCGATTGTCATTGATAATCTAGACCAATCTGATATGGAGAAGGTTACTGATGTTAATAATCATGAAGCCCGGATTAGCACATCGGCTCTTGAGAACTTCCAACCGACATGGTGCCCTTCAGGTTTGTCGAGAACACAAAAGCGCAAACTCCAGCGTGCTCATTGCAAGAAGCTTAAGGAAGAAGAGCTAACAAAGATGGGGAATGAAATCTTCAACAAGGATCCAATTTTCCCTCAATCAAGTAAGAAAGAACCAACTGCCAGCTCAAAGTTGGCTGAGCTGACTCCTGAGTCGGCTAAGCCGACTCCCCAGTTGGCTAAGCCGACTGTTGAGTCAGCTGAGCCACTCCCCCTATCCTCGCTGCCCTAGCCGACTCCAAGTCGACTTCAGAATCGGCTGAGCCGACTTTCTCAGACCTGGGTACCTCCGGGGTATCTCCAGTTGATTCGGTTCCCGCTATTGTTGATATGGTCCCTACTTGTGTTGAGGAGCTTTCTGGAGGTCAAAATATTTTTCGGAAGCCAGCAGACCACGTGAATCACCTCAAGCCACTGCATGTGAAGAGCTTCATTAATGGCAAACTCATCAACAACATGTTGGTGGATAATAGAGCCATGGCGAATCTAATGTCGTATTCACTTTATAAGAAGCTTGGCGGATCTGATGTGGAGTTCATTAAGACCAAGAGGATGGTCAAAGGTGTTGGGGGAAAACCTTTTCCGGCCAAGGGATTGGCTTTGATGAAGCTAACCATCGGGAGCAAAACATTGGCCACCATCTTCTTCGCAGTTTGATTCTTGGGCGTGAATGGATTTCATGGCAATCGATGTGTGCCGTCTAGCTTGCACCAGTTCCTCAATCAGTGGGTGAATAATGAAGTTGAGATCATCCATGCAGACTCATCTGCTTATACCACGGCCGATGCCCCTTTACTTAAGGGGCATGATGATATGATTTGCTTGTTAGGGAGAGACCTCGCTGGTTTTGAGCCACTAGAGGAGGCTTTGTTCCCGTTTCTCTAGAGTCGATTGATGATCGGCTCCATATCATCATGTAGTGTAAATTTTGTTTGGACAGGGGATTGCGTCGGCCAATCCATGTGAGCAAACTGGCATTGGGTTTGGCATTAGACCATGGCCGACGTATGCAGGACAAAATTTAGAAGCCGATTATAAATAAGTTAATTGAGCTTTTCAAGAATTCACTATCAACACCACCGGTTCTTCGTGCATCTAGGAGTGGAGCTCTATTTAGATTATATGTTATTGCCGAAGAGGGTGTATCGGTGTTGTGTTGACTCAAGAAGACAAAAGGAAAGGGTATGCTATCATCCATGTTGGTTGACGTCCTGTTCCTAAGATAAGGTATGCCCAGGGTTTAAATTATGCTTAGCGTTGTACTATGCATGCGCTGAATTGAAACATTAATTGATCCAGTACGCGTGTGATGGCTTGCCAGGCCAATGTTATTAAGCACATGTTACATCGGCTAATCCTTAGTAGAAGGATTGGTGAATGGGCATACGCATTAATTGACTATGATTTGGCTCGAGCCATTTGAGTATTTTGAAAGGTCAAATCCTCGTCAATTTGATTGTTGAGTATGAAATTGATTTAAGAGATGAGATCAATTACCTGTTTTCTACCCCATGGAGGCTTTATTTCAATTAATCGACTTGCAAAAAGGGCCAAGGTATTGGTTTAGTCATTATTTCTCACAATGGTGCTGTTTGAGACATCAAACCGATTAAAAACACATTTGCACCAACATTCAAGCCGAATGTGAAGTTTTATTCGGCTTGGAAGTATTGCATTCCATGGAGGTGAAACATGTTAAAACCTTTGGTGATTCCTTGCTGGTGGCATAGCAAGTGGCTAGCAAGTTTCAATGATTAAAAGGGGGTCACCATTTGATATGCGCCTTGACATTATTAATACATTTGCTAAATTTTGAATTCGGTATATTCTAAAGCATGAGGATTCGAAGGCCAACATGTTAGCTCATCAAGCATCTGGCTTTGACGTCGGTGAATGTAAATTTCACATCAAAGAAAAGTCGGTGCAAGAAAATTCATTTGTTTTGTATGCAAGAGCAACAGAATCGGCTCAACTGACTTTATAGTCAATGATGATTTAGTTGACTTTCTGCTGAATGCTTGTCTTTGAGATGCTTGAGTTAAGGATGTTGATGCCCACTTGAAGTTTGACACTTTTAACACATCCTATTGTCAAGCCATGGTGTCTAGTTCATCTATCTAGTACAAGGTACTAATTCGGACTTGTTGGGAGACCGAATTCATTCATTACTAGCAAGTACCCCCGTGTGAATGCACGGGGCAGGAAGCCGAAAATATAGCATGTCATATGATTGTACATGGAAGGAAAAGATTAGTACCATAAGATTAGTAAAATTAGTTATAGATGAGTTCTTATTGGCGACTTGTGACTTGAGGTTTGTCATGGCAATGTTGACTGAGTATGATTATGAAAGGCAATTAGTTATAGGGAGAAGAAAACATCCAGGACTTGGAACTGCGTAGGCAGACAGAAAACTCTCTTAGGTGAATCACAATCCACATGTATCATAAGCCCGACATGGATTCATGTTAAGAAATCTTGATGAGTACCCTTTAAATTTATAGATGTAGTAGTAATTCTATACTACATAGTGGAAAATATAGAGACCATCATAAGTCAATAAAATAGAGGTACTTAGACATGAAAGATTCACTCAGCAGACAAATTTTGAACGTCTACAGACAGTCAATGGGCTGCACACAAAGGCGGAGAAATATTCAGTGGAGAATCTTAGCAGAACAATGACGCCTTCATTCTGAAAATTGTAATGCCAAATTTTGCCCCAAGCAAGGGCTATTTGTTGAATGTCTGATTCCTCCATGGCTCCATATTGTTGCAGTAAACTGTTGAGAAATATAGAACAAACTTACACAATTTTTTAAGCTTTCAGTAATCGCAACGACAAAGTCGGAGGCTGACAGCCCAGTAATGCCTCTGTCCTGTGAACCATTCAGAAGAAATACATGGATTCAGTAGGTTTGAGACAGGAACGTATGTTTAGTGAAAGCAGCAAGAGATACAATTAATAGAAACTGCAGAAAAGTACCTGTATTGCAGTGTGAGTTCATAGGTAGCAGATAAAATGGTACGTACTATATATTTTATCAGACGGGAGGAGTAAAATGGATTGTAGACATAACTGAGGAACCTGCACTGAATAGTAGCATTGTTGTTAGCAAACTTAATAGCAATTACTGAGTATGTAATCCTCGTAATCACAAACCGATGACGGTAAATACGCATGCTTAATTAATTTCACTTGTTCAAGAGGCGCACCAATTTTGTTCAGGAGGTTGTAATTCAGGTAGTCAAAAGTTTCCTTTTTTTATGCATAAGGACCTCAAGGCAGTATGGGCAATGGTATGAAAATTCGAATGTATAGCTACTTTGTTCCTGGTTATTATAATAATCTATTTAAACCGGCACATATCCATGATACAGGCTATAGCGAGATGGTTTTCCATATGGCAAAATGTGTATGGGACGGTTTTCCATATATGTAATAAAAATAGCAAAGTTTCTATTATAGAGGGAAAAATTAGTGCTTCTGAGGGCACGCACAAAGTCAATCAGAAATGGCGTACCTTATCAGTATAAAATGGAAGCTGAGACTGCAACAGCACCATAAAAGGAGGCATTCATTTTGCTATCATTCTGAGGCCAAGATTGTCTAAGCAGATGAATAGATGTTCATAACTTGAAGCATCAGTCCAAAACCACAGTGAAAAATCGAATTGAACAACCATATTTACATGTGAGTACATAGGAAGGAGATGAGCCTGCAAAAATATTAATAAGATGAATGAGTACAGAAATAAGCTTTTGCTGTGGAAGCCTCTAATTCAGGTAGTCAAAAGTTTCCTTTTTCATGCGTGAGGACTTCAAGGCAGTATGAGCGATGGTACAAAAGTTCAAATGTATGGTTACTCTGTTCATGGTTATTATATTAATCAAATTAAACCGGCACATATCCATGGTACAGGCCATAGTGAGACGGTTTTCCATATACCAAAATGTGTAATGGTTTTCCATATAGGCAATAAAGATGGCAAAGTTTGTATTATGAAAACCTTACTGGTTCAATCTGAGCACACACACACAATCAATCTGAAACGATGTACCTTGTCTGCATAAAAAGGGAGCTGAAACTGGAACAGCACCATAAAAGAAGCCGTTCATTTTCCTGTCATCCTGAGGCCAAGATTGTGTAAGCAGCTGAATAGGCTTGTTGATGACTTGAAGCATCAGTCCAAAACTACAGCGGGAAAAAATCCAATTAAACAACCATATTTACATTTAAGTACATAAGAAGGAAATGTGTCTGCAACAATATAAATAAGATGAATGAGAGGAAAATAAGCCTTTGCCACGGAGAGTATTATGATTCATGGTTAGATAAGATAAATCCTTTAGAAAGATTAAGCACAAAGGGCTTGGACAATTCTCCATTCAATTTGAGTCAGCACATGTGGCCCAAGTTTGAGGTACACGTTTTTTTTTATTATTACCAGTTGTCAGTTCAATGCGCAAACAACTTTAGTTCAGATCAGTCGCAATCTCACCTGATACCTGAGACAGAATATCCTGTAAAGAGACCAATACGGTTAACTGGTGCAGGGGGCACAAAAGTCAGATGTGCGCAAGCTGGAGCAGTGGTCTGTGGCAAATTAGATGGTTTGCACATATATATCTGATTGACATCTGCATATCATTTGCTTTAGGCGCACATGAGACGAGAAACTCAAAGGAGAAAAGGCAGAGCATACCTCGCTTCGACGTGCTGCCTCATCCTTTGGTACCAAATGTGCCTGAGCCATGTATTAAGGCGTTAAGCTGTATAGTTTGACAATCGATAAAGGAGAGAAATGAAAGGCAAAAGATCGGCATCTTTGTAATATACTGAAGAGGCTCCACGAGGACGGTGGTGCTCCACCTGCCGTGCGAGAGGGCCCTAGGCACGGCCGTCGCCGCTGCAGGAGTGCGCGAGGACGAAGCGCCGCGAGGGCGGCGCTGCTGCGGAGCCGCGGCGCGCCCCGGCGGCGTTGGTGTGGTGCAGCGCAGCGGCGCCCTGCGGGCCGTGCCACGCGACCGGCGGAGGGCGCAGGCGGGGGCGCTCCGATGGGGTGTCATCGCAGCTGGCCGGAGGCAGGACGGAGCTGCTACGCCGCCGCAGGCCGCGACGGAGATTCCCGGAGGTGGGCCGGCATTGGTGCGGGGCCGCATCGGGCCCGGCGACGTTGCTGCGGGCGACGCACTGCGGGCCACGCGGCGGTCTGTGGAGGGCACACGCGGTGGAGATCGCAGACGGGGCAGAGGAGAGCAGGCGGAGGCTGCGAGGCGGCTGTGCGAGGCATCTGCGCGTGGAACGGCCGCAAAGGAGACGGATAAGGTTGACGATAGTGGGCGTGGTGGTTTCTGGAAAGCCACGCGGGGAGGCGCTGCAGCGGTAGGCAGCGTGGAGCAGGCGTGTCGGGCATCGGATGGGTGCAGCACGGATCGGACGGCAAGGAAAGGGGAACCGTAGATGAATAGGAAACTGGGTGTAGAAAACGAGAGGTGAATAGTGCACCTTCACCAGGATTAAAGGTCTCAGCGGTAGGCAGCATGGAGGCGTGGAGCAGGCGTGTCGGGCATCGGATGGGTGCAGCACGGATCGGACGGCAAGGAAAGGGGAACTGTAGATGAATAGGAAACTGGGTGTAGAAAACGGGAGGTGAATAGTGCACCTTCACCAGGATTAAAGGTCTCTATAGATATTCTACTTTGGAGGAACACAGAGGCTAGATGTTGGATGCACCAAACCCCAATTTCAGAATTGAGATCAAGAAAGATCACGGAGGGTAACAATTGATCGCTTGGTGCATATGCAAGAATTTGATGGAAACAGCTGAGGACGTCACTTTGAAAAGTTCATAGCACCAAACATAAGATACCAGTGAAGGCAGAAAACAGAATTTGTCACCTCAAAACAGAAATTGGGTTTGAGCCGGATGGAGATGTTTTTAGTACGCAAGCTCTACTAAAAACAGAGGGCATATGTTAACCAAAAGTGTCCAAAGTGCATAATGGACCCCCTCTATCATGTTTATATCGTCAACATGGCCAAAAAGGATACTTGCATCATTGCATTTGGCAACTGAGTGAAGAAAATTACTTTTCGGGTGCTGAACCGGCCAGAGTCCGCTTTAGCCGACTCAGAAGTCGGCTAAGCCGACTTGACCAACTTCCTCAAATGCAAGAACAGACTTCACCGTTGCATTCCTCTCGTCGAGCTGATCGAAAAACATATATGGTTCACCTGATTTGGAGTCCGGATGAAATAATTATGAACTTTGGAAGATTTTCACCCGAATTTCCCACAGACAAGTCGGCTTAGCCGAGTCCCCTTGTTGGCTAAGCCGACTACCTGTTTTCTGCCCGAAAACAGTACCTCAGCCCCGTGGAAGTCGGCCTAGCCGACTTAGGAGTCGGCTTAGCTAACTTTGTCAGGTCCAGAATGGATCTAAACACGTTTTGACGTGATTTGGAAGGGGTTTCGACTTCTCGAGGGACAAGACCAGCCCCACCTTATTATAAATATAAGGCCCACGGCCAATTGAGGTGCCCCTCACACAAAACCGTACCACAAAAACCAATCTACTATCTCTCTTTTACCCTATCTTCACTATATAAAAAAGCACATCACAAACACTCGTATAAGACGTCACAAACGTGCTTCAGCGCGTCTCTAATAACGTCTGTCGTAAGGTCTTACTATTGAAGCACTTGAACACGCGTCTGTAGTATACCAACACGTGTCTGTGATTATGTTTTGGACAGACAATAGAGGTAAAGACACGTCTATGGCGACCGTTATCGCAGACGCGCATAGCCAACACGCGTCTGTGACAACCCTTATCGCAAACACGCATAACCAACACGCGTTTGTGACGCACATCACCAACACACATCTGTGATAGCGATTTACAAAAACACAAAAAAAAACCACAATGCCATTGTCTTAGGCCCTGTTTGGTTCATGAATGTTAAAGTTTAACTCCCATCACATCAACGTTGCGGCAAATGCATGGAGTACTAAATGTAGACTAATTGCATGCATGTCGGCACAGATTAGGAGTAATTTACGAGACGAATCTATTATGCTTAATTAGTCCAAAATTGGAAACTTTTGTCAAATAAGACGAAAGTGCTACAGTGTTTGTTAAACTTTAACACCTCTTGCCAAACAGGCCCTTATATATCATACATGACACGTCAAATTATATACAGCAGTCAATTGCTAATTAGCAATTTCATATACATGAAGTAATATCAAAAGCCATCACATGTCCCTCATACACTGCAAGTAAACCTACTTTCTACTTGAACTAAAAAGATAAGTTGCAGGCATGTAACTAATAATCTCCTTGAAGGAAATATTCAAGTCATTGGATTCTGCATAAGTGATGTAATCACACAGTGAAGTTCAGTATGCCATTATCTGTACCAACTATCATTTCCTTGATATCAATACCCTGGCAACAGCCCCTCATGTGTTAATTTGGAAGCGTGTGAAATCAACAAAGGGAGAATGGGAAAGCACTGACCTGCAATGCAACTGGAAGTAAACCCATAGATGACATTTCTAATGTCCTGCCACCAACCTAGTCAAACATAGGAAACCAAGCTATGCTTCTCAATTTCTGTTCCAGCTTCCTGTTAATTAGACAAACAATCCCAAAACTTGAATTTGGATATTTTTTTAATCATAAACACTAAAGGACTTCCGGAATGTATACTAAGAAATAGAACTTTGATATTATCTATTGTGGTTGCTAAGTAAGGTCTGTCAATGTATATTAAGACACTAACTTTTAAAAAATAACTTACACAAAAAGAAAACTCATGGTTTCACTGCTACTGTGTCATTGCTAGCTGCATTGAGCAAAATTCATAACTGCTGCCTCTAACTTTCATCTATTTTGCTGCTCCAAGACTATATGAACAGTTCTCCCAGTTTGGTATTCTCAGTTTGGTGTAATTAAATAAAATGCTTGAGTGCAGACCAATGCTACAAATGTACTATTAAATCTCTCACAGTTGTAAAGAACCAATTTGCGACTGAAGTGAGAAGCAAACTAACAAAATTATTGAAGCAAAGGTCTCACCTGCACTGTGCAGCAATCTTCCCCTTACCCATCTTCAGATCATTCCTCTAAGATGCAATGCTGCAAAACGTGAACTGTATGTCAACTGAAGCAAAACATTCCACTAAAATTTATTTCAAAACAACTAAAAGCTGAAACACAATGTATATCATTGACAGAATTACTAAGAAGTCAAATTGAGTAACTTTAAAACATTTAGATTCACAAACAACCTAAATGGTCATAGAGTATGACAGCTATCCAAAATCTGGTCCCGTTTAACTTATAGCTGATGCAAATCACAATAGTTAACAACTATATCAGCTACTTAGAATAGCAGAGGGTTACCTCAGAGCATATGAAGCCCCTTTCGAAATCAGTGGAATTGCACCAGAAGCTTGAGGAGCTTTGACATCTGATCTGCAAACACTAGCAACAAAAGGTGGAGAACGCTACGTTGGTATTTCCATATAAAGTCTATTTTTCATGAATAACTATTACCAGACAATAACTGTTGTACTTCATAACCGAAAATGTATCAGTTTAGAAATTCAAGTATTTTGTTATTTGAGCACTAGGAAAAAACAATAAGCTGACTCAATAGCAACATTTATAGTACCTTGCCACAGTTAGTGTCACATTTACAACAGTTTGACAACAGCTAACTCAAGTCATTCATGGATTTTTATCAAACATATCAAAACCATCTCAAGAACTGAAGTATTTCCAGAGAATACTGGAGTGTTTACCTGGATAAACAGAAGCCCTCCAGCAAGCAGCAAGCCTGACGTGAGAGTGCAAGTCTGAAGAACACTCCTTGGGGCACCTGAAATTTGACCACAATAGCAACACATGCGCTATTAACCTGTGCTGACTCTGTGCTAAATATGCAGGCACAGATATATCAATTCTAGGTAGTATTAGTACTTAGTTATTAATACTTACATTTACATAATTTCAGTTAGTTACCAGTACATACTCTGCAAAAGGGTTCTGTTCTTCCACTCACTTATTCCTGCAAACCCAAGAAAGAATATATTGAAAATCTAAAAATTGCAGGTACATGGTTCTACAATTGGCAGCACATACATGATATAGTGAGCCAACACTGCCTGAAGCTGCTACATCAACAGATTCCATCACTGGATCTCATAGACAACAAAGATAGCCTACTCAAAAATGACATAGTGAGGGCTTTGCACATAGGCCTAGTAGTGGGCTAGAATTTCCTTCAATCCATATCAGAATATGGTGTGCATATATTTCAGTTTCATCTCACATCATATGCAAAATCACAAACTAAACCTGTATTAGAGTCAAGACAAATGTCTAGTGCAGCAAAGAGGATGCTGCAAAGTGATTACCTGCAATATGACATTTCTCAGGAAGGAAATTCGGACGACCATTACATGATCCCCTCATGTTGCCTCATGCAAGCTGCTCAGAGTGGTGCCTCACGAAAGCCCCACTGTTCTCCAGATGCAGCATGCTTGCCCAGACTCCTGAGAGGATAGAAATAATGAATTACACACATGGCCTAGTTATTAATTAGCAAACAGTCAACAGGACGAAACTGAAAGGAAAGCACCAATTCAGGAGGAACAATAAATGATTTAAGCTATGCTAGGTCAAATTAACACCTTATTGAGGTCACTGCAGACCAAATGCACACTGCAGATTCAACCACTCTGATGAAGGGCATATAGATGAATTCAGGTCACTGCAGACTAATTGAAGCAACAGGCTTGAATATCGCGGCATGAAACCCTAACGAATTCGCGAATACGAGTCAAACACCTCTGGACCGAACGAAACACCAGAAAAATCACGCAAAAATTAACGCGAGAAATCGCAACAATCCGAAGTGAAACCTACAGGACACGCATAGATCCGACGCCCCAGTGCAGAATCCATCCTCAATCGAGCGGATCGGGGGCCGAAACCCAACCCCACAAACCCTAACATCGGTAACCTACAGAACCAAAGAGAGGGGGCAAAGCTGGTACCGATCGAGAGATCCCGTCGAGCGACGAGCGGATCCAGGGCCGAATCGGTGAGCCCGCAACGCCATCACGTCGAGGAGACCATCCTAGCGAGGCGAATGGAGGTGACCGTCAGAGCAGAAAGAGGAGGGAGAGAGAGAGAGAGAGAGAGAGTCGCGCGTGGGGGTGCCAGAATGGGACGAGGCAGACGGCTGTAGGGGAGGACGAGGCGGCGGCGATGGCGTCGTGACCGGAGGTGGGGATCAAGAGGCCACGTGGTGACGGTGGCCATGGTCCTCCGCGCTCGAGATGTGATCTGAGGACGAGAGCGGAGGGGTGGAGAGAGAGGACGAGAGCGAGGGGCAGAGAGAGGACGAGATGCGATCTGAGGACGAGAGGAGCGGACGCGAAGTCCTCAACATTACGCTGAAGTTAATAAATTTTTCGGGTCCGTTAGATTTTACGTGCGACGCGGGTTGACAAATACGCGGCCGTGAGTAAGCGATCACGTTACACACGCGTCCTGTGACTGTCTCCAACAACGAGCCAGACACAGCACCCATTAAATGGTTTGGGCACAGGAGAAAAGACATGCACATAGAACTTAGCCTCTCCGACAGCCAGTGGCGGATGCAGGACGAGAATTAAGGGGACTAAAATAATAGAGATATTGATTTGCATAAAGATTTAATGGTGATTTGAGGTTTTTGCTACAGTGTTTTTAGTGGTAAATCAAGTCATTAGGGAGGCTGGAGCCCACCCAGCCCCCCCTTAAGATCCGCCACTGCCGACAGCTAACGCAAAAGCAAAGCCTGGAGTAGCGGTGGTCGGCGACAAGGAAGGTGGTCGGCGACATGGAAGGCCGCGGCTGGCGGGGGCAGCCGCGAGGCCACATCGTGGCTGTCGAGGCGCGGGGGTGGGGCTGTCCGTGCCCGCGGCTCCTCGTTGCGGCTGCCTCGCCGTTGCCGCCCGCGGGGCTGACCTCGAGCGCGAGGCGCGGGGGTGGCGGCAGCGGCTCCTCACTCTACTCGGCATCCGCGATGGCACCTCCTACCACCCGCTAGCGGCGCTCTCTTCCTCCACTCAGCGGCCTCGCCCCTCCCAGCCATGATGGCGGCGGATCTGTAACGGATCAACACGATTATACAAGATTAAGTAAGAAAATCTTCCGCCGAGGCAGATAATTTACCAAACTTAAGCCCGTATAACCCGAGATTCCGTGAAAATCACGAAGGATTTCAAACCAACCAAGATCGTACTGGTTTAGCAATCACCGTCACATGTTACATAACGTTCGCAACGACAGTTGAAAACATTGAAGTTCAGAACATAAAGTTATTACAACCCAAGTTCAAATTGAGATAGCGGAAGCAAATAGTTTTAAAACCACACACACCCATTTAGTTCAGATACAGTGCCAGTAAGTAGTCATCTCCCACAAAAGCATCAGATGAGAGATACGGAGTGGCCATTGTCCTTGGTCCTAGTTGTCGCCTATCACCAGATACAGGCAGTTAATGAAATAGCCATAGTACATTTGACCATTTACAACAACAATGGGAACAATGCCCTGAGTACGCGAAGGTACTCAGCTAGACTTACCCGTCTTAAACCAGAAATAAGCGACACCAAGGAGCATGTAAAGCTTTCTTTAGTGGGGTTAGCTGACTCAGTTGCGAAAAGCATAAGCTACTATAAAAATACTATTTTAAGTACTTTGCATCATCTTTATTATGATCTATCCAACTAGGTAAGCACCTATACTATAGCAATCACTTGATTTAACAATACATCCAGTTACCAATTGAAATTTAACATTTCCACTATTATCCAATAACCATCAATGTTCCATCATAATTATTACGATGTTGTAGCTCGAGTCAAGTGTTCACTATTCAAGAGCGATGGAGATTCGAATCGATTCCTAACCAGCTGGTGATTTATTCCTCACACAAACCACACTCACCGATCAAGTGAGCTACAGATCACCAATGACACGATTCCGGTAAACGTCGCGGGATAAACTGGGGCCGCAGTACCCAGGGACCGTCGGACTGTCAGGACGCACCTTGGACTCACTCTTCGCGTCCTTATCATACTCCCTTCAGCACCAGTACGCGCACCCGTGTAGGTCCCAGCTCGAATCATATCACTCGAAAGGTACTTTATTCGGCCAGCTAAATATGAGGCATGTGTTCAACATGACAAGAGGGACAAGCAACGATCGGTCCTTAATCGACAAACGGAAACTAACCGCACCCCAGAACCCTGTCTGGTTGCTTCCAACTTTTTCGCTCGGTCTCCAATTCTCCACCAACACATGGTTAATTCTAGGATATCACGCTTTTCACAGCTAAATTCTTTCAATAACCACATATCAATCTAGGTGACTGGAAATCACCGATAGCTACCGGTCTAACCAAGGCTAAGCAATTATTCGATCCTGACCTAACAGGATAACAGGTAACCGGGTGGGCAAGGATAGTAATAAATACAACAACGGTTTCACTCAACTCCTATAACTTAATGCAACAATATATAACTCATATATAAAGAATTGCTCGAATAAAGTAGGGAATTTAGAATGCTCCGGGGCTTGCCTCTCTCAAACGAACTAGGCTGGTGATCCACGCACTCGGGCAAGTCCTCTCCTTGCTCCTCTTCCTCGGGCACCTCCTGTGCCTGGAGTTCTTGCGGATCTGCCCCGGTCTGCTCTTTCAGCACTGCTATTGGCGACTCCTCCTGCGATCCTGTATGATGCAATTGCATAAGTAAACATGCAAACGGTGCATCGGATATGATGGAATGCCATGATTATGATGACATAATATGCATATGAGCACATTAAAACTTATAGTATAGATTAGAGATAAAAAAAACTTTCTACAAGGTAGTCAACATCATCCAAGATTAATCATTGCAATACAAGTCATCTATTCTTACACTAGCTAGCATATAACCCTAACATAAGTGCTACTATACTTTACCAACACCACTACACTAACTTATTACGTAACACCAGTAAGGTAGTTGGGTGCTTCAAAGATACACCAAACTCTCACTATCATACTATTTACTCATAAAGAATAACATTTTATCTCCTATTTAAACTAGTGTTACATAGCAACATCTATTTTTGGTGCCTAGAAACATCTACAAAATTTACAGTAGCACAATTCTAATCCAAATAGCATACCATAAAAATTTCATGGGATGCACAAAAATAACAAGTTCTAGCATAAAAATGAGCATGAAAATACTTTGTACTACAAAAAGTATCAAACAACAGATTTAGCATTTTTCCTATGTTTTACACAGCAAACAATCACTGTACAAAAATTATCATAAGCATGTTTTATACAACTTTTGCCCTCTAGCAAAAATAACAAAAAATCAGCCTTAATTAGCACTTGAACTAGACATCAATAATTTCTCACAGAACATGCATGACATATATTTTTCATAGAAACTACAGTACACAGGAAGAGTAACAAACTTGGAATCATATTTTTCTGATTTTTCTTTGATTTACTACACATTTTCTAAGATATCACCAAATACAAAGATTAAATAAATCTCCACAGAAAAGTACCACAAAATCATCATGCAATATTTTTACACTATATATCTACTCATGAAGATCACTACAAAATTTGTTTCACAATTTTTGGAGCTAAAATGGATACACCACAATTTTTCCAAGCATTTTTTTCAAATAGTAATGGAAAAACTGAAATCATTTCTTCCTTTGACTAACGGGCCAGCCCAACGAGATCCACTGGCCCGCTACCGAAATCGGCCTCGACAGCTAGCGCGGGGAAAGGCTGGCCCAGCTCGATGGCTTGGCCTACGGACGCCGGCCCAAGAACAGAGGGGAAAGGGGGGGGTGTGGCCACGACGTCCGGTGCCCACGACGTCGTGGCAGCGCGGTGGCTGCCGGCGGCCAACGGCCAACCCCGGCCAAGCGCGGACCAGCGAGCGGGCACACGGGGTTCGGAGGTGATGGCGAACACCGGAGAGCAGCTTACGGAGATAGAGAGAGCGAGGGCGCCGGAGGGCGGAGCGCAAGCTCTGCGGCCCGGCCATGGTGGCGCGGCGGGAAGAGCTCGATTGAGCCTTACCGGAGGTAAGGAAGGAGCACTGAGGCCTGTTCGGGGGAGAGGAGGAGGTGGCAGAGCATGACGCATGAGTAATCGCTCGGAGGAGGCTCGCCGGCGTCAGAACGCGGCGGCGGAAATGGCGGCAGCGGTGGCGAGCAGGGGAGAGCACGCGAGAGCGTTCAGCTTTCTCAAAGTGGGCGTGAGAGAGAGAGCAAGTGAGGAATGGGGAGAAGGCAGTGGCGTGGGCTGGTTGCCGTAGAGCCGGGCACGCGGGGGCCACCGACGTCCACGCAGAGGGCGGCTCCAGCATGCGTCTGCCACGCGGCGGCACTCGTCTGAGCGCGGTCGGGCGTCGCGCGCGCGAGGGAGAGGAGGCGTGCGGCTGGGCCGCTGAAGCAGGTCGGGCCGAGCGGGGCACGAGCGCGAGCGCGCGCGCGGAGTTGGGCGGCTTTGGCTGCTGGGCTGAAAAGCGAGGCGGCGGCCCGCTAAGCCGAGAAATGCTTTTTCTTTTCCATTTTCAAATTCCAGATTTTCTACACAGCCCAAAATTCAAATTTTGAAGAAGAAAAAGGCATTTTCAAGATTTGACCTCAAAATAGAAGTTGTTCAAAATTTAATTCTCTACAACTTTGCTTTATGGCACATTTTGAAATTCCAAACAGATTTTGAAATGGAGATTCAAAGTCCATTTTTAAGTCAAAATCCCCTTTTTCTAGAATATTTTTAAAAGCAAGATTTGAGGAAATTGTGAATACAAAAGTTGCTCCAAAAATCATGCTAAACAATTCTAGATGATTTAAAATTATAGCCAAACATGTTTTACTAACCTAGCAAACATAATTAGGGCAAAATTAAAACTAACAAGCATATGCAACATGCATGTTTCCAAGTAATGTTTCAAATGTTTCGATTCAACTTTACACTTACATGTCATGTGATTAGGAATGCATTTGATGCTAATGCTCATGATTTGATATGCTAATGCAATGCTTAACACATAGGGTGTTACAGGATCCACCACCCCGGCTACGACGACGGCGGCCCCAACCATCAATCACAACTCCCGGCTGCGACCGTGACGGATCCGCCACTGCTGATTGCGACGGCGGTGGCCTCGCCCCTCCAGGTTGCAACGTGCAGGGGGCTGCCACCTCCTTCACCGGCACGAGCGGGGAAGCCAGCATCGCTCCCCAAGACTCCTTGCGCCAGCCCTGCCTCGACGCTTGCTCCGCCTCCATTCCGCACGCCTCCGGTCGCTCGCGCATTTGGGTCGAGGAGAGAGAAGACTGACAAAGGACGCACATTTGGCTTTCCTCTCTCCTTCTACGCAAAAATAGGTGCTGGATTGCCTACTCTGGATTGCCTACTCTATTGGACGCCATGTTTTTCCTGTGCAAGACGCAAAATGGGTTTGGGTCGCTATATGGGTAGTCTCTTGGAGACAGTCTAAGTATGTAGTACAGACGCGGGTTGGATCGATGATATAACTCTTTTTATGGTGTCTGTAGGGGGGTGCTAGTTGATATAAGGGCCTCTTTGGGAGGGCTCCCGCCGGCTTTGAATTCCCTGCCAAAAATATTGTAGCGACACTATTCATGGAGCTACTTTTCTCTCCTCTCTCCTCTCTCTCTCACAGAGCTGCCTGTGAGAGAGAGGAGAGAGAAGAGAGAAAAGTAGCTTTATGAATAGTGTTGCTATAGTTTTTTAGCAGAGAATCTGGCTTCACCTACTCCCAGTAGCTCTGTGAGAGAGAGGAGAGACGAGAGAGGAAAGTAGCTCCGTGAACAGTGTCACTATAGTTTTTGGCGGAGAATCCGGAGCCGGCGGGAGCTCTCCCAAAGAGGCCCTAACTCTTTTTTACATAGTGCTTCCTCTCTACTTTTGCTTGTTCTTCGTCGGTGCTGCATGGACGGTGAATCGATGATAACGAAGCTCTAAAGCGGTCAGGCCGGCTAGAGCAGCCGATAACCGCTACACGCCCCAATGGTGTTCCTCCCGGGCGTGTGGGATTTCGGGTCTCAAGAGACCTCGTGGGTGTGTCTTGTATATCGCGCTCCCGGTGAGGCTCCTTCAGCGACGTGTCTTGTGAATCACGCTCATCGCTAGAGACACAATATGGCAGAACCACCCGAAATAGTATGCTTTCGGAGGCACTTGTCTTCCACTAGACACTAAGTACCTCGAAAGTGAACTAAATCAAACAGTTCCATCAGGCACACCTGCAAAAAGGGTAAATAAACCTTGATTACACAATGTACTCGCAAAACTTACCCGACTAGGAAATATATTTCCCAACTCACAAGGAATATGATGGCTATATGGCTTGTGGGTTATGTTGTTCAGCGGAAAGCAATACTAAGAGTGTGTCCTTATTTTCTTAGATTATTAGCAATCATGATTAGTTCATTATTCAACCATTCTATATAAGCACTTATTCTACTTTTAAGTAAGGGTTGAGCAATCAGAACTATTTTTCCATCTTTCGTATTTCAGTTCTTACTACGGTGCTAGACCGTAACCAAGTCGTACTGTCACATAGAAACGGTGATTTATGAATTAATGGAGCCCAGCTGGATACCTCAAAAAACACACGCCTCGCTGGTACCACAGGCACAAGAAAGACCAACCCGTTCCACTCCTGTCGCGGGGTCTAGGTCCCCGTCCAAACTTAGACTCCAAGCCCCCACACTTGAGACCTAGTCTCAGCACGGTGCTTAGACCTTCACCTTTCCCCTCCTTCAATCAGTCGGTCCAGAAACAGCCGAAACCCACGACAAGAGAGTAACAAGCATTCTCGCTCCCATAAGTAAGTATGTGCTCGGGATAATAAGTCTGTGACTTGACTAGTGTCCAAGCAATGAACGGTCCTCAATTGACACGGACAGGGAAAATGATACAACCAAACAAAGCCCCATGGCTGCGGGACACAACCTGTTATACCCACCAATACCCATACCATATCACTACCCGGTCACTATTTTCCTTTCCATCATTTTATTTTGAGTGTAATAATAATCATCTATTGTGAGCAACGGCAAGTCCTCACGCTATCGATAAACCTAAGCATAGCAATTGATCGATCCTGCACTAGTAGACGCATAGGCATATATATATATATATATATATATATATATATATATATATATATATATATATATATATATATATATACATCTGGTTTCCATAAAACTCCTGCAACGTAAATGCACAACATTTATATCTATACGGTGATTATAAAAAATAAGGGTTATATACCGGAGCTTTGTCTTGGGCAGGCGCAGCATCAGCGGTGTCAGTCACTGGTGCCTTCGGGAACTCCTCCTGTACGAGTACCTCCTCCTCGTACTCTTCGATCACCTTGTCGTACTCCTGCTCCCCGGTGGTCACGAACTCCACCAACTCATTCTCTACATGCATGCGATGATGCTGCAATATTTAGTATTTAGACAACAACAAATCTTAAACTTCGAATACATATACTAAACTACTAAGCTAGCTTTAATGACTAAGATCCTAAGCTAACTATCATCTTTATCAAGCCAAGTGCTAAGCTCACCGTAACCAGTGCTTAAACTTATACATCCATATGAAGTTCCTATCCATTTTATGCTTAATGGATATTTAGCTACCCTAGCCAACAGTCTATTTTGAAGCTACAAAAATTACAGCAAGCACACAAATATATCATGACACTACTGTAAAATTTTCAGGGTTAAAGCTATCACAGATTTGCCATAAAAATTCCTACAAATATTATCACAATAACGTTAAGTATTTTTAAATGATTTTATGGACCTCGACCTCATCACAGATATGTATAAACTAATTATACAGTCAGATAGATCATGAATTTAGGAACTTAACTAAAGTGATTTCACAATTTTTGGACTTTTACAAGATTTTATATTAATTACCAAAGATCATCTCCAAAATAAAATTATGAAGCTATTTCTAATTTCTAATAAAAGAAAAACCGATTCACCCACACGGCCTACCAACGCGCGGCCCACGTGGCGCAGCGCGTGGCGGCCCACGGACGTGGCCCGCGTGAGGTGCAGCGCGCGCATACATGGCCCGCGAAGCGGCCCACGTGACGCAGGCCGGCCCGTGATGGAGAGAGAGCCCGCGCGCATGGCACATTTGCGGACAGTACCCTAGCTTCTTCCCAAATTGCATCGATGTCCTATCACTATTCCTATCACTCAGCTCCTCTCACTTCGCCCACCGGGATTCGGAAATTTTCCCGCGCACACCCCCCGGCGACCTAGCACGCGGTGCGCGCGGCGAACGACGGCATGGAGAGCTACGCCAGCCACCATAGGTCCACTCCGGCCCGTAGGTCAGGCCTACCCTCATCTAGGGTCCTACTACCTTCACCTAGCAGCGACGCGAGACTGCGGGACGCGCTGGAGATGGCTACGGCGGCGCGCAGCCAACCATGACGATGGCGTAGCCGCCTCGACGAACTAGAGCTACTACAGACCTAACCAGCTACTGAGAGAGCATCAAGGGACTACCATATGCCAAGCCGAAGTTTGATTAGGAGCGGAGAACAATGAAGGGAGGTCGGCCGCGTGCGACCGAACCGTGCGATGACCAGACTAAGGGGAACAGGGCGAAGAGGGGAGCAAGGCGAGTACAGTGGCGCAAGCAATTGGGCTCGGGTGGAGGAATGGAGGTCTGCCCTTGGTCCAGGCCAAGGCGCAGCCTTAACGGCACGCCGGTGGAAAGACGCCGAATTGACGCCTGGGCGGGCTGTCATCATGGCTGGGAGGGGACAGGTGGCGAGAGGACATAACGGCGAGGACGCAAGCACGGGGAATTGATGGGAGGTGACCTCTCGCAGACAGGCACCTTGGCGTGTGCTCGGCTGCGGCAGAGAGAGATAGAGTGACGGGACATGATCGGTAGGATCATGGAGGCCCACGTCCAGGCGCTAGCAGACAGGTGCGCGCGCTCACAACAGGCATGGCCCGTACGGCCACAGTGCCATAAATGGCATGGCGACAGTGACATGGGTAGACAGAGACGCAAAGCCGCTGAGCGGACGCGACGCTGAGGCGACATCTCCGAGCAGCGGGGCTGCGTCCACGCGCGTGCAGGCAGGAGTAATGACAACAGTAGCAGCAGTCGTGGCCAGTCACGCGCGATAGCACGCGTGCACGCATAGAGCAGGCCGATGTGGCGACGTCGTGGGCCCAAAGCATGGGGACCATGCCCACCCGGTGAACTAGCCCGAGAATGTGCCATTTATGCAGGATTTCTTTTACGTGGCATCAGCCTTTTTTGAATGGAGGCGGGCACACCTCCTGCTCGCCTCCATTGTTCCGAGCTAGGTCACCCTCCCGACGGCCCGCCTCGGTTAAATTTTAACAAAGGCGGTCGACTTAAAGCGACCGCCTCCATTAATCGTCTATTAACCCAGGTGGTTGCGTAATAACAACCGCCTCCGTTACTCAACCGTCTCGGTTAATATCGATTAACCGAGGCGGGCATGCTATGTCAGGCACGCACGTTTGGGAAAGATGGTTGCAGCACCGGGCCTGCCTGTCCTCACCTCGTATAGCGCTCCCAGTCTAAAACCACTGGCGCCGCCCCTGGTTTTGTGATACCACCGCCATGTGGCGCGAGATCAGCGGTCACTCGCCTGGTCGTCACACACTCGGCCATAGGGATCGGATCCGCACTGCCCATCCCGCCTAGCTCTCTGCGCCGCCCATTGCATGCAGAGCATCCTCCACAGCGCAAGACAAAATCTGCATGCGAGCATAGGGATTGCTGAGGTGGACTCTTGGACGGTAGATGTGAAGCCACGTGGACTCTTTTTAACCATCGATCCATTTGTGTTTCTTTGCTGAGGATGACATGCGGGCCCTACGTGATGTCATACCGGGCGTTCCTATCCACCCATTGGCCAGCGATGGAAAATATTTCCAACTCCCTGGCATTCTTCTCACGCACATACCAACTCTCTGTCTTCTTGCTCCCTCTCATCTCCTGCCTCTCTCTTCCGTGTACCAGCTCCACCTCCACCGTGCTCCCTCTACCTCTACTTCTGGCCGGCCCACGCGCAGATGCGGTAGCGGCGCGCGCGGAGCACCCAGCACAGGTGCGGGTGTAGGGGGGCGCGCGGTGCTCCCAGCACAGGTACGCGGGCAGGGGCTCCCCTCACCACCGGTGGGCGCACTCGGAGGAGGTCCGGCTGCCCGATGCGGACCTCCTATGGACCCGGACACCGATTTCGGCTTCTCCGACATCGACTTCCCCTCGTTCTCCAATGACTCGCACGTGGCGTCTGACTCGAAGCCACATCCCTAGGCCCAGTCTCCACCGCCTGCGGTCCCCGGTGCACGCGCGCTCCCTCTCTCTATCATACGCGGCGCCCCTTCTTCCTCCACTCTGGCCGGCCCCACCTCCACCACCGACAGGCCCCCTTCACTTGGCAGCGGCGCCCTCTACCTCCACTCGGTGGCGGCTGCTCAGACCCTATGATGGCTTGCATGGGCGCGGCGAGGGCCCAATGAGCGGGAGCCCGGCACCGGCGGCAACGGCTCATCCCAACGGTGCCTCGCCAGGGTGCAGCGAGCGGAATTCCGGCCCCGGCGGCGGCTCACGAGAGCGCGGTGAGCAGAGTCTGGCCTCGGTAGCGGCTCACGGGGGCGCGGTGAGTGGGGCTCCTGCCCTGGTGGCGGCTCACGAGGTCTCGACGAGCGGTGCAGTGGCTCAGATGGTGCGGCAAGTGGGGGCCCGACCCCAGTAGCTCTTCTCGGCGCCAGCTGATTCGGCAAGCGACGACCACGATGTGTCGATGGATCCACTAGCAGCTGCGGCGACGTGGATCTGACCACGAGCAGCGACGACACGCAGGACCGGGCTCGGTGGGCCTTTTTTATTTTATGAAATTATTTACCGAGGCGGGCGTTATAACCACGGCCGCCTCCGTTAAAGTATTAGTGGAGGCGGGCAGTTAATGGCGCCCACCTCCGTTAAGGCCTATTAACGAGGCGGTTGTCTTATGGCGCCCGCCTCCGTTAAGGTTTTAATGGAGGTTGGCAGGGGCAACTACCTCCATTAAGTTACGATTAACCGTGACCTATCGTTGGAGGCGGTTGTCTTTGCCCACCTCCACTAACCAAAAACGACCGCCACCATTAAAATTTATGTACTAGTGATACACAAATTTTAAAGACTCTATACCGACTAAACGTTTGCTGCTTTTGAACCTAAACCATCCTCACCAAGCTCAAGATGACATATGAGGCTACCAAACCGAGCTAAAACACAATACCATTTCTTAACCCAATTTCACAAACTAAATTGCCCAACATAGCATTGTCTAGTTGTCAACAACTTGAAAATATTCTAAGTTTTTAAGATGGATTTGATTCCAAGTTGCATTTCTAGGCTATTAGAAATACTAGCAAAATATGCCCGTGCGTTGCAACGGGAGCAAACAAATTTTTTAGAAAATGAGAGCTTTGTTATATATATTTGTGTTTTATCCTTTGTATTAAATTTAAAAGATATAATTTAATTTATGTATATACGCAAACGTCCATGCAGACGCTCCCACGCCGGCATACAGAAAGAAGCATCCAGGCATGGTGATCGCGTCGACGAGCGAGATGAACATCATGCTCAATAACGCTAACGTCAGCTGGTTCACCGCCATGCCTAGGCTTGTGCCCTGCGTGCGCTGGCGCAACAACGTGATCTCGGCGCTGTACGTGCCCGCCAGGGGCCTGAACCCGATGGAGTGCGCCGCCATGAAGGCCAGAGCTGACAAAGACGCTGGCCGCCATGCTCATGGCTGACGCCACGTGAACACAGAGCATCGTGGCCAGTAAAACCATGGACGTAGCCACACCAGCCGGCTGAGGCGGTCCAAGCAGAGGGTGGCCACCCGGATGAAGCACATCTTGATGATGCTGACGCCCGATAGTGTCGCCGAGGATGGCCTTGTTAGATGACATGCCAGCCTTGCGGAACACCAGCGGGCTGTAGAGCACGATGGCATCGATGCCAGATGCTTGTTGGAAGAAGTGCATGCCGACCACGCAGATGAGGATCTAGCCCACGCTCGCACGTTGCCTTCGTCACTATCACTAACCTGTGGCTCCTTGATGGCCTGCTTGAACTCCTCGAGGCGCAGGTCAGCCTTGATCGGGGTCTCCGCGGTGTGCACGAGCACCGCGCGCGAATCGATATGGCGCTCGCTGAAAGTCCTATGTTTGGTGTTGGCAATTAGTGACAATGCCTAAGTACTAACCACATATGCATAAGAATGTGTGTAGCTATGATGTGGTTGGTGCAATGACATGGTGAAGCAAGGATCAAGCAATGGTGATGTGATCAAGTGCTTGCCATGATGTAGTTGAATGAAGGTGCAAAGCCAATTCATGGAGCTGAAGGCAAAGGTATAAGATAGGGTTTTCCATTTTGCATCCAAGACACCATAGAGGGTGAGGATGGCTTAGGATCGATAGCCGTACTATAAAGAGGGGAATTTCTGAGGCTATTGATCACTTAAGTGCCACTAGATAAAAATTCATTTGCATATGCATTTAGATCTAGTGGAAAGCTAACCTAACGCCTCAAAAATGATTATGAAAATGGTAACACACATGCACATGATGATGTACACTTGGTGATGTTAGCACATTTGCGAAGGTGGTGGAGTTTAAGCGGTAGAGAGGGGTTTGGGTTCCTCTCTCCCTCTCGCCGAGCTTACGAGGCGGGATTCAGCGCTTTTCGGGAAATGAAACGCCTATTTTCCACTGCGTCGGACGCGAAGAAACGGAGGCGAACGGAGGTCACAGAAGTGACCGGACGCTGGATCGGACGCGGTCTCTGTTTGACCGGACGCGTCCGGTCAGTGCTCAGCGTTTGCGTGTGTCTCGGTATTCTGATCGGACGCGGTGGCGCGTCCGGTCACGATCGACCGAACGCGTTCGGTCGTGGTGGGTGCTTACTGGACTCTAACCGGACGCTGGGTGTAACGCGCCCGGTCAGTTCTACAGCGCGTCCGGTCACACGTGGAGGCCTACTGGAAATGACCGGATGTTGTCTCTGTGGCGTCCGGTTCGTCTAGCGTGCGCGTCCGGTCACTGACTCGCTGGAGCGCTGCTCGGCTTGACCAGCGCGTCTGGTCAGTTACAGGACCAGCGCGTCCGGTCAAACTCCGCGCGTTCGATCTGTGCGACCAGCGCGTCTGGTCAGCGCGACTACAACAAATTCAAGTGCCTAACGGCTCTATTCGAAGGGGTACGTCTATAAATACATGTTGGCTGGCTCTTTGGTGCATCTCTTGGCTTGTTGATCATTCTAGCACTCCTTTGAGCTAAGCACATCCCCTCTCACTCATCTCCCTTGCTTGTTTGCCTAATCAAAGCGAGATTGAGTGATCTCAAGTGCATTTGCTTGTGAGTTTGCATCTAGTTGGCACTTGTGTGTTCATTTGCTGCGAGATTCTTGTTTCTCTTGGTGGTTGCCGCCACCTAGACGGCTTGGAGCAGCGGTGGAGGTCCGGCACATGTTGGTAATTGTTCGTGGCCGGCTCCGGTGAGCTTGTTGTGAGGGGTTGTTGTGGTTCCCCGGCGGAGCGCCGAATTCCAACTCTAGTGGATTGCTCGTGTCAGAACTTCTCGCTATTTGGTAGGTTCTTGTGGTGCCTTTTGAGAGGCTCGGTGTGTGATACCGATTAGCCACCGAACCACATGGTGTAGGGGGACACAACGAGGACTAGCGTGCCAGCAAGCACGTGAACCTCGGGATAAATCATCGTGTCTTCACTTCGTTGATTGTGATTGATTTGTCTCGGTGGATTGGTTATCTTGAATATCATCACTTGAAATTATTGATTGGTTGGCTCAATTCATCGCCCCTTGGTGAAATATTTCTTACCCTACTCTTGTATTACATTTCAAGTACTTAGTTATTTTCTCTAGTGCTTAGTAGCTTGAGTAGAGTAGCCTTCTAGTTTTCCTCTTGCGACTTGTGCGGTTGAGTGATATATATATATTAGAATTGTCTTTTGGATAGGTGGCTTGCAACACTCCATAGGCTAGGCAAAACTCGCTTCTTGCTATTTGTTATTGCTAATTAAATTGTCTAGCACATTTTGTAGAAAGTTTTATTTGGCTATTCACCCCCTCTAGCCATCAAGACCTTTCACCCGCCCATCACGAGCCGCCGTGGCGACTCTAGCATGGCGAGCAGCACCGGTGGAAGCAGACCACGATGTACATAATATGCTAGGCCGCAAGCCAAGGTGCACCGGCAAGCCAGCAAAGACGTGTAGTTGGACACGTAGCTATAATACGAATTAAATATAACACGAACTCAGTTTGATCTGTGTCGAGTATTCCCAAATGAATGGTTGTCCTATTAAGGCCCTGTTTGGTTTCCACATGTTAAAGTTTAACGCCCATCACATCAATGTTGCGGCAAATGCATGGAGTACTAAATATAGAGTAATTGCATGCATGTCGGCACAGATTAGGAGTAATTTACGAGACGAATCTATTAAGCCTAATTAGTCCAAAATTGGAAACTTTTTATCAAATAAGACGAAAGTGCTACAGTGTTTGTTAAACTTTAACACCTCTAACCAAACAGGCCCTAAGACACCTTTCCTAGTATGATAGTGTTCTTTAATTTTTTTTATAATATTTAAATATCTTTGTTTAGTAGAACACGTAATCAAGTTGTATCTAATTTATTCTAGGGAGTTAAAATTTTAAAAATGACCGGACCAAAAAATAGATTGAAATTTTGTCTCTTTATTATCAAGGTATAGGTATATGTATATATATATGTATATATATATATAGATAGATATATATATATATATATATATATAGAAAAATAGAGGTATAGATACGTAGGATTGTTCTAATATACATAGTACCACATTTTTCACATTTTTATTTTCTATATGTGGGGGATTATTTATTCAGATTTAAGGTGTTATCCACTCATTAAATAGAAAGAAAGTTTTGTTTTTATCACATGTGTCATGTGGTGTGGTGGTAAGCCGTTGCCTATCTATTGCCAGAGGTGCGGGTTCGATTCCTCATGCAGCTTTATTTTTTAGCGTTTTTTCACATATATTGGGGCGGACACGAGCTGATGAATTTGGACGTCAGTGAGTGGGCCCGTGAGTGGGCCGCGCGAGTGAGTGTGGGCCGGGCGCGAGATGAATTTGGCCGTGAGCGAGAGTGGGGAATGAGGGAGGGGGCCGGACGTGAGCTGAATTTGGACGTGAGCGAGTGGGCCGCGTGAGTGAGTGTACCGAACAGGCCAAATTGGAATGGGCTGGACGAAAAAAAGCCTGAAATTTTGTCTCTTTATTATAGATTAGCTAGCGGTGTGGGCCGAGCGCGAGATGAATTTGGCCGTGAGCGAGTGGGGAGTGAGGGAGGGGGCCGGACGTGAGCGAGTGGGCCGCGCGAGTGAGTGTACCGAACAAGCCAAATTGGAATGGGCTGGACGAAAAAAAGAGCCTGAAATTTTATCTCCTTATTATTAGGTATAGATTAGCTAGCGATATTATTTTTCAACAGCAAGGATTTCATTGTCGTTTACAAAGTTTGTTCTACCAACTTCATTTAAGTGTCACATATGGGTTCTATAACGTTTTTGCTCAATAAAAATAAAAATTGGTTTTGAACCCTAAGTGATATAACATGAACCATCACACCAACTTTTATTCAACTTTTTTGTTAATTATTTTAAGTTATAAGAATTATTCTACACACTTCATCACATGCAATAACACGTAAACATGATCCTCATGACATGTTTTAATGAGTTGTCTAGCACATAACACCGAGGGTGTTACACACAGGGTCCAGGTGTGGACATCCCCTAGGTGCTGGCCGATTTGAAAATCAGCTGGACCTTACATCGAGCGATCTAGCTCCTTATCGAATGTGTGACCTAATTAAGCGTCAACAATCACCCAAGGCCTAGCTAACCTTAGGGCATGTTTGGAACACGAGTTTTTTTTTTCTTTTTGAATTTCTTCTTTGAAATTAAATTGACTCCCGTGAAATTTCAGGATTCCAAACAGATGACCAAGTGACGAGTCATGCAAAAAAAATAAAGCCTATTACTTTCCACTTGAAAATAGCAACGGTTTTCAACGTGGCCCGACCGTCACTTTTTATCAATGGTGACATGACTTTCGAAAGATTGAATTTTAGGTCTCGAGATTAGCGAGTCATCACAGTAGCATCGTACCTACCATTAAATGAATAGCATTGTTTACTCCTTGAATAAACCTAGGAGAGTACGAGTGCCTGTGCTAAACCTAGGACTTCATCCGGAAGATGTTTCATCACAAAAAAAAATCTAATCAACTGGGGTTTACACTACAGCAGAGAAGAATATCATTGGCGGTTCAAAACCCCCCTTCACTGGCGGATTTTGAACCGCCATAACCAACTCGGCAGTGATGAGCTGATCACATCACTGCCGGTTATGCCAAACCGGCAGTGATAGCTCATGTATCACTGCCGGTTCGTGTTAAAAACCGGCAGCGATACTTGAGCCATCACTACCGGTTGTTTTAACCAACCGGTTGTGTAGATTATATTATCACTGCCGGTTATCTTTGAACCGGTAGTGATATACTATTCACAATTTGCATTTTAATAATTGTTTTATTTTCATTTCGAGGGGAGGTGGTGGGGTGGGAGGTCGGGGAGGTGGAGGTGGAGGTGGTTGCTATCGATCAATTTGATATCGATGTGAACGAAGACAATACAAACCCATCAACATTTATATTACAAAAGTTTCAAAAAAAAACTTTAAGTATCGAATTAAGAGTCGCATTACAATAGCCTATCAATGTGGTCTCTTCCGTACTGCGCCTTGTACTTCTTAGTCCTCGCAATGGAGAATGATCCTGTCTTGGTCAATATCTCGTCCAACACAAACCTTGCTACCTCCTCTTGAATTCCTCTCATCTCAAAATCTAGCAACTGGTTGTGATTGTTTGCTTTGCGCTGTAATTGAAGCAAGATGATATTGAGATGCACAAACGTAAGACAAAACAATAGAAATGGGATGCCTACGTACCATGTCATCTCCCTTATTTGTTTTTGCGCCAAAGTATTTTAGCATTGCCCACATCACATAGAACCCGCATTCGTTGTTCCCCATCGGTTGATCTAGGGTCTTGAGATCCTCCATATACTTTACACTGAATGGGGCACTCCATTGCTTTTGCATCTTGCTATCGAGATTTCTCCAATTCGGTAATGCCTTCATTCTATGTTACATTGTAAATGAAGTGTGAAGACCGAGGACATTACAATATCCTATGTGATTAGAAAGTGTTGTGATATTGGGTTCACTTACTTATTCAGCACTTTGACTAGGGGGTCGATAAGAGAAAGTGGCTTTTTCTTTGAGTCCCACACCTCGATATGTGAATCTTGAAGATAGATATCTACGAGGATGAAATGGTTGCTGCAATCACAAAGTCCATGTTATTGAATGACATATCAAGAAAAGAAACACTAAAATAAGGGTCGAGAACACATACTCGCAGTTGTAGGGTAGGAGTACGTTTGTTTTGTTGTTTCTGAACATACTTTCAAACTCAATCTTCAAACTTGTTGGTACATAGTCATCATCACCAGGGGCGGTGCATGTTGTCTCATTTACAAATATGGGATCCAAGAAGTCTATATTGCTCAATTGCTTCTTTAGGCACCATTTTGCCATACACCTGCATAATAAACATATGATATATTCAAATGCAAATCACGTAGTTTATTATAACGTTGTGAGGGTAGGGTACTTACATAGACCATATCATCAAAATCTGCGTATCGAGCGAGCGCCGTTGGAAGAGCTGAAAGAGGTGTTCATAATAAATAGTATGCACCGTTTCTTCAGGATGATTAAAAACCATTCCGGGAGGGATGCAAACTTCAAAACCGACACAGTCTCCGTTGGCAGTATCCAGGGAGTAATAATCATGCAACTGTCGCATGTATGTTGGCAAATCTTTATACTCTTGTTCGGTGGCGACCAAAGGTTTGCCTCTTGAATACTTGTATGCGACCGTGGCTTTTTCAAAATCTCTCGTTCCGTAATACAACTCCGTGGCCCTCTCCATGGATATGCCCATGTTGTTGGTCAAGTTCTGTATCTCTAGCAATTCTTTGGTGTGTATTTCTCTAGCTCTGATTTGATTACTCTCTTTGTTGTGTTGCCTTTCAAATTCGGTCTGTTGTCTCCACTTAGGTAGACTAGCTATTCGATTAAAGAAGGCAATGGCGGCTTTCTTGCTTGGAGGCTCCACAATCGGGTCCTTCATCTTACTCGTAATGCTAGCATTCACCTTCTTTTTACTTGTCTGGGGAGCATTACCAACCGAAACTGATGACCTCTTGTGTTGCGAGGTCGAACCTGATCGCACTTTGGATTTTCGCGGAGGAGGAGGTGTCTTCTCTTTTGGCTGTGGAGGAGGTGGAGGAGGTGGAGGAGGTGTTTTCTCCTTTGGCGGTGGAGGAGGTAGAGGAGGTGTTTTCTCCTTTAGCGGTTGAGGAGGTAGAGGAGGTGTTTTCTCCTTTGGCGGTGGAGGAGGTGTCTTCTCTTTCGAGGCAGGAGAGGGAGAATGAGGATCTTGCAGAGGAGAGAAACCTCTTGGCGGCGGCGATGCCGATGATTCACTGCCATCCTCATCATCCGAAGATGGCTGCTCATCCAGCTTGATGAAGCGTTTGCGCCAAGCCACATGAGTGCCCAAGTTGTGAACAAGACGCGGCCTATCTTCCTCCACTGGGAAATCAATGTGTATCTTATTGTACTTCTTATCCAAGATCTTATCAATGCTGACCCTGGCATACCCGGGTGGCATTGGCTTGCCATGAATGATGCCGTCTCCTCTTGGAAATGCTTGTCCGACCGCCACCTTATCTTTTGTCCACTGCTGACGGATGTATAACCTGACATTAATAGGTCCAGTGATGTTGTCCACCGGATGAGGAGCATTGACCTCTTCTTCGTCAAGCATAGGGGTTGAGCCGCAGCTACTGCGACCCTTGGGCACTGGGCTATTCAAAGTCAGGATAGGCTGCGGTTGTGACGAACACATGGATTGCATAGCTGACATAACTCGTGCATCAACTTGAGCAGCTATCCGTGCTTCCATGCTATCTTCGATTTCCTTTCGAAACCTTTGGAGCTCTTCTTCTCTTTGTGTTCTAGCCCTCGCCCGGCTCCTATAGGATGAAGATTCACCTTCGAATGCTTTCACCCAAGGTACATTCCCGGCTCCTCTAGTGCGACCGGGGTGCTCCTTGTTTCCAAGTGCTTGTGTGAGCACGTCATTTTCTCTATCGGACTTGCGGTTACCTCTATTCACTTCCTCAGTTAAGGTTGAAATCCTCTGGAGGAGATCGCTGACGGGTTCACTACTGGCATTAAGGCTCCCGTCACTATTGTATCGTGCCCCCCTTGCAAGTAGGTAGTTTACTGATCTGGGCTGCCAATCGCTTGTCTGAGGCCTAACGCCGCGCTGCTCTAGTTTCTGGACTTCCATTTCCCATTCCGGAATCTTCCGTACATAGCCACGCGATCCTAGGCGATGAGGATCCTTTGCCTTAAGTGAGTTTGCTCTATTTCTTTCGCTTGATGCCTTGGCCTCTTCGGATAGCTTGTAAGCCTTGAACTCCTCCCAGAAGTCTCTCTGCTTGGTGTATTGAACTCTCTCAAAATTTGGTTCTCTGTCCTCCTTGATTAACTTGTACAAGGTTCCCTTGAAAGTCTTGAACGAGCGACCCATGATTTCCTTGGCCTTCTTCTTGACTGTCGCCTCGTCATAGTCATTAGGAAAAGTGAAATACCCTTTCAACTTGTTCCAAACTAGCTCCTTCTCACTTTCTGGAACCCTCCATGGGTCATCCTCATGACCAGTCCATTTCCTGTATTTGATCGGGATAAAGTCTCTTACAAGTGCCCCGATGACACTCTTGTATGGGCCTAATGCTGTAAGAGGCTCCACCGGCTCCCCTACTTGGTCGAACTCAGAGATGTGCCAATGTTTACTTGTTTGAGGAAGCTTTGTTGCACCACGCTTAGTCTTGCTGGTACCCTCACCACTTGGCTCTTGCGGCGGAACCTGCTTCAAAATTCATAAATAAGTCCCCATCAAACTTATCTAGCGTGATTTCTTACTATCACGTTATTAGGTATGACCTAAGTTATTACCTCGTCTCCTTGGTCTAGCTGCAGATAATGGCTAGGGCTCCAATCGTCCTGATTACCACCAAATTTTAGAACCCCAATTTATTTCAAATGAAAAAGTGATGAATACCAAAGTTGTTCACATTTGACAAATTCTTAGTACACATTGTTCACAAAACTTACATCGGGAATTTGAGATGTTGCACATGTTTCATTGTCATGTTTCACAAGTTCAAACCAGAATTTGAGCCCCTAAATGATTTCAGCTCAGAAAGTGATGAATACCAAAGTTGTTCAACTCACCAAGATCTAAACTTTTATATGGGTTATTTTCTCATTTGACTAAATTTGAAATCGAGCCTAAATTTGAAATCGAAAGTGATCTCAACTTAAAATGTGATGAATACCAAGGTTGTTCAACTAATGAAGATCTACAATATTTCATTAAGGATTACATAGTTTATGATATTCTAACTATGATGGCCTCATCGTGATCACTCCGGAGGTAAGCAGGTTCGTCACCCTCTTCAAGGATAGGTAGGGTAATGTCTGCCCCAAAAGGAGCCATTTCTTGATAACATTTGTACTCTTCTTCGTCCGTCACTCCTTCAACACCGACAATCTTCCTTTTGCCTTGCATGACTACTTGTAGTCTTCCCTTTGTATTGTTATCCCTTGCATAGAAGATTTGCAAAACATCCTTTGTAAGGACGAAGGGGTCATCTCTGTATGCGGTCTTGGATAGATCAACGGTAGTGAACCCATCATTGTCGGTGTTGATTTCATCTAGCCGGACCCACTGGCAACGAAAAAGAGCGACCTTCAACTGTCGTCCATAGTCTAGCTCCCATATCTCATCTATGAAACCATAGTATGTTGCCTCCACCGTGTCGTATTCATCGTGGGCGTCGAAACGAACAACACTATTTTGGTTGGTGCTCTTTCCATCCTGTTTTTTTGTGTAAAATGTAAAACCATTTATATCATAACCTTGGTACATCATCACCGTAGTCGAAGGTCCGGGAGCTAAGAGATCTAGCTGACATCCCGACACCATTCCTAGCCTGCGGCGTCGAAACCAGTCACCGAATTCCTCCTTATATTTTTTCTCAAGCCAAGCCTGTGACCTACCGATGTGCTTACTTTGCAGTAACTGCTTGTGCTCATTAATGTATGCCATCACACCGTCGGCCTGTTGGAGAACAGCGAAGTGTGCCTGTCTGAAGGAAACCACTTCGACTATTTTGACAGCTTTCTCACCTATCGTTCCTTTGCCCCCTAGTCTTCCATCGTGATGAGATACTGGAACTCCGACCCGATTGATGTCCATATAATATGTGCAGAACTCAATGGCCTCCTCCGTTGTCCATCCTTCTACCATGCTCCCTTCTGGTCTGAATCTATTCCTAACATACCGCCTGAAAACTTTCATCAACCTCTCGAAAGGAAACATCTGGTGTAGGTACATTGGGCCAAGGGCTTTAATTTGGTCCACAAGATGAACAAGTAGATGCACTGATATGTCGAAGTAAGTCAGTGGGAAATGCATCTCAAGCCTGCATAGAATCTCGGTTATCTTCTGCTTCAGCTGGTCTAGCTTGGCCCCTTCAATGACCTTTTCAGAGATCGCGTTGAAGAATGAACACAACTTTATGATTGGGGCACGGACCTTGTCAGGGAGGATACCTCATAGGGAAACTGGGAGCAGCTGAGTCATAATGACATGACAGTCATGGGCCTTCATACAACCATAGTTAAACTTAAGTTCTCTCATGTTAACTAGCCTCTTCGGGTTCGCACAGTAGCCAGTTGGCACTTTGAGATCATTAAAGAAAGAAATAAGCATGGCCTTTTCTTCCTTTTTCAGTGTCCATGATGCCACCGGAAGTTTCAAGTGGCCATCCTCAAGAGTTATTGGGTGCAACTCCTTCCTGAGGCCCAGGTGTTGCATGTCCAAGCGTGTCGCGAGAGAATCTTTTGTTGTTCCCCCGGTGTTCATCAACATGTTAAGTGTGTTACCGCACACGTTTTTAGTTATGTGCATTGGATCAAGACAGTGACGTACACTCAAAAGTGGCTAATAAGGTAGTTCCCAAAAGATTAATTTTTTCTTCCAGATACTACCGGCTGGCGCTGGTACTGCACCTTCCCCCTTCCCAAGGACAACATCTGTGAGTTTGCTTACTTGTTTAAGTATCTGTTTCCCGTCTCGATACTTTGGAGGTCCACGTTTCTCAGTAGTCCCATTAAAATCTTTTCTATTCTTGCGGTAAGGGTGATCCCTTCGTAGGAACCTACGGTGTCCCATATAGACCATCTTCTTGTTTTCTGGTAGATGTATAGCATCAGTCTCGTCCAAGCACTCGACACATCCAGTGTATCCTTTTGTCTTCTCTCCAGACAAGCAACCTCGCCCTGGCAGGTCAGTGATTGTAGCGATAAGTATAACCTTTATCGTGACATGTTCTTTTTTATACTCATCCCAAACATCCTTCACACCCGTCTCCCACATCTGTAGTAGTTCATCGATCACTGGTTGTAGAAGCACATCGATATCATTACCAGGTTGTTTTGGCCCTTAGATTAGTAGTGGCATCTGGATGTATGACCGTTTCATACAAAGCCAGGGTGGAAGGTTGTATATACATAGCGTCACTGGCCAAGTGCTATGATTGCTTCTAACCTGGTCAAACGGATTCATCCCATCTGTGCTCAAACCTATCCAAAGATGCCTTACCTCTCCACCGATGTTCTTATAGAACATAGTGTTGATAGTCCTCCAGTCCGACCCGTCGGCGGGGGTGCCTCAACATTGTATCTTTCTTACGCTCTTCGCCGTGCCAACGCAACAGTTTGGCTGACTTTGCATTTGCAAACAACCTATGCACTCGTGGAGCTATAGGAAAATACCATACGACCTTTATGGGCCCTCCTCTGGTCTTGCTTCCCTGATTTGACGGCCCTTGCTTGTATCGGGGAGCTTTACACTTGGGACACGCATCCAAGTCTTTGTATTTTTCTCCACGGTACAATATGCAATCGTTGGAACACGCGTGTATTTTCTCAACCTCGAGGCCGATTGGGCAAATCATTTGCTTGGCCAGGTAAGTCTTTTCTGGTAACTCGCTACCCTTCGGGAGCAGTTTATGCAGTATACCTAACAAGCTATCGAAGCCTTTATCACTCAATCCATTCGTTGATTTGAACTCTAATAGCATGATGTTGGCTTCCAGTTTGCTTATTGGGCAGGTCGAATACAATGGTGTGTTTGCATCCTTTCTCATGATCTCTAGTTTTTTCAACTGTGTAGCACTAAGGAATCCGCCATGCACATCATGAAGAAACTGTGAAATGCCATCATTTTCCTCTGTGTCGTCAACTAATGTATTCCTAAACATATTATCGTTGGTAGGCACAGGTACTGTGTAGCATTGGTCATCATCAATAGGCAGAAATGCGTCTAGGGATACGCTAGGCATGGGCACATCATCATTGTTTTCTTGTGCAACATTTTGACCAACCTCCCCATGCAAAGTCCAAATCGTGTAGTCTCTCATGAACCCCCTGGTAATCAAGTGCAATCGTATATGCTCCACGTCGCCCCATTTTCTCGTATTCTTGCAATCTTTGCATGGACAGAATACAGGCTGTGAGTCCCCAGCATTGGCTCTAGCGAGCTTGATGAAATCGTCGATGCCCGTCAAGTACCGTTGGTCTGTACATGACAGATCGTACATCCACCCTCGATCCATGTCTGCACAGGTAAAATGGGCCGGGCAGAGGAAACATAGGAAAGTTTTAATAAGAAACAATTATTGCACAATATTGAAGAACAATTATTCTACTCCATGCAACATAAAAATGGAGACACTAATTTAAAAAAAGACTAAATTTGGAGACATGATCATGAATAACAATGTAGCTCCAAACAATGCCCATATAAATTAAAAATCGCAGCCCCATAAAAATTAATTATTGCACAATATTATAGAACAATTATTCTACTCCATGCCACATAAAAATAGAGACATTAATTTAAATAAATACTAAAATTGGAGACATTATCATGAACAACAATGTAGCTCCAAACCAGTGGCCGATGCAGGATGATAATCAAGGGGGGGGGCTAAAAACAATGGTGATTTGAGATTTTTGCTACAGTATTTCTAGTAGTAAATCAAGTCATTAGGGGGCTGGAGCCCACCCAGCCCCCCTTAGATCCGCCACTACTGCTCAAACAATGCATTGTTTGGTGACACATGGGTTAATTTGCTCATCAACATTGTAAAAGAATCTACTCTACTTCTAAGAACCAATTATAACATCACATACTAACAATGCATTATAGCCATGAATTAGAAATGTGCTCTGTAGAAGAATGGAGAAATAAGAATGAGAATCAAGCATTATAGCCATCAAAACAAAACTAATAATTAAGCAACAAAATCGAAGGAATGGAGGCTGGTTACTAACCTTAAAGCAAAAAGATCAAGCCATTCTTCCAAATCCAAGTGGTAGCTTCACGGATTTGGGCGACCGCAACATTGGAGGGAGTGGCCCAAACGCGCGCCTCTGTTCTCGGGATAAAAGAGTGGAGGAAGAAGATGACGGCTACAACCTTTTTGTGCTGTCAGGCTCATCACTGTCGGTTCTATACTAGAACCGACAGTGATAGAATCAAATCACTGTCGGTTCGTGGCTTGAACCGGCAGTGATAAGTGGAGTTGTCATCACTGCCGGCGGGAGGCACAAACCGGCAGTGATAGTTGTCATCACTGCCGGTTCTCGCACCCCCCAATTATTTTCTGGTTGTCAGAGCCTAGAACCGGCAGTGAAGGGTCATCACTGCCGGTTGTCCTAATTTCGGCAGTGATGTGGCCGGCACTGTTGACTGTTTCTGTAGTAGTGTTACTCACACATTACAGTTTAAGCTAACAAATTAACCAAGATGTATGAGTTATGGATACCTTTTCACTCACAAGAAATTTGGAAAGTGGAATGAAATATTAAGAGTACAGCAAAGTACCAACCACATAGTTCGTAGGTAGTTGGATACTCGTAGCAGCAGCAGACTCGTTGGAAACATGTCATGTCACAAAAAAAAGACTCCTTGGAACATAATAATAGCCAGCTAGCGTCCAGCGAGGTGTCTGTTAGCTGGTGCGGCCCGCGGCCCTGAGGAATGAACCGCTCTTGGTGATCTCGCGCAGCGGCTTGTCGGTGAAGCGGACCAGGTTGTAGGCCCATTGCGCCCCGTCACTGTCCCACACACCGGCCCAACCATGTACACCCAGATGCTTCGGTACCGGCCTGCCACGATCGCAGGGCCCAAGGTCCGCACCGGGTTCATCGATGCCCCTGTGATGGGCCTGTGGGCCAAATTAAAACATACTCAGCTTCAGTTTTGTGAATTTCGATTACGAACGAGTTTTCTTGATCGCGGCTGCGTGCGTACCCGGCGACGAGCACGTTGAGCAGGACGGTGGCGCCGACGGCGAGCCCAGCGAGTTCACCGATCTGCGTCAGAACGAGCACGAAAGCGTCAGCTGCTTCACACACCCACTCTGCCCAGCGAAGATCGGTGATGATTAATTCTTGGTTACCGCTCTGTTGTCGGTGGCGACGCCGGAGACGACGAACATGAGGTAGAAGGAGATGACGAACTCGAGCACCACCGCCTGCGCGTCCGTCCCGGACGGCGCCGTCCCGAAGAAGTGGTCGTGCGCCGTGGCGCCGCCGAACACCACGCGCAGCGCAAGGCTGGCCAGCGTGGATCCCAGCACCTGGGCTACCGCGTACGACGGCACCTGCATGCGTGCACGCAGACGGAGACCATTAGGAAGCAGGATTTGTTTGAAACTGGTGCAACGGTTCCTTCCATTCAGATCCCCGATCGATAAGATGCTGTGAGGCTGTGACTGACCTGCTTCCAGGGGAAGCGTCCACACGTGGCGAATGCGACGGTGACGGCGGGGTTGAAGTGCGCGCCGGAGATGTGGCCGACGGAGTAGACCAGCACCATGACGACCAGGCCCCACACGGCGCAGATGCCCGGGAACGTCACCGTGCCGTTGGTGCTCAGGTTCACCACCACGGAGCCGCAGCCCGCGAAGATCATGAAGTAGGTCCCCAGCACCTCCGCGAAAATCTGCTTTGATTTCATCAATTCATTTATTCGTTCATTATTCCACGTACGCGTCCATGCAGTGCAGTGTGGGTCAATTTGCATCAATCAAACCACAGCAAATCCATGATGGAGTGATGGTGCTGAACACTGAAAGCAGTAATCTCGCATTGGACTAGTACATTCCAGCACGTATGTTGGGCTGTAGTTTACGAGCATGGAGCAATGGTTAAGAGCTCGTGGCAGCTAGTCGAATGAATTCGTGGCCGGCCGTACCTTCTGCATGAACTGCACGGAGATCATGTCGTCGTTGCATCTGTTGCTGCCACTGCCACTGCCACTGCCAGCAGCGCTTCCATCTTCCGAGCTCTGATACCCTGCCTGCCCTTCTTCCATGGCCCCGGCGGCGGCGCTCCCTCTCCCTGACATCTCCTCCCCTACCTCGCCGGCATCCTTAGCCCTTTTTATTTCAGCCCCGTATAATAATTGTATATTACTACTAGTAAACCAGTGCTAGTATTTAATCGGAGAATGGCGGTGCACGCCTGCTAACACGCACGAAATCTTCTCGGACTGACCACCAACTCTCTATCTGCCTGTATCGTGTGCCCAAAAAGATACCAACCGAACTAACTGGGGATATACACGAGTTGTTTACTGCAGCAGGATTCGCGTAAGGTACTACCGTTTTTCTTACCTAACTGATCGAGCTCATCCCAGGCCAAATATTTTGGGAGTTTCAGACGGAGGGCATGTTTAGTTGGCAAAAAGTGTCAAAAAAAAAAAGTTTGTGCAGTACCTGTCACATCGAATTTTTAGACGTATGTATGGAGCATTAAATGTAGGTAAAAAATAACTAATTGCACAGTTTGTCTGTAAATGTCGAGACGAATCTTTTAAGTCTAGTTAGTCAATGATTGGATAAATTTTATCAAATAATAATAAAAAATGCTACAGAAATTTATAAAAAAAATTCACCATCTAAACATGATCGAAGGATTCAATGTCCTAACCCTGTTCAGTCAGAGTGACAGATCCGGATCTTGTGACGTGTCGTCACTCAATAACGTGCTGTGCTTTGGCCAGCCAGACTAACGTGCGAGGGTACGAGTTCCCCTGAGGGTCGGTTTAGATCCAAATTTTTTTTTTGCAAAACGGCACTATAGCGCTTTTCGTTGTTATTTGGCAAATATTGTCCAATCATGGTCTAATTAGGCTTAAAAGATTCGTCTCGTCCATTTCGTCTAAACTGTGTAATTAGTTTTATTTTTTATCTATATTTAATGCTTCATGCATGTGTCCAAAGATTCGATGTGACGGGAAATCTGAAAAAGTTTGCAAAATTTTCTGGAAACTAAACGGGCCTGAGATGCTCGTAGTCCACCGCAAGTCTGGACCAGAATCTTTTCTTTTGAATAACGAAAAAAAAGAAGGGTTTAGGCCAGCATCACCACGCGTGCACGTCGCTCTCACCTGTCTAGCCAAGAGCAAGCAGGGTTGCTCACTCGCACACGGCCGGCTGAATTCCCGCGCAAGTTTGGCAACCAACTCTCCTTCTGTGTGCCTCCGGACCAGCGGTTGGTGACCAGGGCAGCTAGAGCTAGCTATCACGGCGTGCATTTGATCGGGTCAAACAATCACAGCAAATCCGTGGTGTGACAACGCGTGATCCGATCGTTTACCTTTACCAGCAGCAGCGGCACGTAAGTGTCACTATCAGCTCAGCTGATCCCACGACAGGCCACCACTTGGTCCTCGAGACGGCAACGGCAGCGAGCGTGTGTGGTGGACTGGTGGTGGCCTTGGACGCGTCGTCCCTCGTCCGGGTCCGGTCGCACGCCCGCACGAGAGCAGGAAGTCCGGAGGGGGAAACGGGGATGGCGTCAGGACGCGGGGGATTGCCGACCGCGGGGACAGCCGCCATCACACAGTCGCTGACCCGGTACCATCGGTTCAGTTACTCCAGGCAGCGACGGGCCGATGGCGAACGCACCGCGCCAGCGGGAATAGTCAGGCAGGACGCAGGAGATGGGGGAGACCGGGGACACCCCCGTGAGGCCGTGGGTCACCTCCCCGGCGCCCGGCGTCCCTGTTGGGCAACCACAGGGCACGCGGCGCCGTTCCGTCGACATCAGCGGGGCCGTCGCGGCCGCATCGCCGGCACCGTCGCCCGCTGACCACGGCAAGCAGCGCGGCGCCACGGGACCAGGCTCCGGTGGTGTGCCCGTGCGGTCAGCGCGGGAGCTCGAGTGCGACAATCGTGGCCACGGCGGCATGCAGTGGCAGAAACACAAATGCCCCGCTGGGCTATAAAACATTCCCAGATCATTTCTGAATGATTTTTCTGACAAATAATTTACAGTTGTCACAACAGCACAAGGAGCTTAATGCAACAGCCAACTTGAGACCGTCAGCTAGCTGAATACGGCTCCGGGCTACATTTTGAGCTAATTTTGCCCGAACCTATCAAGTCTTTCACCTCTACTGCTCTCACCATGCATAAATAACGCCACAATTATCATCACAACAAGTGAATCTATCCCGGAGCCACATGATCGGCCTCCATCAGGAACTAAACAATAACAAGTACACTAAAAACCAACAGCAGCAGTTCCTCGTGTTAGCGATGTTAAGCATCAGCGCCCGCCCGCCCGCCTGCTCCTAGAGCTTCAGTGTGAGCTCCAGGTCGTCTGACCCAGAGTCCTCGTGGATCCGCTCGCCTTCCCACGCCCTGACCAGCCCAGCAGCCTGCTGAGCGCCGTTCGTGCTGCTCCCGAATGCAAACTCGTCGGAGACCACATCCATCATGTGAACGTCTGAGTGCCGGGGCATGCCCGGCATCGCAGGGGAGCAAGTGCCGCTCTGCCCTGGCGTGCACATCCTCGACGACGAATTGCCGACCGGGATAGACTCTTTGAAGACGCTGAACGGATTGGTGGACACGAGGCTGAAGGTCGGGGAATTTGGGCTGGTCGATGAGATCTGTATACCGGCAAGCCATGCCGGGTCTGGAGCAATGGACCGCCCGGGGCTGGGCGGGGTGGAGTTCACTATTGTGGGGCTGTTTGCACCGTGCCATGGAGGCTGGACGGTTGCTTCGTCCCAATCTGTCTTCATCCGAGGTGTTCGGGCTGACGGTGAGCTTAGAGGAGGGGTTACTGGAGCACTGATTGAGCCACCGTGGATCAATAGTGGTGGGAGAAGCGGGTGTTTCTTTGATGGAGTACCGTTCGAGAATGTCTTAAGCCATGGTAGGATTGGATTGCCGTCAATACCACCATTGGCCATTTCGTTGGGAGGGAGGAAGGGGGAAGATGCGCCGCTGGGGAATGAGGAGGAAGTAGGGCTTGCATTGTATGATGCTCGTGGACTGACTTGGTATGAGGAACAGGGGCTTGGTGACACAGAGCAACCGATATGATCCATCCGTTCCATAGGCTTGCTTCCCTGCAGGAGAAAAGGAAGGCATGGTTAGTTGTAGTGTCACTTGAACCATTCGATTAACTAACAACAGAACCAATCTCCTAGAACTGCAAGCAATAACCCATGAATCTGTTATCATCAGCTATGTCCATTGTGTAATATATAGAAACCAAAAAGCTCTTAATCTGTAAGTCAGAACAACATACGGAGTAGTTGAGAATGGCAAATACTATATATAATAAAGCAGTATCCAAAACAGTTCAGTTAACGATCACACGTGCAACAGCTTGTGCAAGGCTCACACTGTAAATCATATTTTCTAGTATCCTTAGCTGGAAGAGCATCAATATACAAGCGCCAAGCTTCTAGTAAGAGATGCTCAAACTATGACTGAGGACAGTCCATACACGACACAACCTAGTGAGTGGCGACATGACTTGTGAGTTACTAATTTAAAGCAATGCGGCCGACAATGGCAGCTTGTTCTTGCATAGAATTGATTATCTAGGTGCATATCAATGCAAGAGCAACCCCAACAACCAATCAACCGCTTCGGTACCGAAACTAAACTCAGCAGATCGCCCTGCTGATCCGACGGGCGGAACAGGGCTGCAGGACCAACAGCAAAATGCTGTAACGGAGCACTGCAGGGTCGGAGCAGTAGCAGAACTGGATGCCAGACTCATTTCCAATCCATGGAGACTCTAACAAGCACCATCTCATCTCCGGCAAAATTTGCAGCTACGCGAAGGGGATTCTCCACGAACGCGTCAATCACTCCACCCACCCCACACCACCCGTGCGCGGTCCAGACTGGCATCCCGTACCTTTTGCCCATCGTCCACGTGCAACACCAACCCACCCACCAAAAAAATGGAGGAAAAAAAAACTGCAAGCTAGCTAGGCAGCTAGCTTCACACAACAGTTCACACCACGGGCACGGCGCACGCTGAGATGCGCCCGCTTCGGGATCGACGGAGTGTGGGGATCGAGAAGGGAAGGTCGCGAATCGGCGGGTGCAGTGGCTTGAGGACCGCGGGGACGACGGGGCGAGACGAGATCTGCCGGGGCGAGCCGGGGGAAGCACTAAGGAGCAGCGGCATACCTTGCGGTAGGTGGTGCCGTCGGGCTCGACGACCCACCCGGCCTCGTTGCAGAGCGCCTTGAGCACCTCGTTGTTGTCGCAGTGCTTGGGCAGCTTGTACCCGCCGTGCGCGCGGAGACCCGCGAAGATCTTGGCGGCGATCGCGCGGCGCCGGCGCTCCCGGCGCTTGTTGTTCTCGCGCTCCCTCCACGTGGGCATCCGGCCCCCCGCGCCCGCCGCGCCCAGGCCGCCCCCGCCGCCACCACTCGCCATGCGACGCCCGCGCGAGCCGCGCTCAGCTCGGCTCTCGGCTCAAGGAGGGAGGAGGAGGAGGGGACTCGAGACCGGCCGGACCGCGTGCTCGTCTGGGTGCGGAGCGGAGGAGGTAGGGAGCGAGCGAGCGAGGGAGGGAGGGGGGCAGTAGCGTGAGGCGAGAAGAGATCACACGGAAAAGGCAGCACGCCGCGCGAGGCGAGCGAGGGAGACGGGGGTGGGTGGGTGGGGTGGGTCTGGGGACGAGGGGAGCAATGGCGTGAGCCTTGAAAGGCTCTGCGGCCCGGCCCGTGGAGAGGCAGACGACAACGCCCCTCGACTTCCGGCACATCTCCGCGCATACCACTGCCAGTGCCAGCGCGCGTGCCCGTGCGGTGGCGCGGTAGGTGTGCGCCTGAAGCGATGCCCTCCGGTTCCGCGGCGGGGTCCGGGGGCAGAATGGGGAAACGGCCCTACCAGTAGTAGACAGCGGCAGGCCACGAAGCGTGTCTCCGCCCGGCGCGCCTCGGTCCACGTCGAGCGGCGTGCACGTGGGCGCCAGTGGGGTGCGGGGCCCACATGGCGGCCGGAGGAGCCGCACGGCGTGGGGGAGTAGTACGACCGAGCTGGCCCACCGCGGCGAGAGAGAGGGGGACACGTGAGCGGGCCCACCGTTCGCTTTTACGGATCACGCCTTTATTTTCTTCTCTTTTCCTCTAACTTATCAATTCCATTCCGGAGATCATTCCGGTTTTCTCTTTGGAATGAAATGTTTCGGTACCGGACGATACCGGTGTACCGTTCCGGACATATAAGAAAATGTATTTTCTTACTTATAATATAATATGTATTGATTTATATGTTCATTATACTGAATCTCATTCACTAAAAATTGAGAATGAAGTATAGACACAATAAATTATAACATCCAAGTTGAGAACCTAGTTAGCACATCGTACGGGGAGGGGAAGAGTGACGGGCATATACTAGTACTGCACAGTCGGTCAGCTTGTTCACACGCCATGCATGTTCTAGCGCAGTGTGCCACTGACACAAAAGTAGGCAAAGCCGGTACCGAGATAAACGAGGTGGCCAGTTCCGCCCGGAACGGCCGGTAACCAATGGAATGGCCGGAACAACAGCCGGTACGGGACAGAGCTATTTTTGTTCCGGTCACCATGGTGAAATGGTACATACCGGGCATTCCGGCCGGTACCGGAACGGAATTTATAACTATGTTTTTCCTTACCCGTTCCTAAATTCAACCCCAAATTTCATTATGTAAAAAGAAGATTCTCATCACATCAAAATAGCGGCACATGTATAGAGTACTAAATGTAGATGAAATTGAAAACTAATTGCACAGTTTTGTTGTACTTTGTGAGACGAATATTTTAAGCCTAATTAGTCAAAGTTTAGACAATTTTTATCAAATACAAACGAATTGCTACAGTGCGTATTAAATGCGCACTGTACAGAATCGGGTGTCCTGAATTGGGGACTGAACACGGGCCTTGTCATAAAGTACTGTTTATTGTAAATTTCTCTCTCTCGCAGTCCTCCAGCGTCATCATATTGGCCCTGTTTAGTAGGCTGTTTTTTTTCTTATAAACCGGCTGTGACTGATTTGCTGTGAGAGAAAAATACTGTTTCACAGCTGATAAGCCGTGCTGATAAACTCAGCCGAACAGGGGATTTTTATCCCGTCTCGGCGTGCGGGACTGCGGGGAGGCAGCGGCGGCCGCACGCCTGAACAGCGAGCGCGGTGCTGGACAGTGGACACTGGACGGAGCGCGAGGCCAAGGCCCCTCTGGCGGTCGACACGTGGGGGGCGGGCGGGTCCCGGCGAGCAGGGACAGCAGCGGCCGAGCGCCCGAGCAGGGGCGTGTGGGAACGGGGGCTACCAGGGTCTCGCGTCTAGAACGGCGTGTGCGGCGCGGGAGGCGATTTCTTCTACGCGCACCCATGACACAACGTGGAATGTCTTAAAGGTCAGTGGTGGTGGTATTTATAAGGCCAGTCTCAGTGAGAGTTTCACTAGAGTTTTATTTGTATTTAATAGTCTACCACATATGTATTTTTTGATGACATGTCAACGTTTTAATGAAGAGAGAGAAGAATTAGGTTTCATAGGGATGAAACTCTCTTGGCACAGTTACCAACTCTTTATGAGTCATAGAATTAAATGTCTATGAAACTATGGAATGAAACTTTCCATTGAGAGTGGGTGTTTCATCCGAGTTTCATTTCATTCTATATGACATGGCAGTCTTGGAAACAGCAAAATAAAACTCTCTACTGACACTGGCCTAATAATCCCAATGGATCGAAAACAAAATCCGAAAGGAAAAAAGTCTAGATCACCCCTTGAAGTATGGGGTGGTATCTAATTTACCCCCTCAAGTATGAAACGGTCTAATTTACCCCCTGAATTTTCTAAAACCGTCTACTTTACCCCCTGGGGCAGTTTTGGACGGCGGTTTGCTACAGTAACCATAGTTTTGCTACGGTAACCAAATCTTTAAAAAAATCATAGTAAATCACAGAAAAATCGTAAAATAGAAACTCCAATTTTGTTGGACTCCACGTGAGTAGATCTACACAATGAACATATAATATGGTATGCTTTAGTACAAAGTTTTTGCTGTAGCTTTAAATTTATTAGAAAATCCTAATAAATTTAAAGTTATAGCAAAAATTTTGTACTAAAGCATACCATATTATATGTTCATTGTGTAGATGTACTCATGTGGAGTCTAACAAAATTAGATTTTTTATTTTACGATTTTTCTGTGATTTACTATGATTTTTAACGATTCGGTTACTGTAGCAAACCATGGTTACTGTAGTAAACCGCCGTCCAAAACTGCCCCAGGGAGTAAAGTAGACGGTTTTGAAAAGTTCAGGGGGTAAATTAGACCGTTTCATACTTAATGGGGTAAATTAGATACCACCCCATACTTCAGGGGGTGATGTAGACTTTTTCCGAATCCGAAATCTCTGAGCTTGACTCCGGCACTCAGTGCACGAACATGTGCCTTAGCAAAAGTGCTTCTAATACAACATGTAAAACAAAGAAGGAGCGTTTTCTGCTCAAAATACTAACAATCCTTTTTTTATTAGGTTTAGTCAAAACTTAAGGAGACCAGACTACAAAACCAAGAATTGCGTCTTTTTCTTTCTCGCACGGAGGTATAGGAGTACTCCCTTCGTCTAAAAACATACAATTCTCGCTTTTCGAGAAGCCAAACAGTTTGAACTTTAACTAAATTTATATAAAAAATACTAATATTTATAATACAAAATAAGTACTCCTATCATTAAATTGGTTATAGAATATATTTTTATAATAAATTTATTTGGAGACATAAATGTTAATACTATTTACTATAAATTTGGTCAAACTTTAGTCAATTTGACTAGCACCTATCCCATAATTTGCGAGGTTTGTTGGACGGAGGGAGTACTAATACTCCGTATGTACTGGCAGTAGAGGTGAAAATCGACCAAATGACAGAGCTTGCATCCGGCGGTGCTAGAGTGGTCTTGGTACGCCCAGTCTAGCGCTGCTGTGGGGGACTGCACTGTGCCCTTGTCGCGGAACAGCGCGGCGCTGCTGGCATCTCGTCAGCGTGGGCGGGACCCACTCGGCCACTGCACTCCACTCCCATCGCGCTAGCTAGGGGGGTGGGGACGTGGGGTCAGGGGCTCAGGGTGGGTGGGTGGGTGTGTGACGACTGACGCCACGCCAGGAGGGGACAAACGCGGTTACGGGCGTGCGGAGCCGGGGCCGCGGGGACTGGGACACTAGTGGGGTCGCAGCTGGCAGCATGCACGTGAGCGGCGGGGGCCGTCCCCGTCCCATCGGTTCCGGTTCCGGTCAGGCCGGCGCACGGAGCCCAGGCGGACGCCGCGGCGGCAGAGCACTGAGCACTGCTGCCAACGTGCTGCGTGTGCTGCCACCACGTGATCACGGAAACCTGGGGGGCCCACGTCGTCCTCAGGCTCATCCTCATCTTCTGCGGCTCGCCCTTCCTGTGGCCTGCCCTACCAAGGACCTGCTTGCAGCTCAGAGCTGTGAGAGACAGACTGGCACTCCCTCCCCCCCTGCGGCCCTGCCCGTGCTGCCACTGACCAGCTATTGTTGTGGAATCATGTGACGCCATGTGTCACGCCGGTCATGTCACTGGCCTCCCCCGCCAGCGCCGTGGCGCAGGCGGCCTGCGGCGAGATGCCCTCCCTCGACCAGAGTCCACAGTGACAGTGCGCAGCGCACTCACGGACAGGGCTGCTGCAGCCACAGCATGCCACCGTCGCAGGAGAGCCAGAGCCCAGAGCACTGCACGGCGCCAGCTCCAGGAACGGATCTCCGGGATCCATTTGAATTGTTTTTTTCTTCTGGCCTTGTTTAGATTCTAAAATTCACCCCTAAATTCCATTATAAAAAAAGATTCCCCATCACATCAAAATGTCGGCATATATATGGAGTACTAAATGTAGATGAAATCAAAAACTAATTACACAGTTTTGTTGTACTTTGCGAGACGAACATTTTGAGCCTAATTAATCAAAATTTGGACAATTATTACCACTAAAAAAACAAAAATGCCTTCCACACGTGTAGGTTCTGCATTGAGATCAGGTAAGGCTTCATCTTCTTCAACAGGGGCTGTGTTGAGATCTATGACCAACTCTCCATCTCCTTCTTCTGGTAGTGTGTTGAGATCTATGATCAACTCTCTATCTCCTTCATCTGGTACTATGTTGAGATCTATGGCCATGTCTAAATATAGATTGGGTTGCAGGTTGGTGGAGTTTGGGGGAGGCTGAGCCATTCGTTGGGCTGATCTGGAAGACGTGGGGGCTATTTGTAGTGGAGCAATGGCGCCAATTCAAAATTTGAAGTCTAGGCACAATGGTGCCAGACGTGTGGCACTGGAACATTTTGTATCATAGTAGTACGTGGCCATGAGCTTGTAGCACTAATAATATTCTATGTCTGTCACATGCTGGTATGTGAAAATGCTGGCCACTAGTTTATTGGAATACAGTTATTGGTTTATTTACTTTTGGAGCAATCCTCTGTACGGTGGGCCACCTTTATAGGGGCAGCAGTGTAATTTGCCACTTTCATTGGTATGTGTGCCCAAGTGCTAGATTTACTTTTATTCATGGGACGGAGGGAGTAACTCTCAAAACCAAACAGGCCTAGTATTACCTGCAGGTCGGTAAACAACGTCACGTGGAGATCAGACACATGCTGGAGTCTGGACGACCTGGGTGGGCCCCGCCCGCAGTGGTGATTGCTGATCTGGTGAAACACTGAACTTTAACCAGGGCCTCGTTTAGATTCTTCGTTCTCTCTCCGTCACATCCGATATTTACATATACGGAGTATGTATGAAGTATTAAATATAGGTAAAATAAATAATTAATTATATAATTTGTCTGTAATTTAGGAGACGAATCTTTTGAGCCTAGTTAGACTATGATTGGACAATAATTATCAAATTTAAACGAAAGTGTTACAGCACGCTGAAAATTTTTCATACCCAATCTAAAAAAGGGCCCTGTTCGGCATGCTGTTTTTTTGGCTTATAAGTCGGCTGTAGCTGATTTACTATGAGAAAAAAACACCGTTCCACGGCTGATAAGCGGGCTGATAAACTTAGCCGAACATGGGAAGGCCAAGGAGTACAGGAATATGCCTCTGCTCTGGCGCGTGCCAATCAATCACTCACTTCGATTCCTGACACCAAAAGATTTCTTGCATGATCTCCAAAAAAAAATTTCTTGCATGATTTCTACAAAACTATTGTGTTCCAAATGGATCGTAAGACTTACGTACTCCTGATAGTATAATAACTATACTGTATACAAGATTCTCAAACAAAAAAAAACTATACTGTATACAAGAAAATGAAGAACGAGTCACATAACACATGCTAGGATACAGTATTCGTTTTTTTTCTTCTGTCGTGTATAAAGTCACCGAAACACTGAAATCGGCACGATGACTTCCAACAGCAAGTAACCTTAAACAAAAATTATCATCGTTGATAAATAATTGTTGTCAAACGTGTGATGCTTGAGAGACAAGGAACTTGACAAACACGCTGATCATCTACTAAGGGGAATGAACTAATTATGTCATCAAATTGTTCCATCTTGAGGTCGACATCAACGACCAGGGTTCCTAACATCGTTAGGCAATTCAATGCAGATATAGCGAGGTTGTCAGGGCATCAAGCAAACATGAGACCTGATGCTTATCCAAGATTGCTGGACGTTAGCCGTGTCTTCAGTGTTCACTCCTCAAGTCCTCGGAACCCGGTGGCCAGATGCCACAGCTTAACAGCGCTGCCAAAACAAACCAAAAAGGGCAGTTTAGTGCCATGTAATAAGTAAAAGCTCAAGGTTAAATTGCTATATGTATCTCCTATTTGTTTGATTAAACCTGAATTCATGAAAGTTGAACGAGATGGAGGCAGGAAACAATAACAGTACTACAGTGTATGAATAAGAAAAGGCTACAGGGCGACATGCATCTTATGTCTCTACATCCTCTATACTTCGTCTTCATATAGTTGCACAAAAGAAAACAAGAATCAGCAAAAAAAAAAAAAAAACCACTGGAGCTCACCACTCTAACCTTGACAGGGAGTGATTGCGATTGCAACGTCAAACATGGGACTCAGCCATTTCCTCCAAATAAATGCTGACAGAACTCTATTAGAACTCGAAGGACAAGAAAACTGGCAGAGTTCTGCTCTGGATGTACAGTAATTAAATGCTGAGATTTATGGGCCTCGTTTAGTTCAGTGAATCGGGGAGAAAAACACTATATCAGAATTCCTGTAGCATTTCGTTCGTATTTGGTAAAAATTATCCAAATTTTGACTAACTAGGCTTAAAATGTTCGTCTCGCAAAGTACAACAAAACTGTGCAATTAGTTTTTAATTTCATCAACATTTAGTACTCCATGCATTTGTCGACATTTTGATGTGACGGGGAATCTTCTTTTTGTATAGTGAAATTTGGGGGAGAATTGGGTGAACTAAACAAGGGGTTGGTGTCCTTTAGCAGCTTGCAGACACTGGCTTTTAACTCAGCAGTAACCTGGAGTTGCTGCTCGCAAGCATCCAGTACAAACAAAGAAATAACTCTCATCGTATCTGATAGAATCACTTTATTATGCCTAGCCACTTCCTGGTAACTTGCACGAACTTCTGAGTTTACAAGAGCTGCATATCTGAAATGGGGACAAAATTAAAGAGTGAGCCTTGAGCATAAGAGCACCTTTTGTCTGCATATCTGAAATGGGGACAAGATTAAAAAGTTAGCCTTGAGCATAATAGCACCTTTTGTTTTTCTCTCCGAATATTATGCGTTAAGACATAAGCCAACTACCCCACCATGCAACTATGTAAACTTACTTTTTCTTCCTGGAGGTTGAAGAAGGCTCTTAATCTTTTTGAGGCGAAAACCGTTCTTCGCTCAACAGTGGGACACCCAAATAAGGCAACCTTCTTCAAATCACTCCCTGACAGCCATCTGCCAGCAATAGAGAAAATATTCAATAGCACACATATTTAGTGACAAGCAATAGTTTTGAGATTTCCTTTCTTTTTCACTTTAGCTGATTGAAAGTACTATGTTCATACGAACCCATACCCATCTACAAAAACCTGGCCAGTCACAATGCAGAATTTCAATCCTTATGCAACTTTTCAAATCTAAGATGGGGATTTATTATTTACCATGATCTGTTTTGCCCCAAGAATCATGACTTAGCAGTATCCAAAGGATCATAGATTCAATTAAACAGTTTATATAATACAGATGTATTGTAAATAATTTGCTTAATAATTCATCCTGTACAATACAAATAAATTAAAGCTTCAACCACATGGAACTAAGAAGTGTAATAATCAGTTTTATGAAGAAGAAACATGAATGTCTTCCAGGATACAAATGTTCAATAGAAGACAGATTTGGTGACACAATAGTTCTGTGACTTTCTTTCTCTTTCACTTTAGCTAATAGAGATTGTTAAGTTCATAAAAAGAAACACTTACATACCATGTTAACTGCAAAATTCAGACCAGTAAGATTGCAGGATTTTTAATACTTATCCAAGGATTCCAACTGAGGCATTGTTTGGATGTAGTCGGATTCACATCGATCCACATGTATTGGGTTGGATTAGAGTGAAACTTGAACTAAATTCTGCACCAATCCACCCCAATACATGTGGATTGAGGTGAATCCGACAACATCCAAACAAGGCCTGAAGGTGGGTATTATCCATTACCAAGATCTGTTTTCCCCATAATCATGACTTGGCATCATCCAAAAGATGGAAAATTTTAATAAGGCAGTTTTGTATAGTATTGATGATTGCAAATAGTTTGCTTAACAATTTATCCCGTCAAATACAAATATATTAAAGCTCAAACCACATGGATGGAACAAACAAATGTCATATGTTTTATGAAGATGAAACACAAATGTCCTCCAGGATGCATATGCTCAACAGCAGACAGATTTAGTGACAACTGACAAGCACTTGCTCTGCGACTTGCTTTCTTTTTCACTTTACCTAATAGAAAATAGTAAGTTCATACAAAGCAAAACAATTATTCATACCCTGATAACTACAAAAACTTGAGCAGTAATATTGCAGAATTTAAATACTTGTGCAAGGATTCAACTCGAAGGTAGGGTCTTATCATTTACCAAGATCTGTTTTACCCCAAGAATCATTAATTGGCAGGATGCAGAGGAAGGTAAATTCAATGAGGTGGTTTATATAATATTGATGCAATGCAAATAATTTGCTCAACAATTTATCGCGTGAAATACAAATATCATAAAGCTTGAGACAGATGGGTTGAACTAAGAAGTGTAATCAGTTATTGAAAAGAAGAAACATGAATGTCCTCCAGGACACAGATTGCAAGGGCTTTACCTAGAAGCATGTAGGAAGTATTTGAAAACAACATATGAGCAAATTTCTTTTTGATTCGTCTATTTAATTACATTGGATTATATGCTTAATCTAGTTGCTTGCAATATGAAGCATCAGCTAATGGTAACAGAGATGTATCCAGAGCAACAAGTCGATACTTACAACTAATCCACTCAGCACATTCAATGACAACATAACCCTGTTGATTGTTAAATGTGGTGTAGGAATTTGAAAAAAAATACTCATCTCTTCCCCATGAACAATGCATAACCAACACACTAGAAGAAGCACAAGAACTCAGGAGATACACTCAGTGCTTTTGAATTCAAATCTATGCTGTAAAACATAAGCTACTTCCCACGACGGTGGAATTAACCAATACGGCGAATGTGCTATTCTAACATCGCCAACCAAATCAAAAGCCCATTTCGAGAAATTCTCCTTGGTTTCACAATCCACATGAACAGGACAAGTTAACTTTCAATCGCAGTTACTTGCATCGGTCTGGACCTAACTGGATCGTGAAAGAAATATCCTCCACGAGACAAATTGCAAGGGCTTTACTTTTAAGCATGTAGGAAGTATCTGAAAACAACATATGAGCAAATTTCTCCTTCAATTAGGTTATTTAACTACATTTTATTAAATGTTAGTCTAGTTGCTTGTGATTTGAAGTATCTGCTAATACTGAGCAACAAGTCGATACTTGCAACTAATAGACTTCACACATTCCATGACAACATGACCCCTATTGACTGCTGGAATGCCGTGTCAGAATTTAAAATCTCATCTCATCCTCATCACTGATTCATAACCAACAAGTCTTGGCTTGGAATACTAGAAGAAACACTAGATAGAGCTCGTGAGATACATTCAGCGGCAATGATTTCAAATCTATGCGTGTAAAACGATACACTCAGTGCCAATGATTTCAAATTTATAAAACCCATTGAAACAATAAGCGCAGGAGCAAAGAGGGTCGGTGGTTGGCGACGGGCTGGTGGTCGTGCCCGAACCGCTCGGCGGCGGTCTTGACGGCGTCGGGGGAGGCGGCGTGCGGCGCCGACGAGAGGTCGGGCCCAGGGAGGTAGCCCCCCTCGTGGAGCCGCCACAGCAGCGCCCCCGCCTCCTCCTCCCACGGCTGCCTCGGCCTGGGCCTGGGCCCCCGCCGCGGCGCCTCGACGCCGGGGTCCGGCCGCGGTCGAGGCTTCGGGTTGCGGAACAGCGAGGAGAGCTTCGGCGGCGCCGCGGCGGCTGCGGAGGAGGCGGACGCGGTGGTGGAGAGCCGGCGAGCGGCGGAGAGCGCCATGGGTTCAGTTAGGGTTCTTTGGTTGAAGTTTCGGGGCCCGCCGGCCCGGGATGGGGAACTGTCACCACTAGAGAAACAGTATTCGGAGGAGGTTAAGGTAGTGTTTAGATGGTGTAAAAGTTGGTGCAAAGTTCCTGTAGCACTTTTTTTTGTTGTTATTTGGTAAAATTTATCTAATCATGGGCAAAGGGCAGTCGTAATGGTGCATTGATGATGGTTTCTATTCTCATTAAATGACTTGCCACGTAGGCAAAATGCTGACATGGCAACATAATTAATGAAGAAAGAGAGCAAAAATCATAGAAATGGTTTCTTCATGAAGAAATCAGGTCTACTCTTGACCCAATGCACCAAGAAACCATGAAATCATCATTGGGGAGAAACCACCAGTTTCTAGGGAGCTCGTGTCGCACTCCCATTGAAGGAAGAAGATAGAGTTGGGAGGAGAAAGAGAAAATAATTATTACTCATAGAAACTATGGGTTGGAAAGCAGTACTTTTTTTGGTGCGGTATCCTATGTTATAGAAACTACTAGTTTCTTTCATTGGGACTGCCCTAACTAGGCTCAAAAGATTCGTCTCGACATTTACAGATAAACTGTGTAATTAGTTATTTTTTTACCTACATTTAATGCTCCATGCATGCGTCTAAAGATTCGATGTGACGGGGAATCTTGTAAAATTTTTGAAAGTTTGAAGTGATCTAAACACTGCCTAATTATTACAACTGTAATTATTGAAACAGAGATGCTAGCGCCTACACATTCGCTCTCAATAGACATCCGGATGCAGCTCCCACCCACCCTGTAAAGTTTTCTGGTTTCACCCTTACTTTCATCCGGTCTGTAAAAGTTATCTAGTTTCACCCGTAACAGAGGGGATGCCCATGCCCGCGCCCCGCTGCACACATAGTCGGGGATTGCTCGTACCCTGCCGCCATCCCCCTCCACACGCCACGCGCATGCACGACGGCAGGTGGATCCCATTGCAACATGTGTAACACCAGATCTAGTTTTGCAACATCCAGATAAAACACTTGCAACAAAACGTTCAAAACAACCGAAACACTTGCAACATACATTTGAAACACAAGAAAAACATGTATATAGCCATTGCAAAATATATGCAACGTCTAGATGAAACACTTGAAACATACGTTTGAAATAACTGGAAACACTTAAAAGCATATGCTTGCAACCATGCATATATATGCAACATCTAGATCTACTTTTGTAATATCCACATGAAACACTTACAAACATACGTCTGAAACAGATGAAACAGTCAGAACATACACTTAAAACATACGTGTATAACCATTGCAACATGTGCAACATCTCGATCTATTTTTGCAACACCGATATAAAACGCTTGCAACATATCTCTAAAACATCTGAAACACTTGAAACATACGTTTGCAACACACGCTTTCAGCGTAATATCTCCTTGTTGCTTGGGAATGGAGGCTCGTCGGTGCGTGGAGTTCACCAATGTAGAGCTCGTCGGTGGCGCGGAACTCGCCGCTCCGATGGAGAAGGACGCGACAAGTCCAGTGAAGAAGGCCGCAGCAGGTCCACGCGCTCTAGAAGGCCGCGACGCGCGAGAGGCACGATGGACAGGGAGGAAGACAGGCCGCTACGCTCTAGCGTGATGGAGATGCTAGCTGGTGGAGCGGAGGGCGGTGGAGAGGGAGGCGCGATGGAGAGTGCGGTTGCCGAGGTGGCGTGGGCGCGTGACGGAGTGTGGTCACTGAGGCAGCACGGGCGTGCGGCGGCGCTGCGTGAGGTGAGTTTTTTAAACGGATGAGGGCAAGTGCGAGTGGATGAGCTGATAAGAATTACCATCAGGAGTGGTACTTGGGTTAGCACGGGCGCCCCACCATTGGGAGCGTTCGACGTGGACGGACGCCCTACACCCAAAATTTCTGTTCTCGGGAAATGCTAGTGCCCGGATGTCCGGCCCCAAAAGGCATCCAGACGCAGCTCTCACCCAACCTATAAAGTTATCTGGTTCCACACGTAACTCCCAGCCAGCCTATAAAAGTTATTTGGTTCCGCTCGCAAATGAGGGGGACAACCCGCGCCCGCGCCCTGCTGCATGCACAGGCGGGGACCGCCCATGCCCCTGCCGCCATCCCCTCCCCTTCCCAAGCACATGCACGACGATAGGTGGGTCCCATTACAATATGTGCAAAATCAGATATACTTTTGCAACATCCAGATTAAACACTTGCAACATACGTCTGAAACACTAGAAAAACACATGTGTAGCCATTGCAAAATATATGCAACATCCAAATAAAACACTTGAAATATATGTTTGAAGCAACTGAAAACACTTAAAACGTGCATATATATGCAACATCCAGATGAAGCACTTACAACATACGTCTGAAACAAATAAAACAGTCGGAACAAACACTTGAAACATATGTGTACAGAGCCATTGCAGCATTTGCAACACCGTCTCGATCTATTTTTTGCAACACCATTATAAAATACTTGCAACATACCTCTAAAACATTCAGCGTAATATCTCCTTGTTATTTGGGAATGAAAGTTCATCGGCTCATGGAGTTCACTGATGTAGAGCTCGCAAGTGGCGCAGAGCTCGCCGCTCCCATGGAGAAGGACACAGCAAGTCCGATGGAGAAGGCTGCGACTCTAGAACACCGCAGTGGGTGAGAGGCGCGGTGGAGAGGGATGAAGATGGGCTGCTGCACTCTAGAGCGGTGGAGATGTCGGCTGGCAGAGCGGAAGGGCGGTGCAGAGGGAAGCGCGGTGGAGAGTGCGGTTGCCGAGGCAGCGCGAGCGTGTGGCGGCGCTACGTGAGGTGAGTTTTTTAAACGATTGGGGGCAAGTGCGAGCGGATGAGCAGATAATAAGAATTATCGTCAGGGGCGGTCCTTAGGCTAGCACAGGTGGCCCACCATTGGGAGCGTCCAATGCGGATGGACACCCTATACCCAGAATTACCGTTAACAAAACCCTGAGACATGGGCTCTAGGCAGTTGGTGTACTGCCTGCGTGATTGCTACGTTCTTGATTGAGGTGTACATCGTACAATACAAATGAGAAAGCTTCGATACATGGGGTGTTTGATCTCACTTTAGTCCCTATCACATCGAATGTTTAGATACTAATTAGGAGAATTAAATATGAGCTAATTATAAAATTAATTGCATAAGTTGTGGATAATTCACGAGACGAATCTATTAAGCATCACATGGATTAATTAGGCTTAATAGATTCATCTCGCGAATAAGTCACAGCTTATGCAATTAGTTTTATAATTAGCTCCTGTTTAATCCTCCTAATTGACATAAAAAAAATCTCAATGTTACATGAACTAAACTTTAGTCCTGGGATCAAACACCCCTAGAAGAATTTCCATGTGAATTTCACGAGGCAAGAAAAAAACAATTATGTGACGATTGATGAGCTTGGCAATGGTGACCTGTTGATGACCAGATTATTTATATAGATTTTTTGTTGTTTGCATATTCAAAGTTATAATATTGTTGACAGTTTCTTCCTGCCATTTCTTGTGTCAACAGTTTTTTTGCGTCTAATGAACCTGTTAGTGTTAATTAGTAGTGCTCAAGGTTGCGACTCTAATGAACCGGGCCGTGTCCATTGTCCAGTCAGTACTAAAAAAAAGCGCAAAGCTGAAGGGGACCTTGAGGATGTGCTCGTTGTCGTTGAGCCAGCCAGTGAGCTGAGGCGGCTGCTGGTGGCCAAGTCATCCACTATACAGTATACACCAGAGACAAACAGATGGAGACATAGGACATCACCACCGCACCACACGTTTATTTAACCTTTAAGCGCCAACTGCAACGATCTGATGGCTACCTATAGCAACATTCCGAATTGAAGCTTTTCGTGTCCTCAAGATGGCAACGGGTACGTATCCGACGGGTAGTGTCCATCCGTACTCGTACCTGTACCCGCAAAATTTTACCCGTCGGGATACCTGTACCCACGTGCGGGTAAAAAAATAGTTCCATACCCGTACCCGCCGGGTAACCCGTAGCCGATAGCCTACCCGAAAATTACCTAAAAATATCAAATAGTCACATGCAAAAATAAATCATTCTGAGCTTCCAACAAGTTACAAACATGCTAACAAACATTATTAGCATCATTACAACAAAGGCAATCTACTAGAAATATAGTGAATGTCTCGATGAGCCAAATTTATGACTTATATGCGCTAAAATAACTGAGGTTGGCAAGTTATTTTTGCGGGTATGTCTTACCTGCGGGTATGCAGGTATGGGTAGTATACAGCCGCACCCGTACCCGCCATACCCGATGGGTATAGGATTTTGCCCAATAACATACCCACGGGTAAAAAATTCATCCTATACCCGTTTCTTTATCGGGTAATACCCATCGGGTACTCGGGTTTCGGATACCCGTTGCCATCTCTATGTCCTACTAGTACAGTACTAGGTAGGCGCCGTCGGCAGAGCCGCAGCGCAGAATGAGTCGTTTTCTCGCATTCTCGTGGAACCAACCAGACAAGGAGATACACAGATGACAAGTGAGCATGCTGAATGCTGCATCGTCCAAGGAACTGCAACTGCTGGAGGCCAGACGTGCACATCGTTCTGTAGAATGTTTTGACGAGGTACTACTCTGTTCGTCCAAAATGCATGTTTGCTATGAAAGGAAGAGCAAGGTAGTACAGTTTCATTTTCTTCACGATCCTTCAGACAAAGCCCAAGTCACGAGCGTCTAGTCTAGTGACGACCGAGCGGCTTCCTTTTCCACGCAAGAGCTCCCGGGGCTCTGCCTCCGCACCCCCCCTCCCCCCCCCCCCCCCCCGGGGCCGCCCAACCATGCCCGCCGCCACAAGCCCCAGATCCGCCGGAGCAGCCGCTCCACCCGGCTGGCACCTCGCCGGAGCAGTCGCTCTCTCCCCGGCTGCCCTTTGCGCTGCCCCAACCGCCTACGCCACCTCCTCGTCCAGCAACCTAGGCCCCTGCGTTACAGCCGCGGGTGTCTTAGAGGGTTCCCCGACCACGGCCTCCCACTAGCTCACTGCCGACGGCGACAAGGTGAAGCAGCATGCCCGACGGCGCCTCGACCCAACACTGCCAGCCTAGGTACATTCTTCACTACAAGCTCTTAGACCAGGCGTTGCCTTCCAAGACCAACTTCTCGCGGACTTCCATTCCACCGCCGCCCCCACCTTCCTCGGCCTTCCTCTCCCATCCCCGGCGACCTTTTGGGTCACGCCGGCGTCGCGGTCCACCTTTCCGTTCACCAGGTCGCCAATTTGCTGTCATACCACCTAACGGGACCGCCGGTGAGGCTCTCAGTCCAGTGCACGTCTTCGTCGTCGAGGTTGCCAGCGCGAACGTTGCAACGGCCGTTTTCCTCAGTGGGCCCATCGGCAGGGACAATTAGAAACTTTGTCCACACTTGCCTTTGGTGAGTGCGTGTTCCGAGGCGAATAAGCTGACCCAAGCATTTACTTCCTCTGCTTCCGCCGCTGCTGCCCCTGCTTCCGCCGTAGGCACCCCAAATGTTCCATCATTGCTCCCTGCTGCGCCGCGCAATGGAACGCAACCCCCTGGCCTGACTCCTGGTCACCCGCAAAGAAGCCAGCTGAGCAAAAAATCTGGCAGAAGATCTCCTTACCTCTTAGTGCTGTCCACGACAAACAATCCCTCCCCCTTTGCTTCCCCTACCACGGCTCGACACGTCCCAACGCCAAGATGTCGACGACGACATGACCGGCCTGGCCATCGAGCCCAATGCCACCATTACTCGCCCTGCCATGACCTTCAAGGAGGCACTCCTCACCCCCCCCACCTTCCTCTACAAAAGCTGGCCATGTAACAGAACCGCCCAATTATACGAAATTAAGTAAGAAAATCATCCCAAAAGCGGACGATTTAGCAAACTTAAGCCCGTATAACCCGGTAGTCCGTGAAATCACGACGGATTTCAAACTAGTTCACATAACAGCCAAGATCGTACTAAGTTTAGCAGTCACCATCATAAGTTACATAAAAATTTGCATCACAGAATACATCAGAGTTTAAACATAGTTATTACAAACCAGGTTCCAATAAAAGTAGCGGAAGCATTTTGATCAAACCACACACGCACACAGTGTTTGAAATAAGGTGCCAGCTCATGATCATCTCCAGCAAAAGCATCAGACGAGAAGTAGTGAATGACCACTGCCCATGGTCCTAAGCTTCGCCCATCGCAGGGTAAAGGCAGTTGATACAATAGCCGTAATACATCTGCCCATCTGCAACAAGTGGGAACAAAGCCCTGAGTACGAGAAGGTACTCAGCTAGACTTACCCGACATAACCGAAAAGAAAGTGACACCAAGGAATCATACATGGCTTAATAGTGGGGTAGCTGACTCATTTGCAAAAGGCATTTTTATCATTTAAAGAACCTTTTTCTAGAAGCTATTATACCAAGTTAATTATTATTAACCTGCCGACTACATTGCACCTGTACTAAAGTAAACATATAAGTAAATAAGGAATGATAACCAATGATCATTAATCAACTTCCATAATATCATATTTCTCATAACTGTCCAAGTGTTCCATTAACATTACTACGATGAAGTAACTCAAGTCAAGTATTCACTATCCAGTGAACGATGGCGATTCGAATCGATTATTAACCAGCTGGTAATTTATTCCTCACACAAACCTCACTCACCCGCTAAAGTACGGTATTGGTCACCGAGTCAACTATTCAGGTAAAGTCGCGAGTTTGCCAGGAATCACATGTACCCGGGGGCCGCCCGACTGCTCTTTGGCCTTATCATCGCGCCCCCGTATCCTGCCACTACTGCTCCGGTACAGTGCGTTGCGGGCAATCCACTCAGCCCGAATAATCTCTCAGCTTCGCGGTCGAAAGGTACATTATTCGGCCAGCTAAATGTGAGGCATGCGTTCAACATGACTCGAGGCCCAACAACGGTCGGTCCTTAATCGACACAGACGGTAAACACTACAGTCCAAAACCCTGCATGTCTCCGTCCGGTCTCAGATTCATTTCGACACTTAGTTATTCCCATAAGACTTACTTTTTCAAACAGATCCAGGTAACCACCTATGGCTCGCAGGTGACAGGCAATCACCCGACTTCTACCGATCTAAGCAAACTAAGCATTTCTTGACTGCGTATACCAAGGTAACAAGGATATGGTAGAGCAAGGGTAAACAAGGTATAATGCAGCAATGGTTGCAAACAACTCCTAAACGTAATGCATCGATTAAGGAAAGCATTTAATAAAATATTTACAAACCGAGGGAGAAATGTTCCGGGGCTTGCCTCTCTCAAAAGAGCTCGGACGGTGATCGGGGCACTCTGGAAGATCTTCACCGACCTCCTCTTTGGCTTCGGGAACCTCCTGCTCCTGCACCTCGGTCTGCTCTTCCGGATCCTCGGGAACTGCTACCGGGGTCGCTTCCTGCGATCCTGTATGATGCAGATGTATAAGTGCTCATGTCTAGGTGCATGCAGAGATGACATGAGATGATGACAATGCATGAAATGTAGATGCACATGTTTACTTTATTTGAATTGAGTGGAATTACAACTCTTCTACAAGGTAGTCTACATCATCCAAGAACATGTACTCGTAAACTACCACCAACAGTCTCTACCATGCAAAGTCACCCTAGCACCCTAAGAGGCTTCAAAGATACACCAAAGCAAGTTTATCAATTAACCCTTTACATTAAAATGTTAATTTAAATCTAGTTGACACTATGTTTGAACAGCAACACTTATTTTGGTAACCTGGAAAAATATGATAAAATTACAGTGAATTACTACCATGTACATTAGCATGTCACAAAAATTCCATTGCAATTTGAGTACTAGAACTATCTACACAAAAATAACAATCTAGGGTTTAAAAATGAGCATAAAAATACTTTACACTATGAAAAGTATCAAACAACAGATTTATCATTTTTCCTAGAATCTACACAGTAAACAATCACTGTAGAAAAATTATTGCTGGCATGTTTTATTCATAATTTTATTTTTAACAAAATTAACAAGTATTAGCAATAAAAAGCACTTGAACTACACATAAGAATTTTTCTACAGAACAGGCATGATACATAAGTTTCCTAGCAAGTACATTGCACAAAAAGATTAACAAACTTGAAACCACATTTTTCTGAGTTTTCTATGATTTATTACATATTTATCAAAAAAGCATCAATTTCAATAGTTAAATAAAATCCTACAGAAAAGTAGTGCAATATTCACATATAATATTTTTATATTGTAGATCTGATTCTAAGAAGTCTATAGAAATTTATTTCATAATTTTTGGAGCTAAAATGAGCAAGTTATGGATTTTTGAAACCCTTTTACATTTTCTAGAAAATAATTATTTAAATCCCTTTTTGAAATCCGGCTGGCTAATGCTACGTGCACCCAGGAACTGAACACAGAGACAACCCACGAGACCGACAGGTGGGCCTGTGACCCCACACGTCAGTCACAGAGAAAGGGAGGGGAACTCCGGCGTCCACAGCTCGCCGGCGGCGAGGTCTCCGGTCAAGCCAGAGGCATCACGCGAACCACCGCACGGTTGCGAACCCAGTGGTGCACACGGGGTGGCCAGCGGAGCTCGGGGGACCGGTCACCGCCGTTCATGGCGGAACGGTGGTGCGGTGGACCGCCGGCCGGCCAACTCCGGCCAAGGAACGAGACAAGAAAAGATGCTCGAGCACCGGTGAGCTAAGGCGAGCAAGATGCGCGCGCTGGAAGGGAGTAAGGTGGAGCAGAGAGAGGTGTTCCACGGAGCGGGCAAGTCCGGTGAGCTCGGTCGGAGCTCCGACGAGCAATTCACGCGGAGAGAAGGCTTACCACGGCTGATTCCGGTGTGTGCAGGCTTCGCCCGAGGGAGGAGAAGCTCTGGGCGAGATGGAGCGGCTTGCGGTGAGCTAGCGTGGCCGAAACGGTAACGTCGGCGATGGCGGTGGCGGTGACAGAGGAGCGGGAGCCGTGTTCGGAAATGGTGAGCGCGTGGGGGAGGAAGGAGTGGGCGCGGGGGTTAAGGCGCGGTCGGGAGCGTCCTTGGACGGGATTCCGTCCCGGTGCGGGGGCTTCGACCGGGCGGTCAGCCACCGTCCACGGCCGCCGGTGCGGCGCGTCCACGTGGCGGAGCGCGCGCGTGGGTTGGGCACGCCGCGCGGGGTGCAGGCGGGCGAGCGGCATGCTCCCGGTCCACTGGACTGCGGACGCGCGCGGGAGCGCGGGCGTGATGACGGGCTGGGCCGGCTTGCGGCTGCGGGCCGGAAGTGAGGCGGCGGCCCGCTAAAGAGAAATCCGATTTTTCATTTTATTTTTCAAGGAATTTTTCAAATAAATTTCAATTCTCAGTTTTCAAATTTGAATTTGAGCAAGAAGATGACCTTTTCTGAAAATAGCCTAAAAATGAAAGTGGTTTAGAATTTAATTCTCTACAACTTTGATAAAAGGGCCAACTCCAAAATCCCCACAGATTTTGAATTAGAGAATAAAAGCTAATTAGAAAGGGTTTTTGACCAATTTCTAATAATATTTTTAAAAACAAATTTTTGACAAAACTTGGGTTATCAATTTGCTCCAAAGACTGCACTAAATATTTCTAAGTGATTTAAAATTTATAACTACTCATGTTTCATAAGTCAAACCAAATTACTGAGGATGAATCAAGTATAGGCATTATATGCAATAATTTTCCCGCACACATGTTTTAACTAAAAGTGCACTCTAATCCCACAGATGATCATGCATGCAATGACATGTCATGCGTATGATTTGCAATGATAATGCTCGAGTAACACCGGGGTGTTACAGGTCCCCCAAGGATCCACAAACCATCAGTTGCTTGCTTCCACTGCCTCGCCTCCAATCACTTTGTTCGTGACTGCTGGGGTCCCGTCCGGTGTCGTCAGTGTGGTCGCTCTGGCCATATGGAGCGGAGCTGTAGGGTCCCGCGCTGCCCGCCTCTCCAACCCACCCCTGGCACCGTCGCCCTTTGCCCTCTCCATCTCCACCGCCTCGCACTCCTGCCTTTCCCCACCCGCCCATTCCCTTCTTCCACCTCTACCACTCCCCTTGTCCCCTATCGCCCTTCACCGCCACCTCCATCCTCACCGCTCATGCCTCCGCCTGCCACGACCCTCCCGGGGTCTGTCCCCGACCACCCTGTTGAGATCAACTGCCCCGGCTCCCCCACGAGGCCTGTTCGAGTTTAAGACCTCTACGGTCCAAACTTAGACCGCTCGCTCCCATTGCCTCTCTGGTCTGCATGGCTCCTACCCCTGCACTGGCTCGTGTGACTCCTCTCGCTGCGATAGACTCTGACTCCAGGGGTGCCAGCGATGGCTCTGACGAGAAGGTTGATTCCGATGGGTCCCCGTTCCGGGCGGACTCACCTAACCCGCTAGAGGGGGTGCGGACGACATCACCTGGATGCCCCTGGGTCACATGGAGCACCCAGCCAAGGTGTCCTATGCCTACATCAACATCGATGGCCCCTCTGACAACCCCGCCCCTTTCATCCGTGTGACCCTGTTCTCGGTGGCTCCTACGGTGCACTGCATGCTCCACCCATCCTCCCGTGGCAACCGCGACGTTGTGGTGGGCCTCAGCCCCATCATCCATGACGGCGCCCTCCTTTCTCCAGAGCGGTCCAAGGAGACGTCGAACCGCTTCGGAATTGAGCTGAAGTGGCTGGTGGCGGTGTCGGCGGTGGACTTCCCCGAGGAGCACTGGGACCCAAAGGGGATCTTAGCTGTCTTCCGCAAACTAGGCCAGGTCATCAACATTGATCCTGCCTGCCTTAGCGATGACCACTCCATGTTGCGGGTCGTTGTTGCTCGGCGCATCGCGACGGGGATCCACAACGACATCTACATCGGGAACCTGGGCCGAGGAACCCGTGGCAAGTCGCTAGGCCCACCTTCACCATGGTGGTCCTCCGGATCCTACTGCACGAGCAGCTGGACGACCTAGGGACCTTCACCCCTTTTCCCGCGCCCACCCAGTGGCGCGAACAGTGGCTGGAACGCCCCCAACGGCTTCATGTCTCATCCTCCATTCGGGCCGGTCCTTCACGATTCTATCCTGGACCATTTGGGTTGGGCCTTTGATGCTGCTAGGCCGTTTCTAGGCTTTAGCGCCTACTTCTTAGGGTTTGAAAATTTCCAGGTCCCACCTCTTACTCATCTACCACCGATTATCTATCTCCCTCCTCCTACTAACGATGTCTCCCCTCCTGCTACGCTCAACAGAGCTCCTCTCCTTGCTCTGTCGTGGTACGATGACGACCATCCTCCTACACCACCGTCGCCGACCCCGGTGAGAGCCCTGATCACCCTGCTTCGAGGAGGGCATCGAGGGGACGACGCCCCAGGCCGACTACTCCACAGCGCAATAGCACCCGCCTCACTGAGAAGGCACCAGAGGTCTTTGTCCTAGTTGCGTCCAAGGCTATTCAGCACAAGGCTCTTCATGAAAACCTTGCGGCCTACTCAACCACCCTCAAGAAGCAGGTAGTGGGACACAAAACTCCTGAAGCGCAAGAACCTAATTGGGGCACTGGACCTTTGGCGCCTGGCTAGGGCGGTCGGGCTCTCCTGCAATGGTCATCGGGCGGTGGCAGTTGCGACGTTGGGCACTGCCACGACGACATGATCACTTTCGTAGTTGCTCCATCAACGGCTAGGCTGCACCCATCGCACCTGCACCGGTAAGCTAGATATGCGCTCATCAGCTAAAAACACATCACTGATAGGACCTTGCTTGTCAGCGTGCAGGACATTTTCTCCACCCAATTCGGCTGTGTCCATGAAGGTGGCTGAAGTAGTGATACCACCATTTTCCTTTTCTATGCTTTCTCCATTATGTAACTCGACCACCGGTGTAATCTTAGATCAATGAATCAAGAGCACTTTCATTATGTGCTGATGTCCTGGAATGTCCGTGGCCTCGGCCACTAGAGAAAATGCGACGTGGTGCATGACACAATCTTAGTCTCTCATCCCCACATTGTTTGCCTCCAAGAATCAAAATTGCATGCACCGGATGCGTCAAAATGCAAACCCTTCCTCCCACCGTACCTCAGTGCTTTCACATACTCCCCCATGGATGGCTCTCGGGGAGGACTGATCACGGCCTGAAACCTGGATGTCATCGCGGCAGAAGACATCTCATAGTCCAATCACTATCTCTCCGTCTCCTTCGCCTCAACATCTTCGAACCACAACTTCACTGTCACAAATGTCTATGCCCCCTCGGACCACCGTGACTCTGACCTCTTCTTCAAAGAGTTTGAGTCCATCACCCAGCTGGGGTCGACCAATTGGATCGCCATTGGGGACTACAACCTCACCAGGGCGCCGATAGACAAGAACAATAACAACTTTGATTGCCACCTAACCAACAAGTTCAACAACCTCATTGATGGTCTAGCACTGATTGAGCTCCCCTTCTCGATCGGCTATACATTTGGTCTAACAAAAGGGATTTCCCCACCCTAGCGAGGCTGGATCGAGCACTAATCAACAACGCCTTCACTGATGCATTCCCAAACTCCACCCTTACCTCCCAAATCGGTTCAACCTCCAACCACCTTCCCCTCATCCTTAACATTCCAACCTCCACTCCTAAATCCCATCGGTTTCGGTTTGAGAATGCTTGGCTAAAATGCCATGGCTTCCTCCCCTCTACCATCCCCGCCTGGTCTAACGCTTGGGTCCCGAACGAACCGTCTGGCGATCTTGTTGCGAGGGTCAAGGCCTTCCGGCATGCCACTAGGACCTGGTCCCATAAGCAATTTTCACACCCATTTGACTATCACAATGCCTCTTTCATTATGCTGCTACTAGATGTGTTCGAGGAAATCCGTTTGTTGTTTGCAGGGGAATGCCTGCTGCGTTCATTGTGTAGGGAGAGAATTGTGCTCCTCGTGGCGCAACGAGCTGCTTACTGGAAGTAGTGCAGAAAGTTCAGAGCTCTATGGGAAGGCGACACAAACACACGCTACTTCCATGCCAGGGCCTTGGCTCGTTCTTACCGGAACGCGATTCGTGTCCTAGAGATCGATGGCGTGCCCCTGGTTGTGCACGATGACAAGGTGACCATGCTCACTGCCTACTACTCGAACATCCTAGGCGCGCAAGGCGGTCACATCCTGGGAACGACCTCGACCACATCTACGATAGCCACGATCGAGCGGAGCTGAGCACACTGCTAGCTCCGTTCACGGAGGAGGAGGCCAGGAGCACTGCTCGTGCTATGTGCCCCTTCAACGCCCCGGGCCCAGATGGTGTTGGTCCAGGCTTCTATGCAATGGCTTGGATAAGTGTCAAACCGGCACTCATGCGCTTCCTTCACGCATTCCGTGATGAGGACGTCGACCTGCAGCGCGTCAACCGTGCACTGATCATTCTGATCCCAAAGATGGACGCTGCTGTGACTCCATCCGCCTTATGTCCGGTATCACTACAAAACTTCCCCGGTCAAGATTCTAACAAAACTGCTCACATCGCGCCTGCAGCAGCAGATCTCCAAGCTCGTAGATGTGGACCAAACAGGCTTCATCAAAGGACGCTCCATACCTAAAAACTTTGTGCTTGCAACGGAGTTGGTATAGTGCTGCCACAAACACTGGGCACCAACACCGGTAATCAAGCTAGACTTCGCCAAGGCATCCGATTCAGTCAACTAGGCCAGTTTGTTCCAGATCATGGAAGCATGAGGGTTCCCAGACAAATGGATTAGATGGATGAAGCTGCTGCTCTCAACATCAAAATCAGCGGTGCTCGTCAACGGAGTTCCTGGTCCTTGGATACAATGCAGACGCGGTCTCAGACAAGTACTTAGCGAGCTAGCAAGCGTTGCTGCTTTCCACAGCGGGGCGGGCTGTCCTGATCAACGCGATGCTCACTGGTGTCCCAACCTATGCCATGGAAGCCATGCTGCTACCGCCGGGCGTCTTGGCTGCCATCGATGTGCGGCGCAGGGCGTTTCTATGGACAGGCTCAGACAACACCTTGGGTGTCAAGTGCTTGGTCGCTTGGGAGACTACCTGTCAGGCTAAGGAAGATGGTGGGCTCAAAATCAAGCGTCTTGACACCCAGAACGCCTGCCTCCTACTTAAGCTTCTGCATCACCTACACCATCCGCAAGGTTCAGCTTGGGCTTAGTGGGAAACCAATCAGATCAACCTCTCTGACCTCACAGGTGATTTGGCCGGAACACACTGGTCGGCGCTTAGGGACCTGCTGCCGGCGTACCAGCAATCACGGCGGTGTCAGTAGGGAACGACAAGGATACATCATTCTGGCATGATACTTGGTTGGTACAAGGACATCTAGCCCTAAAGATGTCGGCTCTCTTCAGCCACTTTGTTGGCCGTTCGACATCGGTGCACGACGTTCTGCACACGAACGTCCAGAACCTCCTCCAACAACACCTCAGCTCCCAAGCTATTGAAGAGCTTCATGTGCTTGGCTCCCTTCTTAACGATGTCCAGCTCGATGACACAACAGATCAGCGAACAAGCTTCTACCAAGATGAGGTCGGGCGATTACTGTCCGGTGTCATCTACCGTGTGTCCACAAGAAGGGAACAACCATGCCCCTCCTTCAAGTTTGTGTGGCGTCCAAGTTTTTCACCTGGCTGCTGACGAGGAATAGATTCAACTGCATAACAGCCATTGTGACCAAAAACATCCTTCAGGAGGCAACTTGTGAAATCTGTGGACAAGCTGATGAAACTACGGATCACATCTTCTCAGAATGCAACTTTGTCAGGAACTTCTGGAGTCGAATTGGCTAGGACCCTGATAAGATTGCACTGATTGCAGAACTTTGGCTCACTCAAACACCACCAAGAGTCCATGTTGACGTAGCCCATCCAACCATCCTTCTTTGCTGCTAGGAGATCTGGAAACATAGGAACGAAATTGTCTTTAGAGGACTGCAACCAAACGTTGATCACCTGGTCGCCGCTTGCAAAGAGTCAGCACGCTCTTGGGCCTGCAGGATACCGCGACGGAATACTTCCCTAGCTACCAAATGGAGAAACTCCTTTGACATGTAATCTTGCCTAATATTTTCTTACATGATGTAATCCTATTTGTACTTATGGGACTTCACCCCTCCCACTCACCGGCTTTGCCGGAATCTGTGGAATGAAATCAGGTGGGGATCTTTTTGATCGCCCGACATTTGTCTAAAAAAAGCCCAAGCCACCAGAACCAAGCCTTCGGCGAAGACAACTGCTCAGTTTTCACTATGAGCTACTAGACGCTTTGAAGTTTTAACAAATCGTGGTTCAGTATGTTATGTACTGAAATTACTAGCGTAGAGTATAACCGTAGTGGCCGTCAACGAAGTTCATTCTGGTGCTCCGTTGAACAAACACATTGGCCTTGAACAATGCAACCATGTTTGTGCTGTTTCGATCCGTGATACTAGCTGTTTTGCTTCACACCGTACTTAAGCTTGTTCGGCCATCCAGCAGTGCTTTTCTCTCACATCAAATCAGCACCAGCCACCTGCCGCCTGCCAGCCAACAATATTTTTCTCTCACAACAAATCAGCATCAGCCACCAGCCAGCCGAACAAGATAGATATGAGTAGGTCAATGCCATACACTACCATGTCGTCTAGCAAATCCAGTAGAATCAGCTGGTTGTGTCTCCCTAGCTAAGCTAGCGGACTGTTGCCACCTCGGAGCAGGGTTGTTTCCGGACGTATGCACCAGCTAACCAACAGTGGCAAGTGGCAACTTGGAAGCAGCCAGGACGTTGCCAAGTGCTCGTCCTCTGGCCGCAGCGGATCCACGTCTGCGCCCAGAGCCGGAACACCACCGGCGTTACAACTGCAAGAAAGGCCGGCGCCGGCGACCACTACTGCTGCAGCTGCACGCAGCCGGGTCCTGATGGGGTCAGTGCCGAGCGCCAGCGTTGGGCACTAGGGACTTGTAGCTGGCTGGATGCATTCACAGACAGACAGACGGTGCCAGCTTGACCGAGGCCGACGAGAAGTCGGCCGGCCCCCGCGCGCCGGTAGGTGGCAGCAGGTCCCTCTCCTCGTGGAGCCGCGCCGAACGGAGCGGCGGTGACCCCGCCGCTGCCTCCACGGTCCACAGTCCACACACAACACGAGCGGCTGCCTAGGCCACTTCGGCCTATTGTTGTGTGCTTTGGTGCTCAATTAATGTGTAGATTCTTTGGAGCAACGAACTGGCTGTTTTTGGCCGTCCGAGATTCTAATAATTAGCGCCTAGAATGCGGATCATGAAAGAGTGTTGGATTGTGAAAAGCTTTTCCGACATCATAGATCCATAGATCATGGAGTGTTGGATTACTGCTTGTGATGTCACTTGTCTCTCCATTTTAACAGCGGTAGTAGTACTTCTCCCACCATACCATAAGGGCAACTGGGCCTCAACTCCTAAGAGCAGGCACAGTAATACATCTCAGCTTGCTTATAGTCGAGCCACATCAGCAAATGCCGAGAGAGAAACATGGAAAAACAGCTAGCTTGTCGCAAGGCAGAGCGCCGAGCGCTAGCACGCTTCCCATGATCTGTGGCCCTACCAACCTCTTTTTTCATTAGCGGCAAAGTGGGTCTGAGAGACAAAGGTGGATGAGAGAAAGTGAATGGGTCCCACATATAACAAAATAACTATATTTTAATCTAGTAAAAAGACTAGATTGTTGTATACCTAGGATGTTATATTGACCTCCTGCTGACTTGCTTGGCTTATTAACCCCTAGCGGCTGGCGCTTATCGTGACTAGAATACTAGATCTCGGTGCCTGACATGACGCCAGGCGTGCGTGCCCACACGTCAGTGACCACCAGCTCACGATGTGCAACAGCAGTGCCTCCGTCCCGTACGCAGGGGCAGTGCTGCAAGACTTACGTAACGCAACATCGAGGAAGCTAAGACGACGTACGGGCGGTGGCGAAGGACGATAATGCGCCATATGTGACCTTAGACGGGAGGCGTTTGTGCCACGGCGGCACGGCGGAGACGCCATCGCCATGAGCAGACAGAGCGCTGAAGGCGATCGACGTTGACTGCTCGGTGCTCGCTCGCTCGTCGTTCAGCTCCTGCGCGATCAGCAGCGGCGGGCGCTGGGCTAATTTCTATTTAACATATTCCGAGTGAGACAGGGACCAGCTGCGTGCCCTGTACCCTTCCAGGTTCAGTAGGGCAAGTCGTGGTCCAATTCGATCGCTAGGAACATTCCGAAAGGAAGCTTTATTTTCTGTCCGGGGACGACAGTGGCCACTGGCCACACCGTGCCGTCGGCACAAGGCCCGTGGCCAATAGGCTCCGAATTTTTCTTCTGATGACATGGACAGGGCTAGTTCGATTCAGAGTTGGCGCCGAGCTTGTCTTCAGAATGACTTGTCATGAATAACTCGAAATATAAATATACTAGTTCAGTCGATCAGGGAACTGAAGAAATAGAGACAAATGCAACACGCAGAGATCAATCGTCTGCATGCGTCATCATGCTTCCAAGAGTGTACGTAGGTACGGCGTCCAACACATGTCAGCAAGTTTTTCACATGCCAGCAAGCAAAGGCACTGCCTGTTTCATGACCCGCTTGCATTGGCATGCATGGTTTTAGACGAATCCGGCCTCTTGCTACGGGGCGTGGAGGAGCCAGAATTTGGTGCAGTCTTCGTTTCACCGCTCCTAGTTATGTCAAAAGGGAGATAAAACGGCCTCTTTCTACGATGCAATGCACGGAGGAGCCAGATCTACGGCAAACTTAACCCGATATAATTTGTTTGTTTATAATCGAAGACGAAGAACACGTCATGAGCATAACGTCTAGTAACAGGCCCTTTATTTTGTGTTGTTAGTTGACAGCATTAGATTCTAGTACAAATTCAAAGCTATAGTAGTACTGTTGAGCTAAGAGAAAGCAATGCTATTAATCATGTTTCTAATACTAGTGACGTCAATACACACAAGTTTACCTTGGAGCAGTACCATAGTACATTCAGTAAAAGCTTATCCTGTGAGCGTAACACTCGCAATTTGGCCAGGTGTCGTGCCGTTTCACGTAGAGAGGGTAGGGGCACATGAAAATGTGTGCAGGGGTTCAGGCCGCAGCACGGACACTCGTCGTCAGTTGAACGCTTCTCTGAACTGAACCCCTTTTCTGTTCATCATCATCATAGAAAAGTGTGGTTGGAGTACATTCTCGCACATGTAGTATCGTCGTAGCACGAGATTCTTGGCGCCGTACTTACGGAGAATATATATACTGGAGTACTAGCTATAGTACAGTATAGTACTAGTAGTAATTTGAGGACAAATAGATACTAGATGTGTAGGTCAGCACATAGTCACATGGACGAGAGTACGCGAGACACCGTAAATCAGGTGGCTTGCCTTCCATTGGCCCAGCAACGCATGCAAAAAAGGTGCTACTGTGTACTGTACTAGATTTTTTTTTGCGAGGATGTAATACTAGATTATTAGATGTGACTTCCCCAAACAAGATAAACAGTTTAATTAACATGTACAAACAACCTTGCTTGCTTACGATTTGCTCAAGAGCTTACGACGATTGAGCAAGTACGACGGCTATAGCTCTTTGGAAAAAAGGAACTCGCACGCGATGATTCCTTCCTTTTGCCGGCAGCCTGCAAATGCCGGTGATCCAGGGCTCCAGGCAGCAGACACCGGATCGACAGGGCGTCATGCATAAGAGGAAAGCTCTGAAGACCGGTGGCTGAAGACGGCGTTACTATTCACCGTCACATTGTTGTCGGTTCGGTCGGTATGGCGTATTGTCTTGCGCCGGTAGTTAGCGGTCGTTAACAGCTGATTAGCTGGCTTAGTCGGTTGTCTTGAGTCGGTTGCCTTGGTCTATAAAGGGCAGACTCCTGTAACAGAAAGGATTATCGAATGAATGAAATATCTGAACCCTGAATATTCTATTCCTGTCCAGTTGTTGTTCTTGCTAATCTTCCCCTGTTCTTGCTGATTCCTATCCCACATTCTATCCTGTTCCAGTTATCCGTCAGAACCTTGACCCGGGTTCTGACAATTGGCTGTATCCAGAGCCCGTGATTTGTGCCGGAAATTCTTTTTTCCCACAAATCGCAGCGTCCTGGCGCCGGGTCGCAAGCCATCCAAGCATCAGCAGGCGATGGCGCAATCCGTGGATGAACTCAATGCCAAGATCGACAAGCTCTCTACTCGGTTCGAGAGTTTCCAGGACATGATGCGAGAGTCCCTCGACAAGTGGAGCGGATTGGCACTACACCACCAACCGTCCTTTGGCAACAAATGGACTGCAATAGAAAGTTTGATGCGTTGCAGCCCTTCCAAAACAACCACCGCACGCGCCCACCTCGGCAATTAATAATTACCCCGTCATTCCATCCACACACAGAGCCGGCGGCAACCTCCTCCTTAGTAGAGGCGAGATCCCCATAGGGCCTGCGGGGAACCCTCAAATCCCCTCTCAGATTGGTGGTCTCTCTCCTCGGCATGCAGCCATCTTCCTCGAATCAGCCCCCTGTATTAGATCAGGTAGCGGTGAGAATGGGCAATCTTGCAACCAGATCGATCTGGAGATTGAAGGCATCACCGTATACTGCCCTCACCTTGGTGCTCTCCAAACTGCAGTTATTTTTCCCAATTGAGGAGCCGCAGAGATTGGGGAAGGTGATGCTGCAATCCAAAGGTGATCTCACGTTTCCCTCCTGTCAACGCAATATCCCGTCTAGGGGCCTCGATGGTGTGGTTCTGAGGTATTATCTCCTCTTCCTTCAGATGTGTTCCCCGTCAATTTTATCCTAAATCCCTAAATTCTTTTGTATCCCGAAATTAGTTTCTGTTAATTGTGTTCATATTTATCTTGAATCTCCTTTTGACGTACGATTTTATTTTTATCCAACAATGCAGTGGAGGGATGGTGGTTAATTACCGTGGCCTTGCAGATGGGATCTGTATATGAACAAAATTATCTGACTACTTTTTATGTGTAGTGGTGTTGCAAGCACAATGAAATATAAGAAAGAAGAATTCGGTAACTTCCCTTGATTCATTAGTCGTTACTATTTTTATTTTTATTGATTCAATAACTAAAAATGTGTTTGCTCATGCAGTTTCCACAGATCTTCTGTTTTTTTTTTGTGTGTAGTGTGCAGATTATACGAGGTCACCGGGCCAGCTTGCAGAACAACCATTACGGTACTGTGTTCTTACTTTCTTAGCATCTCTTTTCAATAATATATTCTTTTTTGTCCTGCACTGCACCTAGGGTAATTTGCATCTTACAATTATAAATATAGCAGCTCATACGTTATCTTACACATATATATTTGTTTACTAGTTCCCATAAACACCTAGATTATTAGACAGATAGATGCACATGCTTGACATTTCCTTAGGCATGATTGGATCAAATGGCTCAAGTTCCTGATATTTTTATTGATTTCTTACCTCAACTATAACAGTCACACTGACTCAGCTTCTGTTCTTATGCGGTGCAGCTGAAACTTTATGCAGCCTGCATACAACTAATTACGGGTGTTAACTGGTACGATTTCAATAATGTCTAAATGTATTCAGATGTCCAATCAGCATAATCAGCAGGTTCACACAAATGTAGGTCACACGTCTTAACTAATCCAAGCTTGTCATTCTTCATGATGGAGCCAAATTTGTGCGGGTGTATTATTATATTTATATAATGGATCAATCCCAGATCTTACAAGTAATAACTTAAATTTTAGTGTTTTGTATTTGTTGCCGTCAACAGTTAAAGTATCAGCAAAGCATGCGTTACTTACAGAGTATATTGCCATTTCAGGTGCAAAACATCGGTTAAATATTTCACATAATGGATATCACCTGAAGCAAGATGTCACAAATTTGGCGGATTGGTAGCATTAGTATCTAGAATTTATGTTTTTATGATAAGTTGGTTTTGTTCCAGTTTTTTTAGAAGAAATTGTGATGTATGTGTGCATTCTGTTCTGACATCTATACATGTACGACATATCTTATGTAATATACTGGAATTGGTGCAATAAATTATAATATTCATCTCAATTGTCACATTCTTTTATGTATTGTATATAAACTATAAGGTCATGCATCTAAATAAATAATTTGGTCAAGCCCAAAATACAGGGTACCGGTGAGTAAACGCGTTTCCTCTCTTTGGACATACAACGCATATAAGCGTTGTTATATCCCATTATATCCGTAGCTAGATTGCAACGCTTATATGTTCTACTTACCAACACATAAGTATGCGTTCCAACAGACCCTTGCAACGCCACTTCTAGCAACACATAATAATGTGTTGGTATAGACCCCTGTAACATATATTTAGACATTTAGCAACGCATATATGCGTTGCAAAAGGGGTGTTCGTACTGCAGTGTGGAGGCACGGCGGACGACAAGTCTACCTAGGCCAGATAGATATGAGTAGGTCAATGTCATACACTACCATGTCGTCTAGAAAGTCCAGTACAACCAGGTGGTAGGTTGTGCCTCCCTAGCTAGCTAGCTGACTGTTTCCACCTCGGAGCACGGTTGTTTTCGTCCGGGCGCACGAGCTAACCAACAGTGGCAACTGGCAAGCAGCCAGGACGTTGTCAAGTGTTCGTCATAGCAGCCGCACTGATCAGTGCCCCCTTGGCTTAATTACTTCGGCCTATTGTTTTGTGCTCTGCAATGCTCAATGTGAAGATTCTTTGGAGCACCTGTTTGTTTTTGGCCTACATTCTAGTTACAAGCAGTTATTTAGAACGTGGATCGTGAAAAGGTTGGATTGTGAAAAGCTTTCCAGCAACATAGATTACAGAGAGTTGGGTTACTGTTTTTAATGTTACAAGTCTACGATACCAATACAGAAACGTGCTAGTGACTTAAACCAAAATAAAACTTCGTTGTATCCTTTCTTCTCTGTGATCTCGCAACACGTATCTAACGAGGGCGCCTCCTCTGTGGCAGTGGTGGAGCGTACAATAAAATTAGGGGGAGGGGCGATTTGATACTGTTTCTTGCCAGTTGGGTTGAGTTCATCTTATATTGTCAATAGATAGGGTATAGTTATGTGTAGGTCCATTGGTGACGCCCCTCCAACTTCAAGCCTGGTTTGTTTTAAATTGTTCTCTAGCACTGCTCATCTTCAATCTTCTATGTTAGTTGCGCTGGAGTCTGATAAATAACAACCAACGAACTCATGTAGAGAGATGTGAAGTCGAGCAAGGAGGGCCGCCGCTCAGGTTGGCGCCACTACACTCTGCCAGTGCTATGTGGTGTCAGACTGCCTAGTTGTGGGAGACTCTAGCACGCGTTGCGTCGTCACGGGCCTAGTGGGCTTTCTTGGGACGGGTCATTACCTTTCCAGACGACGGTCGTGGATGTGGTAGCTAGTTTTATTGGTTCCTTAACACTAACCCATCTCTACGGGTATCGCTACTTATCTCTCTACTATAAGCTTTTTCTCACGGACATGTCGTAGCACGTATAGTCAACTCACGCCGCTATCCACTAATTGTGTTGATCGATCGCCTGCCCCTAAGTATCTTGTAAAGCCTAGGGCAACCTAACTACCCAACGAGTAATTAATTCTCAAAAAAAAAAAACTACCCAACGAGTACAATCTTGACTCCTTGAGTCTGCTTGAACCCTAACCTACCATGACACAGTGCAATGACGAAGATCGGCACTGTTCGCTTGAACTTATCCGTCATGGAATAACGTTTTTCTCTCACAACAAATCAGCTTCAATCAGCTTATCAGTCGCAAAAACCATCAGCCGAAAACATAAGGCAGCATTTAGGTGTTGGACACTACTGCATCGCCTCACGTCGCCTCACACTTTGGCATTTTTCACAAACACTCCTTATCAACGCCTGAATGTGAGGCATACTTATAAAGATGGATGAGCCAAATCCATGTTGTAAGAAACACAGGCACATAACTTTTTTTTTTGCGACTCAACTTTTTCATTCATTCAAGATGCATCAGGGTTACAATCCGCAGTCACCAGGCCATCGACACAGGATGGGGCATACTGCCACTCACCCAACCTAGTGTCTCCTGAGACTTGCTTTGCTAAAGTATGAGCTACTCGATTACAAGATCTGCTAGCATATAAAAATTTGAATTCAGAAAAATGCATAGTAATATCACAAGTTTCCCTGATGATCGGCACAACTCTGGACCTCTGATTGACACCTACTTCCCAAAGCTTGAGCAGCTCTTGGCTATCAGTTTCAATGATCAAGTTCTGAACGCCGCTCTCATGAGCAAATACGGCTCCATCCTAACAGGCCAGCGCCTTCATGGTAAGGACATCAAGCCCATGGCGATACCATGTTGCACGACCCCCTAAGAATGTACCTTTTTAAATAACATAGGAGCATTATGGGGTGTCTAGGACACCTCCGATAAAAAAACTTCACTCTCGCTGTTTTCTAGGCAAACATTCTGGCCCTACTAATTCTAAATCCACTAAAATATAATTTTAGCTCCCAGATCCATGAAATTCATGGAGCTCCTCAAAGGACGCTATGGAAACTCATGTTTCGTGGAGTTGGAAAAATTACCCACTACTATTACTCATTACACAAACATGCCACATCGTTCTTTTTTCTTCCCCACCACGGCTCCTTGGACGCTCTTTCTCTCCCATTCATAAGAAAAACTCCGCTGCTAGAGCGATGCACTGTGCCTCAACCTGTCACACCCGGCCACACTCATTTGTGCCTCCCTCCTTGGCCACGCTTGGCAACGTCGTTGACGCTTCTCTCGTCCAGGAAAAACAGGCCTCACTACCACCAACAACCGTGCCACGCCTGACGTGGCCGCACCCTGCCGCATCCGGACAGGCCTGCTTCTACATTCTTATCTTTTTGCATATGTATTTAGATCTATGGTGGAGCTCTTTGAAAGTCCTATGTTTGGTGTTGGTAATTAGTGACAATGCCTAAGTACTAATCCTATGCCTAAGTTATATGTAGCATATGAGGATTAGTACATTCCAAGGTTGGTGGCAAGATGGACATGGTGATCATGATGGCCACACTTGGATTTGGACGCAACCCTACGTGATCAAGGCAAAGGTATATGCTTAAGGGTTGTGTTTTAGTAACCAAGACACCTAGTGGGTGTGGTTACATTATAGGATAGATAGCCGTACTATAAAGAGGGGGAATGACGCGGCTATTGAACTCCTAAGTGCCTCTAGGTGTGCATTTCATGTCATATGCATTTGGATAGAACTAATAACGCCTCGAAAAATGATTGTGAAAATGCTAACACACATGCACATGGTGATGATCACTTGGTGATGTTAGCACATTTGCGAAGGCGATGGAGTTTGAGCGGTAGAGAGGGTTTGGGGCTCTCTCTCCCTCCCGCCGAGCTTGCGAGGCGGGATTCAGGCATTTTCGAGGAGTTGAAACGACTATTTTCCACTACGCCGGAAGTCGGAAAAAAAAACGGAGGTCACAGGAGTGACCGGACGCTGGACCGGACGCGGTCACTGTTTGACCGGACGCGTCCGGTCAGTGTCCAGTGTCTGCGCGAGTTTTCAGCTTTTTGATCGGACGCGCAGCGCGTCCGGTCACAGTCGACCGGACGCGTCCGGTCGTCCAGGGAGCTTACTGGACTCCAACCGGACGCGGGCACTGTGGCGTCCGGTCAGTTCTTCAGCGCGTCCGGTCACTGTTTCGTTGGAGCGCTGCTCAGACTTGACCAGCGCGTCCGGTCCGTCTCGGGACCAGCGCGTCCGGTCAAGCCCGGCGCGTCCGGTCGTTGCGACCAGCGCGTCCGGTCGGTGTTTCACGAAAATAGCCGTTGTGTGACCGGCGCGTCGGGTCAGTTTGACCAGCGCGTCCGGTCAGTGCGACTTCGGCTATTTCAAGTGAGTAACGGCTATATTCGAAGGGGTACGTCTATAAATACTCGTTGGCCGGCTCAAGGCTCTCTCTCTTGGACATTTGACATACTTGTGAGCACTTTGAGCTAAGCAACTCCCCTCCCACTCATCTCTCTTGCTTCTTTGCATATTCGAAGTGAGATTGAGTGATCCAAGTGCATTTGCATTGTGAGATAGCATCTAGTTGGCACTTGGTGGTTGATTTGCTGCGGGATTCTTATTTCTCTTGGTGGTTGCCGCCACCTAGACGGCTTGGAGCAGCTTGGAGGCGTTGGCAAGAGTTGGTGATTGTTCTTGGCCACCTCCGGTGATTGTGAGGGGTTTGTGCCTACCTCGGCGAAGCGCCAAAGGCAACATTAGTAAATTGCTCGTGTCATTGCAACCTTTTGCCATTTGGTAGGTTCTTGTGGTGCCTTTTGAGAGGCTCGGTGTGAGACTGATTAGCCACCGAACCACGTGGTAAAGAGGGACACAACGGGGACTAGCGTGCCGGCAAGCACGTGAACCTCGGGATAAATCTTCGTGTCATCACTTTCATATTGTGATTGATTGATCCCGGTGTTCGGTTGTTTTTGGTATTCATTGTTGATCATATTGGTTGGCTCAATACTTCGTCCCTCGGTGAAACCCTCCTAACTCAACTCCGCATTACTTTCTTAGTTATCTTTGCTAGCTAGTTTGCTTTGCTAGAGTAGCTCTTTTGTGTTGCTTGCTAGTTGTAGTTGTAGTTACCTTCTCAGTTTAACTTGTGCGGTTGAGTGCCAATATACTAGAATTGTGAATTGGATAGGTGGCTTGCAAACACTCCGTAGGCTAAGCAAAACTCGCATCTCGCTATTTGTTGTATTGATAAACTTGTTTAGCTTGTCTTTGTAGAAAATTTTAAAAGGCTATTCACCCCCCTCTAGCCATCAAGACCTTTCAAGTGGTATCGGAGCCGTGGTCACCGTTTGCAAGGCTTAACAACCTCGGTGCAAGATGGCTCAAGTTATGTTCAATCATGTTAATGGCAAGCCTCCATTCTTTGATGGTGTCTCTTCCTTTGATCATTGGAAAAGGAAGATGAAGCAATATCTAGGCAATATACATGAGAAGGTTTGGGATGTGACCAAAGAAGGATACATCATTCTTGATGAGGAAAATCTCACTCCAAATGACGGCATCAACAAACAATGCAACACGGCGGCACTTGACACAATCTACCGTGCCAATGATGACAAAGTTTTTGAGCAAATCAAAGATCTTGAAAAGGCAAATGAGCTTTGGATAAGGCTTGAAGAAACATATGAAGGCACTTCAATGGTAAAAAGTGCCAAGCTATATATGCTCAAGGACAAGTTCTCCACTTTCAAGATGAAGGATGATGAATCCATCCCGGAGATGTTCTATAGGCTCCAAGTCATTGTCAATGATCTTAAGGGGCTTGGAGAGAAGGTTGAGGACAAGGACTTCTCACACAAGTTTTTGATGTGCTTACCCAAGAAGTTTGCCACCTTGAGAAGAATGATCTTTAGAGAGGGATTGGACAAGGTCAAACCAACCGATGTACTTGGAGATATAATGACCGATGCCCAATACAATGATGATGAAGATGAGGTAGAAGAGAAGAAGGAGACCAAGGTCAAGCAAGAGAAGCCCATTGCATTCAAGGCTTCATCTTCTAAGGGCAAGAGCAAGGTGGAGAGTGATGATGATGATCCATTCGATGATGAGACCATGGCCCTCCTAGTGCACAAGATGGGGAGGTTCATGAAGAAGAAAGGATATGGTGCAAGAAAGAGAAGGGACTTCATGAAGGCAAAGGAGGTGCTTTGCTATAATTGTAATAGCCCCGATCATGTAGTGGCAAAGTGTCCCTATGAAGACAAAAGATATCATGATGGGGAGTTGAAGTTGAAGAAGAATAAGAAGGACAAGAAGGAGAAGAAAGAGAAGAAGAACTTCACTATCAACAAGAAGAAGAAGAGTGGTGGTTATGTGGTCACTTGGGATAGTGACAACTCCGATAGTGATGATGATGAAAGCTCTAGTGATGATGAGAGGACCACTCGGCGAGCCATTGCAAGCATCGCCCTCTCCAACAAGTCATCCATCTTCGACACTACATCGACATGCCTTATGGCCAAGCCTACCAAGGTAAAATATGATGATAGTGATGATGATTCTTGTGCTAGTGATGGTTGTAGGAGTGATGATGAGGAGGATGAGGACTAGTCCAAGGATGATCTATTGTGCATAATAGATCAAATGAGCAAGGGCTACAAGAGGACAACCAAGAAATACAAAATCTTGGAACAAGAGCTCATTGCCAAGAGCAATGAAAATGATGCCTTGATGGAGGAGCTTGTTGCTCTCAAAAAGAGTAAGGAGTGCAAAGGAATTGAACAAGAGCTCAAAGCTCTTAGGAAATCCTTTGATGAGCTAGAGGCCTCTCGTGAGTGTCTAAAGGAAGACCACGAGGACCTCGAAGTTGCTCACACTAGGCTTAAGGAAGCCCACTCCTCTCTACTTGAGCTCATCAAGGAAAAGGACCTCAAGTTGGAGAAGCTCATGAAGGAAGCTAAGGAGGAGCAAGTGATTGTCACTTGTGATATTGGACTAACATGTGATATTATTGATGATTCTTTATGTGTTGGTCCTACTAATGCTTCATGTAGCTCATCATCATCCACCACAACCAACTCTATCTCTACTACTAGTGATTCATCACTTGTGGTTGAGAATAAGACTCTCAAGAGAGAAGTGGATGATCTCACCCGCGCATTAGGCAATGCCTATGGTGGGGATGCCCGCTTGCTAAAATGCTTGGGTAGCCAAAGGTTCTCTCTTAACAAAGAGGGTTTGGGCTATACTCCCAAGAAGGGCAAGGCGGCCTTTGCTACTCCAAAGTCTCGCTTTGTGAAGAGCAATGGTCGTTATTGCAATAGATGCAAGCAAGTTGGGCATCTAGAGATTAATTGTAATAAAATGAACAAGAACAACAACAAGTTTCATGCTAAAATGGATTACATTCCTTTTGATTCTTGTTATGTGCTTACCAAGGGTGAGAAAGGTGTGCATGCTAGGTTTGTTGGTACACCAATTGTGGGTCCAAAGAAGAAGGCCATTTGGGTACCAAAGAGCTTAGTTACTAACCTCCAAGGACCCAAATAAGTATGGATACCTAAGAAACATTAATTTATTATGTAGGTAAATTACAAGGCCGGAGGAAGGCATTGGGTGCTTGATAGTGGGTGCTCTCAACATATGACCGGTGATTCAAGAATGTTCAACTCTCTCAAATCAAATGATAGTGGCATTGATAGCATCACATTTGGTGACAATAGCAAGGGTGATGTGAAGGCTCTTGGAAGGATTGCAATCTCACATGATCATAGCATTTCCAATGTGCTCCTAGTTGAAAAGTTGAACTTCAATCTTCTCTCAGTTGCTCAATTGTATGATCTCGGTTTCAAGTGCATATTTGGTGTTGATGATGTGGAGATAGTTAGTGTTGATGGCTCTAATTTGATCTTCAAGGGCTTTAGATATGAGAATCTATACTTGGTTGATTTCAATGCTAGTGACACTCAACTTTCAACATGCTTGCTCACCAAATCAAGTATGGGTTGGTTATGGCATAGAAGACTTGGTCATGTTGGCATGAAGCAATTGAACAAGTTAGTGAAGCATGACTTAGTTAGAGGCTTGAAGGATGTCACATTTGAGAAAGATAAGCTATGTAGTGCATGTCAAGCCGGAAAGCAAGTAGGCAACACTCATCAATTGAAAAGCATTATGAGTACTTCCAAGGCATTTGAGTTGTTGCACATGGATTTATTTGGGCCAACTACATATACAAGCATTGGTGGCAACAAGTATGGCTTTGTGATTGTGGATGATTTCACTAGATATACATGGATATTCTTTCTTGGGGACAAGAGTGATGTATTTGACATATTCAAGAAGTTCATCAAGAGAGTACAAAATGAGTTTGAGACCACAATCAAGAAAGTGAGAAGTGACAATGGAAGTGAGTTTAGAAACACAAGAGTTGATGAGCTATGTGAGGAGCTTGGAATCAAGCATCAATTCTCGGCCAAGTATACACCTTAATCTAATGGCCTAGTTGAGAGGAAGAATAGAACTTTGATTGATATGGCAAGATCAATGTTAAATGAGTATAATGTGAGTCATTCATTTTGGGCCAAAGCAATCAACACGGCTTGCTTCTATAGCAACCGCCTCTATTGCCACAAGTTCTTAGAGAAAACACCATATGAGATCTTAAATGGAAGAAAGCCCAACATTGCATACTTTCGGGTATTTGGTTGCAAATGCTACATCTTGAAGAAGGGCACTAGATTGAGCAAGTTTGAGAAGAAATGTGATGAAGGATTCTTACTTGGTTACTCCACTACTAGCAAAGCTTATAGAGTTTGGAATTTGACTAGTGGTTTACTTGAGGAAGTTCATGATGTTGAGTTTGATGAAACAAATGGCTCTCAAGATGAGGAAAATAACTTGGATGATGTGAGAGGAACTCAATTGACTAATGCTATGAAAGAAATGGATATTGGTGATATTAGGCCAAAGCAAGTGATTGATGTGGATGACAACAAAGATCAAGTGCTCCAAAGTCCAATTACACAAGCTAGTGGGTCTCTAATGCAAAATCAAGTTAGTACATCATCTCAAGTGCAACAAGATCAACAAGTGGCTAGTTCATCATCTCCAACTTATGATCAACATCAACATCCAAGCAATCAAGTCCAAGTGCTTCAACCAACTAACATTGCAAGAGACCATCCATTGGATTCCATCATTGGTGACATACAAAGGGGAGTTCAAACTAGATCAAGATTGGCATCATTTTGTGCTCACTCTTCTTTTGTGTCAATGGAAGAACCCAAGGACATTGATAAATCATTGAGAGATCCGGATTGGGTAAATGCAATGCATGAAGAGCTCAACAACTTCAAGAGAAATGAAGTATGGGAACTAGTTGAGAGGCCTAAGGATCACAATGTCATTGGAACAAGATGGGTCTTTCGCAACAAGCAAGATCAAGATGGAATAGTAGTAAGGAACAAAGCAAGACTAGTGGCTCAAGGTTACACACAAATAGAGGGTCTTGACTTTGGTGAAACTTATGCCCCGGTTGCAAGATTGGAAGCAATTAGGATCTTACTTGCCTATGCTTGTGCTCACAATATCAAGCTATATCAAATGGATGTGAAGAATGCATTTCTCAACGGGTACATTCAAGAGGAGGTGTATGTGGAGCAACCTCCCGGTTTTGAAGATGACAAGAAACCCAACCATGTATACAAGTTAAGGAAGGCTTTGTATGGATTGAAGCAAGCACCAAGAGCATGGTATGAAAGATTGAGGGACTTCTTGCTATCCAAAGGATTTGTCATGGGCAAAGTGGATACTACTCTCTTCACCAAGAAGATTAGAAAAGACTTGTTTGTATTGTAAATATATGTTGATGATATCATATTCGGTTCAACCAATCAAGATTATTGTGATGAGTTTGGGAAAATGATGGCAAAGGAATTTGAAATATCAATGATCGGTGAACTTAGTTTCTTTCTTGGACTTCAAATCAAACAAATGAAGGAAGGAACATTTGTGAGCCAAACCAAGTACATCAAAGATATGCTCAAGAAGTTTGGCATGGAAGATGCAAAGGGCATTACAACCCCAATGGGCACTAGTGGAAGTTTGGATAGTGACAAGAGTGGCAACATGGTGGATCAAAAGCTATATAGATCAATGATTGGTAGCCTACTCTATGTGACGGCATCAAGGCCCGATGTAATGTTTAGTGTATGCATGTGTGCAAGATTTCAAGCCTCACCAAGAGAAAGTCATTTGAAGGCAACAAAGAGAATATTGAGGTATTTGAAGCATACACAAGATGTTGGATTATGGTATCCCAAAGGTGCAAGCTTTGAGCTAGTTGGATATTCGGATTCCGACTATACCGGCGACAAAGTAGAGAGAAAGAGCACATCCGGGACTTGTCAATTGTTGAGAAGATCACTTGTCTCATGGTCATCCAAGAAGCAAAATAGTATTGCACTATCTACCGCCGAAGCCAAATACATCGCCGCGGGTAGTTGTTGTGCACAAATCTTGTGGATAAAGGCAACATTAAAGGATTTTGGAATCAACTTTAAGAATGTGCCATTGCTATGTGACAATGAAAGTGCCGTGAAGCTAACCAACAATCCGGTTCAACATCAAAGGACAAAGCATATTGATGTTCGTCATCATTTCATTAGAGATCATTAACAAAAGGGTGACATTACTATTGAGAGTGTGGGCACCGAAGATCAATTAGCCGATCTATTCACCAAGCCACTTGATGAGAAGAGATTTCACAAGCTAAAGAATGAGTTGAACATACTTGACTTCTCCAACATGAGTTGATGCACCCCAATGTTATGACATGCCTCTCCTTCGAGCCCCAAGGTACAAATGGTTGACATGTCATACATTCTATGCTAAGGACTTGTTTAGTGCATCTAGTCATAATTTACATGTTCTAGGCTCATTCATGAAAATCAAATGACTTTGAAGTTTATATGGTGCCACTATTGTTTCCATGACTTGTATGATCTAGTGGTAGCATATAACTTGTTTAAGTAGCTTGTGATCCTAAGTGTTTAATCTAGATCACTTGTCTAAATATTTGCTTCAACATGGTGCATGATAACCCTTCTAGTGAGGTGTGAAGAAGCTTGCCCTTGGATCAAACCGAAGCATTTTATTTATGCAAGCAATCTAGGTTGAATCACAAACTTGATCCTCACCCCATAATTCAACATGATAATCTATCTAAAGTTGGTCACTTGTGGTCATTGGTGCCAAAGGGGGAGAAAATGTTGTTCACAAAGATAGACTCTAAAGGGGGAGAAAACCTAAAGGGGATAATTGATAAAAGAAGGGGATCAACTAAAATTTTAAGCACACAAGTAGGGGGAGCAAGCTCTTAAACATGAATGTTGCATTTCTCTGTGCACTTCATATGTATGATGCATAGTTATGCATTTCTTTTTCTCCGACACTTTGCTTGTGTGGTGACTTGCAAGTATAATTTGAATGATGTATTGAAGTACTAGCATGAATAGGAAGTAGTTAGATTTTTTCTTGCTTCATGTTTTTCAAAGTGGTACTAGAGCCTTGCTTATAATGTTGATCTCACGAGGTTTCTAGTTATGTTTGTGCTTTTCCAAGTGGTATCTAACTACACAAGGTGCTAAGACGGTGTTTATCGCTACTCCGATGGTATCACGCTTCAAAGGTCTATAATCTAAAACACTTAGCACCTATTGATAGTCAATGCTCCTATATTTTCCTATCTAAGCATGTATGCTTCCTAAATCCAAACATATAGCATACATGTAGGGGGAGCCATTGCTATCAATTTGAATTCATGATCATATGTCCATAATTCTTACACATGGTAATATACTTGGACAATGTGACATGGGTTCAATCAAAATTTTATCATAATATCTTTGTGAAAGGGTTGTCACCAATTACCAACAAGGGGGAGATTGAAAGTCCTATGTTTGGTGTTGGTAATTAGTGACAATGCCTAAGTACTAATCCTATGCCTAAGTTATATGTAGCATATGAGGATTAGTACATTCCAAGGTTGGTGGCAAGATGGACATGGTGATCATGATGGCCACACTTGGATTTGGACGCAACCCTACGTGATCAAGGCAAAGGTATATGCTTAAGGGTTGTGTTTTAGTAACCAAGACACCTAGTGGGTGTGGTTACATTATAGGATAGATAGCCGTACTATAAAGAGGGGAATGACGCGGCTATTGAACTCCTAAGTGCCTCTAGGTGTGCATTTCATGTCATATGCATTTGGATAGAACTAATAACGCCTCGAAAAATGATTGTGAAAATGCTAACACACATGCACATGGTGATGATCACTTGGTGATGTTAGCACATTTGCGAAGGCGATGGAGTTTGAGCGGTAGAGAGGGTTTGGGGCTCTCTCTCCCTCCCGCCGAGCTTGCGAGGCGGGATTCAGGCATTTTCGAGGAGTTGAAACGACTATTTTCCACTACGCCGGAAGTCGGAAAAAAAAACGGAGGTCACAGGAGTGACCGGACGCTGGACCGGACGCGGTCACTGTTTGACCGGACGCGTCCGGTCAGTGTCCAGTGTCTGCGCGAGTTTTCAGCTTTTTGATCGGACGCGCAGCGCGTCCGGTCACAGTCGACCGGACGCGTCCGGTCGTCCAGGGAGCTTACTGGACTCCAACCAGACGCGGGCACTGTGGCGTCCGGTCAGTTCTTCAGCGCGTCCGGTCACTGTTTCGTTGGAGCGCTGCTCAGACTTGACCAGCGCGTCCGGTCCGTCTCGGGACTAGCGCGTCCGGTCAAGCCCGGCGCGTCCGGTCGTTGCGACCAGCGCGTCCGGTCGGTGTTTCACGAAAATAGCCGTTGTGTGACCGGCGCGTCCGGTCAGTTTGACCAGCGCGTTCGGTCAGTGCGACTTCGGCTATTTCAAGTGAGTAACGGCTATATTCGAAGGGGTACGTCTATAAATACTCGTTGGCCGGCTCAAGGCTCTCTCTCTTGGACATTTGACATACTTGTGAGCACTTTGAGCTAAGCAACTCCCATCCCACTTATCTCTCTTGCTTCTTTGCATATTCGAAGTGAGATTGAGTGATCCAAGTGCATTTGCATTGTGAGATAGCATCTAGTTGGCACTTGGTGATTGATTTGCTGCGGGATTCTTATTTCTCTTGGTGGTTGCCGCCACCTAGACGGCTTGGAGCAGCTTGGAGGCGTTGGCAAGAGTTGGTGATTGTTCTTGGCCACCTCCGGTGATTGTGAGGGGTTTGTGCCTACCTCGGCGAAGCGCCAAAGGCAACATTAGTAAATTGCTCGTGTCATTGCAACCTTTTGCCATTTGGTAGGTTCTTGTGGTGCCTTTTGAGAGGCTCAGTGTGAGACCGATTAGCCACCGAACCACGTGGTAAAGAGGGACACAACGGGGACTAGCGTGCCGGCAAGCACGTGAACCTCGGGATAAATCTTCGTGTCATCACTTTCATATTGTGATTGATTGATCCCGGTGTTCGGTTGTTTTTGGTATTCATTGTTGATCATATTGGTTGGCTCAATACTTCGCCCCTCGGTGAAACCCTCCTAACTCAACTCCGCATTACTTTCTTAGTTATCTTTGCTAGCTAGTTTGCTTTGCTAGAGTAGCTCTTTTGTGTTGCTTGCTAGTTGTAGTTGTAGTTACCTTCTCGGTTTAACTTGTGCGGTTGAGTGCCAATATACTAGAATTGTGAAATGGATAGGTGGCTTGCAAACACCCCGTAGGCTAAGCAAAACTCGCATCTCGCTATTTGTTGTATTGATAAACTTGTTTAGCTTGTCTTTATAGAAAATTTTAAAAGGCTATTCACCCCCCTCTAGCCATCAAGACCTTTCACTCTTTCAAACGGTTTTCTCATAGCTCAAATCCACAATGGAGTTGCTTCATGACGGAGGAATCATTCCTAACGAGTCCCTTAACAACTCCACTAATTTGCAAACGTTCACTCAATTCTAGATCAACAATCGAATCCGATACGTCCCACGAGTTTCCTTTTTCGGAAAAATGAATTCCACCTCTTTTCCAATTTGGACAGTGCCGCACGCGCCGTTCATTCTCTTTTCACGCGCTCTGCCACGCACTGGTTCTCCGACCAGCTAATCAGCAATCCCACCAACCCAGCAACTTTTCTTTTTTTTGGAAAAGTTATTTCCGTAACTTGGAAAGTTACAAAATTATACTTGCAACTTTATGTATAACTTTTTGTGTAAAATTCATGACCATATTTTCTTAGAAAGTTGCAAAGTTATGCACATAGCTTTTTTATATATAATATTTTGCGAAACATAACTTATCAACACATTTCCTTTTATGAAGAAAAATCATTCCCACATTTTCCCTTTTATGGGAAAGTTACAAAATTGTATATATGACTGGTATGCATAACCTTTTTACGTAAGAACTTATCATCATAATTTTTCATCATACCATTTTAATTTTTTTTGAAAAATATTTTTATAACTTTTCATTGTTGGAAAGTTACAAGTTATACACATAAATTATGTGCATAACATTTTACAGAATGACTTGTTATTTTTTGCTTTTGTTTTTTGGAAAAAAATAATTTTATAACTTTTTATTTTTAGAAAAATACAAAGTTATACTCAAAACTTATGTACATAACTTTTTATTTAACAAATTATCATCACAACTTATTATTACAACTTTTGTAGATTTTTTATCATAAGATTCAATTAGATCGGAAGGAGAGAAAAAGTGAAAGAAGAGAGAATGGCGAAAAAGAGAAAAAATATGGTGCATTGTTTTATATTATACGTCTACAACTAGTATATGAATACATATGTGATCATGTAAAGTAGATAAAGATTAATGTGAGAAATTAAAAAAGCTAAAGGAAAGAGTAGAAAATAAAAAAACGAGAAAGATGGACGCACGTGCGGCATGCAAGCATTTGCACGCGTCTGACTTGAACGGCTTGGCTCCTCATAACAGAAAGAGGCGAGGGGCCTCCTCATAACCCAAAAAGGCAAGGCAGACACAGAGAATAGCAGAAGCTTTAGAGCTGGTATAATAATTGGCTTATAGTCAAGTAAATGATGTGGATGAGAGAAGAAAGGAGAGAGATGATAGCTTGGCTCTTATGCAAATAACAAGCTAGGCACGGATGCATATGCAGTAGTGGGTCCATGCACTAAGTGAATGTGAGAAAGATTATGAAAGAGAAGGTGAGGCATGTGTAAAACTAACCCCCTGTTCGGCTGAGCTTATCAGCACGGCTTATCAGCCGTGGAACAGTATTTTTCTCTCACAGCAAATCAGCCAGAGCCGGCTTATAAGCTAAAAAACAGCCTGCCGAACAGGGCCTAATAATAAAAAAGTTTCTAATAGACAAATAAGAGACTACTATTATATAGCTTGACACTTATAACTTGACTAATAGTGAAATATTTGACACTATTATTGGCCTTGTTCTCACCGGAGAAGAAACAACTCGTGGTGGAGAGTGTTTATTTGGACGACGGATGGTTCGGTGGATTGGAAACAAGCGAAGGCTCGTGAAAATGGAATTTGGGTCCCTTAACCATCCTAACTGCCCCGCCTAGCGTATGGCGCTTACCGTGACTCGCTGGCTGACATGTGGGCCCTTATACGCCAGCCGTGCGTGGCCACACGTCAGCGACCAGCTCCACGATGTGCCGTAGTACTGCCTTGGTACGCATGCAGGGGAAGCGCTGCGAGACGTACGCGCAACCTCGCAAGGAAGACGATGGGCGGGGCGGCGAAGGATAAGGTGCCATGTGAGCTCAGACGGGAGCCGCGCTTGGCGTTTGTGCCACGACGGCGGAGACGCCATCGCCGCCATGAGCCCATGAGCAGAGCTGAAGGCGACGTTTGAAGGCTCGCTCGTTCGTCGTCCCTAGTCTCCTACCCAATCACAATCAGCAGCTTTTGCTAAAAAAAATCACAATCAGCAGCTAGCGTTAGTTTTTCTCCGGCGCTGCCGCGCTAGCAAATTTGACATTCCCAAATGAGAAAGAGACCATTGCCCTTCCAGGTTCATGCTCGATCGAGAGGTAGAAGAGGAAACTGACGGGGAAACCAGGCCATTAAAAATATCGTTTTTTTATTTTAAGACTTCTTATTTGACCGTTGATCTTATTCAAAAATTTTATATAAATATTATTTTATTTTGTTATGACATTTTATCATTAAAGATACTTTAATAATAATTTATTTATTTTATTATTTGTATAAAAATTAAAAATAATGAAGAGTTTAAAAATAAAAAACGACACTGTCAGTAGAACGGAGGGAGTCCGTGTTGGATACGGCAAGTCGTGGTCCAGCTCGATCGCTACTACTTCTGCCTGCCGGCAGGAACATCCGAAAGGGAGCTTTTTCTGTCCGGGGACAGTGGCCAGTCACCCTACCGTCGGCAGAAGAACTGGCGGCCGTGGCCAATCGGCTCCGAATTACACTACTATTCTCGTTCTGATTATGACATGGACAGGGCTACTTCGATTCAAACCTGACTTAGATGCGAAAAGTTTTCGGAAAATGTCACATCGAATGTTTCGTGCGATATAGGAGTAGGTTTTCGGATATTAATAAAAAAAACTAATTACATAGCTTGCCTGCAAACCGCGAGACGAATTTATTAAGTATAATTAATCTATCATTAGCACATTTGTTACTATAGCACTTTGGTGTCAAATCACGGACTAATTAGGCTTAAAATGTTCATCTCGCGATTTCTAACCAGACTGTACAATTAGTTTTTTTCGTCTATATTTAATACTCTGTACATGTGCCGCAAGATTCGTTACTATAGTTTTTCGTGAAAAGTTTTTGGATCTAAACAAGGCGTCAGAGTTGGTGAGCTTCTCTTTAGAATGACCGTCACAAACTCGAAATGTACTGTACTGTACTAATAAAAGTCGATCAGAGGAACTGGAGAAAAATTAGAGACAAATGCAGCACGCAGAGATCGATTGACCATCTGCACGCGTCGTGCATTGCGAGCGACGGAGAGGGACTGCTTGCTTTTCTTCCAAGAGTTTGTGGGTACGGAGTACAGCATGTCAGCAAGCAAGGCGCAGCCTGTCTCCACTGGCCACCTCTCTCCGAACCTCATTCCTAGGGAGGCCTAGAAGAGACCCCTAAATTTCTGTTGGGGCGGTTTCTCCCTCCCGCCCGAGCACGGATCCACCGACGCGCGTATGTGGCTACCAGAGCCGAGCTCGTCCATGACGTGGCGGCTGGAGCCGAGATCGCCAGACACACCACCTTTTCTCGACGCCCGCCACCCGCCTCTTCCCCGACGAGCCCGCCCCGACCAGATTCCCGCCCTTGTGCCGGCGAGACCGCTCCCTCCGGCTGCCATCTCGGCCAGCTCCCTTTCCTGCGAGTTGTCCCGTATGTTATTCCGTACTAGAATAAATTTGATAACGCTATTTTGAGAGCTCCTACCAGAGTGAAGCCCAAACAATAGATTCTCAAAATAGGGAAACCTTAATTAAATAAAAAAAATAGAGGCTCTGATTTGAGAACTCTCGCCGGCAGTTTTTTGTCCTAGTTTTTTTTCGGGGAAAACACACATAACATGAGGATATTTTGGGGTACCACGCGCTTTGTCGCTCAAATGAAATGCATGGTCGGGACCGGGACAAGAAGTCTGCATCCTTGGATCGCAATTGGCAGGTATTCTTGCCGTTTCACGTAGAAGGATATATGTACTGTACGGGACATTAAAATATGTACTGTACGGGACATTAAAATGTGTGCTTCAACACTAGTTCGCCGTCAGCTGAACGCTTCCCAGAATATAATCCCTGGTCATCGTAGAAAAGTGTGTTAGGAGTACATTTATTTAGTATCGTCGTAGCACGAGATTTTTGGCGCCGTACTTACGGAGAATATATACGTATACTGTACGTACTAGCTATAGTACAGTAGTACTAGTAATTTCAGGACAAATAGACACTAGATGTGTACAGTAGGTCAGCACATAGAGTCATGTGGCGAGAGTACGCAAGGCACGGTAAATCAGGTGGTTTGCCTTCCATTGGCCCAGCAAAACGCAAGCAAAAGGTGCTAGATGTCGGACTTCCACAACAGGCTAGAGTAATTATAGAACTACTTTAATTCAGTTGGCAGCATCCTCTAAACAGTTTAATTAACATGTACTACCAGTACAAACAACCTTGCATGCTTACAATTTGCTCAGAGCAAGATTAATAATACAGCGGGCGCTGGCTATATGAAAACTTACCGTCAATCTATCAGCTCACTTGTATGATTGTTAGCTGGTTTACAGCCCACTTATCTGTCTCACAGATTTTTTTTTTTGGTTTTTGTGCATAAGCTCGCTATGAGCTTATAGTCCGCTTCTCTTCTCTTTTCTCTCGTCTCTTCCATGTCAGCGTACAGCCCACTTACAGGGGGCCTTGTTATACTTGCTCTCAAGAGCTTACGGCGACTATAGCTCTTTGGAGAAAGGAACTCCTCGTGCGATGATTCCTTTTTGCCGACGGCCTGCAAATGCCGGTGATCCAGGTCTCCTCCAGGCTGCAGACACCCGATCCACAGGGAGGAGCTGTATTCGTCGGTTGGTTCCCATCGAGATGGATGTAGTACAGCCAACTTGCATGCATCCGATTCATTCACCATGCATGTATGTACTCCCTCCGTCCAAGAAAACATGCAATCCTAGCACAGTATCATGGTTTAGTATCTCAAGTTTAATTAATTATAGATAAAAAAATATCAATATTTATGATATCAAATAAATATCATTAGATTCATTATGAAATGTATTTTCTTAATAAATTAATTTGAAGTCATAAATGTGAATAGTATTCACTAGAAATTTGGTCAAACGTAAACTACTTTTACCGGCATATAACCCGTAGTTGCATGTTTTATTGGACGGAGGGAGTACACGATGTGCTGTAAAGCTGACGTGATGACTGATGAGCTCCAGTCTCCAGGCTTCAGCTGACCTCACCTGCACAACTCCTCAGCTAGCGCTCAGCTGGGCTGTGTTGCCCCGGTCGTCTGCACTTGTAACCTGCAGGAAGCTTCGTTCACTCGCTCGTGGACATGGCCCATGGACATGCATGCATGCATGCATATGGATGGAGAGCGATGCCATGCCATTTCTACTGATGAGACCTAGCTAAGCTAGCTAGCCGCCGGCAACGTTATTACATTAACCTTGTTAATTACATAGTGACATAGCGGCCGGGATGCAAGCATATGGTTAGCTCTGCCAGGACGTGTTGTTTGACCTAGCTAGCTAAATAACCTACTCCTGCTAGCGCCCAGCGGTGTCCTCTAATCCTTCCACGTGGCGCGGCGCGGCGCCGTACGACGTTGAGCGGCCTGTCCTCTTGCACTGCGCACGCACGTACGCTACGCACTTGGATTCGGTCAGTCTCTTATTACTTTGATGATCCCACCCCAACTAGGACGTCCTGGAATTACTATATTGACAGCGTCATTTAGGCACTCCATCGAGGGTTCCAGCTACGCTAATCCAGGACGGACGGACGCGCTATGTATTTCCATGTGATGAATGCACGAACAAATTCCTAGCTTGTTTTGCACTACTGCCAATTCATTCCACAATTCTGTTTTTTTTTTGACGGGGGAAATCATTCCACAATCCTAGCTACGACAGCGATTTTATTTAATTATTTGATCGTCCGTCCGTCCAATCAAACTAGCGCAGTTTGACTACGCCAACAATGACAGTGAGCAGACCAACGAGGCATGCTCCCCTGAAATGCTTGCGGGCTCTTGGCTTCTCTGCCTGCACCTGCACGGCTGCACGCAGCACAGCACAGCACCGCCGCCTATAAACGCGCTGCAACGTCGCTCCCATGCCTCCCTGCAATGCAAGTAACACACCAAACCAAACACAGACAGACACCAGCAGGGAGCTGAGGCCGGCCGGAGCTCAAGATCCAGCGAAGAAGCCAGGGCACGCACGCTGCTTGCCATGGCTCCCTCGTCGTCGCTACGCCGCACGGCCGCGGCCTTCGTCGTCGTCGAGCTCCTCGTCCTGGCGTCTCTGCTGCCGCAGCTGCAAGCGGCCAGGACGACGCCGCCGACCGATGCCCAGGGACCTGTACAACAGCAGCACGAGGAGGAGGTGCGCGCGGCCACGACGACGACGACGAGTAGCAGCAGCTCCACACCTGTGTCGCCAGAGTTTGTGCAAGAAAGGCCGCCCCCGCTCGCCCTTCTGCCGCCGCCGCCGCCGCCGACCACCACTGAGGAGGCATCAGCGCCCCGCAGCCGGATGCTCGGCTCCGTGCCCAGCCCCGGCGTCGGCCACTAGCTATTAGATACCTCCACACCACACGTTGAGAAGTCAAAACAAACAGATGGAGAGACAGGATATCACCACCACACCACACGTTTATTTAGCCTTATTAAGCGCCGACTGCAGCGATGCGATGGCTACCTCTAGCAACATTCCGAACGGAAGCTTTTCGTGTCCTACTAGTTGGAGTAATAGGTAGGCGCCGTCGGCAGAGCCGCAGCGGAGAATGAGTCCATCTTCTCGCATTCTCGTGGAATCAGAGACAAGGAGATGCAGATGACAAGAAATTGAGCGTGTTGCATCGTCCTGGGGTCAGTGCCCAGCCGGATCCTGGGGTCAGTGCCGATCCCCGGCTTCGGGCACTAGTTTTAGCCTGGTACGTACCTCCTATGGCGGCGCTCTGATGACATACCACCACCTCGATCACGCTGCTAGTCTGCTTGCACCCTAACCTAGCATGACACAACGCAACGACGAGGATCTAAAACGCACACGTGTTTAGGCGTCGGGCACGACTGCATCGCCTCGCCTCGCACCTTGGCAGTTGGCACCGGATGATCGATCTAGAGTCTTTTTCACATAGACTGAACTTGTAACTTGAACAATTCATGAAAGTGAGGCATATTATTACAAGGGATGAGAGAAATGCATGCTGTGACACATAAGTATAACCTCTACAGCTTTTTTTAACAATCCATATTGGTTTATAATTTGGGACGGAGGGAGTATAAAATAGAGCGCTAACCGTGACTCGGTGTCTGACATGTGGGCCCTTATACACCAGTCGGGCGTGGCCACACGTCATTGACCAGCCCACGATGCGCAGTAGTACTGTCTCCGCTCCGTAGTCCGTACGTATGCAGGGGCAGTGCTGCGAGACGTACACAACCGCACGCAACGTCGAGGAAGACGACGGGCGGGGCGGCGAAGGATAATGCGCCATGTGACCTCAGACGGGGGGCGCGTGGGCTGCGCTTGGCGTTTGTGCCACGACGGCGGACTGGCTGAGACGCCATGGCCGCCATGAGCAGAGCTGAAGGCGACGTTGAAGGCTAGCTCGTTCGTCGTCCCTGCCCAGTGCCCAATCAGCAGCGTCGTTTTTTTCTCGTTGCTGCCGCGCTGGCAAATTCGACGTAACCAAATGAGACAGAGACCAGTGCCTTTCCTGGTTCAGGGCCTTCATGCTCGATCGAGATCTTGGCCTCGTTTAGATTGAAAAAAAAATAAACCTAATGAATAGTATCACTTTCGTCTTATTTGGTAAATATTATCGAATCGTGGACCAACTAGGCTCAAAAGATTCATCTCATGATTTCCAACTAAAGTGTATAATTAATTATTTTTTACCTACATTTACTACTTCATGTATGTGACGGTGAAAATGAAAAAATTCTACCTTTTAGGTGTATCTAAACGAGACCCTAGAAGAAAACTGACGGGAAACCAGTCACATAGTACGTGGCCTTGTTTAGTTCACCGATTCGGTGAATAAAACACTGTACCGAATCACTGTTTCTTTTTTGTTTTTATTTGGTAATAATTGTTCAAACATTGATTAATTAGGATCAAAATGTTTATCTCGCAAAGTACAACAAAACTGTGCAATTAGTTTTTAATTTCATCTATATTTAGTACTCCATGCATGTGCCGACATTTTAATGTGACGAGGAATCTTCTTTTTGTATAGTGGAATTTAAGGTGAATTTGGGGAACTAAACAAGTGTTGGATACGGCAAAGTCGTCGTGGTCCAGCCCGATCGCTACTACTTCTGCCGGCAGGAACATTCCGAAAGGGAGTTTTTTCTGTCCCGGGACAATGGCCAGTCACTGTACCGTCGGCAGAAGAAACGGCGGCCGTGGCCAATCGGCTCCGAGTTAGGCTGTGTTTAGATTGGGGTGTAAAAGTTTTGGAAACACAGTAACTTTTTTGTTTTTATTTGGTAATTAGTGTCAATCATAGACTAATTAGGTTCGAAAGATTCGTCTTGTGATTTACAACCAAGCTGTGTAATTAGTTATTTTTTTACCTATATTTAATGTTTTATGCATACGTTCAAAGATTTGATGTAACGTAGAATCTTATAAAATTTTTGCAACTTTGAAGCATCTAAACGAGGCCTGCTACTATTCTGACATGGACAGGGCTGGTACGATTCAGAGTTGGTGAGCTTCTCTTCAGAATGACCGTCACGAACTCGAAACGTACTGTACTAATACAGTCGATCAGAGGAACTGGAGAAATATTAGAGATAAATGCAGCACGCAGAGATCGATCGACCATCTGCACACGCGTCGTGCAGCATTGCGAGCGACGGAGAGGGACTGCTTGCTCTGCTTCCAATAGTGTAGGTACGAAGTACAGCATGTCAGCAAGCAAGGCGCTGCCTGGTATCCACAGCTCCCAACGACTTCGGCTCCTTGCTACGGTACACGGAGAAAGCAAGAACCGGTGAAATCTCGACTTCACGGGTCGTAGCTTATTTTCAGAAGAAAGATAAAAATGACTCGGGTGTACGGTGCAAGGAAAAGTCAGGTATAATTAACAAACTAAACCTAATATAATTTGTTTGTTTATAATCAAAGATGGAAAACACGTTATCAACATATATAATGTCTGGTACAAATGGAGATTTTATTTTTCCAGTAGGAGGAAACTATATGGTAATCAGAATTCTTTTTGAGCTAGGAGCAACTCCAATAGTGCCCCTACTTAAGCCCTCATAATGGATGCTCAGAACGAAAACACAACTACTTAAGCCCTCAAATTTGGATGGGCACCCAAATCCTCTCTCCAGACCTCATTTTTAGGGGCCTGGAGGAGGCCCATAAACTTCTATTGGGGTGGTTTCTTCCCTCTCACCCGAGCACGGATTCGCCGGCACGGCCTCCTCTTCCACTTTCCTATCGTTGGCAGACCTCTTCCTCCACTCTCCTCGCCCAGTAGCCCCTCCCACCAGTAGAGCGCCGCTCGTCTGTGCCCTACTCGCAACAGTCGGGACCACCGAAGACCCGCGCCACTCGTGCCCAGCTCACGGCAGACAGGGCAGAGGACCCCGCTCGCGACGGCTGTCGAGGGCCAAGCTCGCCCACGAGGTGGCGACGGGAGCTGTCCTAAGCTCACTCGACGCGCCACCTCTGCCGACGCCCATCATGCGCCTCTTCCCCGGCAAGGCTGCCCCGGTCGACTCGCTCCCTCCCTCTCCGGTGAGGCCACCCCGGTCGGCTCCCTGCCTTCCTACCGGCGAGACCGCTCACCTCAACTCCCTTCTCGGCCAGCTCCCTTCCTGGCGAGTTGTCTAGACATGGCCAAGTTAGTAAATGAAGAAGATATAGAAGAAGACAAATGGGTCCCGCATATTAATCCCTACTAGAATAAATTTAAGGACCTATTTTGAAAGCTCGTGCTAAGGTACAGCTTAGAAAATTGCTCTCAAAGGTAGGAAGAGTCCTCAAATTAAAGTATAGCCTGATTGGAGGGCTCTTTCCTGAGATACTCTAATATATTACATGTGGACTGGCTGGTTTCCTGCCCTGATTTTTTTTTAGGAAAAACACAGAACATGAGGATATTTTGGGTTACCACGCACTTTGCCACCCAAATGAAATGCATGGCCGGAAACCGGGACAGCAAGTTTACCTTGGAGCAGTAGTGTAGTACTACACATACCGTAAGAGCGAGCTTCGGTTGTGAGCATAACACTCATAATTTGGCAGGTATTCTGCACACGTACATGCCTCCTGTTCGGCTGAGCTTATCAGCACGGCTTATCAGCCGTGGAATAGTATTTTTTTCTCACAGTAAATCAGTCACAGCCGGCTTATAAGCTAAAAAACAGCCTGCCGAACAGAGCCATGGATGTACGGGGCATTAAAATGTGTGTGCGTCAACACTTGCCGTCAGTTGAACGCTTTGTTCATCGTAGAAAAGTGTGGTAGGACATTTTTCACATGCACTACTAGTGGTATCGTCGTAGCACGAGATTCTTGCCAGTAGTGATTTCAGGACAAATAGAAAGATGTGTGTGTAGTAGGTTAGGACTTAGGACATAGTCATGTGGGGAGAAACGAGAGTACGCGAGACACGGTAAATCAGGTGACTCGCTTGCCTTCCAGCAACGCAAAAAGGTGCTAGATGTGACTTCCATAACAAGCTACTAGTAAGAGTACCAAGTTAGGAACATGTATATGCATGCTCTTCATTCACAGTTTAGGGTGTGTTTAGTTCTTCATTCACAGTTTAGGGTGTGTTTAGTTCGCAAAAAATGTTAGCTTTGGCTACTGTAGCACTTTCGTTTGTATTTGTCAATTAGTGTCCAATCATGGACTAATTAGGCTCAAAAGATTCGTTCGTGGTTTTCTACCAAACTATGTAATTAGTTTTTTTCGTCTATATTTAATGCTCCATACATGTGTCCAAACATTCAATATGATGAGGAATCTTGAAAATTTTTGGGAACTAAATGTGGCCTTAGTTAACCCAAACAACATTGATTACGAATTGCTCAAGAGCATGCACGCAGGTCGTAATTAAGTGAGTCGATGGGCCATCAGCCACAAAATCCTCGGATCCATCTCAGCCTCATCAGCCTTGACCGATTCAGCACGGCGGCTACGTCGTCTTTGGAAATAAAAAAGAAGTCGCGATTCTTTTTGCCGGCCTGCAGGTGCCGGTGATCCAGCAGACAGTAGAGGAGTCACGTTGTATAGTATATTCCGGTCGAGATGTACAGCACAGCAGCCAACTATCTGCTTCTGCAGCTTCCCAACTTGCATTCAGACGTACGTCGTATGAGCTCGCTCCAGCCTCTCTGCTCTCCGAGCTCCAGCTGATCGATGACCTGACCTGCACGACTTCTCAGCACCGGCCGGCCCGGCCTTCCGTCATTCCATGCATCTCCATCCATCGCATATGGAAATGCTCCGTCGTCTGCCTGAACCAGAGGAAGCTTCGTTTACTCGTCAGACAAGGAAAAAAAATTAGGTACATGCACCGTGCAGCTGCCCACTCAGATGACGACGTGAGTAGGCTCGGTAAAATTGGCTCGGCAGATCGGCTTGCAACTGAAGAACCACATGTCGCGGGCTCACGGGACAACCGCACGATGCCGCATATGGGAGTCCCATATCCAATTTTTTTCCGACGACGCCAGCTGCCGCCATGCATGGCCATGGTCCATGGATCGATCGGGAGCTGCTGAGCGATGCCATGCCTGAGTCCTCGATCGCCGCCGGCAACATTATTACATTAACCTTATTACAGAGGAGTAGTGTCGTGTAGTGGCATGCATATATGGTTAATTGGTTATTAGCTAGCGCGTACGTGTTGTTTGACCTAGCTAATTAACCTACTGGACTGCTGCCAGCGCCCAGCAGTGTCCTGCTCTAATCATTCCACGTGGCGCGGAGCGGCGCCGTACGACGTTGAGGCTGTCCTCTTGCACTGCGCACGCGCGCACGCACACGTACACTTGGATTCGGTCCAGTCTTATACTTTGAGATGATCCGACCCAAAATTATATACGTACGGCAGCCGGTACGGCCACTTGGACGGCTTTGGAACTTGGAATGGATCGAATTGATAGCGTCATTAACAAACGCGAGGGCGGGCTCCAGCTAATCCCGGACGGACGGACGGACGCCATGTGAAAATGAACGAACGAACGAACGAACGAACGAACGGATTCCTAGCTTGTTTATTTTGCACTACTAACAATTCCTACAGCGATTCTAATTAATTACTACTAAATTTTTTATCTCAAGTTTAACCACTCATCTTATTCAAAAATTTATGCTAAATGTCACTTCTTTTGTCATGGCTTCCTTTATTAACAAAAGTTCTTCAAGAATGACTTAAATTTGACTATGTTTGGACCAATTTTTTGAATAAGACAAGTGGTCAAAATTAGGGTAAAAAAAGTCAAACGAATTATAATTTAGAACTGAAGAAGTACTATTTATTATTTGATATATTGTCCATCCAAATCCAACTATAGTGCAGTTTGACCACGCCAAGGTAAAAGACCAGGAGCACTGAGCAGAGCAATGCAACGAGCTAAGGCAGGTGTTGCATGCTGTACTGCAGTGGCCTCGATCGCGCGCTCTTGAGTCTTGCCTCCCCCGGAAATGCTTGCGGGCTCTCAGCTTCTCTGCCTGCACAGCACAGCCTATAAATACAGTATGCTGCAACCTAACGTCGCTCACATTCATCCTTGTCCCTGGCTCCCAGCAAGTGCTCCATACATAGTACACCAAGCCATCACACAGACACGTACCAGCGGAGACCGACCGCGGAGCTCAACATCGAGCCAGCAACAAGACAACAAGGGCACGCACGCACGCACCTTGCCATGACTCCGTCGTCGCTACGCCGCACGGCCGCGGCCTTCGTCGTCGTCGCGCTCCTCCTCCTGGCGTCACCGCCGTCGTCTCTGCTGCAGCTGCAAGCGGCCAGGACGACGCCGACCGATGGCCATCAGGGACGACGTGTACAGCAGCAGGAGGAGATGCGCGCCCCGACGACGACGACGAGCAGTAGCGGCTCCGGATCCACACCTTCGTCCGCGTCAGGGCAAGAAAGGCCGCCCCCGCTCGCACTGCTGCTGCTGATGCCGCCGCCGCCGCCGACCACCATTGAGGAGGCGTCAGCTCCCCGCAGCCGGATGCTCGGCTCCGTGCCCAGCCCCGGCGTCGGCCACTAGTTTCCTCCTGCTGCACCTGCCTCTACGCCCCGCCCGCCCATGACCCATGTTCGAACACCTCAGCCACCTCTTCTGCCAAGAACTAGTAGCCTACTACTAAGTACTAACCATGCGTGCGTACTATTATATTGATTACTTTGTAATCTCAATTCCAGCTTCAATTCCAATTTCAGAAAGAGAGATCTCCACATGCCACACACACATACATGTGGACCGGAGTTTCAGATGAGACACTTTTATCTATATGCTAATTAAACTTGAAAATTTTGGTTATGTATTGTCGATTTGTTCATGGCGCTTTCTGGTTGATCCTGATGTGGCGTGGAATGTTGCGAAAAACAAGTTCAAGCTTGTCGTTTTCACGTGGGTTCCCTTTCGAGTTCCCCATCCACACCGGCCGGAAAATGAAACGACGACCTGATCCGACCCGTTTGAGTTTTCCATTTCCATGTGGCGCCAAAACAACCCCTCGTCTCTTTCCTTTGCGTTTTCTTCTTCTCTTCGGTTGCTTGCCTTGAATCGACGTCCATCGTGTTGCGTGCGTGCATTGCTACAGATGATCGACGAGTTCACCGGCAATGGCAACAGCTGATGCTTCTTCAATTTGCTACAGCTACGTACGTGCATATGCCATGGACTTGGGCCGTGCTGTGCCGGCACGGCACGATCCTCTCGTGCTTCGTGCCCTCTAGGCATGGGAGGCACGTCGGCCGTGCTGATATGACACGGTGAATCTTTTCTTCGGCCTAAACACGGCCCTCAAAGTATCTTTGCTAGTTTTCTTTTTTCACTCGTTCACTCGTGATATGAAAATATATATATATATATATATATATATATATATATATATATATATATATATATATATATATCTTGTGTGTATTATTTTAATAAAAGTTTAATGATTTTCATAATCTATTCAAGAATTAGATAAGAGGTAGTATAGTAAATGCTAGAAAATTGTACTGTATATTTGTAGAAGTGTCTACGTACTATTTTCGTGCCGTGCCGGCCCAAGCATGGCCCAAGATGCGGGCCGGGCCATGTAGCCCGCCGTGCTGAGATTCTAGGCACGGCACGACCCTCGTGTTCGTGTCGTGCCGGTACAGCCCAAAATATTTCGTGCTGTGCCATGCTTCGGGTTATGCCAAAAGACCATGTCATGACCCGCCCTCAAATGGCACGGCCCAAGTTCTAACTCTACTAAGTACTACCTTCCTTCCCAGAACGGGGGCACTAGCGCTTGGACGTCTGGCGCCCGCAACGCATTCGACGCATCTCCTAGTCCTCAACCAACCGAACCATGCGCTGGCGTCGTGGCCCACCAATAGGACCATCTCAGCATCCTGCGTAAAATAGAAAACGAAAGGGGACCGAAGCGCTACCAGCCTGCGTAACGGAAGGGGACAGCGTGCGCTCACGTCCGTGCCGCAATCCCTTGGCGCGTCCCATCCGCCGGCCCCCGGTGCACCCCCTTCACCGGCCCTCGCTGCACCCCCTCTGCAGTCTGAAAAGGATGCAAGGCAGCAGAAGGCAAGGAGGGAGATGCAACACCCGATCTATTTTTGAAACATCCAGATACAACACTTGCAACATACATCTGAAGACAGATGAAACATTTAACACATGCGTCTGAAACAGTTGAAAAACACCTAAAAAACACTTGAAAACAACTGCAACACATACACAACATCCAGATAAACATAATTGCAACATACGTCTGAAAAAACAGAAACATTGGGAACAGACGTTTGCAACATACGTGTACAATCATTGCAATTACGCAATATCCCAATCAACTTTTGCAACACCAATACGAAACCTTTGCAACAAACCTCTGAGACATATGAAACATACACTTACAACATGTGCTTTTAGCACAAGCGCAATGTTACCTTGCAGCTTGGACGAATGGAGCTCGTCGTTGTTGAGCTCGACACCAACGCGGAGCTCGATGCCACGGAGTGCGCGGAGGTCATGGGTGCGGAGCTCGGCAATGGCCACGGCAGGTGGATGGAGCGCAGCAGCGACGGGAGGCACGAGTACGGGCAAGAAGCGCGTGGCTCGGGTGGGGGCGGCGCAGACGAGCAGCGCAGGCAAAATCCATCCTGTGACTGCAAGCGGGAGTGCACAACACAGAGCGTCGCAAGCGACACGGGTGAGTGGATGAGCCACGTTCGGATGGAAAGTCACGTGATAGACGCTCGAGCCATATCATTATCGTTCCCAAAAGGAGATCCGGTTTTGGGTTTGAATTGACCAGCCAAATTTCCTTGAATTTGACAAACTCTATAGAAAATATTATTAATATTTATGATTCTCAATAGGTATATACTTTTATAAATATTAGTATTTTATAGACTTTTTTTGGTAAAACTAAAATTATCTGAATTCTCGAAATTCGACAGTTTTTTTAAGGAGTACGCACCGCAACACCTTTTAGAAAAATGTACTAAGTCAACGCGCTTAGATTCTGCCTTGGGCATGTCCCAACAAACGCATCAATCATCGGTTCAAGCTCTGTGAAGAATCTCACTTTGCCCTCCAGATAAGGTCTCCTTTAGGGGAAAAAAAATGGAAAAACCAAATAATTTCATAGCCGTTGAATCCTACTCTCCATTATAAATTGTAAGACAGGAAGAATTTAAGCTCTTTGGAAAAAAGAGAGTCAAACTTTATAATCGCTACAAAATTTAGAATGCCTTATTTCATAGGAATTTTGGTAAACTATTAATCTACCATGAGTTCCAACCTCTTGAAAAAAAATCATGTATGGGAATGTCAAAAGAAAAGGGATATTTCCCTCTTTTTTTTTTTGTAGCAGGCCTCCCTTTGGGAGACCCGTGTGGCGGGCTATTATCTCATTGATAGAGCATGTCTAATTGTGTCATTGTACTGGATTGTGAGGGCTCTCAGTCACATGGCTCTCTTCCAGTTCTGGTGTTGTTGATGTTCTCCGTGCATATGTATGGCCATTTTTTTGAGGAATCTAAAAGGGCCTTGGCTCCTGTAGTTATAATTAAAAATTTATAAGTATCGTTAAAATATAGATTAGTTCAAGAAACAAAGGAGAGAAAGAAAATAATTGTTAATCAACAATTTACAATGGATTTTGGACCCATGAGTTAAAAAGCTGTGTAAACTCTTGACTTCCGCCCTACAAGAGAGGCAGAGAGCAGCGAGGTTTCTTTAGTAAAGATCAGTTTGCACTCTTGAATGTTCGTTTGAACTCCTTTGAAATTTGATCATCTTTTGTTCTCCAAACTGTTCAGCGCATAAGAATTATTGCATTCACGAATGCATATCTAAATAAGCCTTTAGTTCGAACACACCTAGAGAGGAGATTCTTAGGGCCTGTTTGGCACAGCTCACAATAGGTTCATGATCTGTTGTGAGCTGTTTTATTTGCCAAACACTTATTTCCAAAATAGTTTTATGAGTGAAGCTATTTTTCTCCTCTCACAAAAACATGAGTTGGGTTGAAGCTGAAAAAAGTAGCTTATCCAGCTCTCTTCTTTATTTTCCTCTCTCATCCATACATAAAGTTGTTGGTAAAGCTATTTTACCAAAAAAAAAAGTTTTTCCAAAACAGCTCAATTTTACCTGAAAGGTTGCTCATCAAGATATTTTACAAAACAAAATAGCTTTACTAGTAAAACTGAGCTGTGCCAAACGAGACCTTACCGCGTTCACCGATGCATCTAAATACGCCTTTAGTTTGAACACACCGACAGAGAAGAGCTAGCTGCTAGCACCAATAATTGTCACATATGGCAACATCACAGGTTATCTATCTATCAGAACAAAACGAACAGACGGTTGCGGTGAAAAGCGGGCATTGTGCACAAGTAGAAACATCACATCCCCAACTTTCTACTAGTACACTGAAATGGCCAATCACGAATGGATAAACATGGCAAGACCAAAAATGTACCTTGACTTCTTGTGCATGTGCCGGGCTTGAGAGGAGATGTCCACGTCGAGTTGAGACGATTCATGACAATTCGATGGAGAACCATTCAATGTGTGGTCTCCTTGCACTTTTGGCTTTTAAGCCACTGTATACTAGATAATTAACACGGATCAATCACGGTCTAAATGTGACAGCAACAGTATGAGGGCTACTCGTTGGAGGAAGAAACTGGAGCTTACTCCTCCGTTTTTTTAATGCTGTATTAGGTTTGTCCTAAGCCAAACATTCTTAACTTTAAATAGCAATTTCAAAAAATTTGAGTAGGCTAAAAAGACAGGTTGAAAAGTATTATTCGCTGATTTGTTGGAAAAGAAAAACACTGTACCATGGTTGATAAGTCAGGCTAATAAGTTCAAGCGAACGGGATCATAATTTATGTTTTTAGGTTCACTGTAAGAAATACTTTCATAATATGTAGTTCACATGTTGTGAAACTACGTGGATTTTTGAAATTGATGTTCAAAGTTAGGAATATTTGTTTGACTTAAGACAAACCTAATACGACATGAGGGAGTAGTTGGCCCAAAGATGAGTATGTTTTATTTATATTAAAATTTTAAATATTTTAATCATCTTAGACATGGATGGATAATACCGTGGAGTGTGACACTCTGTGAAGATTGGTCCGTACATATCCGGGCAAATATACCTTTTAAGTTCTTAGATTTTTAAATTCAAATTTTGAAATTTTCAAGTGACCTCGGGTGGAGACATGCTCTACATCAAAGTTGTAGTGTTTGATAAGACATAAAACTTTAAAGTTTTTCATTTAAGATTGTTTAGGTCCCAGAATACTCAATAAAAGATTCAGAACCCAATACAAAAGAATAGCGTTTGGTCCCTAATCATAGTTTACTATGTGGCGTGGTGGTAAGATCAGAAGGGCCACACAAATATACTTTGGTCATGGTTCTGAATCCTCGACAACACACGTCCGTGCACATATTTTGCTCGAAACAACCATGGTATATAGTTGCGACTCACGTCACTTGGGCTTGCAATTTTGTCCCCCAATTTCTACTTTTTGTGATTATTTTGAAAATATTCTAGCTAGAGGCGATGAGATGGTTGCAAAATCCACCATAGAAATTAATCGGTTTTGAGCGGAAAACATGAAATTTCTTGATTTGAGCGTAGAAAGTAGTACGTAGCTCATTAGCTCCCATCACATGCCCATCCGCATCCTGTCATGCCATGCTATTTAGTACATGCTCACTCCATTCTAAATTATAAGACATTTCAAGAATATTAGAGAGTGAAAGCATCTTAAGTTTGACCAAAATTATTGAGAAAATTACAAAAATTTATAACATCAAATATGTATACTATGAAAATATAATTAATAAAGAATCTAATGATACTTAATTGGTGTCATAAATATTATTATCTTATCATATAAATTTAGTTAAAATTGTGATCCTTTAACTCTCCAAGATTCTTAAAATACCTTATAATTTGAGATGGAGGGAGTACGAGTCAACAAGATCTCCGAGCGTATAGTCTATCTAATCTAAACGGAAAAAGAAAAATTCATGTCCGGTCCCTCAACTTGGCAAGAGGTGTCACATAGGTCCCTCTACTTTTAAAATACCATTTCTGGGTCTTTGAACTTAGCAAGAGGTGTCACCTAGGTCCCTCTACTTTCAAAATGTCATTTCTGGGTCCCTGAACTTGGCTTCAAGTGTCATCTAGGTCCATGAACTTAGCTTCGGGTGTCATCTCATCCAGGTCCCAACGGGTCCAAACCCGCTACGGATGCTGACGTGGCTCGATCCTACATGTGGGCCCACGTGTCAGTTGGTTATATTTCTATTTTTTATTTCTATTACAGGGTACTGTAGCTACAATATCTAGAATATTTTAAAAATTGTATCTTTTTCGTACGATCTCAGATGAAGACGATTTTTATATAAAAATTGTAGCTCTCGACGAGATCTACGACTTTCTAGTTTTGAGTTTTTTAATTTGAGGTAGTTAAGATGCTCAAAAAATTAAATAAATTTTCAGCAGTATATTAATTCACGTACAAGCGCTTGTCGCCTAGAAAAAAACATATCTTTCTTATATGCGGTTAAATGGAGATATTTATATATGAAAGTTGTAGCTCTTAATGAGATCTAAAACTTTATGGTTTTGAGTTTTCTAATTTGAGGTTGTTATAATGCTTTAAAAAATTAAACAAATTTTTAGCAATATATTAATCGCGTACAAGCGCTTATCGTCTTGGAAAAATCATATCTTTCTTATATGCTGTCAAATGGAGATATTTTCTATATAAAAGTTATAGCTCTTAATGGGATCTACAACTTTCTAGTTTTGAGTTTTTTAATTTGAGGTCGTTAAGATGCTCAAAAAAATTAAACAAACTTTCAGGAATTAATATACTGCTGAAAACTTGTTTAATTTTTTTGGGCATCTTAACGACCTCAAATTAAAAAACTCAAAACTAGAAAGTCGTAGATCCCATTAAGAGCTACAACTTTCATATAGAAAGTATCTCCATTTGACAGCATATAGCAAAGATATTATTTTTCCAAGGCTACAAGCGCTTGTACGCGATTAATATACTGCTGAAAATTTGTTTAATTTTTTTGAGCATCTTAACGACATGAAATTAAAAAACTCAAAACTATAAAGTTGTAGATCTCGTCTAGAGCTACAATTTTTATATAAAAATCATCTCCATCTGAGATCGTATGAAAAAGATATAATTTTTGAAATATTCTAGATATTGTAGCTACAGTACCTCCAATAGAAATAAAAAATAGAAATATAACCAACTGACATGTGGGCCCCCACATGTAGGATCGAGCCACGTCAGTATCCATAGCGGGTTTGGACCCGTTGGGACCTGAATGACATCCAGAAACCCAGATGAGACATGAAGCCAAGTTTAGAGATCCAGAAATGACATTTTAAAAATAGAGGGACCTAGATGACACCTCTCGCCAAGTCGAGGAACCGGCCATGGATTTTTCTCAAACAGAAATATCTCGTGGGGAGCGGTATGCCGTGAGTCGTGTGCCTGCCCAGTGCCCACCCAGGTCCAGCAAATATTTTACACGGACAGCTGCTTGGGCCTTGTTTAGATTGCAAATTTTTTCAACTCTAATTATTGTAGCACTTTCGTTTGTATTTGGTAATTAGTGTTCAATCATAGACTAATTAGGCTCAAAAGATTTGTCTCGTGATTTACTATCAAACTGTACAATTAGTTATTTTTTACCAACATTTAATGCTTCATGCATGCGTCCAAAAATTGATGTGACAGAGAGAGTGAAAAAACTTAGAATTTAGAGGGTATCTAAAATAAGGCCTTGCTTGCACTGCTTTCTCTCCCGTACGTGCTGCATATCATGGATCGCATGCAGTTGCTACCGAAAGGGGCCGGGAGTGTGGCAAGCACGAACACAACTACACAATGTTCATATGCTGATATATATGCAGCAGCATCTATCCGCCTGCTGCATTCAGAGACCGGCCACCTCTCCTCTGCTGAACAAATTAAGTTTCAACTCTCCAAAGTGCGTCGACGAATCTTCTCTCCTTTTCCTTTCCGTTCAGAAAACAAAAACATAAAAATAAAAAAGTGCGTCGTCGTCGTCTTTCTCTGGAACGAACGAACGACGACGAAATCTCAGATCTGATGACCCGAGCCTTTTTCCTGTCGCTGTCGGGTTCCGGTGCCTCGTGCCTGCTTGGACTTTCTGGCGAGGCAGAGCGTGACAAGCATCGCAGCCAGCCCGGCACTGGTGGAAACAGTGTGCCTGCACCTGCACCGGCACTAGTGGAAACAGTGTCATTTGCAGCCGGCGCGGCCAGAAATGATGCAGGCTGCACTGCTGCAGATGCAGAGAACGTACCTACGTATGCGTAGTCCACACAGCACCACGGTACGAGGAAAAGTGGTGCGTGCAAATTGCCAAATTTTGGTTGGCGACGGACGGGGAATTGCAATGCAATTGCTGCTGCCTGGTAGTGGTAGAGTAGTGGCAACATTCATTGGCCTACAGTACTGTACTGTACGTTGCACCTGACCGGACCCGGGTGGCATCTGACATGATGCATGCACTTGCATGGAACCAATGATCGATGCATGAGGCGAGGCGCTTCGTTATATATTCGTATCGCAAGTTGCAACATCATATCATTCTCTCCACTCTGCTTAAAAAAAAACATAATTCTCTCCATACGTGCCATTCTTGTCGTACGTACGTTGTACGGTCGCCCCTGCCGGGCTCCATGCATGTCCCTTGAATGCCGAGGCTTCCTGTGCGCTACGGCCTTTAACAGGTATAGCCGTGCAGGAGTAGGTCGTCTTCAACCTCCGTCCGACGACGTACCGTGCGTGTCGTCGTCGTCGTCGTCTTCTTCTTCTTCTTCATTTCCAGAGCATCTTCTACGACTACTTAAGCAGCTAGCGGTCACGAGTCACGACCTTCGTATATTAGCACGTTGCGTCTGCAGCGTGAAAAAAAAATCATGTTAAGTTGAACCAATTAATCCTAGTCGAAAATCTGACTTGCTTTATTTCAAAAAAAAAAAATCTGACTAGCAAGTTGTATGTGGCAAGATTTCTCTTCCAATGTGTTGGGCTATTGGCTATGGCAAAGGATGTAGGCCTGAGAATTACCTAGAAAGTTGATGATTTTTGCTAGGTCAGGCAAGCCCGAAGAAACCTCATTTGGTTAGAGGCCTGTGCCCGAGAATAATATTAATAAGATTATATATTCATAATATTAGTGTGTTTCTTATGTTTGTCATATATAATTAGCATATTGTTTCTGCAGTTATATAAAAAATACGTGTATTTATAAAAAAAAATAATCGTTTCAAAAAGAACAAGTACCCTACTGAGTACTGATGTACTAGTACACTCAAGTGGTGATCGAGTAGGTGCGGGCGTGGACCTCTGAGTGAGTTGACTTCACTTCATTTGCAATCGACCGGCCGAATGCAGATTGCAAGGTAGTGCGTGCAAATCTCTCTCTCTCACACACACGCGTACGTACGGCAAGTGCTGATACTTCGTACAATGGGAGCTACCAAGGGCTGTGGACAATTGGCTGATACCAGTGGCGGATCTAGGATAAGCATCTAGGGGCTAAATAATGAAGGTTTAGTGCTAAAGCTGAAGATTAATGGTGGATTTAAGGCTAAGCTACAGCAATTTAAAGGCAAAAATCAAGCTTAGGGGGAGCTGCAGCCCACCCAACCCACCCTTTGGATCCGCCACTGGCTGATACAATGGGAGTCAACTTTGCTTGTAGGAGTGTCAGCTACTGTTCCTGTGAATAGTACTACTACCAATGAACATGGGATGGCAATGACTTGAGTGCTACCTACGCGGCAGATCGCACCCATTCTTCAGAGTTCAGAAACTGCATTTCATCATTGGTGGCAAACGGACAATGAACGTGCACTTTTTTTTCCCTTTGAAAAGAAGAACAGTAGCACCTAGAATTTGGCCAAAATTAATGTGCCATCGGTGGAGACTTAGCGACTTGTAAATTCAACTCAGTCACGAGTTTGACCTGGTTATCCATATAAAAGTAAATATTTTCCAAAACGTATTTGTCTTCTCGTTCTCATTCTACTACGGATTCACTGACAACGGCTGGCCAAGAAAAATGGGCCGAGCCAGCCTGCTCTTGGGCCCATACTGAAATAAAGCTGGATTGATTGTATCGGTGAGATTTGTTACCAAACTTCGCATTCTGGGCCTTTAGGTCAGCATTGAGTGAAGTCCATTGTGTTCATGCTTACATACAGAACGAAAGAAAGAAAGGCAGGAGTCAGGAGACAATTATGATGTCCAATGTCACACACCGTTACCAGCTGCGTTTGGTCTTGCAAGGATAGTGCATGGTAACTTTCTCTCTCTTTATGGATGGAAAAACGTGCTTATATATGCATCGGTCACGGACAACAATCGACCATATATTTTACTTGACGTTCCGATATGGGGAGGTGTCTTGTTTTGTTCGTGTATTTTCTTCGGGAGACGCTAGCGCCCATAGGTCCGGAGCGCAGGAGGTGTCCGGATGCAGCTCTCACCCAGCCTGTAACGTTAACTGGTTACATTAGTCCGATCGAACCCGCAATAGAGGGGATCGCCCGCGCCCTGCTGCACGCACAGGAGGAGATCGTCTGTGCCCCTACCGCCACCCCCTCCGCTTCCCGTGCCATCCCTCTGCTTCTCAAGCACATGCACGGCGCCCCAGCAGCTGCAGCAGGCGGATGCGGCAAGTGGTGGGTCCCATTACAACATGTGCAACATTCAGATGAAACACTTGTAACATACGTTCGAAATAGCTGAAACACTTGCAACATATGTCTGAAACACCGGAAAAACACGTGTGTAACCATTGCAAAGTATATGCAACATCTAGACGAAACTGTAACATACAGCTGAAACACTTGCAACATACGTAAATAGTTCGAATATACACTTGAAACATACGTGTATAGCCATTGCAACATGTGCAACAACCCGATCTATTTTTGCAACAAATATATAAAACACTTGAAACATATCTCTGAAACACTTGAAATATATGTTTACAACACACGATTTCCACGTGATATCTCCTTGTTGTTTGGGAATGGAGGCTCGTTGGTGCATGGATTTCACTAGTGTAGAGCTCGCCGCTCTGGTGCAGAAGGCCGCGGCAGGTCCGGTGTTCACGGCGGGTCCGTGGGCTCTAGAAGGCCACGGTGGAGAGGGAGGAAAATGGATTGTCGCGCTCTGGCGCAGTGGAGATACCGACTAGCGAAGCGGAGGCACGGTGGAGAGGGAGACGCGGTTGAGAGCGTGGTCGCCGAGGCGGCGCGTGCGTGCGGCGGAGCACGGTCGCGGCTCTGCAATGAGGTAGGTTTTTTGGTTTTAAAAAAAACAGTTAAGGGCAAGTGGATGATAAGAGGCTAGTGCGGCGGCCCACCATCGGGAGCGTCTGGTGGGAGCGTCCGGTGCTGGCGGACGCCCTGTATCAAGAATTACCGATTTTCTTGTCTCATGAAACATCATCTATATATATACTTTATTGGCGATAGCATAGAGTACAAACGTTAATATGTAGTACTATATGATCAAGTATAGACCAAATGATAAAAATTGCACTGACACACTATATATATGTGCACATCTGTGATACATACATACTATTCATGACAACGATCAGATAAACAGAAGCACGCACACAGATCAGAGTATATAATATACGACTATACATCATAATTCATATCATCCCGGCCTGTTAATAATGCACCCATGCATGGCAAGGGCCATGCGAATTCCCGCGAAGAAGCTTGCCTCGCTCCGCCGCTACACGTGCCCCCTGTTGCTCGGGCCGGACGGCGGCAGCCGCAAGAGCCGCCGCGGCTTCGCCGCCGCGCGGCCCGTCGTCGGCGCCCGCCGACCACCAACGTGACTGCTGCTCAACACCGTATCCGGCGCCGCCGTCGCTGCCGGTGGCGGAGAGAGCACGCCGACGTCGTCGCCCGTTGGTGGCTGTACCGCCGTCGACGACATAGCAGCAGCACCAGCTGGCGCCATAAGGAGAGCCACCGAGTGGCGGTGGCCGCGGTCGCTGCTGCCTCCGGTCCATGGCGCCAGCCTTGGCGCGGACGCAAAAGCTGTTAGGAGGAAGAACCCTAGCGTCATGATCGCGATCATCGTCAAAATCCGCGGCAAGGATGGAGAAGGTGGAGGCGGCATGGCTGGTCGATACGGGCTGATGGTGGTATTGCTGATCGATCGATCACAGACCTGCAGATGGCATGTGCAACTTCTTTTGAGCTGGAAAAATCTACCTGATTGGTTGCTGACTGCTGATAAAGGGTTTTCGTTTGGTACGTGCTAGTAGCGCGTCTCTATCGTCTATCTGTATATGGCTTCGATTGGTCTCTTGACAGGTTTGTGTAGGCATCGCATGCGCTGTTAGGATGGTAGGGGTGTGCGTGGTTATGCATGGCAGTGACGTCTCACGAGAATCTGAATAGGCTAGGGTTTTCAGATAGGGAAGGGTGGGACTTGAGAGGCGTCACGCATCAGGACTTAGAGGCAAGTTTAATCTACACAGTGCGAACAGCTTATGATGGTTAACCATAACTGCAATATTCTTGACTCTTGAGGGGCCAGTTGCTTATATAGCATATATTGAGTTGTTGAAGTTAAGTCTAGAGCTACTAGAGCGGAGTTTGAACAGAGGACTTTGATTGAAAGAAGAGGGGAGAGAGGAAAAGAGTAAAACAAAGTAAAAAGAGTACGAGGTCTGACCAGTAGTGCCTATTGCTACTACTGAAGTGCTTAAATTATCAGATGGCTCGCCATTGACTGATCCAAAATTATACTGTCAAGCTCTTGGGTCCTTACAATATCTCTCTTTGACTTGTGCCATGACGATTTCTGGTAAGTCAATTGCGGAGGAACTGAGAGGGAGAACGCCGGGCTTCCCAGATTGTGCAAATTAGTCATTCCACTTCGGGGCTATGTGCACATAGCATGGAGGCGATGCCTAATGTGCTTTGTCGAACAATCTTGACTAGCTTTCCAGCATGCGCTACTACTGCCTACCTAGCATCTTCCTCCTCTCTTTCCATCCAGCCTTAGTGGCCCCTCTCTGATAAGGTTTGAAACCAAAACGAAAAAAATGACAAATCTGGTCCGATGTCTCTTCTCTATTAACCACAAGGATATTGGTACTCTATATTTCATCTTTGGTGCCACTGCAAATGCAGGGGGGGAAACCTTTTTAAAGGGTTTTTGCCCAGATAACCTTTCCAAGCTATGCGTGAATAAGACTGCCTTACCTTTCATACACCCCGAGGGGCCTTTCCGGTAGAGCGTCGAAATGAATGTGGCTTTCGTGATAAGGCAAATCCTTCGTTTGGTACAATCAACATATTGAATCTACGCTCGCGCGGCTCGGTGCTGAATGAACTCCTTCATTGATTCCGGGCTGCTCATAGGGGGAGCTTGCTCCCCTAAGTCTAAGAAAAAAAAAAGAAAAGTCATTCTCCTCCATACAAGTCTATAAAGAAGTTTCCAAAAATTGATCGGTAGTAGTCCGGTCGCACCCGAACAATAATATTCTAGAGGGAAATGCACCTAAGATCAAATATTTTGAGCCGGGTCCCATGCCTAAAAAAGAAAGAAGGTCAAAAATAGGGGTGATATAATCCACTGCTACCAGGCATATTCTCATATGCTTCACAACAACTAACGTTTATAACCAACAACAACTACTAGCGAAACCGATGTCTGGCAGTGCACACGGCTCAAATTCGGTTGACCATGCTCACATCCGCTTCAGACATAAAGGACCATTGAGGTCAAAGGAAAGCAGTACCGTCCTCACATAAGGAAACTGGCACAGGGTAGTGTTTTCGGAAGAAGTAAGCATGCAAGCAAGTAGGGAATGGAAACAAAGCTCTTTCTCTTGAGACTATTCTGCTCCTTGGCTTCAGTTAGGAGCCTGAAGAACCAACCAAAGTAGGACAAATGTTGGCGTGGAATCAAGAGGGGTTCTGCTCGGCGAAGTGAGGCATGCCCTTTTTGGAGTAGAGGTCAGAGGCTAGTGCGGGTAGCCCTATCGGAAACTAGAAAGAAGAGGCTGATGCACCTCCTCGGTGATGGGTGGGTTCAGCTCGATTGAGTAAGAACATGTGCGGGGATAGGGATATGTTTGAGGATATGGAGGAAATAGAATGATTTCACTAATTGTTTCGTCTGGGTCGTCTCTGATTTTTTTACTTATTTCTTTCTCACTCACCACTTTTTTTCTATTTTATTTTGTCTATCGAAACAGCCTAGGATTTGACCTAGTTAGCTTATGCTTCATTTCCTTCAATTTCTTCTTTCAATATGAGCGAGCGCCATTGCTATGAAAGCTGCAAGAGAGAAAGCAATTGCGGGTGGATGATGTCACAGAAGGCTTGGATTACACAGATTCTTCCAAAGGATGTTGAGATGCTCCCATTGCAACTCACTAATGGAGAAGAACCGGAGAGCTAGTGGTGGTGACGGTGGTGATGTTGAATAGAATTTTTTTTTCAATTAATTGCACTGCAAATTTCGCTTGAACTTATCAGTCATGGTACAATGTTTTTCTCTCACAACAAATCAGCTAATAGTACTTTTTAATCTGACTTTTCAGCGAAGCGAACATGGATGTTCTCTTAGCGCTTGAAATCCATTTGCCTACATTTTGCATGAGTGTTTATTTTCTGATGAAGATTTGTAGTGATCATGACTAAAATGAACAAATGAACTAATTACTGAACATTGTCCTTGATTCCTTCTTTCCCATTGGCATTATTAGTAACTCAATAACAAGTTAGTAAGTTACCAACGCAACCACTGGTAACTGGTACGACAAATTATATTCCCTTGAACAACTTTCTGGGTAAATTCTTTCTAGCACCTTTTAGCTATACTATACCTGTAAAACATGAATACAATTATTCCCAGAAACCAAATATAAGTATCTTCGCCGGGGTTTGGCGAGAGGAAGCTGATTCCGAAGCACCTTCGCCGGGGTTTCAATGCCCTCTTCCTTCTGGTGTCTTGGATGTTTTGGAAAGAGCGCAATAGCCGTATCTTTGAGTGGTCTGCTACCATGCCGGCGTGGTTGCCACCAAAGATTTTCGAACATGGCAATGCTTGGATAGCTGCGGGCTTCAACAGAATCGCCCCTCTTATCGCTGTTGCGTCGCTAGTTAGTGCCATGTAATAGCCTTCTTGTCTGCAGTTTCGTTTCTTTATTTCTTTCATATTTTCGTCCTTCCTGAGTAGCAAGCCGTGGCTTGCATGTGTATGAAATACGGGCTCAGTTGAGCGTGGTCGCGAAAAAAAATATATAAGTATCTACAGCTGTACCCTGTATAGCCAAAGTAAAAAGGTTGAGAAGATTTAGCATATATAGCAAAATGCCTTAATTATGATGTGTTTTTCAAAAGCATTTATTTATTTGTTTATTATTTTAATCACACAGACTCCACACAGTATGGGAACCAATACCTTTATTGAATTGGACTATGGACATGTTTAGTTGCAAAAATTTTTGCAAAACAACACTGTAGCACATTTCGTTGTTATTTGGCAATTAGTGTTCAATCATGGTCTAATTAGGCTTAAAAGATTCGTCTCGTCCATTTCGTCTAAACTGTGTAATTAGTTTTATTTTTTATCTATATTTAATGTTTCATGCATGTGTCCAAAGATTCGATATGACGGGAAATCTGAAAAATTTTGTAAAATTTTCTGGGAACTCAACAGTATATATAAGCTGGAGGAGAGCTGCCGATGAATTGAAAGTTGAAAATCAAGCCCATGCGCCTACTGATTTGATGTTTCTTTGTCTTTGTGTCACTGTATGTTCTCAAGCAATCAGATGTCAGAGGCTCCATATATATGGCCCATCACCGGCCGTCCGGCCGAAAGAATCAAAAGAAAACATGCATGGAGCAAGCATATTTGGCACTTCCTGTCGTCCTGTCGTCAGCAATCGCTGCTAGCTCTACTACCCAACATGTGCACGCCTTGACTGGCGCCATGTATATATTCCAAACAAGGAATTTCTGCGTAGTGTTCGAGTTAGACACGGCTGGCTATATGGATTGGACATTGCAACCTCCCTCAAAAAAGAACTGAGAAATCAAATGAAAAAGTTCAACCAAATATATAAATATATTAATATTTATGATGTAACAAGTATATTAGACTAAATATGTAATATATTTTCCATATTTCTATAATGATGAGTATATTTAAAATATAAATGATTATATTTTTCTATAAACCTATTTAAAAGTGAGATTCAAATTCTTTTTTTTTGGACGGATGGAGTATTATATCAATTGGTAATGTTCCTATCAGGACGTCCGTTCGGACAGAACGGACCCGCCTTGCGCGCCCCCTGCGTCTCCCGTCTCGCACCTTGCATCCCTGCACCTCCGACTTGCACTTTCCTCAAAACAAAACTCGCGCCTTGTACGGTAGCACTAGACCCGCCTCGCACCTCGTGTCGTGCACCCCGCCCGTGCCTGACACTATTCGCGCCTCGCGCCCCCACTTGTGCCTCGCGCCGCGCTCCGCCCGCGCCTCGCGCTGCACTCCCCTGCGCTGCATCAACTAGCCTCCATTGGACGGCAGCAAGTAGATGAGCACATGTTGCAACCGTATGTTTCATGCGTTTTTTAATGTATGTTGCATATGTTTCATCTGAATGTTGTAAAAGTAGATCTAATGTTGCATATGTTGCAATGACTATACATGTATGTTGCAAGTGCATTTCAAATGTTTCAACTGTTTCAGACCTATGTTGCAAGTGTTTATCTGGATGTTGCATATGTTTCAGATATATGTTGCAAGCGTCTATTTAAGATGTTTCATTGTTTTAGACTTACGTTGCAAATGTGTTTATCTGGATGTTGGCTATACATATGTTGCAAATATATTCCCTCCATGTTGGTAAAAGAAGTCGTTTTAGACAACGACACGGTCTCCAAAGCATAACTTTGACTTCATTTTTCTATAAAAATATTTATTCAAAAGTGATATATGTATACTTTTATGAAAGTATATTTCAAGACAAATCTATTCATATTGTTTTCACATTTCCAAACTCAACAACTTAAAAGTTATTCATGATTTATATTCCCAATGTTTGACACAAATCTTGTCCAAAACGACTTCTTTTACCAACGTGGAGGAAGTATGTTTGCAAATGTTTCACCTGTTTTAGACGTATGTTGCAAAAGTGCTTTCATAGTGAACATTAGCAGACGTTACGCATGCAGATGCGGTCCTTCCGTGTGTAGCAGTCCCCACCTACATTAGCATCAACAGCCATGAGGTAGGCATCAGCAGGCACGAGACGGCCAACTGCATACATAGGTGCACTAACATGCAAGAGCGGGTTTGTAGGGCAGTACTTACATGCGAGACGTGTACATGCAGAGTTGCATGTGGGGCAGAGACTTTTTTTATAAAAAAGGACGGGCCAGGCGGGGTGGGCAGGACTGACTCAGCAGGCGGGGCGGATGCAGGCGTCTGGACGTTGGAGGACGACGCGTCCGCGCGCTAGTCGTTCCGTCGGCTTTGCTTCATTTGCAGGCGCATCGATGAGCAATGAAAGGCAGCGTGCATGCATGGGCCAAGCAATTCGGAAGCAAGCGTGACCTGACCGCCGCCCCCGGCTTACAGTATGTCGAAGCGACGTGCCTGTCACGGCCCATGAGGCTTTCAGTGTGCCGCGTAACAGGGTAGACGCAGGGCCGTCTCAATAATTTCTAGGTCCTTGGGCAAGCACGATGACACTAAGGACTCAGTAGCAATCTAACATTTTAATATGACACCCCTTTGCGATTCTATGAACTTATGTATAGCACCCTTTGTGATTCTATGAAAGAATCGTCTTGTTTTCTTTTTTTCTGAGCACCAGACAAATGTTTCTTAGGCAACATCTAACATGTTCAAAAAATATATTGAATTACAAATTTAGAAAATCAGAACCCTATCCGTGATAGGTAATATGGAATGACTTAAATTTAGAAAAAAATTATTGGTAGCCTACGACCTGTTCCTATGTGGCTTGATGCCTGTACTATATGGATTGGATCGCAAGGTCGAATAGAAAATTGAAGTTGTCAGATGAGATCAAACAAACACCGCCAGGCCCTATAACCGAATATTGATGAACTCAAATCACTTACCGGAAGGAAGGCAGGGTGTCAGGCCTTCAGGGACGGAGGGAGAGGGACTGCAGCGCCGCTGCGTTTGCGGCCGCCCGCTGGGATCACGATCACTGGATTACGGCTTATGCCACGGGAATTGAGAACGCCGGAACAGGAACAGCCGCGGCAGCGCAGACTGAACAGAACAGACCGTATGGGCCAAATACATGTAGGATAGATGCCTATATTCATGGGCCCCCGGCCGTCGCACTGCCTGCCCACCCCTCTAAGACGGGCCTGGGTAGACGGGCCTGCGTTCCTGGTTGTCTGGCCCATGAGCCCATGACTTGGCCTGTAAAAACCGATGGCATGAATGATGAAGGAAAAAGTTTACTTTTTGGTCCTCTAACTCTCGCGAAAGTCCGCTTTTGGTCCATCAACTCCAAAACCGGATAAACAAGCCCCTCAACTTTTGAAACCGCGCAGATTTAGTCCCTTGGTTGTTTTGTCTGGCGGTTTTGCTACAGTAACCGCGCGTATTTATTTCGGCTCAATCTTTGAAAAATCATAGTAAATCACAGAAAATTCATAAAATGAAAAATCCAATTTTGTTGGACTCCACATGAGTAGAGCTACACAGTGAACATATAATATGGTATCCTTTAGTATAAAGTTTTTACTATGATTTTTCAAAGATTGAGCTGAAATAAATAAAAAAGAAAAAGACAAAAACTTTGTACTAAAGCATACTATATTATATGTTCACTGTGTAACTCTACTCATGTGGAGTCCAACAAAATTAGATTTTTTATTTTATGAATTTTCTGTGATTTACTATGATTTTTCAAAGATTCAGCCAAAATAAATTTGCACGGGTACTGTAGCAAACCCGCCGGACAATACAGTCGAGAGACTAAATCTGCGCGGTTTCAAAAGTTGAGGGGCTTGCTTATCCAGTTTTGGAGTTGAGAGACCAAAACGGACTTTCGCGATAGTTAGAGGACAAAAGTAGACTTTTTCCGATGATGAATTGACAACGCAAGTACTCTCTCCTCCGTTCTTCCCTTTACTCCCAAATTCTCCTCCGCCGGCGGCAGCTTACCCATCCGAACCCGTCGGCACGGCAAGAAACGTCACAATGGCACTGGCCGAGAGCTCAGTTCTCAGGTGTCTTTGAAGGAAGATGAAATGAAATCCAAAAGGTTTAACGAACATGATCTCCATATAACCAGCAGCACTGTCTGACAATGATCTATCTCCAAGATAGAACTCCGACGGTCCGAGCGCCTGCATGCCAACATGATCTCCAATATACAAAGCACAAAGCTCCAGTAGCCACAATAGCAAAAAAAAAACCGTTGGACTTCAGCCTCAAACAGGAACTGCTGGAGCATCAGAAATCTTCTTTATTTTGCCAAAAAAAAAAAGGTTAGCTGCAGATAGAGTATACTCCTACAGAGCAGTTGTCAGGCTCTCCTAGCGCTAACATGATCTTCAAGATACAAAGCAGCAGCAGCCAGCCACAAATAAGAAAACCTGCCGGCCGGAGTTCAGTCAGGTCCAAACAGAAAACTGCTGGAGCAGCAGAGCAAGGGACAGTTGGGATACACCACGAAAGAGGAAAAGCCGTCGGCTCAAAGGGGTACACCATTAGCTCACACGTAATCTTTTTCCTTTGCAGCGGATTAGTGACGTTCAGTTGTATCTTTCTCAACTCTCATGCTTGCTTAATACTAGTATTTTGTGGAATGCGCATCACATTGTCAATCAATAATTCGAAAACTAAAGCTGAGTGTGCGAAATCAGCGTGCAGGAAAACAAAAGGAAGCTGCGCAAAACGGACTAGTGGAAAGATCAAGCTTTTTTTGTGTGTGTGTGACGCTGCTTTTTTTCATGTCAGTCAAGAAAACAGTCATCCGCGACACAAAAGCATGTCTCCTGTGGGTCTCCTGTGGGTCTCCGCGACACAAAAACACGTAATCTTGAGACCAATAAACACGAGTAAAACATTGGGAGCCTCTGCCACCGAAGACATCTTTTTCAAAAAATTTCGGTTTCCATATTTCCACAAAAAGATGTAATTTTTAAAATTGGTTTTTTATATTTCCACAGAAGATATATAATTTCCACGGTAAATTTTGTCATCTTTGTGCTATCTACCTACATAAGAAATTCGTGCTAGTACTGAACATTTCCAAACGAAACAGAGGACGACGAAACGCAATTGTTTCAGAGTTTCAGACCTCCCTCTCCACGCTCGCGCCTTGTCATTTCCCATGTCAACCACAGGTGGCTTGATAATAATAGAGACTGGGGGGAGTTTAACTGGTCCATCATCACATTGGAGTACTTTTAGCGCTTGATCACAAATCACAAACCACCCAAAGGAGCCAACCAACTGCAGAACAGCAAATCACAAGTTCCAACACAGCAAGGCCGTATCAACAAACGTCCAAAAAGAATCCATTGTTTTTTGTTCCTCTCTTCCTCTTCCTCCTCCGGTCCTCCTCCCCACTAGGCCATGAACAAACAAAGCCACTATGATATCGCTCCAACGACCGGCTCATTCATCAGGATCGACATGCAGATGCAGGAATGGTTGCAATCCATGGTCAGATTCACCACAGGATTTCAGCAATCCAATCTCAGGAGCTTCCTGTCACTACCATTGTTTGTAGCCTAAAGATAAGATCCGGATGAGAACTGGATCATTCAGATCCAAATCCACCAGAAAACATGGCAGCAGATTGCGGAGTACTCCGTACAATCCATCCAACAATGGCAATGACAGGAGCAGAGAACAGAGAACAATGGCAATGCAGCATCTGGAACTGAAAGTACCATTTATATTACGGATTAGAACATCCCTACATGTCTGGATGGATTTTTTACATACATAGCCACCCTTCATCATCATCATCATGGCCACCGCCCCAGCCGGCTGCCTGCGGGAGACCTCGACGGCCGACCCAAAATGGGCATTCTTCCCCCATCATCCGCCGGACGCCAGAACCAAGCACGGCCCTTTCTTATCTCTTCTTCGGTCTCACGGCCGCCGCCCCGGCTTGGACGGCTTGGACAGGTAGACGCGGCATTGGATCAGTGTCCGGCCGACTCTAAACCCCGGCAGCACGGTGAAGCCGACCACGCGGTCCTCGGCTGCCGCGGCCGCAGCGTCGTCGACGGCGCGCCCGTCGCTGACGCTCTCCATGTACACCTCCGAGAAGCGCGCCCCCGTGCGCACCTGGAAGATGGACGCGCCGTCCTCCTCGGCGCCGCCGTCGAAGGCGAAGAAGAGGCAGTGCAGCAGCCACACGCGGCGCGCCATCTCGGCGAAGTCGGCGAACCACGAGCTCTCCGGGAACCCGGGCCCGGCGCTGACGATGCCGCGCTGCTCCAGGCGGCCGAAGAAGGCCGTCTCCATCCGCGCGTGCACCAGCGACAGGTACTTGGCGCGGAGGAACTTGCCGAAGCCGCTCCACCGCGGGTTCCTCACGTCCAGGAAGGCGCTGGCCGGCTCCGCCTTGAGCTCCGTGAACTCCTCGAAGAAGCGGCGGCGGTCGTAGAACTCCCGCTCGTCCAGGAAGCTGAAATTGAAGTCGCGGCGGTGGAAATTTGCGAACATCTTCATCGCGACGTACGACTCGAAGACGAACCTGGCGTCGCCGGCCCGGCGGAGCGGGACGCCCGGGTGCACGGCGGCGGCGGCCGCGGCCGCGGCCAGATCCCATCCGGCGGATTGCATCGAGTTGAGCATCGACCTGGCGAAGGAGCGGATCGACTTCACCGTGTGCCGCAGCGCGGTGAGGAAGTGGGTCGGGTTGAGGCCGGAGAGGTGGAGCTCGTCGAGCGACGCCAGGGTGCGGCCGGGGTGGAGCCGCGCCTCCAGGGCGCGCTCGGCGCGGAGCTCGGCGGTGAGGGAGCTCCTGGCGCGGTCGGCCTCGGCGTCCCTGGCGCGGAGGTCCGACTCCAGCTTGCGCGCCGTGATCTGGTACGTCTTGAGGAGGTGGCGCTGCTCCTCGGCGTGCGCGGCGAACGCGGTGTGGCCCGCCGCCGCCGCGCCCCGGGCCGCGCCGGCGGGGTCCCTGAGGTACCTCCGCTTGGTGTCGGAGAGCCTGGTGAGCTCGGCGACCACGGCGGCGTCCGCGGACTGGATCGCCTCCGCGTCGTAGGGGAACTGCGCGAGCTGCAGCTGCGCGTACGCCGCCTTGACCGCCGAGACCCCCGCGAAGAGGTTGGCGAGCAGCGCGTCCGCCGCGGCCTCCGGCGTCACCTCCCCCGCCCCCGCCGGTTGCCAGACCGCTCCCGCTCCGGGCCCTCCCGCCGCCGCCGCCTTCTTCTCGGCGGCGTTGCGGAAGAAGGCGTCGAAGGAGTAGGCGGCGGCGAGGTTCCCCGACAGCTTGAGCTTGCTGAGTGACGGGATGGCGGGCGGCGGCTCCGTCCGCTCCTCCCCCAGGCCGTCGTCCCCAGGCACGGACGCGGGCGCCTCGGGCGCGCCGCCCTGCGCCGCGGCGTCGACGCGCTTGCGGCGGAGCAGCTTGGTGAAGGTGCGCGCCAGGTTGGCCGCCTTCTGCTGCTGCTGCTGCTGGTGGTGTGGCGGAGCCGCCACTTGCGCCTCCATTGGGGCCGCGCCGGGTTGCTCTCACCGCCGGCCGCTTCTCCTCTCCCTCCTGCAGCTTCCCCCCGTCCTCGTGTCTTGTGGCGTCCGTCCGGGTCTGGGCCTGGGGCCTCTCGCCTGCTTCTGCTTTGGCCTGTGGGGGGTAACGCGGGGTGGGATTAATTTTTCCAGGAATATTTGGGGGTTAATGTAAAGTAAAAGGGCCTGCGCCTGCCTACCAGGTACCAGCCTATGTACGCGTACGTATACCGTGCGTGTGTGCGCGCGTGGTTCGCCTACCGATGGATGCAGAGGGATCGGCATCTAATTTGTGGAAACAGGGAGGGGCTAGGCCGCAAAATTTGCCCACACAGTGCACCGGCACCACCAGTCCACCACGCGAGAAATGAAACGGTTTTCTGATTTCTCTATAGGGTTCCGGCGGTTTTCGTAGGATTTTTATGCCTTCTTGATGAAGGCTTAACCATTTTGTTGTGTTTTTATTGCACTCTAAAACCATAATCAATTCCCATAGCGCCATTTTATACAAAATATAATTACAGTACAATAAGGTAATTGTTGTACTTTAGACACAGTTTCGTAACATGATGCCAAAACTTTAAAGCCTTGTTCGCTGGTTTAATAAGATGTACTTTTTCAGCCAACGAACATTGTTTGTCTCTCACAAAAAATTAGTGAATAGTACTTTCAGCCATGGCTTTTCAGCCAAGCGAACAGGACGATAGGTGGTATCATGGAATACGATTAATCAAACAGTAACACATGAGTAGATAGTAATATACGCACGTATCGCAACGGCTAGATGAAGCCAAGAGTAACGTATTATCTGTAATGTAACGTCTCAGTTTACCCGATAGGATTTGAATTCAACCTCGTGGCTGCTAACGGTCATGGTGACGTATGAATTAAGAGTGATGGGAAGCTCGAAGGCGGGAAGGGATGACAGATCGTAGAGTACAAATTCGTATTGCAACGGCTCGTATGCCTATACAGTAACTTAGTAAAGTATACAGGTGTCGCAACGCGTAAACGACACCAAAAGCACCTCGCCATACGTAACGCAATGGCTCACCTTGTCCAATAGGTCTCGGAGCTAGCGTGATGGCAGCCAACGATAAATGTAACGTAAGGACTAGGATGGAGTGGCAGGAGATCCCAAGATGGAAAGGATGGAAAACCATCAATGATTGCAACACACAAAGATTTTTTAAAAACAAAAATAAGCATTTATAGGCTCAAATCTCCACGTGTATTAATTTGACGTCTTTGAATCAACTTTCGTGCCATGTTCACGTGTAGAGTCATATATACAAGCTCTATGTATGCCTAAAACGCATAAAGCATTACACCTATAAAAATAACGTACATAAACACTGCTAATGGTAAACGACAAAAAAAGAAAGTTGCCACCGTAATGCTACGGCTCACCTCGTCGAATGGAGGTTGGAGCTGGCAAGGCGGCGGGACGTAAAGAGTAGAACATTGTGACATAAGACCATAAGACGGCAAGGGATGGAAAACCATTCATAATCACAAACGAAAAAGGTTTTCATAAAAACAAAGAAGAAGCATGAATAGGCTCAATTCTCCAAGTGTATCAATTTGACATACTGAATTAGCTTTCTTGATATGTTCACGTGTGCAGCCATATATACATTCCTAGCATATGTTTAGCGGCTTTTTATTTCAGATTTCCAATCTAGCCGCTAGCGCAGAGCAAACAAACGACGGCGCGTGATCCCCGTGCTCCCGCATTCGCAATAACTCTGCCAATGTTGACCCCTGCCCGAGTGCCCGTTAGAGACGTGGACACGACCGACCGTCCGATGCGATGCAGAAATCGCCGGCTCGCCACAGGCCTCCCTCGCGCCCCCACCGCCACCGGTGTCTCCGCCTCTCTCTGACTCGGCGGTGACGCGGCCCGGAGCCGGCCGGAACCTCCAGGCCACAGCGACGCATATCACGCGTCGCTGTCGCGGAGACCTCGTGGCTCTCCGGGAGTGATTAGGTGCCGTGGCGAGCGTCAGCCGTGCGTGGAGTGGAGTGGAGAGACGTGCAATGCGATGCATGGTGCGCTCGCTCGGCCGGCAGCACCGGCAGGCAACTCTTGGTCGGGGTAGACGGACACGCACTGGTTGCTGCTGCTCCACATGCAGGAAAAACGAGGGCAAAGGACGGGTCTGCTTGCCGATGGCTTTCAGGGTTCACACACACACATGGCAAGGGTGCCGCCTAATAAAGCGGGGAGCTTTTCGTTGACAGCAACAGTTGGGGGCTTGGAGTTTTGTTACTAAACACATCGACGTCCATGAGGCGGGTAGGTTAGGCCTGCCCCCTGCCCAACAGAGATCTCCTTTTTATTTTAGTGATGAACAGTACTCCTAATAGTACTAGTATCTTTCCTTGTTGTTGTACAGTGATGATATCCACGAGGCGGGGTAGCTTCATGTTTGGAGCCATTTCCGTGACTATTTAAGTACAGTGATAAAAAATATAAAGATTTTCTAAATGGTTCCAGGTTTGCACCCAACCCACAGCACTGGCTTGCATCGCTCCTACGAGCAGTTCCATGCTTGAACCCAAATTTTGGATGATATATTTAGTATTAATGAATATATCTAGAGAGCGAAACTAATTAACTAACTAAATGGGGAATAATCAAGGTCGTGCGAAATCGACGGGGCCAGATTAGATTTGGATTGAAAAATGGAGCAGGAGGAGCCCGGGAGTCCGTGTCCCTCGACTGTCCACAGGCCACAGGAGGTCCTTTTGCGTTCAGTTTATTCGCTAATTTACTCAATGTTCCCTCTCTGCTCGGTAAACTACAGTATCTGACAATGTCCCGTTCCAGCGTCTTAACCTAGCCTAAGCCCGGAATCCGATGATAATAGCTTAAAATGCCCCCATGGATAATTTCCCTAGAACGAGCCACGTGCCTGTCTTTTTTTTTTTCTTCTTCTCCGAGGAGAGAGCTTTGTTGATTACTGCATTCGTTTCTGAGCAATAACTTGCACGAATGTATACATGCTGGTGAATTAAAACGCCACACTGATGAATGCTGCGTTCACTTAGCCGGATGTGTGAGCTAGTAGTATCTGAATCCCAACATGTTTACACACACACTACACCTCGGTTCTGAAGTCATCAGAGCACACCTGCAGGTGCGGCCTGCGGTAGGGGAAGGGGAGTTGGCATGTGGGCGTCAACTGGCACGATGGCCCGCCCTTATATATCAAGAAAAAAAAAAGGAGACGAGGAGGATTATACCAGCACACGGCCTTGATCGGCGGTGCTGTAGCACTGATGGATGGATCGCTTGCCTGCTTTGTTTGCAATGATTCCCACCACTTAGTGATGATGGTAGCACAGTGACAGTGCTAACATCCTCGCTCTTTCCGTGGACAAGGAAGGTACGTACTCGTAGTAGGTAGTACAGGTGAGAACACCATGCCCACGCGACTGACTGACATCGTGGCCACAGGAATTTCCCCGTGTCTTTACAAACATGGGACGGACTTGGAGTTGGTTGGTCAGGCCGTGAAAGTGGATCTCGCGGGGTTTCGTGACCTTGGAGCGCTGGTGGCCTTATTCGGCCAGCCAACTCTCCAGTGATCTTGCTTGTTTTTAACTTCGACGCGAGATCTTTTCATTAGTTAGTACATCTAGCTTTGCAGCATCGTTAGAGCCGGTGATTTGTGTTGTGTGCTTTGCTTGCCTTTGCCGTGGCATCTCGCCCTAGGAATGGCAAGTGTGTTTTTTTTAAGACCTCACCGGAGGGGGGAGAACCCCACCTAAATGATTTTTCATTGATTCCGACATAGCCGTGGATGAAGGGTGTCATGCACCTAGTGTTTACAATGCCATATGGCTGCAAAAGAAATGGCAAATGTGTTACAAACTCCTTTTTCTCTTAGAGCAATACATGCAAAGTGCATGCTTTCGAAAAAAAAAAAGGCCGTGAAAGTGGACTGAACTCGGGAAAAGGAAAAGGCCTGACTGACGGGCGGGCACACATGACAGGAACACACGCACATTCCCCCCTCGCGTGGAAGGGAAAACGAAGGAATATCATCTGGAATGCTCCTAACCCGAACAGTATTTCCTATTTTTCTTATCTTATAAATAAAAAACTAACCCTAGCAGCTGGCAGCCTTCGCACACTGTTTATATCTATCCATGGTCTTGTTTAAATCCAGAGCGTAAAGTTTTGAGGTGTCACGTTGGCTGTTACGTCAGGATGTCATATGTGAGTGTTCGAATAGTAATAATAAAATAAATTACATAAGTCCTCGGTACTCCGTGAGACAAATTTAATAAGATTAATCAATCCTTCATTAGCACGTGTTTACTATAGCTTTACTGTAGCATCACCTTATCGAACCATAGACTAATTAGGCTTAAAAAATTCTGTATAATTAGTTATTTTTTAATCTATCTTTTAGACTTTATATATATGCCAAACATCGGATGAGATAGAACCGAGGAGACGAACTAAACAAGGCTGAGTTGCGAGGGCAAAAACACGAGTAGGAGCACTACAGTAGGAGCGGTAGCACGGGGACCAAAGTGAAGGATGTGCACGTGAAGAAATTGAGGCTAAAAAGATCGTGAATGGTAGTGGTAGTACTGTGTGTTTTTTTTTACAACAGGTAGTACTGTGTTATTATTCCCCAGACGAAGACGGCCGGCAGCGGTCACGTGCACCCTTCCCTCATCGCATCAGAACCACCGTAGTAGTAGTAAAACTTTTGCTGCTACAGGGAACACGACAAATAAAAGAAGGAAATGTCGTGGTGGTAAAGTGAAAGTGGCGGTACCACGAATACACCTACGTCAGTACTACTGCCATGTTGGGTGGCGTAGTAGGAGTATCTCTCCTCCGATCCAGCCGGTCCACTACTCCACTGGGTATGGTCTGGTATCTTCGAGACTGTTCACCCGGTTTATAATATGTTTTTTCAGCTTGTTTTTCCAGTCGGGACAGTATTTTTCTTTCACAACAAATCAATCAACAATATTTTTCAGCTGGGTTATCAGCCCGGCCGAACGGGGCCTTCGGAGCCAGGCTACCCAAGCAGAGAGAGTAGGGGTGTGTTCACTTCCCATACAAACCCAAAAATATTTCCTCTTTCACTCATCACATCGAATCTTTGACACATGCATGGAGCATTAAATTTAGGTAAAAAAGATAACTAATTGCATAGTTTGTCTGTAAATGTCGAGACGAATCTTTTGAGCCTAGTTAGTCCATAGTTGGACAAATTTTGCTAAATAACGACGAAAGTGTTACAGTAACTTTTCTTCCACTTTTTACAAGTGAACACACCCTAGAACAATTTTTATTTTTACAGCGCTGTAATAACTGCCTGCCTGCCTGCTTTAATCTGAGCCTGAGGAGCCCCGGTCCACACGTACGGCAACAGTGGTCAATGCTGTAAGACGTTGATCCTCCTCCTCCCCGGCCGGTAATTGTCCTGTCCTGCTAGGTTCTGGGACCACAATAGATAAATGCAGTGCTAATACTACTAGTAGTCGATTAAAAGATTGGTTAGCCCGGAACGTTCTAGTCTCCTGCAAATGCTCTGCCTCGCTGCAGGTCGCAAATGTGAAATGGCACGGGCGCAGCATGCAGGAAGGAGATGAGGCAGAGAAACAAAACAACTGGCCAGAACCAATCACTGGTCCCGTTCGTCCTCCGTCTGTATAGGTATACAGTACAGTATTGCCGCCCGTACCGTATGCGGGATCGGAGACCGCTCGCTACCGACACTGCACTACCCGGATGCTACGTTCGCAAATGCAACACTAGTGCGTTGTATAATTACGAGCACGGCTACCCTGCTTACATTACAGATCGACGCCCTCTCAAATCTCACCACAAGTCCAGCTCCAGCAGTAGCCCTGTACGTACAGTAGGTGTAGGCTGTACCTGTACCCGCGACCCGCAGCGGTACGAGTAGCCTACACCTGCCAGGGCTTGTTTGACTGTCGGGCGGGACCCGCACGCCCCGTCCCTCCGGCCCGTGCGTACAGTACAGCGCGCGTACTGTACAGCTTCCACGGACCACACGGACACGGGCTCTCTCTACGGAGTACGGCTGCGCCGGACGACGAGTATCGGGCCTTGATCAGATACATTTCAAATTCCAAATTTTTACATTTTCTTCGTTACATCAATCTTTAAACGCATGCATGTACAACTAAAGGTAGGTAAAAAATAATTAATTAGACAGTTTGTCTGTAATTTGTGAGACGAATCTTTTAAACCTAATTAGTCTATGATTAGATACTCATTGCTAAATACAAACGAAAGTAGCTAGATCGTAAAAAGTTGCAATCTAGACAGGTCCTTGTTTGCGGAGTACTCCTACCAGGGGACGTGGGCGGTAGGTACGTTTGTTGCTCAACACCTGGATGCTGACGTACGTGCCGGCGGTGCGTGTGACTGCCGTGCCCCGTGCGCGCGCACGCCCCCCTTGTTTTCATCAGAGATCGATCCGTCTCCCAGCCTGTGGCGGCGAGTGCCTGCCGGCACACGGTGCCACGCGCCGCCCGTACCGCGTTGGGCATGGTTGATAGAGAGCGTGTGGTGCGCTGCGGGTTCCAGGAGACGTACGTCACGTCATGGAGTGGAGTAAATTCAGGCGACGCGACAAAAGCGCTATACGGAGCAGGGACGGTATGTACTGTACGTACTACCCTCGGTCGGACTCTGAGGGGAAGAAAGTTAATTGGAAAAAAAACACCAGCCGACGACCAATCGCCGGCGCCGGCAGCGCAAGAAGCTTGCAAATGAATCAGTGGCTCCTGTCGTCTTCGGGTCCAAGGTAGGCAGCGCTTGATCCTTCCTTTGGCTCCTGCCTGAGTGAGCACCGACCGATCCTGGGACTGGGACTGGGAGGGTGCGCGCGTGCTTCCGCTGGTGTGGTCGGCAGTTTGGCACTCCTCCTCCTTGTCAGGTCGGCACGGCACCGGCACCGCCCGCGCGTAGGGCTGGTCTCGACTCTCGACAGGGGCGATTAGCCCAAGCCAACCAGCAGGAAGCAACGTCGAGGCGACCGCCAAATGCGCGAGGCGAGAAACAGCGGGCGGCTTGTCCTGAATCCTAGTAATCCTGAAGACCTGCTGAACAAGAGCAGAGCAGGAGGAGTATTTGCAATCGTGCCCCCGACCCCACTCCAGTGGATGCAGAGACTAAAATTTAGTTGGTGTTACATTGGATAATATATGAGGTGTTCGGATACTGATAAAAAAACAAATTACAGATTTCGTCAGTAAACTGCGAGACGAATTTGTTAAGACTAATTAATCCGTCACTAGCATATGTTACTGTAGCACAACATTGTCAAATCATGGACTAATTAGGCTTAAAAGATTCGTCTCGTAAATTAGCCGCAATCTATCGGCTTGTTCGTTTGGGCTAAAAATAAGCGGCTGAAAGTACTGTTGGCTGATTTATGTGAGAGAAAAACACTACTGACTGGCTGAAAATAAGCGGCTGAAAGCTCAAACGAACAGGCTGTATGTATTTAGTTTCGTAAATAGTCTATATTTAATACTCCATACATGTGTCTAAATACTCGAGGTAACAGGGCCTAAAATTTAGTTGGCTCAACCAAGCAGCCCCGTTCCGGTCCACGTCCAGCAGCCCAGGTGTCCAATATTTCAATTCACGAGTGCCGGTGCGCTCCCACGTCCACGTGTGGTGCTGTGGTACCGACGTTGCCCCTCCCGCGCTACCACCACGCGGCAAATCGCTATCGCCGGACTGTTCAAAATCCGGTGGCAGCGGCACCACACACGTTTCTTCATCCCAAATCTTTTGCCAAATATAATTTCTCCGTTCCCAAGTATATAAGGATTTCCAGTTGTTCCAAGTCAAACCATTTCATATTACTAATCAAGCTCATTTGATATTGTGAATACTGTTATTTTCTAAGTTAATCGTTGAAAATCCATTATATTGAGTGAGTAGGTTTCCTTACAATAATACGTGCATAAAGTTCTTTTTCCAGCCATTTTGGCACCATTAGCGGTGTACGTATTTTGAGTTCTTTTTAGCTTGAATTAGCTAGGTCATACTAATTAGTGAGCTAATAATTGGTTAGGACTAGAGCCAATTATTAGCCTAGCTATTAGCCCTCTGCTTACATGAACTGAAACTAAAAGACCTAAGTTTAGTTAACTAGCAATTAGCCTTATGTATCAAACATGTCTTATACTTCTATTTTGAGAAAAAATAGATCATGTACTCTTATTTGAAGAAAAAAATATACACAATCCCTCGGTCCCAAAAGAAATACTTATAGTTATAGATACAAATTTGGACAAATTGCACTTCAGATCCATTCCTAGAATTGTAGTTTTTTTTTACCACAGATTTACGTTGGATTCAGCAATCGGGAAAGATCCTAGAGTACTGTCTACCGTACACCATGTTGAGTAGAGTAGTACACTCCTACTGCGCCCTTGGCCTGGCCTCGTTTAGATCCCAAATTTTAACCTTAAATTTTACTATGTAAAAAGAAGATTCCCATCACATCAAAATGTCGGCACATGCATGAAGTACTAAATGTAGATGAAATTAAAAACTAATTGCACAGTTTTGTTGTACTTTGTGAGACGAACATTTTAAGCCTAATTAGTCAAAGTTTGGACAATTTTTACTAAATACAAACGAATTGCTACAGTGTGCATTTAATGTGCACTGTGCCAAATCTGCTCGCCGAATTCGCCAACTGAACACGGCCCTTCATTTTCCTCGGTCGTGTATCTTTTTCTGCTTTTCATTTTCGCGGGCATTTAGTACTGTACGAACCTATAATAATAAACACGCAACATGGAATTTGGTTTTTACCAAGTAGCCACCGACATGACGTGAGACCAAAGGAGATATAACCGTCCGTGTTCGATGTCACGGCCGTGTAGAATCGTCAACCCTCTGCCTTCCACATCACGGCGTGACCAGCAGCAGAGTTGTCCGGTTGAGACGCGCAAAGCCACGCGGGTGTTGCAGGGTCTGCAGCGGTGAAATTGTGGACACGCAATGTCACGCTTCACCATCCACACTTGGAGCCTGTTTATAGTTCAAAAAAAACTAAAAAATGTTATAGTACCTGTTATATTAAATCTTGCGGCATATGCATGGAGTATTGAATGTAGACGAAAGAAAAAACTAATTACACAATTTAGTTGTAAATCACAAGATAAATCTTTTGAGCCTAATTAGTCCACGATTGAACACAAATTACTAAATAAAACGAAAAGTGCTACAGTAGCCGTACCAAAAAAATTTCCCAACTAAACAGGCCCTTGCACATTGACCGACCCGCATGCGGGTTCAGCAGTGTCAGTAGGTCCCGCTTGTCAGAACCGGTAGGTTTACTAGTAGCAGTATTTCATTATTCGGTTTTGCCGTTCTTAGTCTCATCTAATTTTAATCTATCTGTACTATAAAAGAGCGAATGAATTAAAAAATACCTGTTACTTGATAATTTCTGTACACTCTATGTTTTAGCTCTTAGATTATAGATCCAACGCATCTAATTTCCCGTCCTAACCTGACAAACGGACCCGGCCGGAAAACTTTTAATTCTTTACGCATGTTTATGTTGTGTTTCCTTATATCGCTATTTTTTCACACCAAAAAGAATACCCAGCACATCTATACGTTACGAACAATATGATTCATTAGTGTCATATGCACACACGTTACGAACAATATCGATTCATTAGTGTCATATGCACACACGTATAACCTCGTGGTGCGAGATGGGAGCAGCGGCGGCATCCTGTGGCAATCGTTCGACCACCCGACGAACACGCTGGTACCAGGCATGAAGATCGGCGGCAACCTGACGAGGTGAAGGGGAGTCTCGGCTCGGGTTCCAGAAGCGAGGTTGATCTGGACCAGGTTCGTGCCTTAGCCAGGGAGATCGTCATGAGGGAGATTGAGAAGCATGCTGCAGATGGGATCGGCAAGGTTGACTACGTCGTGGCCTCAGGTGGGGGAAGAGTTGTCCGACATTCGGAGGCCTATCTGCTTAAACGTAGTGGTTTGACAGCCTGGATACCTGGAGTCGACGTGGGGCCTAAGCCAGAGAAGATGCTTCAACCGAGCTTTGGAGAGCCTGGACAGTGCTTTGTCATGCAGGGCAGCATTGGGTTTGTTGAGATCAAGCTCAAGTCAGGAATAATTCCTGAGGCAGTAACACTTGAGCATGTGTCTAAGGTAAGGTTTTTGGCCGCCCAACATTTTGGTCTTGCATGGCTATGTGCTTAATTATTGCTTGTTTTTGTCTTTTTAATATAGTATAAGCAGTGGATGACATTGTCTAAGTACGAATGTAAACTAACTGCTTGTTAAAAGTTTAGATTAGGAAGGCGGCCAATGACCTGTCACCGGGAATCTTACGGTACGTGGTTGTCACGAGGGGCGAGCCGCTAGAGATCGCGATGGTGGACTCAAGCGGCGCCACCAGGTTCCGCACGGTAGTGTGGAACGGGCTATGGTTCAGCGGCATCCCGGAGATGGCATCCTATGCCGACGAGTTCGCGCACCTCACCCAAAAACTACTTGCAACACATCACATTTTTATATCCCTTACCGACTAATTGTCCAAATGCTATCTGACTTATCAAAAAAGTGTTAGATTAAAAAAAATACAAAAATAAAAGGATAATAAAATAATAACAATTTAAGCTGCACGTGCGTGCCGCACGTGCATGTTGACTAGTACTATAAAAGAGCGAAGGAATTGTAAAATACATGTTACCTGACAAAATCCTAGTCACCCAATGTTTTGACCCTTAGATTACAGATCCAACGTATCTAATCTCCCGTCCTAACCTGACGAACGGGTTCGGCCAGAAAACTTTTAATTCTTTACGCGTGTTTATACGTGTGGTTCCTCATATCGCTATTTTTTTTCTCACCAAAAAAATTACCCAACCCACACCCTAGGAACGTCGGTCTCCTCAATTGTTTCGAAGAGCAAGCCAGTGACGTGCGGCAACAAGTTGTGCGCCCTCCTCGCCGGCCACGGCCTTGCATGTGGCGCCGGAGGACTCCTCACCTTTGCTGCCGGCAACGACACCTAGCAAAGCATCAGATCGTCCTGTTCCATGTACGTCTCCGCCAACACGTCATCCTACGGAGTGCTCACGCAGGATGTGCTCCACCTCAGCAGGGAGCGCTCGGTCCCCGGTGCCGCCGCCGCCGCGGCGGAAGCCCGGCAGGTGCCTGTCTTGTTTGGCCGTTCGGGCATGGGAACCGGCGATCGTGCATGCAGGATAGTCCGAAAGTGCACAGGAGAGGCTCCTGCCGCGCGATTCACGGGACTTGGCGAGCAAGGCCTGCTCGCTTTCCATGCCTAGCGGAAAAAGAGGAATAGCCCGTATCTATTTTAGAGAGCAAGATGGAGAGTCTGTTGGAGGATTATTTTACACAAAATTCTCTAAACTAGAATACACAACGAAGAATAGAGAGTCTCTTGGAGTTGTATTATGCTTTATCAGCTGCTCTTGAAGCTTGTACTGTTTTTCAGGAGGTAAAGAATCCGGTTGTCCATGATATTAGCTAGGCCTGTTGGATTTGCTTGGTTATATGGATTTTTTTAATTGATGACGTCAAATGCTTATTATCTAAATTCTTGGCACCCCTTGCGTGAATTGAGCAGCCAACTCTCGTTGCAAATACTATTGACATTTTATTTCTATCTTAATTCTTTTCATCTATTACATGAATTCTCTAAATATGCATTATTATTTCTCAAAAATTCCATTCTATTTTCTTGACTTCTTAAAGACACGCAAAAAGTCCTTTGGGGCCGACGGTGAGATCGCGAGCACAATGACGGACAGCGGCGGTGCAAGACGGAGAGTCTGGGGACGGCTTATAGGAGATGCGAGTGATGCCCGTGTGCTTGCTACCGCAGCTGACAGGTGGGACTAAAGTGCTAAGCTTTCGTGATTTCGCCGCTGTTAGAGCGTGTTCTGAGGCTTGAGCTGCTTTATCAATAGTTTAGGTTCCGTACAACCAAGGACCATTTTGGCTGACCGGTCAGGGGTCATCCCATCCAAAAACTGCTTGCAACACATCACATTTTCATATCCCTTACTGACTATCCAAATGCCATCTGAATTATCAAAAAAATGTTAGATTCAAAAAAATACAAAAATAAAAGGATAATAAAATAATGACAATTTAAGCTAAAAAATGGAAAATAAACACGATATCTTCTACGCACGTGCGTGCCGCACGTGCATGTCGACTAGTTTAAAAAAACGTGTCAACGTCAACAATAATATCATAATCGTTCAATTATATTCTCTGTATCAAAGTTGTGACATCAATACTTTCTTTAAAAAAATTGATCTAATTTAGATAAATTGAACTTAGCCGGTGGCGGAACCATGAATTTTGATTAAAAGGGGCCGGCCAAATATTATGACACTCATAAGTGTGATAAATATATACATTATGTATATGTCTCAATAGTTTTTCCAATGCTTATAAACATATACTCCCTCCATATCAGATTTAGAAGTCGTTTAGGACAGCGACACGGTCTCCAAAACACAACTTTGACCTCTTGTTTTTATAAAAAAATATTTATGGAAAAGTGATATATGTATACTTTTATGAAAGTATTTTTCAAGGCAAATCTATTCATATAATTTTTACATTTGCAAACTCAACAACTTAAAAGTTATTGATGATTTATATTCCCAACGTTTGATCCAAACCTTGTCCAAAACGACTTCTAAATCCGATATGGAGGGAGTAGTTAGTATTCATATAACATTAAAACCTACAATATTTATATCAGAAATAACAGTGAAGTGATGATTTACTATACTGTGTATCAAATTATTTAAGAGATGTTAAAAGTGTGTCACTGTGTGTGTTAGGGGGGGGGGGGGGGGGGGGGGGGGGGGGGGGGGGGGGGGGGCAGGCCCTGCTAGCCCCCCCTTAGTTCCGCCACTGAACTGAGCTTATGAGATATGACAAAACTAAAGTAAAGTATAATCCGACACGGCGAAAGGTCCTAAGACCTGTTTGGATCTGCTATATAACTTTTCTCGTAGCTCATCCAAACAAGCCCGCTTACTGCTCGGCAAATAAAAAAACAGCAGCAAGCTAGCTAGCTAGCTAACAATAATCACCAATAACCAATAAACACCTACATTTATATAAGCCAAGCAATTGAAATAATCCCAAGCTTTTTATTAGCCAAATTTGCACTAGTTCTTTTTACTTACCTGATCCAAATATGTCCTTGCTGGTGATGTACAAGGCACTGCGATGTATAGTTGGATTAAGACCCTGCGCTGCGCCGAGAGAGCGAGCCTCCAAAACGTACGCTGCTGAATTTTCTACAGGATATTTGATGATCTATTTTGTCCATTATATAGTCGTCTCTGGCCTGTCCATTATTTTGTACTGTATGTATGTCTCACCTAACTTGTCGTTTGGAATTCTGTTGGGGCACGTATACAGCCAACTGATGATCCAACAAATTCCACCAGCACCGAGATAGACGGCGATGCACGGATGCAGACACAGCGTCGGGTCGGAGCAGTTGCGGCGTGTACATACATACCGTCGTCTCGTCTGTCGTCTCCCCTGGGGGCTTTTTGCGTGCTTTTGTGTCACCGGCCGAGCCGGTCGCTTTTGCTGTCACGTCGTCCGTCATTCTCGGAATCTATCTATCGGGATCGAATCCGGCCCAACACGGCTACTGTGCCTACACTGCTCCGGCTCCTATCGGGATCGAATCCTGCCCCTTCGTCTTGTTGCTGCTTCTTCGTTCCATGTATATATCTTGGCAGACCAGTAAATTCTCCAGGGGTACAAATCAAGACAAAATAACTTACTTGATACTGTAAGTCTATATGAGTGTCTAATAAGTTTTAAATTGCGTATACGTGTTTGTTGAGAAGAAAAGGCAGATTAATTAATTACTAATTCGCAGCACGAGGCCGGCCGGCTTATTAGCTTGCTTGGTCCTGTTGGTTTCTTATTATTTTTCTTATTATCATTGTCATGTCAACTAACTAACGCTAGCTTATTAGCTGAGCTTGTTGGGCCCGCGCGCGATGCGGTGGACGGTGGTGCATGGTCTGGTCTCCCGTGTTGCTGTGCATTCGCACGCACGGGTTCGTGTTCCGTCTTTACGACTTGCACACTTTGGCAGCAGGCTTTACTAGGCCTTCAGTGCAGTAGCTAGCATTATGCATGCATGCAAAACACGTCCCCACGCGCACGCGCGCGCGCGCGCGTGTGCAGTGTGCATCTCGAGTGCTTTGCAGTTGCAGCTTGCAGGGGGAGCAGGAGCGCAGGCAGGCATGCACGGGCCGGGGATGCATGATGAACATACTCCGATCCACTCATCGTCGATCATGTGCATGCCTGCGTGTCCAGTAGCTACTGTACTGACGAGCAGGTAGAGGTAGAACCAGATTGGGGACTAGCCGACTCTGGGTCTGGGTGCAGGAGCGGCTGCAATCTGGGGATGCCGGCCGGGCCCATGCATCTTTCCACGTTCAATTCTTGCAATGCAGGCAGACAGGCATGAGGCATGCATGCGCCTTCAAAAGAATCGAAAGGCGAATAGGCGACACATGCATGCGGAGTTGCGGACATCATCCGCTGACAGGTCACCTGTTGGCTAACGCTTGGGGGGCATGTATATTTGTCATGCATACATGTGAACTCTCTCAATTATATTACTGTTAGCTGCCAAGACCACGCGCCAATGTCTTGTACTCTTGTGCCGGTTCGTTCAAAATATTTTTTTTAAAAAAATATTCACGTGTTTGCTAGCTACTATATATCTATATAGGTCCCATGTCATCAACCATTTGTAATTTTCTTCTTGTTTATGACAAGGATATAGCTCTAGCTAGGCCCATAATATAGGACACATAGGAGTATATGATGCACCTCCCACCTACCAAGCTTTGGCTTTGTAGCCAATCAAGCTTAAAGCCGTGGCAAAAATAATGGAGACGACGACGAGGAGGAGAACTGAACGGTAGAGGGGACCCGCGGCGTCCCGGCCGGCCCACCCTCCAGCAGTCCAGTGCCTATCATTAGCATATTGAGATGAGATGACAGGGCATGCCGCAGGGCCCGCGTGAAGTGTGAAGGCGAGTGCACCTCAAAGCCAAGCCAAAGCCACTGCCACTGCCACTGCAGGCCCCAGCTAGTGTGCATGTATGGAGTACAGTGTACTCTGGCCTTTTGGCGCCTGTCGACTGTCGCGTGGGGCCGACCTAGAGCTAGCTTACCTTTTGTGTACTCATGGCCCGCCGGCTATAGCTATAGCTAGGATTAAGCTTAAAAGAAAAGGTCCTCTAAAACATGCGTGTTGTACTGCGTCAAAAGAAAAGGTAGCCGGGGAATAAAACTGACGAGAATCCAGCCATCATTCCTTGCATGGCTTTTCCGAGCTTTGGTCAATTTGGTTTTCCCATGGGAATGGGACTACGGGAGTAGTACGTAGGTTGGCTCGGCTCACTCCATTTGGGTCGCCATTCATCACGACCTCACCTGGCTAGGATAAGCTTAGCTTGGCTTTCCGTGCAAGTTTCCTGGAGCCCATGCATATGCATGATCGTTTCGGAATCCAAGAAATGATTGTCCAACATCATGCATGTACTCCTCCTCCAGGAGTCGTAGAAGGAAATACTAGTACTCTACGACTAAAGGTCTAGTAGTACACATCCAACGATAACAAAATGAAAAGAGATACAGTAGTGGATAGATACATGGCGCGCCTGCCTAACGTATAACGTGTTGTGATGATGAGCTCTAGCTAATTGTACTCAATTGCATGCGATGGATCAAAGAAGACTCGTACAAGTTTGAGCTAACATGCAATGAGTGCCCACAAGATCATAGCAGGCCATACGTACTAAGGCGTTAAGTTGGCTCGCTCGCTCCTGACTCAACATCTTGCATGATATAGTATGTTTAGGAGTATCATTTACTCCTCCGTTTCAAATTATAAGTCGCTTTGATTTGTTTGATACATCAGTTATGCTATATATCTCGACACATTGTTATATCTAGATACATAGCAAGGTGAATGTATCAAAGAAGTGATAGTGACTTATAAAGTTATAATTTAGAACGGAGGAAATATATGGCTACGACTGTACTGGAGCGAGGAAGCGGGGATAGACCGACAAACTGCCGCGCTTGTTGTTCTCTTACATTGGGCCAGCGCTTCATCGGTGACTAATTAATACCGTACTATATAGAGAGTGAGGAGGAAATATCGAGATGATCGCTGAAACAATCATGGGGTACACGTTTAGGGTCAAATTCCTTCTTCTCCAATACTGTAGTATTCAGTTGAGCAGTCCATTGTGTCGGATGTACACAGCATCTAATTAATTGGGCAATTAAGACTCCATGTCTCTCCCTTCAAATTTCCACGAGAAAAGGAATAAAAGACGTCGCCAGAAGGATGAATGTTGATCAGGATGCAAGAGTCTCCATCAAGATTTAAAGCCAAATCACGATCCTGATGTAGACGGCCGGGAGTAGCTAGTTTAATTTAACCGATGCGGTTTAATTAAGGCGAGCGAGAGTGAACACGACTTGTACAAACCTACAAGCCACAGACTGATCTGACGGAATGCTCCAGAATTATGATGGACTTATGACTTGTCGCACTTAACGTGCGTGGCTTAAACTGAATTAATACGCACGATTGACCCGTTGCCAACCTCGTTATGCTTCGAATAATATTATAACCAAGCTTTTTTTAAAACAATTAATCAAACAAAATTATATATATACTCCTACACAGGCCATTAATCTTAGGGGTTGTTTGAAACTGCTCTGCTCCTGTTTTTGCAGCTCCGCTCTACAAGCTCTACCATAGACCTACACTGTGGAGTTTGCGGAGTAGATGATACTGTTTAGCACATGGCCTAGCTTCAGCTCTAGAAATTGGCTATTTTCAAGCAAATAGTTTATTATGCCCTAGTTATGTTTGTTCATTCAAGTAGTATTCTGAAAACATATATTTTAGTTATATAGTTCCATCTTTCGGATACAAAAGCACACACCATCAGCCAAAAGCACACTGTTACACCTACTGCACACTGTTACACCTACTACATACTAGCACATCAGAGCTCCTGTTGAACGTCGTCGCGCATAGCTGCAGGATTGCACGTGGCCTCCAACGGGACGGGCCCTGGGCATGGTCAGCCAAGGAAGGGACGCGTGCGGGAAGAGCTGCCTCGGGCTGAGACTGAGAAGGAGGGACGCCTATACGGGGAAAACGAACCGAAAGTCATCAATGAAAAAGGCAAGTTTGGTAATTGTCCTCTAATTCTACGTGGAGATAAAACTCTAAAAACTGGAGTATCTCTTAAGGTGCTTTAGAAAAACATGGAGTTGGCCTCCAGCTCTATATTTTTCTTAGAACTGATAGTGTTTGGCAACGCAGAGCTAGAGTGAAGCTGCAAAAACAGAAGCGGAGCAATCCCAACACCCCCTTAAGTGACATAAATGTTGGGCTAAATCCGAAGCCAATCATTAATAAGAATTGCTTATATATTTTTTTTTACTTCCGTCGTTTTTTGCCATATACTATATTGTAATGATTTTTTTTACGCACCTCGGGAGCCATGGCCGTTCCAAAAGAGTCAGAATAAATAATAGTAATATACACTAAGATAATTTTGGTAACGACAGAAATGGACATGAAACAAATATTATGAAAAAAATCAGAACGTATAACACATAGGACGTACTGTTAGTCTATACTACTTTATTAATTCATTGGAAATTGGAAATTAAAGCTGTATACGGTCTTCGTAAGAGATCAGATTTGACACGTCATATAATATCATAATATAGCGGTTGGAAAGAAACACGCAAGTACCTAAATACCTTTTTCCATATACGAATCAAATAAATAATGTCCCAATTCAAAGGGCCGAAATATATATTGTATCGTTTTAATTTTAATAATAGTATAATATAGTAATATACAATGATGATGGTCATGTGCCGCCATTAATTTAGGAAGTAGGGGACACGCCGGTGCATGCAGATTATTAGTCGGGTCCTCTGTCGGGTTGGTGGATTACATGATGCTGCTGCATGGTGCATGGATCGACCGCTCCGTTTGCCGCCCTCCGCCGATAAGCTAGCGCGCGAAGGCTGCTGATTCGCTAGGCGTGGCGGGATTATCATTGATTGGCCTAGCTATCTCTACACACATGCATGCTTTGACTGCACTGCACGGTACGGGATCTGATCGAAGAGAAGTCATTATGCATGATCAGTGTATAATATACAGTTCGGGGAGACGGGGAGCATATCACGCAGCAGACGTAACGGCAACCACCCAACTGATCCATCCCATGATTAAGTCGTTGCAAATTAATATATACTCCGTATATATATATATATATAATTACGTACTACTCCTATAGGTGTATGATATAGAGACCGATATGATGGGTCATATGGATGCATGCAAAAGAATCTACGGTTTTGTCACATTTGGTGTCGTCCGGCCGGCCGCCCCTGCTGTTCGTTGAGTGCCCACGCAGGCATAGAGTTGGACTAGCTGGTGACGGGTTCACATTCGGTCTTTCCCTTGGATGTAGTTGCCCCAATCTGTCGTGTTTGAAAATATCTAACTGTTGTTTTTGGCAGATCAATGGAGCTAATTATTTGTTCTAAATTAAATTAACTTTTAGAGTTGTCCTAAGTCATTTTATTTTTATAAATTTGATCAAATATATAGAAAATGATACCTACATTTATGACATGAAATTAGTATTGTTAGATACAGTATGAAATGCATTCTTCATAATACAATTGTTTGGTGTGATAGGTGTTGATATTCTTTTCTCCAAATTTGGTCAAATTTTAAATAGTCTGACTTAGAACAACTATAGAATTTGATTTATTTGGGATGAAGGGTGTATAGTTGCTAAAAAATAGTCGTGATGGATCCATATGGACCTAGCTAATAGATCAACTAATTGTTAGTTGGGCACCTACATAAAAATTACCTCACTAGCTACCCCAACCCAACTAGGAATGTTCTGACTTTGAACTGGTTGAATCAATTTTTCACTCGCTGAAAGCCAAGAGACACTCTCGCACGTTTCACAATGTCCCTGTCTCTCTTTTCTGTTGTTGTCTCTCTCGTCCACATTTGCCAGGTTAGAACTAGAGAGAATTCCCTCATTGCCACTAAAAATTGTAGCACTTCTTTCATTGTCATCAAAATTTTAAAATTTCCCTCACTGCCATCAAAATAAATTCACACTTCCCTAGTTGCCATTCCCGTCATCATCTGTTAAGTTTCTTTGGCTGACTAGTGGGACCTACAGAAACAGTGTATCTGTCCGGTTTCTTGGGAAAAAAAAGAAGGCGGCCGCGGGCGAGCAAGGCGGTGGGCCAGGGGGGCGCCGCGTCTGAGCGGCTTGGCCAAGCGAAGGTGCGGGCCCAGGGGGTGCCGCGGCTGTGAGAAGGAGGCAGCGAGCCGGTGACGCTGGTGCAGTCGGAGCGGCCGGGGCCGAGGAACCTCGCCGTGCCGATGCCGGACACCCGAGGCTCGTAGTCTGGGTACAACAGCATGTCACGTCGCGGTGGATCTTCAGCGGCGAACAGTCGTGGTGCAGGTACACCAACGCATGCGCCATCCCGCCGATGGCGCGCGTCCGCACGGGGTAGTCGAACAGGTCGCAGCCGCGACCGTGCCCGTACAACACCTTCCTGAGGCTGCCTCGCTCCACCAGCTCGTACGCCAGGTACATGTGCCCGCCCATGGTGCTGAAGCCGTGAGCCTCACGATGTTGCGGTGCCGGCCGGACGCGCGTTCCCGCAGCACGCGTCGCCGGTCTCTGAAGCGTCCCGCGAGCTCTTCGGGCATCCGCAATGGTAATAGCTAGTACTTTCTATGTAGGTAGCTAATGTGGAGGTGAGAGAAAAGAAATATGATTATTTAACATTGTTGGACCCACATGCTCCTCTCACCTGATCTTGGAGTACGCGAAATAGATAAGCTATTTGCTCGTAGCTAGTGACTACTCTCTTTGCTACTTTTTGCTTGCCACATCATATCTAGCTAACCAAATAGCTAGTTGTCGGGGACGCCCTTCCGACGGCACCTCCTCTCAGCGGCCGTGGCCCAGACGGCGGCGGCGGGCAACAGCACCCACGGTGCAGGCGCTGTCTCTCGTGTCGGACGTGCTCGACAGCCTCGGGCTCACCGTCCTCGTCCCTGTCGTCGCTCTGCGCCGCGCCACCTGCTGGACCCACGCTGGCGCGCCACGGGCTCGCTCCCGCCGCCTACGAGACGCTCTTCGCACCGCGGCTGCTCCCAATCATGCGCGGCATCACCGCACTCCACGCCTCAGCTACCGCAATTGTCGCGGCCAAGGCCAAGGACGACGATAATAGATCGAACGAGGCCATAACTGCACCGGGGTGTACCAAGCGTCGCCTGTGGGCTGGCCTGCCCGCGCCTAACGGCGTTCCTAACTGCAAGTGACGGAAAATGACAGCTAGAGAAATGTAAATTTTATCGTATGGCAACGAGGGAAATTTGAAAATCTTAATGGCAATGAAGGAAGTGTTATAATTTTTAATGGCAACGAGGGAATTCTCTCTTAGAACTAATACTAGCTCATATTGTTGGAGACGCTCTAATAAGTTATTTGATAGATTAAAAAAATCACTTTTGCACTCGTACTTTTCTTTTTTCTGTAAAAAGAAAGAGTATATTATAGACAAAACCACCAATACATTTATCTTTGAGCTAGTGGATCTAAATGGCACCAAGCTAATCGTAGTTGCAAACTACTCCCTCCGTCCAAGAAAGAATACAATTTTAGCACAGTGTTCTGGTTTTGTATCTTAAGTTCGATCAATTATAGATAAAAAAAAATATCAATATTTATGATATCAAATAAATATTATTAGATTAATTACGAAATGTATTTTTATAATAAATTATTTTGGAGCCGTAAATGTGAATAGTATTTGTTAGAAATTTAGTTAAACGTGAACTATTTTTGTTGGCACGCAATACGTAGTTGCATTTTTTTTCTAACGGAGGTAGTATTAGCTGCTAGAAGATCAAACAATACGTTTGTTTTGGTGGTCGAGTCACGATCATCATCACGAATGGATTGCCTCAAAATGCGTTTTAGAACCGCTCCGGCCAGCGGGCCTTACGACCATCCTCGGAAGTCGAAACCGAGCTCCACATACTGTATGCATCGTGGTGGCTGCATGCGATCCGATCATCCGAACGGCCATGCCGACATGCCGTTGCGTTGCCCATGCATGTGTTCCGTGTCTCCGTGCCGTGAGAGGCCGTCAGGGACGAGGCGGAGACGAGGGAGGGACGGACATGGCTGCTGGCTGCTGGCTGCTGGCTGCTGCTGGCTGCTGTCCCCGGAATCCGAGGCTCTCTAGTCTATCGCTAGCACAACGGCTACGCACTGCAGATAGCAGGCAGGAGCAGAGCGGCAGCCTCCCTCGTTGCCCGTGTTTAGTTGCCGATTCAGGCGTCGCAAGCTGGAACAGTGACTATTAAATGCGCATTGTAGCATTTCGTTTGTATTTGGTAAAAATTGTCCAAACTTTGATTAATTAGGCTTAAAATATTTGTCTCGTAAAGTACAACAAAACTGTATAATTAGTTTTTAATTCCATCTACATTTAGTACTCCATACATGTATCGACATTTTGATGTGATAGGAATCTTCTTTTTTATAGTGAAATTTAGAAGTAGAATTTGAGATCTAAACAAGGCGTTGTCTCCTTGTACGGCGCTCGCGCGCTCTCTGTGGGGGGCCACGCTCTGAGCAGCCCCACTATCCCTCTCTCTGACGCCAACGCCGCACGACCCACGTGTGTGGATTGGATGTGGCCCTGTAGCCATGGCCCACTCCAGTCCATCCGTCCATCACGTGTGGGCCCGGGCCGTGGGCCCCAGGCATGGGCCGCCGACCTTGGCTCGCTTTTACCGTTGGCAGCTGGAGAGGATTTGACATGTTTCACACGCGGGACTGGAGATCGAGGGAGCCCCACCCGTCGGTGACACGTCTCATACACGGATGGCAAACATATGGCCGGTTAGTTTCGCTGAAAAGATAGGCCGAAAAGTATCGTTTGCTTGCTTGTTGTGTAAGAAAAATATTGTATCATGAGTCTATGGCTGATAAGACAGACTGATAAGTTCAAGCGAACATGACCATAGATATATACTCCCTTTGTCTACGAAAGAATGCAATTGTGGTATCTGTCCCGGTCAATTAAGTGCAAGTTTGACCAAGTTTATACAAATAATATTAGCATTTATGTCTATAAATAAATTTATTATAAAAATATATTCTATATGTAATCTAATGACACTTATTTTGTATAAAAAATATTTACACTTTTTTATATAGATTTAGTCAAACTTCAGACTGTTTGACTCCTCAAAATCCGAGAATTGCGTTCTTTCGTGGACAGCAGAAGTCTACTCACTTTATTCATTCATGACTACTCTCTTCGACACAGCGTAAGTCTCCATCTTACATTTCAAGAGTCGATCAATCTTAACTTTAACTAAATTTTAAAAAACAACATATCTCGTATCATAAATATTATTATTTTATATATTTGGTCTAAATTGATATAGTTTGACTACTTAAAATGTGAAACTTATTTTGAAACGGAGGGAGCAGAAGTATCTACTAAATTTGTAAACATGTTTATAATATTCAAAAAGATGGATCAGTACATGATGTTTCACATATCTATCGCATCGATGTGGAAAAGATATTTTTATCACATATTCTAGAGACCTGCCTAGTGTAGGTGTAGAATCATAGTATGTATATTTGTAGATTCACTATTAAGACATAATTTCTATTTCTATATACTACTAATTTACGTGACATTAAACTGCACGAATTCATAGAATTTTTGTTATGAAACATATTGTAGACCTTGTTTGGATATGTGTCCCAAGACTGCACGTGCGACGACGGATGCTAGCTACGACTGTGGTATGTGAATCCACGGTACACAAAGATCAGACTTATCTAATCTGTTCGCTTGGGCTGATTTGGCTGGCTGAAAGTACTGCTGGCTGATTTTTTTTTAGAGAAAAACACTGTTGGCTGGCTGTTTGATTTAGCTGATAATCTCAAGCGAACAGGCTGATCGTCGTTTGCTGCGATTATTGGTGATTCTCGTGGCTAGTGATCCATAATTTGATTATAAGTGTATCTAAACAGGGCTATAGGAAAGTTTAGTTGAATTAGGACAAAGTTGGAACAATAACATTTATGAAACATTGGATTGTGCAAAACCAATTGTTGAAACAGAGGGAGGGGAGGGGGAAGTTTGTTTACATCCTTCAGGCGAGATGTGGCTACTATTTTTCCCCTTTTGTTGGGGGTATGAATTAGCTAGAAAGACACCTATTAATTCCGCTCAAAATTATGAGTTGTTTTGTTGTTCCTAGACATATAGGATTTATTATGTATCTGCACATATTTGATATATTTATGTGCATAGAAAATGTAATGCAAAAAAAAAATCAAAACGACCAGACAAAGTAATATTCAACTGAAAAGGTCAGAGGATGATGGCGTTGGATGTTCATCCGCCAGTTTGGTCATATGCGACACTATTACTGTTTGCTCGAGAAAGTTTTGATTATGGGCTCGTTTAGTTGGTGAAAATGTTTGGGTTCGGCTACTGTAACATTTTTTGTTTTATTTGGTAATTTGTGTCCAATCATGGACTAATTAGACTCAAAAGATTTATCTCGTGATTTACAACTAAACTGTGTAATTAGTTTTTTCTTTCGTCTATATTTAGTACTTCATGTATGTGTCGTAAGATTCGATGTGACAGGTACCGTAGGACTTTTTAGGTTTCTTTTTACAGACTCCATATGAACCTGCAATCACGCAACCAATTGGGATGGGAGTAATGGAGGCATGGAGCACGAGTGCTTTGGCCTGTCTGGTCAACTCAAACAAAGTCCCGCAAAACTGCCCCGATTCGATCGAGGAAGGCTCGATGATGAAGCACGCAGGCAGATTTTCTTGGACGGCACGGGACGGTGACGTGGGCCCTCCGTCGTGTACGTCTGACATGGGCCCACGAGCTCAAGGCGCGGCGGTGCCGGTGCGGACGAATGGCTGCTGCTCTGCTGGACTCTGGAGCAGGTCCCGGACGCCCATAAATCTGGAGCTGCATTATTTTGTGCACCGTTACATGCAAGTACTTTATTAGTACTGTAGTATCTATTATTTAGTACTATATTGTCTATTATTATGCAGTGCACGGGTGCAGCAACTTCAACTGTGCACAGTGCACGGGACCGAAGAATTGGAAGAATGCAATAAGAAGTCGAGTAATCAGAGAGTAGGGCCGCCGCGCCGTAGAGGTGATGGAGCCGTCACCGTCAACAACTGTCCAGCTGGCTAAGCTATTAGCACGAGCAGCTGGCTTCAATCGGCTGCAACTGCAAGGGCCTACTACCAAGCTGCCATTTTTTAATTTTGGTTCACGCGCGAGCGCGAGTACTTTAAATAAACAAACTATGCGGGTGGGTTGGCACGTTGCCGTCTCCGATCGAGCCCCGGCGCCCGGCAGCAAAGCACCGTACGTACCAGCAGTGTATATCGTCATTTTTGAAGGAGTATGCATGCATGCATGCATTCGCGAGTCGCAACGATATCGATCATAGTACCATCATGGATCATCAGCGATATGAATATAATAATGATGCATCTCCCACCCTTGTTAATTCTTTCGTGGTAAGGTAACGCACGTCCGTGTCGAGCGCGTCGTCCGTCCGTTTGCTGGCTTGCTACGCCACCTTACTGTACCCAGCCAGCGCGCACCCTCCATGATGGTCCATTATATATATTGGTCCTTAATACTGCACCTGGGTTACTACTACGTACTTAATAAGGAGTATTAATAAGTACTACAGATTACTCGGATGCATGGAATAGACAGGTAAAGCATGCCGCCGCGTATAGCCTGTCGCCGGCCCTGATCGTCCACGGCTGGCGCGCGGGAACGGAGCCGTACGTGTGGCGTAAACATGCCATGCCGTTGGCGGTTGGCGGCGCGCCAAAGCTAGCACTAGGACGATCCTTTGGCCTGTCCAGTGACCACGGTGTGGCGTGGACCGACCAGCCGGCCGTGTGAAACTTGCAAATGGAAAGCATATAGGGAAACACACAAGACGACACCATGATATATACTGCTGTCTCGCTGCTTGCTTTCCTTGTATTTCACTCCTCTCCTCTCTCTTGGTCATAGCGCAGCGCCTCCTTTACTTCTCGTCTCGAACACACACACACCACACACTGTACACATATAGGACGGAGCATTAGTACTCCTACTTGTTGGGCTCACTTTGCACAGGGCACGCCATGTGGTGCTGTGCACAAGTTCCAGACTCGAGAGTGATTGGTCATCATGGGGAATGCACAGCGGCAGGTGTTGTGTTGCTCGGAACAGTATATACTACGTGCTAGCTCCAGTCAGAGTTCATCAGCCCATGCATGCACATGCACGCGCGCTCGCCCACACTCTGAACCTGACCAAACGGTGAAACAAAAATCCACACGGGCGCCTACCAAACATTTACAGGCTAGTCACCACATGCGTACCTCTTCTCCAATCTCCAGTTGGGGTGGTTCTGACAAACCATACCAGACACAGATATATATATATATATATATATATATATATATATATATATATATATATATATATATATATATATATATATATATATATATATATATATATATATATATATGCCCAAAGTGTTTCTCCCTTCGACTTCTAGACAACACAACAGACAACAGTACCGTGCAAAAGTGCAAACAGGGGTTGAGTTATCTCGGTACAATTATATGTATGTACATCTACAACAAGATTATCTCTGAACTAAGGGCCTGTTTAGTTGACGAAAAATTTTGGGTAAGTTTCTGTAGCACTTTTTGTTGTTATTTGACAAAATTTATCCAATTATGGACTAACTAGGATCAAAATATTCGTTTCGACATTTACAGACAAACTGTGCAATTAGTTATTTTTTTACCTACATTTAATACTTCATGCATGCGTCCAAAGATTCGATGTGACAGGTACTGCGCAAACTTTTTTGAGTTGGGTGGCCAACTAAACAGGCTCTAATAGACGTGCTCTCTATGCTTGACTCAAACCATCACAAACGATTGCTACAACAAAACGACACAGCTAAAGGACGCCTGCTTGTAGTTGCAGCCCTTCTTGCTCGCAGAGTCGCAGGCCTAATAAGGCCAGTTCAGGTAGAGCAGACAGTTTGCTGAACGGAGTCCTGTCTCATTTTGATGGCGCACCACGCTGACTCATACTTTCTTGAACAACGACATAATGCTCCCTTTGCTTGGTTCCAGCCTTCGCAGGTTAATTTCTTGTTGCCTGCTGCTGTTTTGCTTTGAGCTTTGCTTTTGTCAGTGTTTGCTGCTGGCTTTGGTTTGCTTGGGAGAGTAGTCTCGCTGACAGAAAACTTGGAAATAAAAAGGAATTTTAGTAGGCTTGCATGGAAATAGCAAGGCAGCGATGCCGAAAAATGAAAGCCCCAGGCACAAGTTCTCTCATAGTATGCTGAAGATGAACATCAGGCCATGGAGGTGCTGCTTTTGGGCTGTATTTCTACCTGTACATATTAATAAGGAATTTACCCATCTAACATGTAGACAAGTCCTTTTGCTAAGTTTTCAAAATTCACTTGGGCAGTAAAAAGGCGAACTAACAGAGGCGTGGCCAATGAGGTCACATTGGTTCACCAAGCATAAATAGAGGGATTCAAGGTTGATGCTACATAAATGAGGGGTTCAAGATTGATGCTATTGTGACTTCAGCTGAACAAGTCTCTCACTTATAATTGCACTTATACGAGTACCGCATTAGATTCAATTTGCAATTTTCCATTTGCGCCTTATATATGATCTTGCAAGAAAACACGAGTTGTCATAAGAAAGTCGAATGATATTTTGATTCACTCCCAATATCGACTGCCATCATTGATCTCAAGTATAAAAATGCAAATATATTATAGATAAGGATTGCCAAGAAATTTCACATGTTAAAAATTAAAACAATTCCTGGAGTGGTTCTTATTTGAGGTGGTCCTTACTCCTGGAGTGGAAGACCGACATCTTTGGACACCATCTCCTTCCGGTGAATTCTCGACTAAGTCAGCATATCGACGATTTTTTGTGGGGTTCGCTGATTTTGAACCATCGAAGGATATTTGGAAAACTTGGGCCCCTCCTCGCTGTAGGTATTTCATTTGGTTGGTTGCACTGAATCGTTGTTGGACAGCTGACCGTCTCGCTTGTCGTGGCCTTGATCATCCTGAGCACTGTCCACTATGTGATCAGGAGGATGAAAATGTGCAACATTTGCTCATAACATTTGTTTTCTCAAGATAAATCTGGTATTCAGTTCTGTGCTTGGTTGGATTGCAGCAGCATCCACCTGTGCGCGCTCCATGCTACTCTTTGCAAGGATCTGTCCAGCCTACCGGGTGTTGCCGCGGTCGTTTAGTTCTTTGTAGCGGATGCTTTTCGCCGCTGTCGCTGCTCTTTGACGGATGCTTTGTCGTTGTTGACGTTGCTCTTGTTCGGGCAGATGCTTTGCCGCCATGTCGCTTCGAGCATGGCCCCCCTCACGCCGGCGGGCTGAGGGCGTGTTGGCCCTCCTTCTGTGTCGCTTCGGGAGCGCCCCCCTCATGCCTGCAAGCCAAGGGCTTGTTGGCCCCTCTTCTATTCGGGCGGATCTTTGCCGCCATGTCGCTTCAGGCGTGCCCCCCCTTACGCCTGCGTGCTGAGGGCGTGTTGGCACCCCTTCTTCTCTGGTGGATGCTTTGTCGTCGTGTGCTTGGCCATCGTGGCTCCATCTCTTTTAATTGCTGACATCTTTGCGTTGATGTATTTAATTTCCTATGCAGGTTCAGTGGTTTAGGTTCGCGGTGGAGGGCCTCTCCCTTTCGCCCTTTTTCAGTTATGTTTGTGCTTTCTCCTAGATGTGCACGACTCTCTGTGAAGGCCATAAACTTTCCCAAATCTACTTAATGAAGTACGTGCTATTGCACGCTTTCGAAAAAAAATATTAGGAGTAAACATATAACGCACCCTGCGTGTCCTCGGCATAGATGGGCAATGGGCTGGCACGACACGACCCGATAGGCTTTGGGCCGACAAGGCACGCGGGCCGTGCCTACCAGGCACGCGGGCTTGGCCTTCGGCCCAGGCATGGCCTGCCGGGCTGCTTTTCATGCTGGCCTGGCCCGAGAGGCACGGTCAACCTAGCAGGTCGGGCTGGCCTGTGGCCCATGTCGGCAAGCGAAGAGAGGAGGGGTCCGCCGGCCACGGCGGCGAGAGAGGCGCTGCCGCGTGGCGAGGAGGCCGCTGGCAAACCAGAGAAGCTTTAGAGAGGCGCAGCTGCATGGGATCGAGGGGGCCGCCAGCCGCGGAGACAGTGGAGAGGCTCGGCCACGCCCGCGTGGGGTCGAGGGGGCCACCGGTAGTGGGGTTGAGGCTACTGCCCATTGGCTTCCTTGTGTGGCGAGCTAGCGACGTGGACGGGGCCACGTGGAGGTGGAGGAGACGAGCGGGGCGAAGCAGGCGGGTGCGCGACGTGCGAGTCCGCGAGAAGGCGATTCGGTTGCGAGTGCGGCATAGCCGCGCCTATGTGCGCGTGGAGAGGGGAGCGTAGGGGCCAAGGGGAGTTAGGGTTAGGAGGGGTTGCACGCTGGGCTAGGCCATTGGGGGCGTGGGATTTCTTTAGCAGGCTGAACTAGCTATCGGGCAGCCACCGAGCCTGTGTTTAATTTAGGGTCGTGTGCCAGCCCACGTGCCTAGGGTAAGGCCCAGACATGGCCTTCTCCCTCGGGCCGTGCCAGCCTGGGCCCGCACAATGCCGGACCATGCTGTGCTTCGGCCGGGCCAAAAATGCGGGCTTCGTGCTGGGTTGACGGGCTCAGGCTGCATGCCCATATATATAGTCCTCGGTCGGGTTGGTGGATTACATGATGATGATGCACGGATCGACCGTGTTTGCCGCCCTCCGCTGATAAGCCAGCGCGCGAAGGCTGCTGATTCGCTAGGCGTGGCGGGATTATCATTAATTGGCCTATAGCTGTCTCTACACATGCATGCTTTGACTGCACTGCACGGTACGGGATCTGGTCGAAGAAGTCATTATGCATGATCAGTGTATACACAGTTCGGGGAGCATATCACGCAGCAAACGTAACGGCAACCACCCAGCTGATCCCATGATTAAGTCGTTGCAAATTACTATAATTACGTACTACTCCTATAGGAGTATGATATAGAGACCGATAGTCCGATACGATGGATCATTTGGATGCATGCAAAAGAGTCTGGGTTTGTCTCGTCCGGCCGCCGGCCGCCCCTGCTGTTCGTTGAGTGCCCACGCAGGAGATTTGGACTAGCTGGTTATATGACTGTTCACATTTGGTCTTTCCCTTGGACGTAGTTGCCCCGATCTGCCGTGTTTGAAAATATCTAACTCGGGCGGCTCATCTGATGGCTCGGACGGCTCGCTCGACAGCTCACTTAGCGGCTCGCGCTTGACGGCTCGGACGGCTCGCTTAGCGCTAGCGGCTCGCTTGTTGCAGTCGGACAGCTTGCTGTGTAGAAGAATTGATCTTGAATTGCTTTGACGGCCGCGGCGTTGTGCATGTTGATCGGCACCAATTAGTAGCCCATGCGATGCATGTATATGCATATCGATCCCCTTGCATGTCTGAACTACGTGAAAGCTAACTTGCATGGCGGTGTAGATCGTGAATCCGAATCGTAGTTGGGAGGAGCAATTCTGTGCATGTATACGCACGTACATGAGCACATGCAAATCCTTGTTTGTATGGCCGATGCTTATTGCCTTCTTTGGTGATTGCCTGGCGCCTTGTGCGTGTGTACAGAAACTTCGGCCCTGTTTAGTTCCCAGAAAATTTTGCAAAATTTTTCAGATTCCTCATCACATCGAATCTTTGATACATGCATAAAGCATTAAATTTAGATAAAAAATAAAATTAATTACACAGTTTAGACGAAATAGACGAGACAAATCTTTTAAACCTAATTAGACCATGATTGGACAATATTTACCGAATAACATCGAAAAGAGCTGCCCGATCCGTAGCCTGGGCCCCTTGGCCGCATGTTGCGGCGACGTGAGGACCCGGGACAGAGTCTGGTCTTGCATACGAGTCGGAGTCGGGCTCAGCCTGGACACGGTGCTTGCCGATGACGCTGTCGAGATTTGACGGAGTGCTTCACGAGCAGGACGAGGCGTTCGCACTGGGCCCTGGCGCTCTGCATACCCAAGCACGCGAGAAGCTGAATCGACGATGACGATGAGGAAATTCCCGTACGGAATCGAAGGTCGATCCTGCCGAGAACGTGACGTTGATCTTGAGGTAGGCTATCTGGTTCGCCACGGGATCAGCATGCACACCTTACTTGACGTGTCAACTGTTAACTAAATATCATTGGCAGTCCACCGGGGGTATACCCAGAATGGTAGATTGATTGGTAGAGGTGTGCGTAATCAGGAATTAGAGGGTAACAGAGACACAAGACACAAGATTTATACAGATTCAAACCGTCAAAATGACGTAAAACTCTACATCCTATGCTCTGTTGGTTTATATTGCTAGAATATGAGATTGGAGGTGTATCTCCATCTGGATGCCCATGGCAACTATGGGACCCCTACCCCTCCTTATATACTCTAGAGAGGTAGGATTAAGGAAGGTATCCTAGTCAGTTATATGGTTGATATTCTATTCAGATTACAATATCTATAAAAGTCCTAATAAATCATATCTTCTCGGCGCCTTGTGGTGCACAACGACCAGTGCCGTACGCCGCAGGTCTTGACGTCGTGGGCTGGAACGCCCCTGATGGTGCGGTCCATGTCCCTTGCCGTGGGCTCGTGGGTACCTTAGGTCATAATCCCCATACGCCCCTCACGTATAGAACGGAACCTGCCCCTGTCCTCCACTCCCCACCGCACCCGTATTCCCCGTTCCCTAACACACCACATTCCCCCACCGCGCCCCTGTCCCAAAAAGAACATGAAACACTTCGAGTGCAACATTGCAAACATATGAAAAAACTATGTAGTGCAACATCGGGATATAAATACTACAACATCGTAAAAAATATATAGTGTAACATCGAAAAACATGTACTGCAACATAAAAAACCTATGTACTGCAACATAAAAAAATTATGTGCTGCAATATTGCTGCAACATCGAAAAATATGTATTGCAACATCAAAAAACATGTATTGCAACATCTAAAAAACATGTACTGCAATATAAAAAATTATGTGCTACAACATCGAAAATTATATACTGCAACATCTCAAGTAGTAGTACTGCAACATCGTAAAAACATCTATTGCAACGAACCAAAAATCCCATTGCAACATTCAAAAATCATACGTTGCAACGTCAAAAAAAACCTATTGCAACACGGGAGGAACAATAAAAAAGCGTACAAAACAGCCCATGGCCCATCACCTTCGAGCTCGTCAGAGTGAGGAGGGAATAAGACCTAAAACTCGTCAGAATCCTAGCCACTGTCGTGTCCCTCAGATCTAAAGAAAGAGCAAAAGGATTCAGATCTAGAGAAAGAGAAGGGCTCAGACCTAAAGAAGAACCGACCTAGCTCATTGAAGTCGCCCTCGCCGTCCTGGTCTCCCGGTAGTGGGAGCGAGAGTAGGGTCGCTGAAGAGCGTGGGGTTACAAGCAGGTCGCGGAGGGAGGGGGTCGCCGGACACCCGTTCATATCATTAATATCGTTTCGGGACAGACAGATTTTCTTGGACGGCACGGGACGGTGACGTGGGCCCTCCGTCGTGTACGTGTGACATTGGCCGCACGGGCCGCGAGGGTCCACGAGCTACCTGAAATCCCCAAGGCGAAGCGGTGCGGACCAGAGCGACGAATGGCTGCTGCTCTGCTAGTCTGCAACGAGCAGGTCCCGGGCACCATCTATCTGGAGCTGAATTATTTTGTGCACCGTTATATGCAAGTACTTTATTTTAGTACAGTGCACGGGAACAGCAACTTGGACAGTGCACGGGATCGAAGAATTGGAAGAACGCAAGAGCAATTTCAACGGTTTTGCATTTTTGTTTAGCAAAAGATGGAGTTTACCAACTCTCAAATCAATATGGAGAGGAGAAAAAAAGATTATCTCCAACGGTTTGGCAAAATTGACTTGCCAAAATCCAAAAAATGAAACCCGGCGGCACGGGAGGAAAGAGCGCACGCGGGAGTAGTGCGTGAGACGGAATGCCAAGCCGATCACAAGCTTGCATATATGCCAATCTATCCTAGTATTTTGCCAAGTTAACAAAAATGCAAAGCTCATTTGCCAAACCGTTGGATAGGAGTTTTGCAGACTTTTTTTTTGTAAAAACAGAAATGCAAAGTCCATTTGCAAAACTGTTGGACCGAGTTGCTCTAACAAGTTCAGTGATCAGTGTAGGGCCCGCCGTAGGTGATGGAACCGTCACCGTCAATTGTCCAGCTGGCCATTTTAATTTGGATTAACGCGCGAGTACTTTCTTTAAATAAACAAACTAATAGACGAATAGAGTATGCGGGCGGGTTGGCACGTTGCCGTCTCCCCTGCTTGCCGATGGAGCCCCGCCGCCGCGCCCGGCAGCCAGCAGTGTCCATATAGATAGATCGTCATCTCCAAGGACAGAAGGCATGCATGCATTCGCGAGTCGCGACGACGATATATATCATATCGCCATCATCATCAGCGATATGAATAATGATCCATCTCCCTCCCTCGTTAGTTCTTTCGTGGTAACGTCCGTGTCGTCGATCGCTGCCGGCCGTCCGTCCGTCCGTTTGCTGGCTTGCTACGCCACATTACCGTACCCAGCGCGCACCCTCCATGACCACGATGGTACGTGCACTGTGTGTCCTTAATGCATCTCCATCTCCAAGAGATTAGCCAGAATGACTATCCAATTTTAGTGATTTAACTATTTCTTAAAATAAATCTAGGTTAAAAAAAACTTGACTACTCTAACAGAATATCTAAATTAGATTCTCCATATTCAAAACCTACCACGTCACTTGAGCTCCCGTCCGATCGCGGAGACCTCGTCGTTTGTCTCGTACGCCGCCTTGAACCTGGAAGTCACCTTCCCTTCGTCTTTTTGGAATCTGCTAGCTTAGCCAACGTGGCATCGCTTAGCACCACGCACGCGGCAGCCGACCAAGCAACGTCATGTTGGCCACACGGCTTGAGGGGCATCGCGCGGTAGCCAGCAACACTATTTTTTTTTTTTGCTCCTGGGTTATTACTACATTTTTTGCTACATTTAATAATATGTTAGATACATAGCAAAATGAATGAAAAAAGTCAAAACGACTTATAATTTAGAATGGATGGAGTAATTAATATACAGATTACACTCGGATGGATACACAGGTAAGCATGCCGCCGCGTCTAGCCTGCGGCCGGCCATGATCGTCCATGGCGGCCAGGAACGGAGCCGTGTGTGTGTGGCGTAATCATGCCATATCGCGTTGGCTGCCGCCGTCCGCCGGCCATGTGAAACTTGCAAATGGAAAGCATATATATATGGAAGCACACAAGACGACACGATGATACTATCTCGCTGCTTGCTTTCCTTGTATTTCACTCCTCTGCTCTCTTTGTCTTGGCTGCGCCTCCTTTACTTCTCGTCTCGATCATTTTACACCGCAACGTAATCAGAGCAGAGGGTCCTAAAGTTCTGAGTTGGCCAGCGTGGTTGGATTTGGATATACATACTGTACAAATAGGAGGAGCATCAGTACTCCTACTTGTTGGGTTAACCTTGCACACTTGGCACGCCATGGCCCACCCATGGTGCACAAGTTCCGGGCTCTCCGGTCTCCAGAGAGTGATTGGTCATGGGCATGCAACGGCAGGTGTTGTGTTGCACGGATGTCAGAGTGAGTTCAGCCCATGCATGCACATGCTGACATGCACGCGCGCTCGCCCACGCCCTCTCAACCTGACCAAACGGTGAGTTAATTAGGATGACTAAACATGAATTATTTATAAAAATTAATTAGGAGAACTAAACATGAGCTATTTATAAAACTAATTGCAGAAGCCATGGATAATTAGTGAGACGAATCTATTAAGCCTAATTAAAACATAATTAGCATATGTTTACTGTAGCATAACATTATCAAATCATGGACTAATTAGGCTTAATAGATTCGTCTCGCAAATTAGTCTCAATCTGTGCAATTAGTTTTGTAATTAGTCTATATTTAATACTCCAAATTAATTTCCAAACATTCGATGTAACAGGGACTAAAATTTAGTCCGTGAAACCAAACAGCGCCGGTCGGGCGCCTATCAAACTTTGCAGAGCCCATACATTTACGGGCCACACTCATCACATGCGTACATTCTCCAATTTCCATCGGGTGGTTCTGACGAACCCTATATGATATACCATACCCAAAGCGTTTCTCCCTTCGACTTCCAGACAACACAACAAACAACAGCACCGTGCAAAAGTGCAAATAGGCTGAGACAGCTATATGTACACCAACCTACAGCAAGATAATCTCTTAACTAATACGAGACATCCTCTTTGTTTCACTCAATCATCACTACGCTTGCTACAAGCCTACAACAAAACGATACAGCTAACGGGCGACTGCTTCTCGCCGGCCTGACGCTAGTTCAGGTAGAGGAGATAGTGCTAAACGGAGTCCTGTCTCATTTTGATGGCACACCACGCTGACTCACACTCCCTCCGTCCCAATATTAATATCGTTGTAGGATATGAAGCGGATAAATGAAGTAAAATGACCCTGGATACCCCAACCAACCTTGCAAGAGACCTGCTGCTGAGATGTCTTTGATACAGTGAGGAATACAATAACTTTTTCACCACAACAATGGCTCAGATGTCTTCTCAATGGTACAGTGAAAGCATAGTAGAGTTGCTTTACTAGGGTGCAGAACCTATAGATGCTACCTCAAACAACATTCTTTTTGGGACTAATATTAAAGCCTAAAACGACACTAATAGTGAGACAGAGGGAGTACTTTCTTGAACAACGACATAATGTTCCCTTGCTTGCTTCCAGCCTTCGCAGGTTAATTTCACAGGTTAAAAAATAGATTCAGACGTGACATAAGGATGCAAGCTTCAGACATGACATGGACGCAACCACACAGGGACAGTCATTTCTTTAGAGAGCGTCGGACTTTCACTTCTGGTTGGATGACACAGAGTCTGTCCCTATCAGAGACCGAATCCAACTTCCCTAGCTCTCTTCCTTGCTCTTGCTCTCTTCAGTCCTCTCGCTCTCTTCCTTCTCTTCGGTCTTCTCGCTCTGTTCCTTCTCTTCCTTCTCTTCAGTCTTCTCACTCTCTTCCTTCTCTTTAGTCTTCTCGCTCTCTTTGTTGCTCTCGTTAGTCTTGTTGGCTACCTATGCACAGCAGAAATACATAATTTAAGTACCATATGCCCATGTCAATTCATACTTAAATTGGCAACTTCAACAAACATGACCGCAACAAACATAACAAAGCAGTACAAAGTATAACCCAGAACAGCTAAAAGCATAACAGAAGCCAATAGTCAAAAGTTAATTTAATACTCCCCCGTTTGAAACTAGTAGGTGCATTTCATTTCGTTAGGAAAGCCTTTGACCAACAATCTATATATATCAATACATGGTTTTGTAAGACTAAATTGATGTCCACATTAAAAAATGCTTATGATTTTGTATCACATAAATGGCATATTGAAAAAGAGTAATTGATTATCAAATTCATGTAGAAATAGGCCTACTAACTTCAAAAGGAGGGTCTACATATATATATATATATATATATATATATATATATATATATATATATATATATATATATATATATATATATAGTATAGACATAGAAAATGTAGCTACAAACCTATAGGTCATTACCAAATGAAAAAAGTCTACATAACCCCCAACTATTCAGAGTGGACAAATAACCCCCCTAAGTAGTTTTGGATGGTGGTTTTGCTACAGTGACGGTGGTTTTATCTTATTTATTTATTTTTACTGAATCTTTAAAAAATCATAGTAAATCACAGAAAGATCATAAAATAAAAAATCCAATTTTGTTGGACTCCAAATGAGTAGATCTACACAGTGAACATACAATATGGTACACTTTAGTACAAAGTTTTTGTTGTAGCTTTAGATCTATTCTTTTATATGCTTAATTCATAGCTGCATCTTCTATGGTCCAATTGTGATGAAATTTTTATGGTGGGCTAATTGTTGTGTTCTTGAATTGTAGTAAAAAAATTCATATTTATTGAATCATGTATAACTTAGTTATAAATTTATTTAGTTTTATGCTTATTAAATCTATGCTTTATCTGTAACACTAAGTTATATATGATCCAATGAGTATGAAATTTTTACTATAATTCAAGCATACAATAATTAGTCCACCATAAAAATTTCACCACAATTGGACCATCGAAGCTGCAGCTATGAATTATTCCATTTAATTACAAAATGCATAGATCTGAAACTACAACAAAAACTTTGTACTAAAACATACCATATTATATGTTCACTGTGTAGATCTACTCACGTGGAGTCCAACAAAATTGGATTTTACATTTTATGATTTACTATGATTTTTCAAAGATTCAGCGGAAATAAATAAAAAAGAAAAAGACAAAACCGCCGTCACTGTAGCAAAACCACCGTCCAAAACCGCTTGGGGGTTATTTGACTGGTTTTAGAAAGTTCAGGGGGTAAAAAATCCAGTTTTATAATTTTAGGGGTGAACTAGTCCACCCTGAATAGTTAAGGGGTTATGTAGACTTTTCCCTTTACAAATGCATAAAAAATATAGAAACAACTGCAACTACAACAACTATGTCCACAACAAATAGTTCTAAAATAACTTGTCTGCAACATAGGTGCTAGGACTGGTTCAAAAAGCACCGAGTCAGGCTAGCAAAGTATTGGCCTGTGTAAATAATACAAACTGGACCCTACCACCATGCAATGAAACTGACATTTATACAATTTGCCACAATATAAAGACAAATTTGTCCTCACACACAATATCAATGCGCAAATGCAGTCATAATAGGTCCTAGATAGCCATAACATTGCAAATAAGAATGCCATGAGAGCTACTGGCAATAATAAAAGAACTATGTTTTGTCTGAGTATAAAATGCACATCTAGTGACTAATTGATAAAGAGCAGTTTCCGCATAGCCCACAAATTGGCAATAGTGACTTCACGAACGTGTCATCCAACATGGTTTGAATATTTCAAAACCAAAAACTTTTTATGTGCCAATTCTCGAAGTGAACAAACAAATACATAAATTACAATAACAGAAAGTCAAATCATCCTGGTAAACATAGTACAATTCATTATAAATTCTTTTTTCAGATGAATTTCTACAGCTAACATCGCCCAATCCCATATAAATTCATTTTTTCAGATGAATTTTCGATACATTAACAACTGGGTTCTAACAAGCTGGAGTATCTGTTCCTTGTTCTTGTGCCTCTTATTTTGTTTGATATCATACCATACTTGATATTATTAGTAACTAAAAACTAATAAAATTAGTAACTAAACTTTGACTACACATGGAGTTGTAGTCAAATGGAACTAAAGAACACATGTAATTAGGTTGCCACTAATTGTCTGCTAACTACTTCTACTAATTGCTTTTTGACCTAAGGTTACTACCAATTGTTTTGGTCTCAGGTTAACCGTTATCACTATTCCTCTTCGGCGTGTTTTTCTTTCCATGCAATCCAAAACATGACATTAGGTGGAATCTGACATGTAGAAGACCCAACAAATGTAACGGAAATAAATCATTCTCTTAACTGGTCATTGATACACTTCAAAGATGTCCGCACCTCAACTTCCATATTATTTGACCATGCTAATTGAGGTTTGTGCTGATAAGAATAGATCTAATGTGTTTATTGTGCTAGGAGCAAGCATCACGAACATTCGATGTGCCTTAGAGCGTAAGACATATGAATTCTTAGTTTTCTAGGTGCAAACCCTAGACCACCACAAGCTTTTAATCCTGAATAAATTTAGGGTTTTCTAGTCTTTAGAAATTTATTATCACCAAAGAATGCTAGCTTTAATAACTGCCACCTTGAAAAAAGTAAAATTATGACTTATTTAGGAGTTACTAAAACGGGATACAATGTGCGCTTAAATGATATTCTTAATATTCATCCCACTGTATATGTTTAGAGCACTCAGATGAATACAATGAGCCAAACAAATTTTAGGTCTTACGACTACATTTTCTGTGCTTGGTTCTCTTGTCGATCCACTGCCATTGCACCAAACTTATTTATAAACAAGAGTTACTTTCATAGAGAAGCTGTGCACAGTAGAAGCTCATTAGATACATTTTTATGCTTCAATAAACATGCAAACAAACAAATGTTTCCATTTCATGACTTCAAAGCCTTATGCTTCTTCTGTAATGCTTTTTTCTTCTCTTCCAAACCTTGTTCCTCTCAATTAAATCAATCTAATAGCAGTTCATGGAGATAATTAATGCAAGCTCTTTGCTATGCACTAGCTATATCAAACAAATATATTTAGTTTTTTTCACTATTTAGCAGCTTCTGGTTCAAAAACTAATGACACCGATCACCTTTGAATAATGGTATTCTCACTATTGTTATTTCAAATTATGATTCCCAATCATTCCTTAACACTTTTTTCTCTTACTAGTTACCAGGTTCAATTAAATTGGTGTTGGGACAAGGGTCTCGGACGAAGGGGTTGAGAAGGCTCCTCAGTGGAGGCTAGCTAGAGAAGGTTGCTCGGTGAAGGTTTCATACGAAGGTCCTCCGATAGAGGTCTCGTGCGGAGGTCCCCTGACTAAATCAAGAGGATGACACTCATTAGGGTTTGAAAAAAGAGTGGGAAGGGAGGGAGAGAGAGAGAGAGCCCATTGCCCTCATCATGCTCTTTGCATTATATATAGGCAACAACATTTTACAATCGGTCCCTTGGTAGGGATGGAATTCATAAGAATTACACTAAACCTTATTGGGCCTCTTTAAGTGGGAGTTGGCCCATACACCACATGGGCTTTCTCAATAGTAGCCCCTCAGCTACTAGCTTATGGCTAGTATTACATGACCTAGTAGATGCTCATATAAGAAGAGGCGCAATACAACTCAAACCTTGGTTGCGAGGATTGCCCTTTGTAACACCCCTGGTGTTATAGTAACTAAAAGTTTGCCATGTCATCATATGCACTGCAAAGCATTCATGATTAAGTTAACCATGACGGGCATCAACTCAACTAAGTGTACATTTCCTAGGTTGAATGTGTTTCTGTGATGTGTGACTCGAATCAAAAACCCTAATTTCAAATGTCACCGCAAATGCTTAGTTTGTGCCCTATGTACGACTGTGTTGTATGCTAGTGTCAAGTGTAGGGTATGATCTCAAGTCCAACCCATAAAATGAAGCTTCAAGTCTGGGTTTGAATTTGGAATCCAAAACTTGTTGCAAGTTTTTCGATTCGAATTTGAATTCAAATTTGAGGAATTATTAAAAGATTTTTCAAAGTCAACCTAGTCAACCAAGAGTGGCATTTGGTCAAACATGTAATGCTTGACTCAATGATGCCCTTGGATGCTGGTGTGATCACTAAATACTCACCAATTAATGTAGCAACAAGTTTCAATTTGAAATTTCTTCTGAAAACCCTAAAACTCAAAACCCTAGTTTTACCCCTTTTTGTGTAATTCAAAATCTAAGCAAATTTTGGGGGTGGGACAGAAAGCAAAGTTGTAGATCTGGTTTTGTTGTACAACTTTGGTTTTTGGAGTTTTCAAAGTTTTAGTGTAAAAGTTGGGGTAATTTTGAAAAGATTCAAATCCCAGATTTGCCCCCTTTTCATTTCCCTATACCAATTTCAAAATGGAGGCAAAATTTGAAAATGGTTTGAATAACAAAGTTGTAGGTCTTGTCTAGATGTACAACTTTGGTATTTTGAGTTTTTGAAGTTTCAATATAAAATTTAAAGTAATTTTGAAATTACCAAATTCCAGAAAACGTCCCCTTTTGAATTCAAATTTAAATTTCAAAATATAGACTGAATTTGAAAAAGTTTATATTGAGAAAGTTGTAGAAATTTGAAAATTGAGCAACTTTTGTTTTTACAGATTTTCAACTTTTATAGAAAATTGGAGAGTAATTTGTAAATTGAATCAGTAGTAGTTTCGTAATTATGTTGAAGTCGGCCTCCAACAGCAGGGCACCACCTCCCGCCGTCGCCGGCAACCTTCAAATGGCTTCAAGGCGCACCGCGGTCGCTAGCTGCCATATGCCGTCGCCGGCAACCTTCAAATGGCTTCGAGGCGCGCCGCGGTCGCTAGCTGCCATTTCGATATGGCCAGGCCGTCTGCGCTGGACGTCTTCGAGTTGGTTGCCTCCTCTATAAAGTCTCGCACCGGCGTCTTCTTTTTCTTCTTTCTCTATTTTTGCCGTCTCCGGCTAAAGCGACTGCATCACCACGTTCGCCTTGCTGTCGCGCACCTCTTGGTCTCGCTCACACTAGCCCATCTCTCCCGGAGAACTCGCACCGCCGCCTCCTTTCTCTTCTCCGGTGAGCCGCAGCCACCGTGCCGCCTCACGTGGCCAGCTGCCTCCACTACCTCTCCGCGCATGCCGTTTGCTCAGCCAAGTCCGTGGTCGCTGATGCTCCCTATCCATCTAATTTAGGCTCTATCGACCCTGCTTGCCGGGGTGACAGAAACTGCGGCCACTGAGCCGCCATGGCTGGGGTGAAGCTCCCTCCGGGGTGTCTGCGACCGGCTGGTGTGTCCAAGGGAGTTCGCGGTGTCGTGTTGGTCGGGGTGGTCAGGTTAGTTGGTTAGGGTTTTGTCGCCGACGTCGTGGTCACCGACCGGCCGTCGTGCCGCCATGGTCGACGTGCGGGACACGGGGAAGGAGAGAGGGACAGGGGGAGAGATGTTGGGCCGGCTCGTCCGGGTTGGGCCAAGCCGCGAAGAGAGAAAGGGAGAGAGCAGGCGCGTGGGGTGGGCCGCGCGCGCGCATGTCCGGCTGGGCCGAGCGAGGGGAGGAGAAGGAGTAGCCGGCCCGTGTTGCCGATTTTTTTTGTTTTTCTTTTTCAAAAATATGAAATAGTATTAGTTTTTGTTTATTTTAGTGGAATTTTTGTAAAGCTCCAAAAATATTATAAATTTTTGTGAAGACTCTCTGTACTGTGTACTATTTAGGGAAAGTATGAAATACCAATTTTGACTGCTTTTTGTAAGTTATTTAATTAGCTCAATTAATTAATAAATGGCTTTTCCATAATTTTTCTAGGCTTAATTAATTATCCAAAAATTGTGAAAATTGGTTTGCCACTTAGTTATGATGTAAGCTTCCTAAAATAAAAATGTGAGCTTAATTAGACAAAGTTGATTTTATACTTAATTTATGCTTTATTAATTAATTAGCTAATCATGTAATTATGACTTAATGACTTAGGGTTGTTTGACTTTGTGATGGAGTGTTGACTTTGGGTCATTAATACTTAATGATCTTTAGCACATTTAATTGATTGTTTGAGCTCTCTTAATCATTTTGTTAAGACTTAAGTGGTATTATTTCATGTGATTAACGAAAATCTTTAAGCGAATTAGTTAACCTAATGAAGCCCTACATTAGGGTTAGGTTAGAGTTGTTTACAATGGTACCGTGAAGGAAAGTTGTACTCAACTTTGTAATCGTGTTCTGCATCTACTAAGCATCATCTTTCGTACTTCATTATGTTGAGCATACATTGTCATCTCGTGTAGTCCCTGTGAACGAAGAGGTTACCGAAGTTGAGTTCGTCCCCGAAGAAGAGCCGATGTCCGTGGAGGTGGGGTTTGACATTTGTGGTACTGACCCAGAACCTGAACTTCCCGTCGACCAAGGCAAGTCCCGGATGCATTTAAACTTTCCTTGTGTTTTAAAAAGCTTTACTTCACTTTGTTAATGCGTGGTTGCATTCGGTATAGGAGTTGAGTGATAACCTAATTACTGCATTACCATTCTTGATACTTTAATATTATCCTTGTTACTATTTTATTTGAAAATACTTAGTATGCTTAGCCTTGCTTGATGAGAAAACTTTGAAAATGTTTACCAAAGTTTGAAGGGTTGTTGTGTAACAACTGAATGACTGAATGATGATGTTAATATGAGATCGGTCGATGGACTTGCATCGGGAAAGGAGTCCCAATGTAGTGTCTCCGATTGTGTCGGTTAAGGACCGTACCGTTGTAGGCCCACCTGTGTTTCGAGACTTTGCAACTGACCGCATGCTTCGGTAAGCCTAAGACCTCAGTGATGCCATCATGTGAACGACCAACCGCGCACTGAGAGTGAAGAGATGACGAGAGTAGTGTGTACCCTCGTGGCCAAGTGCTGGATTGGAGGTGTACTATACTCTCAGGTGGCGCTAGACCCGGTCACGTTTTGGAGGATCCGAGTGAAGGTTGATATATGTCGGTTAGAGTCCTGCATATGTCGTGTGGTTAGAGATCCCCAGCTGGGTATAATCGATTCGAATCGTCGTTGCTCCTCGGTTAAGGAGACTCGATCGCCTGACCCACATCGTAGTTAATAAGTGGGACATTGGTCGGAGAATAAGAAAGAAGCTGTATGAATTATCTGATCTAGATTAGGATCACTTATATTCTGTTAATAATTAATGCTGAAATAAAACATTGATCTTAATAATTCACTATTAGTGGCTTTTATGCAAAAGAACTTTGAATCTTGCTGGAACCTCACCTTGATTCCCCTGAGCTTGCATCCCTGAGTCTTCTCCACCCTTTTTGTCGGTTAAGTCTTGTGGAGTACTTTTGTACTCAGGGTTTGTTAAACCCCTGTTGCAGGTGCATCTCATGAGCAGGTTTGTTTCAAACCCTGCTGCATGACCGTCTTTGCGGTAAGCGACGATGAGTAGTTTGTTTGGCTCTTGGGCAGAGCGCTACGTTTTGGTGGTTTGTAATAAAGTTACTAATGCTACTCCACTACTATGGTTGTAATAACTAAACTTAAGGTTTGTAAGTTTGAAACAAAGGGTTTGTAAACTTATGTTATGTAAGACTTTCGTATTTCTACTCTGATGTAATTTATTATTTAAACTGTTGTAATACTGTAATGCCTCTGAAATTTGATCCTACTTAGAAGATCGTGGATGATTCAGGTATCCCGAGGACACCCGACAAACTTCTTAAGTTCTGTGATACCCATGTATGGTTATTAGAGGTATTTAAGACAATGATAAGTACATGTGGGCCATATAATTTAGGAGGTTCTGTCACACCCTTCAAAACCTACACGTGCGTGCCTCACTATAAAAACTCTATCCTAGAAACCCTATGGAAAAAAGTGGCTTGGAGAAAAGAGCACGCACATGACTCTTAGCCTATACATGTTCTAATTCCTGAGGCTTCTAGTCTTAAGTGCCTTGGTCTTCCAGATGTCTTCATCTTTCGGCTTTGGCTCCTTCTATCACTTATATGACATGGTTCAATGGATTCGCTCGGCGTGCAGATCTTCACCTCCAGAACCTCCTTGGTGCATAGATCTTTGACTCCGTGGCCTTCGTCTTCGGTATCTTCTCAATGCATAGGCCTTCATTTCTAAGGACTTCTCAATGTGGGGGTTTCGTCTCCAAGGCCATCATCTTCCCATATCTCCTCATGAGCGTGAGGCAAATGACTTCACCCTCCGGAGTCATCGGTCCTTCGGTGTGCTCCCTTAGCCCCTCTTCGCCAATGCTCATGATGGAGTCCTCAGTCATGCTTGGTGTAGTTGATGTAGTCATAGTAGTGGAAGTAGATGCTCAAACCAAAGTTTTTGATGAGCCCCTCGTGTTGCAGTGGTTGATGAAGGTGAAGTAGACCTTGGCACCTAAGGAGTTGACATAGCCCCTTGAGCTTGGCGATGGAGGTGAGTCATGATAGGTGTTGATGCTAAAGGTGTTGACAAAAGCTCTCAAGCCGTTGGCAGAGTTGGGTCGTAGAGATTTGCCGAAGTTGTTGGTGAAGCCCCTCCTATCGATGTGTTAGTGAGGCCGTGTCGTTGTGGTTCACTGAAGATGTCATGAAGACCCTCCTGCAAAGGTGTTTGGCGGAGGTGATTTTGGTGTAGATGCTGAAGGTGTCGATGAAGCCCCTCGTGCCGTAGTGTTGGTAGAGGCAAGTCATCGTGGTTCACCGTGGCCGTAGGCGAAGGCCCTCTTGCAAATGTGTTTGGCGGATGAGATCTTGGTGTAAATGACGAAGGTATTGGCACAACCCCCTCATGCTGATGTGTTGGCGAAGGTGTCATTGGTGTAGACACCGAAGGTGTTGGCAAAGGCCCTCCTGCAAAGGCATTTGGTAGAGGCAACATTGGTGTAGTCACCGAAGATGTTGGCGAAGCCCCTCATGCCAAAGAGCTTGGCGAAGGCGATGCCAGTGTAGACGCTGAGTTGGCGAAGCCCCTCGTGGGGAAGGTGTCGGTGAAAATGGTTTTGGTGGAGTTCCTTCTTGCTGAAGGATGAAGAAGTCATGTGAAAATGTACCTGAGTTGATAGGGTGCATTTTTTGGGGACTTGGGTCGAGCGTTGTAGCTTCATCGAATATCAACTTGCGGGCAAGTTTTTCGACACTAAAAAATACAATAGCTTTCTACTTGCTACAAAAGATGGTCAAACATTTCATAGAATACACGAGGGTAACGCAAAAGCGGTAGCTGCAGGACCTGGTGCCTGTGTTTTTTGGGTCTTTGCAAGGGACCTGGTGCCCTTGAACTTTCAAGACTTCTTCTAGAATTTTCATGCAAGGTACGCTGTTAAAAAATACGTGCAACCGAAGCACAATGGTTTGATAAGAGTTTAGTGACTTTGTGTTGCCAAAAATACATGCAACCATAATACAATGATTTGATAAGAGCTCAATGACTTCACCTTGCCCAAAATACGTGAAACCGAAGTACAATGATTTGATAAGAGCTCAATGACTTCATGTTACCAAAAATAGTGTAACCGAAGCACAATGATTTGATAAGTGTTCAATGACTTCGCATTGCCAGAAATACATGCAACAAAAGCACAATGATTTGATAGAGCTCAGTAACTTCGTGTTGCCCAGAATACGTGCAACAAAAGCAAAATGTGAATCTATGTTTTAGAAATTTTATTTTAATTAATTTTGCAATCAACGCCGGCTTCATCATCTAGGCTTTCACCAACATCCCGACATGGGGCTTTGCCATCAGCGACATTGACAACTACTTCACCAACATTTTGGCATGGGGCTTCACCATTGATTTTGGCATCACCAACAACGCCTTCGACAGCATATCGGGTGAGCAGCTTCGCCACCTACATCGGCGTCAAGCATCATTGACTATGGCTCGATGCCAAACTAATCCAAAAGCATCAGAAATCATTTCACGACTCCTTGCCCTATCGCCTCAAAAGGTAATAGGGCCAACGCCAAAGTAATATAAAAGCTCCGAGGGGCTTATTTCATGACTTAGCTCCTCACCCCATTGCCTCAAATGGTATGGACTAATCTAAAAGCGCGGAGGGTCTCATTTCACAACTCCTTGCCTCTTCACCCTAAAAGGTATGGGTCGAAGCCAAAGTAATCTAAAAGCATTGAGAGGCTCATTTCGTGACTCCTCTCCCCCTTCACCTCAAAAGGTATGGGGGTTGGCACCAAACTAATCTAATAGCGCCGAGGGACTCATTTTGCTGCTTCTTGCCCCCTCGCCTCAAAAGGTACGGGGCCAGTGCCAAAGTAATCCAAAAACACCAAGGGATGGTTTAGGGGAGAAACTTAATAAAAAGAAGCTTAAACGCCTCTTTAGAATGCAGTGTGAGTTTAAAGTCTGAAGGGTTAATGTGAATAAAAATACTATAGTTTTTCCTAATAAAAAACTCTTTAGACACCTTTGTTCAATCTCCTCGATGGATCTTTCCTATAAACTAAAGATAAAGTTTCAAAGATCCAATATTGATCCATCAGCTAAATTAGTGCTTCAGCCAGATGTGATTAGAATCTATGGGATACCATGCTATGCTAGAGAGGAAGGCATCATTCAGGAGATTACGGCTCTGGTTGTTGAAACTATTAAAGGTGATGTATTCAACTTCATTAAGGATGAGCCAACTTGGGTAAGAGTTAATTGCAAGAATCCTGCTAACCTAAGTGGCTTTGTGGAGTTCTCTTTTGATGAGGTAGGACATGAAATCAGGTTTGTTGTAGATAACTTCAGACAAATCCAATGATAAAGGAAATGTGCCTCCTAAACCTATCTTTAGAGGGATGTACTCAGAGGGATAAGAAATAGGTTGACAATGGTAGGAATAATGGGATGCACAAGGATTAGCAAGCTAGGGGTAGTCACAGGAAGACTCATTAAAGGAGGAACTAATAAGGGATGGACACCTTGAGGATGAAGTGAGAAACACCATAGATAACAAGAACAACAGTGCCCAAATGGTGGGAGCATAGATCTAATATTTGAATAAATATACCTTAACAAAGTATAAGGGGTACTAACGTTGTGATGGAATAATCTAGAGTTTCTAAAAAACTTACTATTAAGTATTGGATGACAACAAGAAATCTATTTATGTCTTTGGGGTGACATAGAAATGGAAATGGGTCATATCTTAATTCAACTAGATGACTTTGAAAGGGAAATACGAGGGGTAACGAAAAGGTCCCAAACCTACACTCTCCCTTTGCCCAAACAGACTAAGGAAGAGATTGGTTTGGAGACATGAAATACGGCTACCAAGATACTAGGCTTGGAAGATCACACTTATCTGAAGAAAGAGAATCATCACAAGAAATCCATGACTATATCTAAGGATGTGTGCTTACATACCACCAGAATCATCATCTTCCAAGGGTGGAAGACTTGGAGCTGCCACAGGAGGAAGATGATGGACTATGTGTCTACACAGAGCATGGAGGATTGCTCAGATAATATAATGAAGATAAAGAAGGCAAAGTGAGCAAGGGCATCTCTTGCTGAAGGAAACTACAAATAGTACTTAGAAAAAGCAAGGCCTGGTGGGTACTACCTTGGAAGTACAAATAACGGAACATCTGAATATGATTGTGACTCGTAATGCTAGCATTGATGCTGAGCTCAAACAATCACATTCACGCATATAGAAGGCCAAGCCTAAATACGAACAAAGGGGGAGAAAGAAGAAATGAAAGCCCTATTATGAAATATCACGGGTATAGGGAAAGCCTTAGCGAAAAGACAGATCAAGGAACACATATTTTAGGAGAAGATTGATACGATAGGTGAAAGCCTTAGTTTTAATTTTATTAATTGAGTGACAACTAGTAGACTAATGCTTTCAATGAGATGATTGAGCTAGGATTGCAGTTATCTAGTATCACTAGATATGAACTAACTTTGCATATGCATTGGACCTAGTGATGCGGTGAGGAATCAGGTTAAAATGCTTTAAAAATGTTTTGGAGAAGCTAACTCGGTGGTTAAGGTGTGATTGGTGTTTAGTTGTGACACATTTGGAGTTAGCAAGGTTTGAAACCATTTAAGAGAAGGGTTTAGTGCAGTAAAATTATACTCACCGGATTTATCCGGTGCCCCTGTGCAGGCACCACTGGAGAATGGAGTCGAGGGGTTGGCTGCCTGGAAAATTTTATTATGATGCGATAATCCTTATTCAATTATATACTTTTATTAGTCTATTACCGGCTGGCTTGTGCTTCTAGACTCTGACGGGTGTGATAATGTGATATGACTACTCGGATAGATAGACACGTAAGCATGCCACATCTAGCCTGCTGCTGGACTTGGGACCTGTTTGATCCATTAGTACTAAATGTTAGCAGCTAAAATTAAAACTAATAGATGCAAACAGACTTACTAATAAACCTACTAATTATTAGCTGGAGGGTTGCTAACTATTAGTTCTATTAGCTGGTTTGGAGTTGCTAATAGATGTTAATAATTCATATGCACCTTCAACTCATCATCTAACCACCTTCAAAAAGCTCCTGCTAAAAATTAGCTAAGAGCAACTCCAGCAGGACCCCTACTTGAGCGCCCTGTAAGGGACCATGACGTTTAAGAGAGGGGTGAATTTGACAACTTAAAAATCTACTTCTAACTATGGCATTTAACTCCACCTAATTAAAACCTATCTAAGAAAGTAATCTATCTAAATATGCAACTACGGTTTTGCTATGTGTATTGCTATCTCTACAGCAAAAGAGTTATGCAATCTAGATTCCAATCCTATCGACGGAAAGTAAAGCACTCAACCAAGGTATTAATGTAAATGCGGAGGTAAAAATGAGGTAGAGATGCAAACTCCTATCGACGACTCCGGTATTTTTACCGAGATATCGAGAAGCGCTTAAGTTTCTCCCTAGTCCTCGTTGGAGCCCCTCGTAAGAAATTCCTTGCAAGGGCCAAGCTCCCGGTGGGGTAACTTCATGGATAGCCTCGGGCCTTCCCCACGTGGCAAGTGGGTCTCTGGTGTGCCTTTCGGCAAGCCTCTCCCGGAACGCTCCCTGTCGTCTTCACTATCAAGCTTCCGGTCGAAACGCCGCGGGCCTTGTTCCCTCCCTACACGATGGCGGCCACACCACAAATGCGGTTGGTGTGGTCTTGCAAGACTTACAGGCCCCGCCGAGTACAACGATGGTGCGTGCACGCACCGAGTGATAAAAGGTATGCAAACCTCACTAAACACTAGGCCTAGATCTAGAGCAAGTGCAAAGCAGTAGTCTAACTAACCTAAGCATTTCGCAAAAACATCTACGCTAATCACCAAATATTTCACTAAGCACCATGCATATGAAAATCACACCTCATTTGGTTTGGGGTTCCTTTTATAGCCCCAGAAGATGGAGTAGCCGTTGGATCCAAAAAGGATCTTTCTAGCCACCATCGGACCATCATGTTCTGGGTCCGACGCCCCCCGCGTCAAAATACCGCTGCCGAGATGACCGTTGGAACCGGTCATTGCGTCACTGCATGCTGGGACCCAACCGTGGGACTGTGGACCCTTGGTCCAACGCCCAGCCACGGACTGAGTCCGACGCCCAATAACGCTCTCGGGCGGTCTCTGTTTCCCTCCGAACCGTTGGACTCAGGCCTGTAGCGGTCCGACGCTGCCGTAGTCGGACGCTCTGCTCTGTTCCTTTCCTCGCGCCCAGGCTTCCTGCTGCCACGGTCCGACGCCCCTTCGACGCCTTGGCTGGCTACGGCTTCGCACTGTCGGACTCACGTCCAAAGGTCCCACGCCATGATATTCCAGGGTCCGATGGCCGCCTGATGTTGAGCCGCTGCTATTGCCTGTGCGTGCTGTGCTGCTGGTTCTCTGAGTCGGACTGGGCAACAGGGCCAACGCCACCAAAAACCAATGTCCTACTCGTTGCCTGGAAGCCAAGGTCCTTTGCATGTACGTGTATGTTCCTTTTTTTTTTCTTTTGCTTTTGCTCATTATAAAACAACGCAGGATAGCAGGACGTGCAGCTCCGGGGCTTCTAATTAATTGTTCCACCTCCACCATCTTCTTGTAATACTAGCAAGCACGTATATATCCTTGTGTATGGACTTGGTTCCATTTTTTTTTGCCTTGGACTTGCATGACTTGTAGGTCTTCTACTTAGCTTTAAAAATATTTCTTGAGGTGTTGATTATCAGATCATCTCGTTGCCTTCATCCAAGTCACGTTTGCAACCTATTAGACTACAACATAAATACTTGCAAACTCATTAGTCCAACGTGGTCTTGTTAATCATCAAACACCAAAATCCAAATTTAAATAGGCCGAGGTTTATTTTTCTTACAACCCCATAGCTAAATATTGAGGCTCAGGTTAAAAAAAAAAATGCTTCAATAGGGCCCTAACTAACCCCCAAATCCACCCTCTAGACCCCATTCCTGCAGCATAATGGGGGCTCACCCTCGGCCCCCATCCGGCCGTTTGCCCCCTCCCACGCTCATACAGAACCGGCGTGGGCGGCCTCCCTTCTCCCCGGCGGCCTCACTTGCTCCTCCCCGGCACCGACTCCCTTTCTTCTCCCCGGCTCAGCTCCCTCTCTCCTTCCCTGCAAGCGCCGCCAACTCCTTCCCCGGCGGAGCTCCCTCCACGCCTGCACGTGACAAGCTTCCTCCTCCCCATAGCCGCGACGAGCTCCTTTTCGGGGGCCGGCCGTCGAGTCTCACGGCCGTGATAGGCCCGCATCCCTCCGGTGAGCGCGCTTGTCCTCCGGCTTCCACCACGCTGATGTGATCGTCCACCCGTGCCTCCCCTCCCTCTGGCTCCCTCTAGCGCAGATCTCTCTCCCCGTGCACGGATCTCCTCTGACGAGCGTGGACACGGATGACCGCTGGCAGCACCTGCTCACGGGCGAGGATGACCGGCGGCGGCACCTACTCGCGGACACGGATGGCCGGCGGTGGCACTTGCCCAACGGGATTTTCCTGCTCCGCTCGTCCCTGTCCTGTGTGTGGAGAGAGGACGAGGAGAAGAAAGGTTTAACTCTATGACACGTGGGTCCCTTATGTCATTGTTTGCTGATATGGATTTTGAGAGCTTTATTTAGGGGCTGCTGCTGGAGTGAAAGAAATTTGTTGGACCAATAAAAATAGGGGTGGGCACCTAAATTCAAAATGGGGACTCTGATTTGGGTGCCCTTGCTAGAGTTGCTATAGTCCTAATGTATCTAGCCCTTAATCGTTTCGTCCATGGCCGGCCGTGTGAAACTTGCAAACGGAAATCATTCATGGGACAGGATGATATTGCGCCTCTTTACTTCTCGTCTCGTTTTACACCGCAACGCAATCAGAGCGTCAAGTTCAGAGTTGGTCAGTGGTTGGATTTGGATATACTGTACACATAGGATCATACTCCAGGAGCATTACTCCTACTTGTTGGGTTCACTTTGCACAGGCTTACTTGGCACGCCTTGGCCCATGGTGCACAAGTTCCAGACTCTCGAGAGTGACTGGTCATCATGGGGCATGCAGCGGCAGGCCTCGTGTTACACGGAACACACTCCAGTCAGAGTTCAGTCCATGGATCCACATGCACGCGCGCGCACCAACACCCTGAACCTGACCAAACGGTGAAACAAAGGTACACGGGCGCCTACCAAGCTTTACAGGCCAGTCACCAATGTGTGGTGGTTGACTTCTGACGAACCATACCAGATAGAGATACCCAAAGCGTTCCTCCCTTGACTTCCACACAACACAACAATACAACAACAGCAATAATAACATAGCCTTTTGTCCCAAACAAATTAGGATAGACTAGAGATGAAACCCAAAAGAGACGAGAAACAGGAAGACACATAAAGGGACATAAATGGCACAAGACAAAAAGAGGTAACGGTTCAGACACGTTGATTGCCAATCTCAAACGCTCCTGTCCATAGCTAAATCCTTAGAGATATTCCACTCCTTAAGATCTCTCTTAACAGACTCGTCCCAAGTTAGTTTAGGTCGACCTCTACCGCTCTTTACATTATCGGCCCGCTTTAGAACTCCACTACGCACCGACGCCTCAGGAGGCCTCCGTTGGACATGTCCAAACCATCTCAAACCGATGTTGAATCAATTTCTCCTCAATTGGTGCCACCCTAATCCTATCCCGAATATCGTCATTCCGGACTCTATCCCTCCTTGTACGCATCTCTGCTACGCTCAATTGCTGAACATGTCGCCTTTTTGTAGGCCAACACTCAGCACCGTATAACATCGCCGGACGAATCGCTGTCGAACTTACCTTTCAGCTTCTGAGGCACCCTTTTGTCACATAGGACGCCAGAAGATTGACGCCACACAACACAACAATACCGGGCAAAAGTGCAAACAGGCTGAGTATCCTCAGTACAATTATATGTACACCTACAGCAACATAATCTCTGCACCAAGAGACGTGGTCCCTGATTCACTCAAGCGTCACTACGCTTGCTAGTTTGCTACAACAAAATGATACAGCTAATGGACGCCTGCTTGGAGCCCTTCTTGCTCGCCAGCCTGACGATATTCAGGTAGAGCTGCCAGTTCAGACGTCTGGCTGGAGACCTGGTTCGATAAGCATGGCAGCAGACAGTTTGCTGAACCAAGTCCTGTCTCACTTTGGTGCGCACCGCGCTGACCTTATACTTTCTTGAAGAATGACATAATGCTCCCTTGCTTGGTTCCAGCCTTCGCAGGTTTCTTGTTGCCCGCTGCTGTTTTGCTTGGAGCTTTGCTTCTGTCAGTGTTTGCTGCTGGCTTTGGTTTGCTTGGGAGAGTCGCCCTGACAGAAAATTGGAAATAAAAAGGAACATTAGTAGGCTTATATACAAGTTAAAACATGGAAATAACAAGGCAGCGAAGCTGAAAATGAAAGCACTGGCGCAAGTCACAATAGCATCAGGACAGGGAGGTGCTATAAGGAATTCCAATAAGCAAACAAAACTAAGCAAAACAGATTGACAGTGCCTCACAGTGTAATCCTCTGGGCATGTTCATTCGTTTGAGAAACAATTCAATAAGCACAGCAGAAATGGATGAGAATCCAGGTAGCCAGGGAAGACAGTATGATTCAGTAATCAACCGATGTACATTGAGCAGTTTATATATAGGATTCTATAGCAACAAATAGCTTCAGGCATCAAATTAAGTAACCACAAAGCTTGACATTCCTAACTGATAAGCTGTATACAATACAACTGTTCATAGCCATCTAACATGTAGACAAGTCCTTTTGTTCAGATTTCAAAATTCACTTGGGCAATAAAAAGGCGAATTAAACTTGGAAACATACCAGTACCCAACAGAGGTCTGGCCAATGGGGTCACATTGGTTCACCAAGCATAAAGTAAAAATTAACTGCCTTATACCATCTGTTTTGGGTCAATTTCTCTCAATTCGTACTGAAAAGTGATGTAGTCATTTTACAAGGGAAACTGTGATAGGATAGATATACCCCTCTGCAGATTTTTCTCTGCTGGCTCAGGGTCACCAACCAGACAACCCGCTACTCCATCCATTCCAAATTATAAAAAAATTTGGCTTTTCTAGATACATTGCTTTTACTATGTATCTAGACATAGTGTATATCTAAGTGCATAGCAAAATCTATGTATCTAAAAAAGCCAAAACATCTTATAATTTGGAATGGAGGGAGTACATAAATAGAGGGATTCAAGATTGATGCTATTGTGACTTCAGCTAAACAAGTCTCTCCCTTGTGAAACTATATAATTTTTAGAATTGCACTTATACGAGTAGCGCACTATTGCAATTTTCATTTTGCTCCTTATGATCTAGCAATAAAAGACGAGTTGTCATAACAAAGTTGAATGGTATTTGATTCACTCTCAATATCAACTGCCACCATCGATCTCAAGTATAAACATGCAAATATAAATTTATAGATCAGGGTTGACAAGAAATTTCACATGCTGCAAAATCAAAAACAATTCTATTACCCGCTCGCAGTCGCAGCAGTAGTGTTGACATTCTTCTCTGTCTTGTCATCTGCAGAACCTTCACCCTCCCACACAACCTCGGTAACTGAAAAGGATTATAAGCAAATTTCAGATTCAGAATCATGCTGCCAAATCAAAAAGGAGATGACATAACAAGCAAATGGATAAGTCATATCAGTAACACAAATCATTGGCACATATAAATTGTGGACTTTGCATGCATGCAACCAGAATAAAAATAGGAGTCGATCGTCTATAAATTCTACAATGTTTTGATAGCTTCTATATCACCTTAAATTATTCTTTTTTGCTGCAGATTGTCAAAACCATTTTGCACCAGGTCAACATTTTAACACAGCATGTCAGCAGAATAATGACGTACAGCATTGGAGTTTTATTTTTAAGTATCCCTTAGGCATAAAAATAAAAGACTGGATATGCACAGTGTCTTTTACAGAGTTCAGTATAAATACCTTCCCTTCCCCTCTCATCTATGCATGTCTTCAAAACCTTTCTTCTCTTTGGTGAGGTGGAGGCAGGCTCAGCTGCAGAATCCTGCTTCTTGTCATTGATTGGAGGATCACTGCTCTTTTCTTTTAAAGTAATCCCAGAATGGTTCATAGTATTGACAGTTTTGATTTTACATTCAGCAGTGAAGTCAGAATCCATCCCCATTGAGGAACCTTTCTCACTGTTTGGTACATCGTCTTTATTTTCCAAGTTCTTTTGATTTACTTCAGCATCTTCAGCAGTTCCAATAACAGGGTCTGGGGTATGCTGTTTTGGTAGCTCAGGAGATGCAATGCTTACAATATTGTCGTCTTCCTCATCATCTGAAAAATCAAATACTGCTCTTCTCTTTTTGTTATTTGCATTGGTGGATCCCCTCTTGTACTTTATTCCCTGTTCATCATCGCTGCTATCTCCATCCGTTTCTTCCTTTGCACATATTTGTGCATCAGCAGTAGCTGAAAATAATATAAACAGCATGAGACCTATAATAGCATGCTTGGAAGGGTTGATATACAGGACTAGATGTGTGCTGAGTTATACACAAGAAAGTAAAGCACAAAGAATATAAGCATTTGTGAGATAATACCTGCAACACTAGCTACAGCTGTAGAGTTAGTGGTACTTGGAGGCTTAGGTTTTGCTGATGCACGGCCCCACATGTTAGCCAGCGATCCACCATTACTAGGCATGGCCTTTCCATTTTGAGCTTTACTTTTGCTTGCATGGGCATCAATTGATTGTTCTTTGACAACAGGAGCATTGCCAGCTTTATCTAATACTGTACAATTATCCTTCTCAGACTTGTTGCCTGCTCCCTGCTTTGAACTTACAGGCAAATCTTGCTGCCGAGCAGTAACAAACTGCTCCTTTGGAGTAACACTAGGTTTAGACTGTGCGACTGCTGCAGCACTATTTAAGGGCTTTGGTGGCAATGAACTCACATGCTTCCCATTGGATGTTCGCTTGACGAAAGAATTCAAAACACCACAAAACCTGTGCATAATTGAGAAGTGACCAAATTGAGAATATTGATTAGGGATAAAAGTTGCATACATATACATGCATATAATGGCAGGTATGCATCAGGCTATTATCTCTGACAAATTTCGCTATTTTATATATAACTCTATCTCCATCTATCTGTTTGTTTGGTTATGTATATTCTCATCTGGTTATGTCTTCCCTTACAATTCCTTTGTGGCCGTGCCTGCTTGAGGCTTGGGAGAAAACCAAGGGGCTAAGAGAACAATACCTATTATCTCTCAAACAGTTCTCGTCATCAAAAGGCTGGTTGAAAAGCTCCTCTGCCTGCACAAATTCAGGATTCCAAAGTACAGCTGTATCTTTTGGAATACAGGCCTGGATACTGTAGATCTGGACTGAACAAGAATCTTTGAAACCTTGCCTTGCTTCTGCGTGGAAGAAAGATTAACTTCTCAAGTAAGAAATTTGACACTAGGAAAAAAAAGCATATCACTGGGAAGTGAAGACACAGGAAAATTTTAGATCTAGTTATCATAATATTTATCCTAGAGGGTGCACCGCAGATCAGGAAACTCTACCATAAATAGGAACAGGAATTCATGCATTACCTTCAAGTTTTGAGCCTGAAATGAGCTTTACACAATAACTTTGGGGATTGTTCTTCAGCCACCCCGACACACTGTAAATCACTTGGAGGCCGGTTCCATGTTTGTTGACAAACTCCTGAAGCAACCTGGACATAGTTGCTAACTGCATAAGCCATCCTCATGACATTACAGTTTCCCAGGGCAAAATATTAACAACAAGGCTGAAATACTACCTCTTGGCATCATTTGATGAGACAGAGAAGTTCCGACTAAGCCATTTGTACGAAATCTGTTATAAAAGCACAAGATAGAATGCTGGAACGTTAGTCACTGGGAAACAGTTCCAACAAAAAAAAAGAATAATGGAGGGAAACTAGACAAGTAACCAACAATCTCAAGTGACAAAGGCGTATCACTGATTCATCATATTGAGTTGGGGTAACAGTGTTCCTTAGTCACTCCTAACAGGGGATAAAACTCAGAGAGCATAGGGATCTCATTTAATCTCTTTCATTATTTGTGAGACAGCTACGCTGAAGAGAATTAGACAAATCAAAACCGATTGGTATGACAACTCAGTATATCACATCTGCAGGCTTCAGTAAGGAGTTGCAGTGAATCATAACTAGTCTTCAAAGAAACATTTAATTAAATTAATTAGGAATCTGCACAGGAGTTAAGCAACAATGAAACTGACGCTTTTTTATGAGTGCATCGATAGATATGCAGAATCATCAGAAATTACCATATAACACTAACTAAATACATCGCCCTAAGCAAGCTAAAATGAGCAACAAAACCAACAGAATCCAATCCGTGTCATCTACCACCCCCACCCGTAGGAATCCACGAAACAGCTAAGCCATGCGCCACGAGATCGACGGGGAGTTTAGAGCGGGTGCTGAGCCTATCATTACCACGCGAAGCGGGTCGGAGAAGAGGGCATGGATCTGGGGCAGCAGGTCGAGCAGCGACTGGTCCACGGCCCCTCCCGCCATCCTCCCGCGCCAGAAGGTCCCGGAACCCTCGCGGCTAGGGCTTCCGAATCGTGGGGAGGCGAAGGTTCTGAACCCTGGCGCCTAGGGTTTCCTTCCGGGTCGGGGGGAGTCGAAGAGGAGGGCGCGCGGGATTGGGAATTTGGGATTGGGGCGTGGAGCCGCGGCTGAGCCAGAGGCACCAGGCGGCGGCGGTTTTCCCGCTCCCGCCTCCCGCCTCTCTATTTCCCTGGCGCAAAGACAGCGGGCCCCGTCTCAGAGCATCTCCAAATGTGCCAAATCAACTTGACATCCATCTATTTTGATAAAACAGAAAAAATTATGCTCCAACAGTTTGGCATCCAACTTGGTAAATTTTAGCAACTTGGCAAATCTTTCCCCTCCACGCGCATATTTGCTCGCTGAACGTGAGCGCGCATCGCTCGTGCATCCGGCTTCACGTGTATATTTAAGCGGGGCTCTTCGTTTCTTAGCGGAACTCTTCGTTTCTTAGCGGGGCTCTTCGTTCGCTTAACGGGCCTATTCTTATTTTACCAAGTTTAAATGGTAAACTTTTAGAGAGAGTCTATTTTTTCACTTATCATATATCTTATTAGTAAGTTGCTAAATCACGATATTTGCCAAGTGAATCTGCGCCACCGGCTTGGCGGACGAAGGCCCGAATTTTTTTTTCTTTTTTGCCTTTTTTTTAAAAAAAATGTTGACGTCTATACTCCTTGGGACATCTCGGCGCCGTAGATCGTGGCGTCAAGGTGAGTGATTCGCGTGACCGTAATGGGGCGCTGACATGGCGGTCGACTCAGCGCCGTGAGTCATGACGCTGAGCTCAGCTGACTAGTGGAACCAGTTTCTTTCTTTGCATTCTATGCTTCTCTCTCTTGTTCTTCCGCCTTGCCCTCTCTGTTTCGTGACCGCCCTGACTGAGCGCCTCCCCGCCGCCACTTCGACGCTCCCCCACTGTACCTGCGCGTCCTCACCACAGCCGCCGCCCACCTCCCCACAAAGTCGTCTCCCCGGTGCGGCCGCCCACACGCCTCCCTACACGCGGTGCGGCCGTGGCTGTGACCCGCCTCCCCGCCAGGCCTCCTCCACGCCTGCGGCTACCTCCTCGCTGCGGTGGCCGCCTCCTGCGCCCCGAGCCCGCCCCGGCGCCTAGCTAGCCTGACGCGCGTTGTGGGGAGGAGGACCTTGGCGACGCCCCAGGCAGCTATGGCCACCAATACTGTCGTCCGCTTAGCCCTCCACTGCCATGTCCCCGCCACTCCGGCCTCCCGCGAGCATAGCACTGGTGATTTGCTTGTTAGTTTAGTTAACCTAGTTATTAAATTTAGTGACCTAGTTAGTGCATTTAGTTATTTAGTTATCTATTTTAGTACTTAGTTATTAATTGTATTTTATTAACCACATAAAGGCCCCTTATGTTCCATACCACATCTCCTCCTCGAGCCATCAAACTTTTATTGCACAACCATGTCTTCTTGTAAGTCTGACCCATTTGGATTGTTGGATTGGCATGAGTAGGCGAAGTGCATGCCATTGCGGCTTTAAGACGATCTGGAGGGATCAACTTCCACGAGCCAAATACAAGTGTAGGTACTAGGTACTTTACGTGCCCAGATCTGGATGACGACTTCACGGTAACTGTGATAGCTAAATCCTTAATTTGTTTCTCATTATCGTTTGTCAACCTGATTCCATGGCATCTACAACTACACACGTAGCCATGCAAATTCATCGAATGGGTGGATCGGGAGGCGCTGCCATGACCGCCCTCACGCCCAATGGACATGGAAAACAAAGGACAATACTTTGTCAAGATGACTCAGGCTCGCGAGGTGGAATAATAGATGCGGGTTGATCAAGAGCGGCGATTGAGGGTGGATCAAATTTGTTTGAAGGGCAAGGAGGATAAGCTTGCAAGGAGGCAAGAGCAGTTAAGTCTGCATAAAGCAGCCATCAAGCGTTAGAAGGAAGAGCTTCAAGCTCGTGAGGCAGCTCCCAAGAACAAGAGTGATAGGAAGAAGATGCAGCGAAACCATCTTCAAGGCACGAGAGAAAGGGGAAACAACCACGCTACACCCAGTAGAAAAATGTAATAGACCCAACAAGTTATATTCCATAAGGCATGTTAGGACTAGTGGTGGAGCTCTGAACATTATGGGTGTTTTTGGTTGCCTGGCTTCACCCCTAGCCAGGCTTCCATAATACAACTTGGGTCTGTTTGGTTCCCTGCAAGGCCTTCTAGCTAGGCTTACACAAGCCCATGGGAAGGGGTTAGCCAGGCTTGCTAGAAACACCTGCCCCTCTCGTTCCCATGGAGCCAGGCTTGCACAGGAGCCGTCCTAGATTCCGCTCACCTGGCCTCTTGCTGCACGGTCGGTTCCGGCACGCCGGTCGCTGCCCCATGCTTCGCTCACCTCGCCATGCTCCCTTGCCATCTCTACCCCCGCCGTGCTCCCCCCACCATCGCCGGTGCGGGCTTGCGCTGTAGCAAGAGGGCCACACGGAGCCGTCCCCGATTTCGCTCGACCATGAGGAGCTCGACATGGTGGTGGTGGAGGAGCTCGATGGTTGCACAGAGGAGTGAGGCGGGTGCGGTGGTGGTGGAGGAGCAACATCGGACGCCGCTAGGGGCTTCACCCTCCACCTCATCGTGCTCCTCCGTCATCTCTACCTCAACGAGTCGGCTCCTCCTCCAGATCCGTCATCCACCCCGGTGAGGTCGCCTCCACCAACAGATCCACCATCCTCCTCCGCATGTCATCCTCCTCCCTTCGTGCGCGTCGACCACCTTCGGGTGTGAGTGTCGGCCACCTCTAGGTGACCTCCGGATGCGGCAGATGCGGCCTCGTTCGTCACTGCTCGTCGAAGGCTGGCCTCCGGATGTGGTTGATGCGGTGCGGCTCGAGCTCCCTGTTCGACTGTGCAGACATGGCGACAGTGGAGGTGGCTACCCTACACCTGTTCGACGAATTGCCCCAATGGGTGTGAGTTTACCCATGCTCAGATGCGGTGATTCTATCCAAGCTATTCAGGGAACCAAACATGATCTACACAAGCCAGGCTCCACTAGTACAAGCAAACCAAACACAGGCACCTTGCATTAGTGGAGCCAGGTTTGGACTGGCCTGGTTTGTTTTTGCTAGCCAGACTTGATGGGGAAGAGAACCAAACACACCCTATAAGTACAGAGTTCCACACATGCCATTGCAAGTCATGCTTTGTTTAATTTCCCTAAGTCATGTTAGGATTAGTGATGGGACTATTTAGCTTAACATTCCTAAAGCTCCACACATGCCATGTATTGTGCATGTAGCGCTAGGTTTAATCAAATGTGTTTGCTGCTTCAAATGGTTGAAAGACCAAGAAAGTTAGGATGTAAACAAGTAATGTTTGACCACCTAACCAACCTCCAACTCCTAAGGACTAAAAATGAACTAGGGTTTATGTTGGTGACATGGCTTGAAAATGCTTATGTGTTCCTACAAGTGTAAGCACTTTTTCATGTTTGAAAGGATCAAGATGCCCAAGAGGGGGGTGAATTGGGCTTTTCTAAAAATTAATTGCAAGAATTAAATCCTACAAGCCAAAGTTCACCCCTAGTGCCTACTTGTGTTCCTTGTGATTCTATCGGTAAAAGTTTTGCACCCTAAGTTCCAATCCTAGTCTAGCATGGCAATTCTAGGAAAGTAAACCAAGCAATGAAAGTAATACGAGAAAGTAAATGCTTGAAAGTAAGGGCAAGGAACACGGTGATGTTTTCCCGAGGTATCGAAGAGTCGCTACTCCCCACTAGTCCTCGTTGGAGCACCCGCGCAAGGGTGTAGCTCCCCCTTGATCCGCGCAAGGATCAAGTGCTCTCTACGGGCTGATTCTTCGACACTCCGTCGCGGTGAATCGTCCAAAACCGCTCACAAGATGAGTTGGGTCATCCACAAGCTCCGCCGGATGATCACCAAACTCCCAATCACCACCAAGCCGTCTAGGTGATGGCGATCACCAAGAGTAACAAGCTAGAACTCTCACTTGACCACAACGAGCCTAATGAGAAGATGGATGCACACTTGCTACTCCCTAGTCACTAGTGAGGGACTCTCAAGCTTTGATTCTCAAAACACTACCCTCACTAGAGCTCTTGCACTCCCTTGCACTCCAAAGGTGTTTCTCAGCTGAACAAATGAGCAAGAGACCTCTAAAAGAGGTGGAGGGGATGTATTTATACACCCCACAGTCAAATCCAACCGTTACCTGCCAACTCAGCAAAATACACGTTGATCGGACGCGCCGGTCGATGTGACCAGACGCGCCGGTCGATTGTAACGGTCGAAAGTCTGAAACACTGGCTGAGTGACCGGACGCGTCCGATCGTGCAGGAAGCTTACTGTACTTTGACCTAACGCGCGACAGCGTCCGATCAGTGATGATCGGACATGTCCGATCGTCAAGGTACCTTACTGGAACGTGACCGGACGCGCCGATCACATCCCAGTCGCGTCCGATTAGGTGATTTCCCTTCTGTGACACGTGTCAGCCTGAACACCGCGTCCGGTCCTCGCAAGGACCGCATCCGGTCAACAGCGCTGAAACACGGTAACTGTTTAGTACTGACCGGACGCGTCCGGTCAAGCCAGAGACCGCGTCCGGTCAAGGAAAAAACGCCTCTAACGACTCCGAAACGCGACGCAACTTGAACCAAGTTGCTTCCAACTGAACTTTGAGCTATTCTTGAGCTACCTAGTGCTACGTTTGACAAGTGTGCACCACACCTAAACAAAAGACTCACCTAGGTCAAGCTACTCGCTCATGCCCCCCTTTATAGTATGGCCAAAGGAAAAAACAAAGATCCTAACGACTATTCCGAATGTAACTCAACACCTTGACATCCGGAACTAACCGTCCTTAATCTTGACGTCAATCCTTTGAAAACTGAAACGATTTCCATCAAGGGGCATGAATACCATAGTGCCCAAAGCAGTTATCAACCCCATGACCTAACTTACCAAAGTTTCTGTAAAACACACGTTAGTCATGGTAATAATGCATTGTCATCAATTGCCGAAACCAACTCTCGGGGCCTAGATGCTTTCAATCTCCCCCTTTTTGGTGATTGATGACAACACTTAGATTCAGAAGATAAGAGTTGAGGTTTTCGAACAAGCTTGATTCACATAAGCAAAGAGCAATAAGCACAAGGGGTTAGGAATTGCTTATGTGCCCCGAGCCAACAGGGTGTACTCATAAGATAAAACATGAAGTGTTAGTACAGATAAAACATAGCTCATATCAAATCGGAGTAAGGCACGGAAGCACAACCTTATGAGCTAGAACCAATTAAGTGACATGATATATAAAAGTGACTAGATAGACCACATAGACTCAAAGTATCTCACAAGCACACATGTCACAAAATGCAAGTACGGGAATGTAAACATGATGCATGAATGTAGCACACAAAGAAAAACAAAAACCCTCTATCAAAACTCCCCCTGAATCTACTCTCCTCCCCCTTTGGCATCAACCACCAAAAACTAATCTAAGGATCCGACGGGAGAACAGAAGCAGTCGTGTCGGGTGCCGAGGAGCGCGGAGTGATCACGAACTGTGAAGTATCCTCCTCGGACTCTGAGCTGTCAGGCTGACCCTCTGAAGAAGCACGTGGCTATGAAGCGGTCTGAGTCTGAACAACAGGAGCAGGTACTGACGAAGATGTAGCAACGAGCGGAGCAGTCTCTGTCACCTGAGCCTAAAGCGTGCCAACTGCTGGAGGATCTATCGAGGCAACGGACAAGGGTACAGTCTCTGTGGTGCCAGTGCCTGTCACTGGAGGAGCGACTATCGCTGAAGCGGACAACCCTAAAGAAGTCACAAGAGTGGTGTGCGAGGGCGACGGCTGACCAGTCAACTCGTTGTAGGAGGCACTCAAGTCAGCGAACGGAGTGCCTGTCAGAAGGTGAGGGCGAGGCTGGTCTGAAGGAGTGAACCCCGTCTGTATAGGAGTGTAGCTCGGGGACTAGAAAGTCTGGGGAACCTGCTGCTGTGGAGAGGTGAACTGGAAGCTCAGCTGTCCCCGACTCTGAGGTCCACTGGACTGTAGTGCTGGAGTCAGGACAGATGCAGGAGGAGGAACCCCGACTATAACCAAGTGACGCAGGAGCTCAAGGTACTGCTGCTGGTTTGCTGCGTGCTGTCGCTGCATCTCGAACTGCTGCCGCTGAAGCTCAAGTTGCTACCTCTGGAACTCGTCCTGATGAGCCTGTATCTGAGCAAACGCAGCTGCTGTGTCCTGAGCCTGACGCTGCATCTGTATCTCCTACCTCTCCTATGCCCGGGTCAGCCTCTCAAGTATAGCCACCATGACTGGGTCTGAGCGGGAGGCTGAGCCAGAACCACCGGCCTCATGGTCGTGAGACCGAGGAGAGCGGTACTGGGGGATGGGCTGGTAGTCCTCATCTGTACTGTCGGTAGCGTCATCCTCAACTGGATCAACAGGCTGAGCATCTAAGTCTGCAAGCTCTGCCTCAGCGAGACCCTAAACGGTCTCGTCCTGCTCAGCTGCTGTCTCGGGAACATCAGGTCTCTCCCGCTGTCCTGGCACGGGTGCCTGCTCCCTGGTAAGAGAAGCCCACAACTGACGAATATCATACTCTGGAAAAGCAGTAGTGGTATCTGATATCTCAACTCTAATCTCTAGAGGCAGCTCACATGCAGATCTGATGATGAAGCATATCCAATATGCATAGGGCAGCTGACGATGACCCTTGAATCCCTCTGCCAAATCTCACACAGCATAAGATCCCAGATGTCGAACGGTGTCTGTGAGAGGAGGTGATGCACCACCCATAGCTGCATACGGGTCAATCCCTCTCTGTATCCCAGCCTCAGAAGTAGTGTGCGTCTAACAATAGCATCCAAGACTCTAGCGAGGGGTGTCAAGCTAGCAGGTGTACGTCTGGACCCCTCGCCAAAAGGCTCACGAAAGCAGGGTTAGATCATATCAGTAGGAGGCACTGTACCGCCGTGAGGGCGTCTCGGTGGAGCAGTCTGACCAAAGCACAACTGGTGTATCTTCGTATCTGAAGCGGGGAGTCTGAGAATCTCCCATACCCTGGTGCTGTAGACTCTGCGGTCACGGCCTCGGAATGCAAAGTGGATGAACTCATGTGCCGGGTCAATCCAAAGTGAAGAATAGAACTCCCTGACCCAAGTGCCGCAGTAGGCTCCCGTCCATCAAGAAAATCTAACAAGCCAGGAAGAAAGGACAGGTGTGGACGAAGCTGCTCACCAACCACTTCAACTAGAGCCTCAAGTCGACAGACCCTCTGAGGTCTAAAAGCAATCCCACTGTCAACGTACGCTCTGTAGAAGTCCTCGTGCAGAGGTGTGTAGAAGCCCTCTGACGCTCGGGGGTCCCGCTGAGGTGGGAACCACCGACCAACCTCAACAAACCTCAGGGCCTGCACCTGGCGTGCTATAGCTCCCCTCAAGTCAAAGTGCTCGACTGGGGGGTGTCCTCGAGCCCTGGGAGGTGGACGTCCTCCACGACGCTGGCCCTCTGGCCTGGGAGTCACCTGAGCTCACGCACGTCCTGAGCGACGACGCGGTGGAGTCTGAACTGGCTACTCCTCTGTCTCCTCTGGATCCTCTGTGGGCGGATCAACAGGCATATCCTCTGTCCCCTCGGTGGCCTCAGTATCGAGCTGTCGACCTTCAAGATAAAAGCGACGCTCGCCAATGTGAATCCCACCACTCCTGCCACCCCTCTCTGCTAGCTCTGCTGCGTCTGCAAGTACCTGAGCAATCTCTGCCTCTGTAAGTGTTCTCTTCCTCTTCTTGGCCATGGTCTTCTTGCGCTTACCACGCGCAACCTCTGTCAGTCTAGGAGGACTCTCGTCCCCGTCACTAGGTGCACCCCCAGCATTCTTGCAGCGAACCATACTGACCAACTGCTGAGAAACCCTGACAGATGGTGAACTGACACTCAAGAGGCTTGGCCTCAATCCGTATCCACAGGCTTGGCCTCGGATTAAAAAACTGATCAACTGTCACCCAACACACCGACAGAACTCGCCGAAAAGATAGAATAGATGAATCTACTATAAGCAACATATATTATCTAATAGATAAGAGATCCTAAAGGTAGCAAGCATATGAGATAAGATATGAATAGAATATCGATGGCTACCTCCGATCGGCGAGAATCCGGTGACAGGATGAGAAGAACTAGAGTCGCGTGAGTTCCCCGAAAGCGCCGGATGAGCGCTGAAATTGCCGAGACAAGTAAAGATGATAAGAATTTGAATGAAATTGTCACGGCAAACCCTAACACAAGACGATGAAGTCACCTTCGGTCGAAGATGGTTAGGGTTAGGGCAAACTTGCGGAGATCGCGAGGAGGTCACGGTGGAGGAGAAGGCTTGGCTGCTTTGGTGACTGGTGCGGTGGAAGGGCTCGACCAAGGGCTTGGCGAGGCGCGGCAAGGGCAGAGCACGGTGGTGCGCGGGGAACGGGACAGCGCGGCGGCGAGGCGGCGCAGGCGGCGCACGCGGCGAGGAGCGGGCAGCAGCGCGGCTCGGCGGCGCGGGCACAGGGCGGCAATGGCGCGGTGGAGGAGGAGCTGGGCGCGGCGCGGCGGAGGAGGACAGGGAACGGCAGCGTTCGGCGAAACGGCGAGCTAGGGTTCAAGTCACGGCGTACGGGTGGTTTGGATGGAAAGAATAGATCGAGAACGAAGGATTATATGAGGGCTCAGATCCTCTCGCAACGCACTGACCGGACGCGGTGAGGCAGCATCCGGTCAGAGTCCAGTAAGCTCCTGGAGCGACCGGACGCGTCCGGTTAGGGCTGACCGGACGCAGACAGAGTCCGATCGAGGGTCATCCGGGAAACTCATCGTGCAAAATCGGACACGGTGGTGGGGTCCAGGACTGGATGCGGTGGTCAACAACCACGCGTCCGGTCGAGCGTCCGGTCACAGGTCCAATAGAAAGTCTTCGGGATGACCGGACGCGCTGGTGGCCACCGGGACCGGACGCCGTGGTGAAGCAGTACCGCGTTCGGTTCAGCGTCTGGTCCAGCGTCCGATCACTGTTTAACACCTTTCTTCAATCTGATCTTCGACGCGACTTCTCCCAATCAAGTTCCAATTTAAAGAGACTCAAATAAACACCAATTGGAACCTGATATGTGTGACCTCACTCAAACCCTCAAGTTTTTCAAAATAATTCACCTTAGGCTAGTATTGTTTTTAGGAAAATAAGCAATAAACACCCGAGGAGCAACATATGGCCACGCAATAGAGTTTTACGAACCCTTAGGAGCGTCAAATGCTCTCTCTATTCATGGACGAACACAGAGGTTGCTCATAGCCAAACCGAAAAGAAACGACAAAGCAACAACCATGCATATGCAATGCAAAACAAGTAAGAAAAACTAGGTTGCTTGTCAAGTTTGATCCACGGTTAGGCTTCTTCACTCCTCCAAAGGAGGGTTATCGTAACCGTGTTAGGCAAGTCCTAGATGCATTGCGGGGAATTAAACATGACATATAATACAATGCAATACAAGGGACAACACAAGCTCATTTTTTAAAGTTACTAGAGTCAAGCACATTAAGTTCACTTCTCAACCTACAAAAGGTAGCCTCATCCAAAGGTTTAATGAAGATATCGGCTAATTGATTTTCACTTCTTACACCTTCTAGTGATATATCATTTTTAGCAACATGATCTCTTAGAAAGTGGTGGCGGATATCAATGTGCTTGGTGCGTGAGTGTTGTACCGGATTATTAGCAATTTTAACGGCACTTTCATTGTCACATAAAAGTGGCACCTTTTCAAGAACAACTCCATAGTCTAGGAGGGTTTGTTTCATGTATAAGATTTGTGCACAACAAGCCCACGCGGCAATGTATTCCGCCTCGGCGGTGGACAAAGCCACACTATTTTGATTCTTAGATGACCAAGATACTAAAGACCTCCCAAGCAAATGGCACCCTCCGGATGTGCTTTTTCTATCAATTTTGTAACCGGCATAATCCAAATCGGAATAGCCAACTAGTTGGAATCTAGCTCCTTTGGGGTACCAAAGACCAATGCTTAGGGTGTGCTTAAGATATCTTAAAATTCTTTTTACGACACTTAAGTGAGGTTCTTTAGGGCACGCTTGAAAGCGAGCACACATGCACACACTAAACATGATGTCGGGCCTAGATGCGGTAAGGTACAACAAGCTACCAATCATAGAACGGTAGAGAGTTTGATCAACCGATTTACCTCCCTCATCTAGGTCGAGATGTCCATTAGATGGCATTGGGGTCTTGATTGGCTTACACTCTTCCATCTTGAATCTCTTGAGAAGATCCTTGGTATACTTTTCTTGAGAGATGAAAATCCCTTCTCTCATTTGCTTGACTTGAAAACCAAGGAAGAATGTGAGCTCACCAATCATAGACATCTCGAACTCCTTCGACATCAATTCACCAAATTCCTTGCAATAATCTTCATTTGTTGATCCGAAGATGATATCATCAACATAGACTTGACAAATGAAGATCTCCCCATTAAGCTTCTTGGTGAATAGTGTGGTGTCGACCTTCCCAATGGTGAAGCCCTTCTCAATGAGAAAGTCCCGGAGGCGCTCATACCACGCTCTAGGGGCTTGCTTGAGCCCATATAGCGCCTTGGACAATCTATAAACATGATTAGGATATCTAGGATCTTCAAACCCGGGAGGTTGATCAACATAGACTAGTTCATTTATGAAGCCATTTAAGAATGCAATCTTCACATCCATTTGATATAGTTTCATATCATGATGTGATGCATATGCAAGAAGGATACGAATGGCTTCAAGTCTTGCAATGGGTGCAAAGGTCTCTCCAAAATCAAGCCCTTCAACTTGAGAGAACCCCTTTGCAACTAGTCTTGCCTTGTTCCTCACCACTATGCCTTGGTCATCTTGCTTGTTGCGGAACACCCACTTGGTTCCAATGACTTTTGCACCTTTTGGATGCTCTTCAAGTGTTCACACTTGATTGCGAGTGAAGTTGTTCAATTCTTCATGCATAGCATTCACTCAATCCGGATCTTGAAGAGCTTCTTCTACATTCTTAGGTTCAACACAAGAGACAAAAGAGTGATGTTCAACAAAAGAAGTAAGCTTTTGAGATTGAGTCATTACTCCCTTTGTAGGACTCCCTATGATGAGATCTTGTGGATGTGCTTGAAGTAGAGGTGAGTTTCTTCTATTAACCACTTGAGGAGAGGGTTGGGGAGCATCAACATCTTAAGCTTGTGCCTCGGCTTGTTCATGAGAGACATGAGTATCTTCATTTTCAACTCTCTCATTCCTATCATCATCTTGAGGCACATGTGATGAAGATGGTGGATCAACAATTTGTACATCGTCTTCATCATCTTTTGGCTTGATGTCTCCTACCGGCATGTTCTTCATTGCCTCCCTCAATGGTTCATCACCTACATCATCACAATTCTCAATTGCTCCTTGGGAGCTGTTAGATTCATCAAATTCCACATCATATGTTTCTTCAACCAAACTGGTGGCATGGTTAAATACTCTATATGCTTTGAACTTTGATGAGTAAACAACAAGAAAACCAATATCATAACGTCTTTGAAACTTCCCTAGGTGTTGACGCTTCTTATAGATGTAGCATTTGCAACCAAACACCCAGAAGAATGAGACGTCCGGCTTCTTCCCATTTAGCAACTCATAGGGGGTCTTACCAAGAAACTTTTGTAGGAAGAGATGATTTGAAGCATAGCATGCGGTGTTGATTGCCTCAGCCCACAATTTCTCCGGAGTGTTGTACTCATCTAACATTATTCTTGCAAGGGTGATCAAAATCTGGTTCTTTCTCTCAACTACACCATTTTGTTGAGGAGTGTAGGTTGATGAAACTTCATGCTTGATTCCAATCTCATCACAATAAGCTTCAATGTTTGTGTTGTCAAACTCTTTCCCATTGTCACTTCTAATCTTCTTTATCTTGACTTCAAATTCATTTTGAGCTCTCTTTGCAAACTTCTTGAAGCAATTGGCCACTTCGGATTTGTCATGAAGGAAGAAAGTCCAAGTGTATCTTGAGTAGTCATCCACTATCACAAGACAATAGAGATTTCCACCCAAGCTCTTGTAAGTTGTAGGACTAAACAAATCCATGTGTAGAAGTTCTAACACTCTTGAAGTTGACATGTAAGTTTTGGTTGGATGAGTGTTTGCAACTTTTTTCCGGCTTGACATGCACTACAAGGTTTGTCCTTTTCAAACTTTACATCCTTCAAGCCTCTCACTAATTCTTTCTTCAATAGCTTGTTGAGAGTGTTCATTCCAACATGAGCAAGCCTCCTATGCCAAAGCCATCCAAGTGAGGCCTTGGTGAACAAGCATGTCATCAAGTTTGCATCTTCGGAGGTGAAGTCAACAAGATAAAGGTTGTAGTATCTAAAGCCTTTGAATATCATTTGCTTGTCATCTATCTTTGAAACTACCACTTCATTAGGTGTGAACAAGCATTGGTAGCCAAGGTCACAAAGTTGCCCAACGGATAGCAAGTTGAAACTCAATGAAGCAACATAGAGCACATTTGAGAGAGAGTGATCATTTGATATTGCAATCTTGCCTATACCCTTGACTTTGCTCTTTGAATTATCTCCAAATGTGATCTTCTCTTGACATACCTCATTCTCTTTAAGTGAGGTGAACATACGAGGATCACCGGTCATATGTTGAGTGCAACCACTATCAATAACCTAATGAGATCCACCGGTCTTGTAGTTCACCTACACACAAGAGATCAAGCTTTTTGTTTAGGGACCCAAACTTGAGAGGGACCCTTGACTTTCTCTACTAGTGACTTGGCAACCCATATTTTCTTAGGCCTATTCTTGTTTGGGGGACCTAAGAATATGACTTTCATCTTTCCACTTGAATTTTTTCTAAGCATGTAATGAGCATTGAAGGCAAAGGGTCTAGCATGCTTGGGCAAGGGTTGTGGTGGTGGAGTTTTGCATTCATGAGCAAAATGGCCCTCTTGTCCATACTCAACACATCTCTTTGGCTTGGGCTTTGACTTGCTTTGTTGTTGTTGAGCTTTAGCCTTCTTCTCTTGATTTGCCAAGTAACCAATGCCACTTCTATCCATCTTCATGACGGTGTTCATGAGTAGCTCACTTTGTAAATGTTGGCCTCTTGTGAACTTGCTTAGGCCGGTCTTGAGATGCTCTTTCTCTTGCTTGAGCTTTTTGTTCTCTTCAATAAGTGATTCATTTGAAACTTGCTTCTCAAGAGCCATCAACCCTTTTAGCTTCTTGTTCTCATTTGTAAGCATCTCATTCTCACTCTTGATCTTGGCATAATCATCATAGTTGTTGGACTCAACCACACTCTTGCCTTTACCACTAGATCCTTGCTCAATGCTTTCAATGATCAAGTCATCACATGATGTAGCTATATCAATCTTAACAACTTGGTTAGTAGCATCATGTGTCTCAAGAGAAAGCTCATTAGCAACAACAAGACTATCATAGTCGATTTTCAATGTAGTATATTTGTCTTTTAAGGAGTTGTGCCTAGTGTTGAGCTTATCATGCTTCTTCTCAAGTTTATTATGTTGATCTCTAAGCTCTTTGTTAGAAGTTTTGAGCTCCTTGAGAGTAGAAGACATAATTTTATTTTGATCTTTGAGCTCATCACTAGCCTTTTGTGCACTTTCAAGCTTAGATGAGAGTGATTCATTTTCATTTTGGAGCTCATCATTTTCATTTCTAGTTCTTTTTATGACTTTAGAGTATTTGTTCAACAATTTTACAAGTTCATCATAAGAAGGTGCATCATATTCATCATCACTATCACTATCATCATCATCGCTATCATTGTTTTATACCTTTCGTTCACCCTTGGCCATAAGGCATAGGTGAGTTGTGGACGATGATGGTGAAGGTGGCGGTGAAGGTGGTGATGAAGATGTCAGTGAAGATGATGGCCCAATCACAAATGTGGCAACCTTCTCTTTCTCATCATCGCTCTCATCACTGGAGGACTCACATGATGATTCAATGTCGGTGAGCCAATCACCAACAATGTAGGCTTTGCCTTCCTTCTTCTTGTAGAACTCTTTTCTCTTGCCATCCTTCTTCTTGTATGGCTTGTTCTTCTTCTTTCCGTCTTCTTCATCACTTGAGTCATTTTTCTTGCCCTTGTTCTTGTTCTTATACTTGTCTTTTGGAGGCCTAGGACATTGATGAGCTAGGTGGCCAAGTTCTCCACAATTGTAGCAATCCATCTCGGATATTGACTTCCTTTTGCTACTTGTGAAGAATTTCTTCTTCTTGCCATCGAACTTGATGCCACTCTTGTTGAGCTTCTTTAGCATCTTGGTGGTCTTCCTCACCATAAGTGCAAGTGATGCATCATCAATATCACTTTCACTTGAGCTTTCTTACACCATCATGGCTTGGCCCTTCTTCTTCTTCTTGTCATGACTAGCTTTGAAGGCTAAGTCCTTCTTCTTAGAAGATGATGAGCCCTCTTCCGGAGTGATGTGCATGTACATCTCATGTGCATTGATCTTCCCCAATACTTGTGTCGGTGTTGCGGTGGAGAGATCACTTTGATGAAGCACGGTGACAATGTGACCATACTTCTCAACGGGAAGAACGCTCAAGATCCTCCTTGCAACATCCGATTGACTCATTTGAGTGAGCCCAAGAGCATTGAGATCTTCTACAAGAACATTCAATCGAGTGTACATGTCATTAGCACTTTCTTTAGGATGCATCTCAAAAGAATTGATTTTCTTTACAGCAATATGATAGCGTTCCTCACGCTCACTCTTGGTTCCCTCATGGAGAGCACAAAGGTTTTCCCACAATTCATGAGCGTTTTTTTTGCATTATGCACACGATTGAAGATATCCTTGCCTAAGCCCCGGTAGAGTGCATTTTTACCCTTTGCATTCCACCGGTCATACTTCTCGTCACCACTTGGGTTGGTGGGATCCTTGATAGCGGGAAGCCCTTGGGTTGTCGCTCTAAGACACCCCACATCTATGGCTTCGAGGTATGCCTCCATGCGGATTTTCTAATATGGAAAATCATCCCCCTCAAAGGTGGGAGGTGGTCCTTCCCCGTTAGACATCTTGCTCTAGGCGGTGAAGCCTAATTTAGGAGCAACTCTGCTCCGATACCAATTAAAAGGATCAAGATGCCCAAGAGGGGGGGTGAATTGGGCTTTTCTAAAAATTAATTGCAAGAATTAAATCCTACAAGCCAAAGTTCACCCCTAGTGCCTACTTGTGTTCCTTGTGATTCTACCGGTAAAAGTTTTGCACCCTAAGTTTCAATCCTAGTCTAGCATGGCAATTCTAGGAAAGTAAACCAAGCAATGAAAGTAATATGAGAAAATAAATGCTTGAAAGTAAGGGCAAGGAACACGGCGATATTTTCTCGAGGTATCGGAGAGTCGCCACTCCCCACTAGTCCTCGTTGGAGCACCCGCAAAAGGGTGTAGCTCCCCCTTGATCCGCGCAAGGATCAAGTGCTCTCTACGGGCTGATTCTTCGACACTCCGTCGTGGTGAATCGCCCAAAACCGCTCACAAGATGAGTTGGGTCATCCACAAGCTCCGCCGGATGATCACCAAACTCCCAATCACCACCAAACCGTCTAAGTGATGGCGATCACCAAGAGTAACAAGCTAGAACTCTCACTTGACCACAACGAGCCTAATGAAAAGATGGATGCACACTTGCTACTCCCTAGTCACTAGTGAGGGACTCTCAAGCTTTGATTCTCAAAACACTACCCTCACTAGAGCTCTTGCACTTCCTTGCACTCCAAAGGTGTTTCTCAGCTGAACAAATGAGCAAGAGACCTCTAAAAGAGGTGGAGGGGATGTATTTATACACCCCACAGTCAAATCCAACCGTTACCTGCCAACTCAGCAAAATACGCGTTGACCGGACGCGCCGGTCGACGTGACCGGACGCGCCGGTCGATTGTAACGGTCGAAAGTCTGAAACACTGGCTGAGTGACCGGACGCACCGATCAGGGGTGATCGGACGCGTCCGATCGTGCAGGGAGCTTACTGTACTTTGACCTAACGCGCGACCGCGTCCGATCAGTGATGACCGGACGCGTCTGATCGTCAAGGTACCTTACTGGAACGTGACCGGACGCGCCGATCACATCCCAGTCGCGTCCGATTAGGTGATTTCCCTTCTGTGACACGTGTCAGCCTGAACACCACGTCCGATCCTCGCAACGACCGCGTCCGGTCAACAGCGCTGAAACATGGTAACTGTTTAGTACTGACCGGACGCGTCCGGTCAAGCCAGAGACCGCGTCCGGTCAAGGAAAAAACGCCTCTAACGACTCCAAAACGCGACGCAACTTGAACCAAGTTGCTTCCAACTGAACTTTGAGCTATTCTTGAGCTACCTAGTGCTAAGTTTGACAAGTGTGCACCACACCTAAATAAAAGACTCACCTAGGTCAAGCTACTCGCTCATGCCCCCCTTTATAGTATGGCCAAAGGAAAAAAACGAAGATCCTAACGACTATTCCGAATATAACTCAACACCTTGACATCCGGAACTAACCATCCTTAATCTTGACGTCAATCCTTTGAAAACCGAAACGATTTCCATCAAGGGGCACGAATACCATAGTGCCCAAAGCAGTTATCAACCCCATGACCTAACTTACCAAAGTTTCTGCAAAACACACGTTAGTCATGGTAATAATGCATTGTCATCAATTGCCGAAACCAACTCTCGGGGCCTAGATGCTTTCAATGTTAGTATGTTACTGCTTTGACCAATGTAGAACTTCACTTTCTATATGAGTTCTGGTGTTTGACCTTTAATCAAAGTTGTACGTTAGGTTGTGTGCTACAAACTTTATTGTTGGTATATAAACCCTAAATCAGTCTCTAACCTTGTCAAATAGTGGACACAACTTTGAATCCGAATCTGTTTTCCCTTCCAAAATTTTGTCTAAGTCCTTGTTTGTCGGTTTTGACATGCCATGTTTGGGGTGCTTTCATTTCAAATTTTGTGTGGCAACCTCTTTTAAACCCCAACTTTGTTTGGACATATTTTTATCTCCAAATTTGAAATCCAATTCGGCAAGAAGGAGAGATAGGGAATAAGGAGACGACTTCGTGGGGCCCACTGGTCAGAGCTCAGCGCCGAGGACCATGGCGCTGAGCCAGTCGCTAGGTCACCACCACACAAGCTTCCACACCAGCTCCACATCACACAGCTCAATGCCCTGGTCCAGGTGTGTCAAAACATGTTACCATGTTACCTCGCCACCTTAGGCCATGGCGCCGAGCCCAAGGTTAACAAAATGAAACCTCCAACGGTCTAAATGTAAATATTTTTTTTAAAAAAAGAGCCAAAATTTTAAAAAAAATTCAGCACGAAGGCCACACCATGACATGGTGAATTATCGTTGGGTGGTCCCCATGGGCGGAGCTACAGTGAAGTTAGTGGGTGCGGCCGCATCTACAAAAAAAAAATTGAAAAACAGTGGGAAGACCTAAATTTTAACCATATATGCATCCACACATTGCAAACTCTCTCACCCGCAAAGGCAAACGCACCCCTCAAATTTGCTCCACCGCCACTTGTGGTCCCGACGCATCAGCGAGAGTGCGAGACATCTGTGGGCGTTCGTTTCCCTAGCAGGTGGGTCAACCATCGGAGGGAATGATCGACGCGACCTGTCCCGGTGGGCTCGGCCTCGGCGTAATTATCGTGTACTCCGTATCTGCCTTCCTATGACAATGATGGTTACTATTACCATGCCAAATAAAGTGCATTCAAGGTAAATTACATTATGTGATTTATTCTTTCCAAATATATACTCTGTCGAGAACCAAGACAGCGCTAAAATTAAACCAGCATGAAAACACATGATGCCTCCAGCTGAAATAGAAATTAAGTTAACGTGAGTGCTACAACGGTTGATATTTGATACTGTCGTCGCCTAAAGATGTTTACTTCATGATGTCCGACTCATCAACACATTAGCGGCCCACACGTGATTTTTTTTAACTAAACCCACATGATTTCTATGAGCACGATGACCAGGCGCGCACGCGGCGAAGCGCGTATATCATGCTAGTATGATTAATCAAAAACAAAATGAATCACTAACAGGAGCGGCTACATATATAATAGAGCAATCATATTCGCTCTGGGACACTTGTCTTCTTCATCAAGAGCAGACACTCTAATGGAAAAAATGAACCCTATGGAAATGGAGCTCACGCTGAGCTAGAGCCTGAGGTTCAGGTCTATCTTGCTACTCTGCTCCTCCTCCTGCTGCTGCGTCGGCACTTCATGTGTGCCGCTGGCGGCAGCGCCACTGTCAACGGCGCCGGACCATCGGAGCCCAGCCATCGTGGAGTCAAGGACTGCTGGGGCAGGGGCCCTCGACGAGGAGCCGTAGCCGTAGCCGGGAGGCGTGTAGGCTGGGCGGTCGGCACCGGTGTGGCGGGTGAGCCCCGCCATAGACGACTGTGTCTGCGCATGCGCGGCCCACCCGTGGTGCATGCCGTAGAACGGCGCCGCTGCAGAGCCCCGTCCGAACCCAAGGAACGGCGACGGCCTGCTGCCCCCGGCAGAGTACGGCCAGGCGTGTTGGAAGCGGAGGTGGTGCGGCGGCAGGAAGGGGTCGGCGCCTCCGTACAGCCCGCGCCCCGCCGCAGCTGCTGCGGCAGCGGCCGCCGCGGCGCCGCGCTTGGCGAGCGAGCGCTCGCGCTTGTGCGCGTTCTGGTGGCCACCCAGCGCCTGCGAGGTGTAGAACTTACGCTGGCAGTAGTTGCACTTGAACGAGCGCTTCTTCTCCACGCCACCGGACGCCGTTGCCATCCCCGTCGCCGGCGACTTCTCCTCCGCCGCCAGCATTCCCTTCTCCTTACCTTTTCCTGGCGCCACCGCCTCCACGGCCTTTGCCTCCGGCGGTTCTGAGCCGAGTGCGCCGAGGAGGTCGAGCTCCTTTGCCGACGACACTTCCTCCTCCTTCCCCGGCGCCTGTACATTCTCCTCTCCGTCCTCCGGCTGCTGCACCCCCATTCCCTCAACCTCCATGGACGCGGTGCGGGAGCTCGATCCCTTGTCCATGTGAATCTCGTTTCACTTTGCACTGGTTTTGCACTGCTGTGGAGTTATTGGTCGGGTTCGGTGCCTACTTATACAAGAAGAAGGAAGGAGCTTAAATGTGGAGATAATCTGGGGGTTAAATGTGGAGATAATCTAGAGGAATTCAAGTTCACCTGCTAAATTTAGAGATCACGCGTGATCACAGGCTGTTAATTTGCTCTTACCAAATCGGCGAGACAGCATGAAAAAATTACGTCGTTTGATTTCGCCGCTCGGCCTCCCGCGCCGATGTCGCCGCCCTACGCGCGCGCCCCCGCCCGAATCTCCTTCTTCTCGCGGATGCTCGCGCTCCTCGCGGAGCTCCTCCGCGCCGCAAACAAGTACACTGGCTCTGAAACGGAAGGATAGGCTGGTCCGCTGCTGGTGGTAGCTCAGTGTATTGCCTCCATCAGTCATCAACAAACCTCCCACGAATTCGCATGAAAATCAACTGGAGACTACAGCTAACTGCAGGAAGAGATTCAGATCCCGATTCATTTGCCATCTGGGATTGCCATTTGCAAACTTGATTCACATCATTAACTGCCGAGACCTGATCTGGACCTACTGCTTGGAAACGCTGTAATCCTCCTCCTCTTGGCAATAGCCCGCCAGAAGATGATGTTATGGATACTTTATGATTTTTTTTTTTTTGTAATATAAGCGGTTTGACAGGGATCTCCAGTGTATATATGGAATGCTGGATTAATTTGGAGTGAATTAAATTAGTGCATTAAGGACGTTAATAACGTCGACATGTATGGGAGGCAGGGTTTAAATTAATCTGGCTACGTTTTAGGGAGAAGAGGGCTTTGGAATGCTGGTAGGTTTCGCTGTTTCAAATCTCCAACCGGAAATGAAAGGGTTTTAGAGCCAGCTTTGAATGACTGCTTGTTTTTTCTTTGTTGCCGATTTAGTTTCCATGCATATCTTGAAATTGTTTCGATACTTATCTACTATTTTAAGCAGGGAACTAAGATCAGCTGTACAAATTTTAGTAGCAACAGTAATTTCAGTCAATTCCAGATAGGAACTCACTGTCACTCAATTTAACGGTTTTTATTTTATTCTAATTTATCTACGACTGAGTTTTTCAATGTTTATATCATCCGACTTATAACATTTCTTCTAACGTTCAGTTCAGTTGACTTTGACCAAAGAACAACAGGAACAAATGCTCGCCCAAAAAAGGAGCAAATGAACAAGAAGGAAACACGATGCATATAACAAAGTCGGCAACAAACACAGATCTTTAATTAGTTCCATGAAGGAACATGCAAGTAAAGATAAGCTACATGATTACATTTACAAACCCTAGATTAAACCCTAATCAGCTGACCATGCGTATATCTCTAATTCCTTATCGGGGAAAGTATTCGCCTCCATTGAGAGGCTCTCTCGCTCCATGGCCGCGTGGCAATCCTACGATGGTGTCTGGACGATTGCTCTTCTGTTTGGGTCCCGTGTGTCGTAATCATTTTGGCCTCTCGTGGTTCCTTGGACTTATACCCCATGTGTGAGTACCTTTCGATTTCATCTCTCCTACACGGAGGCTTTGGACACCACACGTTCTTTCTTCCTCATGCTCTTCTTCCTACGCTCGATGCATCGACCACCGCCTGCCCTACTTCCTCTGCTCGACCTTTGCCAGTCGTCGTTTCCTCCCTATTGGCTCCCCCTCCTCCCAAATCCTGTCCAACGCCGGACCAACAAGTCCTGCTTGGTTGCTTCCATCGGGCGGTCACCACAGAATGCTCTCGACAGGAACTACTCTTCAACACTAAGCACTCCCCTGCCTCTATCCTACATCGTTGCGTCCTCAACTTCTCCCTCCGTGGCCTTCCTCTCAACCTCCTGTCGCGTGAAATCCCGTTGTCGTTTCCAAGGGAGGCGGCGCTGCTCTACCCGTCTCACACTCAGGTTTGCCAGGCATGCCGCCTCAATCTATTCCCCACGGCCCACCTAAAAATTGTTCCTCCATGCTCCATGGTCACCGCCCCCTGTCTCCCTCCTGCACGGCCGTGTGTTCCTACCCCTTGCCGAGCTCCTCTTGGTTCATCGAGTGCCTTCGGCTCTATTGCTGCTACTACTGCTTCGAATCATATCAGAAGGATAGAAGGAGGTAGAGGAGCCCCAGAGGTTGCACTGCACCTGTGGCTCTCGCCTCTAACCTCCTCTAGGTAATCACTAGTAACAACTCACCTGTAATCTTGCTGTTTATTGTGTTCAAACTGCAGGATTTTTCCATCGATGTTGATTACTTCAGCAAGAGTCTACGCTGTAGTAACCATCTCTCTATGTTCGTGTAGTGGCCCATGGCCCACTGCTGCCAATTTCTCCCACTGTGTGTATGATCCTGATTGTTGTTAGTGCAAACAATTTGAACAAAATTAAATAAGATGTAATACCTGCCCTCTATGATTTTGTTTTTATGTCGAATTATTTGGGATAAACTTTCAAGATAATATAAAAGCATACGTTCCTCATTAATAAATATGATTAGAAGATAGAAAACCATGGCATAACTAGAGTCTTTTATTACAACTGGAGTGTTCCAAATATGTATCACCACGATGCAAATCCTCATGACTACAAGGTTACTAACTTTCTTCTTTGATTGATACTTCATAGGAAATTCAGCTATCGAAGCTGTCACGCAGAATATGGAAGATGCAATATTTCCACTGTTCTGTGATTTTTACTCAAGTGAGCCTCTTCGTGCTACACGTTTATGCATGTTCTCATCTCCTTGCATTATCGATTGTGGATTGAGATGTCTGTGCCATATAATTAATTCATCAGAGGTTCCCATGCTTGCCTTGAACCAGATTAAGTGATCACACGTGATCACAGGGTGTTAATGTGGTGGAGATCACGGCTTTAATGCTCAGCAATCATCCATTTGTTCTCTATTGATCTCGTTGTGTATCAACTGCCTCTATCTCTATCCTGTAATCCTTCTCGGTAGGTGGCGGCAACGCGTGGCACGACAGTCCCAAAAAATCTGTTGTTCTCAAATCATTTCGTCTGTGGGGCAGGTTTGGGGTGGGGGCCAGGACGTCGTCGTATGGAATGACACCGGCAAGCAGGGGCGGAGCTAGGATTTGAGCATAGGGGTAGGGGGCGGGGGGGGGGGGGGGGGGGGCGCATGTAAACTGGCAATAACCATGCGTGTCAAAATGTATACACGACAAAGATATACATACCACTCAAATAAACTTTTATATTGCCATACAAAAGAAAGCAGAAAAAACAAAAAAAATGAAGGGAATTTAATTAGCCTCAGGCCTTTAACCTTTACCCGATCAATCTAATTCTTTGGCCAGAAAAAGAATTACAGTAATAACAAGTAGTTAAACAGGGCCAAAAATTAATTAGCACTAGATCCTAAATGTTAAATGGCAAACAATCCGTCACTTGTCGCTTAGCCTCGGACAAAATGGTCACTTAAACTGGTAAAATGGTAGTTTAAGTAGACGATTAAACGGAAACATCGTATCACTGTACAACGTTTAAATATTGACCACACTCCCTAATGCTAAATAATATAGATTCAATGGGGATCAATTCGATCCGAAGGATTAAACAAGGAAAGCACTGATTTTCAATTAACAACTAATTAGAGTGTGTGCTATGGGACAAACTACTATTTGATAAGCAATAATAAAAACAAAAGGATATAGAGAAAATATTAGGAAGACTTAATTTTTATTTATATAAGATACTACTAGAGATTAATATGGAGTAAGAACAAAAAATCATAGTACAAATAGTATTATTAACTAGCTAATTAGATAATTAAGCATCTAATTTAGTGGGTGTATTATGGGAGGTATGGGAAGGTTGGGGGGTGCCAGGCCCCCTTAGCCCCCCTTCCCTCCGCCACTGCCAGTAAGGTCACTCACTCCTCAAAGGCAAATGTTTATGGAAGTGTTTATGTCTATGTCCAAATCTATTTAGATCTTTCAAGTAAAGGCGTCTGACTCGCTCGCTCCCCAAAGGCAAATCATTCTAAAAGTGTTTTTGCACTTATAAAGCTTTCACTTCTAAATGAGCAGCAACGCGATTCAGAATAGAGGAATCTCAAATTTATAAATCTTCAACATCAATTATGTCATTAGAAGAACACAATGGCAAGTTGACGGTTAGTATAAATGTTATGAGAATTTTATTATTCCCCCAGTATAATAGTCTCAGTAAATTATAGTCTTAGGGAGATGTACATCTGAACGTGTTTGAAGCACAAGGAGCATTTGAAGAATACATTGAAGTTTTTACAAGGCAATATCATGCTATTGTATGTCATCTGAACCATCAGTTTTAGTATGGAGATGAGGTTAGCTTATGTTCTTTGTTTCTTGCAGTTGTTTGCCCTCTCTGCAGCCGTTGATTTTGGAATATGATTCTGTTTTTTTTGTAGAACCCTCTTTTCTGGTTATGATGGTGATGCTGAGGCTGATCTAGCCTCCCATGTTTCTGAATCTTCTAGTGTTGCTAATGCTGATAGTAATATTCCCACTGGTGAAGTCTGTAGTGCGTCCATGGTTCCTGAGGTAACTCTTTTTCCTATATCCCTGTTTTAAGATCTTCAATTCTTACTAATGCTTTAGATTTGCACTACAGTTGCAGCCATTTTCACCAATTGAAGGTGAAGGCATGGGTGATTCGGGTGGCAAACCTCCTACCCAGGCAACAGAAGTAGTAGCCGGTATCCTGGTTCCTTCAATGCCTCTAGCTGAAGGAGACTCAAGCTCTTCCACCAGCAGCCTGATTAGGACTGTTGTGGAGGATGCAGTTATTTCTATAAATCTCCATCATCCATGTCTTGTGGTTGAGTCTGACACTGCAAAGCGGGTTCCGCTGGAACTTTGATCTTTGTATAGAAGTAGCAGTTCTATCGCTTTTGAAGATTGCATTGTTGATGATGGTTGATTAATCACTTTCTTTTGTTTGTGTTTATATTGTCTTAGCCTGTAGATGCCACCTTAGCTAGTTTATTAAGCTGAAGCATTAATACCCATTATCAGAATATGCATAGTGAAGTGGGACTACCAGAATGTATGGGTTTCCTTGTAAGTTGTATTGTGTTGCATCTTTATGGGCATGTTCATTTCTTATTACTGGAGAATATGTTCCTATGTGCTACATCTTGGAACTCTGTTTCTTTATTCTAAATTTGAAAGTCATCACACTATACATATGTATGGAATGGTACTGCTGTTGTTCGGACAATATGTGTCCTGTGATACCCTTGCACTTGCGTCCATTTCTGTTCCTTGCTGCAGCTGATCAGTACGTACTCCTTTTCTCTATGATCCACCCACATTGTACTCTGTAGTCGGTCACTTTTGCTTCTGTTCAATTGGCACGACCAATCTCTTCTTCCTAATCTGGCAACCTCCACTCCTTTCCTTCTCTATAAGCTGTCTCTTTGTGCAGTGCCATTGCTCCTGTTTGGATAGCATTTGTCATGTGATAGTGTTCTGCTTGCTTCACTTGTGACGACCGGTCAAGCCGATCAAGTCTCTTTTTTTTCTCCATACTCTTGTACTCTTGGCTGCGTTGCTTTTAGTTCTCTTCATTCTTGACGTCCATCCTGCTAGCCTTCACTCCTTCAGTTCTATGTCATCATTTTCACACAACTTCCTATTCCAACACACTCTCAATTTTTCATTCTACGTGAGGAATGATCTTCTCTTCTAGATCTCTTCTTTATAAATTATAAACTCTGAAAAGGCAATATATGATTCTTTCTCCTCTCTGCACTTCTGAACTGTCTGTTGATTATTCTTCCATTCTTGTTAGATGTCGTCAATCTTCTTTCTTTCTAAATCACAAGTGACATAATGAGTCGTCTAGACAAGGGAGCATTGCTCCCTTTGTCAAGGTTGGGCTTTGGTGGAGAAGGTAGCAGTGTTCCAACACGGGCCTACCTGACATCCTTGTTTCTTCATGCAGTTGTCTGAAAACTTTTTCTGTATTCAGTTTATTTGATAGTCAAAAGGCTAGCCTATTGAGAAGTATTGGCTTTGGGGGTCTTCTTAAGCTACTAGAGCTTGAGCAGATGAATAATGATGAGTTGTATCTATGGTTGTATAAGATATTTGATTTTGATAACTTGACCTTGCACTTTGATGGAGGCGTTGACTTGCCTATCAGAGGTGTTGATGTCCATCTTATACTTGGTATTCCATTTGAAGGTCATCTTGTCCAGTATGCCACCGGTTAGTGCCTTGAAGGAAAGATTGTTCATTGATAATAATATTCTCTCTGACATTATCTAGCTTTGAATATATTCTAAATAAAGAATATGGATCAGGTTCTAGTGTAGCCAAAAATGATGCTTTCAAATTTGCTAGTGTCCTCTACTCCATGTGTTACCTTTTGGCGCCTGAGATGCATCATGACTTCCCTATAACCCTTCTCAACAACTTTGTTCCTGTTGTGAAACCAAGAGATCTAAATTAGGCTCAGTTTGTACTTTGGACAATTGGTCGAGCTTTTGTGCCTGCCCAATCACAATGGAATGATGGTAATAAAAGAGATTGTTCTCTATGGATGTACTTTATTACTTCAGATATAACACTGACAAAAGAAGTCATTTCCAAATAATATACATCTTCTTGGTTAGATAAGGTGATAAATTGGCCATTTTCATTTTTCTAAGGTTTTCTATCTTGATAATTTGAATTTTGGCCCTTCAACCCCTTACCATATAATATTGCCAAGAGTCAAAGTTTACATGCCTGACACTTGGAGTGAGTTCATTGAATTAAATTGCACTGGTACATCTGATGAGAAACTGATGCAGTTTGGAAAGAATCAGGTAAATGAAAGAATCCTCCGGTTCCTCAGCAAATCATTCATTTTTACTAGATTTCTTGGGCGTTTTTACTGCCATTTAACTAGGTGAGACCAACTTCTAATGTTTGTTACACAAGGGTGGCAGGAGCATCTAAAAATGCATACTAATCATGAATCTCCATGCCAAGATAATTATTTGTGCTCAATTGTAAGTATAACATTTCAGTCTAGTTTTGTAAGTAATTTTAAGTACAGTAAGTTCATTTTGATAAATATTCACTTCTGTGTTAAATGCTTAAATGCATTATGTGTATAGGAACTTCTCTCTTAAGGATCAGAAATGCTTAACCAGCTTGCTGCCCAAGTGAATCAGCTAAATGACACCTAGCAGACTTGTTCCCAACAATTACTACAATCCATACAAATTTCCTATATATGGGCAATTTAGAGCAAAAATAAACGAGAACATCCATATATTTATCCAAAGAAGCTGCTAACTTCCACAAAGAGTACTCAGAATCAGTATCATCGCCATATCTCTGCTGTAGGTGTTTCTGCATCGAATTTTTCCTTCAAACTGCACATTATTTTCTACTGGATACTTCTCATTGGTAACTTAATCCCCTAAGCTACAAATTCCTGCAAACTTTCAATATCATACTTTATATGGAAAAAAGGTTGTTTGAATTGAAATTGTGCAATGCATTACTAAGATATCTACTTTAACAGAAATGTATCCCTAAAATGAAAAAGTTCCTATTGTTTGCTTTAGACCCCAGAAGTCCTGCATGCACAAGTAGCACAATGACAATATTTAAACTCTACCTTCTGCAGATTCCTGTTGCACTCGCATTGACATTTTCCTGCTTTCAGCATCCTATTTGTTGCAGCCTTTAGGGAAACGATTTAACCGAGGATTTCAGATACCAAATCAAGTGTTGCAAGAGAAGATCTAAGAACAATGAAATTTCCATGGATACTTACCCCATCCTCCCATTCAGTCATTGTAGCTGTCGACGCTAGACACATCTCAATTGTGTCCTCTGCCGGAGAAGTGCGGGCGGCCTCAGCTTCTGTCGCTGTAGCAGCGTCGATGATCTGCTCCTCACCAAGGTTCAACACTGCAGGCAGTTCCCGGAGAACGTGGCGGTAGGCCCTAGATCTCCAAGAGTGGCCGCCCTTCTTCTTTGAGTCGACTTGAGCTCTACTGCATGTACCAAGTATCGATTCCATCTGCACTCATCCGCACTTGAGCGAGAGGCAACTTTTCCTTGTTAGCACCAATCACAAATCTTGAAAGCTTCTTCGCAGCTACAGCTTTCGATAATGTTCGTTGCTCGGCCTACTATTCTCCTTTCCAATGTGTTGATTTGGGTGAACTGTGTGCTTTTCACTCCCCGCGCATACTTTGACGGGTTGTTCATTTCCAATATTGCCCTTCATTATTGACTGAGTAGCCGAACAAATGTTCTCTGCTAGTTGGCACGAACCTTGGCGTCTCGGACATTTCACGGATAGGATAAACCAGGCGGCCACATGTACAAACGAAAAATCCACTCTCGTTGGCAATGGCGCCTTCTTCTCAGCTTCATCACGAACAATTTTTTTTCGAGGTTTCATTGGTCAAATGAAATCAGTAGGCTAGCAATAAAATTTTACTGGATGAGATATATGACGTGGAGTGGATTTATAAAAGTTTTGTCTTACATAAATATATATAGTTTCATGTGCCGCTTGTATCAAGCATAGTCTGTAACACCACAGCACCAACAGTTAAGGAAATGTCCCCCTTGTCATTCTTACTTCTAGCTTGCGAAATGCCCTAACTTATATTACTGTTTACTTTCAAACCCGTTATCATAAATGTTATAAGCGAAAAGAAAAGTTGCACAATGAACCAATTAGTTGATGTTTGATATCATACATGGAACTTGTTTTTATTCACTCAACTCTTCATTCCACCCTATCATGGCATTGCCTTCTATATGATAGGGGAGATGAGGTCTATGTATACAACCATTGGATTGGTGCCAAGTGGAAACCTACATTGTACATTATTTCAGACTTCGGTATATGTATGACAAAGATCCTAACTTGTACTCTCCAAATCTTTCTAGCTAGAACTTTCTCAAATTCACAATTAATCATGGTGGCATTTTCTAGTCATTTCTTCCTTTGCTATGAATAAGATTTTATCCACATATATGGCAAGGTCTAATTGTATCCACAATCTTCTAGAATGTTTGAAGTATGAACTATTATTTTCAACACTCCCCCTCAATGCATACTTGTCTATGGTGGCTAGCCCTCTATATTCTCGAGTGGCATAGCTCGTGGAGCAGTTAAGGACCGTCTCTCAGTTATTGTGAGTTGAAGTAACCACCCATATAGACCACGTACCGCTTTATGGGTGCATCGAAGTGTCTTTTGTTCTTGAACTTTTCGCCACACTAGCTTCATGCTACTTCAAAAAGATCGCACTAGCTTCATGCTACCTCAGAAAGCGATAACAACTTCAGAAATAAGGCTTCATGCTACCTCAGAAAGCGATGACAACTTCAGAAATAAGTTATTTTCTCCCTAGCCTAAGCGTTTTGCAAGTCTGTTCTGATCACTTTTGGGCTAGCAAGAAGAACGGTGAAGGTTCCACTAAGCACTACAACAAAACGACGATGACGAATTCAGTGTGGTCCGAAACTGGGGTCATCACTGCTCCCACTAACCATTTCGCTACTCAGGGCACGTCCAACATGGGCAGCCATCGATATTAGCCTCACGTAAGAGTATTAGTCCACGTAGACCGAGGCAATTTAAGATTATTATTCTTTCAACGCAAGCTACTATTTCTAATCCCACGAGTCACGTCAGTTGCTGGCAGGTGCATGCACACTACTTTTCCATCCTCAACTGAACATGGTCCTGGGAAGGTGATGCCACAGTAGGTGCCTCCTCGCCACAATGCTCGTTCTAGCCAATGCCTTCACCTTTTGCCGGTCGAGGAGATTGCAACTTCTGCAGTGATAGCCTGCGAAGCTATCAATCTGTATGGCATCAAGTGCTGGCTCGGACGTGGCCATGGGGCAACACGCCAGCGTGGTGTGTTGGGAATAGCCTCATGACATTCTGTTAAGCATACAAAGTTCATTTGCTGACATTCCTCTTTCTGACGTGATGAGCTCATGCACTACTTCAGAAAGCTGACCTCTGCCATTTCAGGGCCTGGACTCCAGCATTCACATTTCGCAGCTAACATTTTTAGATTTCCTTTACAGTAAGGCGTAACTTCAGAGGCCACCATTCGTACCACGGTCCAAATCCAACCGTTAGTTCAAGACAGAGCGAAGGATAATCACTAACAGGAGACGTTTCAGCAAAGGAGATGTCATATCGCAAAAATACCAAAATGTTCTTCGGTCTTCACATCGTTTTGTAAAAAAAAACCGAAATGATTTGGCCTGATGGTCGAGTGAACCTTCCTATTCGTCACTGTTCTCTTTGGGAGCCTAGTTCTTAGCTCGATTTTTTCAGCCAAGTCGAGCAGTACAATGGGATTCTTCAGGTTTTTCCTCGGGTTTCGTGAAGCCAAGGTTCCACGTCTTGCTTCAACTAGAATTATCAGTTGTCGACGTATGGCTTTCTCCTGCGAAGTCATGCATTTCTTGAGGGGTTTCCCATCATAAAATCGCATCAGCGAACGTTCAGCTAAGCTTCTTGCTTTATCATTATTAAGTAAAACAATCCATTTTGGCTTGCAAAGGCTCATCATCACAGAAAAAACAAATGAAGAGTGCGTATTCCAAGAGGAGGAAGAGCTTTTCGATAACTTTCCACCACTAACCATTCGCCTGATTGTATTATCTTCTCATCGGATACATTCATCCGTTTAATGTTTTTGCGGAAGTTCTCTTTAGTCTTTTCACAGCACAGGCGAGACCATCTTCGGGACTATATCACGGAAAATAGTACCTTCGACACTGCATTCTGCCAGAAAGTGAAGACAATATTCGGGAGTTCCTCTCTCACTTTTTTAAGAGGTTTTCTGCCAATTAAAATCTACATGTCTCTGTGAGCAAATCCATCAGCATGCATCTCAAAGGAACTAAAGACCACGAGCAATTTCAGACCACAAGCATTCGCATGGAATATTCATAAAGAACTAGCTTCCAGACCAAGTTAGGCGTCATGCATGCCTAGCCAATTTTTTTTCTTAATCAAAAACCAAAATACACCAATTGTTTATTTTATTGAGGTTTCAAAACATCAACATTCGAAACCTCTGCTGTTATTTACTAACCACTTCGCTATGATTACTTTTATTACAGAAGCTGCACATTTCACCTCGTTATTGCAACACTAACAGTACGCTATTTTCAATTTGCAAATAGAAGATACTCCCCTCTATTCCAAATTATAAGACGTTTTGCCTTTTCTAAGTACATTTTTTTACTATGTATCTAGATATGGTATATATTTAAATACATACATAGCAAAAACTATGTATCTAGAAAAGATAAAAAATCTTATAATTTAGAATGGAGTGATTATTTGCTTACTCGACCAGTTGTATAGACCCATCGTTCCAGGAACACAAACGGCTTTACTAAACACTTTCGTCCGCAAAGGATATTCCTCTTGTCTCCCGAAGAGAACTATGCAAGAAGTTGTATAGACCCATCGTTCCAGCGAAGACTCAGGCTATTTCAAGAGAAATGAATCTTCCTCTTGCCTCCCGGAGAGAACTACGCAAACAGTGTTCATTGGTCTATTCGTTTCTCATTCTTCAGAATGGAATTTCGATCGGAGGATCATAACAGTTTCTTTGATTCTCCAAGTCGACTCCAAAATGATTCCCGAAGTGTCTTGGTCAAAGAAGACACTTTCAGAGAAGATCGTCTTCCAATTTTCATTCTTCTGAAGTGAACAATAAACAAAGAAGGTTATTTATTGAGCAATCAACACACTTTAATATCATTCACTATTTCGCACCAAGAACAAATGCACATATCTAATGAGGACCATGTTCCATATATCAAAGCCTTGCTCTCTAAACTCCTTTTATGAGTTTTTTCCTCTTGAGGTTTTCTCATATGGGTTTACAATGAGGCAATAACAAATATATGTTATATCTTTTTCTCCTTATTTTCCCATTGGGTTTTACAGGAGTTTTCCCAACATATAAACAATTGATTGAACTCAAGTCTGGATTCAATCAAGGGAGAGTGTTAAGAACCAGATCAACCAATCACAAGGCGGTGCTCTCATCCATGGATCCATCTTCACGCGGATTAGTGACTAGGATTAGTATTAGCCGTCCACATCACCAGAACCAACGCTTCTATTCGTGAGTGTTGCCTTCGTATGGACGTCAGTGGGTTCCTGGTGACTGTTCACTATATATGTATATAAACCCCAATCAATCAATAAAAGAGACTGTATATAATAAACCCCAATCAATAAATAAAAGAGACAATTCAATCATTCGTTCTTTGCTCTTGTTCTCTTTACGTTCAAAGAGAAAAACTCTCGGAAGTGATGAAGAGACCAGCAGTGATATCCGCCAAAGCACTTTCATGTCTTCCTGCCGCTAGTGACTTGGATATGATCAGCACAGAAATGAGATGGACTTCAGATGGCGGGAACCATCCTTAGTTCGGTTTCGAAGGTCTATGAAGGAAGCTGCAATGCTGTGGCAGCATCACCTACCGAGTAGAGATTCTAGTATAATCATAGTCTGGTGTAATGTTTTTTCTTCCATTATGGAGTAGTCGTTCAGTTGCTTTTAAAAACTCAAGTCAGTGCAATATATCAGGTGGGGAAGACTTTTCCCCTCCGTTGCTTTGTCCAAAAAAACAAACAAATAAACTGTTGGAGAGGAGTTCAGGTCCAAACAGAAACTGCTGGAGCATCAGGTATCAGTCGACTACATACCCTAAATGCTGACGTGGATTAGGCCACGCGTTTCGTCAAGCAGGATGATCTTGTATCCCCACGTCGTCGTTGTGTGTATGGAGCTCTGGTGCCTATGTCCCCAAATAACCTTCTAAAGTTATCTTAAGTTGAGACATTTGAAGTTTGACTGAATTTACAGAGAACAGCATCAATATTTATAACACCAAAATAAGCACACAAGGAAAATATATTTGTGCCATAATAAATCTTGAGGCTCTTTTTCTATATAGTTGGTCAAACTTAAAAAAGTTTGACTTGACAACTCTAGAAATTAATTTATTTGGGGAAAAGGGAGTAGTTTCATTGCCACCCAAATAGGTCTTTCCTCCGTTGCATTCTACTTTGTCTTTGCCTGAGACACCAGTACCATTTTTGTGACAGTATTAGATTAAAAAAACAAAAGTCACTGTAAAAAGATGGAATTGCAAGTAGTTAGACTGTAAGCATGTGTATCACAAACTTAACTGATTGGTCAGTGATAATAGCCTTACGTTACAGTTAGCGAGTTGACATCAGAACAAATAGAGATTATACTTTTCATAGTTCAGGTAGCCACAGTTTGGTTTCAGCTAACATTTCTGCTTTCTGTGCATTTATCAATTGTCTGGTAAGAATAAAATCAGGTACTTAACTCCTATATACAGCACAGTTCAAGTAATTAAGGCACTTAACTCATATATGGCAGAGTTTAAGCCTAAGTATAAATGACAGCCTTTTTCTTATTTTCCTTCTCCCCACCAAAAAGCTTGATCCCGCCAAAAACTAAACCAGCCCACACAGTTAGGGTGGCTCCGTGGCTACCACAAACTGCATAATAGGTAAAACAAAGGTTATAAAAAAAACTTCATGTACCAGTTTAACAGTTATTGCAGAAGATAATAATGAACACAAGGGAAGCAATTCTCCATGTACCCATTTATGAGTTATGGCAAAAGATAATGAACAGTACTCCCTACATTCTAAATTGTAAGTCATTTTGACCTTTTTAGATACATAGCTTTTACTGTGTATCTAGACATAATATATATCTATGTAAGTCATTTTGACCTTTTTAGATACATAGCTTTTACTGTGTATCTAGACATAATATATATCTAGGTGCATGCATGCAAAAACTATGTGCCTAGAAAGCCAGAACAACTTACAATTTGGAATTTGGAACAGAGGAAGTAAAAAGGAAGCGAGTAAACAAAGCAAATTTTAGACACAATAATCAGGAAAAACTATATCAAATTTGCTTATGTCCATGTAGAAATAGTAATCAGAACAAAGCACAACTATTATTATGGAAAATTGCAAAATCCAAATTTGATCTGAAAAATAAAATTAGACAGCACATAAGCAACTCGATCAGAAGAAATTCTCACAAATAAAACCACAACATGTGGTAGGATAAAAAAACTCAACTGGACAGACATAACATTCAACAATGGCTGCAGAGAAAAGATGAAGTTTGGGGAGTAAACCAGTGAAAGAAAAACAGAACCTAGAAAAAAAAAATACACACCAGGTCCAGTTTCATATCAGATTCTTCTTTCCAAGATAGACCAAGTAGGTCTTCATCAACTTTTTTTTTACCTAAGTTGTCAACTTTAAGTGGTATTAAAATCAGTAGGTACTACCCCTCAAAAAAAAAAACTTAGGTACTAACCTGCACAGGCACACCTAGCTTTCAACATAGATTCAGTGCTTTTAGTTCATTTTTGTGATATAAATTTTTTATAAGATTGTTTATAAAAAAGTTTTTATAAGATTGACTAAATTGAGATTGGCTAAACTTTATTTAGACACTACTTTATTAGACCTCTGTTTCGATCCCCAAGAGCTAAAATGATCTAAAGTAGCTAAACTTTAGGCCATGGGATACAAATAGAACTTACCATGCATGCAAAACGAAACTACTTACGCCACCAAGATTGAGAGCAACTACAAGAGATTATGTAACATTAAATTCTAAAATCTATGATTTAACTATTCTCTAAAACAAATACCCCTAAAAAGATAGGGTAACGCAACAACAAACTTTCTAAATTTTTCGTTCTTTATTTTTTAATACGGTAATCTCTCGTGCGAGCGTTCGGGGACCGACGGACGCAGCTTCCCCACTAGTTACCTTATATGTCCGCTCGCTCTCGTCCGCACCCCTTAAAAAATTATCTCTACGCACTCGGCCTCCACCATCGCGGTCTTATCTACAGCTCCATCAGACCTCTGCGCCCGACTCCACCGCGCTACCCCGCCTTCCCCACTCCGCGCTCCACCGTGCGCACTCGCCTGCACCACGGCATCAGCAGGCCGCGGCCGCGGCTGCCTCCGCTACTCGCTTAGCCACGTGAGTAGGTGCTCGCCAAGGGTGCACTGGGCCAAGCCGCCGAGCAGGTGTTCGCGCAGATGCTTGCCTAGGGTGCTCGTGCACCTCGTGCAGGTGCTCACACAGGCCGCTGAGCAAGTGCTCGCCTAGGGCGCCGAGCAGGTCCTCGCCCTGAGGCGCATCGACGAGTTCCATGCGCCGCCACCGACCTCCGCACCGGCGTCAAGCTCCGCGATTCGTCCAAGCAGCAAGGTGACGTTGCGCGCTGAAAACGCACATTGCAAGAGTATGTTTCAAGTGTTTTAGATATTTCATCTGGATGTTGCAAGTGTTTTATGTGGATGTTGCAAAAGTACATCGGGATGTTGCATATGTTGCAATGGTTGCACACGTATGTTGCAAGCTTTTTGTTTCCAATGTTTCAGCTGCTTTTCCAGACGTATGTTGCAAGTGTGTTTATTCGGATATTGCATATGTTTCACACATATGTTGCAAGTGTTTTATTTAGATGTTGTGTATGCATGGTTTTCAAGTGTTTTAGATGCATGTTTCAAGTGTTTCATCTTCCTTTAGAAGTATGTAGCAAATATTGCATCTAGATATTTAAAAGTATATAGGGTTTTGCATCTCGCTCCCTCCTCGCCTTTGACTGCATCGCATCGGCGCCTCCACCTTCTCTCGGCGCCGGCTGGGCATCCGAACCAGAGGCGTATGCGGGCGCCGCCCCCTTCTTCTCGATGTTGGCGGTGCGGCGTGGGATGGAAGCGCGGTGGGGGACGGGCCACCGCAAATGGCGCGGGCGAGTGCTCCTTCAGTTCTGTGGTTCCGTTACGCGGGTGGGCGGATGCTCCTTCTGTCACGCTATTCCGTGGTTCCATAGCTGAGATCAGACGGCTCCCGTGGTAAAGTATTAGACGTGTCGTAGGCTAGAAGTCCGGGCGCTAATTGTCCCGTTTTTAAAACTGCCACGTCATCCTCATTTTAGATTAGATCACTCTTTTCGTCTCCACCCGCACGCACCAGCAGCTGAGTCCGCGGGCGGGCGCGAGCTAGCAGCCTGCAACAGCGGCCACCAATTAGGTTTAGCAGGATTAACTGTTCAATCCAAGAAACTAAAGAAATTGCAACATCAAGCAAGAAATAATCATCGAAATTCAGAGTAAACGAAACGACAGTGCATCCCGGCCCTCTTCTGCCGAACATGGCGTCGTACCTCGCTCGCTAGACCGGCGCCAATAGCCACGAGTAGGCCACCGCGTTCAACAGTGCCTTCACCTGCGCCGCGTCCGACAACACGTCCGCCCCCATCCCGATGGCCTGCGGCTGCTGGCTCTCGCTGGAGTGCTTGGGGTTGATGTCGCTTACCGAGTCACCGGCGTCAGATAGGAGGCACAGGGTCGCCGATGCACGCCACAACGACGCGCACCTGATGATGACTGGCCGCTGTGCCGATGCCGTGGCATCTCACCGGACCTTTTCTCCTCGCTGGAGCACGCGCTGGATGCCTGGATCCCTCGGCAGCAACCGAAGTCTGCATGGTATGGTGACGGTGTTAAGTTGGAAAGGAACAGGATCTGTGTGGTACGTGTGGTGCCTGAACGTGGGCCCAATTTCGGAACCAAACTAGGGGTCTAGGGCCCAATTTCAGCCTTTTGGAGTTCTGCCGCGTGCCGGATGTTGTAGTGACGTAGTGTTGCGTTGTCCCTCAGTTTCTAGTTCTCTTTTGTAAAACTACAGTGCTTTCTAAAGAGCTGAGTTTCTTTTTTTAAAAAGGTTGTCGTACTATTTTTCAGCCTTCTAACACAACAATTTTCTTTCACCGGTTTTGGCCGGATCCAAAAGTAAATTATGAGCATCTCCAGGAGTTTTGTAAAATAATTCTCTATTTTGATTTTTTAGTAAAAGGAAAAAAAATCTCCGCCAACAATTTGATAAAAGAGCTTCTCAATAAAAATAAAAAATCGACAAACATTCTCTCTAACTTGTAAGTTTCGCTTCCCATCCTATGTTTTTATTAGGAGATCGGAGTAAATTGGACGCAACTCCGTATCCGCTTCCCATCCTATGTTTTCCTTGGGAGATCGGAGAAATTGGACGTATGAGTAAATTAAGAAAAAAAATAAAGGGTTCCAGGTGAGAAAACGATAAATAATGTTAAAAGTGGTTTGGTTGGTTTGAAATAGTTTGGGTTTTCCAATGCAAAATAAGTTAGGAAGCTAATATATACAGGCATTGGAGAGGGAAATAAATTGAGGTTGCTACTTATTTTATTACCTAAATTTATTGATTTAGCAAGGTAATTATAGAAGGAGTTGCTCTAAGTGGGCTCGCAAGTCGCAACTCATCCAGGAGTAGCATTTTTTCGACTCATGTAAATTATTGTGGGCCTGTGTAATTTTTACCTTTTTTTAAAAAAAACTTGCTTCTAAACGGGCCCTTAATGAACCGGATTTGCTGCTTGCCGGCCCCGAACCGGAGTACCGGAGACGGATCGTATACTATAGTATACACAACCACCAATCAAGAGTGCGAGGAGAGAGGAACGCCACCAAGAGAGAGGAAGGGGAAGATGGCGGCGTTGCGATCGTCGTTGAGGATGCTCAGCCGCGGCTCGTCCGTATCTTCAGCAGCCGCGTACATGGGGGGAAAAGGGATGGAGCTCAATCAAGTTCTCCGCCGCGTGGCGCCGCCGCCACACACCGCGGCCATCCGTAACTTTGAGGTGAGGATACATGATAATTTGGTAGGGCACTCATCACTAATACAATAGTACTAGATTCATAAGGATTTTTTTTCGTCCTTATTAAACCATGGGAGGTATTCCCCAACACTTAATTTGTTTTTACCTTGGACGTAATTTCTGATTTAATAACTTTGGTGTATATGTTATGTTGTTGATGGCTTGGCTATGTAAAATAAAACTTCATTTTTATAGTAGTGATATGGGTTTGCCACACTCAACTCATTTTTTGGGTGTCGAATTGTTGCTCGGTTAACACATTCAATCTTATCTCCTCCTGGGATGAATTTGGGTTTACGTGGAGTGGGGGCATGTCTGCGTAGTTACACTTTTCTTGAGAGCTAGCTGCAGCTTCTTGGTTATTGCAGCTCGGCAGCTCCTGAAGTAACTTCTACTTGTAATATATGTTGAATTCAAGTTTTGAATGGTTTGATTACTAATAAATGTGCTGAACCTGAGTACTAACATTCATCTGATCTTTTTTATCTGTCCTTAAACTCGACCTGCTTATTATATAAAAACTTCTTGAAATAAATCTAGTTAGATAAACATATTAGTGGTCAGGTTTTGGAAGTTTGACCTCAAGGATTCTAGAAGGTAAATAATGGATGGATATTTGTTCCTTGAGAAATAATATACTGTTACGCTGCAAGCTGACACTGGACTTACTGCTTTTTTACATATATATAATGCATCACATGAGTTACATGCTCATCTACACATTCTGTAAAATAGTTGATAGTAAGTTCTGATGTCCCCCATATTTCAGCCAACTGCTGAACTGGTATCCATTTAGTGCACGTTTGGTTACTTCCAAATACTTCTAGGCACATCAATACAGGCATACAGCTGAGACCTCACTAGGAAAAAAATTGGCTCACCCGATCCACATGTTTGCTTGCTTTGCAATCATCAGGCAGCCCTAGTGACTCACATGAGGTGTTTTTATTTCTTGTATGTTGTACAGACGGTGTTTCGTTGTCTACCTGTGTGATGTTTGTTTTGGTTTTATGTGTCCACTGTCCAGCACATCTTATTTAGTCTCTTAGTGAGTTATAGAATTGTAACACCTCGGGTGTTATAGTGCTAATTAATCTGCCATGTCATCATAATGCATTGCAAAGCATCTCTGTTAGATTAACCTTGTTATGCATCAACTAAAACAAGTTTACTTAATTAGGTTGAATGTGTTTCTCAGTGGTGTGCTTCGAAACCGAAAACCCTAATTTCGAATACCACCGCAAATACTTAGTCCATGCCCTGCGTAATTTGAAGTGCGCGACTGTGTTGCACACTAGTGTCAAATGTAGGGTATGAGCTCAAGTAAAACATCTAAAATGAAGCTCCAAATTTGAGTTTGAATTGGAGTCCCAAAACTTGTCACGAGTTTTCCGATTCAAATTTAAATTCAAATCTGGGGAGAAATGTAAAACAATTTCAAAAGTAAATTGGTCAACCAAGAGTGACATTTGGTCAACCATGTCATGTTGGTCCAAATGATGCCCTTGGGTGAGGTTTTGATCACTAAGTAATCACAAATCAAAGTAGAAACAAATTCCAATTTGAAATCCCTCCGAAAACCCTAAATTTCAAAACCCTGTTTTACCCCTTTTGAAATAATTCAAAATATAAGCAAAATTTGGGAAAAAGTTCAAAACCAATTTTGTAGAACTTTTCAAGGGCTACAACTTTGGTGTTTTGAGTTTTCAAAGTTTTAGTGTAAAATATGGAGCAATTTTGAAAATAAGCAAATTTCAGTTTTAATTCATTTTTGTCCCCAAACTAAGATTTCAAAATGGAGACAGAATTTGAAAAAGTTTTGAACAGAAAAGTTGTTGGTCTGGCCAAGATATACAACTTTGATGTTTGGAGATTTTGATGTTTCAATATAAAATCAAAAGTAATTTCTAAATTACCAAATCTGCAAAATGTGTCCCTTTTTGAATTTAAACTCAAATTTCAAAATCCAGCGAGAATTTGAAAAAGTGTTCAATATCAAACTTGTAGAGCTTGAAAATCTGAAGATTTCATACATTGGAAGTTTTTCAAGTTGCTATACAAATTTGAGAGTAATTTAAAAAATCAGTTTGAATTTCAAAAGTTGGGGGGACAGCTACAGTGCACCGACGTATCACCGCCGACCACCGCGCGGTATGGGCGCCGGCGAGACGCCGGACGGCTTCGGCCAGCTTCCAGGCGTGCCCTCGATCGCCAGCACGACATCGCGCGTCTTCCAGTGCAGTAACCGTGGTCGTTGCCTATATATATGTGAGTTCACCGTGACCGGCTTTGTTTCTCCGTTTTCGCCACCGTCGCCACCGCAGCTCCACCGCTCGCCGCTGCCGCCACCAAGCCATCTCCGGCCATGCCAACCGCACCACTAGCTCCGCCTCATCCTTGCGCATCTCGTGAACCAGTTGAGCTAGCCCAATTCCGCCTGGATCGCCGGGGAGCCGTCGTCTTCCACCTCGGGTCGTCGCCGCTCCAGTCGAGCCCCGCCACCATCGCCAGCCGCCTCCAGTGCCTCTCCGCTTCAACCGATCACTCCGTCGTGATCGTGGTACGCCCCTGATGCTCCCTGACCACTCGCTTTAATCGCTACCGCTTTGTACCGTCGAGTCACCGGTCACCGTCCCCGTCGAGCCGCCACCGTCGTCGGTGAGCTGTTGCCGGAGCTTGAGCTAGGGTGTTTAGTAGCAAAACGGGTTCACTGGGTCGTGTAGAAGGTGTTGGTCAGCTCGGTTGGTCGACCGAGGCACCGTTCACCGGCCGGCCACCGCGGGCAAGCGCGCGGGTACGCGGGAGAGCGAGAGCGAGCGGGAGGAAGGAGATGACAGGTGGGGACACCGTGTCAGCGAGAGAGAGCAGGCGAGCGCGCGGGCGCGAGGCAGGCCGCGCTGCTGGGCCGCGTAGCTGGGCCGGGCACGCGTGCGGGCGCAGGCGCGCGTACGCGGGCCGTTTGGGCCGGACCGAGGGAGGCAGCCCGAGTTCGGTTTTTCGTTTTTGTTTTTCTTTTTCAAATAAATGAATAGTGTTATTATTTGTTTATTTCATTAAAAATTGTGTAGAGTTCCAAAATTCATGAAAATTTTTGTGTAAGCTTCTCAATGTATAAACTATCTAGGAAAAATGTTAAATCATGAATTTGAATACTTTGTGCAGTAGAATTAATTGGTTCCAATAAAGATTAAATGCAACTTCCAGGAATTTTAATAATTAATTTATTTATCCAAAAATTATGAAATTTATTATGACACTGTTATAAATCATTCTTAACCCATAGAAAAAGTTTGAACTTATTTAGATAAAGTTTGATCAACTTCTAATTATGCCCTAATTATTTGAATAATAAATAAATGTTATTTTGAGAACTTTAAGTGTTGTGTGCCTTTTGATTGAGTGATGTCCTTAGGTCACTACCCTTTTGTGATCTCTGACACCTTAATTTCATGATTGAGCTCGTTAGTAACTTGTTAGGTTAAAAGCTGGTATCGCGGGAAAACGTCGCTACTAGTTAGTAGGTTTTCTGTTTACGCCTGTACCGTGAAGGAAAGTTGTACTCTAATCGTAACCGTGGCATGTTATCATCAAGCATCATGTTTATCATCGAGCATCATGTTAAAGCATGTTATGTATTCGTGTAGTCACCGCTTTCGAGGAGGCCGAAGTCGTCGAGCAAGCTTCCGGAGAAGAGCGATCATCGGTGGGTTCCGGACCAGACGTTGGAGTCTCCGAGTCTGAGTCAGTCGTCGTGTCTGAGCAAGGCAAGCCCCGGTGCATTTAAACCCTACCTTGAATTTTACAAATGTTTTATTATTTATATTATGGTTTATTGAATTAGGTAATTAGGAGTTGAGTGATAACCTAATTGCTGCATTGTCATCCTTGATTATTGCGATATCAACCTTGATACCTGTTTTACGGAAAATGCGTAGTATGCTTCGCTATGCTTAGAAGTTAAGCTTTTAAATGAAATGTTTACATAGCCATGACGGCATCCTTAATGAATATTGAAATATGCGAATGAACTTGTAAGATCGGGCGGGTGGTTTGGCCACTGCTAACGTGCATTGGGAGAGGAGTCCCAATGTATTGTTTCCGCCTTATCAGTTAAGGACCGTACGTTGTTGGCCCTTGCGTCATGGAGTTTTTATTAGTACTAGCCATGTGCCCATGTCGGGTAAGCCTTACTTTGGCTAGTCCATTACGAGAACGTCTAACCTCGCACCGGGAGTGGAGAGATGGCGAGAGTAACGTGTACCCTCGGGGCTAGAATTGGGCCGGGTTCGAGGAGTACTGTGCTCTCGGGTGGCGATGGACACGTTCTGGTTTTGGGTTATTCGGGTAAGAGTTGATATATGTTAGATTCGGTTCTACATATGTCGTGTGGTTAGGAATCCCCAGCTGGGTATATGAAGCGGTTCGAATCGTCGTTGCTCCACGAGAAAGGAGTCTTGGCCTTGCACCAACATCGTAGTTAAGAACTGAAATTGAAAGAAAGAATGAGAAAGGTTTTGATGATAATTACTTTGATCTAGATTAGGATCACCTAGATTTGGTTAATGAACCATCAATGGTAAAAGTAAAATGTTGAAGATAAGGACTTACCTTAGTAAGCTTTTCTGCAAAAGAAAATTTGATTCTTGATTACCCGTACCTTGATTCCCTAAAGCTAGCATGCCCTTGGAGTCTTTGTCTTAGTCGGGTAAGTCTTGTTGAGTACTCTCGTACTCAGGGTTTGCTGAACCCCTTGTTGCAGGTGCGGTTCATGAACAAGTCTGCTTCGAGCCTTGTTGCATGACCGTCGTGGTTGAAGAAAGCGACGACAGTAGACTTTGTGGCCTTTGGGCAAGGCATCTCGCTTGTGTGATGTAATAAAGTTACTACGATACTTTTCTACTAATGGTTTGTAATAATGTTACATAAGGTTTGAGATTTGAAAAACTGGTTTGTAACCTAAGTTATTGTAAGACTTCCGCTACTTTACTCTGTTGAATATTTTGAATAAACTGTTGTAATATTGCAATACTCCTATGATTGGATCCTGTTCGGAGGAAAGCAGGCCTTTTAAGTTATGGTGAACATAAGTACGACTGTCAGAGGTCATTATGACAATGACGTGTACTTGTGGGCCATCATAATTAGGAGGTTCTGTGACAAGAATGGCTCTTCCTTTGCTACATATTTTTAGAACATTGTACTCCACTTAATATACTCAGTTGTTCACTACTGAAGACTTGAGTTGTTGGAGCTTGGGGGATGGCGTAGGTTGTAGCTATGGGAGGCCAGGGTTTGTAGCCCCAGCGGTGAGGTGGTGCCATGCCGTGCGACGGCACTGAACAGAAGGGATGGTGGTGAGGGCGAGGGGAACATAGGAGAGCGGGAGAGATTATCTCAATCTCCAGCTTGATTATTATAAAACAAAAGGTTCAGGCTTTATAGCCTCAGATCCTAACAAACTCAATCTCATTCTAACCCAAACAAACTCCAAACTAATACAAAATAGCAAACGCTTCAACCACAATTTCTCTTCCCCCTCCGCTGATACATGTTGCTGACCATAACATGAGTAGTTGAGTTTGTTGTTATTCTCTGTTCTTCAATTGACCTTTTTTGTGACAGAAAACTGTGAGGGAGTTCCCCACAGAGAAATCATTTCCTTACAGATTACATCTATCTTGACCTTTTGCAAATTACATCTAGTTATGTTGTTTTTGGTGCATCCTTACCTTTGTAGTCCTTCTGGATCCGCTGTGCTTGACAATTGCTTGTGAGAATTCCATCAATAGGCATGTGAGTTGAGTTGTGTCTGCTACTTGGGGTAACAGTAACTTGGTGATCGCCCTGATGTCATTGTTTGAAGTTGTTATATTTTCAATCTCACATCATTGACCACCACCACAACCCCCCCCCCCCCCCCCCCCGAACAAAGGAACAACCTGCCTTCTCCATTTTCCCTTGGTTTTACAAAGTTTTGCTTGGCAATCATGTGATGCACATATCTTTATTGAACACAACTTCTATTTTATCTCGCATTATGAGATAAGCTGCAGCATAAAACTTGAGGAGTATATGCAAATATTCTGTTTTTTTTGTTCACTTACTTGTTATATACTTGGATTAGTCTTTTGAACTTCTATTAATCAGAGTACTTGTTGCAGGGCTGTCGGCGTTTCTTGACTGAGTTTGAGGAGTCGGCGGACAAAGCTGAGAGTTGTAAGCGCACGTGGTGGCAAAGGTGAGCTCACAAGAATGCTGTAGAATCACAGTTTCAGCTTTGAGTTTCTTTATTTGCATATGCAGGTAATTTCTTTGTTGCTGTTGATTGATGTTACATAGATTGTGATGCAAACTCACCAAAATTTCTTTGTTCCTTAATGGTACACCTCTTTGAGTATGTTCATGTACTTGTAATGCGAACTCACCAAAATTTTCTAGACCTATGGTTTTTAAGCCAACTTTACTAATACCTTCATGTTTGTACATAGTGGCTACATTGAAAAAAAGAGTACCACACCAGGTGTTAAAAAATGTAACATGATATTGTACCCTGTACTTTGACTTCTCTTCAAAAATTGAAATTATCAATTAATTTTACGAAGTTTACAACTCAATACAACACTGATTTTAAGGGCAGCATTGATTATTTCATCATATTCCTTACTATTTTGAACAAGTTGAATGCCCCTCCTTTTCAACAGGGTTAAATACCGTATGGAAAATGTTGATCAAGAAGAGAGAAGGAGAATTCACTTTGCGTATTCAGTGTTCGCTTTGGGGACACCGGCTGCCCTCTTCATCCGAGGATTCTTTCGAGGATGAAGACACCGACGGGATCATCAAATAACCAGGCTGGGGTTGCACTTCTGTGGTTTCCTGGTCGGTTCTATTTATCCTAGTATCTCCTTTTGTGGAGTAAATATAGGTTGGCAAACATCTTAAGCTATCAGAATTGTCTTGTGCCCTGTCGAGTTGAGTCATTCTTGTGCAATATTTATGGTCGGTTGTATTGTAGTTGTGTAGCACTCCTAAGTGCTCGTTTGGTTATTGTCCAGCGTGAAACACTTGTGCTATCAGGGACACGTTTGTCTGTTACGACTTAAAGCCAAGCAAGGACTAATAATGTGCGTATCTGAATCTTCTCTTGAAGGAAGGAGCTGGTTTGCCCGGTTTGGTTACAAAACCAAGCGAGACGGCACCTGCATTTGTGGGTTCTTGTTTCTGACTACGGTACCATGACAAGAGCCAGTATTTCATCATTTGGGATTTGGGAAGTGACATGTTATCATGTGGGGTTCTGATCTCATCAGAGTTCATAAAAGGAGTCAGTTCTCGCCCACATGCACCGCATTGGGCTGCCAAAGCAAGCAATATATGCACTGTTGAGGAATTTGCAAAGCTAGCGCGGTACGCACGCTGCTCCTAAACAACCTGTACCAAGTCTACCACGGCCCGTCCTTTGCCGCGGGCTTCTACAGTGCGTCTCCCTGCGACGCCTTCCTCTTTGCCGTCTAGATCGTCAACGCGAACAGCGGCGGCGGCTGCATGCATGGTGCTGCACTGCTGCAGATGGTCGGGATGGCCCATGTCGTGTGTGAACCCCAGCCCCGATGACGTATTAATCAATCTGGCTCCTCCCCGGTCGCTGCAATACCTGAGGTTTGAGGCCGACGGATGTCACCCGAGGCTGTACGAGTGGTTGGACTGGCAGGGTGGCTGGGCACTATGCAGGACGTCCTGAAGCTTGATGCAGGGGACTGTGGCTACCCAACTGTCTGTGGGCAGTATGGTTTATGCAGCAACGGGCAGTGCTCTTGTCCATCAAAGGAGGCTCCAACTTTGGCCTACTTCTGCCCAGTTGACAACCAAAGGATCAATCTTGGCTGCATGCCTGTGACTCCACTTTCATGCCAAACTATGCAAGATCACAGACCTTTAGTCTTTAGCGGTGGAGGCGGCCAGGCCAGGTTGGGACAGGGACGACCATGGCCATGACGGCGGCGGCCAGCGGGAGAGGGGAAGGAGGAGGTCACTGTGGGTGGTGGTGGCCCATCGGAAAGAGGAAGAAAGGAGACGTGAGGAAATAAATTGAGTGTCTCGGGCAGCCAAAATACTCGAGTGTTCTACAGACATGTTCTTGTTTTAATATTGAAAGTCAATACGAGAAATGCAATACATTTGAACGTTCGATTTCATGCTCGATCTTTGTTGGTGTAGAATTCATGATCATGGTTTTTTTTATATAGTAACGGTAGCGAATTTTGAAATTAGGTCATGGTGAGATCTTAATTGAACACTGCATGAACTTAAGACGCAGTCGCACATTCCATTGAAAATTCAGAGTAAATAATCTGTAGCAGTGGATGTGAAAAATATTGTCAGTTCATTGGAGTGCACATTAAGATACTCCTTCCGTCCCAAAATAAGTGTTCCCAATAAGTCAATTTTTTTAACTTTGGCCAAATATATAAAAAAATATTAATATTTATAGTACATAATTAGGATCATTAGATATATCATTGAAACTATTTTTATAATGAACTTATTTGGATATACAAATATTGCTAATTTGTTCTACAAACATAGTCAAACTTAAGAAAGTTTGACTGACACGAATACCAAAGCAACACTTATTTTTGGGACGGAGGGAGTAGATCGGAAGTAAATAGGATGCGGAAGTTCCATTTGTCTCCAAATCTCTTTGTTCATGCCTTCAGCATGCATCTGCACGGTAGTTAAAAAGTGGAATTATTGGCAGGCTCAGGCATTTGCTACTTTGGATATCATATGATCCTATCTCAGTGTCTCCCAAGCAACTTGTCATTTGCTCTGCAATTTTATCTAGATGTATCTCTTATGCTCATGGCAGCATAGGACATGCATTGATCATGCCTTTGCATGGCGGGTAGCATAGATGACCAAACGGGCCAGGCCCGCTGGGCCGGCACTGGCACGACACTAAAAACACGGCCTGCCCCGAGGTCCATAGTGTCAGTGCCGGTACGGGCACGGCACGAATTTTGGACCGGCACGATGTGGCCTGATAGTTTCTAGCCATTGATGACTCTAGGGTTTCCAGCCGTTGGATGGGACTATATAAGCAACTCCCCAAACCCTAACTTCCTATTTCCTCGTACTCCCTGTGGTTGTTTCCTCTCGTCCTCCCCGCAGCCTGCCCAGGGCTAGCACGAGCACTGTGGGCCGTCATGCCCCGCGGCACGATTCAGGGGCCACGGTGGCACGGCACGACAGCGTCGCCATGCCAAACCGTGCTAGGGCCAGGCTAGTGCCGTGCCACCCGTTTGGCCATGTATAGTGGGCAGTAGAAATAGGGCTCCTTTTGGCGAAGTCTTTAGTGCTATCAGGTGCTGTAGGCTCAAATCTTTACCTTGTTTTCGTCATTATCCATTGATTTGGCCAGTGTGTCTCCTGATACAATCTGCTTGTGCCAGATAGCAGGCTTTGTACCACCATCCATGGGCAATTGTAGCGGCACTTGATTTCCATAAGGCCTCGTTCGTTTACGGCGTTACGAGGCCAGGAATCAATCCGGGTAGTGAAAGCTTATATAAATTAAAGTAACCAATCCGGCTATGAATTCTTCCTCGGGCTCGTTCCCGGTGAAACGAATGTGGCCTAAATGGATTAACAGTCAATCGATACTGTTCAATTGCTGTTATGCTGATGGATTTGATCTGAAGTGTTTAGATTAGGAGCCAATGCCTTGGCTTATATTGGTGCCGTAAAATGTTGAGTAAACAAGGGTTCTCTGAAGTTTCTTGTGAACTGGGAGGACCGAAAAGCACACTGTGATTTGATTATTCTTGCTACGCCACGATGATCACTGTTACACCATTGTGGAGGTTCAGATTTCAGAGTTCAGAAAGGCTTGAGCAGCGGATTTACTATGCTTAGTTAAACCGGGTACTATATATGGTTAGGCTTCAAATTTATTGTTGAAGACATGAAAAAATCGCGACTCATCATGTAGTTATTAACTGAACGCCGGCTGAATTCTCCTTCCGCCCCCCGCGTCGCTCTGCTTCGGAGCGACTCGGGCGCCCCCCCCCCCCCCCCCCCCAAGCGTCCCCAACCCTGCCGCCGCCGGAGCGTGACGCCGGTCTTCCAGAGGAGTGTAAGGATGGTGGTGGCAGGGAGCTTCCCTCTCCCTTTCTCTCCCAGCGGTGGCTCCCGAGCTCGTGGCAAGATCTGCATGGAGGCGGCGGCCGGCAGTGGCGGAGGGAGGGGTGGGGGCACAGGGGGCCTGGCACCTGCTGACCTGCTACTAGTCCTCTAGCATATACTTAATATACATGCATTTTTTTGAGTGGAAGTTAATATACATGTATGTATATTGTTTGTTTGGCTCTTCCCATTCTTCCAAACGACAAGTGTATAGTGTGTGTTTGAGGCCCAATAAGAAGCAACCCATGTAATTGTTGCCACTCCCTTCATCGGTTCTGAATACGAAGCATCGAGCCTTCCTGGCTTCCTTCGTTTCTCGCCTGTTCGATTGTTCATCTTCTCTTCTGCTTCGCCAGTTCGCGGACTTCGGCGCTTCGCCACATTGGTACTGTCGGAGTGAGAGGCCGGATGTAAGACGCCGCGTTGTGCCACCGCGGCCGCGGCGGTGCCACAACTGCTGTCCCAAATTGACACCGTTGGGCGCCGGCTGCAGATAAGGCTGGATATCGAGCCAACTGTAGTTTTTTCGAGCTTTTTTAGAAATTGGTATAATCTTATTCATCATTATTTCCTACATTGTTTAAGACCCAACTTTATGACGAGCCTAACGAGCCGAGCCGAAGTTGAAAGTCGTTCCAAATCAAGTCATTTTCATTTTAAAAGAAAAATGAGTCCAATCGGAGCACTTTTGTACCGAGCCACCGAGCCAGCTCAACGAGCTTTTTGTCCAGCCCTGGCTGCAGACCTGCCATCCAAATTGCCTCCTGTAGGTGTCAGTCAGGCGATCAGGCCACCAGAAGCAGCAGGTAATCCATAATCCATAATCATGTAGTGGCATTCTTTTATCTAGTAAATAACAGTCACTAGTATTTTTTTTATCAAATTGCTCTTACTAGTATTCGTAGAGCTAAATTTAAGATAATAGATATGTAATTTCTCTTTTGGTTAAGATTTGTGAAACATATACTACTATTATGATACAATTTGGTATAGTCTACTAGTTTAGTTTTATACATGGCCCCCATGGCCCCCCTTACTCAATTCCTGGCTCCGCCCTTGGCGGCTGGCAGTACGCAGCGCAAGTCCGGCGGCCAGAGGGCAAATCAGGTGCTCCTTCGTCGGATCCAGCACTCCTGCGGCTGGATCTGGCAGGCCTGTGGTGGTCGGCCCTCTCTGGTCGTGTCTGGACGGGCATTGGTCGAGCTCATGGCGGCGGCGGCGGCTCTGGCCTAGGGCGCCGGGAAAGGCGTCGAGGTGGTTGGGGGCTGCGTGCGAAAGGTGCTCAGGCTGTGGTATGTCCTTCATGGTTGGGGCCGGCGCCCCCTTGCGGGTTTCGGCATCTTCCTCACTCGGTTCCGATGATGTGGTTTGGCTCAGATTCACGAAGGGCCGGGGAACGGGTGTACAGACGACGACAGTTTGGTTGCGGAGGCTGCTGGAGCGCGGTGTGGTTGATGTGGGGCTGGCTCCAGTAGGTGTTGGGATATTGGTGGGCTGGGCGACTGGGGCTTCTTCTGATCCCGGCCCTCTTCTCCCCGCCATCTGCCTTCCCCGACCTCAGGCTAGCTTCCGTGGCGAAGCTGGCCGGATTTTGCTTGCCACTAGACGGCTTTGCCGGTTCGACGGGAGGTGGACTATCTGACAGGCTTCTCCCGGCGCTTCTCCTGACCAGCGTCCCTAGGGGCGGCGGCAGGGCGGGGCTGCTAATGAGCCATCGCTGCACCCTGTCTCCCTGGCAGGTTTGGGACTCTGGCTGCGATGGTGTGGAGGTGTTTGAGGTCAAGGCGAAAGCTTGTACGATGACGTATGTAGACACCGTTCCCTTCTTGGATGCGTCATTTCCTACCTTTCTTCCTACCGTACTAGATGTTGCAGGTGAAGAACTTCCCTTGGCGAGCTACCTTGTCGACGCTTTTATCGTCGTTTCCTCCTTGGAGGCATGGCTAGGCTTTCCAGTTCCGCAGTTGCTCATTGCCATCTGGCCATGGGCCAAGCTGTTCTGTTTGGTGTTGCCCGGCAGGTCGTCGCGTTTCTTCAATCCTTGTTAGTTGATAGTTGGGTCAATTCGACCAAGTTGGAGTAAATAGTGGCGTGAGTTGTGGTAGTTGTCCAGTTATTGTACCAAAGTTATGTAGGATGAGTGAGGCACTCTTCTCAGTTGTATGGTTTTTGAGTTCAGTTTCTATTAAACAAACTAGATGAGCACTTGCCTTTTTTTCCTTTCCTCGTCTAGTAGAAATCACGGCAAACTTTTGCCCTCCTTCCTAGAGAAATCGTGACTGCAAGTCAAGCCCCCGACACAGCGATAATAATTACAAAATGGTGGTCACTCACGCATGTAACTTGTATCTAGTTTTTCTCCATGTCCGGTTGGCCGATCAGCTCCTTCCCCTCCTCCTCGTCCCTGTCGTCGTCGTCGTCGTCGAGGAGCTTGAGATACTCGTCGATCTTAGGGATGAAGCCGTCAGGCGGCGGCCACTTCCTGGCGAGCCTAGCGAGACGCTTCTTCCACTCGTTATCGGGGTTGTACCTGTTGGAATGTGATCGGTTCGGCTAATGCCAGGTTAGACCTTACATGATCCTAAGCCAGAGTTTAATCTGTTTTATGCCTCTGTTACGTAGATTAGATTAGTTTCGGCTAAGTCAGATTAGATTCAATTAAGTTTAAATTAAGATCGATCTTATATGTTACATGCATGATTAGTCTCTATGATGTATGTTTATGCTATCTAAGTGCCGAATTAGATTGGTTTTTACGTAATCAGTGAGTAATTAGATGTGAATTAAGGGGTTAGGGCTTACTGTTCATCACAGTTTTAGTCTCAGATTAAGTCAAATCTCAAGAAATCTGTGACCAAATAAGCATTGAGAAGGAGAGGATTTGGGCGAAGATTGCGATCCTAAGAAAAATCCCCAAAAAGTTTCCCCAAATCTAAATCCAAATCTGTGTAAGCAAAGCAATCCCAAATCAGTCTTGGGTTAATAGAGCTCATCAAATTGATGACGAATCCCATTTGGCACAGCACACGAGAAGGGGATCAGACTTACAAACCTGAGATGAAAATAAAATATTCCCCAAACTGTGTCTCGGCCAGAGATTCAAAGTACCATGCGAGGCATGAGTTTTGGCCGTTTTTTTTCACGGCCAAGCCACGCATCGGGACCACGGCCGCACGCACGCGCATCAGGCTCTGGCCACCTGCGCGCTTGACGGCAGTGCCCACCCGTGTGTTTTGCAGGGGCCGCGACTCCGCGCATGAGGGCGCCGCCGCGGACTGGGCGCATGAGGGCATCTGTCGTCGTGCACGCCTGAGCCGGGCACCGTGGCTCCACCGCGGCTGCCTCCACTGCCGTCGCGCATTGCGCTGCTAAGGCCGCCTTCACCGCATAAGGGCACCAGGCAGGTGGGCTCGACGAAGCCGCGCGCGGCTCTGCCGCACGCGCGCACCGGCGAGCCGAGCGCCGCGGTGCCAGGGGAGCCACGCCGTTGCGCTCTTGTGGGCGGCTGCTCTGCGTGAGTAAGCAGACAAGGGAAGAGAGTGAGGAGTGAGTGACCTTTTAGGGTTTTCATTTTTTTATACGACTTTCTCTCTGTCCGGATGAACGGTGCCATTAGATTGAAATTAATGGATGAGATTGCCAGGCCACACATGTTGTAGGTGGTTTTGGGCTGCTGCTGGGTTTTCAGGGGAGAGGCCACGTCGGTTTTTGCAGGCCGCGCCTGCTGTTGGGATCATGGGATTCCACTGGGCTTTTTCGCATTAAGGGACGAATTAAGTTTTTTTTTTCCCGATTTTAAGTTTTCCCTTTCTTATTCTCAGCACATTATCTAAGTATTTTTTTATTAAGTTTTAAGTGGATTAATGTTAATTTCCATTATTTATGAGCTTAGTTTATGTTAATATAAATTTGATCGCGGAGTTTTGTGAGTTCCCTGTGTGGTTACTGCATGAAGAAGCAGAAAAAGGACTAAGTAACTGCGGATATTAGGGTTTTGGCCGGGTATTTATACCCATAAGTTTTTGTCTAGCTAAATCCTAGTCGTCTGTGAAATTTAATAGATGAGATCATCCCAGCCACTAGGGTAATTCTAAGTGGGACGTTTATTGAATGTTTTAAAGAGGAGAGCTTGCTAGTTCGGCTATTCAATTTAAATGCATTATTTAAGTAATTTAATTAAATTTTGAGTTTTTAATGCTCTCATTATGTTAATATTTTCAGCTTAGTTTATTATCAGCGACTTATTTATTGCTTTAAGTTTAATGCCCTCATAATGATATATATTCCCATTTCATATAAAATTTAAGTACCCTTTATTGTTTAGTAATCTTTAGGTTATTCTAAGTATGTTTTGGGGATATGTTGCTGAAATTTTTTAAGTTTAAGATAAGACTTTCTTATTTTTTAGTGCAATTTACTCAGTTAACTTTTATGCACTATTTAAATAAGTTTTTAAGTTTGAGTTTTAGTTTTTAATTCCAGTATTAATTCTACATTTTCTTGACCATTATTATGTTTTATATTGATGCTCTAAGATTAAGTTTTTGCATGAATTTGCATTCAACTATAAGTTTTCGTATATACATATATATATATATATATCCACCACTGTATAATAAGATGGTCTCTGGTTGAATGGAACCAACAAGAAGTTTAACTAGAGATTACTCATAGTTAATTTCTGACCAATGTTGACTTTAACTATGAGTTATTTAAGACGGATTTTTGTTTGTTTCTACCCAACGGTGATACAAATTAAAATTCTTAAGCATATTGTTAATACTGACCAACGTTGTTTTAACTTTATGCTTTAAGTACATCTTATATACAGCTTACTAATTGGGACATTATTTTTTTTTCTTTTCTCAGTAAATTATGCAGACTATATAAGTAAAATAGAACCCCTAAGTTGCACTAACTTTCCTACTTGGAACAATCAGGTGCTTGCCATTCTCAAGGAGCTGGACCTTGATTATATGCTTTATGAGGAAAAACCACGTGCTCCTTCTCCTATTTGTGTGTACTATGCTGAGAGGATGAAGGAGCACATCCTGAAATTTGAAAAATGGCAGAAATCCGTTGGGATTGCCAAAATGATTATACAATGGTCGCTCTCACTTAACATGATTAGGAGGTTCCTTTCTAATGAAAATAATAGGAAATTAAGTGCTAAGGAGCTTCACAACTTCATAAGAGCACACTTTAGAAAGGTTTTCCTTTTTGATAGCTTACTTAATTCCCGTTATGATGGGATAAGTGGTCTGGGTAACCATGTTAAGAGCTTGTTTGATATGGCTTATGAGTTAAAGGCACTTGGATTAGATTTGTCTGATGAGTTTATGTTAAATTGCCTTATGAATTCTATGCCTGAAAAATATAACAAACATGCTCAAAATGATAAGTTTTCAATAGTCTGTAAATTTTGCAAGTTACCAAATTGATGATAAGTATAAGCATGGCTTCGAAAGACAGGTAACTAAGTTGTCTCATAAATTTACTTAAGATATTTCCCCAACATATGGTGGATTAACTAAGGTGCAATAATGCATATCTTAACTTCTCCTCAGGTCTTGCCAAACTAGGGGAGCAAGGGGAGCAAAGTCTAAGAAGCCGTTAATGGAATAAAGATGAAGTCGAGCCTTGGAGCTTCGCATTAGATTTGTTCTAAATTTAGTACTTAATGATGCTAAGTCATCTTAGTTTGAGATACTTTGTATTTTGAACAAATGCAAATTTATTCTATCATGATTTATCTTATTAGTTGGCAAAGAGATGTATTTCCTGTAATATGTGTTTTCTTTATGTTAGTTTTATCTTTAAGTTAATCATTACTCAAGACGATGAGACCTTGTCGAAATTGTGTCACTACAGTTTAAGCCACATTTCGGAGGGGAGAATAGACTGCCTCATTAGGAAAGAGATGCTATATTCAAATAAGACTATAAAGCATGGGACTTGAGAAATGAAATTAAAAAAACATACTAATTTTGTCCCTTAACCCAACATGAGTCTCTAATTGAAGTATGGTTTGCTTTCGCTATTTCTGGCCAACGCTGATTAGTGTTTGCATGTCCACCAAGTTTCTTGTTCTAGTTTATTCTGGCCAACGTTGATTAGACTAGTTCATAGAGCTTGTTTTGGGAGACTTATATGCCTTATATTTGTCATTCTGGCCAACGCTGATTGATGAATATTTGACCATAAAAGTTTTATTGGGCAAAACCTCAGCAAGACATAAGTATAGTCTAGCTAAGGATAAGAAATGAGATTCTAAGTAAATGAGCTGTCCACATGGCACCCTGATTATGTTTCTGGAGAATACAAAAATCAGTGGGAGCAAAATCCAAGGGATTGTGTTTTCTACTATTATAACTATTTCGCTAAGTTAAAATGTAATGAACGTGTTCCTAGAGAATGCAAAAATCAGTGGGAGCCAGTGGGAGTTCATAATGGAGGAAGATTAAATCTTGGAGAGATACAGGCTTAGTTCTCTGTATCAATTACTCAAGAAGACATAAATATCTCAGTTTGTGCCATAAGTCATTAGTATACCTCCATTTAAATTACTATAATTTGTATTATGGATTTTCAAGAGTCGTGTGCTACAATAGATATATGTAGCAACCATTAGTGGATAATTAGGCACATAAGTAAACCTCTGTTGTTATTACACTGCTTGTGATCCATGATGATCACATCAAAAGAGAAATTTTGTTATTCTAAACTAAGCAATTTTATGAGCTTAGGTCCATAAGTATATATAAAGTGTGGGTGTTAATAAGTTTCCTGATGAAGTCAAACCAGTAGACTATAAAAAGGGTTTACAATTCTAAGCGTGACTTCAAAGGGAGTTTTAAAAGATTTAAACTAAGAACATAGCCCACTATGGTTTAGAATTTCATCAAGTGGACATTATGTTTTTTTAAAAAAAGGGTGGAAAAGATTATTATCCTAATACTCTACATGGGTGAAGTTGAGTTACGTGGCAATAGGAATGTCACATAAGAGTTCTCTAATCACCTAATTTTTTTTAATATGATGTATTTTGATTGTGGCAGAACCTCCTAATTACTATGGCCCACCTGTACTTGTTATTGTCTTAAAGACTTCTAACCACTGTACAAGTGTACCACAGATCTTAAGAAGCCTGTCGGGTGTCCTCGGGAAACCCGAATCATCGATAATCTTCCGAGCAGGATCACATTACAGAGGCATCACAGTATTACAACAGTTTATATAATAAATTACATCAGAGTACAAAAGTGGAAGTCTTACATAACATAAGTTTACAAACTTGATGTTCCAAACTTACAAACTTAAGTTTAGTGTTACAACCATAGTAGTGGAGTAGCATTATTAACATTATTACAACACCAAAACGCGATGCTCTGCCCAAGAGCCAAACATCTCTACTCGTCGTCGCTCGCCGCAAAGACAGTCATGCAACAGGGTCCAAAACACACCTGCTCATGAGACGCACCTGCAACAGGGGTTTAACAAACCCTGAGTACGAAAGTACTCAACAAGAGTTAACCGACCAAAACCAGTGGAACAACTCAGGAATGCAGGCTCAGGGGAATCAAGGTGAGGTTCCAGCAGGAAGTCAAGTTCTTTTGCATAAAAGCTACTAATGGTGAATCCTTAAGATCATGATTTTATTTCAATATTATTTATTGATAGAATGTAAGTGATCCTAATCTAGATCATATAACTCATTCAATATCTTTCTGATTCTCCGACCAAAGTTCCATTTCTTAACTACGATGTTGAATAGAGAATCGAGTCTCCTTAACCGAGGAGCAGCGACGATTCGAATCGATTAAACCCAGCTGGGGATTCCTAATCACACGACATATGTAGGACTCTAACCGACATATATCAACCTTCACTCGGATACCCCAAAATATGACCGGATCCAGCGCCACCCGAGAGTATAGTACACCTCCAATCCAGCCCTTGGCTAGGAGGGTACACACTACTCTCGCCATCTCTCCACTCCCAGTGCGCGGTTGGCCGTTCACATGTTGGCATTACCGAGGTCTTAGGCTTACCGGAGCATGTGATCAGTTACAAAGTCTCGATGCACACAATTCAAACAATGGTACGGTCCTTAACTGACTCAGTCGGAGACACTACAGGGGGACTCCTTTCCCGATGCAAGTCCACCGACTGGTCCCAGATTATCATCATTAATATTTATCAAGTGATTGTCCAACAACCCTTCAAACTTTGTTTAAAAGTTTTAAAGTTTTCTCATTAAGCAATGCTAAGCATACTAAGCACTTTTAAATAAAAATAGTAACAAGGATGGTATTGGAAGATCAAGGATGATAATGCAGTAATTAGGTTATCACTCAACTCCTAGCACTTAATGCAATAGAGCGGTAATATAAGTGAAGTAAAACTTTTTAAACCACAAGGGAAAGTTAGATGTAACCGGGGCTTGCCTTGGTCGACGGGAAACTCAGGCTCGGGTTCAGCACCGCAGATGTCAAACCCTACTTCCACGGACGTCGGTTCTTCTGCAGGGACGGGTTCGGCTTCGGTACCCTACTCTTTTACGAGAACTATACGTAACGATAATGCATGCTTTAGGATGATGAGATAATAAATATGATGCTCGATGGATGCTTAACAGAGTTAACAACTTGAGTACAACTTCCCTTCACGGTACAGTTGAACAACAAAAGCTTCTAACCTAACCCTAATCTAGGGTCCGATTACCCTAATCAACTTATTAAGGGATTTCGTTAAACACATGAAATAACACTAATCAAGAATTAACAACATGATTAGGAAAGCTTAAGCAACCAATTAAGAATGCTAAAGGTCATCAAGGGTTAATGACCTAAAGTCAACACTCAATCATAAAGTCAAACAACACTAATCATTATGCCCTAATTACCTAATTAATCAATTAATTAACAAAGCATAATTTAAGAATAAAAAATAACTTAATCTAATTAAGCTAAAATTTTTAATTTAGGAAGCTTATATCATAATTAGATAATAAAACAATTTTCATGATTTTTGGATAAATAAATAGGCCTAAAAAAATTAATTAAGGGCCACTTAAGAATTAAATGGACTAATTAATTAACCTATAAAAAGTAATTAAAATTGATATTTATTATTTTTCTTAAATAGTACACAGTGTATAAAGGTTACTCAAAATTTTTCATAAATTTTGGAATTATAAACAATTTATAACAAAATAAACAAATTGAAAATTATTTTACATTTTTGAAAAAGAGAAAAACAAGATTTTCCAACGCGGGTTGCTTCCTCTCTCTCGGCTCGGCCTGCACGCACGCGCGCGGCCCGTGTTTCCCCCGCGCGCTCGCCTGCTTGGCCCAGCCTCACGGCCCGTCAGCGCGGCCCGCCCGCGCACGCGCTCCCGCGCTCTCCCTCTCGCTGAGGCGCTGGCCCCGCCTGTCATCCCCGACCTCCCGCTCTCCCTTCCCGCCGCTGCGGCATGGTGGCCGGCCGGCGACCGCGACCTTGGCGCCCTACTCCTTCTCCACTAACATGACCTACACCATCCTACGGACTCCCTCCACCACTCAACTGCCCAGCTCAAGCGCCGGTGACCCCTTACCGACGGCTATGGCAGACCACCGCCACGGTAAGCCGCGAAAACGCGTCACCGGCGAGGTAACGTCTAAATTGAGGCGTGAAAAACGACGAGGGGCTCACAGCGATCCTGTAGGTGATCTTGGCGAAGACGGAGGCGCTCGGGAGTGGCCGGTCCACGGCGAGGTGACCGCGGCGGTGCTCTGCTCGGCAGCGAGGAAGACAGCGGCGGTGCGGGCACTCCAGGCGGTAGCAGTGGGCGCGAGTGAGCGGGAAGGTGCGCTGGAGCAAGGCGGTTGCAGTGGAGTAGCTGGCGCGACCAGAGGGGACTCGACGAGGGCTACGGCGAGCGGCGGAGCAATGGTGGCGGCGGAAACCGAGGAAGAGGAAAACTCGACCACGACGGTGCTCGGTATTTATAAGGTGATGAAAACGATCTCTAGGCGACGTGTGGCCGGTCAAGAAGGCGCTGAAGCAAGAGCTGACGGTCAAAAACGCGCCTGGAAGGCGTTCAAAGCTCGCCGGCGTCGGCGGGAGGTGGCGTGCGGTGGTTGGCGACGATTTCAAACAATTTACAGAATTGCCACTGGAGGAAAATTTCAAATTACTTTCAAATCTTCAATAGAAGTTGAAAATCTGTAAATACAAAAGTTGTTCCATTTTCAAAGATCTACAACTTTCTCAATATGAACATTTTCCAATTCGGCTTAGTTTTTGAAATTTAAATTTGAATTCAAAAAGGGACATTTTCTGGAATTCTGATAAACCAAAATTACTTTGAATTTTGTATTGAAACTTTAAAAACTCAAAATACCAAAGTTGTACATCTAGGGTAGACCTACAACTTTTCTATTCAAAATATTTTCAAATTATGCCTCCATTTTGAAATTGGATAGGGAAAATGAAAAGGGGACAATTTTGAGATTTGAATATTTTCAAAATTACTTCAAATTTTTCACTGAAACTTTGAAAACTCAAAACATCAAACTTGTAGCCCTTGAAAAGATCTACAAACTTGGTTTTACACTTTTTCCCAAATGTTGCTTAGATTTTTATTTATACCAAAAGGGGTAAAACTAGGGTTTTGCTTTTCAGGGTTTTCGGAAAGGTTTTGAATTGAAATTTGATTCTTTATTAATTTGGAGTTACTTAGGGATCACACCCTCACCCTAGGGCATCATTGAGTCAAGCCTCACATGGTTGACCAAATGGCTCCCTAGGTTGACCAGTTTGACTTAAGAAATTCTTTTAATAATTCCTCAAATTTGAATTCAAATTCGAATCAGAAAACTTGTAACAAGTTTTGGATTCCAAACCCTAACTCAAACTTGAAGCTTTATTTTATAAGTTGGACTTGAGCTTATACCCTACACTTGGCACTAGTGTATAACACCGTCATACACCTCAAATTACGTAGGGCATAAACTAAGTATTTGCGGTGATAGTCGAAATTAGGGTTTTCGGATTTCGAGCCACCCAACGAGAAACACATCCAACCTAAGAATTCAAACTCATTTTAGTTGATGCATAACATGGTTAACCTAATCATGGATGATTTGCAGTGCAAATGATGACATGGCAGGTTTTTAGTTACTATAACACCAGGGGTGTTACAATGATGAAGCCTCTTAGTTTTTGGCTATTAAGATACACATTACAGGACCAAATGAGTACTAGGATTATCATGAAAAGCATATCAACTGTATGCATAAGTGATAGAGTTTGAAATGCCATGCCTGTCTATTCACATAATGCAGATTGCATAATGCATTAAGTTTAATTATTCTAAATATTCTAAAAAAAGGTTAGTAACAGTTAAAGAGGAAGACGTTCCATATGCTTCGACTGTCATTAACTTCAAGAATGCTCAAGTCAATACTAGTCTAGACTTGGCATTGGGATACTTGGCAAAAAAAATATTAATCCAGAATAGGTCCACTGGAAGGTGCTGCAGAATTTTAAGTTATTGATGAGGCTCCAAAAGAATTATCATGTCACTTATAAGAATTAAGAATTATTCAATTGCCAATTCTCTTGAGTAGATATAAGAAAGTGCACAATTAGATTATACCTACTCTCGTAGAAAAGGACAAATTTATTGAAAGTTACAAATGTAATTAGTATTAAAATGAGCTCAAATTAGTGACATGAATACGACAGGCCATGCGGCTTAAGAGATATTATCCCAAAATTGAGTATTAACATACTGCTATAAGTCTACAGTTGAGTTGCAGTATTATTTCGAGTAACGACAGACATCAAATGCTAATGCCAAGCACATTGATTAAAATGTTGTGAAAGAAAGAACCCAGACTCAAGTTATTAAGCTTGAGAAAAAAACAAGAACTAAGTTATTTGAGGCTTAATACTTATCCCATTTATGAGCGCGTAAATATATTTGGGTTTTTTTAGTTTAGAGTCTCTGACTTGATTCCTGTTAATAGGGCCATGTACTCCCAATAAATAATAAGCGTTCTAACAAGGCATTACAGTGAGCTATGTGTAATGGGGTCCCAGTGGCATTTAATGCTGCTGACGACGCATTGGTCTGGTCTTGCTGTAGTACTGAGTGCGAACATAAGTGTAAGGCGAACATTAGTTGCATAATTGCATTAGCCGTTCGATCAAGTGGGAGAATGTTGGAATGTGATCGGTTCGGCTAATGCCAAACTTAATTACAAGATTAATTAAGCATTAAGCTTAATGGTCCACCCACTCATCATTTATTTCTAACTAAATAAGAACTGCCGTGATCGGCGGCAACCCTTAGAATTCCAAGGGTTCGGCCCCCTGGCCCACAGCGTGATTATAAATAAGAGAGACGCCTCTGGCGTCATGACGATCTCTTCCATATGACTTTTTACATAACCGATCACTTAGGCGCTGGAGGGTTCAGAAAGGCCGTCTACCCACGTCCATCCAGGTATTGCTAGATCTTCATCACGTTCTTCGCCAACTAGGAGCATCAAGCCCCGATCTGGTGAAGACTAAGATCTACTTCATCTACATCAACTTCATCACATCTCCAGCGACACAGATGGCGTCAATAGGCTCTGGTTAGTATCTGAGATTAATTTCCGCATTAAGATGAGTTAGTGATCATGTTTAGGCTAAGTTAAGATCCTGTTAGTCTAAATTCTAATTTAACAGTACCTATGGAGCTTCTCCGCCCTGCGGTACTCTTCCTCCACCTCGTCCTCCGTCATGGTGATGTACGCATCGACGTCCGCCATCGCCAGCCACACGAATAAACACACCTCCATCACCCTCCGCTCCCGTGGCATCAGCTCCTGCATCCTCTTCCCCGGGGGAGCCGAGCTGCGGTTGCGGCACTCAGCCTTCTTCGCACCGGCGGCATCCAAATATCGGTCGGTTGAATCCGAAATTTCTGAGATATCTCGTTTACTGGTTGGGTCCGAAACTTTTCCTTTATCGATCAAAATTTTCATATTTTTAAAATTTTGTCATCCAAATAGATGCCAAAGCCCACTCAATACTCTAACCTTAATCCATGTTTAATTTTCTCTCCCCTTCTTTTCTAAGTTCAAGTTGTCACCGCCGCAACACACTCAGCACTCTCCAGCCATGTCACTACCCTCCTCATTGAATAAGCAATTGATAATATGTTTTATTTAGTTTTTTTATGTTAGATTGTTTAGAAATGACCTATGTGCTTTCCTGAACAAAATAAGTTATTTTTTGTCTAAATTTCTTCTGAAATTTTATTTTTATCGTCGATAAATTTTCAATATATCCGATATTTTCGTTTATTGATGACCACCGAGATTTTTAAAATACCGCTAAAGAAAACCTCGCTGGCGGCCCGCTCGCCCTTCCATGGCTTCATTGCCAATCGATCCTTTTCTGATGATCTTCCCTCCCTGCGGACCAAGCAGAGACCAGCAATAAAATCCAAGGCTGTTGCGGGAGGATCAATCCCGTAGAACTCAGTTTGATTTATAGATCAATTCCTACGCGTCTGGCCTTCTCCGGCTCAAAACATGGAAACGACGCTTTAATTCGTTTCCGAGTCTGCCCGGCCGTGATCGAGACAGAATCGGAACCTAAATGCCGGACCGGGACAAAATCCTTTTTCACGTCACGCACAGCGATTTCCCTCTCCAGTCACCGTATCAGGTAGCAGGCTGCATGATAATGGTTCTATACTAAGTTCTAATCAGACATTAACGAAAGAGTGTACTCTTAACTAAAACAAGTTCTGTTTGAACGTGCAGCTCAGAGCTCAGAGCTGTTCAGTCCAGTGATTGCTCTCCGCCCCCATCCCACTCCCAGATTGAGGCGAGCCATGGGGAGGCACGGCTTCATCAAGGTCAGCACTCAGCAGACAGCACTTCTCCATGCTCATTCTTCAGGGATGAGCTTTAGGTCTCTCCTCTGCAAAATAAGACAAAATGGATGTAAGCATTTTGTCATGTTTTATCAAGAGTAAAATACACCAGCGGTCCCTGAACTATTCAGGAGGTGTCATCTAGGTCCCCAAACTATCAAAATTTACATCTAGATCCTTAAACTTTTCAGAGTGTGTCATCTAGGTCCCTAAACTTTGCGGGGGGTGTCATCTAGGTCCCCAAACTATCAAGTCCTTGAACTTTTCAGAGTGTGTCATCTAGGTCTCTAAACTTGACATAGTGTGTCATCTAGGTCCTAGACTCAAATCACTAAGCGCTCCCAGACTCAGATCACTGTAGATCTGCAGTACCGGACCTCACGCAACAGCAACGGATCCGAGTAAACAGTAACAGATCCGCGATGAACGGTGAACACTCCCACCCGTTATGAAACAGTACCGGGTCCTATGAACCGTATCCAACCCGTTATGAAACAGTGCTGTGTAGTGACGGTGTGGGAATAGTCGCTGTTCATCATGACGGTGTGGGAATAGTCGCTGCTCATCACGGATCTATTACTGTTCACCTAGACCCGTTACTGTTGTGTGGGGTCCGGTACTACAGATCTACAGTGATCTGGGTCTGGGAGCACTTGGTGATCTGAGTTTGGGACCTAAATGACACACTCTGCCAAGTTTAGGGACCTAGATGACACACTCTGAAAAGTTCAAGGACCTAGATATGCATTTGATAGTTTGGGGACCTAGATGACACCCCCGCAAAGTTTAGGGACTTAGATGACACACTCTGAAAAGTTTAAGGACCTAAATGTGCATTTTGATAGTTTGGGGACCTAGATGACACCCCTGGATAGTTCAGGGACCGCCGGTGTATTTTACTCTTTTATCAACGAGCAGATGACAAATGACATATAGAGAGTCATAACAGATGGTCTTAGCTCCTCTTCGCATTGGTCTGTTCAGCCTCTTAGGTGTTGCCAAAGTCGCTTGGTTCTTCGTAACGGATACTTTACTGCTCTTGCTTTTCTTTGACGGATGCTTTGCCGTCGTTGTTGCTTGGACGGATACTTTATCGCCGATGTCGCTTCAGGCTCCCCCCTCATGTAGATTTGTTGCTGAGTGTGTGATGGCCCCCTCTTGCAGATACTTTGTCGCGCTGTCTTTGGCGGATGCTTTGCCGTCATACTACTGGAGGTTCTTGTAGAAGAATAGAAGCCAACAGTCTATCGTGTTGATCTCTGAGTCATACATATACAGGTTAGAGAGGTATGCGCAAGGCGCGCACGAGAGCAGATCATGGGCGACGTCGCGGCCAACCACACGTCCAAGCTAACTGTAACTACCATGGTCTAAGCCTATAGTGTACAAGTCCTCAACAGTTCTTACTCGGACGGATACTTTGCCGCCGTTGTCTCGTCTCTTCTTGGTGGATATTTTGCCACTGTGACCTCACCTTCTACGTTGGCAGCCTTGCGTTGGTGTATTTTCCTTGTAGGTTCAGTCGATTAGGTTTGTGGTGGGGGCCTCTCTCTACCATCTTTCTTTCTATTTTGTTGTTGTTTGGGTTTCTAACCGCTTCTCTGTAATTTTGTATCTGCACTATGGGATCTCCCAAGATCACATAGATGCGTTGTGTATGCCGTTCTTTTGGCCTCTTTCTTATTAATGAAAAACACGTGAAGTCGCAGTCGTGAAAAAAAATAGATGGTCTTACTAGCTGACAGCCTATCAGCCAATGAAGTTAAATACACCATTGTTCTTCCAAGTTTCTTCCTACATTTGCCATTGCCTTCCTCTTGAATTTTCCACTCGAGTGTTTTGATTTTCTTCTTGATTCCATCCTTTTCACTCATGTACTGCTGTAGGAGTACGACTAGAGCCGTCTTTCACGGGCCCTTGGGCAAGCAAGACAACAAGAGCATAGTAATCTACTTTTTTTTTAATTATTATAACGATTAAAATATATATTACTACTAATGAGAGTTAACTTTGCAGCATATGTTCAGTTCATAAAAGATAACGATAACAAAAAAACTAAAAGAATGGTAAAGTTATATGATTACCTCAAATAAAACTCTATCACGTAATTGTAACATGGAATGATGGAAATTTAGAACAAGAGTTACCTGATCAGAACAAAACTTGCGAAGTGCCGAAGTCATAGACGATGCCCTTACTCGCATGCATGCATATATGCAGCATGATGTATGCAGTCACGCAAGCTAATAACACAATTACTTTGGAAAATTATTCAGGGCAAGGGACGAGTGCCTACTACGGTCTTGACGATGCTTCACTGATGTTTCTGTATAGTTCGGATGATCAACATCAACTATTTATAGTAGACAACAAGAGCTACTAGAAAATAAGTACTAAAATGAGTCCATCAAGATTGAAACAATTTCAAGCTAGGCACCGTAAGATAAAATATGTTTTTTTTTTAAAAAATGTGAAGCTAGTTTCATAATTTTTCGAGCTAATACAAATTTTCTATGATGAAACCATGTTTTAGGATTTTTGATTGCATTATTTTTCATGTAAAAATATATTGTGATAAATTTGTGATTTTTTATAAAAATATTTTCTAGTTCGGTTTACCTCCTTGAACTTCAAACTTGGTTCAATTTATCTCTTCTGACATAACGTCACATCAGAAAGATCACTGTGAAAATTTTTATAGATGCAAAAGTGAACTGTTTTTAAAGCTGAGGGAGCTTAGAAAATTAGGTTTTTTTAGCAAGGGAGCTTAGAAAATTAGTTTTCTAGTAGCTAGGGAAGAAAATCAAAAGAACGCAAGAGATAAATTGGACCTTTTGGGGTTCTTCGATCCGACCCAATTAAATGGCCCACATGCATCCCACTCGCGGCCCATTAAAGCAGCTACGGACCTACGGTCGGTCGAGTGGAATCCACTCGTGCCTTCCTTCCGTGGGCCGTGGGCGGCGCCGCAACTCGCCTCCTCCCGGCTCCAGTCCTCCTCAGAGTCCTCCCCGTGTCGTGCCGGACGACATACAGTGAACGGCGCGGTGGATGAAGAAGGCTGTATCTCCTTGAGTGTTGACGTATTTTCATGTTTACGTTAAGTATTTGTGTCACTGAGTTGTGGGCCCAGGTGGCCAGTGTCTGTAAGCGCACATAAGTGCCGCACCGCTGTTGTGTCGAGACATCGAACTCGTTATTTGGTAATAGACATCGCCAAGGCTGAGGGGCTACCTCGCCGGCGCCAGCGTTCCGTACCCCCGTGTCTGTGCTCACGTCAACGGCAATCGCCGGCGGCCAAGGGTGTGACAAGTGGTATCGGAGCCGTTCTATCCTCGGCGTGGGAGACGGGCGCTCGCCGCTCTTCTTCTCCGCTAGTTATCGGCACCAAATCGCATCCGGCGGCGGATCCAGTGGTCCGGCGTTCCCCCCACCTACCACCACCACCACCACCACTCCGTCCAAGTCGCGCACCTTCGTTGCAGTGTGTTCAACTCCGCGGTCTTGATCTTCAGCACGTAATTCCGGAACGGTAGGCGGTCCCGGGTCGCGCCCTCAGGGTGTTCGACCGGCGATCCCAGAAATCCCTCCTTGGTTGTGCTGGGTCGACTTCGGCAGTGACGACACCCGTCGTGCGCGCCTTGATCCACCCACATCCCACCACCTTTCCCTTTCCTCTTCGGCTCACCTTTTCGACTGGGGGACTACATCGACAACCTTGGTTCGGCGGCGAGAACCTGTGTGCGCACACAACATTCTGTTTTGTTCCATTTCGATTGCACGATTGAATGCACGGCGAGGGTTGCAAGACATCTGTTCTTGCGTAAAATTCCGTAACCAGTCCATTCAACTCAGTGCGGTGGCGTTGGTGGGAGAGTGTCCGTGATCTAAGGTTGCGGGGCGTTGTTCCCGTGTAAAATTCCAAGGATCCGCCTCACTCTCAGGCGGCGGTGTCAGGACGCAACAGCACAAAGGGCGGAGTGATCCAAACCTGTTGTTTGCTCCTTGCTTTCTATTCCATCAGTCATCACGGCTCCTATCAAACCATCCAAGCAGACTCAGCTCCTTCTGGACAACATGTCCAAGAACACCGAGGAGGAGAAGAACCGTTGGGACCAGGTCATGGAACAATTTGACCTTCTCTTCACCAGAGTGGACGATATTGGAGCAGTTCAGCAACAAATGAAGGCTCAAATGGATATCAGAGCAGCTGCTATGGACACATATACGGCAGAACAACATCTGATTGCACAGCAAGTTCAGGCCAATGGGGCTGCTGTAGCTCAGCTCACTATGAGAAGGTTTGCTGAAGAAGACCAACTTGATGACACTACCTCCGTATCCATAATCTTTGATGAAGAAGAACATTTTGAGAACATGTTTGCCAAAAACAAGGATATGGCAAAGCCAGAATCCTCCAAACATAGAAAGCCACCTCTGAGACATGACAACAAAGAGACTCGGGGAGCCTACAGAGATAGGGACACACGGTATGAGCATAGAGATGATGCCCGTGATAAGAAATCCAAGCTTCCAAGTCCAGCTATGCCAAAGATGGTTTTTCCAAAATTTGATGGCACCGACCCCAAAATCTGGAAAGACAATTGTGCCAGTTATTTTGAGCTTTATCAGTTACCAGAGGGCATGTGGATCACTGCTGCACATCTGCATTTTGAAGGCAATGCTGCCAAGTGGTATCAAGCATATAAACAGAACCACACTTTCAGGAATTGGGACCACTTCTGTGCTGTGATTGAAGAAGAGTTTGGAGCTGATGATTTCAGAACTGCCATGAATGATCTACTGGACCTCCGACAAACTGGATCAGTGGAGGATTATACAACAAATTTCCAGAATTTGCAATTTACTATTACAATGCATAACCCACAATATGATGACATGTTCTTCACTTCGCAGTACATCAGGGGACTGAAGGAGGATATCAGAAGCACAGTTGAACCTCAAATGCCTCCCACTGTGCATAAAGCTTCTATTATTGCAAAAATTCAACAAGGTGTTCAGGAAAGAAACAAGACCAGATATCAGAAAGCTACTACTCCACACAAACAATATATGCCTCCTCGCCTTGATACCAAGCCACCAACTCCATCATCATCACTGTGGAAGGATAGACAATTACGTGATTATCGAAAAGCAAATAATCTTTGTTTTTCTTGTGGAGACAAGTTTGTCCCTGGACATTTGGAAGTTTGCCCCAAGCGTAACAAACCACAGGCACATGCTATCGTCATTAATGACTTGGACAGAGAATTGTCGGATGAGGTCTTGAATCAGCTAGCAGCCGAAGACACACTTCTTGAGGATTTTGGTCAATTATCGTTGAATGCTCTCTCCAGTGCAGATCACACCAACTGTATCAAGCTGAAAACCAAAGTCCACAATAAAGTGATGTTGATTCTTATTGACAGTGGTAGCTCCCATAGCTTCATCAGTTCTCATTTTGTCGCCCTGGCAAAACTTCCTACAGTGCCAATGCCAGCTAAACGAGTCAAATTAGCCAATGGGGAATATATGGTCACCGACAAGCAAGTGCAAGGATTGACTTGGTACTGTCAAGGGCATACCCTCTCCACTAACATGGTAGTCTTGGACATGCACCCTTATGATGCTATTCTTGGGTTTGACTGGCTGCAAGCTAATAGCCCAATGCAGTGTGACTGGCAACAAAAAACATTACAGTTTAATGTCAACGGCGCACCTGTGAAGTTACAAGGCCTTACTGAAACACCTATACACCTACAATCCATCTCGGCTACCAAAGTCTTCAATTCAACCAAGGGTAATGATGTCTGGGCTTTTGTTCTTTTGGACTATGTACCTGATTCCATCATGCACACATCACCTGGTCCTTCCCACAACCCTGAAGTTAACAAAATCCTATCTATCTATAGTGATGTGTTCACTGATCCAAAATCATTACCACCACAAAGATCATATGATCACACCATCCCACTGTTGCCTGGCTCCATTCCAATCAATTCTAAACCCTATCACTATTCTCCATTACATAAAACTGAGATCGAGAAACAAGTCCAGGAACTCTTACAAGCTGGTCTCATAGCTCACAGTCATAGTCCTTTTGCATCACCTGTCCTCTTAGTGAAAAAGAAGGATGGTAGTTGGCGATTTTGCGTGGACTACAGAAAGTTGAATGACATGACAATCAAAAACAGATTTCCTATGCCAGTCATTGAAGAGATTTTGGAAGAATTGCATGGCGCCAAGTTTTTCACAAAACTGGACATGAGATCTGGATACCATCAAGTGAGAATGCACCCAGATGATGAGCACAAAACTGCTTTCAAAACCCATCAGGGTCACTACCAGTTCAAGGTAATGCCTTTTGGGCTTACTAATGCCCCTGCAACTTTCCAATGCATTATGAACCAGGTCTTGCAGCCCTTCCTTCGAAAATCAGTTCTAGTGTTCTTAGATGACATCCTAATTTACAGTAACACCATGGCAGACCATTTACAGCACTTGCAGCAAGTCCTTGCCCAGTTAAGAAAACACCAGCTTTTTCTCAAAGAAAGCAAATGCTCATTTGCTCAAGATAGTCTGGAATACCTAGGTCACATCATATCTGCTGATGGGGTATCTACAGATCCTAACAAAATTGCAGCCATGCTCCACTGGCCAGCTCCAACATCATTTACTGAATTGAGGGCATTTTTGGGCCTCACCGGTTATTACAGAAGATTCGTCAAAGGCTATGGTATTCTTACCAAACCACTCACCAACTTACTGAAACTTAAGGACTTCAGCTGGTCCAATGAATCACAGTCGGCATTCGACAACATCAAGGTAGCAATGACGAGAACACCAGTTCTTGCCTTGCCGAATTTCAATGCACCCTTTACAATTGAAACAGATGCATGTCATGATGGGATTGGAGCTGTGTTGATGCAACAAGGCCAACCAATTGCATTCCTTAGTAAAGCTCTAGGGGAGAAACATAAAACACTGTCCATTTACGAAAAGGAATTTTTGGCACTTATTATGGCAGTGGAAAGATGGAGGCCTTATTTACAGAGGCAAGAATTTATCATACTGACAGATCACAAGTCTTTGGCATACTTGAATGAACAAAACTTGCATTCTGAGCTGCAAAGGAAAGCTATGACACGGTTAATGGGCATGAACTTTAAGATTGTTTATAGGCAAGGGAAAGAAAATGTGGCTGCGGATGCACTTTCTCAGGTGGCTCACCTAATGAATTTGCAGGCTGTCTTCGGTGCAACCTACATGGATCCAGGAAGTCATCAACTCATATGTCACCGATGCTCAAGCACAGAAGATGCTAGCCAAGTTAGCCATTCTCAGTCCAGATGCTCAGGGATACAGTTTGGACAGGGGTTTGATCAGGCACAACGACAAAGTTTGGATTGGTAACAATGCAGCTCTACAAACCAAGATCATTGCTGCCTGTCACTCAAGTGCTTTGGGAGGACACTCAAGCATAGCTGCTACATACCATAGAATCAAACGGCACTTTGCTTGGAAGGGCATGAAACAGGATGTGGAATCTTTTATCAAGCAGTGTTCTATCTGCCAACACTCCAAACACTCCAACCCATTAGGCTTGCTACAGCCACTACCTATACCGGAGGGGGTCTGGCGAGATTTGTCAATGGATTTTATCGAAGGTTTACCTAAATCAAATGGATTCAGTGTTATCTTAGTTGTGGTTGATAGATTGACCAAATATGCTCACTTTCTACCAGTTAAACACCCTTACAGTGCATCATCCATTGCCCAGTTATTCATGGATCATATTGTCAAACTGCATGGTTTACCCAGCACCATAGTCACTGATAGAGACACTATATTCCTCAGTCACTTTTGGAAAGAACTTTTCAAGCTATATAGAGTCAGTCTTCACTTGAGCACAGCATACCACCCACAAGCTGATGGGCAAACGGAGAGGGTGAACCAATGCCTCGAAATGTATCTCAGATGCTCTGTGCAAGACTCACCTAAATCTTGGCCCCAATGGCTCTCTTTGGCTGAATTATGGTACAACTCATCTTACCATACCTCACTGGGTTGTTCACCATTCATGGCTCTGTATGGATATGATCCAGATGTGGGAGCAATTCCAACTGTTCCAGCTTCTACATCGCCTTCAGTGACTGAGATCATTGACAAAAGAGCACTGCATTTGGAGGCTCTGAAAGAACATCTCGCTAAAGCTCAGAACAAAATGAAGCTACAAGCAGATCACAAGAGGCTGGACTGTCAATTCTCGGTAGGAGACCAAGTATTGCTGAAACTCCAGCCATACACACAGTCCTCAGTGGCTAACCGTCCATATCCCAAATTGTCCTACAAGTATTTTGGCCCGTACAAGATTACGGAACGGATTGGCTCAGCTGCATATCGTCTGGAGTTGCCGGAAGGATCCCTCATTCACCCTGTTTTTCACATATCTCAACTGAAACCTTTCATTGCAGATTTTACTCCTGTGTATGACACCCTTCCAGTTATCACTGACCTGGAAGCTGCAGCTGCCCAACCAGAGAAACTCCTGGAGCGTCGCCTGGTCAAGAAAGGAAACTCGGCCATTCCTCAAGTCAAGGTCTCCTGGCAGGGTCTTCCTCCATCGGCCACAACCTGGGAAGATTACCATGTCCTCCGGAAGCGGTTCCCAGAAGCGCCAGCTTGGGGACAAGCGGCAACTCAAGGGGGGGAAGATGTCGTGCCGGACGACATACAGTGAACGGCGCGGTGGATGAAGAAGGCTGTATCTCCTTGAGTGTTGACGTATTTTCATGTTTACGTTAAGTATTTATGTCACTGAGTTGTGGGCCCAGGTGGCCAGTGTCTGTAAGCGCACATAAGTGCCGCACCGCTGTTGTGTCGAGACATCGAACTCGTTATTTGGTAATAGACATCGCCAAGGCTGAGGGGCTACCTCGCCGGCGCCAGCGTTCCGTACCCCCGTGTCTGTGCTCACGTCGACGGCAATCGCCGGCGGCCAAGGGTGTGACACCCCGGCGGAGCCGCCGTTCGTGACGCCGTAGATTTTTGCCACTGCTGCTGCAGGGTACACCTGCATGGCACTGTTGCTGCCGGCAGTCGCAGCTGCAGCGGTGGCACCGAACAGGCCCGCCCTCCACACCCCCGCCGCCGTGGAAGCCGGACGCGGCTGAGACGACACCCTCCCTGTATCCGTGCCTACCACTACCTCAATGGTTGTGAATGGTTGATGTCGTCTGAATTTTCCTGTCATACGTGCTTCCAGATGAATCCTAACAGCTAAACTTGTCAATGGTTGATGTCGTGTTTGCAGTTCAGCTGTCTCCAGTTCTCTATATTTGTGCTGCATTTGAGAAAGGAGGAGTATTTGTGTAATGAACCAACTGGGTGCAAGCAAAGGCGGACGTGATGAATTACAGTCATTTTCTTATGATCCAAACCAGGTGGATGAAGGCATGCAGAGCCAGGGGGTCCTCCCCACTTCGATTCTGCTTGTGGTAAGGGTGCTGCTTGATCCCTTCTGGTGCAGGGGAGCTTAGTTATGGGCAAAAATTGGTCAATGTTCAGATGGATAGTACCACTTGCAGTGAGAACACCATGAAGGTTTTTTTGAAATATTGAGTGGATTGGGAGGTGAATTGTATCTGTCTTGTGGCATATAGAACATTGAATTATCTTGATCTCAGATATCTGCAAGGGTTGGATCAATTCATCGTTGTGCCACTATGAACTGCTGAATGTTGCTGTCAAATGTGCTTCTACATGAATCCTAACATAGCAAGCAATTCATATCAGCTAAAACATGTTCAACCCCAGGCTCGTGGCAATATCAAGGAATGGAAAGTAGTAGCAGGCTAGCAGCCTCCTCATATAATTCTATCGGCTCTACCCGAAGGGAAGTGAAGACAAGCTACAATTCCTGGTGTCAGACAAGTGACACAGTATGATGACGAGCAGCTGGGCATCTCAAAATAGAAGTGCACACCGGAGGAATGAAAATGTATATGGTTTCTTAGGAAGTATGATTAAGCAAGAATTCTCTGTTCAGGTAGCATTTTTATCTAGAGATGAAACATAATACATAATACTATCACAACTTCATGCATAAATTACCTTTCTGCCTGCTTATATTTTCCTACTGCTCATCTGTTGCGCATGGTTTCTTTTGCAAATCCTTTATTTTTAAAAATCCCATGCAACGAAATAGTAATCCAAGCCTGTAGCTATAATACCAGCTACAAGTATACTCTCTAAATTTGTGCAATACTCAGTTACATTCTTTAGTGAATAGTGATGAACCACACCTCATGCATAGGACTACCACTACAACAACAACAACAACAACATAGCCTTTTAGGACTACCACTCTTTCTTGAAAAAACAGGACCGCAAAGCCTAACACTAACAAAAATATTACCTATTCTATGTTTGTTTCTGTCATTCTTTGGTAGAATATATATAATAACATCAATATTACATTTCTTCTCAGGATCTTCTTCATTTGGTATTAAAAAACATTATGGTATTTTGATGTTTTTGAGAAATCTAGTACATCAGAATATATTATTATGTGCAACAGAAACATCGTTATTCTGTGCATACAAATATTCTCTGTGATCTTTGCTTAGATTTTCCATGTTCACCTTGGACCTGACAAATGTGAGGCCAGAAGCGGAGCTGATGAAGCCAATTTCCTATCAATGGCAAGGTTGTTTGGAACCATAGCTACAAAGTTGAATTCTATATTAGTTTCCACATTCACTGTACCTTCCAGTACTTTGACAACAACTGACATTTGAGGCCTCTTGTTGTAATCAATCTGCAAACACCACATGGCGAGCTTCATTATCTGAATCACTTCTTGTGAATTTGCATTTCGTCACTATGCATATCAATCAGATCTTCCAACTGATCGTTCCTTGCCTTTTCCTGCAATATGCTAATGAGATGAACACTTTCTTGAGGCTGAGAATAATCAAGATTCTTTCTCCCACTGATAATTTCCATGACTACTACCCCAAAGCTGTATATGTCAACTTTCTCAGTGATTTGTGATGTCAACCACTCAGGAGCTAAGTATCCAGGAGTGCCTCTCATTCTCGTAATCACTTGGCTCTTATCCCTGTCAATCATCTTAGATAGCCCGAAATCAGAAAGCTTTGCGCTGAAGTTGTCATCTAAGAGGATATTTTGTGGTTTGATATCCAAATGAGCAATTCGCTGCCTGCACTCTTCATGAAGATAAGCTAGGCCCTTGGCGATATCGGTGATAATCCTGCATCGTGCATGCCAATCAAGAGACATACTTGCATCTTGGGAATAGATCCATCTGTCCAATGATCCTTGGGGCATATATTCATATACTAGGAGTCTATGAGATTTCTCTGCACAAAAGCCAATCAATGTCACCAGATTTATATGATGAATGTTTCCAATTGTCTCAACTTCTGCCAAGAATTCCCTCCTTCCTTGACCAGCTCGATCCAGCTGTTTTACTGCGACTCTCTGCTCGCCTACCTGCCCCTCGTAAACAGATCCAAATCCTCCTTTCCCAATCATTTTGCTGAATTGCTCGGTTGCTACTTTCAACTGCTCAAATGTGAACCTAGTAGTCATACCTGGCACTTCTTGAAAATCATCCTCATCATCTCTACTCTGACATCGCCTGCGGAGAACCACCAAGGTAATGATGATCGCAGCTAGTAAAGAAATGACCCCTGCAAGTGTGGATCCAACAATCGCACCTGCACCAATCCTTCCCTTTCTTGTGGGTGTGGACCTACTCACTGTTCCATTCGGATTCGAGGGACCAGGAATAGGAGGAGGAGACCTTGTGAGTTGTGACCTGCACCTTAAGGTATGCAGAAGAACTATAGTGAGTTTCTTGCCACTGATTTACTTGCAACGAAAAGACTTGTGTTGGCAGGTAACAGGAGCCTTGAGAGGTGTCGTTACCACCATACTGAAAGAATGCAGCCTTGCAGGAGCAATTCTGCAAGCAGGCCTTCTTGCAACTTTCTTCATCAGTCATCTGAGGCAGTGCCAGTGCGGCCCTTGTATCTATATAATTGAAGTAAGAAACATTACTCAGAGCAAGGAGCCGGTGGTCTTGCATCGAGGCACAAGAAATCGGAGTCAAGGGCACACATCCTAGGTTGATCCTGCGGTCATCAATCTGCTTGAAGTATGTAGTGGTGCCGTCTGTTGGGCATGTACACTGGTCACTGACGCAGATGCCGTAAGCACCACAGACAGTTGGGTAAGCACAACTGTCTACCTGCCCCTGCAGAATGTCCTGCACCATCGGCCATCCTTCTATTCCTTTATACCGGTACAGCTTCAAGTGTCCGTCAGATTCGAGCCTCACATACTCCATCTCTCCAGCCGTCGTGTTGATCATGCTGTCTGGCTGTAGAGTTGATACATTAGCAGAGGAAACGGACGCAAAGATGGCCAGCGAGTCATTTGTCAGGATCATGTAAGTTTTATTCCTGCTTCCAATTTTGGTGGTCGCCGTCTTTTGGTAGTACAATTGAGGCGGCGAAGATTCAGCAAATGCATACAAACCATCAGAAAGGACAGTGAGATAAAGCTGATTGCTGGTCGTCCAGTTTGTGCCGGATGCATTTGGTGTCAACTTCATCCCTTCCACTAGTGGCTGGCCTGGGAGCAGACAATCGGTCGGATGGTCGAATGATTGCCACACCGCTGCATTCTTGCGGTTGAACAGCACCAGGTTGCCGGACTTGGTCACGGTCATCCCGGCAACAGACTGGCCCGAGGTGCCGGTGGACCAGACGAGGCCTCCGGCGGTGTTCCGGAGCTGTAGGTCGCCACCTGCCGTGAAGCTGAGGATGGCGTTCTCACGGACGAGGCGGTCCCGGTTTGCGGACCAGACCACCTGCGGGCTGCCCGCGTTCGGCCAGCTGAGGAAGCCGCCGCCGTCGACGTAGACGATGCAGACGCCGAAGAGGAAGGCTTGGCACGGGGCGACGCAGTAGAAGCACGCGGCGAAGCAGAGGCCTTCCTGCGGCGGCGATTGGATGGACTGGAGGAGGAAGACGCTCACGGACGTGCTGTCCATGTAGTCGAAGGACTGTGTGCCGTGGCCGTCTGCCTTGAGGCTGATGGTCCAGCTGGTGGAGAGGTTCGTGTTCGTGGATGCCAGCGTGGGGAAGGGGATCCCCTGCGCATGGACGTCGACGGTGGCAGCGACGGTGACGGCCAGAAGCAGCGAGAGGAGGTGTGAGGGAGGCATTGGGCGTATCGGGATCGGCGAAGCGATTTGGAAAGCTCACATGAGGAAGACCGCAAGACGACTGCAAGAGGGGTTGGGTGAGCTTGCAACCAGCAGAGGACTGAAGCTCAGAGTTTCCTCAAACGCGTGAAGAACGAGTCATAATTCGTTTTCAAGATTGGAGGCGCCGACCGCAATCATCATCAGGACCATGCATGGGCAGCATGGTCTCGACGGTCAAATCGCAAGTTGACTTAGAGAGTTAGAAAAATGGAGGACGCAACACTGGAAAAAAGAAAAAACAGGCAAAGTTTTGGCCCAAAAAATGTACCTCCACAACCACAGGCTTTACATTTAGACAGGTTGCATAGCACCCATCTCACAAATGGCGAGCAGCAAGTAGTAGAAATATGCGGGAGAAAAGTTCAGAAACTACATAGCCCCGCCGCAAAGACATCTGTATGCTTCAATTTTATACTCCTATATCTGTAATCAATTAGACCAGGTCCAAACTTCCTATTGTGTAACCTTGAAAAGGAAAAGTGAAAGGCACAACTGAACGTTGTCAAACCATTGTGAATTTGTAATTGCCATCGCCATTTTTTTGCAAAGTATCTTGGTGGATTTCGTTTGGGCGTCTTTGTTTTCCGTAAAACAATTCAAAAAAAAATATTTCGTTGCAGAACTGATAGCGACAACTGCAGGACTACAGTGAAGCTAATGAGTACAAAAGAGACATTTCTCCTCTTATGTCTCTTGAATTTGTTCTTGTTGCAATCAGGTGAAAGATGGATATCGCAGTCAAAGGATTACAGTTTTATGTAGGTATAACAAAGCAATGTCACTAATCCATCCACTCTGTTAAAGCAAGCGGCTTTGAATGCTACTACCGAGTACTACTTGCATCTTGGAATTTTTAATTGGGTATTGGGTACTTTTGAGTGGACCATTCTTGTTCACCGTCTGAAAACTATTCCCGACACCTCTTCTTTGTCGTTTGGACTTTGGAGCATGTTTGTGAGTTGCTTCATTACTTGGCTACCTCTGGATATTTTGGGAGGGTTTGGTTGCCTGCACTACCCCTATCCAGACTTCCGGAGTGCAACTTCGAAGTGTTTGGTAGCCTGGTGCCCTGGTTAAGGCCGACCCTGGTAGTGCACCGACGCGCTCTTAGCCAGGCTTAGCGAAAACGTGGAGGGCGACCGTTTCCGCGAAGCCAGGCTTGGCTAGCCCCGCAGTCATGTCCGCTCACCTCCTCTTCCATCGCCCTCTGCACGAGCACCACCGCAAGCCACCGAGAGCACCACAGTCGAGCACCACGCGAGCAGCGCCAAGCATCGCGAGAGACCGCCGGCCACATCTCCTCCCACAGCCGCCGCCCCCCGCTCCCTCTCTGTCTCCCAGATTAGTGAGCATGACGCCTGCTCTCCTCTTCCCGTCGCAGCCCCACACAGTCCTCGTTCTCCTCTTCAAATCTTGGGCACAACCTCCACCACTCTCCAAATGGCGTTTGTCATCCTCATCGAGGCCCGGTGCGTACGCGGGACGGGAGTAGCAGCTCCCTACCGCTCGTGGGTAGCCTGCATCCCGGCGCCTGCTAGCTCCGACCCACGGGCGCTTCAGGCGCCTACCCACCTCGACCTCGCGGAGCAGCGGAGGCGTGGGATCCGGTAGCCATGGTCGGACTGTCAAGGAGGGTGCGAGATCCGGTGGCCATGGCCGGATCCTTCGAGGACGACACGACGCGTGAGCGTCGCCGGCCACCATGGGAGCTCCACCGCGCGAGGACAAAGACGAGCTTGAGGTTTGGGACACCTCCATGGCGTGCTTCTACGGCCATAGCTCCAGCCCCCACCGCACTTGCGCCAACAGCGGGGTGCAGCTCCCCCTCCACCGGGCATGGATGTAACTTGGACGCAGCCATAGATGATGGCAACAAGTGTTCGATAGAATGTGTGATAAGGGTAAACTTACCGTGACAAAGATTAGGTGATTCTTTGCAAGCCAAGCCAGACAGCCAAACACAGCAATTCTAATGTAGGTTTACACAATCCATACAACCAAACAGTGCATCTTGTATAGGAAAAGCTAAGCTAAGCTTGCTCTGGCTTAGAAAACTAGGCAGGTTAGGATAGATTAGGCAACCAAACACACCATTTATAGCTCTGTGAGAGCTGCTGGTTCCGATTTGCGGATTAATGCATAGTACTATTCACATCCTGAAAATACACCTGCTGTTGTTGTTGCCTAGGTTGGTAATCGTCAGAGACTTTTTTGGGTGCACTGCTAGTCTTGGATTATTTTAAACTGGGCAAGTGACGTGAGAACTACAAGAATTATATTTCTGTCATCAATATATACGTTCTGTGATATTTTTTGGGCTGCGTTTAAACTCACAACTACTGTTACTCTTACCCAATATTTGCACAGCACCAAAGATACTAATCATCGGTAGTTTGTATCGTGAAAGCTCTGGAAAAAAAATTGTGTACCATGAAAGATCAGGAAAAAAATTTAATACCTCTTATTGTTTTGAGTAATACGTCCTCAATTCCAAGTTGTAAGTCGTTCTGTTTTTCGTAGGTACATAGTTTTTGTTATATATCTAATAGATATACATTATATCAAGACACTAGAAAATCTAGGATAATTTATAATCTGGAATTGAGGGAGTCACTATCTATTTTTATTGTTTTAGATAGAAAAATTAGGAGGAGCGTTGCTATATAATATAAGAAGAGCGTCATGGAGTTTTACATATTGATATTACATACAAGAAAGAGCACAAAGACATAAAAAAGTAAATAGAATCATTAGGGTAGCGCAGGAAACCGGTAGCTCTTGACACAAAAAGTAACTATTTTTTTTATTTTAGCACAGTGTCTTTATTTAGATATAAAGACGAAATTAGTACATATAATGACGCACTAGAATAAGATTAGTTACCGAAATAAAGACGTACGCATTAGAGGAATGCAGTCGCAAGTAAACCGCAAACCCCCATCCAAGTAGCAACCCCCATGCCAGCACCAAATATCGCGATCGCCTCCACACGGAGGAGCTTCCGGTCGCACTCCTGTCGCCACGCCTGCTGTTTCTCGTGCTCACGACACAGCATGTGTTTAATCTCGGCGAGCTCCGCCGCCGTCGTTCGGTCCCGAGCGCCCGAGCTCATCCGTGTCCACGCCGGCGCTGCCTTCTCCATCGCTCGGATCTATCTCGCCGCCGAAAAGACGACAGGCTAGTACAGGTAGGCTTTGATGATATATATGCTCCCTGCCGTAGGTACATACGGCTCCCCTCCAGTCGTCCTCCGCGTATATTATACGGAGGTAAATAATTATGAACTATTATTTATTTTGATCGGTGGTTTATAATCACGTATTACCTTTTATATAGGAGGTAATGGATGAAATATCTATATTTTTTTATTTTTTTTATTTTGTAAAATACGGTAGTTTTATATAGTAGATAGATATCAGATTCGCTCGAGTTGCTGGAGTCCGCTCGCCGCCCCCGGCCCTCTCGGTCGCATGCACGGAAAAGGAAGTGGCCGCCCCGCTGCCGCTGGCTTATGGCCGGGATTTGTTTCCCGTGATCTTGAGTCCGTGGGTGACTGGGTGGAAAAAATTTGTTAATATTTTTTATTTTCCTACAGGTTAATTAATCTATATCTATATCTATATCTATACCTAATAATAAAGAGGCAAAATTTCCGCGTAAGATATAAGTAAGACTCCTACTCAATTAAGATTACATGTATTTCCAACGTGTGAGATATAAGATGTAAGACTCCTACTCAACCAAGATTACTTGTAATGCCTCTTTATTATATTACTAGGTAGCGTGCCCGTGCGTCGCTACGGGATAGCTAATATTTTATAGTAAAAATACATGGATCGCACTATAAGATAACAACACTGTAAAAAAATAAATACCAACATTAAAGTGATATTTAATCTAAAAGACAAAGTTTATGAATTTAACACAGTTATGGAGTGCGTGGCATCGCAAGCACACAAACTCTACTTTATAGATCTTTCAGTGATGCGGCTAAGATAATGTTTAATATCGCCAAGAAGAAATCTCCAATATCTATTTCTTTCGTGTGCCAATAAATCCACGAATAAGTTCCACCGCATCTCCATACCATCTTGTACACAGGTTCAAGTATATATGTCAATATTAGTGCATGTCGCATGGCTAATACTGCGTCCCTTGAAAAAACTTCCACAAAAACTTAAAACAAAGTGTTATACTCACCGTACAAATATGTGTGGACAACTGTATATTCCATACAAACATATACTGTAGGATAAGATATTCACTTAAATGTTTATGGTAAGATTCACGACCAGCAATATATAGAAATAGTTATATCATAGATTGCTATTAATCCAACGAAACCATTGCTATTAATATGATGGAAAAGGACAAAGTGCTCAAGATTGGGCTTTCAGAGCAGATAAAGCATGAGATCACAACAATGCGGTAAGTGGCATATAAGAATACTGTTGATCGTCATAAGGTCATGACGACACGAAATATGATCTACAGTAAAGGGAAAATTTCTTAGTTAATGCCACCACAAATGCTGCCCTAGCACTTGCTACGAGGCATCGAGGCGTAAAAAGAATACTCATGAAGATATATATGTTGATTTTCTCATGCAGTAATAGCCTTTTCAGTTCTTTTGCTGCATTAATCAAAAGGCTTTTTAAGATCAAATGTATGGTTCCAATCAGGTGTATCTTGATTCAGACTTGTTTTGAGCTTCTGATTGAATGAAAAGGCTTTCTAAGGGACTTAGGATTCATATCAGGGGCAAACTGAGGCCGATGAGTTGCAATCTTGTGTTGAGCATTTGAAGTGACAGAAAAATTCAGACAACCTTCACCTGTTAAAATTTTGTCTATAATGGCAACTTTTGAAAATTTAGTTTTGGCCTATGTGCAACTTCAGACAATATTCAATAAAAAAAGCCTTGTCTTTATTACTCAAATAATGTGTTGTCTTTATTTCTCAAATAATTTGAGGCATGAATGTATGCTTGGATAGTGTCTAGGGGCTCACGTTGGGTTTCAACTCTAGCCTACCCCAACTTGTTTGGGACTAAAAGACTTTGTTGTTGTTGTATGAATGTATGATTGGATATTCAGACCAACATGATAAAAAAACACCACATAGAACACATATGATCCTACAAGTCAATATAATTTTGGATGTATCTGGTTTTAGATAATTTGGGGCAGTGTTTTTCATCTTTATAGTCATGTGAAAATGTTTCAATATAAGATTGACTTTCCCGTTGCAACAACACCTAATTCTCAGGCTAATTTCAAACTGAATCAACTTAATCACGAGAAACCCAAGATCATCTCCCGGACACGGCATGCAGTCCTGGTGGCCACGGCAATCCCAGCGGCGGCGGCAGAAAGCCCTAGATCGAGCTGAACATCGTACCTCGTCTGTAGCGGTGCCGACTCTTCCCCTCTCGACGACACGGTAGTGGCGAGGTCGTCGCAAGCTTCTTGGATCAAGCCGGCGTTGTGGTTGTGACCGGACGTCGGGCGCAACTCCTCCGGGCGACAGGCTATGGCAGGCACGGCGCAGCGGGAGCAGAGGCATATACCAAGAAAAATTAGATGCATATACCATTATACCCTACAGCGGATTGTAATACTCATATACACATATAAAAGCAAATAGGACCATGCAAGCAAGAAAAATTAGATGCATATACCATTATACCCTACAGCGGATTGTAATACTCATATACACATATACAAGCAAACAGGACCATGCAAGCAAAATGTTGGTACTCGACGAAGAGCATGCAAGCAAACTGCAGGCTAGGGCAACGCGCTGTAGGTGAAGACCAAGGACGTTGCGGCACCGACGGCCAGTGACGGATGCAGAAAAAAAATCCACCTATGGCAAACTTTATAATACTAATAATTTATATGATATAGTGATTATATAAAATAAGGTATAACAATATAGCAAAATGATGATATATATGATTGCCGGACTGCATGAAAATCAAATTCATACTATGGATCGATTTTACTTTCCTTTCTTTCCCCTTTTTACCACAGCACATTAGTACCATCGTCCCCATCCTTCGTTCATGGACTCGTGGTGGCAGCCAGCCGGCCACTATCCAACGGAAGTGGCACGGAGAACTCTGTCGATCAGCGTTGCTCCCAGTCCCAGCCTCCCAGCAAAGCAAACAACCCAGCGGCGACCGGCAAACAACCCTCGGCGTTGGACAGTTTATCGCAAAGACAAGAAGCCGGCACTGCTAATCCTTCTGCCGCAAGGGGTAAGGGGTCGTCGGGCACCGGCAGGGAGGTCTGGCGGCCGCCAGATGATCTCACCATACTGCTGGATCCGCCCCTGCCGACGGCGGAGTTCATCTCACGGGCACGGCAATCCCAGCGGCGACGACGACGACCATGCAAACAAACTGTTGTAGTACTCGACGAAGACCATTCAAGCAAACAGGCTAGGGCAACACGCTGTAGGTGAAGACCAAGGACGTTGCGGCACCGGCGGCGGAGTTCATCTCACGGGCACGGCAGTCCCGTGGCCACGACAATCCCAGCGGCGGCGGCGGAGGCCGGCAGAAAGCCCTAGATCGAGCAGTACATCGTACCTCGTCCGTAGCGGTGCCGACTCTTCTCCTTTCGATGGCACGATCGTGGCGCGGTCGTTGCAGGCTTCTCGGATCAAGTCAGCGTCGCGGTTGTGACTGGACGTCGAGCGCAACTCCTCCAGGCGACGGGCTACGACGGGCACGGCGCAGTCGAGGGTAGGGAGGGCAGCGGGCAAGAGAGAGTGAGCGACGATGACGCACGAACGTTTCCCTTCCCTTTGAACACCGATGTTTCCCTTCGTTTTGAACACCGACGTTTCTGCCGGTCGAGGGTTGCGGGCAAGAGGGTGAGAGCGACGATGACGCATGGACGTTTCCTTTTGAACACCGATATTTTCCTTCCTTTTAGCACCAACGTCTTCCTTCCTTTTAACAGCGACGACGCACGGAGGGGCGTTTCCTTCCTTTTAACAGCGACGACGCACGGAGGGGCGTTTCCCACGACGTACGAAGCTAATGTCGCACGATTTGACGGTCTTAGTTTCTTTCTTTTTAGTTAATGAGAGATTTATATTTCTGATGTCTGCGAGTCCTGGCCGGGCCACGGGAGTGGTGCATGAGTGGAAGAGTCTTGGACGGCCACGGGGAATAGATTCCTAATTTGATCGTTGACGTTCCATGGCACGAGGCTGAGCTGTAGTCTTACATGTAATCTTGGAGTTTGATCTATTTAAATTAGTATCAACATAGTCTTACATGTAATCTTAGTTGAGTAGGAGTCTTACTTACATCTTACGCGGAAATTTTGCCTTCCCACATCTTTTTACACACGTTTGGTACGTTGGGTTTAAGGAAAGTGTCGCCTCTCTGGATGTCATGTCCGTGACTTTTATGTATTTTTTCTTTCCTAATGAGTGATGAAGTAACTATACTTTTTATTATAGAATTAAGATATAATAAATAAAATATTACGGGTCTTTTAAACGTGGACCTTTACTTATAATAAACAAATATTTCTATTATTATGTTCAAAAAATATATTTATATTACTAAGTTGTTTGTTTTAATTAAGAATAAATTATTATTTATAATTTTTTGTGACTTCTTGCCTTTCATTATCAGCCGGCCGAGGCCTTGACATCGATCGAGTCATACACGCATGTCAATCAAATCACACCTCCGAACGATACGAACTAGACACCTGCCTAGCTAAGCATTGTGTAACCTTATTACAATTTCTACTATTGTGAGAAAGAAAATTCATGAAAGGCAAGACTTATCTCCTCCATCTCCTTCAGAATAGGATCAAGCATAGAACGTTGCATATCCTTCCTCTTCCACAGCCGCACAACCTAAAGACAATCAAATTCCAGCTGCACTCTCCGTAGCCCCAACTGCATAGCCTATTTAAGGCCATCCCAGCATGCCAAAGCCTCCATGGTACATGCATCAAGGCCTCGCTCATACCAGAGTGCCTCTGTCGCTTGGACCGCTCCCTGATGACATATGATGTTGCACCCTCTTTGCTATCTTCCGAGAATGCTGCGTCCGTGTTAACCTTCGACCATCCCTCCTCCGGCCGTCTCCATTTAGGGATTTCCTTCTCCAGCTTTTGCTGAAGAGGTAAAATTTCCTTTTTTTCTATTTTTTTGGGTCTAGACCCTCTCTAACTAATCCGTGTAACCTTCTGACACAGTGCAACAGAATTGTAACAGATATGAAAAATCAACGAAGAAAACAAAACAAATTGTATGAGGACTCCAACATAGCATGTCTTCCACCTCCTGGTTGCCTCCGTCCGTCCCCCACATGGCCACCTCTCATCTTCCGCCCACACCGAAACACGCATTGCGCAGGGAACAAATCGGTTTTCACCGGCACGTGGACGATGCTCTCCGGTAAAAAGAAAACGTTGCTAGCACGTGGACCGAATCGGTTTGCTCTACCAAGGAACGTGCTCCGCCTCGCTCCTCAATTGGATTCATTGTTAGCTTGATGATGTCACCTTGACGTCATGTCTACGCAATATACAACCTTTTTTCTTTACAGAAAAAAATTCAAATATACCATCTGAATACATATATACATGAGGACATCCTTAGCTGTCCATCACCAAATCTTGCAGTCGAAATTTAATTATTAAAGCATAACAATGTAGTGGAGAATAATGTGCATGTATTATTACCATTATGGTTACTACTACTGCTGTTTAGAGAAGACTCTTTCTTATACTCACTTCGCCCAAATAGAATCAACTTTTACAATTATCTTAAGTAAAACTATTTTAAATTTGACCATATTTTATAGAAAAAGTATAAATATTATGACACAAAATTAATATTATTGTGTCACGTTGCTGCGGATAGGAAAGAAATACGTACTCTGAATTTGAGCTGCAGTACTTAATGGTGGAAGGTGAGTTATGGAGGAAGGTGACATGATAATTTAGGTTGAATAAGTCTATTGGCCTAGAGATACTATTTTTTTTTCCTCCCGTTACAACGCACGTGGACTCCTACTCAACTAAGATTACATGTAAGACTAGGTTGATACTAATCCAAATAGATCAAACTCCAACTCGCTTAAGAAACAGGGACAGCGATCGCCGAGTTAGTTACGGGAAAATACCAAGAAAAGGTAACGGCCACAGAAACAAAAGATAAAAATAATAGGAAGGAGCTGGATAAAAAAATATGGCAGAAATAACAAGCATGATGAGTTAGCTTGGTCACGTTTTAAACAAATCTTGTTTACTAATGCAGAGGCATATTGTAGCATGATATTAACATATCCGTATATAATTCATTTGTTGCAATGCACCGACAATTTTTTTCTAATAATATCTGTACCCTAATATGAGACAAAATTTCTCTCCAATAATTTTCTTTTGTGTCTCACCTTCCTCTAATTACCTGGGCAGCAGAGAGCATGTTTCACCCCGCCTTTTTTTTAACTTTCCACACTCATGCCCTCGATGTCTCGTAGGTGACATAGAACTCATGATCCATACATATATACTCCCTCCATGTTGGTAAAAGAAGTCGTTTTGGACAAGGTTTGGGTCAAACATTGGGAATATAAATCATGAATAACTTTTAAGTTGTTAAGTTTAGAAATGTGAAAACAATATGAATAGATTTGTCTTGAAATATACTTTCATAAAAATATACATATATTACTTTTAAATAAATATTTTTATAGAAAAATGAAGTCAAAGTTATGCTTTGGAGACCGTGTCATTTTCTAAAACGACTTCTTTTACCAACGTGGAGGGAGTACGAGTTAAAACAACTCGTGTCTAAGCACAGTGTATACGGAGTCCGATTCCAATACGTATTGGATCATCCCTACGTATCTCGTCTATAAGCTAGACTCATGACCCGCGCTTATATGAGTTAGAACAACTCAAATCTAACGATAATACAAAGTCCGATTTCTATATGTATATTGGGTCTTCTCACCCTGACTTTGATTTCTCTCCCCCTAATTTTAGTCCGGTGCCTTCTTCTTTATTAAAGAGACAAAATTTGTCTCCTTAATTTTTTGTCCGGCCCATCCATGCGTATCCAACTCAACCTTCCGTATTCTTCTCCGTGTCCATTTGCATTACGTTTCGCTACGACTTGTTTCTATTTATCGTGCGTGTTTTGGCTCGCTATCGTCATCGAAGTCCGTAGGTATTTTCGATTTGTTATATCCGCCGGATCCATCGTAATCCTTGCTCCTCGATCTGACACGCACAACTCCTAGGCTTTCTAGCCCGTTGCGTTGACAGCTCAAAGGAAAACTGTTGACCTGTTGTTGCCTCTGGCCAGCGTATCCAAAAGGCAAAAGTTGCGAGCCGTAGGATCAATCAAAGCAACTATACTATTGGACGAATTTCGCTATGTGCACACGATTGATTTGATAAATTTGGAATGTGTACAGGAGACACATACAGGAGATATTTTTGTTGTCATTTGCATTCTATTTTGGTCTTGAAAAAATCTTTGGCTACAAAAAGGACACAACATGGTTTTCTAACAATTATTTAGTCTACCGATGTTTATGATGTTTTTTTAGGGGTGTTCTCAAAAGCGTGAATATTTCAGATCTAGATTTTTTGGCAATATGATCAGGAAAAAAAAGAAGTATAGGTTAGTCAAATGGCCTATTCTCTGCCAGCCAAAAGACCAAGGTGGAATGAGAATTATGAATTTAGAGCTGCAAAATAGGTATCTGTTGAGTAAATGGTTGTTTAAGTTATGTAATGAAGAAGACATGTGGTAGGATTTAATTAAACTAAAAACAAAAAAAGAGGTAAAATTTCTCTCCACTTATTATTTTATCTGGTCATCCCTTAACTAACTTCTAAATGTGGAAAAAGCACCTATAGTCCTTCTCTTTATAAAACTACTAGGAATCCTAATCCAAATAGATATCTCCGATTTATATAACTATTGCCAACTTTAATAAAATATTAAAATCAAATATTTTTGTGAATCTTTAAAAGAAGCCACGGAACATCATATCTAACTCCATCGACATCAAACAATATGAAAACTAAAGTTATGATATACTTATGAGTAAATATATACTTATGCCTTAAAACAAAAAAAACATATCAAGATTTATATTTTAATTCAATACATAATAATAAGACAGTTGTCATACTATTGCCAATATTAACTTATATTATGAATTTCATAGTCATCATAAAATAAATTACAACTTTTAAATTTTTTATAAAGGATAAAAAGTAAATAGATACGTCCTTATTTATATTAGCAAGACTATTCGTTTGTGATTGGTGCAACAATCACGAACAACATCAAAAGTAGCACCTATTGTAGTCGTTGCAGCCGTGCAACAAGCTAAAGCGAACAAGTCGAGTATTTGATAGTTTTTATTATTTCCCGTTGCAACGCACGGGCATAGGCGCAAAGACGAGGCGGAGCGTAGGCGCAGGCGCAGGCCGCGACGGCGAGACGTCATCAGAGCGCGCCTCGCCGCTGTTGGAACACAGTCACGAGATGCAATGGCGAGGAGCCGTCGGAGTGCAGGAACGGGCCATTTCAGCGAGGCAGAGTGCGGATGCCGGCACGGCTGCCGTGCAGGACCCCATGCATTGTGGCTCCTCCAGTCCTCCGTGCGTGCGGGCGGGCACGGGCACGCCGGGGCGAGCTGGAGGCGAGAGAGGCGATGGAAAGGATATACGATTTCTGCGAACTCAAGGAAGAGGAATAGCACACGGGTGGTGGAGGAGTGCATCCGTGTCAAAGATAAGGAGGAGAGAGAATGAAGGGAAAAGAAATAAGTAGAAAAAAAATAAAGTAACAAAAAAATTTAAGCAGACTACGAACCTCAGTTGTGCTCCTGAGCAGCTTTAAAGCCAAACAAGCCCAATAATAGACTGGCCCATACCTGTTTCTACTGTTTTGTTCCAAGCCTAATTCTTCTATTTTTTATAAATTATTTCCAAAAGAATTTATTTTTTTATAAAAGATAATAAGATGAAAACAAACATAAATGTCCTCCTGCCTCTAATCTAAATTCATAAGTTACAAAGTATAAAATTATATGATTTCGTTCACATTTTACATGACTGTCTACACATGAATATTGTGAACATAGATTGTATATATGCAAATAGATATAGTTGACCAACAATTAAGAGCAAATATAAAAACAGTCTCGGACCATGTTTAATTGTTTATTTCTTAAAAATAATGTTTAATTGTTTACTGGACTTGAACATGTGAGTGTTTTTCCTCCTGTTGCAACGCACAGGCATTTTTGCTAGTGATACTTAATTAGTAACATAAACATTAACATTCTAGTATATAAATTTGGTTAAACTTACGTTATTTGACTCGTGACAAAACTAAGCCATTCTGGCCAGATGGCCCTAGCATCGCCACGTCCATGCTCGATGGCGACTCAAATTCTCGCTGCATGTGTCTGGCGTGCGGACCGTTCTGGCACCTTGGACGACAAGCAGTCCATGCCCAAGCACTTCAATTGGGTTCTGGCACAGAATCTCCAGCAACGACGACATAGTGGTGTGACAAAGAACACTGGTCATCTTGGTGAAGAAAGGTGATGGCCGACATGCGCTGATCAACAAGGGTTTCGGGACGGCAGGAACTCCTCCTCAGATCCCAACCGTCCGAGCAATGCACAGTAGCACTGGTGTAAACAGCGGAGGTGGAGTCAGAGCTCGCACATGTTGGTGAAGTTGCTATACGGTATCTGGACTCGGCACTCACGACAGCAGCGGAACCCGTGGAGCATCTCAATTGGTGAGACTTGACTATGGAATGAATCGGCGGCGAGATCCTCTTCCTCCGATTGAACAACATAATGGTGTGCGCTTGGTAATGCGGCAATGACTGTTGTAGTAAACAAATTTATGGGTTGCAAGCATATGCGAGTTCAATTCTAGAAACATAAGCTAATCCAGATGAAGAACGAGTTGAGCAGGTACGACATAGGTGCTCCATTTTAGTTTTGATCTGGAGTTTTTTTATTTTGTTAGTAAGTTTGATTATTTCCTGCCTTCTTATTTTAGTTGATTTTCTAACTTCCATATATGCGGCACGCATACGGAGTCCGGCCATGCAAAAGGACACTGAGGTATTTTAAAATAAAAAATAAGTTCACATATGAATCTTAACTTAATTTTTAATATTATATATCTTATTACCATGGAGAGATTTTTTAATTTTTTTTGTTTTTTATTTTGCCGTGCTTTTTTTTTTTGTTTTGGACCTGCCACATATTTTTTTTTTGGTTTCGTTTTTCCTCTTCAGAGCACGGAAATAAAAGACAAAAGCAGATCACGTGATTGGAAAATTAAAGGAAAGCGGAGGCTTTGCATGCACATGATTCATTGGAGGAAAGCAAATTGATTAATGTATCTTGGTTGATGACGTAGTGAAGATGCAAGCAAGGGAACATAATAAAAGGAAATATATATGCACATGCGTGCATGTGCAGATTATATTTGGCCGGTCGAGCAAGAAGCAACCATGCCTTTTGGACTCGTGTGCATGAGTGGAAGAGTCTTGGACGGCCACGGGGAATAGATTCCTAATTTGATCGTTGACGTTCCATGGCACGAGGCTGAGCCGTAGTCTTACATGTAATCTTGGAGTTTGATCTATTTAAATTAGTATCAACATAGTCTTACATGTAATCTTAGTTGAGTAGGAGTCTTACTTACATCTTACGCGGAAATTTTGCCTCTTTATTATTAGGTATATCAGCGAAAATTTTGCCTCTTTATTATTAGGTATAGATATAGATATACCTAATAATAAAGAGGCAAAATTTCCGCGTAAGATATAAGTAAGACTCCTACTCAATTAAGATTACATGTATTTCCAACGTGTGAGATGTAAGATGTAAGACTCCTACTCAACCAAGATTACTTGTAATGCCTCTTTATTATAAATATTGATATAAAATAATAATGACCTGCTATACGTGACGTGGGTGGGGGTGGGTGGGCGGGGGAGATCAAAGAAATTCACGTACGTACACTACTACGTACACATACAGGCACGCACGTTGTATGTACGGCAATTAATAAGCTGCCAATATAATTAATGCAAGCACTGTTGTTTGTCGATCGATCCATCCATCCAGATCGGCAGCTAGCGTGTGTACATACGTATGTCGAGCGATCGAGGTCGTGGTACCTAGCTAGCTAGCTTGCCCTTGGGTAGCTATATACTAGACGGTTGCTTCGATTCGTTCGTTGTTTCTAGCTAGGCTGGGCCACCAGGGCACGTAGCATATACGTATGTATGAGAAACTAATACATACACCCCCAAAGGAAAGGAAGAGGAGAAGAACGAATACTTTACATACACTATCTCTATACATTACATACACGTGTACTAACCTACGTACCAAAGGAAAGGAAGGAAATAATAATTAAATGATGCAAGCATGCATGATATAGCGCGCGATCGAGTACGTACAATACGTGAAGGAAAGAATTAAGAAGAGGAGAAGAATCTACTACCGTTTGGTCGGTCGGTCAGTGATCTAGGCCGGAGAGCGATGGAGGCAAACTCGACGCAAAAATTTCCACCGTGATTTTTTTACCTGTAAGATGTATATAATAATACTTTCAATTGTTATCAGTACTAGCTTATAAAACTTTGTGACATGGATCTACAATGAATCTTGATAGAACTATAGCCCTTTTACATTAAAATCAATTCAATAATTTATGATTCCTCCTCAAAAAAATTTCACCCCGTCATATCAGATGTTTGGACACATACATGGAGTACTAAATGTAGACGAAAAAAACTAATTGCATAGTTTGTTTAGAAAAACCATGAGACGAATCTTTTAAGCCTAATTAGTCCATGATTAGCCATAATTGCTACAGTGACACACATGTGCTAATGATAGATTAAGTAGGCTTAATAAATTCGTCTCGCAGTTTCCAGGCGAGTTATGTAATTACTTTTTTTATTAGTATCCGAACACCCCTTCCGACATCCCATTAAACATCCGATGTGACACCCAAAATTTTTTCACCCACCAACTAAACACCCCCCATATTTTAAACTAAAGTGGTTTAGATATAATAATGGATTTAAAAATTTAAGTTTAGTTCCCGTTACAACGCACGGACATTTTTCCTAGTTAATTTAAAAATTTTAAAAATTAACAGCTTAGATTTATTTGTGTTACAAGTAAAGGGGTACCATAGCATTGTCAATCTAAGGTATGTACATGTCGTCTACGATGCGGTTTAGAGAAGGATTGGAATCGGTGTTCCGGTGGGAGTTGGTCGCCTGTCTCCTCACAGATAGCTATTGCAAACTAACACGTGACGGTCGCGTGCTTGCGACACCGCACGATTGTCGGGCCGGCGTCACCGTCTTCGCCAGAGGCGGGTTAGGGTTTAGCCGTCTCCCTCAGCTCTAGATCTCATCGGCAAGTTGCCCCGACTGTGGGTGGACAGGGCGGCAAGGCGGTTAGGCAGCGGAGTGCCGGGGCATCCTAGAGTCCGATCAATCGGACGGTAGCAACCGTCTGGCCAATTTCCCTCCAAACCCCGCGCTAGCAAGGCTGCAATGTGCGAGTGTGCGGGACCCGCGCCGGCAAGGCTGCAACGCGCGAACACGCGGGGAGCAGGCGCGCAGGAAGAGGGACCGAGTAGAATACGGATAGATTATTTTATCCATTTCATTGATTTGCGTGCGACACAAATTAAAAAAAGTCATAACTACTAAACTGAGTATCCAAATTAAATTTCGATTGCACCATTGTGTTTCTTATAATAAATGCTTCAAAACAATACCCCACATGAATATATTTAGATAAAATTCATTAACGACATTAATTTCATAAAGATAGAACACTTTCTTTTATTGAGCAGAGGTGATGGCCTAGGTTCAGAGAACAACGTTCTGTCTTCGTAAGAAAAATGTTCTCTTTTTAGAAGAACAGTATTCTAGTTTTAATTTCATGAAATTGGTATTATAATATACATAAAAATAAATACATAACATAAATAAAAAATAATAAAATCTAGAGCAAAGCATAAGTAAAAAATAAAAACATGTAATAGAAAAAAATTAAAAGAACATCACATGGATAATTTTCAAAACATCCTAAAATATACTATAGAACATCGCATTTATGCTAAGTGAACATCACTAAATACACCATAGAACATCACTGGATACATTATAATTTCGTAGTTGATGACTTTTTAATTTGAAATCATCTTGTGGGCCATATCGGGCAAATAGGCCTGTCGGCCGCCCACTGGCCGACAGTCCTAAATGACCTCGGAAGGAGAAACTCTCAAAATGAAAGTTGTAGATCATAAAAAGTTATGAAACTTTGCAGTTGACAATTTTTTCATTTAAAATCGTTTAGGGCGTCAAACAATCAATTTATGCTCAGTTTAGTATAATATGTGGGGAACCAAAATCCATTATAAGCACATGTGAGCACGAGGTGCAGTGATAGAGGAGGCTACGCGCGAGAGGGGGGGGGCCGCGGGCTCGAATCCTCGCAGCCGCAAAGCGCATGATTTTCACGCGAAAAGTGTCACGACTTCGTAGTTGACAACTTTTTAATTTGAAATCGTCTTGTGGGCCATATCGGGCAAATAGGCCGGTCGGTGGCCGACAGGTCCTAAATGACCTCGGACGGAGAAACTACCAAAATGAAAGTTGTAGAACCCTAAAATTTATGAAACTTCATAGTTGACGACTTTTTGATTTGAAATCATCTTGTGGGCCATATCGGGTAAATAGTCCTGTCGGCCGCCCATTGGCCGACAGGTCCTAAATGACCTCGGATGAAGAAACTACCAAAATGAAAGTTGTAGATCCCGAAAAGTTATGAAACTTCACAGTTGACAACTTTTTCATTTAAAATCGTTTAGGGCGTCAAACAATCAATTTATGCTCAGTCTAGTATAATATGTGGGAAACCAAAATCCATTGTAGGCACATGTAAGCACGAGGTGCAGTGATAGAGGAGGCTACGCGCGAGGGGAGGCCGTGGGTTCGAATCCTCGCAGCCGCAAAGCACATGATTTTTGAGCCAAAAGTGCCGCGACTTCGTAGTTGACAACTTTTTGATTTGAAATCGTCTTTTGGGTTATATCGGTTAAATAGGCCGGTCCGTGGCCGACAGATCCTAAATGACCTCAGAAGGAGAAACTACCAAAATAAAAGGTGTAGATCCCTAAAATTGATGAAACTTCATAGTTGACGACTTTTTGATTTGAAATCATCTTGTGGGCCATATCGGGCAAATAGGCCTGTCGGCCGCCCACTGGCCCACAGGTCCTCAATGACATCGGATGGAGAAACTACCAAAATAAAAGTTGTAGATCTCGAAAAGTTATGAGACTTTGCAGTTGACAACTTTTTCGTTTAAAAATCGTTTAGGGCATCAAACAATCAATTTATGTTCAGTTTAGTATAATATGCGGGGAACCAAAATCCATTATAGGCACATGTGAGCACAAGGTGCAGTGATAGAGGAGGCTACGCGCGAGGGGGGCATGGGTTCGAATCCTCGCAACCGCAAAGCGCGTGATTTTCACACGAAAAGTGTCGCGACTTCGTAGTTGACAACTTTTTAATTTGAAATCGTCTTGTGGGCCATACCGGGCAAATAGGCCGGTCGGTGGCCGACAGGTTCTAAATGACCTCGGACGGAGAAACTACCAAAATAAAAGCTGTAGATCCCTAAAATTTATGAAACTTTGTATTTGACGACTTTTTGATTTGAAATCATCTTGTGGGCCATATCGGGCAAATAGGCCTGTCGGACGCCCACTGGCCGACAGGTCATAAATTACCTCGGATGGAGAAACTACCAAAATGAAAGTTGTAGATCTCGAAAAGTTATGAGACTTTGCAGTTGACAACTTTTTCATCTGAAATCGTTTAGGGCGTCAAACAATCAATTTATGTTCAGTTTAGTATAATATGTGGGGAACCAAAATCCATTATAGGCACATGTGAGCACGAGGTGCAGTGATAGAGGAGGCTACGCGCGAGGGGGGCCGCGGGTTCGAATCCTCGCAGCCGCAAAGCGCGTGATTTTCACGCGAAAAGTGTCGGGACTTCGTAGTTGACAGCGTTTTAATTGGAAATCGTCTTGTGGGCTATATCGGGCAAATAGGCCGGTCGGTGGCCGACAGGTCCTAAATGACCTCGGACGGAGAAACTACCAAAATGAAAGCTGTAGATCCCTAAAATTTACGAAACTTCGTAGTTGACGACTTTTTGATTTGAAATCATCTTGTGGACCATATCGGGCAAATAGGCCTGTCGGCCGCCCACTGGCCGACAGAACCTAAATGACCTCGGATGGAGAAACTACCAAAATGAAAGTTGTAGATCTCGAAAAGTTATGAGACTTTGCAGTTGACAACTTTTTCATCTGAAATCGTTTAGGGCGTCAAACAATCAAGTTATGTTCCGTTTAGTATAATATGTGGGGAACCAAAATCCGTTATAGGCACATGTGAGCACGAGGTGCAGTGATAGAGGAGGCTACGCGCGAGGGGGGCCGCGGGTTCTAATCCTCGCAGCCGCAAAGCGCGTGATTTTCACGCGAAAAGTGTTGCGACCTCATATTTGACAACTTTTTAATTTGTAATCGTCTTGTGGGCCATATCGGGTAAATAGGCCGGTCGGTGGCCGACAGGTCCTAAATGACATTGGACGGAGAAACTACCAAAATGAAAGCTGTAGATCCCTAAAATTTATGAAACTTCGTAGTTGATGACTTTTTGATTTGAAATCATCTTTTGGGCCATATCGGACAAATAGGCCTATCAGCCGCCCACTGGCCCACAGGTCCTAAATGACCTCGGATGGAGAAACTACCAAAATGAAAGTGGTAGATCTCGAAAAGTTATGAGACTTTGCAGTTGACAACCTTTTCATCTGAAATCATTTAGGGCGTCAAACAATCAATTTATTTTTAGTTTACTATAATATGTGGGGAACCAAAATCCATTATAGGCACATGTGAGCACGAGGTGTAGTGATAGAGGGGGCTACGCGCGAGGGGGGGCGCGGGTTCGAATCCTCGCAACCGCAAAGCGCTTGATTTTCACACGAATAGTGTCGCGACTTCGTAGTTGACAACTTTTTAATTTGAAATCGTCTTGTGGGCCATATCAGGCAAATAGGCCGGTCGGTGGCCGACAGGTACTAAATGACCTCGGATGGAGAAACTACCAAAATGAAAGCTGTAGATCCCTAAAATTTATGAAACTTCGTAGCTGACGACTTTTTTATTTGAAATCATCTTGTGGACCATATCGGGCAAATAGGCCTGTCGGTCACCCACTAGCCGACATGTCCTAAATAACCTCGGATGGAGAAACTACCAAAATGAAAGTTGTAGATCTCGAAAAGTTATGAAACTTTGCAGTTGACAACTTTTTCATTTGAGATCGTTTAGGGCGTCAAACAATCAATTTATGCTCAGTTTAGTATAAAATGTGGGGATCCAAAATCCATTATTGGCACATATGAGCACGAGGTGCAGTGATAGAGGAGGCTACGTGCGAGGGTTCGAATCCTCGCAGCTGCAAAGCGCATGATTTTCACGTGAAAAGTGTCGCGACTTCGTAGTTGACAACTTTTTAAACTTAAATCGTCTTGTGGGCCATATCGGGCAAATAGGCCGGTCGGTGGCCGACAGGTCCTAAATGACCTCAGACGGAGAAACTACGAAAATGAAAGCTATAGATACCTAAAATCTATGAAACTTCATAGTTGACGACTTTTTGATTTGAAATCGTCTTGTGGACCATATCGGGCAAATAGGCCTGTCGGCCGCCCACTGGCCGACAGGTCCTAAATGACCTCGGATGGAGAAACTACCAAAATGAAAGTTGTAGATCCCAAAAAGTTATGAAACTTTGCGGTTGACAACTTTTTCATTTGAAATCATTTAAGGCATCAAACAATCAATTTGTGTTCAGTTCAGTATTATATGTGGCGAACCAAGATCCATTATAGGCACATGTGAGCACGAGGTGCGGTGATAGAGGAGGCTACGCACGAGGAGGGGCGCGGGTTCGAATCCTCGCAGCCGCAAAGCGCGTGATTTTCACGTGAAAAGTGTCGCGACTTCGTAGTTGACAACTTTTTAATTTGAAATCGTCATGTGGGCCATATCGGGCAAATAGGCCGGTCGGTGGCCAACAGGTCCTAAATGACCTCGGATGGAGAAACTACCAAAATGAAAGCTGTAGATCCCTAAAATTTATGAAACTTCGTAGCTGACGACTTTTTTATTTGAAATCATCTTGTGGGCCATATCGGGCAAATAGGCCGGTCGGTGGCCAACAGGTCCTAAATGACCTCGGATGGAGAAACTACCAAAATGAAAGCTGTAGATCCCTAAAATTTATGAAACTTCGTAGTTGACGACTTTTTGATTTGAAATCATCTTGTGGGCCATATCTGGCAAATAGGCCTGTCGGCCGCCCACTGGCCGACAGGTCCTAAATGACCTCGGATGGAGAAACTACCAAAATAAAAGTTGTAGATCTCGAAAAGTTATGAAACTTTGCAGTTGATAACTTTTTCATTTGAAATCATTTAGGGCATCAAACAATCAATTTATTTTCAGTTTAGTATAATATGTGGGGAACCAAAATCCATTATAGGCACATGTGAGCACGAGGTGTAGTGATAGAGGGGGCTACGCGCGAGGGGGGGCCACGGGTTCGAATCCTCGCAGCCGCAAAGCGCGTGATTTTCACGCGAAAAGTGTCGCGACTTCGTAGTTGACAACTTTTTAATTTGAAATCGTCTTGTGGGCCATATCGGGCAAATAGGCCGGTCGGTGGCCGACAGGTCCTAAATGACCTCGGACGGAGAAACTACCAAAATGAAAGTTGTAGATCCCTAAAATTTATGAAACTTCGTAGCTGACGACTTTTTTATTTGAAATCATCTTGTGGGCCATATCGGGCAAATAGGCCTGTCGGTCGTCCACTGGCCGACAGGTCCTAAATGACTTCGGATGGAGAAACTACCAAAATGAAAGTTGTAGATCTCGAAAAGTTATGAAACTTTGCAGTTGACAAATTTTTCATTTGAGATCGTTTAAGGCGTCAAACAATCAATTTATGCTCAGTTTAGTATAATATGTGGGGAACCAAAATCCATTATAGGCACATGTGAGCATGAGGTGCAGTGATAGAGGAGGCTACGCGCGAGGGAGGGCGATGGTTACAATCCTCGCAGCTGCAAAGCGCGTGATTTTCACATGAAAAGTGTCGCGACTTCGTAGTTGACAACTTTTTAAACTTAAATCGTCTTGTGGGCCATATCGGGCAGATAGGCCGGTCGGTGGCCGACAGGTCCTAAATGACCTCAGACGGAGAAACTACGAAAATGAAAGCTATAGATACCTAAAATCTATGAAACTTCGTAATTGACGACTTTTTGATGTGAAATCGTCTTGTGGGCCATATCGGGCAAATAGGTCTGTCGGCCGCCCACTGGCCGACAGGTCCTAAATGACCTCGGATGGAGAAACTACCAAAATGAAAGTTGTAGATCTCGAAATGTTATGAAACTTTGCAGTTGACAACTTTTTCATTTGAAATAATTTAAGGCGTCAAACAATCAATTTATGTTCAGTTCAGTATAATATGCGGGGAACCAAGATCCATTATAGGCACATGTGAGCACGAGGTGCGGTGATAGAGGAGACTACGCGCGATGTGGGGCCGCGGGTTTGAATCCTCGCAGCCACAAAGCTCGTGATTTTCACGCGAAAAGTGTCGGGACTTCGTAGTTGACAGCTTTTTAATTTGAAATCGTCTTGTGGACTGTATCAGGCAAATAGGCCGGTCGGTGGCCGACAGGTCCGAAATGACCTTGGACGGAGAAACTACCAAAATGAAAGCTGTAGATCCCTAAAATTTATGAAACTTCGTAGTTGATGACTTTTTGATTTGAAATCATCTTGTGGGTCATATCGGGCAAATAGGCCTGTCGGCCGCCCACTGGCCGACAAAACCTAAATGACCTCGGATGGAGAAACTACCAAAATAAAAGTTGTAGATCTCGAAAAGTTATGAGACTTTGCAGTTGACAACTTTTTCATCTGAAATCGTTTAGGGCGTCAAACAACCAATTTATGCTCAGTTTAGTATAATATGTGGGGAACCAAGATCCATTATAGGCACATGTGAGCACGAGGTGCAGTGATAGAGGAGGCTACGCGCGAGGGGGGGCCGCGGGTTCGAATCCTCGCAGCCGCAAAGCGCATGATTTTCGCGCGAAAAGTGTCGCGACTTCGTAGTTGACAACTTTTTAATTTGAAATCGTCTTGTGGGCCATATCGGGCAAATAGGCCGGTCGGTGGCCGACGGGTCCTAAATGACCTCAGATGGAGAAACTACGAAAATGAAAGCTATAGATACCTAAAATCTATGAAACTTCGTAGTTGACGACTTTTTGATTTGTAATCGTCTTGTGGGCCATATCGGGCAAATAGGCCTGTCGGCCGCCCACTGGCCGATAGGTCCTAAATGACCTCGGATGAAGAAACTACCAAAATGAAAGTTGTAGATCTCGAAAAGTTATGAAACTTTGCAGTTGACAACTTTTTCATTTGAAATCGTTTAGGGCGTCAAACAACCAATTTATGCTCAGTTTAGTATAATATGTGGGGAACCAAGATCCATTATAGGCACGTGTGAGCACGAGGTGCAGTGATAGAGGAGGCTACGCGTGAGGGGGGGCTGCGGGCTCGAATCCTCGCAGCCGCAAAGCGCATGATTTTCACGCGAAAAGTGTCGCGACTTCATAGTTGACAACTTTTTAATTTGAAATCGTCTTGTGGGTCATATCGGGCAAATAGGCTGGTCGGTGGCCGACAGGTCCTAAATGACCTCGGACGGAGAAACTACCAAAATGAAAGCTGTAGATCCCTAAAATTTATGAAACTTTGTAGTTGACGACTTTTTGATTTGAAATCATCTTGTGGGCCATATCGGGCAAATAGGCCTATCGGCCGCCCACTCACCGACAGGTCCTAAATAACCTCGGATGGAGAAACTACCAAAATGAAAGTTGTAGATCTCGAAAAGTTATGAAACTTTCCAGTTGACAACTTTTTCATTTGAAATCGTTTAGGGCGTCAAACAATCAATTTATTTTTAGTTTAGTATAATATATGGGGAACCAAAATCCATTATAGGCACATGTGAGCACGAGGTGCAATGATAGAGGAGGCTACGTGCGAGGGGGGGCCCGGGTTCGAATCCTCGCAGCTGCAAAGCGCGTGATTTTCACACGAAAAGTGTCGCGACTTCGTAGTTGACAACTTTTTAAACTTAAATCGTCTTGTGGGCCATATCGGGCAGATAGGCCGGTCGGTGGCCGACAGGTCCTAAATGACCTCAGACGGAGAAACTACGAAAATGAAAGCTATAGATACCTAAAATCCATGAAACTTCGTAATTGACGACTTTTTGATGTGAAATCGTCTTGTGGGCCATATCGGGCAAATAGGCCTGTCGGCCGCCCACTGGCCGACAGGTCCTAAATGACATCGGATGGAGAAACTACCAAAATGAAAGTTGTAGATCTCGAAATGTTATGAAACTTTGCAGTTGACAACTTTTTCATTTGAAATCGTTTAGGGCGTCAAACAACCAATTTATGCTCAGTTTAGTATAATATGTGGGGAACTAAAATAAATTATAGGCACATGTGAGCACGAGGTGCAGTGATAGAGGAGGCTACGCGCGAGGGGGGCGCGGGTTCTAATGCTCGCAGCCGCAAAGCGTGTGATTTTCACACGAAAAATGTCGCGACCTCGTATTTGACAACTTTTTAATTTGAAATCGTCTTGTGGGCCATATCCGGCAAATAGGTCGGTCGGTGGCCGACGGTCCTAAATGACCTCGGACGGAGAAACTACCAAAATGAAAGTTGTAGATCCCTAAAATTTATCAAACTTCGTAGTTGACGACTTTTTGATTTGAAATCATCTTGTGGGCCATATCTGGCAAATAGGCCTGTCGGCCGCCCACTGGCCGACAGGTCCTAAATGACCTCGGATGGAGAAACTACCAAAATGAAAGTTGTAGATCTCAAAAAGTTATGAAACTTTGCAGTTGACAACTTTTTCATTTGAAATCATTTAGGGCATCAAACAATCAATTTATTTTCAGTTTAGTATAATATGTGGGGAACCAAAGTCCATTATAGGCACATGTGAGCACGAGGTGTAGTGATAGAGGGGGCTACGCGCGAGGGGGGGCCACGGGTTCGAATCCTCGCAGCCGCAAAGCGCGTGATTTTCACGCGAAAAGTGTCGCGACTTCGTAGTTGACAACTTTTTAATTTGAAATCGTCTTGTGGGCCATATCGGGGAAATAGGCCGGTCGGTGGCCGACAGGTCCTAAATTACCTCGGACGGAGAAACTACCAAAATGAAAGCTGTAGATCCCTAAAATTTATGAAACTTCGTAGCTGACGACTTTTTTATTTGAAATCATCTTGTGGGCCATTTCGGGTAAATAGGCCAGTCGGTCGCCCACTGGCCGACAGGTCCTAAATCACCTCGGATGGAGAAACTACCAAAATGAAAGTTGTAGATCTCGAAAAGTTATGAAACTTTGCAGTGGACAACTTTTTCATTTGAGATCGTTTATGGCGTCAAACAATCAATTTATGCTCAGTTTAGTATAATATGTGGGGAACCAAAATCCATTATAGGCACATGTGAGCACGAGGTGCAGTGATAGAGGAGGCTACGCGCGAGGGAGGGCGAGGGTTAGAATCCTCGCAGCTGCAAAGCGCGTGATTTTCACACGAAAAGTGTCGCGACTTCGTAGTTGACAACTTTTTAAACTTAAATCGTCTTGTGGGCCATATCGGGCAGATAGGCCGGTCGGTGGCCGACAGGTCCTAAATGACCTCAGACGGAGAAACTACGAAAACGAAAGCTATAGATACCTAAAATCTATGAAACTTCGTAGTTGACGACTTTTTGATTTGAAATCGTCTCGTGGGCCATATCGGGCAAATAGGCCTGTCGGCCGCCCACTGGCCGACAGGTCCTAAATGACCTCGGATGGAGAAACTACCAAAATGAAAGTTGTAGATCGCAAAAAGTTATGAGACTTTGTAGTTGACAACTTTTTCATCTAAAATCTTTTAGGGCGTCAAATAATCAATTTATGTTCAGTTTAGTATAATATGTGGGGAACCAAGATCCATTATAGGCACATGTGAGCACGAGGTGCAGTGATAGAGGAGGCTACGCGCGAGGGGATAGGGCGCAGGTTCGAATCCTCGCAGCTACAAAGCGCATGATTTTCACACGAAAAGTGTCGCGACTTCATAGTTGACAACTTTTTAATTTGAAATCGTCTTGTGGGCCATATCAGGCAAATAGGCCAGTCGGTGGCCGACAGGTTCTAAATGACCTCAGACGAAGAAACTACCAAAATCAAAGCTGTGGATCCCTAAAATTTATGAAACTTCGTAGTTGATGACTTTTTGATTTGAAATCATCTTGTGGGCCATATCAGGCAAATAGGCCTATCGGCCGCCCACTGGCCAACAGGTCCTAAATGACCTCGGATGGAGAGACTACCAAAATGAAAGTTGTAGATCTCGAAAAGTTATGAGACTTTGCAGTTGACAACTTTTTCATTTGAAATCCTTTAGGGCATCAAACAATCAATTTATGTTCAGTTTAGTATAATATGTGGGGAACCAAGATCCATTATAGGCACATGTGAGCACGAGGTGCAGTGATAGAGGAGGCTACGCGCGAGGGGAGGGGGCGCAGGTTCGAATCCTCGCAGCCACAAAGCTTATGATTTTCACACGAAAAGTGTCGCGACTTCGTAGTTGACAACTTTTTAATTTGAAATCATCTTGTGGGCCATATCGGGCAAATAGGCCGGTCGGTGGCCGACAGGTTCTAAATGACCTCGGACGGAGAAACTACCAAAATGAAAGCTGTGGATCCCTAAAATTTATGAAACTTCGTAGTTGATGACTTTTTGATTTGAAATCATCTTGTGGGCCATATCGGGCAAATAGGCCTATCGGCTGCCCACTGGCCGACAGGTCCTAAATGACCTCGGATGGAGAAACTACAAAAATGAAAGTTGTAGATCTCGAAAAGTTATGAAACTTTGCAGTTGACAACTTTTTCGTTTGAAATCGTTTAGGGCGTCAAACAATCAATTTATTTTTAGTTTAGTATAATATGTGGGTACCCAAAATCCATTATAGGCACATGTGAGCACGAGGTGCAGTGATAGAGGAGGCTACGCGCGAGGGGGGGCGCGCGTTCGAATCCTCGCAGCCGCAAAGCGCGTGATTTTCACACGAAAAGTGTCGCGACTTCGTAGTTGACAACTTTTTAATTTGAAATCGTCATGTGGGCCATATAGGGCAAATAGGCCGGTCGGTGGCCGACAGGTCCTAAATGACCTTGGATGGAGAAACTACCAAAATAAAAGCTGTAGATCCCTAAAATTTACGAAACTTCGTAGTTGACGACTTTTTGATTTGAAATCGTCTTGTGGGCCATATCGGGCAAATAGGCCTGTCGGCCGCCCACTGGCCGACAGGTCCTAAATGACCTCGGATGAAGAAACTACCAAAATGAAAGTTGTAGATCTCGAAAAGTTATGAAACTTTGCAGTTGATAACTTTTTCATTTGAAATCGTTTAGGGCGTCAAACAACCAATTTATGCTCAGTTTAGTATAATATGTGGGGAACCAAGATCCATTATAGGCACATGTGAGCACGAGGTGCAGTGATAGAGGAGGCTACGCGCGAGGGGGGGCCGCGGGTTCGAATCCTCGCAGCCGCAAAGCGCATGATTTTCACGCGAAAAGTGTCGCGACTTCGTAGTTGACAACTTTTTAATTTGAAATCGTCTTGTGGGCCATATCGGGCAAATAGGCCGGTCGGTGGCCGACAGGTCCTAAATGACCTCAGACGGAGAAACTACGAAAATGAAAGCTATAGATACCTAAAATCTATGAAACCTCGTACTTGACGACTTTTTGATTTGAAATCGCCTTGTGGGCCATATCGGGCAAATAGGCCTGTCGGCCGCCCAGTGGCCGACAGGTCCTAAATGACCTCGGATGGAGAAACTACCAAAATGAAAGTTGTAGATCTCGAAAAGTTATGAAACTTTGCAGTTGACAACGTTTTCATTTGAAATCATTTAGGGCGTCAAACAATCAATTTATTTTCAGTTTACTATAATATGTGGGGAACCAAAATCCATTATAGGCACATGTGAGCACGAGGTGGAGTGATAGAGGGGGCTACGCGCGAGGGGGGGCACGGGTTCGAATCCTCGCAGCCGCAAAGCGCGTGATTTTCACACGAAAAGTGTCGCGACTTCGTAGTTGACAACTTTTTAATTTGAAATCGTCTTGTGGGCCATATCGGGCAGATAGGCCGGTCGGTGGCCGACAGGTCCTAAATGACCTCAGACGGAGAAACTACGAAAATGAAAGCTATAGATACCTAAAATCCATGAAACTTCGTAATTGACGACTTTTTGATGTGAAATCGTCTTGTGGGCCATATCGGGCAAATAGGCCTGTCGGCCGCCCACTGGCCGACAGGTCCTAAATGACATCGGATGGAGAAACTACCAAAATGAAAGTTGTAGATCTCGAAATGTTATGAAACTTTGCAGTTGACAACTTTTTCTTTTGAAATCGTTTAGGGCGTCAAACAACCAATTTATGCTCAGTTTAGTATAATATGTGGGGAACTAAAATAAATTATAGGCACATGTGAGCACGAGGTGCAGTGATAGAGGAGGCTACGCGCGAGGGGGGGGCGCGGGTTCTAATGCTCGCAGCCGCAAAGCGTGTGATTTTCACACGAAAAATGTCGCGACCTCGTATTTGACAACTTTTTAATTTGAAATCGTCTTGTGGGCCATATCCGGCAAATAGGTCGGTCGGTGGCCGACGGTCCTAAATGACCTCGGACGGAGAAACTACCAAAATGAAAGTTGTAGATCCCTAAAATTTATCAAACTTCGTAGTTGACGACTTTTTGATTTGAAATCATCTTGTGGGCTATATCTGGCAAATAGGCCTGTCGGCCGCCCACTGGCCGACAGGTCCTAAATGACCTCGGATGGAGAAACTACCAAAATGAAAGTTGTAGATCTCAAAAAGTTATGAAACTTTGCAGTTGACAACTTTTTCATTTGAAATCATTTAGGGCATCAAACAATCAATTTATTTTCAGTTTAGTATAATATGTGGGGAACCAAAATCCATTATAGGCACATGTGAGCACGAGGTGTAGTGATAGAGGGGGCTACGCGCGAGGGGGGGCCACGGGTTCGAATCCTCGCAGCCGCAAAGCGCGTGATTTTCACGCGAAAAGTGTCGCGACTTCGTAGTTGACAACTTTTTAATTTGAAATCGTCTTGTGGGCCATATCGGGCAAATAGGCCGGTCGGTGGCCGACAGGTCCTAAATTACCTCGGACGGAGAAACTACCAAAATGAAAGCTGTAGATCCCTAAAATTTATGAAACTTCGTAGCTGACGACTTTTTTATTTGAAATCATCTTGTGGGCCATATCGGGCAAATAGGCCAGTCGGTCGCCCACTGGCCGACAGGTCCTAAATGACCTCGGATGGAGAAACTACCAAAATGAAAGTTGTAGATCTCGAAAAGTTATGAAACTTTGCAGTGGACAACTTTTTCATTTGAGATCGTTTATGGCGTCAAACAATCAATTTATGCTCAGTTTAGTATAATATGTGGGGAACCAAAATCCATTATAGGCACATGTGAGCACGAGGTGCAGTGATAGAGGAGGCTACGCGCGAGGGAGGGCGAGGGTTAGAATCCTCGCAGCTGCAAAGCGCGTGATTTTCACACGAAAAGTGTCGCGACTTCGTAGTTGACAACTTTTTAAACTTAAATCGTCTTGTGGGCCATATCGGGCAGATAGGCCGGTCGGTGGCCGACAGGTCCTAAATGACCTCAGACGGAGAAACTACGAAAACAAAAGCTATAGATACCTAAAATCTATGAAACTTCGTAGTTGACGACTTTTTGATTTGAAATCGTCTCGTGGGCCATATCGGGCAAATAGGCCTGTCGGCCGCCCACTGGCCGACAGGTCCTAAATGACCTCGGATGGAGAAACTACCAAAATGAAAGTTGTAGACCGCAAAAAGTTATGAGACTTTGTAGTTGACAACTTTTTCATCTAAAATCTTTTAGGGCGTCAAACAATCAATTTATGTTCAGTTTAGTATAATATGTGGGGAACCAAGATCCATTATAGGCACATGTGAGCACGAGGTGCAGTGATAGAGGAGGCTACGCGCGAGGGGATAGGGCGCAGGTTCGAATCCTCGCAGCTACAAAGCGCATGATTTTCACACGAAAAGTGTCGCGACTTCATAGTTGATAACTTTTTAATTTGAAATCGTCTTGTGGGCCATATCAGGCAAATAGGCCAGTCGGTGGCCGACAGGTTCTAAATGACCTCGGACGAAGAAACTACCAAAATCAAAGCTGTGGATCCCTAAAATTTATGAAACTTCGTAGTTGACGACTTTTTGATTTGAAATCATCTTGTGGGCCATATCGGGCAAATAGGCCTATCGGCCGCCCACTGGCCAACAGGTCCTAAATGACCTCGGATGGAGAGACTACCAAAATAAAAGTTGTAGATCTCGAAAAGTTATGAGACTTTGCAGTTGACAACTTTTTCATCTGAAATCCTTTAGGGCATCAAACAATCAATTTATGTTCAGTTTAGTATAATATGTGGGGAACCAAGATCCATTATAGGCACATGTGAGCACGAGGTGCAGTGATAGAGGAGGCTACGCGCGAGGGGAGGGGGCGCAGGTTCGAATCCTCGCAGCCACAAAGCGCATGATTTTCACACGAAAAGTGTCGCGACTTCGTAGTTGACAACTTTTTAATTTGAAATCATCTTGTGGGCCATATCGGGCAAATAGGCCGGTCGGTGGCCGACAGGTTCTAAATGACCTCGAACGGAGAAACTACCAAAATGAAAGCTGTGGATCCCTAAAATTTATGAAACTTCGTAGTTGATGACTTTTTGATTTGAAATCATCTTGTGGGCCATATCGGGCAAATAGGCCTATCGGCTGCCCACTGGCCGACAGGTCCTAAATGACCTCGGATGGAGAAACTACAAAAATAAAAGTTGTAGATCTCGAAAAGTTATGAAACTTTGCAGTTGACAACTTTTTCGTTTGAAATCATTTAGGGCGTCAAACAATCAATTTATTTTTAGTTTAGTATAATATGTGGGTACCCAAAATCCATTATAGGCACATGTGAGCACGAGGTGCAGTGATAGAGGAGGCTACGCGCGAGGGGGGGCGCGCGTTCGAATCCTCGCAGCCGCAAAGCGCGTGATTTTCACACGAAAAGTGTCGCGACTTCGTAGTTGACAACTTTTTAAACTTAAATCGTCTTGTGGGCCATATCGGGCAGATAGGCCGGTCGGTGGCCGACAGGTCCTAAATGACCTCAGACGGAGAAACTACGAAAACGAAAGCTATAGATACCTAAAATCTATGAAACTTCGTAGTTGACGACTTTTTGATTTGAAATCGTCTCGTGGGCCATATCGGGCAAATAGGCCTGTCGGCCGCCCACTGGCCGACAGGTCCTAAATGACCTCGGATGGAGAAACTACCAAAATGAAAGTTGTAGACCGCAAAAAGTTATGAGACTTTGTAGTTGACAACTTTTTCATCTAAAATCTTTTAGGGCGTCAAACAATCAATTTATGTTCAGTTTAGTATAATATGTGGGGAACCAAGATCCATTATAGGCACATGTGAGCACGAGGTGCAGTGATAGAGGAGGCTACGCGCGAGGGGATAGGGCGCAGGTTCGAATCCTCGCAGCTACAAAGCGCATGATTTTCACACGAAAAGTGTCGCGACTTCATAGTTGATAACTTTTTAATTTGAAATCGTCTTGTGGGCCATATCAGGCAAATAGGCCAGTCGGTGGCCGACAGGTTCTAAATGACCTCAGACGGAGAAACTACGAAAATGAAAGCTATAGATACCTAAAATCTATGAAACCTCGTAGTTGACGACTTTTTGATTTGAAATCGCCTTGTGGGCCATATCGGGCAAATAGGCCTGTCGGCCGCCCAGTGGCCGACAGGTCCTAAATGACCTCGGATGGAGAAACTACCAAAATGAAAGTTGTAGATCTCGAAAAGTTATGAAACTTTGCAGTTGACAACGTTTTCATTTGAAATCATTTAGGGCGTCAAACAATCAATTTATTTTCAGTTTACTATAATATGTGGGGAACCAAAATCCATTATAGGCACATGTGAGCACGAGGTGGAGTGATAGAGGGGGCTACGCGCGAGGGGGGGCACGGGTTCGAATCCTCGCAGCCGCAAAGCGCGTGATTTTCACGCGAAAAGTGTTGCGACTTCATAGTTGACAACTTTTTAATTTGAAATCGTCTTGTGGGCCATATCGGGCAAATAGGCCGGTCGGTGGCCGACAGGTCCTAAATGACCTCGGACGGAGAAACTACCAAAATGAAAGCTGTAGATCCCTAAAATTTATGAAACTTCGTAGCTGACGACTTTTTTATTTGAAATCATCTTGTGGGCCATATCGGGCAAATAGGCCTGTCGGTCGCCCACTGGCCGATAGGTCCTAAATAACCTCGGATGGAGAAACTAACAAAATGAAAGTTGTAGATCTCGAAATGTAATGAAACTTTGCAGTTGACAACTTTTTCATTTGAAATCTTTTAGGGCGTCAACCAATCAATTTATTTTCAGTTTAGTATAATATGTGGGGACCCAAAATCTATTATAGGCACATGTGAGCACGAGGTGCAGTGATAGAGGAGGCTACGCGCGAGGGAGGGCGCGGGTTCGAATCCTCGCAGCCGCAAAGCGCGTGATTTTCACGCGAAAAGTGTCGCGACTTCGTAGTTGACAACTTTTTAAGTTGAAATCGTCATGTGGGCCATATCGGGCAAATAGGCCGGTCGGTGGCCGACAGGTCCTAAATGACCTCGGATGGAGAAACTACCAAAATGAAAGCTGTAGATCCCTAAAATTTATGAAACTTCGTAGTTGACGACTTTTTGATTTGAAATCGTCTTGTGGGCCATATCGGGCAAATAGGCCTGTCGGCCGCCCACTGGCCGATAGGTCCTAAATGACCTCGGATGAAGAAACTACCAAAATGAAAGTTGTAGATCTCGAAAAGTTATGAAACTTTGCAGTTGACAACTTTTTCATTTGAAATTGTTTAGGGCGTCAAACAACCAATTTATGCTCAGTTTAGTATAATATGTGGGGAACCAAGATCCATTGTAGGCACATGTGAGCACGAGGTGCAGTGATAGAGGAGGCTATGTGCGAGGGGGGCCGCGGGTTCGAATCCTCGCAGCCGCAAAGCGCATGATTTTCACACGAAAAGTGTCACGACTTCGTAGTTGACAACTTTTTAATTTGAAATCGTCTTGTGGACCATATCGGGCAAATAGGCTTGTCGGTGGCCGACAGGTCCTAAATGACCTCAGACGGAGAAACTACGAAAATGAAAGCTATAGATACCTAAAGTCTATGAAACTTCATAGTTGACGACTTTTTGATTTGAAATCGTCTTGTGGGCCATATTGGGCAAATAGGCCTGTCGGCCGCCCACTGGCCGACAGGTCCTAAATGACCTCGGATGGAGAAACTACCAAAATGAAAGTTGTTGATCTCGAAAAGTTATGAAACTTTGCAGTTGACAACTTTTTCATTTGAAATCATTTAGGGCGTCAAACAATCAATTTATGTTCAGTTCAGTATAATATGTGGGGAACCAAGATCCATTATAGGTACATGTGAGCACGAGGTGCGGTTATAGAGGAGGCTACGCGCGATGTGGGGCCACGGGTTCGAATCCTCGCAGCCACAAAGCTCGTGATTTTCACGCGAAAAGTGTCGGGACTTCGTAGTTGACAGCTTTTTAATTTGAAATCGTCTTGTGGGCTATATCGGGCAAATAGGACTGTCAGTGGCCTACAGGTCCTAAATGACCTCGGACGGAGAAACTACCAAAATGAATGTTTTAGATCCCTAAAATTTATGAAACTTTGTAGTTGACGACTTTTTGATTTGAAATCATCTTGTGGGCCATATCAGGCAAATAGGCCTGTCGGCCGCCCACTGGCCGACAGAAACTAAATGACCTCGGATGGAGAAACTACCAAAATGAAAGTTGTAGATCTCGAAAAGTTATGAAACTTTGCAATTGACAACTTTTTCATTTGAAATCATTTAGGGCATCAAACAATCAATTTATTTTCAGTTTACTATAATATGTGGGGAACCAAAATCCATTATAGGCACATGTGAGCACGAGGTGTAGTGATAGAGGGGGCTACGCGCGAGGGGGGGGCACGGGTTCGAGTCCTTGCAGCCGCAAAGCGCGTGATTTTCACGCGAAAAGTGTCGCGACTTCGTAGTTGACAACTTTTTAATTTGAAATCATCTTGTGGGCCATATCGGGCAAATAGGCTGGTCGGTAGCCGACAGGTCCTAAATGACCTCGGACGGAGAAACTACCAAAATGAAAGCTGTAGATCCCTAAAATTTATGAAACTTCGTAGCTGACGACTTTTTTATTTGAAATCATCTTGTGGGCCATATCGGGCAAATAGGCCTGTCGGTCTCCCACTGGCCGACATGTCCTAAATAACCTCGGATGGAGAAACTACCAAAATGAAAATTGTAGATCTCGAAATGTAATGAAACTTTGCAGTTGACAACTTTTTCATTTGAAATCGTTTAGGGCGTCAAACAATCAATTTATTTTCAGTTTAGTATAATATGTTGGGACCCAAAATCTATTATAGGCACATGTGAGCACGAGGTGCAGTGATAGAGGAGGCTACGCACGAGGGAGGGCGCGGGTTTGAATCCTCGCAGCCGCAAAGCGCGTGATTTTCACGCGAAAAGTGTCGCGACTTCGTAGTTGACAACTTCTTAATTTGAAATCGTCATGTGGGCCATATCGGGCAAATAGGCCGGTCGGTGGCCGACAGGTCCTAAATGACCTCGGATGGAGAAACTACCAAAATGAAAGCTGTAGATGCCTAAAATTTATGAAACTTCGTAGTTGACGACTTTTTGATTTGAAATCATCTTGTGGGCCATATCGGGCAAATAGGCGTATCGGCCGCCCACTGGCCAACAGGTCCTAAATGACCTCGGATGGAGAAACTACCAAAATGAAAGTTGTAGATCTCGAAAAGTTATGAAACTTTGCAGACAACTTTTTCGTTTGAAATCGTTTAGGGCGTCAAACAACCAATTTATGCTCAGTTTAGTATAATATGTGGGGAACCAAGATCCATTATAGGCACATGTGAGCACGAGGTGCAGTGATAGAGGAGGCTACGTGCGAGGGGGGCCGCGGGTTCGAATCCTCGCAGCCACAAAGCTCGTGATTTTCACGCGAAAAGTGTCGCGACTTCGTAGTTGACAACTTTTTAATTTGAAATCGTCTTGTGGACCATATCGGGCAAATAGGCTGGTCGGTGGCCGACAGGTCCTAAATGACCTCGGACGGAGAAACTACCAAAATGAAAGCTGTAGATCCCTAAAATTTATGAAACTTTGTAGCTGACGACTTTTTGATTTGAAATCATCTTGTGGGCCATATCAGGCAAATAGGCCTGTCGGCCGCCCACTGGCCGACAGAAACTAAATGACCTCGGATGGAGAAACTACCAAAATGAAAGTTGTAGATCTCAAAAAGTTATGCGACTTTGCAGTTGACAACTTTTTCATCTGAAATCGTTTAGGGCGTCAAACAATGAATTTATGTTCAGTTTAGTATAATATGTGGGGAACCAAGATCCATTATAGGCACATGTGAGCACGAGGTGCAGTGACAGAGGAGGCTACGCGCGAGGGGGGGCCGCGGGTTCGAATCCTCGCAGCCGCAAAGCGCATGATTTTCACGCGAAAAGTGTCGCGACTTCGTAGTTGACAACTTTTTAATTTGAAATCGTCATGTGGGCCATATCGGGCAAATAGGCCAGTCGGTGCCCGACAGGTCCTAAATGACCTCGGACGGAGAAACTACCAAAATGAATGCTGTAGATCCCTAAAATTTATGAAACTTCGTAGTTGACGACTTTTTGATTTGAAATCATCTTGTGGGCCAATCGGGCAAATAGGCCTCTCGGCCGCCCACTGGCCGACAGAAACTAAATGACCACGGATGGAGAAACTACCAAAATGAAAGTTGTAGATCTCGAAAAGTAATGAAACTTTGCAGTTGACAACTTTTTCATTTGAAATCGTTTAGGGCGTCAAACAATGAATTTATTTTCAGTTTAGTATAATATATGGGGACCCAAAATCCATTATAGGCACATGTGAGCACGAGGTGCAGTGATAGAGGAGGCTACGCGCGAGGGGGGCGCGGGTTCGAATCCTCGCAGCCGCAAAGCGCATGATTTTCACGTGAATAGTGTCGCGACTTCGTAGTTGACAACTTTTTAATTTGAAATCGTCATGTGGGCCATATCGGGCAAATAGGCCGGTCGGTGGCCGACAGGTCCTAAATGACCTCGGATGGAGAAACTACCAAAATGAAAGGTGTAGATCCCTAAAATTTATGAAACTTCGTAGTTGACGACTTTTTGATTTGAAATCGTCTTGTTGGCCATTTCGGGCAAATAGGCCTGTCGGCCGCCCACTGGCCGACAGGTCCTAAATGACCTCGGATGAAGAAACTACCAAAATGAAAGTTGTTGATCTCGAAAAGTTATGAAACTTTGCAGTTGACAACTTTTTCATTTGAAATCGTTTAGGGCGTCAAACAACAAATTTATGCTCAGTTTAGTATAATATGTGGGGAACCAAAATCCATTATAGGCACATGTGAGCACGAGGTGCAGTGATAGAGGAGGCTACGCGCTAGGGGAGGGCGCGGGTTTGAATCCTCGAAGCCGCAAAGCACATGATTTTCACGCGAAAAGTGTCGCGACTTCGTAGTTGATAACTTTTTAATTTGAAATCGTCTTGTGGGCCATATCGGGCAAATAGGTCGGTCGGTGGCCGACAGGTCCTAAATGAACTCGGACGGAGAAACTACCAAAATGAATGTTGTAGATCCCTAAAATTTATGAAACTTCATAGTTAACGACTTTTTGATTTGAAATCGTCTTGTGGGCCATATCGGGCAAATAGGCCTGTTTGCCGCCCACTGGCCGACAGAAACTAAATGACCTCGGATGGGGAAACTACCAAAATGAAAGTTGTAGATCTCGAAAAGTTATGAGACTTTGCAGTTGACAACTTTTTCATCTGAAATCGTTTAGGGCGTCAAACAATCAATTTATGCTCATTTTAATATAATATGTGGGGAACCAAGATCCATTATAGGCACATGTGAGCACGAGGTGCAGTGATAGGGGAGGCTACGTATGAGGGGGGGGCGCGGGTTCGAATCCTCGCAGCCGCAAAGCGCATGATTTTCACACGAAAAGTGTCGCGACTTCGTAGTTGACAACTTTTTAATTTGAAATCGTCTTGTGGGCCATATCAGGCAAATAGGCCGGTCGGTGGCCGACAGGTCCTAAATGACCTCGGACGGAGAAACTACCAAAACGAAAGCTGTAGATCCCTAAAATTTATGAAACTTCGTAGTTGACGACTTTTTGAATTGAAATCATCTTGTGGGCCATATCGGGCAAAATGACCTATCGGCCGCCCACTAGCCGACAGGTCCTAAATTACCTCGGATGGAGAAACTACCAAAATAAAAGTTGTAGATCTCGAAAAGTTATGAAACTTTGCAGTTGACAATTTTTTCATTTGAAATCGTTTATGGCGTCAAACAATCAATTTATTTTTAGTTTAATATAATATGTGGGGACCCAAAATCCATTATAGGCACATGTGAGCACGAGGTGCAGTGATAGAGGAGGCTACGCGCGAGGGGAGGGCGCGGGTTCGAATCCTCGCAGCCGCAAAGCGCGTGATTTTCACGCGAAAAGTGTCGCGACTTCGTAGTTGACAACTTTTTAATTTGAAATCGTCTTGTGGGCCATATCGGGCAAAATAGGCCGGTCGGTGGCCGACAGGTTCTAAATGACCTCGGACGGAGAAACTACCAAAACGAAAGCTGTAGAACCCTAAAATTTATGAAACTTCGTAGTTGACGACATTTTTTATTTGAAATCATCTTGTGGGCCATATCGGGCAAATAGGCCTATCGGCCGCCCACTGGCCGACAGGTCCTAAATGACCTCGGATGGAGAAACTACCAAAATGAAAGTTGTAGATCTCGAAAAGTTAAGAAACTTTGCAGTTGGCAACTTTTTCATTTGAAATCATTTAGGGCATCAAACAATCAATTTATTTTCAGTTTAGTATAATATGTGGGGAACCAAAATCCATTATAGGCACATGTGAGCACGAGGTGTAGTGATAGAGGGGGCTACGCGCGAGGGGGGGCCACGGGTTCGAATCCTCGCAGCCGCAAAGCGCGTGATTTTCACGCGAAAAGTGTCGCGACTTCGTAGTTGACAACTTTTTAATTTGAAATCGTCTTGTGAGCCATATCGGGCAAATAGGCCGGTCGGTGGCCGACAGGTCCTAAATGACCACGGATGGAGAAACTACCAAAACGAAAGCTGTAGAACCCTAAAATTTATGAAACTTCGTAGTTGACGACATTTTTTAATTGAAATCATCTTGTCGGCCATATCGGGCAAATAGGCCTGTCGGCCGCCCACTGGCCGACAGGTCCTAAATGACCTCGGATGGAGAAACTACCAAAATGAAAGATGTAGATCTCGAAAAGTTATGAAACTTTGCAGTTGATAACTTTTTCGTTTGAAATCGTTTAGGGCGTCAAACAACAAATTTATGCTCAGTTTAGTATAATATGAGGGGAGCCAAAATCCATTATAGGCACATGTGAGCACGAGGTGCAATGATAGAGGAGGCTACGCGTTAGGGGAGGGCGCGGGTTCGAATCCTTGAAGCCGCAAAGCACATGTTTTTCGAGCCAAAAGTGTCGCGACTTTGTAGTTGACAACTTTTTGATTTGAAATCGTCTTTCGGGTCATATCGGTTAAATAGGCCGGTCGGTGGCCGACAGGTCGTAAATTACCTTGGACGGAGAAACTACCAAAATGAAAGTTGTAGATCCCTAAAATTTATGAAACTTCGTAGTTGACGACTTTTTGGTTTGAAATCATCTTGTGGGCCATATCGGGCAAATAGGCCTATCGGCCGCCCACTGGCCGACATGTCCTAAATGACCTCGGATGGAGAAATTACCAAAATAAAATTTGTAGATCTCAAAAAGTTATGAAACTTTACAGTTGACAACTTTTTTATTTGAAATCGTTTAGGGCGTCAAACAATCAATTTATTTTTAGTTTAGTATAATATGTGGGGAACCAAAATCCATTATTGGCACATGTGAGCATGAGGTGTAGTGATAAAGGAGGCTACGCGCGAGGGGGGGCGCGGGTTCGAATCCTCGCAGCTGCAAAGCGCGTGATTTTCACGCGAAAAGTGTCATGACTTCGTAGTTGACAACTTTTTAATTTGAAATCGTCTTGTGGGCCATATCAGGCAAAATAGGCCGGTCGGTGGCTGACAGGTCCTAAATGACCTCGGACGGAGAAACTACCAAAACGAAAGCTGTAGATCCCTAAAATTTATGAAACTTCGTAGTTGACGACTTTTTGATTTGAAATCGTCTTGTGGGCCATACCGGGCAAATAGGCCTGTCGGCCGCCCACGGGCCGACAGGTCCTAAATGACCTCGCATGAAGAAACTACCAAAATGAAAGTTGTAGATCTCAAAAAGTTATGAAACTTTGTAGTTGACAACTTTTTCATTTGAAATCGTTTAGGGCGTCAAACAACAAATTTATGCTCAGTTTAGCATAATATGTGGGGAACCAAAATCCATTATTGGCACATGTGAGCATGAGGTGTAGTGATAAAGGAGGCTACGCGCGAGGGGGGGCGCGGGTTCGAATCCTCGTAGCTGCAAAGCGCGTGATTTTCACGCGAAAAGTGTCGTGACTTCGTAGTTGACAACTTTTTAATTTGAAATCGTCTTGTGGGCCATATCAGGCAAAATAGGCCGGTCGGTGGCTGACAGGTCCTAAATGACCTCGGACGGAGAAACTACCAAAACGAAAGCTGTAGATCCCTAAAATTTATGAAACTTCGTAGTTAACGACTTTTTGATTTGAAATCATCTTGTGGGCCATATCGGGCAAATAGGCCTGTCGGCCGCCCACTGGCCGACAGAAACTAAATGACCTCGGATGGAGACTACCAAAATAAAAGTTGTAGATCTCGAAAAGTTATGAAACTTTGCATTTGACAACTTTTTCATTTGAAATCGTTTGGGGCGTCAAACAATCAATTTATGTTCAGTTTAGTATAATATGTGGGGAACCAAGATCCATTATAGGCACATGTGAGCACGAGGTGCAGTGATAGGGAAGGCTACGCGTGAGGGGGGCCGCGGGTTCGAATCCATGCAGCCGCAAAGCGCATGATTTTCACGCGAAAAGTGTCGCGACTTCGTAGTTGACAACTTTTTAATTTGAAATCGTCTTGTGGGCCATATCGGGCAAATAGGCCGGTCGTTGGCCGACAGGTCCTAAATGACCTCGGACGGAGAAACTACCAAAACGAAAGCCGTAGAACCCTAAAATTTATGAAACTTCATAGTTGACGACATTTTTTATTTGAAATCATCTTGTGGGCCATATCGGGCAAATAGGCCTATCGGCCGCCCACTGGCCGACAGGTCCTAAATGACCTCGGATGGAAAAACTATCAAAATGAAAGTTATAGATCTCGCAAAGTTATGAAACTTTGCAGTTGACAACTTTTTCATTTGAAATCGCTTACGGCGTCAAACAATCATTTTTTTCAGTTTAGTATAATATGTGGGGAACCAAAATCCATTATAGGCACATGTGAGCACGAGGTACAGTGAGAGAGGAGGCTACGCGCGAGGGGGGGCGCGGGTTCGAATCCTCGCAGCCGCAAAGCGCGTGATTTTCATGCGAAAAGTGTCGCGACTTCGTAGTTGACAACTTTTTAATTTGAAATCGTCTTGTGGGCTATATCAGGCAAATAGGCCGGTCGGTGGCCGACAAGTCCTAAATGACCTCGGACGGAGAAACTACCAAAATGAAAGCTGTAGAACCCAAAACTTTATGAAACTTCGTAGTTGACGACATTTTTATTTGAAATCATCTTGTGGGCCATATCGGGCAAATAGGCCTATCGGCCGCCCACTGGCCGACAGGTCCTAAATGACCTCGGATGGAGAAACTACCAAAATAAAAGTTGTAGATCTCGAAAAGTTATGAAACTTTGTAGTTGACAACTTTTACATTTGAAATCGTTTAGGGCGTCAAACAACAAATTTATGCTCAGTTTAGTATAATATGTGGGAAACCAAAATCCATTATAGGCACATGTGAGCACGAGGTGCAGTGATAGAGGAGGCTACGCGCGAGGGGGGCACGGGTTCGAATCCTCGCAGCCGCAAAGCGTGATTTCCACGCGAAAAGTGTCGCGACTTCGTAGTTGACAACTTTTTAATTTGAAATCGTCATCTGGGCCATATCGGGCAAATAGGCCGATCGGTGGCCGACAGGTCCTAAATGATCTCGGACGGAGAAACTACCAAAATGAACGTTGTAGATCCCTAAAATTTATGAAACTTCGTAGTTGACGACTTTTTGATTTGAAATCATCTTGTTGGCCATGTCGGGCAAATAGGCCTGTCGGCTGCCCACTGGCCGACAGGTGCTAAATGACCTCGGATGGAGAAACTACCAAAATGAAAGATGTAGATCTCGAAAAGTTATGAAACTTTGCTGTTGACAACGTTTTCATTTGGAATCGTTTAGGGTGTTAAACAATCAATTTATTTTTAGTTTAGTATAATATGTGGGGACCCAAAATCCATTATAGGCACATGTGAGCACGAGGTGCAGTGATAGAGGAGGCTACGCGCGAGGGGGGCGCGGGTTCAAATCCTCGCAGCCGCCAAGCGCGTGATTTTCACGCGAAAAGTGTCGCGACTTCGTAGTTGACAACTTTTTAATTTGAAATCGTCTTCTGGGCCATATCGGGCAAATAGGCCGGTCGGTGGCCGACAGGTCCTAAATGACCACGGATGGAGAAACTACCAAAACGAAAGCTGTAGAACCCTAAAATTTATGAAACTTCGTAGTTGACGACATTTTTTAATTGAAATCATCTTGTCGGCCATATCGGGCAAATAGGCCCGTCAGCCGCCCACTGGCCGACAGGTCCTAAATGACTTCGGATGAAGAAACTACCAAAATGAAAGTTGTAGATCTCGAAAAGTTATGAAACTTTGGAGTTGACAACTTTTTCATTTGAAATCGTTTAGGGCGTCAAACAACAAATTTATGCTCAGTTTAGTATAATATGTGGGGAACCAAAATCCATTATAGGCACATGTGAGCACGAGGTGCAGTGATAGAGGAGGCTACGTGTTAGGGGAGGGCGCGGGTTCGAATCCTCGAAGCCGCAAAGCACATGTTTTTCGAGCCAAAAGTGTCGCGACTTTGTAGTTGACAACTTTTTAATTTGAAATCGTCTTTCGGGTCATATCTGTTAAATAGGCCGGTCGGTGGCCGACAGGTCGTAAATTACCTCGGACGGAGAAACTATTAAAATGAAAGTTGTAGATCCCTAAAATTTATGAAACTTCGTAGTTGACGACTTTTTGATTTGAAATCATCTTGTGGGCCATATCAGGCAAATAGGCCTGTCGGCCGCCCACTGGCCGACAGGTCCTAAATGACCTCGGATGGAGAAACTACCAAAATAAAAGTTGTAGATCTCAAAACGTTATGAAACTTTGTAGTTGACAACTTTTTTATTTGAAATCGTTTAGGGCGTCAAACAATCAATTTATTTTTAGTTTAGTATAATATGTGGGGAACCAAAATCCATTATTGGCACATGTGCGCACGAGGTGCAGTGATAGAGGAGGCTACGCGCGTGGGGGGCGCGGGTTCAAATCCTCGCAGCCGCAAAGCGCGTGATTTTCATGTGAAAAGTGTCGCGACTTCGTAGTTGACAACTTTTTAATTTGAAGTCGTCTTATGGGCCATATCGGGCAAATAGACCGGTCGGTGGCCGACAGGTCTTAAATGACCTCGGACGGAGAAACTACCAAAACGAAAGATGTAGAACCCTAAAATTTATGAAACTTCATAGTTGACGACATTTTTTATTTGAAATCGTCTTGTGGGCCGTATCGGGCAAATAGGCCTATCGGCCGTCCACTGGCCGGCAGGTCCTAAATGACCTCGGATGGAGAAACTACCAAAATGAAAGTTGTAGATCTCGCAAAGTTATGAAACTTTGCAGTTGACAACTTTTTCATTTGAAATCGCTTAGGGCGTCAAACAATCATTTTTTTCAGTTTAGTACAATATGTGAGGAACCAAAATCCATTATAGGCACATGTGAGCACGAGGTGCAGTGAGAGAGGAGGCTACGCGCGAGGGGGGCGCGGGTTCGAATCCTCGCAGCCGCAAAGCGCGTGATTTTCACGCGAAAAGTGTCGCGACTTCGTAGTTGACAACTTTTTAATTTGAAATCGTCTTGTGGGCCATATCGGGCAAATAGGCCGGTCGGTGGCCGACAGGTCCTAAATGACCTCGGACGGAGAAACTACCAAAACGAAAGCTGTAGAACCCTAAAATTTATGAAACTTCGTAGTTGACGACATTTTTTTATTTGAAATCATCTTGTGGGCCATATCAGGCAAATAGGCCTATCGGCCGCCCACTGGCCGACAGGTCCTAAATGACCTCGGATGGAGGAACTACCAAAATAAAAGTTGTAGATCACGAAAAGTTATGAAACTTTGCAGTTGACAACTTTTTCATTTGAAATCGTTTAGGGCGTCAAACAATCAATTTATCTTTAGTTTAGTATAATATGTGGGGACCCAAAATCTCTTATAGGCACATGTGAGCACGAGGTGCAGTGATAGAGGAGGCTACGCGCGAGGGGGGCGCGGGTTCGAATCCTCACAGCCGCAAAGCGTGATTTCCACGCGAAAAGTGTCGCGACTTCGTAGTTGATAACTTTTTAATTTGAAATCGTCTTCTGGGCCATATCGGGCAAATAGGCCGGTCGGTGGCCGACAGGTCCTAAATGACCTCGGATGGAGAAACTACCAAAATGAAAGCTGTAGATCCCTAAAATTTATGAAACTTCATAGTTGATGACTTTTTGATTTGAAATCGTCTTGTGGGCCATATCGGGCAAATAGGCCTGTCGGCCGCCCACTGGCCGACAGGTCCTAAATGACCTCGGATGAAGAAACTACCAAAATGAAAGTTGTAGATCTCGAAAAGTTATGAAACTTTGCAGCTGAGAACTTTTTCATTTGAAATCGTTTAGGGCGTCAAACAACAAATTTATGCTCAGTTTAGTATAATATGTGGGGAACCAAAATCTATTATAGGCACATGTGAGCACGAGGTGCAGTGATAGAGGAGGCTACGCGTTTTTCGAAGCCAGAAAGCACATGTTTTTCGAGCCAAAAGTGTCGCGACTTTGTAGTTGACAACTTTTTGATTTGAAATCGTCTTTCGGGTCATATCGGTTAAATAGGCCGGTCGGTGGCCGACAGGTCGTAAATTACCTCGGACGGAGAAACTACCAAAATAAAAGTTGTAGATCCCTAAAATTTATGAAACTTCGTAGTTGACATTTTTTTGACTTGAAATCATCTTGTGGGCCATATCGGGCAAATAGGCCTGTCGGCCGCCCACTGGCCGACAGGTCCTAAATGACCTCGGATGGAGAAACTACCAAAATGAAAGTTGTAGTTCTCGAAAAGTTATGAAACTTTGCAGCTGACAACTTTTTCATTTGAAATCGTTTAGGGCGTCAAACAATCAATTTATTTTTAGTTTAGTATAATATGTGGGGACCCAAAATCTATTATAGGCACATGTGAGCACGAGGTGCAGTGATAGAGGAGGCTACGCGCGAGGGGGGCGCGGGTTCAAATCCTCACAGCCGCAAAGCGCGTGATTTTCACGCGAAAAGTGTCGCAACTTCGTAGTTGACAACTTTTAAATTTGAAATCGTCTTGTGGGCCATATCGGGCAAATAGGCCGGTCGGTGGCCGACAGGTCCTAAATGACCTCGGACGGAGAAACTACCAAAACGAAAGCTGTAGATCCCTAAAATTTATGAAACTTCGTAGTTGACGACTTTTTGATCTGAAATCATCTTGTAGGCCATATCGGGCAAATAGGCCTATCGATCGCCCACTGGCCGACAGGTCCTAAATGACCTCGGATAGAGAAAGTACCAAAATGAAAGTTGTAGATCTCTAAAAGTTATGAAACTTTGCAGTTGACAACTTTTTCATTTGAAATCGTTTAGGGCGTCAAACAATCAATTTATTTTTAGTTTAGTATAATATGTGGGGACCCAAAATCTATTATAGGCACATGTGAGCACGAGGTGCAGTGATAGAGTAGGCTAGGCGCGAGGGGGGCGCGGTTTGAATCCTCGCAGCCGCAAAGCGGGTGATTTTCACGCGAAAAGTGTCGCGACTTGCTAGTTGACAACTTTTTAATTTGAAATCGTCATGTGGGCCATAGAGGAGGCTACGCGTTTTTCGAAGCCAGAAAGCACATGTTTTTCGAGCCAAAAGTGTCGCGACTTTGTAGTTGACAACTTTTTGATTTGAAATCGTCTTTCGGGTCATATCGGTTAAATAGGCCGGTCGGTGGCCGACAGGTCGTAAATTACCTCGGACGGAGAAACTACCAAAATAAAAGTTGTAGATCCCTAAAATTTATGAAACTTCGTAGTTGACATTTTTTTGACTTGAAATCATCTTGTGGGCCATATCGGGCAAATAGGCCTGTCGGCCGCCCACTGGCCGACAGGTCCTAAATGACCTCGGATGGAGAAACTACCAAAATGAAAGTTGTAGTTCTCGAAAAGTTATGAAACTTTGCAGCTGACAACTTTTTCATTTGAAATCGTTTAGGGCGTCAAACAATCAATTTATTTTTAGTTTAGTATAATATGTGGGGACCCAAAATCTATTATAGGCACATGTGAGCACGAGGTGCAGTGATAGAGGAGGCTACGCGCGAGGGGGGCGCGGGTTCAAATTCTCGCAGCCGCCAAGCGCGTGATTTTCACGCGAAAAGTGTCGCGACTTCGTAGTTGACAACTTTTTAATTTGAAATCGTCTTCTGGGCCATATCGGGCAAATAGGCCGGTCGGTGGCCGACAGGTCCTAAATGACCACGGATGGAGAAACTACCAAAACGAAAGCTGTAGAACCCTAAAATTTATGAAACTTCGTAGTTGACGACATTTTTTAATTGAAATCATCTTGTCGGCCATATCGGGCAAATAGGCCCGTCAGCCGCCCACTGGCCGACAGGTCCTAAATGACTTCGGATGAAGAAACTACCAAAATGAAAGTTGTAGATCTCGAAAAGTTATGAAACTTTGTAGTTGACAACTTTTTCATTTGAAATCGTTTAGGGCGTCAAACAACAAATTTATGCTCAGTTTAGTATAATATGTGGGGAACCAAAATCCATTATAGGCACATGTGAGCACGAGGTGCAGTGATAGAGGAGGCTACGTGTTAGGGGAGGGCGCGGGTTCGAATCCTCGAAGCCGCAAAGCACATGTTTTTCGAGCCAAAAGTGTCGCAACTTCGTAGTTGACAACTTTTTAATTTGAAATCGTCTTTCGGGTCATATCAGTTAAATAGGCCGGTCGGTGGCCGACAAGTCGTAAATTACCTCGGACGGAGAAACTATTAAAATGAAAGTTGTAGATCCCTAAAATTTATGAAACTTCGTAGTTGACGACTTTTTAATTTGAAATCGTCTTGTAGGCCATATCGGGCAAATAGGCCTGTCGGCCGCCCACTGGCCGACAGGTCCTAAATGACCTCGGACGGAGAAACTACCAAAATAAAAGTTGTAGATCTCAAAACGTTATGAAACTTCGTAGTTGACGACTTTTTTATTTGAAATCGTTTAGGGCGTCAAACAATCAATTTATTTTTAGTTTAGTATAATATGTGGGGAACCAAAATCCATTATTGGCACATGTGCGCACGAGGTGCAGTGATAGAGGAGGCTACGCGCGTGGGGGGAGCGGGTTCAAATCCTCGCAGCCGCAAAGCGCGTGATTTTCATGTGAAAAGTGTCGCGACTTCGTAGTTGACAACTTTTTAATTTGAAGTCGTCTTGTGGGCCATATCGGGCAAATAGACCGGTCGGTGGCCGACAGGTCTTAAATGACCTCGGACAGAGAAACTACCAAAACGAAAGCTGTAGAACCCTAAAATTTATGAAACTTCATAGTTGACGACATTTTTTATTTGAAATCATCTTGTGGGCCATATCGGGCAAATAGGCCTATCGGCCGTCCACTGGCCGGCAGGTCCTAAATGACCTCGGATGGAGAAACTACCAAAATGAAAGTTGTAGATCTCGCAAAGTTATGAAACTTTGCAGTTGACAACTTTTTCATTTGAAATCGCTTAGGGCGTCAAACAATCATTTTTTTTAGTTTAGTACAATATGTGGGGAACCAAAATCCATTATAGGCACATGTGAGCACGAGGTGCAGTGAGAGAGGAGGCTACGCGCGAGGGGGGCGCGGGTTCAAATCCTCGCAGCCGCCAAGCGCGTGATTTTCACGCGAAAAGTGTCGCGAATTCGTAGTTGACAACTTTTTAATTTGAAATCATCATGTGGGCCATATCGGGCAAATAGGCCGGTCGGTGGCCGACAGGTCCTAAATGACCTCGGATGGAGAAACTACCAAAATGGAAGCTGTAGATCCCTAAAATTTATAAAACTTCGTAGTTGACGACTTTTTGATTTGAAATCGTCTTGTGGACCATATCGGGCAAATAGGCCTGTCGGCCGCCCACTGGCCGACAGGTCCTAAATGTCCTCGGATGAAGAAACTACCAAAATGAAAGTTGTAGATCTAAAAAAGTTATGAAACTTTGCAGTTGACAACTTTTTCATTTGAAATCATTTAGGGCGTCAAACAACAAATTTATGCTCAGTTTAGTATAATATGTGGGGAAGCAAAATCCATTATAGGCACATGTGAGCACGAGGTGCAGTGATAGAGGAGGCTACGTGCGAGGGGAGGGCGCGGGTTCAAATCCTCGAAGCCGCAAAGCACATGTTTTTCGAGCCAAAAGTGTCGTGACTTCGTAGTTGACAACTTTTTCATTTGAAATCGTCTTTTGGGTCATATCGGTTAAATAGGCCGGTCGGTGGCTGACAGGTCGTAAATTACCTCGGACGGAGAAACTACCAAAATGAAAGTTGTAGATCCCTAAAATTTATGAAACTTCGTAGTTGACGACTTTTTGATTTGAAATCATCTTATGGGCCATATCAGGCAAATAGGCCTGTCGGCCGCCCACTGGCCGACAGGTCCTAAATGACCTCGGATGGAGAAACTACCAAAATGAAAGTTGTAGATCTCGAAAAGTTATGAAACTTTGCAGTTGACAACTTTTTAATTTGAAATCGTTTAGGGTGTCAAACAATATATTTTTTTAGTTTAGTATAATATGTGGGGAACCAAAATCCATTATAGGCACATGTGAGCATGAGGTGCAGTGATAGAGGAGGCTACGCGCGAGGGGGGCGCGGGTTCGAATCCTCGCAGCCGCAAAGCGCGTGATTTTCACACGAAAAGTGTCGCGACTTCGTAGTTGACAACTTTTTAATTTGAAATCGTCTTGTGGGCTATATCGGGCAAATAGGCCGGTCGGTGGCCGACAGGTCCTAAATGACCTCAGACGGAGAAACTACCAAAATGAATGTTGTAGATCCCTAAAATTTATGAAACTTCGTAGTTAACGACTTTTTGATTTGAAATCATCTTGTGGGCCATATCGGGCAAATAGGCCTGTCGGCCGCCCACTGGCCGACAGGTGCTAAATGACCTCGGATGGAGAAACTACCAACATGAAAGATGTAGATCTCGAAAAGTTATGAAACTTTGCAGTTGACAACTTTTTCATTTGAAATCGTTTAGGGCGTCAAACAATCAATTTATGTTCAGTTTAGTATAATATGTGGGGAACCAAGATCCATTATTGCCACACGTGAGCACGAGGTGCAGTGATAGGGGTGGCTACGCGCGAGGGGGGGGCCGCGGGTTCGAATCCTCGCAGCCGCAAAGCGCATGATTTTCACGCGAAAAAGTGTCGCGACTTCGTAGTTGACAACTTTTTAATTTGAAATCGTCTTGTAGGCCATATCGGGCAAATAGGCCGGTCAGTGGCCGACAGGTCCTAAATGACCTCGGACGGAGAAACTACCAAAACGAAAGCTATAGATCCCTAAAATTTATGAAACTTCGTAGTTGACGACTTTTTGATTTGAAATCATCTTGTGGGCCATATCGGGCAAATAGGCCTATCGGCCGCCCACTGGCCGACAGGTCCTAAATGACCTCGGACGGAGAAACTACCAAAACGAAAGCTGTAGATCCCTAAAATTTATGAAACTTCGTAGTTGACGACTTTTTGATCTGAAATCATCTTGTAGGCCATATCGGGCAAATAGGCCTATCGATCGCCCACTGGCTGACAGGTCCTAAATGACCTCGGATAGAGAAAGTACCAAAATGAAAGTTGTAGATCTCTAAAAGTTATGAAACTTTGCAGTTGACAACTTTTTCATTTGAAATCGTTTAGGGCATCAAACAATCAATTTATTTTTAGTTTAGTATAATATGTGGGGACCCAAAATCCATTATAGGCACATGTGAGCACGAGGTGCAGTGATAGAGTAGGCTAGGCGCGAGGGGTCGCGGTTTGAATCCTCGCAGCCGCAAAGCGGGTGATTTTCACGCGAAAAGTGTCGCGACTTGCTAGTTGACAACTTTTTAATTTGAAATCGTCATGTGGGCCATAGAGGAGGCTACGCGTTTTTCGAAGCCAGAAAGCACATGTTTTTCGAGCCAAAAGTGTCGCGACTTTGTAGTTGACAACTTTTTGATTTGAAATCGTCTTTCGGGTCATATCGGTTAAATAGGCCGGTCGGTGGCCGACAGGTCGTAAATTACCTCGGACGGAGAAACTACCAAAATAAAAGTTGTAGATCCCTAAAATTTATGAAACTTCGTAGTTGACATTTTTTTGACTTGAAATCATCTTGTGGGCCATATCGGGCAAATAGGCCTGTCGGCCGCCCACTGGCCGACAGGTCCTAAATGACCTCGGATGGAGAAACTACCAAAATGAAAGTTGTAGTTCTCGAAAAGTTATGAAACTTTGCAGCTGACAACTTTTACATTTGAAATCGTTTAGGGCGTCAAACAATCAATTTATTTTTAGTTTAGTATAATATGTGGGGACCCAAAATCTATTATAGGCACATGTGAGCACGAGGTGCAGTGATAGAGGAGGCTACGCGCGAGGGGGGCGCGGGTTCAAATCCTCACAGCCGCAAAGCGCGTGATTTTCACGCGAAAAGTGTCGCAACTTCGTAGTTGACAACTTTTAAATTTGAAATCGTCTTGTGGGTCATATCGGGCAAATAGGCCGGTCGGTGGCCGACAGGTCCTAAATGACCTCGGACGGAGAAACTACCAAAACGAAAGCTGTAGATCCCTAAAATTTATGAAACTTCGTAGTTGACGACTTTTTGATCTGAAATCATCTTGTAGGCCATATCGGGCAAATAGGCCTATCGATCGCCCACTGGCTGACAGGTCCTAAATGACCTCGGATAGAGAAAGTACCAAAATGAAAGTTGTAGATCTCTAAAAGTTATGAAACTTTGCAGTTGACAACTTTTTCATTTGAAATCGTTTAGGGCATCAAACAATCAATTTATTTTTAGTTTAGTATAATATGTGGGGACCCAAAATCCATTATAGGCACATGTGAGCACGAGGTGCAGTGATAGAGTAGGCTAGGCGCGAGGGGTCGCGGTTTGAATCCTCGCAGCCGCAAAGCGGGTGATTTTCACGCGAAAAGTGTCGCGACTTGCTAGTTGACAACTTTTTAATTTGAAATCGTCATGTGGGCCATATCGGTTAAATAGGACGGTCGGTGGCCGACAGATCGTAAATTACCTCGGACGGAGAAACTACCAAAATGAAAGCTGTAGATCCCTAAAATTTATAAAAGTTCGTAGTTGACGACTTTTTGATTTGAAATCATCAGGTGGGCCATATCGGGCAAATAGGCCTGTCGGCCGCCCACTGGCCGACAGGTCCTAAATGACCTCGGATGGAGAAACTACCAAAATGAAAGTTGTAGATCTCGAAAAGTTATGAAACTTTGCAGTTGACAACTTTTTCATTTGAAATCGTTTAGGGCGTCAAACAACAAATTTATGCTCAGTTTAGTATAATATGTGGGGAAGCAAAATCCATTATAGGCACATGTGAGCACGAGGTGCAGTGATAGAGGAGGCTACGCGCGAGTGGGGCGCGGGTTCGAATCCTCGCAGCCGCAAAGCGTGATTTCCACGCGAAAAGTGTCGCGACTTCGTAGTTGACAACTTTTTAATTTGAAATCGTCTTCTGGGCCATATCGGGCAAATAGGCCGGTCGGTGGCCGACAGGTCCTAAATGATCTCAGACGGAGAAACTACCAAAATAAACGTTGTAGATCCCTAAAATTTATGAAACTTCGTAGTTGACGACTTTTTGATTTGAAATCATCTTGTTGGCCATGTCGGACAAATAGGCCTGTCGGCTGCCCACTGGCCGACAGGTGCTAAATGACCTCGGATGGAGAAACTACCAAAATGAAAGATGTAGATCTCGAAAAGTTATGAAACTTTGCTGTTGACAACTTTTTCATTTGGAATCGTTTAGGGTGTTAAACAATCAATTTATTTTTAGTTTAGTATAATATGTGGGGACCCAAAATCCATTATAGGCACATGTGAGCACGAGGTGCAGTGATAGAGGAGGCTACGCGCGAGGGGGGCGCGGGTTCAAATTCTCGCAGCCGCCAAGCGCGTGATTTTCACGCGAAAAGTGTCGCGACTTCGTAGTTGACAACTTTTTAATTTGAAATCGTCTTCTGGGCCATATCGGGCAAATAGGCCGGTCGGTGGCCGACAGGTCCTAAATGACCACGGATGGAGAAACTACCAAAACGAAAGCTGTAGAACCCTAAAATTTATGAAACTTCGTAGTTGACGACATTTTTTAATTGAAATCATCTTGTCGGCCATATCGGGCAAATAGGCCCGTCAGCCGCCCACTGGCCGACAGGTCCTAAATGACTTCGGATGAAGAAACTACCAAAATGAAAGTTGTAGATCTCGAAAAGTTATGAAACTTTGTAGTTGACAACTTTTTCATTTGAAATCGTTTAGGGCGTCAAACAACAAATTTATGCTCAGTTTAGTATAATATGTGGGGAACCAAAATCCATTATAGGCACATGTGAGCACGAGGTGCAGTGATAGAGGAGGCTACGTGTTAGGGGAGGGCGCGGGTTCGAATCCTCGAAGCCGCAAAGCACATGTTTTTCGAGCCAAAAGTGTCGCGACTTTGTAGTTGACAACTTTTTAATTTGAAATCGTCTTTCGGGTCATATCAGTTAAATAGGCCGGTCGGTGGCCGACAAGTCGTAAATTACCTCGGACGGAGAAACTATTAAAATGAAAGTTGTAGATCCCTAAAATTTATGAAACTTCGTAGTTGACGACTTTTTGATTTGAAATCATCTTGTGGGCCATATCAGGCAAATAGGCCTGTCAGGTCCTAAATGACCTCGGATGGAGAAACTACCAAAATAAAAGTTGTAGATCTCAAAACGTTATGAAACTTTGTAGTTGACAACTTTTTTATTTGAAATCGTTTAGGGCGTCAAACAATCAATTTATTTTTAGTTTAGTATAATATGTGGGGAACCAAAATCCATTATTGGCACATGTGCGCACGAGGTGCAGTGATAGAGGAGGCTACGCGCGTGGGGGGCGCGGGTTCAAATCCTCGCAGCCGCAAAGCGCGTGATTTTCATGTGAAAAGTGTCGCGACTTCGTAGTTGACAACTTTTTAATTTGAAGTCGTCTTGTGGGCCATATCGGGCAAATAGACCGGTCGGTGGCCGACAGGTCTTAAATGACCTCGGACAGAGAAACTACCAAAACGAAAGCTGTAGAACCCTAAAATTTATGAAACTTCATAGTTGACGACATTTTTTATTTGAAATCATCTTGTGGGCCATATCGGGCAAATAGGCCTATCGGCCGTCCACTGGCCGGCAGGTCCTAAATGACCTCGGATGGAGAAACTACCAAAATGAAAGTTGTAGATCTCGCAAAGTTATGAAACTTTGCAGTTGACAGCTTTTTCATTTGAAATCGCTTAGGGCGTCAAACAATCATTTTTTTTAGTTTAGTACAATATGTGGGGAACCAAAATCCATTATAGGCACATGTGAGCACGAGGTGCAGTGAGAGAGGAGGCTACGCGCGAGGGGGGCGCGGGTTCAAATCCTCGCAGCCGCCAAGCGCGTGATTTTCCCGCGAAAAGTGTCGCGAATTCGTAGTTGACAACTTTTTAATTTGAAATCATCATGTGGGCCATATCGGGCAAATAGGCCGGTCGGTGGCCGACAGGTCCTAAATGACCTCGGATGGAGAAACTACCAAAATGGAAGCTGTAGATCCCTAAAATTTATAAAACTTCGTAGTTGACGACTTTTTGATTTGAAATCGTCTTGTGGACCATATCGGGCAAATAGGCCTGTCGGCCGCCCACTGGCCGACAGGTCCTAAATGTCCTCGGATGAAGAAACTACCAAAATGAAAGTTGTAGATCTAAAAAAGTTATGAAACTTTGCAGTTGACAACTTTTTCATTTGAAATCATTTAGGGCGTCAAACAACAAATTTATGCTCAGTTTAGTATAATATGTGGGGAAGCAAAATCCATTATAGGCACATGTGAGCACGAGGTGCAGTGATAGAGGAGGCTACGCGCGAGGGGAGGGCGCGGGTTCAAATCCTCGAAGCCGCAAAGCACATGTTTTTCGAGCCAAAAGTGTCGTGACTTCGTAGTTGACAACTTTTTCATTTGAAATCGTCTTTTGGGTCATATCGGTTAAATAGGCCGGTCGGTGGCTGACAGGTCGTAAATTACCTCGGACGGAGAAACTACCAAAATGAAAGTTGTAGATCCCTAAAATTTATGAAACTTCGTAGTTGACGACTTTTTGATTTGAAATCATCTTATGGGCCATATCAGGCAAATAGGCCTGTCGGCCGCCCACTGGCCGACAGGTCCTAAATGACCTCGGATGGAGAAACTACCAAAATGAAAGTTGTAGATCTCGAAAAGTTATGAAACTTTGCAGTTGACAACTTTTTAATTTGAAATCGTTTAGGGTGTCAAACAATATATTTTTTTAGTTTAGTATAATATGTGGGGAACCAAAATCCATTATAGGCACATGTGAGCATGAGGTGCAGTGATAGAGGAGGCTACGCGCGAGGGGGGCGCGGGTTCGAATCCTCGCAGCCGCAAAGCGCGTGATTTTCACACGAAAAGTGTCGCGACTTCGTAGTTGACAACTTTTTAATTTGAAATCGTCTTGTGGGCTATATCGGGCAAATAGGCCGGTCGGTGGCCGACAGGTCCTAAATGACCTCAGACGGAGAAACTACCAAAATGAATGTTGTAGATCCCTAAAATTTATGAAACTTCGTAGTTAATGACTTTTTGATTTGAAATCATCTTGTGGGCCATATCGGGCAAATAGGCCTGTCGGCCGCCCACTGGCCGACAGGTGCTAAATGACCTCGGATGGAGAAACTACCAACATGAAAGATGTAGATCTCGAAAAGTTATGAAACTTTGCAGTTGACAACTTTTTCATTTGAAATCGTTTAGGGCGTCAAACAATCAATTTATGTTCAGTTTAGTATAATATGTGGGGAACCAAGATCCATTATTGCCACACGTGAGCACGAGGTGCAGTGATAGGGGTGGCTACGCGCGAGGGGGGGGCCGCGGGTTCGAATCCTCACAGCCGCAAAGCGCATGATTTTCACGCGAAAAAGTGTCGCGACTTCGTAGTTGACAACTTTTTAATTTGAAATCGTCTTGTAGGCCATATCGGGCAAATAGGCCGGTCAGTGGCCGACAGGTCCTAAATGACCTCGGACGGAGAAACTACCAAAACGAAAGCTATAGATCCCTAAAATTTATGAAACTTCGTAGTTGACGACTTTTTGATTTGAAATCATCTTGTGGGCCATATCGGGCAAATAGGCCTATCGGCCGCCCACTGGCCGACAGGTCCTAAATGACCTCGGATGGAGAAACTACCAAAATGAAAGTTGTAGATCTCGAAAAGTTATGAAACTTTGCAGTTGACAACTTTTTCATTTGAAATCGTTTAGGACGTCAAACATTCAATTTATTTTCAGTTTAGTATAATATATGGGGACCCAAAATCTATTATAGGCACATGTGAGCACGAGGTGCAGTGATAGAGGAGGCTACGCGCGACCTCGGACAGAGAAACTACCAAAATGAAAGTTGTAGATCCCAAAAATTTATGAAACTTGGTAGTTGACGACTTTTTGATTTGAAATCATCTTGTGGGCCATATCGGGCAAATAGGCCTGTCAGCCGCCCACTGGCCGAAAGGTCCTAAATGACCTTGGATGGAGAAACTATCAAAATGAAAGTTGTAGATCTCGAAAAGTTATGAAACTTTGCAGTTGACAACTTTTTCATTTGAAATCGTTATGGCGTTAAACAATCAATTTATTTTTAGGTTAGTATAATATGTGGGGAACCATAATCCATTATAGGCACATGTGAGCACGAGGTGCAGTGATAGAGGAGGCTACGCGCGAGGGGGGCCGTGGGTTCGAATCCTCGCAGCCGCAATGCGCGTGATTTTCACACGAAAGTGTCGCGACTTCGTAGTTGACAACTTTTTAATTTGAAATCGTCTTGTGGGCCATATCGGGCAAATAGGCCGGTCGGTGACTGACAACTCCTAAATGACCTCAAACGGAGAAACTACCAAAATGAAAGTTGTAGATCCCTAAAATTTATGAAACTTCGTAGTTGATGACTTTTTTGATTTGATATCTCTTGTGGGCCATATCGGGCAAATAGGCCTGTCGGCCGCCCACTGGCCGACAGGTCCTAAATGACCTCGGATGGAGAAACTACCAAAATGAAAGTTGTAGATCTCAAAAAGTTGTGAAACTTTGCAGTTGACAACTTTTTCATTTGAAATCGTTTAGGGCATCAAACAATCAATTTATATTCAGTTTAGTATAATATGTGGGGAACCAAAATCCATTATAGGCACATGTGAGCACGAGATGCAGTGATAGAGGAGGCTACGCGCGAGGGGCCGCGGGTTCGAATCCTCGCAGCCGCAAAGCGCGTGATTTTCACGCGAAAAGTGTCGCGACTTCGTAGTTGACAACTTTTTAATTTGAAATCGTCTTGTGGGCCATATCGGGCAAATAGGCCAGTCGGTGACTGACAGCTCCTAAATGACCTCGAATGGAGAAACTACCAAAATGAAAGTTGTAGATCCCTAAAATTTATGAAACTTCGTAGTTGATGACTTTTTGATTTGAAATCATCTTGTGGGCCATATCGGGCAAATAGGCATGTCGGCCGTCCACTGGCCCACAGGTCCTAAATGACCTCGGATGGAGAAACTACCAAAATTAAAGTTGTAGATCTCAAAAATTTATGAAACTTTGCAGTTGACAACTTTTTCATTTGAAATCGTTTAGGGCTTCAAACAATCAATTTATATTCAGTTTAGTATAATATGTGGGGAACCAAAATCCATTATAGGCACATGTGAGCACGAGGTGCAGTGATAGAGGAGGCTACGCGCGAGGGGGGCCGCGGGTTCGAATCCTCGCAGCCGCAAAGCGCGTGATTTTCACGTGAAAATTGTCGCGACTTCGTAGTTGACAACTTTTTAATTTGAAATCGTCTTATGGGCCATATCGGGCAAATAGGCCAGTCGGTGGCCGACAGCTCCTAAATGACCTCGGACGGAGAAACTACCAAAATGAAAGGTGTAGATCCCTAAAATTTATGAAATTTCGTAGTTGATGACTTTTTGATTTGAAATCATCTTGTGGGCCATATCGGGCAAATTGGCCTGTCGGCCGCCCACTGGCCGACAGGTTCTAAATGACCTCGGATGGAGAAACTACCAAAATGAAAGTTGTAGATCTCAAAAAGTTATAAAATCTTACAGCTGACAACTTTTTCATTTGAAATCGTTTAGGGTGTTAAACAATCAATTTATGCTCAGTTTATTATAATATGTGGGGAACCAAAATCCATTATAGGCACATGTGAGCACGAGGTGCAGTGGTAGGGGAGGCTACACGTGAGAGGAGGCCGCGGGTTCGAATTCTTGCAGCCGCAAAGCGCGTGATTTCGCGTGACAAATGTCGCGACTTCGTAGTTGATAACTTTTTGTTTTTAAATCATCTTGTGGGCCACTTCGGGCAAATAGGCCAGTCTATGGCCGACCGGTCCTAAATGACCTCGGATGGAGAAACTACCAAAATGAAAGATGTAGATCTCGAAAAGTTATGAAACTTTGCAGTTCACAAGTTTTTCATATGAAATCGTTTAGGGCGTCAAACAATCAATTTATGTTCAGTTTAGTATAATATGTAGGGAATCAAAATCCATTACAGGCACATATGAGCACGAGGTGCAGTGATAGAGGAGGCTACGCGCGAGGGGGGCCGCGGGTTCGAATCCTCGCAGCGGCAAAGCGCGTGATTTTCACGCGAAAAGTGTCGTGACTTCGTAGTTGACAACTTTTTAATTTGAAATCTTCTTGTGGGCCATATCGGGCAAATAGGCCGGTCGGCGGCCGACAGGCCCTAAATGACCTCGGACGGAGAAACTGCCAAAACGAAAGCTGTAGATCCCTAAAATTTATGAAACTTCATTGTTGACGACTTTTTGATTTGAAATCATCTTGTGGGCCATATCGGGCAAATAGGCCTATCGGCCGCCCACTGGCCGACAGGTCCTAAATGACCTCGAATGGAGAAACTACCAAAATTAAAGTTGTAGATCTCGAAAAGTTATGAAACTTTGCAGTTGACAACTTTTTCATTTGAAACCGTTTAGGGCGTTAAACAATCAATTTATGTTCACTTTAGTATAATGCGTGGGGAACTAAAATCCATTATAGGCACATGTGAGCACGAGGTGCAGTGATAGAGGAGGCTACGCGCGAGGGGGGGGCCACGGGTTCGAATCCTCGCAGCCGCAAAGCGCGTGATTTTCACGCGAAAAGTGTCGCGACTTCGTAGTTGACAACTTTTTAATTTGAAATCGTCTTCTGGGCCATATCGGGTAAATAGGCCGGTCGGTGGCCGACAGCTCCTAAATGACCTCGGACGGAGAAACTACCAATATGAAAGTTGTAGATCCCTAAAATTAATGAAACTTCGTAGTTGACGACTTTTTGATTTGAAATCATCTTGTGGGCCATATCGGGCAAATAGGCCTGTCGGCCGCCCAGATCTCGAAAAGTTATGAAACCTTACAGCTGACAACTTTTTCATTTGAAATCGTTTAGGGTGTTAAACAATCAATTTATGCTCAGTTTATTATAATATGTGGGGAACGAAAATCCATTATAGGCACATGTGAGCACGAGGTGCAGTGGTAGGGGAGGCTACGCGTAATGGGAGGCTGCGAGTTCGAATTCTCGCAGCCGCAAAACGCGTGATTTTCACGCGACAAATGTCGCGACTTCGTAGTTGACAACTTTTTGTTTTGAAATCGTCTTGTGGGCCACATCGGGCAAATAGGTCAGTCTGTGGCCGACCGGTCCTAAATGACCTCGGATGGAGAAACTACCAAAATGAAAGTTGTAGATCTCGAAAAGTTATGAAACTTTGCAGTTCACAAGTTTTTCATATGAAATCGTTTAGGGCGTCAAACAATCAGTTTATGTTCAGTTTAGTATAATATGTGGGGAATCAAAATCCATTACAGGCACATGTGAGCACGAGGTGCAGTGATAGAGGAGGCTACGCGCGAGGGGGGCCGCGGGTTCGAATCCTCGCAGCGGCAAAGCGCGTGATTCTCACGCGAAAAGTGTCGTGACTTCGTTGTTGACAACTTTTTAATTTGAAATCGTCTTGTGGGCCATATTGGGCAAATAGGCCGGTCGGCGGCCGACAGGTCGTGAATGACCTCGGACGGAGGAACTACCAAAACGAAAGTTGTAGATCCCTAAAATTTATGAAACTTCATTGTTGACGACTTTTTGATTTGAAATCATCTTGTGGGCCATATCGGGCAAATAGGCCTGTCGGCCGCCCACTGGCCGACAGGTCCTAAATGATCTCGGATGGAGAAACTACCAAAACTAAAGTTGTAGATCTCGAAAAGTTATGAAACTTTGCAGTTGACAACTTTTTCATTTGAAACCGTTTAGGGCGTTAAACAATCAAGTTATGTTCAGTTTAGTATAATGTGTGTGGAACTAAAATCCATTATAGGCACATGTGAGCACGAGGTGCAGTGATAGAGGAGGCTACGCGCGAGGGGGCGCGGGTTCGAATCCTCGCAGCCGCAAAGCGCGTGATTTTCACGCGAAAAGTGTCGCAACTTCGTAGTTGACAACTTTTTAATTTGAAATCGTCCTGTGGGCCATATCGGGCAAATAGGCCGGTCGGTGGCCGACAGCTCCTAAATGACCTCGGACGGAGAAACTACCAATATGAAAGTTGTAGATCCCTAAAATTTATGAAACTTCGTAGTTGACGACTTTTTGATTTGAAATCATCTTGTGGGCTATATCGAGCAAATAGGCCTATCGGCCGCCCAGATCTCGAAAAGTTATGAAACCTTACAGCTGACGACTTTTTCATTTGAAATCGTTTAGGGTGTTAAACAATCAATTTATGCTCAGTTTATTATAATATGTGGGGAACCAAAATCCATTATAGGCACATGTGAGCGCGAGGTGCAGTGGTAGGGGAGGCTACGCGTAATGGGAGGCCGCGAGTTCGAATTCTCGCGGCCGCAAAACGCGTGATTTTCACGCGACAAATGTCGCGACTTCGTAGTTGACAACTTTTTGTTTTGAAATCGTCTTGTGGGCCACATCGGGCAAATAGGTCAGTCTGTGGCCGACCGGTCCTAAATGACCTCGGATGGAGAAACTACCAAAATGAAAGTTGTAGATCTCAAAAAGTTATGAAACTTTGCAGTTCACAAGTTTTTCATATGAAATCGTTTAGGGCGTCAAACAATCAGTTTATGTTCAGTTTAGTATAATATGTGGGGAATCAAAATCCATTACAGGCACATGTGAGCACGAGGTGCAGTGATAGAGGAGGCTACGCGCGAGGGGGGCCGCGGGTTCGAATCCTCGCAGCGGCAAAGCGCGTGATTCTCACGCGAAAAGTGTCGTGACTTCGTTGTTGACAACTTTTTAATTTGAAATCGTCTTGTGGGCCATATCGGGTAAATAGGCCGGTCGGCGGCCGACAGGTCCTAAATGACCTTGGACGGAGAAACTACCAAAACGAAAGCTGTAGATCCCTAAAATTTATGAAACTTCATTGTTGACGACTTTTTGATTTGAAATCATCTTGTGGGCCATATCGGGCAAATAGGCCTGTCGGCCGTCCACTGGCCGACAGGTCCTAAATGACCTCGGATGGAGAAACTACCAAAATTAAAGTTGTAGATCTCGAAAAGTTATGAAACTTTGCAGTTGACAACTTTTTCATTTGAAACCGTTTAGGGTGTTACACAATCAAGTTATGTTCAGTTTAGTATAATGTGTGTGGAACTAAAATCCATTATAGGCACATGTGAGCACGAGGTGCAGTGATAGAGGAGGCTACGCGCGAGGGGGGCACGGGTTCGAATCCTCGCAGCCGCAAAGCGCGTGATTTTCACGCGAAAAGTGTCGCAACTTTGTAGTTGACAACTTTTTAATTTGAAATCGTCTTCTAGGCCATATCGGGCAAATAGGCCGGTCGGTGGCCGACAGCTCCTAAATGACCTCGGACGGAGAAACTACCAATATGAAAGTTATAGATCCCTAAAATTTATGAAACTTCGTAGTTGACGACTTTTTGATTTGAAATCATCTTGTGGGCCATATCGAGCAAATAGGCCTGTCGGCCGCCCAGATCTCGAAAAGTTATGAAACCTTACAGCTGACAACTTTTTCATTTGAAATCGTTTAGGGTGTTAAACAATCAATTTATGCTCAGTTTATTATAATATATGGGGAACCAAAATCCATTATAGGCACATGTGAGCACGAGGTGCAGTGGTTGGGGAGGCTACGCGTAATGGGAGGCCGCGAGTTCGAATTCTCGCAGCCGCAAAACGTGTGAATTTCACGGACAAATGTCGCGACTTCGTAGTTGACAACTTTTTGTTTTGAAATCGTCTTGTGGGCCACATCGGGCAAATAGGTCAGTCTGTGGCCGACCGGTCCTAAATGACCTCGGATGGAGAAACTACCAAAATAAAAGTTGTAGATCTCGAAAAGTTATGAAACTTTGCGGTTCACAAGTTTTTCATATGAAATCGTTTAGGGCGTCAAACAATCAGTTTATGTTCAGTTTAGTATAATATGTGGGGAATCAAAATCCATTACAGGCACATGTGAGCACGAGGTGCAGTGATAGAGGAGGCTACGCGCGAGGGGGGCCGCGGGTTCGAATCCTCGCAGCGGCAAAGCGCGTGATTCTCACGCGAAAAGTGTCGCGACTTCGTTGTTGACAACTTTTTAATTTGAAATCGTCTTGTGGGCCATATTGGGTAAATAGGCCGGTCGGCGGCCGACAGGTCCTAAATGACCTCGGACGGAGGAACTACCAAAACGAAAGTTGTAGATCCCTAAAATTTATGAAACTTCATTGTTGACGACTTTTTGATTTGAAATCATCTTGTGGGCCATATCGGGCAAATAGGCCTGTCGGCCGCCCACTGGCCGACAGGTCCTAAATGACCTCGGATGGAGAAACTATCAAAATTAAAGTTGTAGATCTCGAAAAGTTATGAAAATTTGCAGTTGACAACTTTTTCATTTGAAACCGTTTAGGGTGTTAAACAATCAAGTTATGTTCAGTTTAGTATAATGTGTGTGGAACTAAAATCCATTATAGGCACATGTGAGCACGAGGTGCAGTGATAGAGGAGGCTACGCGCGAGGGGGCGCGGGTTCGAATCCTCGCAGCCGCAAAGGGCGTGATTTTCACGCGAAAAGTGTCGCAACTTCGTAGTTGACAACTTTTTAATTTGAAATCGTCTTCTGGGCCATATCGGGCAAATAGGCCGGTCGGTGGCCGATAGCTCCTAAATGACCTCGGACGGAGAAACTACCAATATGAAAGTTGTAGATCCCTAAAATTTATGAAACTTCGTAGTTGACGACTTTTTGATTTGAAATCATCTTGTGGGCCATATCGGGCAAATAGGCCTATCGGCCGCCCAGATCTCGAAAAGTTATGAAACCTTACAGCTGACAACTTTTTCATTTGAAATCGTTTAGGGTGTTAAACAATCAATTTATGCTCAGTTTATTATAATATGTGGGGAACCAAAATCCATTATAGGCACATGTGAGCACGAGGTGCAGTGGTAGGGGAGGCTACGCGTAATGGGAGGCCGCGAGTTCGAATTCTCGCAGCCGCAAAACGCGTGATTTTCACGCGACAAATGTCGCGACTTCGTAGTTGACAACTTTTTGTTTTGAAATCGTCTTGTGGGCCACATCGGGCAAATAGGTCAGTCTGTGGCCGACCGGTCCTAAATGACCTCGGATGGAGAAACTACCAAAATGAAAGTTGTAGATCTCGAAAAGTTATGAAACTTTGCAGTTCAGAAGTTTTTCATATGAAATCGTTTAGGGTGTCAAACAATCAGTTTATGTTCAGTTTAGTATAATATGTGGGGAATCAAAATCCATTATAGGCACATGTGAGCACGAGGTGCATTGATAGAGGAGGCTACGCGCGAGGGGGGCCGTGGGTTCGAATCCTCGCAGCGGCAAAGCGCGTGATTCTCACGCGAAAAGTGTCGCGACTTCGTTGTTGACAACTTTTTAATTTGAAATCGTCTTCTGGGCCATATCGGGTAAATAGGCCGGTCGGCGGCCGACAGGTCCTAAATGACCTCAGATGGAGAAACTACCAAAACGAAAGTTGTAGATCCCTAAAATTTATGAAACTTCATTGTTGACGACTTTTTGATTTGAAATCGTCTTGTGGGCCATATCGGGCAAATAGGCCTGTCGGCCGCCCACTGGCCGACAGGTCCTAAATGACCTCGGATGGAGAAACTACCAAAATAAAAGTTGTAGATCTCGAAAAGTTATGAAACTTTGCAGTTGATAACTTTTTCATTTGAAACCGTTTAGGGCGTTAAACAATCAATTTATGCTCAGTTTAGTATAATGTGTGGGGAACTAAAATCCATTATAGGCACATGTGAGCACGAGGTGCAGTGATAGAGGAGGCTACGCGCGAGGGGGGGCCATGGGTTCGAATCCTCACAGCCGCAAAGCGCGTGATTTTCACGCGAAAAGTGTCGCGACTTCGTAGTTGCCAACTTTTTAATTTGAAATCGTCTTCTGGGCCATATCGGGCAAATAGGACGGTCGGTGGCCGACAGCTCCTAAATGACCTCGGACGGAGAAACTACCAATATGAAAGCTGTAGATCCCTAAAATTTATGAAACTTCGTAGTTGACGACTTTTTGATTTGAAATCATCTTGTGGGCCATATCGGGCAAATAGGCCTTCGGCCGCCCACTGGCCGACAGGTCCTAAATGACCTCGGATGCAGAAACTACCAAAATGAAAGTTGTAGATCTCGAAAAGTTATGAAACTTTGCAGTTCACAACTTTTTCATATGAAATCGTTTAGGGCGTCAAACAATCAATTTATGTTCAATTTAGTATAATATGTGGAGAACCAAAATCCATTATAGGCACATGTGAGCATGAGGTGCAGTGGTAGAGGAGGCTACGCACGTGGGGAGGCCATGGGTTCGAATCCTCGTAGCCGCAAAGCGCGCGATTTTTGCGCGAAAAATGTCACGACTTCGTAGTTGACAACTTTTTTGTTTGAAATCGTCATGTGGGCCATATCGGGCAAATAGGCCGGTCGGTGGCCGACAGGTCCTAAAAGACCTTAGATGGAGAAACTACCAAAATGAAAGATGTAGGTCCCAAAAATTTATGAAACTTCGGAGTTGACGACTTTTTGATTTGAAATCATCTTGTGGGCCATATCGGGCAAATAGGCCTGTCGGCCTCCCACTGGCCGACAGGTCCTAAATGACCTTGGTTGGAGAAACTTGCAAAATGAAAGTTGTAGACCTCAAAAAGTTATGAAACTTTGCAGTTGGCAACTTTTTCATTTGAAATCGTTTAGGGCGTTAAACAATCAATTTATGCTCAGTTTAGTATAATATGTGGGGAACCATAATCCATTATAGGCACATGTGAGCGCGAGGTGCAGTGGTAGGGGAGGCTACGCGCGAGGGGAGGCCGTGGGTTCGAATCCTCGCAGCCGCAAAGCGCGCGATTTTCACGCGAAAAATGTCGCGACTTCGTAGTTGAGAACTTTTTTGTTTGAAATCGTCATGTGGGCTATATCGGGCAAATATGTCGGTCGGAGGCCGACAGGTCCTAAATGACCTCGGACGGAGAAACTGCCAAAATGAAAGTTGTAGAACGGAAAATTTTATGAAACTTCGTAGTTGAAGACTTTTTTATTTGAAATCATCTTGTGTGCCATATCGGGCAAATAGGCCTGTCGGCCGCCCAATGGCCAACAGGTCCTAAATGACCTCGGATGGAGAAACTACCATAATAAAAGTTGTAGATCTCGAAAAGTTATGAAACCTTGCAGCTGACAACTTTTCATTTGAAATCGTTTAGGGTGTTAAACAATCAATTTATGCTCAGTTTAGTATAATATGTGGGGAACCAAAATCCATTATAGGCACATGTGAGTATGAGGTGCAGTGGTAGAGGAGGCTACGCGCGATGGGAAGCCGCGGGTTCGAATCCTCGCAGCCGCAAAGCGCGTGATTTTCACGCGACAAATGCCGCGACTTCGTAGTTGACAACTTTTTTTTGTTTGAAATCGTCATGTGGGCCATATCGGGCAAATATGCCGTTCAGTGGCCGACAGTCATAAATGACCTCGGACGGAGAGACTACCCAAATAAAAGTTGTAGAACTAAAAAATTTATGAAACTTTGTAGTTGACAACTTTTTGATTTGAAATCATCTTGTGGGCCTATCGGGCAAATAGGCCTGTCGGCCGCCCACTGGCCAACAGGTCGTTAATGACCTCGGATGAAGAAACTACCAAAATAAAAGTTATAGATCTCAAAAAGTTATGAAACCATGCGGCTGACAACTTTTTCATTTGAAATCGTTTAGGGTGTTAAACAATCAATTTATGCTCAGTTTAGTATAATATGTGGGGAACCAAAATCCATTATAGGCACATGTGAGCATGAGGTGCAGTGGTAGAGTAGGCTACACGTGAGAGGAGGCCGCGGGTTCGAATCCTCGTAGCCACAAAGCACGCGATTTTCGTGCGACAAATGCTGCGACTTCGTAGTTGACAACTTTTTGATTTGAAATCGTCTTGTGGGCCACATCGGGCAAATAGGCCGATCGGTGGCCGACAGGTCATAAATAACCTCGGACGGAGAAACTATCAAAATGAAAGTTGTAGAACCCAAAAATTTATGAAACTTCGTAGTTGACGACTTTTTGATTTGAAATCATCTTGTGGGCCATATCGGACAAATAGGCCTGTCGGCCGCCCACTACCCGACAGGTCCTCAATGACCTTGGATGGAGAAACTATCAAAATGAAAGTTGTAGATCTCGAAAACTTATGAAACTTTGCAGCTGACAACTTTTTCATTTGAAATCGTTAAGTGTGTTAAACAATCAATTTATGCTCAGTTTAGTATAATATGTGGGGAACCAAAATCCATTATAGGCACATGTGAGCATGTGGTGCAGTGGTAGAGGAGGCTACGCGCGAGGGTAGGCCGCGGGTTCAAATCCTCGCAGCCGCAAAGCACGCGATTTTCGCGCGAAAAATGTCACGACTTCGTAGTTGACAACTTTTTTGTTTGAAATCGTCATGTGGGCCATATCGGGCAAATAGGCCAGTCGGTGGCCGACAGGTTCTAAATGACCTTAGACGGAGAAACTATCAAAATGAAACTTGTAGATCCCAAAAATTTATGAACGGATAGGTTTTGCAAACTCTAACATACGAATGGTCGCGTGCTTGTGGATACCGCGCGACCGTTGCGCCGGCGTCGCCGCCTCCAAAGGCAGGGTTAGGGTTTGGCAATCTCCCTCGACTCTAGATCTCGATGGTAGGTTGGCCCAGTGGTGGTGGCGGTGGGGTGGGTGGCCGTGGTGGTGGAGGCGGTGGTTTGGACAGATTAGGGCCGAGGCATGGGAATGTCGTCAGCGATCGGTTCATGGAGGTGGCGGGGATTAGGGGAGGGCGGGGTCGACGGTTGGGGTGGAGGGCATGGGGTTGTGGGCTTGCGTGGGAGCGCAGACCCATCATGCGATAACTTTGTCCAATAGGTTTCTAATTCAATTGTGCTGGGAGCTGGTGTAACACCCCGCATCCAAAAACTGCTTATATGGCCCAAGCTCCTCACGTGAAACGGGCCTGCATACGCGTAGCACCTTACTTACACTTTCGTCCTCGCTTCGTGTAAAAGGGTTAACCCGGATGTGCTACGTTTGAAACGACAAGGCTTATAAGCTGACCCTCACCCTCCTAGACTTTCAAGGTGGTACTAAACCCACCAACAACAACTCCACATGTGTCACATGGACTACATAGGCCAATTTCACAACTACTGCATGCTACTAATGGACTAAGGTGTTACAGCTGGTGGGTCCGCTGGCCAGTCCCCGACTCCATGTCGTGGAAGAGGACCCTCTTGACTTCAGCTATTTTGAGTGACGGAGCGTTCGGCGATGTGACACGAGAGCTCGACCACCACATCTCGTGCAACTTTCGTGGATATGCCTCTCTTTTGTTTTTTTGCCTTACTACACAAAGCAGAGGCAGCTCGATTTATACTGAACATAAGTTATCATGTATCGTGTTCCTAAAAGTAGGTATAGGCCATTCTCAAAAAAAAGGGGGGGGGGCAACAACTAGTGCACAATGTATCAGAAGTTTTTCTCTAAGATTCCACAGTTCATAAATTTATCTATGATCTCGGTGAGCTCCTCCGCCGTCCAGCCCCGAGCGTCCGAACTCATGTGTGGTTGGTTTTCATCCCTCTTAGGCACAGTTCGGTTGCTGGAAAATAGTGCACTGGAATGATTCCGGCCAAGAACGATTGTCTAATTTATATAACCGTGGACGAGCAGGAACAATTCCTGGGCAGGAATCCGCTAACCGAACGAGCCTTGTTTTGAGTAATACTCATTTTACATTGTAATAAGCCGTTCTTGTTTTCCTAAACACATAGCTTTTACTAATATACCAAAATATACATTATGTCAACATACTACAAAATGCAAAACAACTTATAATTTAGAATTGAAAGAGTAACTATATTTATTTTAGTACAATGTATTTGGACATAAAGACAAAATCTATGCATATCTATACCTAATAATAAATCTATACCTAATAATAAAAAAACAAAATTTCTAGCACTTTTCGTCCACCTATCAGTGTCTGATATGTTCCCAGCCGGCACATATCGGCATGAGATCGGGCAGTTCTGGTTTGGAGAAGAGGATGAGAAAAATAAATAGAAGAGAAGGAAGGGTTCCAGGTGTAAAAGTGTAAGGGGAAAGAAAAGGTGGAATGATGTAAATTGAATTAGAGAAACTCGGGGATTCCTAATGTAAAAGTTCAGCCCACGTTGGGCCTCCTGCTGCAGGGCTGGAATTCATCTCGTGGGCCTTTTGCGCCAGTGGATTGGGCCGAGCCGTGGCCTGGCTCCTTTTCTCTTTTTCCGTTTTCCTTTTTTCTGGTAGACGGCAAACATGTAAATTATGTGGAATATTATAGAAATAGAAAAATAAAAAATAGCAAAACTAATTTTTTTTTGAACTCCTCTTGACTAGGTCTACACTCTAGAATAAAATATTTGGTGTAGTTATAGCTCTATGTTTTCTTTCATAAACTGATAGAGGATGTTCCTTTAGTTCTTTTGTAGTGAAATTTTTATGGTTATCTTCTATTGATATGTAGAATCTATGGTAAAAATTTCATGTACAATGGACACATATTGACTGAGTTAAAGTTTATAGAAAAAAAACGATCCAAATGAACTATAACGCCACGTTGGGTCTCCTGCAGCTGGTCTGGAATCCGTCTCGTGGGCCTTTTGCGCCAGTGGATTGAGCCGAGCCATGGCCTGGCTCTTTTCTTCCATTTTTCTTTTTTTGGTAAAACAACAAACATGTAAATTATGTGGAAAATTATAGAAATACAAAAATACAAAATAGCAAAACTATTTCTTTTGAACTCCTCTTGACTAGGTGTACTATAGAATAAAATATTTGGTGTAGTTATAGATCTATGTTTTCTTTCATAAACTGGTAGAGGATGTTCCCTTAGTCCTTTTGTAGTGAAATTTTTATGGTAATCTTCTATTGATGTGTAGAATCTATGGTAAAAATTTCATGTACAATGGACACATATTAACTGAGTTCAAGTTTAAAAGAAAAAACAATCAACATGAAATACAATGCCACGTTGGGCCTCCTGCTGCTGGCTGGAATCCGTGCCTTTTTGTGTCAGTGGATTGAGCGGAACCGTGGCCTGACTCCTTTTCTTTTTTTTTCTTTTTTCTGGTAAAACAGCAAACATTTAAATTATGTGGAAAATTATAGAAATAGAAAAATAAAAAAGCAAAACTATTTTTTTGAACTCCTCTTGACTAGGTCTACACTCTAGAATAAAATATTTGGTGTAGTTATACATCTATTTTTTTCTTTTATAAACTGATAGAGGATGTTTTCTTAGTCCTTTTGTAGTGAAATTTTTATGGTGATCTTCAATTGATGTGTAGAATCTATGGTAAAAGTTTCATGTACAATGGACACATATTTACTGAGTTAAAGTTTAAAAGAAAAAACAATCCAAATGAAATACAACGTAGGAGCACAAAGCAGTTGAGGCCATACCACCATAGGTGACAAGTCTATCTCCCTGCAAATAATGATGCAAGCGGGCTTAATACTCCTGCAGCAGGCCTAAATGATGCCGCATTAGCCGCTTACAAAACTTGTGTATTTGCATGGCTCGACCCTACGCTTGGTCTTACCACCACCGCATAGAGGCACCTCATTGCATCTGCGTGAGAAAAAGGAATTGATAGGAAGATCAGTATTCCATGGCTCGAATGCCACGGTGGCGAGGTGACCATGTGGTGTTCACGGAGTGCGATGCCATGGAGCGGCGGTGCAGAGCCAAGCTCGGCAACTGGGGCTCCAATCTCTGCAAGCTCAGTGGTCCACTGGTCCTGCTATATGTGAAGCATACCGTTGGGGCCCGCACACGATGAGGATCTATCTGGGACACTGCTCGTCAGTGGTGGATTAGTTGCGGTGCTGGCATTCCGACCATACCGCACCCTGTCCTGAATCACGCATTACGCTAAAAGCAGCAATGTAGTGGCGCAGTGGGAGTGACACTTCAGAAGGTACAGAGGAAGGATGTCGTGCCCGGCATGGGCGAGCTAGAGGCGATAGTAGCAGTGTTTGAGGAGATGTCGCGACATGGTGGAGGAGACGAACCACAACTACCATGGGTGTTCACACACTAAACAATTATTTCTTTTATACCTAAATCTTCAATCGAATAAAAATAAGTATATGTTTTTTTATTAACCCGTTGCAACGTACGGGCAATTTTGCTAGCAAGACTAGAATAAGATTAGTTATTATTACTGAAAAATAAAGGCGCACTAGGGTAACAACAATGTTAAACCGCAAACAACCAACATGCAAGCACCAAACATCGCCATCGTCTCCACAAGCTCGATCTAGCTTTTTCTCCACACGCACTTCTCCCGCCACGCCTGATGTTCCTCGTGGTATGAGTAGGACGATGATCTTGCGCGCTGTCACAGAACCTCCTAATTATGATGGCCCACAAGTACCCGTCATTGCCATAATGACCTCTGACAGCCGTACTTATGTTCACCATAACTTAAAAGGCCTGCTTTTCTCCGAGCAGGATCCAATCACAGGAGTATTGCAATATTACAACAATTTATTCAAAATATTCAACAGAGTAAAGTAGCGGAAGTCTTACAATAACTTAGGGTTACAAACCAGTTTTCAAACTTCAAACCTTATGTAACATTATTACAAACCAGTAGTAGAGAAGTATCGGTAGTAACTTTATTACACCACACAAGCGAGATGCCTTGCCCAAAGGCCACACAGTCTACTCGTCGTCACTTTCTTCAACCACGACAATCATGCAACAAGGCTCGAAGCAGACTTGTTCATGAACCGCACCTGCAACAAGGGGTTCAACAAACCCTGAGTACGAGAGTACTCAACAAGACTTACCCAACTAAGACAAAGACTCCAAGGGCATGCTAGCTTTAGGGAATCAAGGTACGGGTAATCCAGAATCAAATTTTATTTTACAGAAAAGCTTACTAAGGTAAGTCCTTATCTTTAACATTTTACTTTTACCATTGATGGTTCATTAACCAATTCTAGGTGATCCTAATCTATATCAAAGTAATTATTATCAAAACACTTCTCATTCTTTTTTTCCATTCCAGTTCTTAACTACGATGCAAGTCAGGTGATCAAGTCTCCATAACCGAGGAGCAACGACGATTCGAACCGATTATACCCAGCTGGGGATCCCTAACATCACGACATATGTAGAACCGAATCTGCATATATCAACCCTCATTTAGATCTCCCAAAACCAGAACGTGTCCATCGCCACCTGAGAGTACAGTACTCCTCGAACCCGGCCCGATTCTAGCCCCGAGGGTACACGCTACTCCCGTCATCTCTCCACTCCCAGTGCGAGGTTAGACGTTCTCGTAATGGAATCACCAATATTTTGGGCTTACCCAAGACATGAGGCTAGTTGCAAAGTCTCAAACACAACAGGCTTACAACGAACGGACCTTAACTGACAAGGCGGAAACACTACATTGAGACTCCTTTCCCAATGCATGTTAGCAGTGGCCAAACCACCCGCGCGATCTTTCAATTTCATTCTCATACTTCATTATTCATTGAATATGCCATCATGGCTATATAAACATTGCATTTAAAAGCTTAACTTCTAAGCATAGCGAAGCATACTACGCATTTTCCGTAAAACAGGTATCAAGGTTGATATCACAATAATCAAGGATGACAATGCAGCAATTAGGTTATCACTCAACTCCTAATTACTTAATGCAATAAACCATAATATAAATAATAAAGATTTGTAAATATCAAGGTGGGGTTTAAATGCACCGGGGCTTGCCTTGCTCTGACACGACGACCGACTCAGACTCGAGGACTCCAACGTCTGGTCCGGAACCCACCGACGATCGCTCTTCTCCGGAAGCTTGCTCGGCGACTTCGACTTCTTCGAAAGCGGAAACTATACGAGTACATAACATGCTTTAACATGATGCTCGATGATAAACATGATGCTCGATGATAACATGCGACGAGTTACGACTTGAGTACAACTTCCCTTCACGGTACAGTCGCAAACAGAAAACCTAGTAACTAGCAGCGACAACTCTAGCGATACCAGCTTTTAACACTAAGTAAGTTACTAACGAGCTCAAACATGGAATTAAGGTGCCAAAGATCACCAAAGAGTAGTGACCTAAGGACATCACTCAATCAAAAGGGCACACAACACTTAAAGTTCTCAAATTAACATTTATTTACTATTTAAATAATTAGGGCATAATTAATAGTTGATCAAACTTTATCTAAACAAGCTCAAATTTTTTCTATGGATTAAGAATGATTTAAAACAGTGTCATAATAAATTTCATGATTTTTAGATTAATAAATTAATTATTAAAATTCCTGGAAGTTGTATTTAATCTTTATTGGAACTAATTAATTCTACTGCACAAAGTACTCAAATTCATGATTTAACATTTTTCCTAGATAGTTTATACATTGAGAAGCTTACACAAAAATTTTCATGAATTTTGGAACTCTACACAATTTTTAATGAATTAAACAAATAACTGCACTATTCATTTGTTTGAAAAAGAAAAACAAAAAACAAAACCGAACCGAGCCGATCCTTTCCTTTCCTTCCGGTCTGGCCCACAGAACGGCCCGCCCGCGCTCGCGCCCGCGCTCGGCCCAGCGACGCGGCCCAGCAGCGCGGCCTGCCTCGCCCGCGCGCGCTCTCCCTCTCTCTCGCTGACAAGCCGGCCCCAGCTGTCATCACCTACCTCCCGCCCCTCGCTCACTCCCGCGTGCTCGCTCGCTCTCCCGCGGTGGCCGGCCGGTGACCGGAGCTTCGGTCGACAAACCGACCCTACCATCACCATCTACACCACCCCACGATTCCATTTTGCTAGAAAACACCATGGCCCGAGCTCCGGCGACAGCTCACCGACGACGGTGGCGGCTCGATGGCCACGGTGCCCGACGACTCGACGGTACAACGCGGTAGCGGTTAAATTAGTGCGAGGAAAACGATCAGGAGCTCACAGCGGTCGTAGCGAAGCCACAAGGAGGCGCTGGGAGGCGGCGGAGGGTGCTGGCCACGTGAAGCGGCTTGGTCGCCGGAGTCGAGCACGGGAAGCGAGGGCTGCGGCGATCCAGGCGGAATTGGGCTAGCTCAACTGGTTCACGAGGTGCGCGAGGATGCGGCGATTCTGTTGGTGCGACTGGCGTGGCGAAGGCGGCTTGACGGCGGCAGCGGCGAGCGGCGGAGCTGCGGTGGCGGCGGTGGCGAAAACGGAAAACGTCACTGTGAACTCTATGTATTTATAGAAGACGGTCGCGACTACAGAGCTGGACTACTCGCGCCGTCGCGCTGGTGTTCCCGACCGCGCGCGAAGGCCGTGGAAGGCCACGGCGGCGGTCGGCCGGCGCCCATACCGGCCGGTGGCCGACTTCCATTGGCCCGACACTGTAGCTCCCCCCCAAAACTCTTAATTTCAAACTGATTTTTCAAATTACTTTCAAATTCATGTAACAACTTGAAAAACTTCCAATCTATGAAATCTTTAGAATTTCAAGCTCTACAAGTTTTGTATTGAACACTTTTTCAAATTCTCACTGGATTTTGAAATTTGAGTTTAAATTCAAAAGGGGACACATTTTTGGGATTTAGTAATTTAGAAATTACTTTTGATTTCATATTGAAACTTCAAAATCTCCAAACACCAAAGTTGTACATCTTGACAAGACCTACAACTTTTCTGTTCAAAATATTTTCAAATTCTGTCTCCATTTTGAAATCTTAGTTTGGGGACAAAAATGAATTAAATCTGAAATTTGTTTATTTTCAAAATTGCTCCACATTTTACACTAAAACTTTGAAAACTCAAAACACCAAAGTTGTAGCCCTTGAAAAGTTCTACAGACTTAGTTTTGAACTTTTTCCCAAATTTTGCTTAGATTTTGAATTATTTCAAAAGGGGTAAAACAGGATTTTGAAATTTAGGGTTTTCGGAGAAATTTTCAATTGGAATTTGTTGCTACTTTGATTTGTGATTACTTAATGATCAAAACCTCACCCAAGGGCATCATTTGGACCAACATGACATGGTTGAGCAAATGCCACTCTTGGTTGACCAATTTAGCTTTTGAAATTCTCTTACATTTCTCCCCAGATTTGAATTTGAATTCGAATCGGAAAACTCATGACAAGTTTTGGGACTCCAACTCAAACTCAAACTTGGAGCTTCATTTTAGTGTTGTACTTGAGCTCATACCCTACACTTGACACTAGTGTGCAACACAGTCACACACCTCAAATTACGCAGGGCATGGACTAAGTATTTGCGGTGGCATTCGAAATTAGGGTTTTCAGGTTCGAATCACACCACGGAGAAACACATCCAATCTAGATAAGTAAACTTGTTTTAGTTGATGCATAACAAGGTTAACCTAACATGGATGCTTTGCAATGCATTATGATGACATGGCAGATTAATTAGCACTATAACACCCGGGGTGTTACACGCGCGCTCAGATCTATGTATCTTGCCGGCGAACGACGACGGTGACTAGCTAGCAGAGGTAAGCTTTGAAGCTCCTTGCTGTTAGGTACTCCGTCTGTCCAGAAAAGAATGTAATTCTCGTTTTCCAAGGAGTCAAACAGTTCGAACTTTAACTAAATTTATATACAATACTGTTATCATTCATGATATAAAATAAGTAACATTACATTAGTTATAGAATATATTTTCATAATAAATTAGTTTAGAGACATAAATGCTAATATTATTTACTATAAACTCGTTCAAATTTGAGTTATTTTGACTGACATGTATCCCATAATTACGTTCTTACGGAGGGAGTACATACGGCTCCCTTCCGATCCTCCGTGTATTATATATACTTATGCATGAGAAGGATTGGAATTGGTGTTTAGGTCGGAGCCGGCCGCGACTTGGGATAAGTTTACAATTCAGGCTATGTTTAGTTCCCACCCAAAAATTTTTCACCCCATCACATCGAATGTTTGGACACATACATGGAGTACTAAATGTAGACAAAAAAAACTAATTGCACGGTTTGGTTAAAAACCACGAGACGAATCTTTTAAGCCTAATTAGTCCATGATTAGCCTTAAGTGCTACAGTAAACACATGTTCTAATGACGGCTTAATTAGACTTAATAAATTTGTCTCGCGGTTTTTAGATGAATTATGTAATTAATTTTTTAATTAGTATCTAAAAACCCCTTCCAACGTCCCATGAAATATCCAACGTGATAAAAAAAATTTCTTTCACGGCTAAACAAGGCCTCAGGCCTCAGTTGCGCTGGGAGCTGGGCCGGGCCTGGCCAGTCCCCGTCGCTGCCGTTCCACGATGTGACAGAAGATTATATCTCGCGCAACTTTGCAGGCTGAACAGACGCATACGTACGCATGGATGCAGCTGCTGGTGGTGGTGGAAGGAGGAAGCTCCGCAGGAATACACCTCGCTCATTCTTCGGCTTGCATATTGTTCTCTTGGCATATCCTTCGCATATCCATCCATCCAGATCAGCTATCTTATTCTTATTATACCTGATCGAGCACATAGTACGTTGCCGGGCAGCGCAGCACAGCTTATTATAAGCCAGCTGAAAAACACTGTTGACTGATTTTTTTGAGAGAAAAATACTGTTTCGGCTGAAAAAACATTGTTGGCTGATTTTTTGTGAGAGAAAAATACCATTCGGCTGGAATTATAAGCCGGCTGAAAAACACTGTTGGCTGATTTTTTGTGAAAGAAAAATACTGTTCCGGCTGAAAAAACAACCTGAATAAGACGGATTATAAGCCAGATGAACAGGGCCTATAAATTTGTTGCACTGTACATACACCAAGCCCTTATTTAGTTCCCAAAATATTTCCCAAAATATTTCAGATTCCCGTTACATCGAATCTTTAGACACATGCATGAAGCATTAAATATAGATAAAAAATAAAACTAATTACACAGTTTAGACGAAATGGACGAGACGAATCTTGTAAGCCTAGTTAGGCCATGATCGGACAATAATTGCCAAATAACAACGAAAGTGCTACAGTAGTGCTACAGTTATATTTCCCAAAATATTTCGCGAACTAAACAATGTCCAAGTATAGGACGCACAACACAGCACGTATAGCCACAGAAGCGAAGCGCAGCGCAGTTAATTGCCTGGGCAGCGAACGGGAACGCGTGACCGGGGCTCACGAATGACAGTGCAGTGCTCCCTCGGCAGAGTGGACGACGGACGTCGGACGGTCAGGCACTCAGCCTGACCGACCAGTACCAGCAGCAACCGCTCATCTCATCGATCTGCCGAGGGAGAGCTGCCCTGCCACTCGACGCTATAGAGCTCCCACTCCAATTCATCCGTGTAACTTGTGTTTGACTGATCGATCATGGGTGCCTATCTATCCTTGTCGCAGGGGCGAATCTAGCCAAGAATATCATGGGCATCATTAAGAGGGTGTTTGGTTCACACCTCCTAAATTTAGTTCCTCCTAAATGGTTTAGTCACTTTTAGCAACTCCAGAGTTGCTAGAGAGAACTAAAACCATTTTAGTCACATTTAGTCATAGTATTTGGCAACAAAGTGACTAAAAGTGACTAGATTTAGAAGCTACTAAGTGAACCAAACACCCCTAAGGTTAACTTCATTACATGGCATAGATTTTCTTAATTTAGACAGTGTTTCAAATACTAAAGGATTTTGCATATGTTGATAAACATGTCTAAATTCACTCCTGTTTGGCTGCTTGTTCGTCTACGTCGTCATTTAAGGTTGACTTTAGCTTAACCTGTTCGCTTAAACTACTTCAGCAGTGCTTTTTAGCGAACAAATAGTGTTTTTTTCTCACAACAAATCAGCATAAGCATTAGCATAAGTAAAATTTCAGCGAAGCAAACAGTGAAAAGTTGAGACGATTTCTGATCCATTGGTCTGAAAGAAGCTTCTGCACAGCCACATACAGCTCCACTGCTTGAATCAAAGCAAGGAATATACGTACACACAAGTTACACGTACATACATGCACACGCTTGTCAAAAAGCCTAGGACAGGACAAAGCTGTACATAAACGCTCCACAGGGGGCGTTCGTTCAGCGCCCAGACGCCGCACGCTACGTGGCCTCACGTTGTCCATGTACTTTTTCACCATATAAATATCTACTTCAGTAGATGGCTTCTGAGACTTATCCTTTTCGGTTCCATCTCGTCTCTCTCCTCCATCTCTCCATTCAAAGCAACAGAGAGAGGAAGGATGTCGTGGAGCCTGTGCATCTCCTCCCCATCTCGAACTTGCGCAGCCACCCGCCCCTCACGGCCATACCCCACTCGCTCTCTGCGCGTCACCAGCAACTGCACGCGCTACTGCCGGAGAGCCCCATGCGAGCTCCGTACCACCGACATCCATGCATCGTCACTGAGCTCTGCGCACAATGTTGTCGGCGAGCCGCGTGTTGCTGGCGAGCTCTGCGCCGCCGAGATCCACACCGTCGATGAGCTCCGCACTAGTGACCTCTGTGTCATCAAGCTTTTTGCCGGCGTTGAGCTGCGCGTTGACGAGCCTCGATTCGCCAAAACAACAAGATGTTGCGCTGAAAGCGCGTGTTGCAAGCGTATGTATCAAGTGTTTTAGGTGTTTCATATGTATGTTGCAAGTGTTTCATGTGGATATTGCATATGTTGCCATGGCTATACACGTATGTTGCAAATGTATTGTTACAAATGTTTCAGCTGTTTTAAACATATGTTGCAAGTGTTTTATCTGGATGTTGCATATGTTTCACACATATGTTGCAATTGTTTCATCTGGATGTTGTATATATTTTGCAATGGCTACAGCGTGTTTTCAGGTGTTTTCACACGTATGTTGCAAGTGTTCCATGTAGATGTTGCAAAAGTAGATCTGGTGTTGCACATGTTGCAGTGGGACCTATTTGTCGCAGCTACTTGTTGACGCGGCCCCGCGTGGGCGTGATAAACGGAGCAGCGTGGGCCCCCACGTGAAGTAGGTGTAGGCGTGCGGGCGGGCGCAGCGGCATGTGTATGCAGGGGCGTGGGCAGGCGCAGTAGGGGCGGGCATCTGGATGCTAGTCTGACTAGTAAATAAATATTGTTTTTCGCATGGATTTTGCTATGAAATACTAACCGCAAATAATTTGAACGGGGGAGGATGGATGTCCATGCCATTTGCAAATTATGAAAAAAGCAATCCTAAAAGGTCAACTGTGTAAATGTTGTCCTTTTATCAAGGAAGCTTGGTTCATAGTCCAGTCCAGACGACAGGGGTGGTATTACATATTTCCAATCTCCACAACATTAACCATTCCGGATTGATCTACGAGTTTTGGTGTAACTAGAGGGTAGGCCCAGTGCTGCGCGCAGGCGGCGCGGAGGGAGATGGGTCTAGATGTACAGTAACGAACACCGAGTGGGTATTGGTAACCGGATCTGATATTATGGATAACGGACATCTACTGTTCATCGGATCCGGTACTGTTCATCGGATAACGGGTAGGGACTGTTCACTGTGTCCGGTACTGTTTGCCGGATCGTTAATGTGGATGCATAGTGATTTGTGAGAGGAAAATAGAGGTGTGGATAGTGCACAATGAACAGTGACCAATCACCAGGTTTAAAGATCTTTATAGATAATAATAATAGGAGGACTCTCCAACAACAAGAGTTTGAATGAGCCAAGATAGGTGCTCTCCCGTCGCGTGTGAACGAAGCGAAGGCAGAGGCAGCAGAGAGAAAACCCCACCCAAACCCTCCCGCCGAAGGAATCGAAGCAATGGCGTCTCGTCTGTTTGCGGCGGCGGCCTCCTCCCCGTTGCCCCTGGCTCGCCGTATCACTAGCCGTGGCCTACACGGTCCACAAGGTACGCACATACGCAGCGCACCTTCTCCTTCGCCCTCTCCTGAGTCCTGACCTAGGAATCGTACACGCCAGTTGTCTGGCTCGTTGATTAGGCCCGTCCCTGGTGGCCTGGTTCGATCTGCTTGCCAGGTTTCTTAATTGGCTGCGACTTGGTTTATGAATCAGTTGTTTGTGGTTGCTGGTAGGTTATCCTATTCCTATGTGGTCTTCTATTGTGCAGCATGGAGGAATCAGTGCCCCTTGGGCCTTGGTTGCTGTTGAGGCTGCAGGACAGCAAGCATGTCGTTCGCTATTTAGCTTGCTTTGTTGATTCTCTCGTATTTGTGCTTGCTAGGTCGCCGTTGGTATTGGGAGAAGGTGAACTTGTAGGAGGATCCGACGAGCCCCATGAGGTGGAAGAATTCTCACGTGAGTACCCTTTCGGAATATCTTGTCCAATTCAATTCAGTGCAGCACTGCAGCATATGGTATTAATGGAGTTATTTATGTTCATCCTGATAGGCATAGAACTAGTGACACGAATACATGATTTTCTCGTGGAGATTATTTCACTGGTTGCTTAGTTGCTAGCATAGACCATGCCTAGCTTTTGTATGACAAGTTTTCTCGTTTCATCGTATAGTCGTATGGACTGCGTTCAAACATAAAAATCGTGGATTGAGTATACATCATTCTAAGCTAGTACAGTATCCCTTGAGCTCTTCGCTAGGAGAGGCAGCCATTGAAATCATGGACTCGTTTGAGTGCTTTGTCAGAGGATCAGTACAGCCTTTATGGAAACCGCATAAATGAGTTGGTAGCTAGCACCATTCTTTTTAGAGTTGGTAGCTAGCACCATTCTTTTTGGTCAGGTTGTCAGATTACATGTTTACCTACATTTACTCATCTCTGTCATCGTTGGAATCTTTCCTTTTGGATTTAGATGCTAATGCCTTTGAATGAAACCACCAATCTCTACTTGTAATATTGATTTTATAGTTTGACACATGATTTCCCGTTCTAAGAGAGTGCTCCCTAATTGACGGCTTCCGATCCATATGCATTTTTAAACCGCTCTTGGAATTGACTGCCACCAGAACTTGTTTACCTAAATAGTTCATTTTCGAGAGTTAACTTACTGCTGCCCTTGAACAAGCTTGTGAAGTTGTGATCATAGATTAGGATCACATGTTCTGTTGTAGTGTTATCTCTCAGACCAGCTTTGGATTGAGTTCTTCCATCACAGACTCACAGTTGCACTTTGCCCTGTACTGCTATTTCCATGTGGACATAAGGAAATTTCTGAGTTTTTCCCTCTAATTGCTTATGGTTTTGTTGAAAATATCTTTGCCTGATGCTCTTCTGTTATAACTAATACTCTCTCCGGTCCATTTTATCTGGCACAAGTTAGAATGACACGGTCTCCTAGATTACACTTTAACCATTCATTTGCTTTATATTATATTATTTAGGTAAAGACTTTGTTTCAGCCGTACGTCCATTAGTCCACCCGCACGCATGCTCCCTCCGCCATCGATCGATCATTCAAGGGTCGGCTTGCTTCTGGCGTTTTAGCCCAACGCACGCACGCACCTCATCCACTCGTTTCGCCCAACGCACGTCCGCACTCTCTCTCTCTCTCTCTCTCTCTCTCTCTCTCTCTCTCTCTCTCGGTAAGCTCCTCCCCTGCGCCGACGAGCTGCTCCAACTCCGCCAACCCCTTCCCCGGCGGCTGCGCACGCGACTCCCTTTCTTCCCCACTGCACCTCTTGCCCATCGCACCACACCTCTCTCTCTCTCTTTGACGATGGCTACCGGCGATGACGTGCACCTCCCTATGCCCATGCGCCCACTGCCTCCCCGCGCCGCGCCCGTGCCCCACCGCTCGCCCGCTCGCCTCCCCCTCCTCTACTCCGCTCCCCCGCAGCTAGATCTAGTTGCGCCGACAACCCTAGCCCCGACGAGCTCCACCACCCCATCGCCGCCGCACGCAGCCGCCGGCCATCTCTCCGGCCCCGGCGGCCACCCCTCCCCCGCTCGCCTTCCCCTCTCCTACCCCTCCACCTCCCCGACGGTGCGACCACTACCCTGCGACGGCGCGACTTGGCGGCGCTCAAGGACTTCATCCGGGGCCTCGACGTGGGCATGCTCGTCAACAACGCTGGGCTGTCCTACCCCTACACGCGCTCAGGCCCTGGCGCAGGAGGCTGCTTGTTGTCGTGCTTGGGATTGTTTTTGTGGGGATTATTTTGGTGATTTTAACGGTTTTTGATCTGTGGTGCTTTGCTTGCGATGTTCGCGTATAGGAAGAACGAGGGGAAGCGCACCCTCCGCGTCGTCGGGAGCAACAGCGCAGACTACATGCAGCAATGGTGAGCGCGCACCGCTTGATTTTGATTTTGTGCTGGTTTGTGCCGATGATTGAGGGGTTCTAGCGTTGTTGGTGATGTTGCATTGCAACCTGTTTTATCTGAATTTTTGTTGTAGTGAGGAGGCTGCATTTGGTGATTTCAACATTGATGTTGGTTGGGAGGACGAGGTGTAGGAGGACAGTAAGGTCTGTGATCCTGCTCAATGCTCTGTGTGTTTAATTATTGTTGTGGGGCTCACTTTGCTCGATAGTTGGATTCGTTTGTGGATTGTCACTAGAGCCCTTTGTTGCTGATCCATCATTTTGTAGTCGTAATGTGTTCCCACGGTCCCCTGTCCTTGGTGGTTCTTTGCACGCAACGCAAGCTCCAAGCAGCAGCATATCCGCGGCTGCTGCTGCCGCCTTCTCACTTGTCACGCGCACGTCGTGCCCTGCTCCAATTCATTACTGTACCAGTACGTACGGGAGACAAAAGCCTATGCCTGCACTGACTAAAACATACACGGATCCCAACACGAGACTTGACCTGGAACCACTTCATGGCATCCTCCTTGGTGACCCTGTGCTGGATCCCAACACGAGACTTGCACCTGTGGCGACGGGCGACACGGTACCCGGCACGCTCAAGGACGACATAGAAGTCCATGCCGTAGATACCAGTAGATGGGTCATACCTTACAAAATGCAGCAAGAGGAAGGTTACCGATCATTAACAAAATGCAGCACATCACTCAGCGAAAGCTATAATAAGGACTGGAAAAAAGACGAACCACTACAACAGGGCAACAAATGATGTATTCCAAAATCCCAAATCCTTAAATGAAGAAGGAAATAGCCACAAACACAATGCCCACATGTGTATACACTAAAGAAAACATCAGTACAATATTCTCAAACAAACAAAATAAAATAACTTCTTAAACAATAAACAACATAAAAAAAAGTTTGGTCACCATAGTACTATACAAAGCTGATTTGGATACTGGATTCTGACCTTGCAATAAACCAGTTACAGAATCAAGTGCAAAGGGGGCTCAAGCATAACATGGCAACTCTTTTACAAACCCACACTAGACTAAAATTCAACAGTAAGGAGCTTTTGAGAAAGATAAACTTGACTGAGAGCAAAATGTAGGAAACTAGGAAATAAATGTCTTGCATTAATTGCTGGCACTGCATGGAAGAATTTTGGATGTCACAATTAAACGACTTCAAAAATGACTTGGATATTTGATAAAGAAACAAATTGCAGGGCATATTATAAAGACCAAAATGATAATCAATTAGAAGCTCCACTTGATCTAAATTTTCTTGACAGAGAAAACTATTACTGCAATTAACCACAAATGGGAATTCTTATGACTCAAGCCATATTAGTATATCAGCAAATGGAAAAAGCTGTCCAAAAGTTATCTTACAGCCAATCAGCAGTCTCAATTCCCAAACCTGTGTTAAGCACTTGGAGCATCTCCAAGAATCTCAAACTCGACTCGTGTCCTCAGCGAAAGACACCATGGCCTGCACTGCAACTATTGGCCGACGCCCATGGACCACGGGGCGCCCTTGTAACAACTCCCGAAGCAGGACACCGAGTCATCGTACGGCGCAGTGTTTGTTCTCGGAAGAGTAGACGAGCAGCGTGATGGAAACGCCTACCTCGCCGGAGGACGCGACGACGCCCGGGCGGGCGGAGGAGGCGACGCAGCAGGTGACGGCGCCCTTCTTGTGCCCCCGCAGCCGCCGAGGCTTCGGCTCCGCTGCAGCCGCCGGATCCGGCGCCGCTGCCACTGCCGCCGACATGGCGGCGCGCTACCGGTGAAGACACGAAGCCCTTGACGAGGGAGACGTCAAAGGAGCGCAGACCGTGCGATTGGAATTCCAACGGTCTACATCCGCTCAGCCCAGTTCCAGTTTCGTCAAAGGAGCCCTTTCGTGACTGCGCCCCGAAAGACCCCTAGCCCCTCCCGACTCCCGTTCCTCACTCGCGCCGCCTCCCACACGCGCAGGCAAGGCGCCGCCGCCGCTCAGCGCCGAGAGGAGCAGCGCCGTCGCTCAGCGGCCGCCGGCGACGAGCCTCCGCGGAAACCAGCGGCCCTACCGGCGAGGCGGCGAGTTCTTCTTCCTTCTCCACCGACGGGACAGCGCGTGGACCCGGCGACCTCTGGGCTCCGGCGAGTGGTGAGTTTATTTGCCTTCTGTCTCTCCGGGCTCGGCCTATGACATCTGCGGCCCGTATCCAACCTGGACAGCCCAGCAACGGTCCCGGCCCACAAGGCGACAACGCTGCTCTCCCCTTGCAGGACCGTCGCACTCCGCCCTCGAAACCAAACAACGCACTCGAGCGATGGCGGAGATCGCCGGCGACGAGGCCCCAACGCCTCATCCTCCTCCACCTATCTCCGGCGAAGTCTCCAGAGACCCGTATACTTCTACTCCTGCCTCTACCGGCAGCAACAAGCCGCCGTTGCGCACGACGAAGCCCGGCGTGAAGCGCCTCATTCTCACCACCTCCGTCCTCCTCTCCTTTCTCGTCGGTACTACCCACGACCTCCTTTATGCTATGGCCAATGTTGTTGTGCACATCTTCTCTGTATAACTCGCTCACACCTCTGTATGTCTCTCTTTAGGACTGCCCTTCCTGCTGAAATCTACCGAGATGCATCGTTCGCCGCTGCCTTCGGACGCAATTACGGCACTCGCCCACCGCCTCCACTCCACTCCGCCCTCCTTCCCACGCGGCCTCCACGCGGTCTTCCTCCGCTCGGTTCCCGATCGCTCTGATGCCTCCCTCACCCGTCGCCTTGAGCAGTTGATTTCGGCCCAGCTCCAGCTTCTCCCAGCCACTTCTACTGCCGGTAATGTCTCGGTATCAGTCACCGTTGAGTCGGCTGGTAGCTGCTCCAGCAGCAGCAGCAGCAGCAACGTTGGCTCAGGTTGGCAGTGTGGCGCTGTGACCAGTGCAGACCTGGTGATTGGCGATGAGGTGTTCGATGAATTGCTGCACTCAGCTTTAGGCAGCGGCAGATGGGATGGGTCTAGGGTTTACACTGTTGTGGTTGTGGAGACTGATGATGCAGAGGGCATGAGGGTTGTCGTTGGGAAGCACCGGCATGCTTGGGTGGTTGGAAAGGCTGATGAGGTTAAGGCTGTCTCAGTTATTGGCAAGGTATTTGCCAAGTATTTCATGAATGGGGGTATTGAGGAGGGTGAGGCAGGCATTGGGAAAGGCGAGTTCATGCCAGTTGGTTCAGATGGAAATGTTGTTCTATCCTTTAGCTTGTTGAATGCTGATCCAAGTCATTGGGTGTATGATTGGTAAGAACAAAATTCGCAACTCTGCTATACTTCTTTAGTTCCGCTGTTGCTTTATTGTTGTGCTAATGTCCCCTTCCATATCAAATTGCTATAAAGATTCAAATTTTTATCTTCTATGTTAGATGTTTAAGTACAAGTAACGTACAACATATTACATATTAGACTGCATCAAGAAGGTACTTGTTCAAAACATTCATTTATCTAGACAATGGGGATATGGTATATTTCTTATTTACATCAGTTAGATGTCCTGTAGGCTATGTTTAGCTTCCTGCAAAAATGAAACCTATAGTCCTTTGCTGCTGCCGCTGTTGGAATTTTCGCACTTAGGCATTCTACATGCAGGGATTTTGAAAAGATTGGCGAGAGGATGTTGAATCCTGTGGTTGAGGCGCTGCGACCAATTGCAGAAATCAATATAGAAAGTCAGGTGCTAATTTTGCATTAAACTAAGCTACTTTCTTCCATTTCTTATGAAATGCTGATATTCCTTTTTGTTTAGGGTTGTTGATTTTAATAAGTAATAATCCTATCACTTCTTTTCAGGTTTTGTACCACACTCCTAAGTCGTCCTATTCTTATTTTGATGATAAACTGGGTGGCAATGTCCTTAGTATGGGAGACATTCCTTTCTTTGTATGTGTCTAACTTGTAGCTTGCCACAAGCAGCTATAGTGATTAACTGCGAGATCCAAAAATTTAATCACTCCATGAAAAATATGATGTTGGCAGGTAAACTCAAATGAGTGGCACTTGGATACATCAATTTCAGCTACAGGACGATCAAAAGTTCTTCAATTTGTGGTGTATGTTCCTTAGATCAAACTCAATTATTGACCTCTGCTTTTTTGTTTTATTATGTTACATAATTTGTTATCTTCAACATATTTTCCTTCCTTTTTTTTTAATATTACATCATCATTTTTCCTTTGTCAAACTTCTGGTAGATATAACGTGTCCATGATGTTTGTTTTTTCTTTTGAAAATTGATGAAAGCCTAAGAACCCAACCCGTGACAGAAAAAGTCATGTTTTCCCCTTTATTTCTGAATTTTCAAGTGTCAAGTGTGCACAGATAAAAAACATCAGCTTGATGATTCATTTATCAAGTTTTCTTATTAGTCGTAATTTATGTACAGTCCAAAACATCAAACCAACACCAAAAGCTAACTAAACCATTACAAGCAAGAGAGAACTAAACCAAGATAAAAGTTTGTTATTAGAGTACAAATGCTTCTGGATGCTCTGCTGAACTGTTTATTCAATAATCATCAGATACATTCCATCTGCAAGGGAATGCCCATTATATTTGCAACTTCCTGATGGCAGGCTTTCAAAAACTAATGCATTTATATCCCCTGTAAGTGGTACTATACTGTCAAAAAAAACTTCTATCTGTTACCCATTTTGCTATTTACTTAACAGCATTATTCCGTTACATAGATGTGGGGAGGTGTTCTTATATGGAACCCACCAGACTGTTCACTTGGTTCCAAGAAGACTCATGGTACCTGGAAGAAAATGTCATCTCAGGTGTGTGGATTTTATCACTTTATTACATCTTTGATATCCTAGCATTTTCATAAGCGAAGGCCACCCTTTCGAGTTCCGAAATACCTTCTTTGCAATTGCATTATTTGTTGAAATGCCTATATGAAACAGGAACTTATGGAGACCCTCGAAATCTTCATTGGACAACTAAGGCAGTTGTTTGGTCTAAAACCATCTTATCTCTCACAAGATATGGACGTGCCAACTAAATTTGTAGTTAGTGAAAAGGGATTCACAGAATGGTAAATATTTTCTCAACTGGCTTACTATATTTAGCACAGTACAAAATTCATTTTTCTTTGGTGAAGCATAATATTCCACAATCTGTAATATCCCACTTTCATTGCCGCATGGAACAACATTTGGTGATAATATTATCGTTCTGATACCACACTCTGCATATAGTTGCATACTTGCATCACATTGCTGGTATTCAAATCATTATAGAATGGGACCATCTCAGCCTTTAAACATTGAGTGTAAGATCGATCAGGATGAACCAGGCCTTAACCAAAGGTAGATGATCCCAATGTCTAGATGTTCTAGTTCTAGCAGTTCATATGAACACAAACAGTTGCAAATCATATGTTTGGTGGTATGCGTCCACAAACAATTCTGGTTGACCCATAAGGTTGATTTTTGAACTTTTCAAATTCTAAGTCTCTGCCCCCAAGAAATGAATACCTAAAGCTCTAATGGTTATGTTTCTTACTCCCTCCTCTCTTTTTCCTCGCAGGGAGTTAGATTTATTATATCGACACCATGCATGTTCCAATCTGCTGTCATGCCTCACCACGTTGGAGTCTCTATCCAGTCTGGTATAACCCATTTGAAACCAGAAACCAGTGCTTAATGATATACAAAAGGCTGATCTGCATGCAGGCGTCACTAATGTTATTATGTTGCCAGGTCTGCTCTCTCCCAAGAATGATTGTCATGGATGAAATTGGAAGACAGGTTCTACCTTCTACCACTCTTGCTAGATGGGACTCATTGATCTGTAAACTAGTTTTACCTTCTATCCTTCTGGTTATGCATGCTTAAAGCAACAGAAGTACATTACATTCAGATAATATGTTTGTTTAAATATTTCACTGAACCTGCATCGCATATGTATCCTATGTGTTATTGCATCTTACCTTGTACTTAAAACACTTGTGCATGGGTTGATCTGATTGTTTATGATTTTGTTTATAGCATATGATCAGTTAATAGCGAGCTTAAGCTGTGTTTGTATCTTACGGTCTTACCTTGTACCTGAGAAATTTATGCATGGGTTGACCTGATTGTTTACGATTTTGATTATAGCATATGATCAGTTAATAGTGAGCTTAAGCTTGTTCCAACCATTTTCATTTTCTTTTCCAGGTTGAGCTTTCTCTTGAAGCTGCAAATTTAGCTCAGGGAAATGCAACTCTAGGGATAAGTGACTCTTCAGCAGGCAAGTTGATGATAATTCGTTTCTTATAATGTCCTTGCACTTTTATGAACATTTGCTGAGATTTGTGCTGATGTACAGTATCTGCAACAAGAGCCAGGGCATTGGCTGAAGATGCATTTTTCCATCCATCCATTATGTCAATCAGTTATGCTTCAATAGAACACTATTTTGCCATTTACATGGTCAGTACACTGTTGCAGACTTGTGTCAGTTTTCCAAACTTTTATGATGGTACTCATAATTTTCTTTAATTCTGAAAGTAAAGTAAACAACCTAGTTATCGTTCAATTCTTCAATCATCTTTAATCCTGAAAGTAAAGTAAACAACCTAGTTATCGTTCAATTCTTCAATCATCTATTTTAAAATCTCAGATTATAGCTTACCAATCTGCAACTCATTTTATCAAACTATAGAGTGGTGAGATGACAACTGTATAGCATACATCAAAATCCATGTGCATGTTAATCAGTACTACATTTCCATACTTTCTGCAGCCATTTTTCGCACCAGTTTCCTTGCATGTGCTGCTGGCCGCAATCAAAGAGCTGAAACGTTACAAGGCAGAGCGAGCAAAATATTCCGCATTTCTTGCTTCCCAGGCGACATCCTCCTGATCTGGTGGTGATTAGCACGGATTTGCATCAGAAAAGTTTGAACATTTATATGAAGCTGATGGTCGCTATTGGTCGCTAGTGGAGAGCGTGCAGCACTGCAGCGTCACTTGTTCTGATGCTCACGGACATGGTTAGGACGTCCAGGTGATGTCAGGCAGAGAGCTATACTTGTCATGGGGTGAAGTGCTCGTAAAGCTAGCTGCATGCTGTAACATTGAAGGGGTGTTCACATTGAAGGGGTTTTTTTTTTAGATTTAGAAAAGATGCACATTAAAATTCCAGATCGAAGGTGTTTCAAAAAAGATTCCAGATCGAAGGCGTTGCGATGGTTAAGCATTGCTGCGAAATCAGAGCGTCTGACAGCCGAACAAACCAGTGTTGCTTTAAGTATTAATTACGAGAGGTTTGATGAAACATGTTTTTGGGCCGCGTTTAGATGGCTAAAAAGGCTCAAAAATTTTTGTACAGTATCTGTCACATCGAATCTTTAGACGTATGTATGGAGCATTAAATATAGGTAAAAAAATAACTAATTGTATAGTTTGTAAATGTCGAGATGAATCTTTTGAACCTAGTTAGTTCATGATTGGACAAATTTTATCAAATAACAACGAAAAGTGCTACAGGAACTTTTTCCTAAAAATTTTTGAATCTAAACACGCCCTTGGTATGCATTGAAGTTTGAACAGAAACTTTTGAGTGCTCTTGTAGTCTTGTGTCAAATGCAAGGAATTTGGGTTCCTGAAACTCGTTCACTTTTCCCCCTAAATACAATGAAAATATTACAAATGACGAAGTGAGCCACGCTTGTAAGGAATTTGTGTCAAAAAAAAAAAGATTGGGATTCTCCAGAGAGAGAGAAAGAGATTGGGCTGTACGGAGTACTAGTTTACAGAGGCCCAGCGTCCTGTAGCCTCCTCTCCCCGTCTCGTTCGTCTTCGTCGATCTCCGCTCGCTCTCGCCTTGCCGCCTCCGACCTGCAGCGCCTCCATTTCTCCCTCGCTCCCGATTCCCGGCGCCAGCCAGGTTCGTGTGTTCCGGCGGCGGGCATTCATGGCGGGGCAGTCCGACCCGCACCTCTCCATCTTCTCGCCCTCCGAGGTAACCAACTCCTTCCCTTCTACACTCCACAGGCAGGGACTATCTTCGTCAAAGGGAAGTGCAGTGGGATGCAACCCAATTTTTGGACCTGTCCTGTCTGTGCTGCAGGTGGAGTTCGTGGCGGAGGATGAGATCGTCGAAATCGTCCCCAACATCCGCATGGACGCCCTCAACATGATCTGCGTGCGTCTGCCGCCACCACCCATTTCCATCTCTTTCAACTCCCTACCCCCCACCTATTCTTACATCTCACGCTGCTACTGCCGCCGCTGTGCAGGGGGATTTCGGGCCCTTCTTCCCACAGATTCCCACCAAGGTGCCGCTCTGGCTCGCCGTCGCGCTCAAGAAGCGTAGCAAGTGCACCATTCGCACCCCAGACTGGATGACTGTTGGTCAGTGCTTGCGTGCTTCCTTGTTGTTTGCTTTTATTCCTGCTCAAGCATACACAGCCATAAGCATCTATTGCTTGCTTTTGTTCCTACTAGACCGCTTGACACAGGTATTGGAAGCTGAAAGAGAGTCGCCTCGAGAATTCCAGCCATTACCATTCCACTATATTGAAATTTCTAAGCTGCTATTTGATCAGTGAGCACCCATATCTACTGCATCACCTGTTTCTTCGATCTCAGCACATTTTTCACCTAAACCTGATCCGCTCTTGTTTGTTTCCTGCAGTGCTCATGATGACATCTCAGATGCATACCTGGTGAGTGTTTAATCAATCTCGGTGCAGATTTGTTAGTTGTGTCTAGTAAGTCCTGATTGTATTGGAAAAACAATATATGCTTACTCCTAGTTTTGATTGTGATACAGGTGAGATCTCTAATTGAGGACATCAGAGATGTCAGATTCCACAAGGTTGAGACTGGATTAGAGACGATATCTGGACGCACCCATGCCGTAAAGGTAACCTTTCCCCCTTAAGAACTGCGGATGCTAAAACAACTGTCGTTCTATCAAAGCTAATTGAATTGGATGTAACTACCACTTCCCCTGTATTTATCTGTGTTTCCTATACTAGCTTAACGTCTTGCTTCATTGATCAGACAACAACAATACCTTATTCATCTTATTGGCATTCTTGCAGCTCAAAAATCTCTCTGCAATGGAAGTGAGCATTGTCCGTCCTTTCATGGTGAGAACTTTGCAGGCATTCTATAAGCACGATAGTCCACAGATGATTCAGCAAGCAGATAATATAGGGAGCAGAGCAACACCAGTTACAGACCGTGGCCCAAGAGTAAGCCTTCCCTTCTAGATATGATTGCAACTTGCTTGTGGCTTCTAGATATGATTGCAACTTGCTTGTGCCCTAAGAATCTAAGATATTGCGCGCAAAATAGTTGCATATCAGAAAGTTGGTACATATATAATTATATTCTGTTTGGTTGGTGACCCGATACAATTCGTAATAGCTTAATACATCGCAGTATATGAACCAGAAAGAAGACTTGGTACTTCATTTTCTATTTCCATGCATTTATTTATTTTGTCAGAATGTCCCCTTTAAAATAAACACATCATCATCTTCAAGCAGCTACATGATTTGTCAGGAAAAGCGCCATGTCTCCAACTTAAAGTTTTTTCTTTTGTTTTCCTTTTGCAGAGAGATCTAAGGCGCAGGTAGTGAGCATGACTGCCACTTGTATTGTCAAATAATTCTGAGGACAGCAGTAAGTGAAGGTACTGGCATTGCTTTCTTGCAATAGTACCAGCTAAGTATGTGCTAATGTCCTAACGAGCCCTGAGATCTATCAGATAGTAAAGCAATGGTGCATCATAGTTTGTCTACTCTTTAGAGGGAACTGGCACTGCTCTTCTCCGTTTGGATATTGTACTGTAGCTTTGTTTGCCCAAAGAATGACTTGACTTATTCTTATTATATTAAGTGCAAGTGTGTTGCCTCATTGATCTCTCCAGCAGCCCGCATAACTCCCAGCCTCCCTCGTTGAATGGAGCAGCTAATGGAGTTTTGGGTCAGTTTGGTAGTAGACCACATCCCCTGTGTCGCTGACATAGTGGTCATGTCTCAAACTCCGAACCAGATCACCAAGTAGATGAAAGGGGAGAGGGCCAGATTTTTGCGGCTCTCTGTAGTACTTTCCCAGCACCGGCTTGGCTGCCTCTGTCTGCATGCACAGCCATCATCATTCAGTGACTGATATACATATGTGATGGCATAAAATCTGCCAGACATGGATGGATGCTGAATCAGATTTAGTTGTTATACTTACCGCCTCTATGAGATGGTGATGTGGAATCTGCGGGAAGAGATGGTGGATGACAGGAGTCCCGATGTCATGGTGGATGTTGTTGATCCATCCGTAGTCCTAGTTGAGCGTCGTCGAAGATAGGTCCATTCCAAAAGAGGCCTTAGGGAGAAGAGAGAGACAGAGTGAGGCCAGCTAGGAGGGCGGCCATGGCGAGCCAGCACGTCTTGCTCTCGCTGGGCTGGAAGAGGTCGCTGGCCGGGTGGAAGTGGGAGCCTGACTTGCCGGGGCTCCTGTTGGCCAGGTAGAATGGGTAGGCTAGCATGGGAAAGGGCAGCATGAAGCGCAGCATCAGGACGACGCTGTCCAGACTCTTGTACAGCCGCTCGGGGAGCTGATACATCATAGATTATTAGTACTAGTACTGTATGTCTGTATGTGCAAACATGCAATGCAAGATAATTGCAGGGCAGGAGCAGGAGGCGTACGGGATGCCATGACTCGTCCTTGTCGACGTGGCCGTGGTTCTGGTGGTGCGTCCTGTGGCTAATCCGCCTGCACTTGCACATAGATAGATAAGAGTTGCATTGCATTGTCAAACTTGTGTCGATCGCGGCTAAGTGAGAAGCAGCATCAGAATTGAATTGAATCACTACTAGTTCAGTACAGCAGAATACACACCAGCCGTGGTACGGCACCAGGATGGAGGAGTGCAGAATGTGGCCGACCACGCTGTTGAGGTTGGAGTTGTTAGAGAAGCTGCCGTGGCCGCAGTCGTGTCCCAGGACGAAGAGCGCCCAGAACATGGTGCCCTGCGCTGCCCAGTACAGCGGCCACATGAGCCAGCTGTCGAGGCGCGACAGGCACTAAATAGTTTCTTGAGTGAGCTTATAAATACGAAGTGTGGTTGGGCTCGTAAGGCCAGTATTAATATGGGTTTCGTGGCTTGTTTTCAACACTCATTTCCTCATAAAAAATTTTTTACTCTCATAAAACTTTTATTATCTCTATCAATACAGTGTCATGTTAGTATATTTAATGTTCATAAAACTCTATAAAACTCTCATTAAGATTGGCCTTTACCACGTATTTCATTAAGGAGAAAATTAGAGTTTACACAACAGCTGGCCAGACATCAAATGGCGAGCTATCATTGGTGAGGGACCGTCACTTGACACCACAGCGCACCAGAGCTACTTAGAGGTTGTGATTTACAGATAAACGTTTTGCGACTATCCTTGAACTAAATCGCAAAAAAAAAAAAAGACTATCCTTGAACTAAAGCGATCCTACTCTGCTCTAGGCTCTAGCCTGTTGTGCGACGGCGAGCACCCAGCGCTCAGTGATCCACCGGCGCCGCGGCACGACTACACCGCTTGGAGGTCGGGAACAGTTCACGCATGGCAACACGTTTTGCTGAGTCAGCTGAGTAGAGGGGTTCAGCAAAAGTTTCACGAAACCTCTGCGCAATTGCGGCGTCCGGCGTTTTTTTGTGAGAACTAGGAGCTCGAGTCTTCCATTTGTTCAGCAGGGCCTTCTTCGCCTGCTTCTCAGGATTTGGGTCTCGGACTGCTGATTTGGCCGCCAATCTATCGCTTCTCCTTGGGACCAGGTCATCAGCAGGGCAACGCGACACGCGCAGACGCGGCGGCGAGTGCACCAGTGGCTCGACGAGTGGTGGCGACAACGGGCTGAACCGGCTGAGGCGCCGCAACAGGTTGAGCCCGGTCCAGACTCCAGAGTACGTAGACCGTGGCGATGCGGGCGTAGCTAGGTGTTGGTGTGACGACTGCTGCGGCTGGCGATTGGGGATTGCCGCCGTCCTTGGCGTCCGCGCACCGGTTTGGACCGCCTCAGTCAGCGAAGGCACATGGTCAGGTGGGACCGTGGGAGTACCATTGTCCTAGGATCCGAGGGCAGCGAGTGGTTGGCCATATTTGGTTCTCAGAGCTCTCTTAGCACTTCTGACTATATAACTCCCTAGAGCCCCAATCATATACGTACCTTCCATTAGTAATTATCACCAGACACAAACCGGTAAACACAAAATATCTTAGTTACGACGGAGGGAGTACCTTTCTTATCTTAACACCAAAATAGGTGAACACAAAAACCACATTTTTTAAACGAAGCCAAGTGCCAGCTAGTTTCCTAAAATTAATTGTTTATTGTACCTACCATTTGTTATGGGCTTTAGAGTTGATTTGATTCTATTGAATCAGCTCTTTTTGAATAATTTAAAGATTAGGATTTTGGTAAAAGAGTTACAAGCCTTCTTTGCATGGCACTCTTGCCGCTGCTTAGGGCTTCTTTGCATGGCACTCTTGCCGCTGCTTAGGGCTTTCCCATCGCTCCACCCTGACGTACCGCCCCTGTCCTCTAGCTATGTAGGGAGTATCCATATCATAGTATTAGTAGCTCTACAAGCTGTCAGGGAGGCTTGCAGAGGATACTATAGCTTGGTCTGACAAAGGCAGCAGGCATCAGTGAAAATTGCATTGGAGCAGCGAGGAAAGCCCCTCCACCGTTGGGGACGACGTTCTTAGACGTTTTTTTCCTGCCGATGCCCTCATCGATTGTTGCAGTGACGTTGTAGCCTATGTTGAGACTTAGAGTTTTGGGAACCTAAGTTATTCATGTCCACGTGGCCTACTACTTTTGACTGAAGCACACGTTCGTATTACCCTACATTGGTAAAGCCCTTAGTGTAGCCGAACAATCCCCTTATCTCTCGAAGTTTTAAAATCTCATAATCCACTTCACGCTAGAGAATCCATGAAGGTATAAGAACATCTTTCTTCAATTCTACCGTCCATCTCCTCGTCTCACTTGGAAAGGAAGTTAGTCGCCATATGCATCACATAGGACGCTCATCTCAAACTCTATTAAAAGAACTGATTTTTAATTATAGGAAAAAGAACTTATCCCAAAGGCATAAAAGCAAATAGAGTAGAAATAACTATGCTAGGCTGCTAGCTTCCTTTTTTTTATTCAGCATCGTCTCACACACTGCAAATTGATGCTTGGTGAGGAGAGAGAACATTTCAGCATCGGTTTAAAAGTCACACTGTGGATAGTCTTATCGCTCAAAGTTTTAAATCCTCAAAATCCACTCCATGGTAGATAATCCATGAAGACATCTTTCTTCAGTTTTATCGTCCATCTCGTCTCACATGGAAAGTTTTTTTTCTTGAGGGCGTCTCACGTGTAAAGTTGGCCGCCATAGCCCCATACGCATCACATAGGACGCTTGTCTCAAACTCTGATCGATTAAAAAAACGAGTTAAAAAAGAACTGGTCCCAAAGGCATAAAAGCAAATAGCGTAGACTTGTCGGAACACAGTCTTTCTGACTTGTCACGGCTGCTGCATCCCCAAATCACCCACCAATGAAGAGCAACAAGGACCTGTGCACCGTCGAGAGGCGCGGCCGCGTGCACCTCATCACCATCACCGGCGCCGGCGAGCACCGCCTGAACCCGGACCTCCTCGCGGCCCTCCGCTCCGCCGTGGCCGCCTCCGCGGGCGCGGGCGCGCTGGTGCTCGCCGCGGAGGGGAAGTTCTTCTCCAACGGGTTCGACCTGGCGTGGGCGCGCGCGGCGCCGCCCCACCTCCACGGCACCATGGACGGCGGGCTCCGCGCGCTGGTGGCCGACCTCCTGGCGCTGCGCATGCCCACGGTGGCGGCGGTGATGGGGCACGCGGCGGCGGCCGGGTGCGCGCTGGCGCTGGCGCACGACGCCGTGCTCATGCGCGGCGCCCGCGGGTTCCTGTACATGAGCGAGGTGGACGTCGGCATCAAGTTCGTCGACTTCGTCGCCGCCGTGCTCCGGGACAAGGTCCCCGACGCCGCGGCCAGGCGCGACCTGGTGCTGCGCGGGGACCGGGTGGCCGCGGCCGAGGCCGTGCGCCGGGGCCTCGTGGACGCCGCCGTCGACGGCGGCCCCGAGGACGTGGTGGCCGCGGCCGTCGCCGAGGCCGAGAGGCTGGCCGCCAGAGGGTGGGACGGGGAGGCCGTCGCCGAGATCAGGAAGGCCGCGTGGCCCCAGCTGTGGGGCCAGGTCAAGGACCACGGCGCCGGGTTGGCGCCGGCGGCTGCGCGGCCGCGGCTCTAGGCGTGCGCTGCGTGGTGCTCTTGCCCGGTACGACCGAATTGCTGCAAGCGACAGCGACGCGCGAGTCACATCAAGAACATGTAGCGACGCACTTGTACTCGGTCAAATAAATCAACTCCCATGTTGTCAAAAAAAAAAAAAAATCAACTCCCAGATTATTGTATCCTATCTTAGTTGTTGCCTGTACTGCTCAAGAGCGCATTAAACTGCTCAAGTGATGTCTCGTTGTGTTGTGTTGTGTGTTCTTGCCACCATGCCAAGAGCTTTTGTTGTGTGTTCGTGCCAAAATTGAAGCCGTCGGCATCCTCTCCCATTAGCCACCGTCCGTGCGCCTTGTCATCGACTTCGACGGTCAGGGCCTACTGCAAGCGCCAAGCGCTGAGGACGTTCGACGAAGAAGGAAGGTGCTGTACATCTGTTTCGGCTGCTTCCCCCAGCCTGCTGCTCATGCTAGAACCGGGTGACGCGTCGATACCACTGAGGCCTCAGAATTCAGGTGCCAGATGATGAGAACACCTTGTGGCGGCGTTTCGATGGCTTGCTCATTCAGTGCAGCGATGAAGATGGTTCAGCGCCACGAACTGCGACTCAATTGAACTGTGAACTAGTGTTTCGGTTTTCCTCTTCCTCCATATGCTTTAGCCATTTTTGTGAAAACGGAATTGCTGGCGTCCGGACATACAATTGGATTGATTCGTCGGACGGTACTGTCCCCCCCCCCTCACCCACCCACACACACTGCCCGTTCCTACTTTCACACCCCCACCTGGGACCCGCGTCCGCGGGGATATTTGGCGACCTACGCTCGCTGCTCCTCATGTCCGGATGGACGGCCGCACAGCCCATGCCCGTCCGCCTCGCACACACACCTTGCCCCCGTCGTTGCGCCCCGCTCCTTCTTTCGGATCCCCTCCTCTCTCTCCTCGTGGGCGGGACTCAGGAGCCCGCCCCCAGCTCGCTGTGGCCCCCTCCGCAGGTCCCAGCTCTGTCACACCCCATCCCTTGGCGCCAGGGCCGTGCGTCCATCACTCACTGTGGCCCCGGAAACACTTGCAACATGAAACACTTGGATACAACATACGTCGGACAGATGAAACATTTGAAACATACTGTTGCAACATATGTGTGAAACATCTACAACATCCAGATAAAACACTTGCAACATCCAAATAAAACACTTACAACATGTGTGTGAAACATATGCAACATTCAGATAAAAACACTTATTGCAACATACGTCTGAAAACATTTTTCCAAAATGCTTGCAACATCACACTTAAAACACTTGCAAAAATATACAACATGTGCATTATCCCGATCTACTTTTGCAACATCTATAGTAAACAATTGCAACATACCTCTGAAACTTCTGAAACACTTGAAACATACATTTGCAACATAGGAGAGGGAAAGGCTGGGGCCGGTCGATTCCGGGCATCGGTGTGGGATCCGGCGGAGAGCGAGCACCACCAGCACCAGTGGCGGCGCGCGACGACACGAGCACCACCACCATTCAGCACCAACAGCACCACCCTTAGCTCTCTGGTGGGCGGCGCACGGCGAAGCAAGGAGCGAGGTGCGGATGGGGCGCACGACGGGCGAGGGAGAGGAGCGAGCAGTGCCGGTGGGGTGCGCGACGGCACGGGAGCGAGAGAGCGGCACAGGGTCAGGGTGCGATGAGAGAAGTGGAGAACGCCGCAGCAGCGAGCGAAGTGAGGCACGGCGTCTGGATGAGAATAGGAGACATGGAAATGAGCAGGGAATAAAAAAAGGCAAAGTTGTGCTGCACATCACGCCATGTGTCTGTCCAAATGGAGTCGCTGGCATCAGACGTCTTGTCTATAGCATTACCGTTCTGGAAAGAAAAAAACAGTGTTCGGTGTCGACGACATAGTGAGCTTCCTCTTCCTCCTTGTGCTTTTAACACGTTTGTGAAAGAAAATGAAAGAAAAACTAGTTTTCGGTGTTGATGACAGACCAGAGGAGGTCGATAGAGTCGGGGACATTTTGGTCCTTCTCAACGGCAAGAGGGAAAAAACAAGGGAGCTGCTAGCGCCCGGACACCCGGCTCCAGGGGCGTCCGGACGCACCACCAACTCGCCCGCCCCCACCTATGGCAGAACCTCCTAATTACTATGGTCCACCTGTATTTGTTATTGTCTTAAAGACTTCTAACCACTGTACAAGTGTACCACAGATCTTAAGAAGCCTGTCGGGTGTCCTCGGGAAACCCGAATCATCCACAATCTTCCGAGCAGGATCACATTACAGAGGCATCACAGTATTACAACAGTTTATATAATAAATTACATCATAGTACAAAAGCGGAAGTCTTACATAACATAGGTTTACAAACTTGATGTTCCAAACTTACAAAACTTAAGCTTAGTGTTACAACCATAGTAGTGGAGTAGCATTATTAACATTATTACAACACCAAAACGCGATGCTCTGCCCAAGAGCCAAACATCTCTACTCGTCGTCGCTCACCGCAAAGACGGTCATGCAACAGGGTCCAAAACACACATGCTCATGAGACGCACCTGCAACAGGGGTTTAATAAACCCTGAGTACGAAAGTACTCAACAAGACTTAACCGACAAAACTAGTGAAACGACTCAGGAATGCAGGCTCAGGGGAATCAAGGTGAGGTTCCAGCAGGAAGTCAAGTTCTTTTGCATAAAAGCTACTAATGGTGAATCCTTAATATCACGATTTTATTTCAATATTATTTATTGACGGAATGAAAGTGATCCTAATCTAGATCATATAACTCATTCAATATCTTTCTGATTCTCCGACCAAAGTTCCATTTCTTATCTACGATGTTGAACAGAGAATCGAGTCTCCTTAACCGAGGAGCAGCGACGATTCGAATCGATTAAACCCAGCTGGGGATTCCTAATCACACGACATATGTAGGACTCTAACCGACATATATCAACCTTCACTCGGATCCTCCAAAACATGACCGGGTCCAGTGCCACCCGAGAGTATAGTACACCTCCAATCCAGCCCTTGGCTACGAGGGTACACACTACTCTCGCCATCTCTCCACTCCCAGTGCGCGGTTGGCCGTTCACATGTTGGCGTTACCGAGGTCTTAGGCTTACCGGAGCATGTGATCAGTTACAAAGTCTCGACGCACACAATTCAAACAACGGTATGGTCCTTAATTGACTCAGTCGAAGACACTACAGGGGGACTCCTTTCCCGATGTAAGTCTACCGACCGGTCCCAAATTATCAGCATTAACATTCATCAAGTGATTGTCCAACAACCCTTCAAACTTTGTTTAAAAGTTTTAAAGTTTTCTCATTAAGCAATGCTAAGCATACTAAGCATTTTTAAATCAAAACAGTAACAAGGATGGTATTGGAATATCAAGGATGATAATGCAGTAATTAGGTTATCACTCAACTCCTAGCACTTAATGCAATAGAGTTGTAATAAAAGTAAGTAAACTTTTCAAATTGCAAGGTAAGTTTAGATGTAATCGGGGCTTGCCTTGGTCGACGGGAAACTCAGGCTCGGGTTCAGTACCGCAGATGTCAAACCCTACTTCCACGGACGACGGTTCTTCTGCGGGGACGGGTGCGGCTTCGGTACCCTCCTCTTTTACGGGAACTATACGTAATGATAATGCATGCTTTAGGATGATGAGATAATAAACATGATGCTCGATGGATGCTTAACAGAGTTAACAACTTGAGTACAACTTCCCTTCACGGTACAGTTGAACAACAAAAGCTTCTAACCTAACCCTAATCTAGGGTCCGATTACCCTAATCAACTTATTACGGGATTTTGTTAAACACATGAAATAACAGTAATCAAGAATTAACAATATGATTAGGAAAGCTTAAGCAACCAATTAAGAATGCTAAAGGTCATCAAGGGTTAATGACCTAAGGTCAACACTCAACCATAAAGTCAAACAACATTAATTATTATGCCCTAATTACCTGGTTAATCAATTAATTAATCAAAGCATAAGTTTAAGAATAAAAATTAACTTAATCTAATTAAGCTAAAATTTTTAATTTAAGAAGCTTATATTATAATTAGATGATAAAACAATTTCCATGATTTTTGGATAAATAAATAAGCCTAGAAAAATTAATTAAGGACCACTTAAGAATTAAATGGACTAATTAATTAACCTACAAAAAGTACTTAAAATTGATATTTATTATTTTTCTTAAATAGTACACAGTGTAAAAGGGTTACTCAAAATTTTTCACAATTTTTGGAATTATAAATAATTTATAACATAAATAACAAAACTAAAAATCATTTTACATTTTTGGAAAAGGAAAAACAAAAACTATCAACGCGGGCTGCTTCTTCTCCTTTCCCTCCTCTCGGCCCGGCTGTAAGGTCTTAGATGGCTAGAGGGGGGGTGAATAGCCTATTAAAAATTCTACAAGAACCACTAAGCAAACTTGTTAGAATAACAAACGGCGTAAAGCGAGTTTTGCTTAGCCAAAGGTTGTGATGCAAGCCTCCTATCCACAAGTCTAGTAGATTAAGATCTCTAGTTCACACAAGAGCTATGTCACTAAGGTTACACTAGAGAACAAGCTAACACTACTAGCAAAGCTACTACTAGAGCTACACAAGATAAACTAGTAAAAGAAGTGCAAGAGAGGATTAGGATTCTAATACCGACGGTGGAGTGAAGATGTTGCCAATCACCAAGATGATATACAATCAATCAATATTGTCAACTACACAAAATGAAGACCAATCACCAGGAGACAAGAGACACAAGATTTGTTCACCCGGTGTTCACTTGTGCACCGACAAGCTACGTCACCGGTTGTGTCGACCAACACTTAGATGGTTCCTCGGTGTGACCCTCAGGTCACTTGCCCCTCAAGGCACGCCCCGCAAGGCACCGCAAGACACCACTCTCAAGTGAGGTAACTCAATGACACGCGGATTTCACTAGAGTTGCTTTTGGCGTCCCGCCGAGGAAAGCACAAGAACCTCTCACAATCAACCGGAGGTGGCCAAGAACAATCACCTTCTCTTGCCAACGCCTCCAACAATCTCCAAGCCGGCTAGGAGCGGTACTCTCCAAGAGTAACAAGAAATCCACCGGCTAAACCATCCACAAGTGCCACTAAATGCCCTCAAGCTATGCAATGCACTTTGGGATCACTCAATCTCACTTTTGATTTGCAATCAAGCAAGGGAGATGAGTGGGAGGAGTTGTTCTAGCTCAAAGGATGCACAAGAGTGTTAGAAATGCCAAGAGACCTCCCCAAGGGCCGGCCAACAAGTATTTATAAGCATCCCAAACAAATAGAGCCGTTACAACTCCACTGACCGTTTTTCGCGGGACGACCGGACGCGCCGGTCGTAACTGACCGGACGCGCTCAACCGCATCCGGTCGCCCTGCGACGTCCACGTGTCCTCCGATTTCAAACGCGACCGTTAGATCCTCCAACGGTCACTGCGCGCCAACGGTCAAACGAGCGACCGGACGCGCTGCTGCAAACGACCGGACGCCCCGGTGCGCACAGTACCCGCGCGCGCGAAGACATGACCGGACGCGGTCCTCGCAACGACCGGACGCGACAGTGACCGCGTCCGGTCGGAGTCCAGTAAGCTCCCTTGACGACCGGACGCGTCCGATCGTGTGTGACCGGACGCGCACCGCGTCCGATCGTCCTCGTGAACCGCTGTTCGCCAGACCGGACGCGCCGGTCCCGCGAGTCACCGGACGCGCCGGTGGCAAACCCTAGCTCGCGCGCCTGACCCTGACGCTGTACTGACCGGACGCGCCGGTCGAAACTGACCGCGTCCGGTGCAGCGTCCGGTGCAGCGTCCGGTCACCTCTGTGACCTCCGTTCGCCTCCGTTTCTTTTCCGACTTCCGGCGTAGTGGAAAACAGGCATTTCATTTCCCCGAAATCGCCTGAATCCCGCGCTCACACGCTCGGCGGGAGGGAGAGAGGAACCCAAACCCCTCTCTACCCGCAAACCACAGCGCGACCAACGCCACCTTTGCAAATGTGCCAACACCATCAAGTGTACATCTCCATGTGCTTGTGTGTTAGCTTTTTCTCAATCATTTTCAAAGGTTTTCCAGTTAGCTCACTAGGCCCTACATGCAATGCACTTCATGAATTCACCTAGTGGCACCCGTGTGTCGAATAACCGATAAGACTTCCCCTCTTAATAGTTCGGCTATCGACCCTAAACCACTCACACCCTCTATGGTGTCTTGAGTGTAAAACAAAATGGCCCTATGGTTATACCTTTGCCTTGAGCCCATTTTGTTTCTCCAAATGGTATGATCCACTTCATATCATCACATGACTGTCTCGATCCATCGACCTTGATTTCACTTGCTCTTCACCGTTGCATTGGTCCGTCGGCGCCAAGTCTTGCTCAAGCTTCACCATCGCATGGTCCTTCGCTTCGAAGCCTCGACTTGCCCTTCACCTTCACAACCGGTCCATCGATCCAAGCCTCATCTTGGTCTTCACCATCTTGGTCACATGAGTCAATGTCATGTCTCATATTCAACGACCACCTTTATCTAAATCATCTACTTAGATACAAAGGTTAGTCCTAGGTTTCATCAATTAGCCAAAACCAAACTAGGGACTTTCAATCTCCCCCTTTTTGGTAATTGATGACAACCCTCACAAAGATGATTTTGATAATAAAAGTTTTGAACTTGTCATACTTGTCCAATCATTTTGCTCATAAGTAAAGTTTGGACAATTATCACAAGCTCGGTTTTGGTAGCATTAGCTCCCCCTACATATGTGCATAGAGTTTGGATTGAAAGCTTTGCACATATGCATGGATAGAAGTGTTGGGAGAGTAATTCTACCAAAAAGATGCTAAGGTGTAAGAAATGGACCTTTGAAGCGTGATACCAATCGGAGTTGCCTTTACACCATCCTTAGCATCATGAAGTAACTAGACAACCATCAAAACTCAAGAACCCCGTGAGATCAACATTATATGTAAAGGTTCTTGGACCACTTGTAAAAACTTTAGGCAAGTCTAGATACCACAAGTAAAACTATTCCTATGCATGCTAGTAGATCATTTCATCATCCAAGTTCTATACTAGCATTGCACCACACAAGCAAGTATATTAAATACATGTGCAATGAGCAAGTCATATGAAAATGCACAAACAAATGCAACAACTTTGTTTATGAGCTTGCTCCCCCTACTTGTGTGCATCAAAAATTTTATTTACCCCTTTATCATGTTGAATCATCTTTTTCTCTCCCCCTTTGTCAACAACTTACCCAAAAATGGGATCAAATTGTGGAGAGAAGAAAAATATTTAATAGAGTAGGTTAAAATTCATCAAATTTGGTTCAACCTAGAACACTTGCCAAAGATATTTAATTCGATTTGAACCAAAGACAAGCTTCTTCACACCTCATAGTAAGGGTTATCTTGCCTATGTTGAATTAAACACTTATAGCAAATCTTCTAGATTCAACACTAGGTGTGCAAGCTCACAAACATGTCATATGCCACCACTAGATCAAAACAAACATAGAGGCAATAGTGGTAACATATATCCATCAAATTCATTTGATTTATCATGAATGCTCATGCATACCACTTAATATGTCTACATGCTCTAGCAAGTCCTTAGCATAGGATGAATGACATGTCAATCAAGTTTACCTTGCAATGTCGAAGGAGAGGCATGTCAATAAGTGGGTGGAGTGCATTCAACACATGTTTGAGAAATCAAGAATGTTCAATTCATTCCTTAGCTTGCAAAACCTCTTTTCATCAAGTGGCTTAGTGAGAATATCGGCAAGTTGATCATTGGTGCCAACACTCTCAACGGCAATATCTCCCTTTTGTTGATGATCTCTAATGAAATGATGCCTTATGTCAATATGCTTTGTTCTTCCATGTTGAACCGGATTTTGTATCATCTTGATTGCACTCTCATTATCACATAGCAATGGCACATTCTTGAAGTTGAGACCATAATCCTTCAAAGTTGATTTCATCCATAGCAATTGTGCACAACAACTCCCCGCACTCACATATTCGGCTTCGGCGGTAGAGATTGCCACACTATTTTGTTTCTTTGAGGACCATGACACAAGTGATCTTCCAAGTAATTGACATGTGCCACTTGTGCTCTTTCTATTGATCTTGCAACCCCCATAGTCGGAGTCCGAATATCCAATCAATTCAAACTTTGACCCCTTGGGATACCATAGTCCAACATCTCTTGTTTGCTTTAAGTACCTCAATATTCTCTTTGCGGCCGTGAGATGACTCTCTCTAGGTGAGGCTTGATATCTAGCACACATGCAAACACTAAACATGACATCCGGCCTTGATGCGGTGACATAGAGTAGACTTCCAATCAAAGACCGATATTCCTTTTGATTCACCATATTGCCATCAAGATCACTATCCAAATTGCCATTTGTACCCATTGGAGTTGAAATTGGCTTTGCATCTTGCATTCCAAACTTCTTCAACATGTCCCTTATGTATTTCCCTTGACTCACAAATGTCCCATTCTTCAATTGCTTTACTTGGAGACCAAGGAAGTAGCTAAGTTCACCAATCATAGACATTTCAAACTCTTTGGACATCATAGCACCAAATTCTTCACAATAAGCTTGATCGGTTGATCCAAAGATGATGTCATCAACATATATTTGCACTATGAATAGATCATTTCCAATCTTCTTGGTGAATAGAGTTGTATCAACCTTGCCCATCTTGAATCCCTTAGAGAGAAGGAAATCCCTTAGCCTCTCATACCATGCTCTAGGTGCTTGCTTTAAGCCATATAAAGCCTTTTTTAACTTGTACACATGGTTGGGTTTCTTGTCATCTTCAAATCCGGGCGGTTGCTCAACAAAGACTAACTCATTGATGATCCCATTGAGAAATGCACTTTTGACATCCATTTGATATAGTTTGATGTTGTGTGCACAAGCATAAGCCAATAGAATCCTTATTGCCTCCAATCTTGCCACGGGAGCATATGTTTCATCATAGTCAAGACCTTCAACTTGAGTGTAACCTTGTGCAACTAGTCTTGCTTTGTTTCTCACTACAATGCCATCTTGATCTTGCTTGTTTTTGAACACCCACTTGGTTCCAATCACATTGTAGTCATTTGGCCTTTCTACCAACTCCCAAACATCATTTCTTGTGAAATTGTTAAGCTCTTCTTGCATAGCCATGATCCAATCGGCATCCCTCAAAGCTTCTTCTATCTTCTTTGGTTCTATGGTTGACACAAATGATGCATGCTCACAAAACATTGCCAATCTTGATCTTGTTTGCACACCACTTCTAATATCACCAATAACACTATCAATGGGGTGATCTCTTGCAACATGTTGTGGTTGGAGTACTTGCACTTGATTGCTTGAGCTTGGTTGATCACTTGATGTATCTCGATGAGAAGAACTAGCACCTTGATCTTGCACTTGAGAGTCACTAACTTGCTTGAATGGTGAATTGAGCACTTGATCTTTATCATCATCTTGAATATCAATTACTTGCTTTGCTCTAATGTCCCCAATGTCCATGTTCTTCATTGCTTCCACTAATAGAGTTCCACCAATATCATCTAGATTTTCTTCTTCATCTTGTGACCCATTGGTTTCATCAAATTGCACATCATGGACTTCTTCTAGAATGCCACTTGAGTTGTTCCAAACTCTATAAGCTTTGCTTGTAGTTGAATAACCAAGTAGGAACCCCTCATCACATCTCTTGTCAAACTTTCCCAATCTAGTGCCTTTCTTCAAGATATAGCATTTGCAACCAAACACCCTAAAGTAAGAAATATTGGGCTTTCTTCCATGAAGTAGCTCATATGGGGTCTTCTCTAGCAATGGATGACAATATAGTCTATTGATGTAGTAGCAAGCAGTATTGATTGCTTCATCCCAAAAAGATTGACTCACATTGTACTCATGAAGCATTGATCTAGCCATATCAAGCAATGTTCTATTCTTCCTCTCAACTAGGCCATTTGATTGTGGAGTGTACTTGGCCGAGAATTGATGTCCAATACCATAATGATCACATAGTTCTTCAATTCTTGTATTCTTGAACTCACTTCCATTGTCACTTCTCACTTTCTTGATTCTAATCTCAAACTCATTGTGAACTCTAGTGAGAAATGTCTTGAAGGTGTCAAACACTTCACTTTTATCACTAAGAAAGAATACCCATGTGAATCTTGTGAAGTCATCCACTATGACAAAGCCATACTTGTTGCCACCTATGCTTGTATATGTTGTTGGTCCAAATAGATCCATGTGCATCAACTCAAATGCTTTGCATGTGCTCATTGTACTCTTCTTTGGATGTGAGCTTCCAACTTGCTTCCCGGCTTGACATGCACTACAAAGCTTATTCTTTTCAAATTCAACATCTTTCAAACCATTGACAAGATTGTGAGTTGTAAGCTTCTTCAATTGTTTCATGCCAACATGACCAAGCCTTCTATGCCAAAGCCAACCCATGCTTGATTTAGAGACTAAGCAAGTTGTCAAAGAGGTTTCTCTAGCATTGAAGTCAACTAGGTAGAGATTCTCATATCTAAAGCCCTTGAATGCCACATTTGAACCATCCACACTAATAACTTCCACATCATCAACCCCAAAGATGCATTTGTAGCCTAGATCACATATTTGTGCCACGGATAGAAGATTGAAATCCAAGCTTTCAACTAGCAACACATTGGAGATACTCATGTCATTTGATATTGCAATCTTGCCCAAGCCAATAACCTTGCCTTTCTTGTTATTGCCAAATGTGATAGAATCAACACCACTATCATTGTCATTGATTGAGTCAAACATTCTTGATGTACCGGTCATGTATTGAGTGCACCCACTATCAATAATCCAATGCCTTCCTCCGGCTTTATAATTGACCTACAAGCAAATTAATGAAGCTTAGGTACCCACTTTTGTTTGGGTCCTTGTAGGTTAGTAACTAAGCTCTTTGGTACCCAAATAGCCTTCTTCTTTGGGCCCACAATTGGTGTACCAACAAACTTAGCTTGCACACCCTTCACACCCTTGGTAAGCACATAGCAAGAATCAAAAGGTATAGCATTAACAAGGTTCTTGCTTTGGTTCCTTTTATTGCAATCATGCTCTAGGTGCCCAACTTGCTTGCATCTATTGCAAAACCGACCATTGCCCTTCACAAAGCTAGGCTTTGGAGTTGCAAAGGCCGACTTGCCTTTCTTGGGGGTGTAGCCCAATCCCTCTTTGTTAAGAGAGAACCTTTGGCTACCCAAGCACTTAAGCAAGCGGGCCTCACCACCATAGGCTTTGCCTAGGGCGTGAGTGAGCTCATCCACCTCTCTCTTGAGAGTCTCATTCTCAACCATTAGTGAGGCATCACAAGTGAAACCGTCACTAGTAGTGGAGGTAGAGTTAGTGGTGGTGGATGAAGAGCTACAAGAAGGGTTAGTATTTGACATGATGATAGGTTCATTAAAGGATTCATCAATTATATCACATGTAACACCTATATCACATGATACAACAACCTCCTTCTTTGCTTGTTGCTCAAGTAGCAATGAGTGAGCTTTTTCAAGCTTGGAATGAGCCTTATCAAGATCCTCATGGTCTTCCACTAGACTCTCATGAGTGGTCTTAAGCTCACTAAGGACTTTCTCAAGTATTGCTACTTTCATTGAAAGCTTCTTACACTCTTTGTCCTTGGCAATAGCTATGTCTCTAGTTTGTTGCATCAAGTCATATAGTTGTTCTTTAGTTGGTTCATCATCATCATTTTCATTATCATTATCATTATCACTATCATGAGCATATTCCATTTCACTTTCATCATCACTCTCATCATATAATACCTTAGCTTCTTTAGCCATGAAGCATGAAGAGGATGAATCAAATAATGATGGCTTCTTGTTGATAGCAATGGAAGCAAAAGCCTTGTTGGATGATTCTTCTTCTTCTTCTTCATTATCTTCACTTTCCCAAGTGATCACATAGGCACCATTTTTGCCTTTCTTGAATGTCATCTTGGCCTCTCTCTTCTTCTTCTCAAACTTGTCCTTTTTGTTCTTCTTTTTATCATAAGGACATTCCGCTTGAAGGTGCTCGGTGCTATCACAATTGAAGCACTTTCTTTGTTGCTCATTTCTTTTGAAGTTGTCATTTCTCCTCTTAAAGCCTCTTCTCTTGATGAACATGTGACCCATCTTCTTGACTACAAGAGCAAGTGCCTCATCATCAATTTCAAATTCCCCATCTTCATTGTTGTCTTCTTCTTCTTCAATGATGGTTGCTTTGCCCTTGGAGGAGGTGGCTTTGAATGCCACGGTCTTCTTTTTCTTCTCATCTTCCACCTTCTCCTTGTCATCAACATCTTGATCATATTTGTCATAGGTCAATACTTCACCAAGCAAATCATTAGGCTTCATTGCTTCAAGCCCATCTCTTTGCAACATCATGATCAACATCTTGAATCTTCTAGGTAAGCTTAATAAGAACTTGTGACAAAAATCTTGATCTTGAGTCTTGTGCCCTAAGCTCTTGAGATCATTGACTATCACTTGCAATCTATGAAACATTTCAATGATTGTTTCATCATCCTTTTTCTTGAAGTTCTCAAACTCACTCTTGAGCCCATATAGCTTGGCACTCTTCACAACCTTAGTGCCCTCATATGTTTCACTCAACCTTGTCCATACTTCATTTGCCAAATCTAAATCCTTGATGCCCTCAAATACTTTTGTGTCAATGCCATTGTAAAGTGTATTGAGAGCCATTCTATTGCATGTTCTATTTGCTCTATCTTCATCGGTGAGATGATCGGGATCAATGATAGCAAAATCATTCTCGGTGACTTGCAATACTCTCTCATGAATAGAACCAAGGTACATTGTCATCTTTCTCTTCCAATGAGCAAAAGAACTAACACCATCAAAGAACGGTGGCTTGCCCCCAACATGATTGAACACAATTTGAGCCATTTTTCACACCGAAGGATGTTAAGCCTTGATTAAAACGGTGACCACGGCTCCGATACCACTTGTAAGGTCCTAGATGGCTAGAGGGGGGGTGAATAGCCTATTAAAAATTCTACAAGAACCACTAAGCAAACTTGTTAGAATAACAAACGGCGTAAAGCGAGTTTTGCTTAGCCAAAGGTTGTGATGCAAGCCTCCTATCCACAAGTCTAGTAGATTAAGATCTCTAGTTCACACAAGAGCTATGTCACTAAGGTTACACTAGAGAACAAGCTAACACTACTAGCAAAGCTACTACTAGAGCTACACAAGATAAACTAGTAAAAGAAGTGCAAGAGAGGATTAGGATTCTAATACCGACGGTGGAGTGAAGATGTTGCCAATCACCAAGATGATATACAATCAATCAATATTGTCAACTACACAAAATGAAGACCAATCACCGGGAGACAAGAGACACAAGATTTGTTCACCCGGTGTTCACTTGTGCACCGACAAGCTACGTCACCGGTTGTGTCAACCAACACTTAGATGGTTCCTCGGTGTGACCCTCAGGTCACTTGCCCCTCAAGGCACGCCCCGCAAGGCATCGCAAGACACCACTCTCAAGTGAGGTAACTCAATGACACGCGGATTTCACTAGAGTTGCTTTTGGCGTCCCGCCGAGGAAAGCACAAGAACCTCTCACAATCAACCGGAGGTGGCCAAGAACAATCACCTTCTCTTGCCAACGCCTCCAACAATCTCCAAGCCGGCTAGGAGCGGTACTCTCCAAGAGTAACAAGAAATCCACCGGCTAAACCACCCACAAGTGCCACTAAATGCCCTCAAGCTATGCAATGCACTTTGGGATCACTCAATCTCACTTTTGATTTGCAATCAAGCAAGGGAGATGAGTGGGAGGAGTTGTTCTAGCTCAAAGGATGCACAAGAGTGTTAGAAATGCCAAGAGACCTCCCCAAGGGCCGGCCAACAAGTATTTATAAGCATCCCAAACAAATAGAGCCGTTACAACTCCACTGACCGTTTTTCGCGGGACGATCGGACGCGCCGGTCGTAACTGACCGGACGCGCTCAACCGCGTCCGGTCGCCCTGCGACGTCCACGTGTCCTCCGATTTCAAACGCGACCGTTAGATCCTCCAACGGTCACTGCGCGCCAACGGTCAAACGAGCGACCGGACGCGCTGCTGCAAACGACCGGACGCCCCGGTGCGCACAGTACCCGCGCGCGCGAAGACATGACCGGACGCGGTCCTTGCAACGACCGGACGCGACAGTGACCGCGTCCGGTCGGAGTCCAGTAAGCTCCCTTGACGACCGGACGCGTCCAATCGTGTGTGACCGGACGCGCACCGCGTCCGATCGTCCTCGTGAACCGCTGTTCGCCAGACCGGACGCGCCGGTCCCGCGAGTCACCGGACGCGCCGGTGGCAAACCCTAGCTCGCGCGCCTGACCCTGACGCTGTACTGACCGGACACGCCGGTCGAAACTGACCGTGTCCGGTGCAGCGTCCGGTGCAGCGTCCGGTCACCTCTGTGACCTCCGTTCGCCTCCGTTTCTTTTCCGACTTCCGGCGTAGTGGAAAATAGGCATTTCATTTCCCCGAAATCGCCTGAATCCCGCGCTCGCACGCTCGGCGGGAGGGAGAGAGGAACCCAAACCCCTCTCTACCCGCAAACCACAGCGCGACCAACGCCACCTTTGCAAATGTGCCAACACCATCAAGTGTACATCTCCATGTGCTTGTGTGTTAGCTTTTTCTCAATCATTTTCAAAGGTTTTCCAGTTAGCTCACTAGGCCCTACATGCAATGCACTTCATGAATTCACCTAGTGGCACCCGTGTGTCGAATAACCGATAAGACTTCCCCTCTTAATAGTTCGGCTATCGACCCTAAACCACTCACACCCTCTATGGTGTCTTGAGTGTAAAACAAAATGGCCCTATGGTTATACCTTTGCCTTGAGCCCATTTTGTTTCTCCAAATGGTATGATCCACTTCATATCATCACATGACCGTCTCGATCCATCGACCTTGATTTCACTTGCTCTTCACCGTTGCATTGGTCCATCGGCGCCAAGTCTTGCTCAAGCTTCACCATCGCATGGTCCTTCGCTTCGAAGCCTCGACTTGCCCTTCACCTTCACAACCGGTCCATCGAGCCAAGCCTCATCTTGGTCTTCACCATCTTGGTCACATGAGTCAATGTCATGTCTCATATTCAACGACCACCTTTATCTAAATCATCCACTTAGATACAAAGGTTAGTCCTAGGTTTCATCAATTAGCCAAAACCAAACTAGGGACTTTCACCGGCCCAACCGCTCGTGGGCGGCCCGTTGGCGCGGCCCGGCCTGCTCGCGCGCCCGCTCTCTCTCTGACTCCCGGGTCCCGCCTGTCATCCCCCGCTCCCTCTCTTCTCCTTCTCTCCCGCGCGCGCGGACGCGACACCGCGGTGACCACCGACGGTGAGCTCACCGTCGGCGAGTCTCCGGTGAATCGGACCCGTGCCAACCGTCCCAACACCACAACCCGAACCCCGCGAACCTAACTGTGACACAACTTGGACCTTCTACCGCACGGAGGGGACCCTACCGCGGCCATGGCGGTCTCGGTGGCGACCCGAACGGCGACGCGACGAGCAAAACGCGACTACGGTACGGTAGCGACTAAAACAAGAGGAGCATCACATGTAGGGGCTCACAGTGAGTGCGTTGAGCAACTTGGGGGCGACGGAGAGGCGCTGGAATGGTCGGTCCACGGTGAGGCGGTCACGGTGGCGTCGCTGCCGGCCGCGAGGAAGAAGATGGCTTGCGGGCTAGTGTAGAGGAGTTGAGGCGCAATCGGGGGCTCTAGGAGCTACGCGCACACGCTGCGGAGCTGGAGGCGAGAGCTGCTGGGCGGTGGAGCAACAGCGGCGGCGAATTTGGGCGGCGGAGGGCGGTGGCCGGTCGCGGCGAGAAGCGGAGGAGGAAGAGAAAACGACTTGGCCGACGACGATGGCTTTTATAGACGAGGCCAGGCGGTGCTGTGGCGACACGCGGAGCAAACCGACCGTGACGAGGTGGTCGCGGGACGCCGCGGGCGCGCCTGGAAGCAGAGCGAAGGTCGCCGGCGTCGTCGGGAGGTGGCGTGCGGTGATTGACGAGGATTTCAAATAAATTATCGAATTACCACTGGAAGAAAATTTCAAATTACTTTCAAATCTTCAATAGAAGTTGAAAATCTGTAAATACAAAAGTTGTTCCATTTTCAAAGATCTACAACTTTCTTAATATGAACATTTTCCAAATCGGCTTAGTTTTTGAAATTTGAATTTGAATTCAAAAAGGGACATTTTCTGGAATTCTGAAAAACCAAAATTACTTTGAATTTTGTATTGAAACTTCAAAAATTCAAAATACCAAAGTTGTACATCTAGGGCAGACCTACAACTTTGCTATTCAACATATTTTCAAATTATGCCTCCATTTTGAAATTGGATAGGGAAAATGAAAAGGGGACAATTTTGAGATTTGAATCTTTTCAAAATTACTTCAAATTTTACACTGAAACTTTGAAAACTCAAAACATCAAACTTGTAGACCTTGAAAAGATCTACAAACTTGGTGTTACACTTTTTCCCAAATTTTGCTTAGATTTTGATCTATACCAAAAGGGGTAAAACTAGGGTTTTGTTTTTCAGGGTTTCCGGAAAGGTTTTGAATTGAAACTTGATTCTTTCTTAACTTGGGGTTACTTAGGGATCACACCCTCACCCTAGGGTATCATTGAGTCAAGCCTCACATGGTTGACCAAATGGCTCCCTAGGTTGACCAGTTTGACTTAAGAAATTCTTTTAGTAATTCCTCAAATTTGAATTCGAATTCGAATCGAAAAACTTGTAACAAGCTTTGGATTCCAAACCCTAACTCAAACTTGAAGCTTTATTTTATAAGAATTCAAACGCAAATTACGCAGGGCATAAACTAAGTATTTGCGGTGATAGTCGAAATTAGGGTTTTCGGATTTCGAACCACACAACGAGAAACACATCCAACCTAAGAATTCAAACTCATTTTAGTTGATGCATAACATTGTTAACCTAGTCATGGATGATTTGCAGTGCAAATGATGACATGGCAGGTCTTTAGTTACTATAACACCAGGGGTGTTACAGCCCTTCCCCCTTAAAGAAATCTCGTCCCGAGATTTAAAGCCTTGGGTTAGGTAATGGAAAAGGAAACGTGTCATACAAACACGTTCAAGACTTGTTCATAAAACAGGTAGGTATTTTACATTACAAGGTTTAAAAAGAATGAGTTACAATCTAGAGAGGAAATTGTAACTTAGATAGAAGCAAAGAAGTCGGGAAAGTTCTCCAGCAAATAATCTTCAGATTCCCAGGTTGCTTCTTCTTCTGAATGTTGATTCCATTGAATCTTATACCACTTGATTGTTCTACTCCGTGTGACACGATCTTTCTGATCCAAAACTCTAACAGGATGCTCTGAATATGTTAGATCTGGCTCAAGCTCGACCCCCTCGAAATTAATCACTTGGTCAGGTACTTGTAGACACTTCTTTAGTTGTGACACATGGAACACATTGTGCACTACGGAGAGCTGTTCAGGTAACCTTAAACGGTAAGCCACTTTACCAAATCATTCCAAAATTTGAAACGGTCCAATATATCTGGGTGCCAATTTGCCTTTAACCCCAAATCTGTTAACTCCTTTCATGGGTGATACCTTCAAGTATACATAATCTCCTTTGTCAAACACCAGTGCTCATTGTCTCTTATCTGCATAACTCTTTTGACGAGGCTGTGCTATCTTTATATTATTTTGTATACGTCTGACTTTCTCTTCAGTTTCTTTTACTAAATCAACCCCGAAGAACCATCTCTCTCCTGATTCTGACCAATTCAGTGGAGTTCTGCATCGGCGTCCATACATTGATTCAAACGGTGCCATTTTGATACTTTCTTGATAACTGTTATTGTAAGAGAATTCTACTAAAGGTAAACAGTCATCCCAAGAATCCGAGTAATTGAGCACATAAGACCTCAACAAATCTTCTAGAATCTGATTGACTCTTTCAGTCTAACCATCTGTTTGAGGATGATAAGCGGTACTATGCAGGAGTTTAGTACCCAGTGACTCATGTAAGTGCCTCCAGAAATTGCTAACAAATTGTGTACCTCTATCAGATACAATTGTCTTGGGTATCCCATGCAGACTGACAATTCTATCAAAATATATCTTAGCATACCGGATAGTTGGATATATAGTTTGAACTGGAATGAATTGTGCAGACTTAGTGAGGCGGTCCACAATAACCCAGATAGAATCAAACCCTTTTGCAGTTTTGGGCAAACCCACAATGAAATCCATATTGATATCTTCCCATTTCCAGGCTGGAATGGGTAACGGCTGCAATACTCCGGCTGACTTCAGATGTACAGCTTTTACTCTCTGACAGGTGTCACACCTGGCTATGTATCTGGCAATCTCAATCTTCATCTTGGTCCACCAGAATCTTTGTTTCAGATCATGATACATCTTATTACTCCCAGGATGGATGGAGAATTTGGTCAAATGTGCTTCATCCAGAATCAACTGACGTAACTCTGGAACCTTAGGTACAACCAAATGATCTTTGAACCAGAGGACATCTGTTTCATCAATTCGAAAACATAAACCTTTTCCCTTTCTGACTTTTTCCTTTATGTGAACTATACCCTTATTTTCCTTCTGAGCAGAAATAATCTTATCTCTTATAGTTGTTTCCACTGTGATGTTGGCAACACTACCATGCTGAACTATTTCAATACCCAACTTTTCTATCTCATGGCACAAAGATAGATCCAACGGTTTCACTGTCAAACAGTGGCAATGAGTCTTTCGACTGAGGGCATCGGCAACCACATTTGCCTTACCCAGATGATAATGTACTTCTAAGTCATAGTCCTTTATCAATTCTAACCATCTTCGTTGGCACATATTCAAATCAGACTGAGTGAAAATGTATTTCAAACTCTTGTGATCTGTATAGATGTGACACAGATTACCCAACAAATAATGCCGCCATATCTTCAAGGCATGAACAACAGCCGCTAACTCTAAATCATGGGTTGGATAGTGCTCTTCATGTTGTTTGAGTTGGCGAGAAGCATAAGCAATCACTCGACCTTCTTGCATCAACACACATCCAATACCAGTACCACAAGCATCACAGTAGACGTCAAACGGCTTTTCAATATTTGGTTGAGCTAACACTAGAGCAGTGGTTAACAACCTTTTCAATGTCTGGAAAGCCTTCTCACATTCTGATGACCAAACAAATTTAACCTGAATCTTCAACAACTCAGTGATAGGTTTTGATATCTTCGAGAAATCAGGAATGAATCGACGGTAATAACCCGCCATTCCCAGGAAACTGCGAACTTGATGAACAGTACTTGGGGGCTTCCAATCTAATATATCCCTTACTTTGCCAGGGTCAACAGCAACACCTTCTGCCGACAAAACATGTCCAAGAAATGGCACCTCATTAAGCCAAAACTCGCATTTGCTAAACTTAGCATACAACTGATGTTCCCTCAGGTGACTGAGAACGATGCGTAAATGTTCTGCATGTTCTTTTTTGTTTTTGGAGTAAACCAAAATATCATCAATGAAGACAACGACAAACTTGTCGAGCTCGGGCATGAAAACCGAATTCATGAGATACATGAAATGAGCGGGTGCATTGGTAAGACCAAAGGACATGACTAGATATTCATAAAGACCATATCTAGTAGTGAAAGCAGTCATTGGAATGTCCTCAGGGCGAATTTTTATTTGGTGGTAGCCAGATCGGAGATCGATCTTAGAAAATACTTTGGCTCCAGCAAGTTGATCAAAGAGTAGATCAATACGAGGCAGGGGATACTTATTCTTGATAGTCACTTCATTCAACGGACGATAATCAACACACAGCCTCAAGGTTTTGTCCTTCTTTTTCACAAATATGGCTGGACATCCCCACGGTGAAGAACTAGGTTGAATAAAACCTTTATCACGCAACTCTTGTAATTGTATCTTGAGCTCTGCTAATTCTTTCGGTGGCATTCTGTATGCTCTTCTAGATATTGGGGCAGTGCCAGGTTTCAACTCAATTACAAATTCCACATCTCTGTCAGGAGGTAATCCAGGTAGATCATCAGGGAAAACATCCGGGAACTCGCAAACTACAGGTATATCACTGATTTCTTTCACAGAAGTTGCACAAACTCTTTCGACTGCTCTTTTTGGTGTTTGAAGTTGGATAAGAAGTTGAGAACTACTATCAGGTAAGTTCAGTCTTATTGTTCTATTCAGAGTATCTATTACAGCTCCGCGCTGATACATCCAGTTCATTCCTAGGATCACATCTATATCCTGATCCTTCAAAATTATCATGGACGTGGGAAAAGTATGCCCACCCAATTCTATAGGTACCTGATGTACCATTTCTTTAGTACACAGACGACCCCCGGGCGACTGTATAAAGAAGTTCTCTTTCGTTTCCCCAATTGGAATTGCATGTTTCATAACAAATGTACGATTGATGAATGTATGTGATGCGCCTGAATCAAAAAGCACAACTGCAGGGTGATTTGCGACAGGAAACATACCTGAAAGCATCTAGGCCCCAAGGTTTGGTTTCGGCAATTGATGACAACGCTTTATTACCATGACTAACGTGTGTTTTGTAGAAACTTCGGTAAGTTAGGTCATGGAGGTGATAACTGCTTTGGGAACCATGGTATTCGTGTCCCTTGATGGAAATCGTTTCGGTTTTCAAAAGAGTGACGTCAAGATTAAGGACGGTTAGTTCCGGATGTCGAGGTGTTGAGATACATTCGGAATAGTCGTTAGGATCTTCGTTTTTCTCTTTTGGCCGTACTATAAAGGGGGGCATGAACGGGTAGCTTGACCTAGGCGAGTCCTATGTTTAGGTGTGGTGCACACTTGTTAAACTTGGCGCTAGGCAACCCTAGAATAGCTCAAAGTTCAGTTGGAAGCAACTTGGTTGAAGTTGCGACGCGTTTCGGAAAATTTCGGGCTGTTTTCCCACTGACCGGACGCGGTCTTCGGCACGACCGGACGCATCCGGTCAGTTCAGTACCGCGACTAGGGTTTCGGCCCTGACGATCGAACACGGTCCTCGCGAGGACCGGACGCGGTGGTCAGTGGCCGACACGTGTCACCTGTGGAGAACACCCGTCGGACGCGACCTGGAGGTGATCGGCGCGTCCGGTCACAGTCCAGTAAGGTCCAGAGACGACCGGACGCGTCCGGTCATCACCGACCGGACGCGGCCTCGCGTCCGGTGCACTTACAGTAAGCTTCCTTGCACGATCGGACGCGTCCGGTCACCCCTGACCGGCGCGTCCGGTCGTTCTGTTGAAAATCAGGATTTGACCGTTACGGGCGACCGGCGCGTCCGGTCAGTTCGACCGGCGCGTCCGGTCAGCCCGTGTCAGAAAGTAACGGTTCGTTTTCTTTGAGGGGTGTATAAATACATCCCCTCCACCTCTTTTAGAGGTCTCTTGCTCATTTGAACATCTGAGAAAACCCTTTAGAGTGCAAGGGAGTGCAAGAGCTCTAGTGAGGATTGTGATTTGAGAATCAAAGTTTGAGAGTTCCTCACTAGTGATTAGAGAGTAGCAAGTGTGCATCCATCTCCTCATTTGGGCTCGTTGTGGTCAAGTGAGAGTTCTAGCTTGTTACTCTTGGTGATCGCCATCACCTAGACGGCTTGGTGGTGATTGGGAGTTTGGTGATCATCTGGCGGAGCTTGTGGATGACCCAACTCATGTTGTGAGCGGTTTTGGGTGATTCACCGCGACGGAGTGTCGAAGAATCAACCCGTAGAGAGCACTTGATCCTTGCGCGGATCAAGGGGGAGCGACACCCTTGCGCGGGTGCTCCAACGAGGACTAGTGGGGAGTGGCGACTCTCCGATACCTCAGAAAAACATCGCCGTGTTCCTTGCCCCTTTACATTCAAGCAATTACATTCTCGTATTTACTTTCATTGCTTGATTTACATTCCTAGAATTGCCATGCTAGACTAGGATTGGAAACTAGGGTGCAAAACTTTTTATCGGTAGACTCTTTAGGAACACAAGTAGGCACTAGGGGTGAATTCCGGCTTGTAGGATTTAATTCTTGCAATTAATTTTTAGAAAAGCCCAATTCACCCCCCCTCTTGGGCATCTTGATCCTTTCAATTGGTATCGGAGCCGTGTTGCTCCTAATTTAGGCTTTACTGCCTAGAGCAAGATGTCTAACGGGGAAGGACCACCTCCCACCTTTGAGGGGGATGATTTTCCATATTGGAAAATCCGCATGGAGGCGTATCTCGAAGCCATAGATGTCGGGTGCCTTAGAGCCGCAACCCAAGGGCTTCCCGCTATCAAGGATCCCGCAAACCCCATTGGTGACGAGGAGAAGTACGACCGGTGGAATGCAAAGGCCAAAAATGCACTCTACCGGGGCTTAGGCAAAGATATCTTCAATCGTGTGCGTAATGCAAAGAACGCTCATGATTTGTGGGAGAATCTTTGTGCTCTCCATGAGGGAACTAAGAGTGTGCGTGAGGAACGCTATCATATTGCTTTAAAGAAAATTAATTCTTTTGAGATGCTTCCCAAAGAAAGTGCTAATGACATGTACACTCGTTTGAATGTTCTTGTAGAGGACCTCAATGCTCTTGGGCTCACTCAAATGAGCCAATCGGATGTTGCAAGGAGGATCTTGAGTGTTCTTCCCGTTGAGAAGTATGGTCACATTGTCACCGTGCTTCATCAAAGTGATCTCTCCACCGCAACTCCAACACAAGTATTGGGGAAGATCAATGCTCATGAGATGTACATGCACATCACTCCGGAAGAGGGCTCATCATCTTCCAAGAAGAAAGACTTGGCCTTCAAAACTAGCCATGACAAGAAGAAGAAGAAGGGCCAAGCCATGATCGTGCAAGAAAGCTCAAGTGAAAGTGATGTCGATGATGAATCACTTACACTCATGGTGAGAAAGACCACCAAGATGCTAAAGAAGCTAAACAAGAGTGGCATCAAGTTCGATGGCAAGAAAAAGAAATTCTTCACAAGTAGCAAGAGAAAGCCCATCTCGGAGATGGATTGCTACAATTGTGGTGAACTTGGCCACCTAGCTCATCAATGCCCTAGACCACCAAAAGACAAGTACAAGAACAAGAACAAGGGCAAGAAAAATGATTCAAGTGATGAAGAAGATGAGAAGAAGAAGAACAAGCCATACAAGAAGAAGGATGGCAAGAAGAAGGAGTTCTACAAGAAGAAGAAGGGAGGAAAGGCATATATTGTTGGTGATTGGCTCACCGACATTGAATCATCTTGTGACTCCTCCGAAGATGAGAGTGATGATGAGAAAGAGAAGGTTGCCGCATTTGTGATGGGGCCATCATCTTCACCGACATCTTCATCACCACCTTCACCGCCTTCTTCACCATCATCGTCCACTACTCACCTATGCCTTATGGCCAAGGGTGAACGAAAGGTACAAAACCATGATAGTGATGATGATGATGATAGTGATAGTGATGATGAATATGATGCACCTTCTTATGATGAACTTGTAAAATTGCTAAACAAATACACTAAAATCATAAGAAGGACTAGAAGTGAAAATGATGATCTTCAAAATGAAAATGAATCACTCTCATCTAAGCTTGAAAATGCTCAAAAGACTAGTGGTGAGCTTAGAGATCAAAATGAAGTTATGTCTTCCACTCTCAAGGAGCTCAAAACCTCTAATAAAGAGCTTAAAGATCAACATGATAAACTTGAGAAGAAGCATGATGAGCTCATCACTAGACATAGCTCTCTAAAAGACAAATACACCACATTAAAAATTGACTATGATAGTCTTGTGGTTGCTAATGAACTTGCTCTTGAGACACATGATGCTACTAACAATGTTGTTAAGTGTGATATAGCTACATCATGTGATGATTTGATCATTGAAAGCATTGAGCAAGGTTCTAGTAGCAAAGGCAAGAGTGTGGTTGAGTCAAGCAACCATGATGATTATGCCAAGATCAAGTGTGAGAATGAGAAGCTTGCAAATGAGAACAAGAAGCTAAAAGGTTTGATGGCTCTTGAGAAGCAACCAACAAATGAGTCACTCATTGAAGAAAATAAAAAGCTCAAGCAAGAAAAAGAGCATCTCAAGACCGGCCTAAGCAAGTTCACAAGAGGTCAATATTTGCAAAGTGAGCTCCTCATGAACACCGTAATGAAGATGGATAGAAGTGGTATTGGGTACTTGGCAAATTAAGAGAAGAAGGCAAAAGCTCAACAACAAAGCAAGTCAAAGCCCAAGCCAAAGAGATGTGTTGAGTGTGGTCAAGAAGGTCACTTTGCTCATGAATGCAAAACTCCACCACCACAACCCTTGCCCAAGCATGCTAGACCCTTTGCCTTCAATGCTCATTACATGCTAAGAAAAGACTCAAATGGAAAGATGAAAGTCATGTTTTTGGGTCCCCCAAACAAGAATAGGCCAAAGAAAATTTGGGTTGCCAAGTCACTAGTTGAGAAAGTCAAGGGCCCCTCTCAAGTTTGGGTCCCTAAACAAAAAGCTTGATCTCTTATGTGTAGGTGAACTACAAGACCGGTGGATCTCATTGGGTTATTGATAGTGGTTGCACTCAACATATGACCGGTGATCCTCGTATGTTCACCTCCATTGAAGAGAATGGGATATGTCAAGAGAAGATCACATTTGGGGATAATTCAAAGAGCAAAGTCAAGGGTATAGGCAAGATTGCAATATCAAATGATCACTCACTCTCAAATGTGCTCTATGTTGCTTCATTGAGTTTCAACTTGTTATCCATTGGGCAACTTTGTGACCTTGGCTTCCAATGCTTGTTCACACCAAATGAAGTTGAAGTTTCAAAGATAGATGACAAGCAAGTGATATTCAAAGGCTTTAGATACAACAATCTTTATCTTGTTGACTTCACCTCCGAAGATGCAAATTTGATGACATGTTTGTTCACCAAGACCTCACTTGGTTGGCTTTGGCATAGGAGGCTTGCACATGTTGGAATGAACACTCTCAACAAGCTATTGAAGAAAGAATTAGTGAGAGGATTGAAGGATGTAAAGTTTGAAAAGGACAAACCTTGTAGTGCATGTCAAGCGGGCAAACAAGTTGCAAACACTCATCCAACCAAAGCTTTCATGTCAACCTCAAGAGTGCTAGAACTTCTACACATGGATTTGTTTGGGCCTACAACATACAAGAGCTTGGGTGGTAATCTCTATTGTCTTGTGATAGTGGATGACTACTCAAGATATACATGGACTTTCTTCCTTCATGACAAGTCCGAAGTGGCAAGTTGCTTCAAGAAGTTTGCAAAGAGAGCTCAAAATGAATTTGAAGTCAAGATAAAGAAGATTAGAAGTGACAATGGCAAAGAGTTTGACAACACCAACATTGAAGCTTATTGTGATGAAATTGGAATCAAGCATGAGGTCTCTTCAACCTACACTCCTCAACAAAATGGTGTAGTTGAGAGAAAGAACCGGACTTTGATCACCCTTGCAAGAACAATGCTAGATGAGTACAACACTCCGAAAAAGTTTTGGGCCGAGGCAATCAACACCGCATGCTATGCTTCAAATCGCCTCTTCCTCCAAAAGTTTCTTGGCAAGACCCCCTATGAGTTGCTTAATGGGAAGAAGCCGGACGTCTCATTCTTCCGGGTGTTTGGTTGCAAATGCTACATCTACAAGAAGCGTCAACACCTAGGGAAGTTTCAAAGACGTTGTGATATTGGTTTTCTTGTTGGTTACTCATCAAAGTCCAAAGCATATAGAGTATTTAACCATACCACCGGTTTGGTTGAAGAAACATATGATGTGGAATTTGATGAATCTAACGGCTCCCAAGGAGCAATTGAGAATTGTGATGATGTAGGTGATGAACCCTTGAGGGAGGCCATGAAGAACATGCCGGTGGGAGACATCAAGCCAAAAGATGATGATGATGATGTGCAAATTGTTGATCCACCATCTTCATCACGTGTGCCTCAAGATGATGACAAGAATGAGAGAGTTGAAAATAAAGATACTTATGTCTCTCATGAACAAGCCGAGGCACAAGCTCAAGATGTTGATGCTCCCCATCCACCTCCTCAAGTGGTTGATAGAAGAAATTCACCTCTACTTCAAGCACATCCACAAGAACTCATCATAGGGAGTCCTACAAAGGGAGTAATGACTCGATCTCAAAAGCTAGCTTCTTTTGTTGAACATCACTCTTTTGTCTCTTGTGTTGAACCTAAGAATGTAGAAGAAGCTCTTCAAGATCCGGATTGGGTGAATGCCATGCATGAAGAATTGAACAACTTCACCCGCAATCAAGTATGGACACTTGAAGAGCATCCTAAAGGTGCAAGAGTCATTGGAACCAAGTGGGTGTTCCGAAACAAGCAAGATGACCAAGGCATAGTAGTGAGGAACAAAGCAAGACTAGTTGCAAAGGGGTTCTCTCAAGTTGAAGGCCTTGATTTTGGAGAGACCTTTGCACCCGTTGCAAGACTTGAAGCCATTCGTATCCTCCTTGCATATGCATCACATCATGATATGAAACTATATCAAATGGATGTGAAAAGTGCATTCTTAAATGGCTTTATAAATGAACTAGTCTATGTCAATCAACCTCCTGGGTTCGAAGACCCTAGATATCCTAATCATGTTTATAGGTTGTCCAAGGCGCTATATGGGCTCAAGCAAGCCCCTAGAGCGTGGTATGAGTGCCTCCGAGACTTCCTCATTGAGAAGGGCTTCACCATTGGGAAGGTCGACACCACACTATTCACCAAGAAGCTTAATGGGGAGATCTTCATTTGTCAAGTGTATGTTGATGATATCATCTTCGGGTCAACAAATGAAGATTATTGCAAGGAATTTGGTGAATTGATGTCGAAAGAGTTCGAGATGTCAATGATTGGTGAGCTCACATTCTTCCTTGGTTTTCAAGTCAAGCAAATGAGAGAAGGGATTTTCATCTCTCAAGAAAAGTATACCAAGGATCTTCTCAAAAGATTCAAGATGGAAGAATGCAAGCCAATCAAGACCCCAATGCCATCAAATGGACATCTCGACCTAGATGAGGGAGGTAAACCGGTTGATCAAACTCTCTACCGTTCTATGATTGGTAGCTTGTTGTACCTTACCGCATCTAGGCCCGATATCATGTTTAGTGTGTGCATGTGTGCTCGCTTTCAAGCGTGCCCTAAAGAACCTCACTTAAGTGCCGTAAAAAGGATCCTAAGATATCTTAAGCACACCCCAAGCATTGGTCTTTGGTATCCCAAAGGAGCTAGATTCCAACTAGTTGGCTATTCCGATTCGGATTATGCCGGTTGCAAAATTGATAGAAAAAGCACATCCGGAGGGTGCCATTTGCTTGGGAGATCTTTAGTATCTTGGTCATCTAAAAAGCAAAATAGTGTGGCTTTGTCCACCGCCGAGGCGGAATACATTGCCGCGGGGGCTTGTTGTGCACAAATCTTATATATGAAACAAACCCTCCTAGACTATGGAATTGTTCTTGAAAAGGTGCCACTTTTATGTGATAATGAAAGTGCCGTTAAAATTGCTAACAATCCGGTACAACACTCTCGCACCAAGCACATTGATATCCGCCATCACTTTCTAAGAGATCACGTTGCTAAAAATGACATATCACTAGAAGGTGTACGAAGTGAAAATTAATTAGCGGATATCTTCACTAAACCTTTGGATGAGGCTACCTTTTGTAGGTTAAGAAGTGAACTTAATGTGCTTGATTCAAGTAACTTTAAAAAATGAGCGCGTGTTGTCCCTTGCATTGCATTGTATTATATGTCACGTTTATTTTATCGCAATGCATTTAGGGCTTGGCTAACACGGTTACGATAACCCTCCTTCGGAGGAGTGAAGAAGCCTAACCGTGGATCAAACTTGACAAGCAACCTAGCTTTACTTCCTCGTATTGCATTGCATATGCATGGTTGTTTGTTTGTCGTTTCTTTTCGGTTTAGCTTTGAGCAACCTCTGTGTTCGTCCATGGATAGAGAGAGCTTTTTGACGCTCCTAAAGGTCCAAAAACTCTATTGCATGGCCATACGTTGCTCCTCGGGTATTTATTGCCTATTTTCGTAAAAATAATACTAGCCTAAGGCAAAATACTTTGAAAAATTTGAGGGTTTGAGTGAGGTCACTCATATCAGGTTCCAATTGGTGTTTATTTGTGTCTCTTTGAATTGGAACTTGATTGGGAGAAGTCGCGTCGAAGTTCGGAACGAAGAAGGGCGAAGAACAGCGACCGGACGCTGGACCGGACGCTGCACCGGACGCAGTGATGCTTCACCACCGCGTCCGGTCCCGGCGTCCACCAGCGCGTCCGGTCATCCAGAAGACCAACTCCAGACCTAGTGACCGGACGCTGCACCGGACGCGCCTGTGTTGACCACCGCGTCCGGTCCCGGCTACCACCACCGCGTCCGGTCATCCGCGATGAATTCCCGAGCTCCCAGCGACCGGACTCTGACCGTGTCCGGTCAGTCCTCACCGGACGCGTCCGGTCACTCCAGGAGCTTACTGGAGTGTGACCGGACGCTGCACCACCGCGTCCGATCATAACGACCACCGCGTCCGGTCATCTCACGTCGAGCGGATCTGAGCCCCTCATATAACTGTTCGATCTTGTCCGTTTTTTTTTCTTACCCGACCGAATCCGCCGCCGCCGCTCGCCCTCAACTCGCCGATTCACCGTCCTCCGCCGCGCCCTCGCCGTCCTGCTCGCCGCCGGCGACTCCCTTGCCGTGCTCCAGCCGCGCCTTCCTCGCCCCTTGCCCGCGCGCGCGCTCGCCGCGCCCGTGCTGCCCGCTGCCGCACCGCACCCGCGCCAGCCGCCATTGCCGCCCGCTCCTCCTCGCCGCCGGCAAGCCAGCCACCACCGCCGTGACCTCACCAGCGCAGTCGCAGCCTCCTCTCATACCTAGCCACCACTCGAGCTCCTCGATTTCCAACCTTCGGCCGAGCCACCTAGGGTTTGCCCTAACCCTAGCCTAGGGTTTGCTCGAAACCCTCGCTTCAGGTGATGACTCGTTCGTTTTTCGTTCAAGTCTCGTCAATTCCGTTGTTAGGGCTAACCTTGACCGTATTCGTCCATTGATTATCTCGACTCGGTCCTTTCAGAGCTCGATCGTCGAATTCAGGGATTCTCGCGACCTAGATCACCGCTTCTTGTCACCGTCGTCTCGCCGATCCGAGGTAGCTTCACGTCACGATTCACTTCGTACCTCACATGCTTGCTATCTCTAGGGTTTCGTACCTTTTAGTTATGTATGTGCTTATAGTATATCTTTCTATTCCATCGGTGCAGCGAGTCAGTCGGTGTGTCAGGGTCAGATCTGTTCGCTGAATCCGAGGCCAAGCCTGCGGATACGGACTGAGGCCAAGCCTCTCGAGTGTCAGTTCATCATCTTACAGAGGTTCTCAGTCAGTTTGTCAGCATGGTGCGTTGCAAGAACGCCGGTGGTGGTCCTGGTGACGGGGACGACAGTCCTACTCGTCGGTCTGAGATTGCGCGTGGAAAGCGCATCAAGATGATGGCCAGAAAGAAGAAGAAGACACCTTTAGATGCAGAGATTGCTCAGGCCGTGGCAGATGCTGCAGAGCAGGCAGAGAGAGGTGGTAGGAGCAGTGGCATACGCATAGGCGAGCGTCGCTTTCACCTTGAAGGTCGACAGCTCGGCACTGAGGCCACTGAGGGTACTGAGGATGCTGGAGCTACAGAGCAGATGTCAGTTGATCCACCTACAGAGGCTACAGACGCTCCAGAGGCTACAGAGGATATAGAGGAGCAGCCAGCTCAGTCTCCACCACGTCGCCGCTCCACACGTGCTCGTACTCAGGTGACACCTAGGCCAGAGGGCCAGCGTCGTGGAGCACGTCCTCCTCCCAGAGTTAGAGGTTCACCCCCGGTCGAGCGTTTTGACCTGAGGGCTGCTACAGCACGTCAGGTGCAGAGTTTGAGGTTCGTGGAGGTCAGCCGTTGGTTTCCACCTATCAGAGATCACAGAGCTTCAGAGGGTTTCTATACCCCACTTCAGGAGGATTTCTACAGGGCCTTAGTTGACAGTGGTATAGCTTTCAGACCTCAGAGGGTATGTCGACTTGAGGCACTAGTTGATGTTGTGGGAGAGCAGCTTCGTCCGCACTTGTCCTATATGCCTGGTTTGTCGGATCTTCTTGGACGGATAGGTGCATACTGCGGCACATGGGTCAGAGAGTTTTATGCTTCACTTTGGATTGATCCTGCCCATGAGTTCATTCACTTTGCTTTCAGAGGCCGCGATCACAGACTTTACAGCTCCAGAGCTCAAGAGATCCTCAGACTACCAGCTTCTGACACGAGGATCCATCAGCTGTGTTATGGACAGACTCCTCCACCCAGACGCCCTCACGGCGGAGCAGTGCCACCTACTGACTTGGTTCGACCCTGCTTTCGTGAGCCTTTTGGTGAAGGGTCTCGTCGTACGCCTGCCAGCCTGACACCACTTGCCAGAGTCTTGGATGCTATTCTCAGACGCACTCTACTTCCCAGACTTGGCTACAGAGAGGGACTGACACGTATGCAGCTTTGGGTTGTTCACCACCTCCTCTCACAGAGACAGTTTGACATCTGGGATCTTATACTTAGTGAGATGGAGGACACCATTGCTGAGGGCTTCAAGGGTAATCGTCAGCTGCCCTATGCACACTGGATCTGCTTCATTATTAGATCTTCTATTCAGATGCCACCAGAGATCAGGGCAGAGATATCAGCCACCACCACAGCTTTCCCTGAGTATGATATCCGTCAGCTTTGGGCCTCGGTTACTAGAGATCAGGCCCCAGTGCCAGGACAGCGTGAGCGCCCAGAGGTTCCTGAGACAGCAGCAGAGCAGGACGCTACAGTGGACGAGCTTGCTGAGGCAGAGCTTGCGGACCTTGAGGCTCAGACTGCTGATATACCTGAGGATGTGACTTCAGACAGCACAGATGAGGACTACCAGCCCATCCCCAGGTACCGGTCTCCTCGGTCTCACGACCATGAGGCCGGTGGCTCTGGTTCAGCCTCCCGCTCAGACCCAGCCATGGTGGCTATTCTTGAGAGGTTGACCCAGGCTCAGGAGCAGCAGCAGCAGCAGATTCAGAGATAGGCATAGGACACAGCTGCAGCACTTGCACAGATTCAGGCTTGTCAGGACGAGTTTCAGCGACAGCAGCTTGAGATCCAGAGGCAACAGGTTGAGATGCAGCGACAGAGTCAGCAGCAGTACATGGATCTCCTGCGCCACCTTATCACAGTTGGGGTTCCTCCGCCTGCTTCTGTCATGACTCAGGCTTTGCATTCCAGTGGTCCGTCGAGTCAGGGACAGCCGAGCTTCCAGTTTACATCTCCACAGCAGCAGGTTCCCCAGTCTTTTTAGTCCCCGAGCTTCACTCCTATTCATACGGGGTTTACACCGTCAGACCAGCCTCGCCCGCACCTCCTGACAGGCACACCTATTGGTGATTTCAGTGCTACTTACAGTGAGTTGACTGGTCAGCCGACACCCTCGCATACTACTACGTTTCATACTTCGTCAGGGTTGTCAGCTCCCGAGGCAGCTATTCCTCCAGTGACAGGGACCGGGACTATAGAGACTATCCCCTCTTCAGTTGCCTCGACAGATCCCCCTGCTATTGGCTCTTTACAGGCTCAGGTCACTCAGACAGATCCTATTGTTGCTACTCAGTCGGTACCTGTTCCTGCTCAGACCCAGACCGCTTCACAGCCACGTGCTTCTTCAGAGGGTCAGCCAGATAGCTCAGACTCCGAGGGTGATTCGCTACACTTCGTGATTACTCCGCGCACCTCGGCACCCGACACGACTCCGTCTGTCCCCCCGTCAGATCATTAGATTAGTTTTTTGGCGCTTGATGCCAAAGGGGGAGAGAGAGTAGTTTCAGGGGGAGTTTTGATAGTGGGTTTTCGTTCTTTGTATGCTACATTCATGCATCATGTTTACTTTTCAGCGTTGCATTCGTGTGACATGTCGTCAAGTCGTAAACTTTGAGTCTTAATGTGTTATCTCGTCACAGTGTTAATAAATGTCACCGTTTTAGCTATAGCTCTAAGGTTGTGCTTCCGTGCCTTACTCCGATTTACTTATGAGCTATAATCTTTATGTGTACTAACGCTTTTTGTCTTATCTTATGAAGTACACTCTTTTGGCTTGGGGCACATAAGCAATTCCTAACCCTTTGTGCTTATTGCTTTTTGCTTATGTGAACCAAGCATGCTCGAAAACCTCCACTCAATTCTTTTGAACCTTAGTGTTGTCATCAATCACCAAAAAGGGGGAGATTGAAAGCATCTAGGCCCCAAGGTTTGGTTAGGCAATTGATGACAACGCTTTATTACCATGACTAACGTGTGTTTTGCAGAAACTTCGGTAAGTTAGGTCATGGAGGTGATAACTGCTTTGGGCACCATGGTATTCGTGTCCCTTGATGGAAATCATTTCGGTTTTCAAAAGAGTGATGTCAAGATTAAGGACGGTTAGTTCCGGATGTCGAGGTGTTGAGATACATTCGGAATAGTCGTTAGGATCTTCGTTTTTCTCTTTTGGCCGTACTATAAAGGGGGGCATGAACGGGTAGCTTGACCTAGGCGAGTCCTATGTTTAGGTGTGGTGCACACTTGTTAAACTTGGCGCTAGGCAACCCTAGAATAGCTCAAAGTTCAGTTGGAAGCAACTTGGTTGAAGTTGCGACGTGTTTCGGAAAATTTCGAGCTGTTTTCCCACTGACCGGACGCGGTCTTCGGCACGACCGGACGCGTCCGGTCAGTTCAGTACCGTGACTAGGGTTTCGGCCCTGATGACCGGACGCGGTCCTCGCGAGGACTGGACGCGGTGGTCAGTGGCCGACACGTGTCACCTGTGGAGAACACCCGTCGGACGCGACCTGGAGGTGATCGGCGCGTCCGGTCACAGTCCAGTAAGGTCCAGAGACGACCGGACGCGTCCGGTCATCATCGACCGGACGCGGCCTCGCGTCCGGTGCACTTACAGTAAGCTTCCTTGCACGATCGGACGCGTCCGGTCACCCCTGACCGGCGCGTCCGGTCGTTCTGTTGAAAATCGGGATTTGACCGTTACGGGCGACCGGCGCGTCCGGTCAGTTCGACCAGCGCGTCCGGTCAGCCCGTGTCAGAAAGTAACGGTTCGTTTTCTTTGAGGGGTGTATAAATACATCCCCTCCACCTCTTTTAGAGGTCTCTTGCTCATTTGAACATCTGAGAAAACCCTTTAGAGCGCAAGGGAGTGCAAGAGCTCTAGTGAGGATTGTGATTTGAGAATCAAAGTTTGAGAGTTCCTCACTAGTGATTAGAGAGTAGCAAGTGTGCATCCATCTCCTCATTTGGGCTCGTTGTGGTTAAGTGAGAGTTCTAGCTTGTTACTCTTGGTGATCGCCATCACCTAGACGGCTTGGTGGTGATTGGGAGTTTGGTGATCATCCGGCGGAGCTTGTGGATGACCCAACTCATGTTGTGAGCGGTTTTGGGTGATTCACCGCGACGGAGTGTCGAAGAATCAACCCGTAGAGAGCACTTGATCCTTGCGCGGATCAAGGGGGAGCGACACCCTTGTGCGGGTGCTCCAACGAGGACTAGTGGGGAGTGGCGACTCTCCGATACCTCAGAAAAACATCGCCGTGTTCCTTGCCCCTTTACATTCAAGCAATTACATTCTCGTATTTACTTTCATTGCTTGATTTACATTCCTAGAATTGCCATGCTAGACTAGGATTGGAAACTAGGGTGCAAAACTTTTTATCGGTAGACTCTCTAGGAACACAAGTAGGCACTAGGGGTGAATTCCGGCTTGTAGGATTTAATTCTTGCAATTAATTTTTAGAAAAGCCCAATTCACCCCCCCTCTTGGGCATCTTGATCCTTTCAATACCCATCATGACAGGCTCTCCTTTAGGTATTGCCTCGGCCTGCGTGTAAAAGACTCGTCCAGTTTTCTTCTCGGCCTTGCCCTTCTGAGTATTCTGGTTATTGCCCCTCTGTTGATTCTGGTTCTGTTGTTGGGGCACAACAGCTTTCTGATAATTCTGATTATACTGTCTTGGGTATGGACACTCCCTTGAGAAATGCCCGGTCTTTAACAGGGATAATTATTGATATTGTTGCCCTGCTGAAGTGGGGGACGAATGCCAGGAGCATTCGGCTGACGTGGATAGGATAGAGCTGCAACAGGACGGACAAATGCCTGTTGCCGGGCTTGGAATTGTGGTGGACGAAAAGGAGGACGGAAATGATTTTGGGGATGGTAAATTATCTTCTGGCGCTTTTGATTGCCACCAGATGGTCCATACGACACCTTCTTCTTCTTAGCCTCTTTATGCTTCCGGTATTCTTCTTCTGACGAAAGAGCAATATCAACGGCCTCATGATAAGTCACATTGAGGCAACCAGTCATCATAGTGCGAATCTTCGAGTTCAGACCCCTCATAAAACAAGCTTGCTTCTTGCGATCAGAGTTGATTTGGTCAGCAGCATACTGTGATAGGTGATTGAACTTGCCCACATATTGCATTACTGTCTGGTCTCCCTGCTTCAGTGCAAGAAATTCTTCCAACTTTCTGATCATAATTCCTTCTCGAATAAAGTGAGCTCAGAAAGCCGCACGGAATTCCGCCCAGGTCACCCGGTGACCAGCTGGCTGTGCAGCAAGGTGATTTCCCCACCATGCTCCGGCAGCACCCCGAAGCTGCTAGGCTGCAAACACCGGCTTTTGGTAGTCACTACACTCTATGAGTTCAAACTTTTGCTCCATAGTGCGGAGCCAGTCATCAGCTTCTAACGGTTCATCAGCTCTGGAAAACACTGGGGGCCGGGTATTAGTGAAATCCACATAAGTGGTCTCATTCTGGTGGTTATTCCGACCCCGATTGCCAGGTGGTGCATTGTGATTATTCTGAACCACTTCCCTTAGTAACCTAGCATTTTCTGCGGTAGCATTGACAAGGGCGAACATAGCCTCTGCCATATTTAGTGGAACGGGTGGTGGATTAGGGACACCATTCCCACCCTGTGCAGCCCTCGTACCATCATCATTATGAGCCATCTGTTGATAACAAGCCAAACTTTATTCACAAACTTTTATTGAACCTTTACAAAAGCGATTACAAACACACCACGCAGATGCATTTATTTATTATACAGGTCTGCACACATGCCGGACTTCTCGGTTAACTAAGGCTGACAACAAACATAAACTTCTAACTACACACTGCACTTGACCAACTCAGTCCTCACGGTCAGTGTCCAGTCCTGAAACGTGACCTCCTTCATCGTCACTCTCGTCCACAGGCTCCATCTCCTCCGGATCTTCTTCTTCCTCTGACTCCTCTGCAGATTCCCCACCATCAGTGAGGATAACACCAGGGTCTAGCTCAGCTGCACCAGGTGGAGGATGCAGTTGATAGAACAACTGATGTACTTCCTCGTGGAGAACCTGATTATCTCCCTCCAGATCGTTAACATAGAACTGTAACTCCTCAGCACGTTCCCTGGCAACATCCTCTCGGTGCCATGCCTCATTCCTTTCCGTCACTAAGCGACCCATCATCCGCTCACAGCTCAGATGAGCCCCAGTGAGCCTTCGTAGCTGATTCTGTAACACTCCGACCAGGATAGCGTCCGTAGCTCTATCACGTGTAGCCTGGGCTAACTCGGCGGAAAGCCTCTCTATCTCCGTCTGAGGGACAGTCCTACTGCCGCTAGCACTTTCATCCCTGGGAGCAAGCTGGCGACGAGGAACTCCCTTTGGTCCGGTGGACTTGCGAGGCATCAACTTAGTACGGGCCATCCTGTAGCGGGAAAAGGTAGAATTTGGTAAAGATAGCTGGGGAGGATCTGAAGGTTAGCATGAATAGGATAGATACTACTTAACCCAAACCTCAGTAACGGGGAAGGTAAATTAACAGATTCATTAAGCATGATGCATGACTTAACATACGAACGATCATTAAAGATTTTTTAATTAAATGCACAAGGGTAATAGAACATAAACTTGATTTATGGGGCACTTTTAATATACTATTCCACCAAAAGCTTTTAAACATGACTAAAGATCTACCAGAGGAATACAGATAGGTAATAAGCAATTTGGACCAAAATAGTCAGTTACATTTATTTGACCCAAACGTTTTGAAGTTTTTGAAATGTAATACTACAATCGCTCTGTCCATGATCGCTCTGATACCAGCTGTGGCAGAACCTCCTAATTACTATGGCCCACCTGTACTTGTTATTGTCTTAAAGACTTCTAACCACTGTACAAGCATTTTTAAATCAAAACAGTAACAAGGATGGTATTGGAATATCAAGGATGATAATGCAGTAATTAGGTTATCACTTAACTCCTAGCACTTAATGCAATAGAGCTGTAATAAAAGTAAGTAAACTTTTTAAATTGCAAGGTAAGTTTAGATGTAACCGGGGCTTGCCTTGGTCGACGGGAAACTCAGGCTCGGGTTCAGTACCGCAGATGTCAAACCCTACTTCCACGGACGACGGTTCTTCTGCGGGGACGGGTGCGGCTTCGGTACCCTCCTCTTTTACGGGAACTATACGTAATGATAATGCATGCTTTAGGATGATGAGATAATAAACATGATGCTCGATGGATGCTTAACAGAGTTAACAACTTGAGTACAACTTCCCTTCACGGTACAGTTGAACAACAAAAGCTTCTAACCTAACCCTAATCTAGGGTCCGATTACCCTAATCAACTTATTACGGGATTTTGTTAAACACATGAAATAACAGTAATCAAGAATTAACAACATGATTAGGAAAGCTTAAGCAACCAATTAAGAATGCTAAAGGTCATCAAGGGTTAATGACCTAAGGTCAACACTCAACCATAAAGTCAAACAACATTAATTATTATGCCCTAATTACCTGGTTAATCAATTAATTAATCAAAGCATAAGTTTAAGAATAAAAATTAACTTAATCTAATTAAGCTAAATTTTTTAATTTAAGAAGCTTATATTATAATTAGATGATAAAACAATTTCCATGATTTTTGGATAAATAAATAAGCCTAGAAAAATTAATTAAGGACCACTTAAGAATTAAATGGACTAATTAATTAACCTACAAAAAGTACTTAAAATTGATATTTATTATTTTTCTTAAATAGTACACAGTGTAAAAGGGTTACTCAAAATTTTTCACAATTTTTGGAATTATAAATAATTTATAACATAAATAACAAAACTAAAAATCATTTTACATTTTTGGAAAAGGAAAAACAAAAACTATCAATGCGGGCTGCTGCTTCTCCTTTCCCTCCTCTCGGCCCGGCCCAACCGCTCGCGCGCGGCCCGTTGGCGCGGCCCGGCCTGCTCGCGCGCTCGCTCCCGCTCTCTCTCTCTGACTCCCGGGTCCCGCCTGTCATCCCCCGCTCCCTCTCTTCTCCTTCTCTCCCGCGCGCGCGGACGCGACACCGCGGTGACCACCGACGGTGAGCTCACCGTCGGCGAGTCTCCGGTGAATCGGACCCGTGCCAACCGTCCCAACACCACCACCCGAACCCCGCGAACCTAACTGCGACACAACTTGGACCTTCTACCGCACGGAGGGGACCCTACCGCGGCCATGGCGGTCTCGGCGGCGACCCGAATGGCGACGCGACGAGCAAAACGCGACTACGGTACGGTAGCGACTAAAACAAGAGGAGCATCACGTGCAGGGGCTCACAGTGAGTGCGTTGAGCAACTTGGGGGCGACGGAGAGGCGCTGGAATGGTCGGTCCACGGTGAGGCGATCACGGTGGCGTCGCTGCCGGCCGCGAGGAAGAAGATGGCTTGCGGGCTAGTGTAGAGGAGTTGAGGCGCAATCGGGGGCTCCAGGAGCTGCGCGCACACGCTGCGGAGCTGGAGGCGAGAGCTGCTGGGCGGTGGAGCAACAGCGGTGGCGAATTTGGGCGGCGGAGGGCGGTGGCCGGTCGCGGCGAGAAGCGGAGGAGGAAGAGAAAACGACTTGGCCGACGACGATGGCTTTTATAGACGAGGCCAGGCGGTGCTGTGGCGACACGCGGAGCAAACCGACCATGACGAGGCGGTCGCGGGACGCCGCGGGCGCGCCTGGAAGCGGAGCGAAGGTCGCCGGCGTCGTCGGGAGGTGGCGTGCGGTGATTGAGTAGGATTTCAAATAAATTACCAAATTGCCACTGGAAGAAAATTTCAAATTACTTTCAAATCTTCAATAGAAGTTGAAAATCTGTAAATACAAAAGTTGTTCCATTTTCAAAGATCTACAGCTTTCTTAATATGAACATTTTCCAAATCGGCTTAGTTTTTGAAATTTGAATTTGAATTCAAAAAGGGACATTTTCTAGAATTCTAAAAAACCAAAATTACTTTGAATTTTGTATTGAAACTTCAAAAATTCAAAATACCAAAGTTGTACATCTAGGGCAGACCTACAACTTTGCTATTCAACATATTTTCAAATTATGCCTCCATTTTGAAATTGGATAGGGAAAATGAAAAGGGGACAATTTTGAGATTTGAATCTTTTTAAAATTACTTCAAATTTTACACTGAAACTTTGAAAACTCAAAACATCAAACTTGTAGCCCTTGAAAAGATCTACAAACTTGGTGTTACACTTTTTCCCAAATTTTGCTTAGATTTTGATCTATACCAAAAGGGGTAAAACTAGGGTTTTGTTTTTCAGGGTTTCCGGAAAGGTTTTGAATTGAAACTTGATTCTTTCTTAACTTGGGGTTACTTAGGGATCACACCCTCACCCTAGGGTATCATTGAGTCAAGCCTCACATGGTTGACCAAATGGCTCCCTAGGTTGACCAGTTTGACTTAAGAAATTCTTTTAGTAATTCCTCAAATTTGAATTCGAATTCGAATCGGAAAACTTGTAACAAGCTTTGGATTCCAAACCCTAACTCAAACTTGAAGATTTATTTTATAAGTTGGACTTGAGCTTATACCCTACACTTGGCACTAGTGTATAACACCGTCATACACCTCAAATTACGCAGGGCATAAACTAAGTATTTGCGGTGATAGTCGAAATTAGGGTTTTCGGATTTCGAACCACACAACGAGAAACACATCCAACCTAAGAATTCAAACTCATTTTAGTTGATGCATAACATTGTTAACCTAGTCATGGATGATTTGCAGTGCAAATGATGACATGGCAGGTCTTTAGTTACTATAACACCAGGGGTGTTACACCACCTGCCCCGCCCCGCACGGAAGAGGAAATAGATAGCGAACACCTCCGCCACGGAGACGGAGGAGGAAAGACCCCCAAAACACAGAAATCTGCCCCGCCCCCAACTCGTCGGCCCCTACACCTCCGCCAATCGCCACCTTCCCCACACAGTCCACCCCACCCTGTTCCCCGCTTCTTGCTGCTGCAACAGATAGAATGAGCGGCTGAAACGTGGTGAGCATGTTACTGAAGCAACATCGAACAAACTACTGAAACATGAGAGATTGTCCATTGAAACATGGGAATCCATGAAAAAATACAACATCGAATAGATAGTATAGTTACTGAAACACCAAAATTGTTGCAACAACACCGGAAAAAAGCTATTGCACCAACGATGGAACACTTACTGCAACATAAGATTGAAAACACAAACTGAAACAATGAAAAGAGAGTTGAAACACCAGGGGCGCATTGTTACAATAACACCTGGAGAACTACTGCAACAACATGCAACACACTATTGCAACATGCATACTGCAACCCCCCGAGAGAACTACTGCAACGTGCATGCTGCACCCTTTAGATCCAGACGCGGGAGGAGGAGGAGGAGAAGGTAGAGGAGGGCCAGATCCAGAGGGAGCCCCGAGAGAACTACTGCAACATGCATGCTGCACCCTTTAGATCTAGACGCAGGAGGAGGAGGAGGAGAAGGCGAAGGAGGGCCAGATCCAGAGGGAGAGGGGGAGAAAGGGAGGAAGAAGAAGCCTGAGATCCAGACCGGGGACCTCGCCTACCTCGCCCGAAGCCGCTATCATGCATGTATGTCGCGGACTGAGAGAGAGAGAGAGCAGGGAGGGAGGGAGCCACGCCCGCCGCCATCGCCCCCAAATCCGGTGGCATAGGAGGTCGAGGGGGCGCGCGGAGGGAGGGAGGAAGGGAGGGAGCAGCAGCTTGTGCGACCGTCGCACATGGAGGGAGGGAGGCGCGGAGCAAAGAGTGGAGGAGCAGGGGAGGAGCGTGGTGGCGTGAAGGGATGGAGCCGCGGCATGCACAGCAGAAGAAGCAGAGAGCGACAGGGAGTGGGAGGAGGAAGAAGGAAGGCAGGAGCGTCGCGCGGTTGAAAGTCCTATGTTTGGTGTTGGTAATTAGTGACAATGCCTAAGTACTAATCCTATGCCTAAGTTGTATGTAGCATATGAGGATTAGTACATTCCAAGGTTGGTGGCAAGATGGACATGGTGATCATGATGGCCACACTTGGATTTGGACGCAACCCTACGTGATCAAGGCAAAGGTATATGCTTAAGGGTTGTGTTTTAGTAACCAAGACACCTAGTGGGTGTGGTTACATTATAGGATAGATAGCCGTACTATAAAGAGGGGAATGACGCGGCTATTGAACTCCTAAGTGCCTCTAGGTGTGCATTTCATGTCATATGCATTTGGATAGAACTAATAACGCCTCGAAAAATGATTGTGAAAATGCTAACACACATGCACATGGTGATGATCACTTGGTGATGTTAGCACGTTTGCGAAGGCGGTGGAGTTTGAGCGGTAGAGAGGGTTTGGGGTCCTCGCAAGCTCGGCGGGATTCAGACGTTTTCGAGGAGTTGAAACGACTATTTTCTACTACGCCGGAAGTCGGAAATCAAACGGAAAAGAAACAGAAGCGAACGGAGGTCACAGTAGTGACCGGACGCTGGACCGGACGCGGTCACTGTTTGACCGGACGCGTCCGGTCAGTGTCCAGTGTCTGCGCGTTTTTCAGTTGGTTGATCGGACGCGCAGCGCGTCCGGTCAGAGGCGACCGGACGCGTCCGGTCGTCCAGGGAGCTTACTGGACTCCGACCGGACGCGGGCACTGTGGCGTCCGGTCAGTTCTCCAGCGCGTCCGGTCGCTGTTTCGTTGTGCGCCGATCAGGGTTGACCGGCGCGTCCGGTCAGTCACGGGACCGGCGCGTCCGGTCGTGACCAGCGCGTCCGGTCGCTGCAACCGGCGCGTCTGGTCGGTGCTTCGCGAAACTAGCCGTTGCGCGACCGGAGCGTCCGGTCAGCTGGACCAGCGCGTCCGGTCAACGCGACTTCGGCTGTTTCAAGTTTCTAACGGCTATATTCGAAGGGGTACGTCTATATATACTCGTTGGCCGGCTCAAGGCTCTAACTCTTGGACATTTGACATACTTGTGAGCACTTTGAGCTAAGCAACTCCCCTCCCACTCATCTCTCTTGCTTCTTTGCATATTCGAAGTGAGATTGAGTGATCCAAGTGCATTTGCATTGTGAGATAGCATCTAGTTGGCACTTGGTGGTTGATTTGCTGCGGGATTCTTGTTTCTCTTGGTGGTTGCCGCCACCTAGACGGCTTGGAGCAGCTTGGAGGCGTTGGCAAGAGTTGGTGATTGTTCTTGGCCACCTCCGGTGATTGTGAGGGGTTTGTGCCTACCTCGGCGAAGCGCCAAAGGCAACATTAGTGAATTGCTCGTGTCATTGCAACCTTTTGCCATTTGGTAGGTTCTTGTGGTGCCTTTTGAGAGGCTCGGTGTGAGACCGATTAGCCACCGAACCACGTGGTGAAGAGGGACACAACGGGGACTAGCGTGCCGGCAAGCACGTGAACCTCGGGATAAATCTTTGTGTCATTATTCTTATTGTGATTGATCGATTCCGGTGGTCGTGTATTGTGGAATTCATCTCTTGATCTTATTGTTTGGTTGGCTCAATACTTCGCCCCTCGGTGATACCCTTCTAACTCTCTCTTGTATTATTTTCTTAGTCACTTTGCTAGAGTAGCTCTTTTGTGTAGCTTGCTAGTTATAGTTTCCTTCTCGGTTTGTCTTGTGCGGTTGAGTGCAAATATACTAGAATTGTGAATTGGATAGGTGGCTTGCAAACCCCCGTAGGCTAAGCAAAACACGCATCTCGCTATTTGTTATATTGATAAACTTGTTTAGCTTGTCTTTGTAGAATTTTTTAAAAGGCTATTCACCCCCCCTCTAGCCATCAAGACCTTTCAAGTGGTATCAGAGCCGTGGTCACCGTTGTAAGGCTTAACAACCTCGGTGTAAGATGGCTCAAGTTGTGTTCAACCATGTCGGGAGCAAGCCTCCATTCTTTGATGGTGTCTCTTCTTTTGATCATTGGAAAAGAAAGATGAAGCAATATCTTGGCTCTATCAATGAGAAGGTTTGGGAGGTGACACATCATGATTATGCTATCATTGATCCCGACAACCTCACCAACAATGACCGCATCAACAACCAATGCAACACTATGGCTCTCAACACTCTCTACAATGGGATTGATGCAAAGGTCTTTGAGCAAATCAAGGATCTTGAGATGGCAAGTGAAGTGTGGACAAGATTAGAGGAAACATATGAGGGCACTTCAACGGTAAAGAGTGCCAAGCTCTATATGCTTAAGGATAAGTTTGCAAGCTTCAAGATGAAGGATGATGAGTCTATACCGGAGATGTTCTATAGGCTACAAGTTATTGTCAATGATCTCAAGAGCCTAGGAGAAGATGTCAAGGACAAGGACTTCTCACATAAGTTCTTGATGAACTTACCTAAGAAGTTTGCTATCTTGAGGAAGATGATCCAAAGAGAGGGTTTGGACAAGGTGACTCCAAACCAAGTGCTTGGAGATGTCATGACAGATGCTCAATATGATGATGATGAAGATGAAGATGAGAAGAAGGAGATCAAGGTCAAGCAAGAGAAGCCCATTGCATTCAAGGCTTCATCTTCGAAGGGCAAGAGCAAGGTGGAGAGCGATGATGATGATCCATTCGATGATGAGACCATGGCCCTCCTAGTGCATAAGATGGGGAGGTTCATGAAGAAGAAAGGATATGGTGCAAGAAAGAGAAGGGACTTCATGAAGGCAAAGGAGATGCTTTGCTACAATTGCAATAGCCCCGATCATGTAGTGGCAAAGTGTCCCTATGAAGACAAAAGATATCATGATGGAGAGTTGAAGTTGAAGAAGAACAAGAAGGATAAGAAGGAGAAGAAAGAGAAGAAGAGCTTCACTATCAACAAGAAGAAGAAGGGTGGTGGCTATGTGGTCACTTGGGATAGTGATAACTCCGATAGTGATGATGATAGCTCTAGTGATGATGAGAGGACCACTCGGCGAGCCATTGCAAGCATCGCCCTCTTCAACAAGCCATCCATCTTTGACACTACATCGACATGCCTTATGGCCAAGCCTACCAAGGTAAAATATGATGATAGTGATGATGATTCTTGTGCTAGTGATGGTTGTAGGAGTGATGATGAGGAGGATGAGGACTACTCCAAGGATGATCTATTAGGCATAATAGATCAAATGAGCAAGGGCTACAAGAGGACAACCAAGAAGTGCAAAATCTTGGAGCAAGAGCTCATTGCCAAGAGCAATGAAAATGATGCCTTGATGGAAGAGCTTGTTGCTCTCAAAAAGAGTAAGGAGTGCAAATGAATTGAACAAGAGCTTAAAGCTCTTAGGAAATCCTTTGATGAGCTAGAGGCCTCTCATGAGTGTCAAAGGAAGACCACGAGGACCTTGAAGTTGCTCACACTAGGCTTAAGGAAGCCCACTCCTCTCTACTTGAGCTCATCAAGGAGAAGGACCTCAAGTTGGAGAAGCTCATGAAGGAAGCTAAGGAGGAGCAAGTGATTGTCACTTGTGATATTGGACTAACATGTGATATTATTGATGATTCTTTATTTGTTGGTCCTACTAATGCTTCATGTAGCTCATCATCATCCACCACAACCAACTCTACCTCTACTACTAGTGATGCATCGCTTGTGGTTGAGAATGAGACTCTCAAGAGAGAGGTGGATGATCTCACCCGCGCATTAGGCAATGCCTATGGTGGGGATGCCCGCTTGCTAAAATGCTTGGGTAGCCAAAGGTTCTCTCTTAACAAAGAGGGTTTGGGCTATACTCCCAAGAAGGGCAAGGCGGCCTTTGCTACTCCAAAGTCTCGCTTTGTGAAGAGCAATGGTCGTTATTGCAATAGATGCAAGCAAGTTGGGCATCTAGAGATTAATTATAATAAAATGAACAAGAACAACAACAAGTTTCATGCTAAAATGGATTACATTCCTTTTGATTCTTGTTATGTGCTTACCAAGGGTGAGAAAGGTGTGCATGCTAGGTTTGTTGGTACACCAATTGTGGGTCCAAAGAAGAAGGCCATTTGGGTACCAAAGAGCTTAGTTACTAACCTCCAAGGACCCAAACAAGTATGGGTACCTAAGAAACATTAATTTATTTTGTAGGTAAATTACAAGGCCGGAGGAAGGCATTGGGTGCTTGATAGTGGGTGCTCTCAACATATGACCGGTGATTCAAGAATGTTCAACTCTCTCAAATCAAATGATAGTGGCATTGATAGTATCACATTTGGTGACAATAGCAAGGGTGATGTGAAGGCTCTTGGAAGGATTGCAATCTCAAATGATCATAGCATTTCCAATGTGCTCCTAGTTGAAAAGTTGAACTTCAATCTTCTCTCGGTTGCTCAATTGTGTGATCTAGGTTTCAAGTGCATATTTGGTGTTGATGATGTGGAGATAGTTAGTGTTGATGGCTCCAATTTGATCTTAAAGGGTTTTAGATATGAGAATCTATACTTGGTTGATTTCAATGCTAGTGACACTCAACTTTCAACATGCTTGCTCACCAAATCAAGTATGGGTTGGTTATGGCATAGAAGACTTGGTCATGTTGGCATGAAGCAATTGAACAAGTTAGTGAAGCATGACTTAGTTAGAGGCTTGAAGGATGTCACATTTGAGAAGGATAAGCTATGTAGTGCATGTCAAGCCGGAAAACAAGTGGGCAACACTCATCCATTGAAGAGCATTATGAGTACATCCAAGGCATTTGAGTTGTTGCACATGGATCTATTTGGGCCAACTACATACACAAGCATTGGTGGCAACAAGTATGGCTTTGTGATTGTGGATGATTTCACTAGATACACATGGGTATTCTTTCTTGTGGACAAGAGTAATGTATTTGACATATTCAAGAAGTTCATCAAGAGAATACAAAATGAGTTTGAGACCACAATCAAGAAAGTGAGAAGTGACAATGGAAGTGAGTTTAGAAACACAAGAGTTGATGAGTTATGTGAGGAGCTTGGAATCAAGCATCAACTCTCGGCCAAGTATACACCTCAATCTAATGGCCTAGTTGAGAGGAAGAATAGAACCTTAATTGATATGGCAAGATCAATGTTGAATGAGTATAATGTGAGTCATTCTTTTTGGGCCGAAGCAATCAACACGGCTTGCTTCTATAGCAACCGCCTCTATTGCCACAAGTTCCTAGAGAAAACACCATATGAAATCTTAAATGGAAGAAAGCCGAACATTGCATACTTTCGGGTATTTGGTTGCAAATGCTATATCTTGAAGAAGGGCACTAGATTGAGCAAGTTTGAGAAGAAATGTGATGAAGGATTCTTACTTGGTTACTCCACTACTAGCAAAGCTTATAGAGTTTGGAACTTGGCTAGTGGTTTACTTGAGGAAGTTCATGATGTTGAGTTTGATGAAACAAATGGCTCTCAAGATGAGGAAAATAACTTGGATGATGTGAGAGGAACTCAATTGACCAATGCTATGAAAGAAATGGATATTGGTGATATTAGGCCAAAGCAAGTGATTGATGTGGATGACAACAAAGATCAAGTGCTCCAAAGTCCAATTACACAAGCTAGTGGGTCTCTAATGCAAAATCAAGCTAGTACATCATCTCAAGTGCATCAAGATCAACAAGTGGCTAGTTCATCATCTCCAACTCATGATCAACATCAACATCCAAGCAATCAAGTCCAAGTGCTTCAACCAACTAACATTGCAAGAGACCATCCATTGGATTCCATCATTGGTGACATACAAAGGGGAGTTCAAACTAGATCAAGATTGGCATCATTTTGTGCTCACTCTTCTTTTGTGTCAATGGAAGAACCCAAGGACATTGATAAAGCATTGAGAGATCCGGATTGGGTAAATGCAATGCATGAAGAGCTCAACAACTTCAAGAGAAATGAAGTATGGGAACTAGTTGAGAGGCCTAAGGATCACAATGTCATTGGAACAAGATGGGTCTTTCGCAACAAGCAAGATCAAGATGGGATAGTAGTAAGGAACAAAGCAAGACTAGTGGCTCAAGGTTACACACAAATAGAGGGTCTTGACTTTGGTGAAACATATGCCCCGGTTGCAAGATTGGAAGCAATTAGGATCTTACTTGCCTATGCTTGTGCTCATAATATCAAGCTATATCAAATGGATGTGAAGAGTGCATTTCTCAATGGGTACATTCAAGAGGAGGTGTATGTGGAGCAACCTCCCGGTTTTGAAGATGACAAGAGACCCAACCATGTATACAAGTTAAGGAAAGCTTTGTATGGATTGAAGCAAGCACCTAGAGCATGGTATGAAAGATTGAGGGACTTCTTGCTATCCAAAGGATTTGTCATGGGCAAAGTTGATACAACACTATTCACCAAGAAGATTGGGAAAGACTTGTTTGTGTTGCAAATATATGTTGATGATATCATATTCGGTTCAACCAATCAAGATTATTGTGATGAGTTTAGGAAAATGATGGCAAAGGAATTTGAAATGTCAATGATCGGTGAACTTAGTTTCTTTCTTGGACTTCAAATCAAACAAATGAAGGAAGGAACATTTGTGAGCCAAACCAAGTACATCAAAGATATGCTCAAGAAGTTTGGCATGGAAGATGCAAAGGGCATTACAACTCCAATGGGCACTAGTGGAAGTTTGGATAGTGACAAGAGTGGCAACATGGTGGATCAAAAGCTTTATAGATCAATGATTGGTAGCCTACTCTATGTGACGGCATCAAGACCCGATGTGATGTTTAGTGTATGCATGTGTGCAAGATTTCAAGCCTCACCAAGAGAAACTCATTTGAAGGCAACAAAGAGAATATTGAGGTATTTGAAGCATACACAAGATGTTAGATTATGGTATCCCAAAAGTGCAAGCTTTGAGCTAGTTGGATATTCGGATTCCGACTATGCCGGTGACAAAGTGGAGAGAAAGAGCACTTCCGGGACTTGTCAATTGTTGGGAAGATCACTTGTCTCATGGTCATCCAAGAAGCAAAATAGTATTGCACTATCTACCGCCGAAGCCGAATACATCGCCGCGGGTAGTTGTTGTGCACAAATCTTATGGATGAAGGCAACATTGAAGGATTTTGGAATTAATTTCAAGAATGTGCCATTGCTATGTGACAATGAAAGTGCCGTGAAGCTAACCAACAATCCGGTTCAACATCAAAGAACAAAGCATATTGATGTTCGTCATCATTTTATTAGAGATCATCAACAAAAGGGTGACATTGCTATTGAGAGTGTGGGCACCGAAGATCAATTAGCCGATCTATTCACCAAGCCACTTGATGAGAAGAGATTTTACAAGCTAAAGAATGAGTTGAACATAATTGACTTCTCCAACATGAGTTGATGCACCCCATATATGACATGCCTCTCCTTCGAGCCCCAAGGTACAATTGATTGACATACATACTATACTAAGGACATGTTTAGTGCATCTAGTCATGATTTCTTATGTTCTAGGCTCATTCATGACAATCAAATGAATTTGAAGCTTATATGGTGCCACTATTGTTTCCATGTCTTGTATGATCTAGTGGTAGCATATAACTTGTTTAAGTAGCTTGTGATCCTAAGTGTTTAATCTAGATCACTTGTCTAAATATTTGCTTCAACATGGTGCATAATAACCCTTCTAGTGAGGTGTGAAGAAGCTTGCCCTTGGATCAAACCGAAGCATTTCATTTATGCAAGCAATCTAGGTTGAATCACAAACTTGATCCTCACCCCATAATTCAACATGATAATCTATCTAAAATTGGTCCCTTGTGGTCATTGGTGCCAAAGGGGGAGAAAATGTTGTTCACAAAGATAGAACTCAAAGGGGGAGAAGCACAAAGGGGGAAAAAATGTTGTTCACAAAGATAGATTCCTGAAGGGGAGAATTGATAAAAGAAGGGGATCAACTAAAATTTTTTGAGCACACAAGTAGGGGGAGCAAGCTCTTAAACATGAATGTTGCATTTCCTTGTGCACTTCATATGTATGATGCATAGTTATGCATTTCTTTTTCTCCAATACTTTGCTTGTGTGGTGACTTGCTAGTATACAATTGAATGGTGTATTGAAGTACTAGCATGAATAGGAAGTAGTTAGATTTCTCTTGCTTTATGTTTTTCAAAGTGGTACTAGAACCTTGCTTATAATGTTGATCTCACGAGGTTTCTAGTTTTGTTTGTGCTTTTCCAAGTGGTATCTAACTACACAAGGTGCTAAGATGGTGTTTATCGCTACTCCGATGGTATCACGCTTCAAAGGTCTATAATCTAAAACACTTAGCACCTATTGATAGTCAATGCTCCTAATCTTTCCTATCTAACATGTATGCTTCCAAAATCCAAACATATAGCATACATGTAGGGGGAGCCATTGCTATCAATTTGAATTCATGATCACTTGTCCATACTTCTTACACATGGTAATATACTTGGACAATGTGGCATGGGTTCAATAAAAATTTTATCATAATATCTTTGTGAAAGGGTTGTCACCAATTACCAACAAGGGGGAGATTGAAAGTCCTATGTTTGGTGTTGATAATTAGTGACAATGCCTAAGTACTAATCCTATGCCTAAGTTGTATGTAGCATATGAGGATTAGTACATTCCAAGGTTGGTGGCAAGATGGACATGGTGATCATGATGGCCACACTTGGATTTGGACGCAACCCTACGTGATCAAGGCAAAGGTATATGCTTAAGGGTTGTGTTTTAGTAACCAAGACACCTAGTGGGTGTGGTTATATTATAGGATAGATAGCCGTACTATAAAGAGGGGAATGACGCGGCTATTGAACTCCTAAGTGCCTCTAGGTGTGCATTTCATGTCATATGCATTTGGATAGAACTAATAACGCCTCGAAAAATGATTGTGAAAATGCTAACACACATGCACATGGTGATGATCACTTGGTGATGTTAGCACGTTTGCGAAGGCGGTGGAGTTTGAGCGGTAGAGAGGGTTTGGGGTCCTCTCTCCCTCCCGCCGAGCTTGCGAGGCGGGATTCAGGCGTTTTCGAGGAGTTGAAACGACTATTTTCTACTACGCCGGAAGTCGGAAATCAAACGGAAAAGAAACGGAAGCGAACGGAGGTCACAGTAGTGACCGGACGCTGGACCGGACGCGGTCACTGTTTGACCGGACGCGTCCGGTCAGTGTCCAGTGTCTGCGCGTTTTTTAGTTGGTTGATCGGACGCGCAGCGCGTCCGGTCAGAGGCGACCGGACGCGTCCGGTCGTCCAGGGAGCTTACTAGACTCCGACCGGACGCGGGCACTGTGGCGTCCGGTCAGTTCTCCAGCGCGTCCGGTCGCTGTTTCGTTGTGCGCCGATCAGGGTTGACCGGCGCGTCCGGTCAGTCACGGGACCGGCGCGTCCGGTCGTGACCAGCGCGTCCGGTCGCTGCGACCGGCGCGTCCGGTCGGTGCTTCGCGAAACTAGCCGTTGCGCGACCGGAGCGTCCGGTCAGCTGGACCAGCGCGTCCGGTCAATGCGACTTCGGCTGTTTCAAGTTTCTAACGGCTATATTCGAAGGGGTACGTCTATATATACTCGTTGGCCGGCTCAAGACTCTAACTCTTGGACATTTGACATACTTGTGAGCACTTTGAGCTAAGCAACTCCCCTCCCACTCATCTCTCTTGCTTCTTTGCATATTCGAAGTGAGATTGAGTGATCCAAGTGCATTTGCATTGTGAGATAGCATCTAGTTGGCACTTGGTGGTTGATTTGCTGCGGGATTCTTGTTTCTCTTGGTGGTTGCCGCCACCTAGACGGCTTGGAGCAGCTTGGAGGCGTTGGCAAGAGTTGGTGATTGTTCTTGGCCACCTCCGGTGATTGTGAGGGGTTTGTGCCTACCTCGGCGAAGCGCCAAAGGCAACATTAGTGAATTGCTCGTGTCATTGCAACCTTTTTCCATTTGGTAGGTTCTTGTGGCGCCTTTTGAGAGGCTCGGTGTGAGACCGATTAGCCACCGAACCACGTGGTGAAGAGGGACACAACGGGGACTAGCGTGCCGGCAAGCACGTGAACCTCGGGATAAATCTTTGTGTCATTATTCTTATTGTGATTGATCGATCCCGGTGGTTGTGTATTGTGGAATTCATCTCTTGATCTTATTGTTTGGTTGGCTCAATACTTCGCCCCTCGGTGATACCCTTCTAACTCTCTCTTGTATTATTTTCTTAGTCACTTTGCTAGAGTAGCTCTTTTGTGTAGCTTGCTAGTTATAGTTTCCTTCTCGGTTTGTCTTGTGCGGTTGAGTGCAAATATACTAGAATTGTGAATTGGATAGGTGGCTTGCAAACCCCCGTAGGCTAAGCAAAACACGCATCTCGCTATTTGTTATATTGATAAACTTGTTTAGCTTGTCTTTGTAGAATTTTTTAAAAGGCTATTCACCCCCCCTCTAGCCATCAAGACCTTTCAGCGGTGGATAAGGATAAAGGAGTGTGTGGGCGGGTCGGGTCGCACCACGTCGTTGGTGCGCGTCTGTCGTCGTTCGGACTCAAAATGGGGGTGGGTCGGTTCGGCCCAAAGGTTCTTCGAACCGGCCCAAAAAAACGAACCAAATGGAGCCCATTTGTGATCCACTAAGTGCCTAGGTTCTCTGGGTCAGAATCAGTCGAACCAGAGGTTCTGGAGGTTCGACCCCGTCCGGCGGCGGCGGCAGCGAGGGATCGCACATCTCCATGCTTCCTGTCCGTCCGACGCTGGCAGCGGCGGCGGCCGCCACGGTGGCATCTAAACCATGTCCGCTGATCCCGCCTGCCCGTGACATCCCGCTCCCGCCTGCGACTTCCGTCCGCGACGTCCGCTGCTCCCGCTCGCCGGCGCCATCCGCACCAGCAGCCAAGAAGAAGGCCACAGCGGACACGAGCACAGGACGACCGACGCCATCCGCTACTCTCCTTCCTCCTCCTCCCAAGGTACCATCCCCCGCCTTCCCCTCTTTCTCAGACCCTAGCTAGCGCACAAAATAGGTTGCTTTAGGAGGATTTTTTTGAGAAAAACAACGGATGGCAAGTGTTGCCGACCAGCGCACGAAACCGGCCATGCTGGAAATGTTAGGCTTCAGCACGCATCGTCTGAATCTGAATGTCTGATATGAACGTTTCACAACCCATCCTGTTAAGTTGTTAACCATAAGCTTTTGTCATGATGTCCACAAGAGTGAAAATGCACAGACAATGGACTAGTACTACACCTATGCAATTTTAGCAAACACCAACTATTTCTTTCTCAACTTCAATTTCTCCACGGCAACTCACCGCAGGAGTGAAAGGTTAGCCTTCCTTTTTTTAACATAAAAGTTAACCTTTGTGAACCTGTACGAATACTGGATGCCAGTTGCCAGGAAATGGAGTGAAGAATCTAGCTCCCTTAAACACTCATCGGTATTTTTCAAGTTTTCAACAGGCCGGCTAGATCAATATAAGCCGACCGATATCACTTGCGTCTAGGCAACCACGCATACTGAAGTGACCTCCCAACGACCCTACGGGATACGTCTCTAGGCTTCATCGATATGCTAGAGTAAATGCCCCATAAAAAATACACATATTCTAAAGCAAAAGAAGTTCCTATATCCTTTGCATGATGCCTATCTCCCAAGTCCTAACATGTCGTCAACTATGTTTCGTAGTCACACCATAGCATGACAAAGGGACAAATCTGTAGTAGCTGCAAGACATTTGTATTCATAAGAGCAGCTCTAAAAGCTTCTTTATAGCCTTTCTTATTGATATAAATAAAGATTTTTGTGAAAAAAATCCTCCAACAACTTGTTCAACTATTTCTCCAAATATCCCATTCTCTATTCCCAAAGATACAAAATGGAGCTAGCTTTCCAAAATGATAAACTGGTAATTTGCAAGTAAAACCCACAGTTCTGCAGTTGCATAAAGAAATTAGCAAAGTTTCAAGCACCAGGTTATAGCTGCAGATATATGCATGCATAACCTGGTTCAGAGTATGGATTCAGAGCAGCGTTTGTAGTACTAGGATTATTATTCAGAGTATGGATTCAGAGCATAACCTGGTTCAGAGTATGGTTCAGAGTATGCATAACCTGCATATTTTTATTCTTGCTTTGCTACTTGTAAGTTTTGTTTTATTAAGTTCCTAGCTGCATCAAATGGTTTAGGAGTTTCTGATAGGTTTATATGGAAACTATGATTTTCCGTTGGAAGTTGCTATGCCATGTGTTCATGGTAGTTCTTATGTCGTACAGGCCGAGGTCACTCAAAGGCTTAGCATTGCTAAGGAAGCTGCCACCAGATCTGCAACTGTGCAAAGTCATGAAGATGTCACTTCAACGCCCTTGTCGCAATTTCTATCGAGGTGATAACTTGTTGCAAAGTATTAATTTAATTGCATCGATCATCCTTACTGTGTCTAGCATTATTATACTTCATCTGCAGTCACTTTAGAGCTTGGTGATCAAGCCCAATGACAGAATGCCAGATATTCCTAATTTTCCCATGTTCTGTTGCTTGCTCATTTTACTTGTCTTTCTTTTACTTCAATTCTGCAGACTAGACATAACCTCTTGATTCTAAACCAAATGTTTGCCATTGATTTCAGCAGTGGATCGAAGCGAAAAAGAACTCCCCGTCCAACTAGTATGCCTGAAGCTGAAAGAGGAGAACAAAGTATGCCTGAAGTTGAAAGAGCAGAACAAATGTTTGCTGGTGATGGGGCTGAGGATGATGTCGGTGCTGGTCTGGATGGTGAAATGGGTGATGGTTGGTCAGGACAGGGTTATGGAGGTGAAGATTCAGATGAATTTGACAGAGGGTACACTGTTGAGGGGCAAATCGAGCCACATATGATTGATGGCTTCCTACATGGTGAAGAAAATAGACAATTCAGATCAAAGGTTTGGGAAGAGTTCACCAAAATCCATGTTGGTGGTGTAGTTACCAAAGGGCAATGTGTGCACTGCAATATAGAGATTAGTGCTAAGCGTGGAGCGGGAACAAGTGCTATGTCTACACACTTGAAGCGGTGTAAAGCAAGGTTAAATGTGACACAAGTTGTGAATCAACTAAAATCAACCGTCATGTCTCCAGAGGGAATCGCTTTGAAAGATTGGAGATTCAACCAAGATGTGTCTAGGAAAGAGCTGGCTCGAATGATATCTGTTCATGGATTCCCTCTATCTATTGTAGATTATGATGGTTTTCGAAGGTTTGTGTCTAGCTTAAACCCCGTGTTCAAGATGGTCTCAAGGAGGACAATCACTGATGATTGCTCGAAGAAATATCAAGAGGAAAGGCAAGTTTTGCTAGATGTTTTCAAAAATGCCAAGAGTAGAGTTTCATTGACAATGGATATGTGGACATCCAACCAGACCTTGGGATACATGTGCATCACATGTCACTTCACCGATGATGATTGGAAGATGCACAAGCGGATTTTGAAGTTCTCTTTCATGAAGACCCCACACACGGGTGTTGCAATGTTCAATGTTGTTCTGAAGTTTCTCCAGCAATGGAACATTGAAGATAAGTTGTTTGCAATCACTTTGGATAATGCAAGCAACAACAATGCGATGATGAAGCTCTTGAAGGCTAATTTGTTGGAGAAGAAAATGTTATTGGGAAAAGGAAAGTTGCTTCATCAGCGATGTGCAGCACATGTGCTCAACTTGATATACAAAGCAGGATTTGAAATTATCAATCCAATTGTGCACAAGGTCAGAGAAAGCGTGAAGTATATTCAAGGGTCTACTTCACGGAAACAAAAATTTCAAGAGATCATTCAACAGCTCTATCCAACAGCAGATCATTCGCCAAAGCTCCCAAAGGTTGATACATGTACTCGTTGGAATTCAACGTATCTTATGTTGAAGACTTCTTTTGAGTTGAAGAGAGCTTTTGAGTCATTAACACAACAAGATCAAGAATATACCTTTGCACCCACATCTGAAGAGTGGGAAAAAGCAACAAAAGTATGTGGATTGTTGAAGGTCTTCTTTGATGCAACTGTAGTTGTCTCAGGATCATTCTATCCAACGGCAAATTTGCATTTTCATGAGATTTGGGAAATCAAGTTAGTTTTGGAGAACCAAGTTCCTGAGGCAGATGGAGAACTTACACAGACAATTCAGTACATGCAAAGGAAGTTTAAAAGGTACTGGAAGTTAACATGGCTGCAAATTATATTTCCAGTCATCTTTGATCCGCGGTTTAAAATTGCATTTGTTGACTTCCGTTTGAAACAAGCGTTTGGGAGTGAGGCTGAGTCAAAAATTGAAATAGTAAAGAAGACCTTAGTGGAGCTATTCAAAGATTACTCAGATGGTCAAAAAATAGCACAAGCTCCTTGTGTTAGTGTACGGACAAATGCAAGTGGAAGATACGCTGATTGGGACAACCACGTGAATCTCAATAGCCAACCTACCAATGAGGTACCTACGGAGCTTGAAGCATACCTTTCAAAGTAAGCCATACCTCGAAGTGATGACTTTGATATTCTTGGTTGGTGGAAGAATAACAGTCTGGAGTATCCAACTCTTTCCCGTATGGCTCGAGATGTGTTGGTGGCGCCTGCCTCATCAGTTCCATCCGAATCTGCTTTCAGCCTTGCGAGAAGACTTATCTCAGACTTTCGAAGCCGCTTGACTCCCAAGACTGTGGAAGAATTAATGTGCTTACAAGACTGGTTCCGTGCTTCTGGTTCAACCAAATTCAGTATGGAGTCGATTGATTGTTGTCTTCTTGATGAAATTCAGTGAAGGTGAGATTCAATACCATTTTTTTTCTTAGAATCAGCATGAGTGGAATTTATTTTCTTATCTGTCTGTTGTGTGCTTTTGGTTAAAACCATCGGTAGCAGTATGTAGTGAAATATTTCATTAGGTTAAAACCATCAGTAGCAGTATGTAGTGAAATACTTAATGTGTTACATGTCCTAGTGTAGTCCCCTTACAATTCCTGTGAACTGACAAAGTAGGTTCAGAGTTCCCTTTTCTCTAATGAACTGACAAAGTCAGCAAGATTCAGTTTTAATTTGGTGATATATGTTCAAACTAATGAACTGACGAACGAGAGGAGCTCTAGTTTTAGTAGTTTGTGCTCCTGAGCTTACTACAATGCCTTTCGGCCAAACCAATTGAATATAATTGTTTTTATAACATTTTGCTGTTGAAGTCGTTAGCAATCAAACCTCTTTTGTTCTGTGTGTTCCACTCTTTCGTTGTCTTGTGCTCTCCTTGTAGTTCTGAACGATACTGAACTGCTGACCTTTTTTTAATATCGGAGAATTCCATTAATTCTGTACATATATGGATACCAGATGGCAGATGGTTCATTACAACATAACACCAACCATGGTTTAAACCGTCACCATCTGTAGTTCTTTGCATCTGATACAAAGATGTCAGCTATCTGAAGTTCTAAACTACCAGGACCCGGTTCTTGGTCAACTAGCGGCCAAAAAATCAAGTTGACGAAGCTTCAGTTATTTTTTGTGGCAAACTATTGAGTAGTGACTCTCTTTTTCCTGTTTTGTTGGTTTGGAACCAAATAACCAATATCATTGGCAACCATTTCCGGTTCATAAATAATAAATAGGCTTTCTCTAGCTCTCTGTACACTGCTGTCTCAGTGGGAATATATTTTTTGTTTCTATTTATGGTACTTCCTGTACCTGTGTCGGAAATTAATAATTTTTTGCACCTAGTTGTCCTAACATTAGTGTGTGTAGCGCAAGAACAGTAGTTAGTTGGACCTTGTGATGCTGCCCTCAACTGAACTGAAACTGAAACACTGCACTCGCCGCTTTACTGGAGGATATAGCTTTTCTTTCATATCCTTTGAACATTGTCACATGATCATCAGTTTCCTTCTCTAGTTTTTATTCGCTGAGAATATGTTAGTAGGGTAATCTGATTTGCAATTGTTACAGTTAGTATACAACTAGTAAGTGAACTCAGGTTCAGAGGAACTTGTAAGTCCAGTTAAAATGAAACCATGCTCTGTACGGCAGATTTTATTTGATGAACCTGTTTGATGCAGTGTAAAGAGTTTTGTGGTGTGATTTTCTTTATTGTCTGTTTATCTGGTAATTGTATTGTAGTCTTGGATGAGGATAGCCCAAGACCCAACTCTTGGTTTCTTGTCACTGAAAATTTGATTTTCATTTTATTTCACCAGCTGCCGGTCATCAGCTTAGCTTGTTCTTTGAAATCTCCACTTGGCCTGCAATTGTTGCATTTTTTGTACTGTTTATTTTGACATGTATGATGTACAGGAAATATAACTGATCAATTATGTCACTGGCCAGGTTTCTATTGCAGAGGATCAGGAAAAGGAAGCAGAAGATGTAGGAAGTAGGGGCAGCTGTTCTTTTTTTTTTGTTAGTTTTCTGTTAGAGTTGACTGAAAGAAGCTAGAAGATTCAGGAAGAGGTGATCTATGTGTTTCATTTTTATTTATGCCATATATCAGATGGAACTTTTTAATATTCCTTATTCCTCTGTTTGAATGATGCACTGAGAAACCTATACGTATGTTTGAAACCTCCACTTGGTCTGTACGTTTGAATGAGCGAACTGTACGTATGTTACTTAATTCAAATTGGTCTTATGCTTGGCGAAGAAGTGTCATATGTCAAAGTTTTTTGCCTTTGTAAAACTTTGATGTGCCTACTGATTCATGTTCTTTATGTGGAAATCTTATGCATGCTCTTATAGCTTGATGTTGCAACTTTTGTGCAAAGTCGTATTTGATGTTTTATAAAAAAAAGTTGTACAAAACGGTAGCCGGTAGCAAGCAAGCCGTGCTCTTGTTTAAGCAAGCAACCAACGAGAAGCATTAACCTCATCGTGCTCTTGTCTAAGTAATCAACCGACCCATACTATCCATTGGTGCACCGTGGGTCAAATAATTTTTTAATTGGAGTGGCCGGTGCTCCTGTACACAGCAAATGGGTCGATGGATCAGTTATGGTTCGATCCAAGGTTGAACCACCCCATCGTGAGTTCGGACGCCCTGACTGTATCCTTTCTGAAAAAAACAATCAAAATAGATTAGAAACAGTGAGGAAACCCCAAGTGTCAGTTTTACTAATGATGGAAGGCATGGCCACCGGGGGAAACCTGTGCGCCGTGGAGAAGCGCGGCCGGGTGCACGTCATCACCCTCACCGGCACGGGGGAGCACCGCCTCAGCCCGGCCCTGCTCTCCGCGATCCGCTCCGCGGTCGCCGCCGCCCGCCGCGCCTCCCCTGGCGGCGCCAGTGCGCTCGTCCTGGCCGCCGAGGGCAAGTTCTTCAGCAACGGCTACGACCTCGCCTGGGCGCGCGCCGGGCCGGCCCCGGCGCCGGGGGACCGCGTCTCCGCGATGCGCGCGGCGCTCCGCGGCCTCGTCGCCGACCTCCTGGCGCTCCCCGTGCCCACCGTCGCGGCCGTCACGGGCCACGCCGCGGGCGCCGGCTGCGCGCCTCCCGCGGGTTCCTCTACATGAGCGAGGTCGACGCGGGGATCAAGATCGTCGACTTCGTCGGCGAGCTGGTCCGGCACAAGGTCCCCGACGCGGTGGCTAGGAGGGACCTGGTCATGAAGGGGGAGAAGATGACGGCCGCGGAGGCCGTGCGCCGAGGCATCGTGGATGCGGCCGTGGACGGCGGCGTGGAGGACGTTGTGGCCGCGGCGGTCGCCATGGCTGAGGAGCTCGCGGGTAGAGGCTGGGACGGGGAGAACCTGGCCGGCATCAGGAAGGCTACCTGGCCGGTGCTGTGGAGCAAGGTCAACGACTACGGCGGCGAGACGCCGGCGCGACCGCGTCTATAAGCCGCAGCTGTGTGCTCGCGAATTTCGATCATTTCTGTGTGTAAAAACAAAATCAAACTACGATGTGACCTGCTCAAGCGATTGTTAAGAGTGTTGATGCCACCAAGATCTTCTGCTGCTGTTGTTTCCGACCAATTCCATTCCAAGAGCTTCTGCTGTGGGTCTCAGCTCTCAGGCTCATCATCTCCCGGCTGCCATTTTGCGGATCAATCACATTTCACAGTGACAGTACAAAGATGATTGGAAACTCTGCTTATTTGCTGCTTGCTCAGATGAATCCATCATACAGTACTTTCATTTCCGTACGATCGCGCCCAATATATGGATGGCCATGAATTTGGGGGTGAGAATGGCGAGCTCGTGACCCGTCGACAGTACCAACTACCAAGTTCTGCACCGAACAACGGAGATACTGCTAGGCGAGTCACTGCAGAGCTCTTGATCTATTGCTCTGGAAGCTCTCCCCACCTCCAATCGGGCAAATGTTCGTAGCGTGATCGGGATTTTGCTAGATTAGACATGGCAATTACAGGACTTGTTGGGACTCGGATTTCAGATAAAAAGTTGAGAGCAACTCGTGGATAAAATAGCAGCAAGCTGCAAGCCAGCAAGTGTGTGGTGGAGTGGAGAGCAAGGGAGGGGAAGGGACAAGAGGACAGGACACTGGGCAGCGAATGACTAGTGGGGCCCTGTCTTGGGTGGGCGGTTCGATAACACTGTGTAATAAAGCAATTATAAAATAGCCTAACAAAATACGGAGTACATCAAACATTTTTTTGAGTTTGACGGGGTGTGTTTAGTTCCATTTCATCTAAAAATTTTTGGATTTTAGTCTATTATTTTACAGAATACAACTAAACACCGTGCAAAATTTTTGCTAAAAAAAATATCTATTCTCTATTTTAGATTTTGGTCTCAAGAGGCAAAAAAAAAAAAGTCAAAAAGCCAAAAATCTCTCACCCACCCCATGAAAAATTTGACATTTTAGATAGAACTAAACACACCTATGAAAAATTTGGTATTTTGCATTTCATCGTTCCAAAATAGCTGACATTTTGCATTTCGTGGGAACTAAACACAACCTAAATTAAAAAAATACTAACACTTATAATGACAAATAAATATTATTGTATTAATTATTGGATGTCCATACGTTCAACAGCAAATGGTGGCAGCCTCCAATTATGCTCAAAGAAAGGCATGGCCACCCAAAACACATGCGCCGTCGAGAAGCGCGGCCGGTATACGTCATCACCCTCACCGGCGAGGGCGAGCACCGCCTCAACCCGGCTCTACTGTCTGCCATCCGCGCCGCGGTCGCCACAGTCCGGGCCGACCCGGGCGGCGCCGGCGCGCTCGTCCTGGCCGCCGAGGGCAAGTTCTTCAGCAACGGCGGCGACCTGGCATGGGCGGGCGCCGGGACTGCTCCGGCGGACCGCCTCCTCGCATATTGCGCCGCGCTCCGCGGTCTCGTCGCCGACCTCCTCGCGCTACCCGTGCCCACCGTCGCGGCCGTCACGGGCCACGCCGCGGGCGCCGGCTGCGCGCTTGCGCTGGCGCACGACGCCATCGTCGTGCGCGCCTCCCGCGGGTTCCTCTACATGAGCGAGGTCGACGCGGGGATCAAGATCGACTTCGTCGGCGAGGTGCTCCGACAGAAGGTCCCGGACGCGGTCGCCAGGAGGGACCTGGTGATGAAAGGGGATAAGATGACAGCTGTAGAGGCCGTGCGTCGAGGCATTGTGGATGCGGTCGTGGACGGCGGCGTGGAGGACGTCGTGGCCGCGGCGGTCGCCATGGCTGAGGAGCTCGCAGGCAGAGGCTGGGACGGGGAGAACCTGGCCAACATCCGGAAGGCCACCTGGGCGGTGCTGTGGAGCTGGAGCAAGGTCAAGGACTACGGCGGCGAGGCGCCGGCGCGGCCGCGTCTATAAGCCGCAGCTGTCTGCTTGTGAATTTCAACCATCTCTGTAATTTTGTAAAACTAAAATCAAACTACGATTTGAAAGAATTGTTAGTGTAATGCCACTCCAATCCGAAAGTATTTGTGGCCTTCGGAGTTGGGAATGAACATTTGCGATTGAACCACCTGATCAGACTACTTCCAAGTTCCAACCAACAGAATCGGCAAATGCATTTGTATTGGGCCTCGTTTAGTTCAGTGAAATGGGGAGAAAAACACGGTATCAGAATTCCTGTAGCATTTCGTTTGTATTTGGTAAAAATTATCCAAATTTTGACTAACTAAGCTTAAAATGTTCGTCTCGTAAAGTACAACAAAACTGTGCAATTAGTTTTTGATTTCATCAACATTTAGTACTCCATGCATTTATCGATATTTTGATGTGACGAAAAATCTTCTTTTTGCATAGTGAAATTTAAGAGAGAATTGGGGAAACTGAACAAGGGGTTGGCTGTTTGTTGGAATGCAGAATTCCAATACAACTTCGCCATAGTTTCACCAGCAGCAACTCCATTTCGAGAGCGGGAAGTTCTTCCCACTTTCCTGCCTCCGAGTCAGACCTCCATCATAACAAGCATCAGGACTACGAAACGATCATGGAGAACAGACATTGCAGTTGGGTGATGATCATTTACATCATGGCGGACGAACAAAACAGGAGCAGCTACACTACTGCTGGGAAGTACCGACGAACATTACAAAATGGTAATAACCAAAAACAACTCTAAGCATTAACCAGTCTCCACCTCCTACATTGTTACCCTTAACTACTGGACCAACATGTGCCAGTTACTGGCTTAACACTGGCGGTACTCCTTAACGGTCAGATAATTTACATACTCACTTCTCTCAGGTACTGCTGAGCTGAGCCCCTCTCCTCTCCAGATGGTGAAATATCACCTTTGCTTGCATCGGCCCTGCACATGGGGGAACCAAGACCAAAAACTTGACCATCGCAGCGCCTGCCCTCCTAGCTCCCGATATGCCCGAAGTTGACACCGTTCTGCCGTCTAATGTGCTCTGGCACAAGCCTGTTGATGAGGTCCGGAGAAGCATTTGCTAGCTGCAGAGCAGAAAAGGGAAAACTGATGAGCAAAACAGTAGTGAAAGAGCAAAGTGGATGCTTTCAGTGTTCAATGATTGAACTGAAGCATGTGGCTAAACTAGCCATTTGAACTTTGCACTGTGTTTAATTTACTTACTTCATGTTTGAAGTTAAAGAGCAGAGGAAATGGACGTCCATTTGGTAGGCGCGCATTCGGCGCCCGCAGCTCATCAAAGAAGGGATGAGCACATGCATCAAGCTGCATAGAATACATGAAACGCATAAGAACATTTCTAACCAACAAACTGATATTACTAAAGATTACGTTGTGCGCCACCTACAGCATGAGGACTATCACTACTCTTTTTAGGTGGGCCACTAGCTAGTACACTTAACAAGCACATGTGACTACAAAGTTGCACCCACTCTTCACCAGCTAACATCCATCAAAACTCTTGGTTCTAGCCTTCTGGACCACTGGGCAACATAATTATCATATCCATATGCAGGACCATAAGCTAAGGTTTGAGAGGACATACTTCCACATGGACTTAACCACTTTTAATTGGTCATGGTCTACAAGACTACGAATAATTGACAACAATGGAACCTTTCGAATAAGCACAGCCAAGTAAAATTGAGAATATGCAACACAACCACCTTAGTCTGATGTCTCGTTCCAATGGCTATTACCCTCAAACTATTAGCATCAAAGCCAACTCTAAATAAACAGAGTAAACTGTAAAAGAAATACTCACAGCAGAGCAGCGAAGACTTGGTGAATACTGAAGGAGACGGGAAGCAAGGTCTATAGCTTCAGGAGGCATTCTCTTGTGGAAAATCTGGCAGATAAAACAGGAAGTAGAGGGATCAGTTAGTACATGCATTCTAAACTCAAATTTTCGATATGATCTACAACCAAGTTCTTTAAGCGCCCTTCAAAAACACGTTGGACTGTGGACTACATTTATACAACTACAGTACCTACAGGTAAAATGGAATCATAGATGTGAACAGAAACATGATTTAACATATGAATACCTTGTGCCACGGATGAGCCTTTATCTGAGGAAACCTGAACTCAGTATAGTTGGGATTCATGCATCGTATCTCCTCGCGGGTTGGAGTACCAAGAACCTACAGACATATCACATGACTCTACGGAACACCATGGCAGAAGAACAGAATGTCTACGTTAAAAATTTTTGCAGTACCTTGATAATCTCTACCAACTGATCAACAGCGCTCTCTCCCGGAAACAATGGCTGATACATATACAAGGTCCAAGAGGTTAGAATCACACCATACATGATTTAGTCAAATTGAGGTACAAAAATATTAGGTTAATCATTATATGAAGGCAACCAACCTGACCAAGAAGCAACTCAGCTAGAACACAACCAGCTGACCATATGTCTATTGAAGTTGTATACTCCGTCGCGCCAAATATGAGCTCAGGAGCACGATAATAACGAGAGCATATGTAAGATATGTTCGGTTCACCAGGAACCTGACAAAGTAACATAAGGAACTGATTAATATGTGGATAAAAAATTATAGTATACAAGTAAAGAATCCAATTATTATAACACATGAATCACAGTCAAGTTCAAGATTGGGACTTCGCACAGAAGTAAAAGAACCAATGCTATTACAGACTAACACAGCTCCACAAACAATTGAATAACTCATAGCACAAATAGGATAAAGGTAACTGCATATAATGAAACCAATTTGAAAAGCTTGACTTAAATGTAGCCAACAGCCCAACATTGATCCACAAGATATCTAGACAAACGCTATGTAACTGGTCAGTTTTTATATCAACAGTTCACTGAGAAATATATCCACAAGGCACGCATCTATATTTAAGCTACCTTCAAGATATGTTTTGTTCCAGAGGACCAACCAACTACAATCACAATCAATCATAACAGGCAAAAGCAGCATATTGATGATACATGTTACTTAGCGACACAAACCACTAATGCCATGTCAACAGCATGGCTAGCCTTTGATAAAAATATTTCAAAAAAGAAAGCATACAACAACTGGATGTGGCTACAGATCCTCATGGAAGGAAAATCAACATACCAGAACTTTTGCGCTACCAAAGTCACAGAGCTTGACCTGGTGGGTGAGAGGATCAACCTGTATATCAAAGAGAGACGAGACCAATTCAGAACTAGTTACCAAATCAAAGAAAGAACATGACCTGGTTCACATGACACGTACCAAAACATTTTGTGGCTTTACATCCCTATGGCAGACTCCTGGTACATTATGAATATAAGCTAGGCCTCTAAAAAGCTGCAAACGTCACAAAATAAAGACCATTAGCAAAGGAATGAAAGCACCCATTGGCAGCCTCACAAGAGTTAGGATGCCAGTTCACAAACCTGATACATGTACAGCTTGACGTAGATAAGAGGCATCCTCTGGTTCGCGTTGCTGTAGTGCTTCAGGACGCGGTATAGAGTCTCGGGGACAAATTCCATGACCAGGTTTAAAAACAGTTCATCCCTGCTCGTTGTCGAGAAGAAGCAGTGCTTCAGGCAGATGACGTTGGGGTGCTCCATGGCACGCATAAGTTGCAGCTCCCGGTTCTTGTATCGCCGATCTTGCAGCACCTTCTTGATGGCAAAGGTCTCTCCGGTCTCCAAACACTTAGCCTACATGTCAAAATCAATTCAGTACATGTTGCATCAACCAATGTTAGGCGCAGCCGCAAAGAAGAGCCCCCATGACCAAGCACCATACCTGGAAGACGATCCCAAATGAGCCTGTACCCACAACGCGTTCTGCCATGTAACTGATGGTCTGCAATTAAGTCCGGAACAAACAGCACATCAGTAACTGAGGACAAGATGAGGCTACCAAAACTAGGCAGGCATCAGAGTAACTGAGCAGGCAGGAATTCAGATCCCCACATATGTAACTAAACTAACAGGTAGAGCATTTCTATTCCGCGCACAACAGAACTAAGCACAAAACTGGAAGCCCATGCTTCCTAAATGCATGTTAGTAGCCTTCAAAAGTCAAGTAACGAAGCACAAAATGAAGCAGTCAGACACATAATTCAGCTGCAAGCACTTAACCAAGGAAGAGCAATTTTATCTGCCCAACCAGAATCCCCAAAGTAGCGGGAACAGCATAATTCATCAACAAAATCAGAACTAATCCACCAAATTTCACCAGCAAGCTAGCTCTAGCTATCTAGCAGCTAAACAAGAGATACAGAACGCGAACCCATGCGCAAACCATCAGATCAAGACGGATTCCGACCGTAAAAGCCGCTAGAAAACAAGCGGAACCACTTCAACCGCACTAACCGCAGCAGCATTCATGCACACATCGGCGCGACAGACTGACAGAGAGAGCGAGAGAAGCGTGGCTTACCCGCTTCGGTTCGCCGTTCTTCCCACCGATGGTGGTGGAGATGATATGACCCGTAACAGCGTCTCCCCCTTCCCCCTCTTTCTTCTGCAACAAACACGGAAAGAGAGGGAAAAAAACAGAGCACCATTAGCAACAGCGCCCACAGAGGCAGCAGATCGGGCGGCGCCCGGCCGCGACCACCACCGCAGATCCGAGCCCAGCCCCAGATCTGGGCACAACCAGCTCACCTTCTCGCTGCCGGCGGGGGGAACCGCCGCCGCGGCCTCGGCGGCGGCGGGAGGGGGCGCGTCGAGCTCCATGGGCTCCGGTCCCGGCGGCGCCTCCATGGTGGGTTGGACGGAACGGTCGGTCGGCCGGCCGGTCACACGCCGCCGAGAGGCCAAGGAGGAGGCGGCTCCTGCTTGCTTGCGGCTGCGGGCGGGGTGGTTCGCTCGCTCGCTCGGCTTTGGGGGTTGGGGAATGGGATGGTGGGGTGGTGTGGTGTGGAGCAGCAGTGCTTTTGACCGGTCGGCCCCTGCCTGCGAGGACTGCCGCCGCGCTTCGCTTTCGACAGCTTGGGACAGCCGCTGCCTCGCTTCGCGATAAGTGTGCCGCTGACTGTTTTTATTAGCGTGGGGAGTTGTTTTCTTTGGCAGCGACAGTGAGGCAGTGAGCCGTTTCCGGTTTAGGAATACTTACTAGGAAGTGCTTTGATTTGTTACTAAAACTGAGGACAGAACCGCGGTAGTAATTAATTACTTGATTATTGGGTGCTCTATCAGCACCATGGAAATTTGGCAAGCTTTTAATACTCTTCTTTTTTATCACACTCTTCTAGTTTTATTAGTAGTAGCATTTTGCTTAAAATAAGTCTATTCAAACGCTACCGATGTTTAGAAAAAAAATCCTACCAAGATCGAGGGTGCGGATAATAGTAGTAATTAACTGTGATATGTTTTATTGCTAAACTAGCATATAAAAAATTGGCAAGCTTTTAATTCTCCCCTTCTTGGACATCCTTTTAGTTTTAGTGGTACTATTTGACGGGTCAAAAGATCTGTTCAAACGTTACAATACTATATTTTTCATTCCTTAGACAATATCAAAAGACTTCCTTTGCTACCAAAAATGGGTGCAGTATTAATGGATTGTAATTACTAATTGCCTTGTTTAGGAGTGCATTGTTTTGTTGCTAAAACCGGAGACAGGGACGGTCGTAATTGTAATTTTGACTGATTTAGAAGCATCAACAATTTTTTGGTACCTTTTCAATTTTCTCCCCTTTTACACACTCTTCAGGTCTTTGTAGCATCTTAATGAGGAAAATCCATTAATACATTACCGATGCATAGCATATTTTGTAATCCCTCGTATCAGTTTTATCCTTGTTCAAACATTTATATCTTATAAACCATTGTTGCAAAAAAAAATAAGCGGGTCAATGGAATTCAAACATGCCGCTGTTTTAGTGTATCAAATGTCCTTTTATACTCCCTCCATCCCTAAAAGAATGCAATTCTGAAAGCAGCGGCATGTTTTAGTGTATCAAGTTTGACCAATTATAAATATTTATAATATCAAATAAATATCATTAGATAATTACGAAATGTATTTTCATAATAAATTGATTTGGAGCTATACATGTGAATATTATTTAATGGAAATTTAGTTAAACGTGAAACACTTTAACTAGCATGTAACTCATAATTGCATCCTTTTGTGGGACAAGAGGTAGTACACTCTTGTAGTCTTGGTATCACGTCATTGGCCATTCAAACATTACAGTTGGTTAGCAAAAATTTCCGCGGCTAATTTCCGAGAGTATGGTTTCAGAGCTCCTAATCGTTGCCGCCAAAAATGAGTTGGGGGGATTTGACACCATTGCTATTCAATGGCTTGTAAAAGCCACTGTATTTCACTTCGTTTTAATTCTTTCCTTTTTGTACTACATCACGCTAGTTTGAGCCGTGTGTCCAAAGAGAAATCCATACAGACATAGTACAGGCATTCAACCCCTGGCCTTCGAGTGCTCTTATGCGTTGAAGAGAAAGTAATCAACTGCATTTGGTGAGTGCGCTACGAGTACGAGCATCAGCTACGCGCTTTGGCCGGCTCTGTGTCTAAAAACACTTTGGCCGGCGTTTAGCTCTCCCTTGCTACACACACATCCTTGCAAAATCCCATCGGCGGTGTAACAACCATAGATGCACCGATGATACACCCAGTCGACGGAGGAGAAAACACGGTAGCGTGCGTGCATAGCCGTAGCGGCAGCTGTGTGAATCTCAACGCGTCACGTACGACAAAACGGCAGGCTCGTTCCAAAGCCTGGCTGTCGCCCACGAGCCTCGCGGTCGCAGCCCGCACACACTCAACCGGTGGCTGCGTCCAATAACCGCCACTCCACTCTTCCGTTGAGGGAGTAGGAGCCCGCGGCAGCAAGCAAGCGAGACGAGAAACGGGCATGCAGCGCGACCGACCCGGTGAAGGCAGCCAACCAGACAGCGTCCGTCCGTCCGTCGGTCCGTCGTGACTCGTGACACGGTGGCGGTCAAAGCGCCCGGGCCCCGCCTCCGGGAGGCTCCGGCGACCATGATGATGGTGCTGGTGCCCCGTCCCCGGCAGCGCGGCCCCACCGCCGCTTTGTTTAGCCGGTGGCCGATCCGGTTATTATTATTGTTATTAGCGCCTAATAATTGGCCTCGATCGGACGCCTCACGTCACATGGCATCCTCGCTGTACGTTGCGCCAGCGCCACCGACCGTTACGCCTCCTCCTCCTCTGCCTTGTGAGTTGTGACTGACCGATCGGCGGCCGATGCAGCCAGCGGGCAGCGGTGGTTGCGGTCGCCGTCGTCCGGCCGCCTGCGCGTGCCGTGGGTCGTGGCGCAGCCGTACGTAATGCATGGAGGACAACGCAGGCCACGCTTTGACCCGGGCCGACAATGGCTCCGTTTGGTTGGCCGGAAAAACGTTTGATGTTAACGCTGATTCGTTGTGAGAAAAAAATATTATTATTTTGTTAAAGGGTACGGTTAATAAGTTTGAGTGAACAGGGCTGATATCGTCGGGATGGATGGTCCAGCGTCCAGCTAAGACGGACGGGACGGGATGGAGCACGAGCAGCGGCGTACCGTGGAGTAGTTCAGTTGGTCCAGATCACACATTTGTCCGTGCCATCGCATGTGCCGCCCGGCCCGGGTCCGATCCGCGGGCTTTGTAGCGTTGCTGTTTTCCAGTTTCCTCTCCTGCAACGCGGCGTTCCGTTGCGTTGCATCCCCGGTTTTGTTACTGCCAGCCACTGTACTTGGATGTTGGACCTGGAATTCTGGGTGACTGGATCGTGTGGTCGGTCAAACTCGAAGCTGGCGACGGGAGGGAGGGGGCTGGGGTTGGATGCCGACGTTCGACGCTGGCACAGTATAAGCTGCCTCTGTTGGATGCCGACGCTGGACGCTGGCACAGTATAACTTCTCGCTAGCAGTCAAATCCGCTCTCGGCGGCCCAATCATGCAGTCAAACCGGGTTTTGGGACATCTCTGTCTGCTCGAGCGTCTAGTTAGGGTGTGTTCACTTCAAGTGCTAACCCAAAATATTTCTTCTTCCACCTATCACATCGAATATTTGAACGTATATATGGAGCATTAAATATAGGTAAAAAAGATAACTAATTGCATAGTTTGTCTATAAATGTCGAGACGAATCTTTTGAGCCTAGTTAGCCCATGATTGGACAAATTTTACCAGATAACGACGAAAAATACTACAGTAACTTTTTCACCCACTTTTCACCAACTGAACGCACCCTTAATTGCCATTTGGTTCTCGTCGGGTTCACTAGTCGTAGCTGGAAAGCCTACCTAGAAAGAGCTCAAGCAGCCGCTTATTTTTAGCCAGTCAATAGTGTTTTTCTCTCACATAAATCAGCCAACAGTACTTTTAACCGATTATTTTCAGCCCAAGCGAACAAGTCCAAAATCAGGCAGGCTGTCACTGCCAGTGGTACATACTAGTATAATAATATCGATTGTGCAAGGCAGTGGTACCTAGAAAGAGCTCAACAGTGAATTGATGCTAGTGATGACACACAATCTATCCAATCCAAATACAGGAGTAATCCAAATACTAGGAGGAGCTAGCTAGCGCTCCGAGTCAGAGGGACCAACAGATGTTGGTCGGATTTCTCGTTTTCCTTCCCACCTAGAGCCCAGTTCATTTCCCACTTTCCAGTCCCAAGCTAAAACCCATGGCCATGGCCACTGCCCCGTGTGCACCTTTCGATGAAAAGCGTCGCTAAACAAAACCCCTCCCGTGCCGAAAACTCGGACCTTTCGGAAGACCCGGAGCCGCTGCCGCTGCCGCTGCCGCCGCCTCTCTCCCCACCGGTGACCGGTCATCGTCTCTCGGAGCCGCAGCCGCTGCGCCAGTGTCCAGTGTCCAGTGGCCAGTGGCACAGCCGCACAGCGCAGGCCTCCTACACGGGCTACGCCATGACCGGGCGGCGAATAGGTTTTGACTGCACTGCATCCGCGTTCAAACACGCATGGGCGTGGTGCATGCATGGGCTCTCTCCCTGCTCTGCTTCCGGTACAGGTACTACAGTGCCGTGCAGTGCAGGTCTGCAAAGCGGCATTCTTTTTCTCCTGCGGGCCTCTGGGCCATGTTTAGTTTGTAATATTTTTTTGAAAAAGCACCGTAGCATTTTCGTTTGTATTTGATAAACTTTGTCCAATCATAGATTAACTAGGCTTAAAAGATTCGTCTCGATATTTACAGATAAACTGTATAATTAGTTATTTTTTATCTATATTTAATTTTTTATACATATGCCAGCATATACGATGTGACGGAAAATATTGAAAACTTAAACATGGCCGTGGTTTGGTTGCTGCAAACCGCTGCCGGGGAGTACGGAGTACTTGCAAGTCGCGAGCGTATTTATTCCGTGATGTGAATGCTCAGTGCTCACTGCTCACAGCGACGTCGCGTGATGACCCGCAGCAGCAGCTCGCGTGCCGATCTTGACTTCCATCTCTTGCCAGATCAGTCAAGTAGTGTTTTTTTTTTCAAAAAAAATTCAATTAAATCAGTCAAATTTCAGCCCAAACGAATACTCTGTCTATCTACTCCTACTTTGCACCGACTGCTCTGTGAGCCGTTATTTTTTCTGTATATAAAAAAAAAGGAAAACTGCTCCAGAAGCTGGAGTTAAATAAAAAACTGCCAAAGAGAGCCCAGACTACCATCGGTCTTTAACTTCAGCACCGTTGGCACACCGTAGCCACTGCAACAGCCCAATGAATCTCTGAAATATTGGTTTTCCCGGCTTCACCACCTGCTAATTCAACATGATGGGAAATGGCCTCACCATCACCTAGCGCAATAGTGAATGATTAGGGCACCCTGTTTGTTTCGCTGAAATTTAATTTATACTGATTTATTATAAGAGAGAAACACTGTTCGTTCACTGAAAAATACTGCTAAAGTAATAGTGCTGCAGAACCTGAAGTAGCGCTTTTGTCAGAGTGACTCTTTTGAGCTTTTTTTTGTTTTGTTTTTTTTATAAGAAGGCTCTTTTGAGATGTGCCAACTGAACCTGGATTTCTTCCGTTCCGGTCAAAAACTGCCCAACAAGATATTCAAACCAGCAAGGATCTAGGCTGATTTTCTACTGGCTGTTATAAGGAACGAAATTTCTACTCATCGCAGGAGCGCTACCTCTGATTCGAGCACCTGCTCCATTATTCGATTCCACCCATCAACTCCACCGGCTACTAGTAGTAGGAGTATTAATCCTGCCGACCTGGGACGGACAAATTTCCCATCACATAACTACATTATCCTCGGACTAAAATTCTGCCGCCGCGGCAACGCCTTCTTTTCAGTTTCAGTGAGCCCAGATGAGGGGTGTTTAGTTTTTTTAAAAAAAGTTTTTAGACGTCATATCGAATGTTTCATGGAATGTCGGAAGAGTTTTTTAATACTAATAAAAAAACTAATTACCTAACTCGTTTGAAAACCGCGAGACGAATTTATTAAGCCTAATTAAGTTGTCATTAGCACATGTGTGTTACTGCAGCACTTACGGCTAATCATATACTAATTAGACCTAAAAGATTTGACTCGTGATTTCTAACCAAACTGTGTAATTAGTTTTTTCATCTACATTTAGTACTCCATGCATGTGTCCAAACGTTCGATGTGATGGGATGAATTTTTTTTTTGAAAACTAAACACCCCCTCATTGCACTATTCGTGTTTCTCCTTTTTCTCCATTCTCCAAATCATATATCCTTTTTGGGTGTGTTTACTCCCTTCAAAATTCCAAAAATTTTACAAGATTCCCCATCATATCGAATCTTTGGACACATGCATGGAGTATTAAATATAGGTAAAAAAATAACTAATTACACAGTTTGGTTGTAAATCACGAGACGAATCTTTAGAACCTAATTAATCCATAATTGGACACTAATTACCAAATACAAACAAAAGAGTTACTGTGCTTCAAAAAATTTTACAGTGCCATCTAAACACACCCTTTCTCCATTCTCCTTTATCGTCTAAGGCTGTCGGCACCGCAGACCGGCAAACCGGCCGCTACGCCAGGCGTAGCGTGCGCGCGCCCGCACCGCGCGCCTGTATGACGCACGGGCGCGTAGCGGTCAGGCGGTGCGCGCGCTACGCCTGGAGGTGCACTGTGCAGGTACGCCAAACACTGTAGCAGAAGAGAAAGAGAGAGTTGGAGAGAGAGAAGAGGGGAGAGAGGGGAATAAAATATGAAATAGTAGGTATAGAGTATGGGATAGAAATAACACGGGTGCGAGAGAAATGGATATAGAGTAGAGAATCTCGATAACTGGGATAGAATATTCCTTTTTATAGATAGAAATAGAGGTAGACGAGTGCGGATAGCATAACAACAAGCTGGAGTGCTGGACGCCATTAATCACGGGGCAGGGACGGTGGATCATGTGGTGGGCCAGCGATTGAGTGCCGTCGTCCGTCGAGACGCAGGCCGCAGGTGCAGGAGCAGGACAGATGGTGTCACATCCCGCGTTGACCGGAACAGGGGCCTGGCCGCCTGGGTGCCTGACCCCTCGGCGCCGGTGTTTCGACCTCGACCAGCAGCCGGATTGGGCTCGGCTCGGCGCCCCATCTGTGCCCGTGGCCCGGATGCGAATCGGCTGCTACCACGCAATTGGGCAGCGCAGGGGGCGCAGCGCGGCAGTGCTGCCGTCCTGCCATCCCTGTTGGGGAATGGAGTGAGGTACTCCTCCGTCTCATTTTAAATGTATGTTTGCAATTAAAAAAAGTCCCAAAATAAAGGGATCGAAAGAGGAGCAGCGCTAGTACGCCGTACATGGAACCTGACGCTGATACAGGACAGAGTGGGGCCAATGAAATAAAAAATGAACTTATCAGAGAGAAAAAAAAGGAAAAACCAACGGAGGCCTTATCCCTTCCGTCCAGACTCCAGTTCCAGAAGCTCCTGTCTGCCGCACGACTCCAGAAGCTCCTCGTTCCGCACCGCCGCCACAGCACATACGCAAGACCGCTCCTTCGCCGTTCACTTCCCCATCCTCTGGCATACTACCGCACATCTGCAAGCTCGCTCCTTCCCCTTCCTTTCTAAGACCAGTCTCAATAGGATTTCATGTCACTGTTTGCAACACATCCAAATTTTGGAAATAGTGCAGAAGAGTTTCATCCCCATGAAACTCTCTCTGCTCCCATGAAACTCTTATCATCTCTCTTCATAAATATAGTGCCACATCAGCATAATTAATACCCATAAAACTCTGATGAAACCCCATTGAGACTGGCCTAAAGCACTTCCACTGCGCATGCATGGCTGGAAGCGGCTAGAGTAGAGGTAGGAGTGGCGGGAGTGGATGCTCCAAGCGACTAGATGGTCGGAGCGGCGGGAGTGGATGCTCCAGCGACAAGATGGCCGGTGGCGGCGGCGCTCTTCTGATACCTCGCAACGGGATCGGAAGCCTCGTGAAGCCGAGCACAGACGGTGTTCTCAACTCCCTCGGCCGCAGGATCTGAAGGCGCGGCGTCCAGGGAAGGACGGAGCCATACCCGGCGGTGGCGACCGAGGAGACCTTGTGCTCAGCCTCCTGGCCCGCTCTGCCGTCCTCGCCCTGTCCCGTGCCGTGCGCGGGCGCAGCATGGCTAGCCCTGCGGCGGCGTCAGAGGGCGGCGTAGTCAGAGAAACAGAGCTGTGCGAGAGCTGGGAGGGAGTTGTGGGACGGTCACGGGAGAGAAGCACTGAGGCTGATATTTACGATGGTATTTTTGTAATTTTGCATATGCCTTGGTTTGCGCGCCGGAGCCCAGAAATGCAATTATTCTGGGACGGAGGGCAGTGTTTAGATGGTGTAAAAGTTGGTGTAAGTTCCTGTAGCACTTTTCGTTATTACTCCCTCCGTCCCGTAAATTTTGCGATCGTAGAGTTCAAACTTTTCCCAAAAAAATTGCATACTTATACGTTCTGTCATGGACTCATGGTAGGCTATCATATCACGTGGGATCCACACACAGCACCCTGTACCGCTGGCCATGTCTCTCGAATGCTCTTCCCACCATTAAAAAAACAAAAAAAATCAGCCGCACAGGCACAAAGCCTCCACCTGGCCACGGTGTGTGCTTGTGCTGGTACTGGTAATGATTTGAAACCAGAACTGTCAGTGCATCAGGTTCCTTTATAAGGGTAGCAGAGTCATTTTACACCCACCTTAATTTGCTCTTCAAGTCCTACAATTGCAAAAAATTTGGGACTGAGGGAGTATTTGGTAAAATTTATCTAATCATGGACTAACTAGGCTCAAAAGATTCGTCTCGACATTTACAGATAAACTGTGTAATTAGTTATTTTTTATCTACATTTAATACTCCATGCATGCGTCTAAAGATTCGATGTGACAGACAATCTTGTAAAATTTTTGGAATTTTAAAGGAAGTAAACACTGCAGGAGTGAAGTAGAGGTGGAGGGAGCATTGCGAATCCGGACGGGTGCGTGCTGTATTCAGCAAATCAGCATTCGGTGTTGAGCCTCTTTGTTCGCAACATCTTTCCATTACAAGAACACAAAAGATGGGCAGTTGGGCATCTTTTTTCAAAATGGATGGAGGCACTCTTCGCTCTTGCAAACAGGGAGAATGTACTTGGAGCCGGGCTGGATACCAAGCCAGCTCGGCTCGTTATGTTTCGGCTTGATATCTCGGCTCGGCTCATTATACTAATGAGCTAGAAGCTCAGCTCGGCTCGGTTCGTTTGACAGCTCGAGCTGGCTCGTTTGGCTCGCGAGCTAACTTAAATGTGTTTCTTTCTGTTGGGGCTATTCATATAGTAAAAGACAGAGACAAGTACTGATTTGGGAAAAACAAAATAAACAAGAAGAAAGATGATTTGATGCTAGTTTGGGAAGATCGAGAAAAAAAACAAAAGCTAATGCTTCCTGTTGTGCATTGACTTGAAAGAGATAAGCAAAGCAGTGATTGCAAGACCCTAGTGAGCAGTAGGCGTCGGACGACTTATGCGTGTGTTGTGTGCGGTGGCTCAAGAGGAGAACAGCCGAGCGTGCATGCGTTTACAGCTACGCCTGCGCGGAACAACGAATGGGGGAAGTCTAGGGCCTAGGGTTGGCTGGGGGCTAGGGTTTTTATCATGTTAGGCCAATGAGCCATGATATATATGGGCTGATTCAAGTTACTGTCATCTGGTTTACCTTAGCTTGTTTTGGCTCGTGAGCTAGATCGAGCTGGCTTGTTAATTAACCGAGCTAAAGTGTTGGCTCAGCTTGTTTAAAAATTCAAACGAGCCGAGTTCGAGCCGAGCCACTAACAAGCGAGCTAGCGAGTTACAAATTTTTGGTCCAGCCTACTTGGAGGGTCTTTGAAGCCATGCCTGTTCGGATATGGTGCTAGTAGTAGTAAAATGGAAGAGAAATCAGCGATGCCTGTTTAGCCAAGCAAGGCTGCCACGTCACGTCACGTGGGAGAGGAGATTTGCGTGGTTCACTGTAAGTCTTTGAACTTTCCTTATTTTTTCTCTCTCCTTTCATCTCAGTCTGAGATTAGTCTGTGAATGAATTGAGTTATTTGTGTTTTTCGTGTAAAAAAAGGAGAGAGAGAAATGGAGGACGGTGTCGGCGGGCGTTAGGCTAAGGTTGTGTTTAGATGTAAAAAATTTTGCAAAATGCTCCTGTAGCAATTTTCGTTGTTATTTAGCAATTAGTGTCCAATCATGAACTAATTAGGCTTAAAAGATTCGTCTCGTGAATTTTGTCTAAACTGTGTAATTAGTTTTATTTTGTATCTATATTTAATGCTTCATGCATGTGTCAAAGATTCGATGTGACGGGGAATCTTGAAAAAATTTTGTAAAATTTTTTCATCTAAACTGGACATAACTCAGTTGTAGCCCCCAAGTTTACACCAACTATGGGCTGATTTTTTTTAACTACAGTTCGCATGGAGAGAGAACACTTTGGGCCTCTATTTCCCGGAACAAATTTGGCCCGTCTTGACTTCCTATTGGGCCCAAATTTATGTTAAGAACGAATCAACAGTCATCCCTTCTGCGGTGCCTTCACGTGTTCCTCTTTCTGAATTGATGTACTTGACATCGAAATTGAATTCTCGATGCTATGTCTAAATATTATGAAGAACCTTTCATTGCCTGTGAATCTCTCCAAACAAAACGTATGCATTGGGAGTGAAAGAACCAATTAGGGATTCAAAAGTTGGGCTTCAATCAATAAAATTCACTGAAAACACAGGAACAGGACAAGAAACTTTCAAACCTTTATTCTCAAGTGAACATATATTTTTTCATGTAAGACGCGAGCACGTTTGTTTCCAAACTTGGTATATAGGATAGTGTTAATTAACTGGTTGGTCTCAGTCTCAGGCAAATAAACCACTCGATGGTGCATCATCACCTGCCGTAGACTTAAAGCCATGCCAAAGGTACAGACATGTATGCTTTGGATTGATTGCTAATGACCTTGGTCTGCCCATTAATGGCAACTTTAGCATGAAGGAGCAGTACGTTCCTGTACTTACATTACATGCAGAAGGTAGAGCAGTCAGTGGTCCGCTGCGTGCCCATTTGCCACATTACGTCCATCGGTCCATCCGTACATGTCTGTGCGACTATGCCCCTGTTTAGATCACAGAGCTAATAGTGCTGCAAATAATCGACTTCTTTCAATCCAAGGGGTCCAGCTAGTAGTCTAGCTAATTGTTAGCTAATAACCAACTAATAGCTATATCACTATTTGGACTAAACCAGCTAATAATCAGCTATGAGCTATTAGCTAGCAAACTATTAGTAGCTAACAAATCCAAACAAGGTCTATATATCCCGTGGATAGTGGACGGATATAGTACTAGCAAAACATGTATAATAGGTGGTCAGATGACTCTTCTCTAACTCTAATTAGGTGTAATGGAATCACTAATAGATGGGTCTGATTGCACTTAGTCTTGCGAATGACTCAATTGCACATGACTTCAAGTTGGAAGGAACCATTTTCCGTATAAGCGAGCTACATGAGTTGTCATATCAGATTTGTATTGAGATGCAGAAGAGACGAGGGGAAGGAGAAGATAAGCGGGCTAGGTAAGACACGGGACCTAAGAAATTTTACAAGAAAATGAGATGGACCACGTATTAATGGTGTAGCATGTATTGCTGTTACTATTATATAAATAGGTTATTAGATTAATCACACGTGACATTGCACTAACATAGACTCCCTCTGTTCCCAGATAAATAATTTTCTAGCCAGTTTAGGCTAGATTAGTATGACAGAAAAAAAAGACCATAATACCCTTCGTTTAGTAAAGTAGTTGCACAATGGTCGGTGATTATTCCAGTAGCACACTAATTGCATCATTTAATACACATATCCAACTGCAGAGACTCGACACTGATTGAGAGATGGAAGGGGATGGAATAAATACGAGGAGACTAAAAAAAATAAATGGTACAGCCTTCTAGAGATTAATTTATTTATAGACAAAATCTTGAAGTAAGAATCTACAGTACGTATTTATCTAGGGACACAAGGCCTGCAACCGGCTAAATTAGACACCACCCCCAAAAATGTACATACATGGACGGGACCGAGATGTCACTGTTGGTCGGAGATTTCTGATTTTAGTACGGAGTAGCTCATTGCGCATGAACGACCGAACCGGCGACGTCCCACGGAAAATGTCGAGAAAAAGAGGTGGCTGTGACCGTCACACGTGCCTCGGCACGCCGCGCTAGCTCCGATAGTCCGATCCACCTACGCCGGCAGGCATGCAGTTCTGGTGCGTGGACGACTGTGCGTGCCCGCAGGCCGCACATGGCACATGCCGCTGGACTGGCCCTTGTTTAGATTGGGAAAAAATTTCAAACCGATCAATAGTACCACTTTCGTCTTATTTGATAAATATTGTCCAATCGTGGACCAACTAGGCTCAAAAGATTCATCTCGTGATTTACAACTAAACTGTGTAATTAGTTATTTTTTACCTACATTTAATACTCCATACAAGCGGTTAAAAATTGATGTGATGGAGAGAGTGAAAAAACTTGAAATTTTGATGTCATCTAAACAAGGCTTAGATAGCACTGCTGCGCGTACTACTGTACTAGTGTCAGCGACCTGCACCGCTGCACGGCGTGCGTGAGCGTGAGCGCCTGATGGATGCTTGCTCTTGGTTGGTGCCAACTGCCTTGCGACATCGGACTCGGACCTGCCATTGGCCGATTGGCGCGGTGCAGGGCTGCAGACTGACTTGAGTACTGGCCGTGCCTCCACGACGTCACGGCCACCTGTTGCCCGCTCCATCGGCACCGCACCGCATCGACCGCCGTGCGCGCTCGGTGACCTCTGTCCGCTGACCTGGAGGACGCTAGCGTCCACGGCCACGCAGGCAGCCCCACCCCCACTCCAGTCAGTCGGTGGCTGTCTCGCGACGCAGACCCCGCCGGGCTGGCCGGTCAGCAGGCCTGGACGCTGCCCGGGATCAGGACACGGCACACTGCCCGAACAAAACCCTCTCGTCCGTTGTCCCCTAGCGCTAACGCAGGCAGCCAACCGGGACGCATGCAGGCACCGTGCACGCAATCGCATCCCGCCGCTCGCATTCCACTTGCACGCCCTATCTGCAGTCCTGCAGGCCAGAGCCCAGACTCCAGAGCAGGCAGGCAGGCGGCGGCGCGGCGCCCATATATACCGCCCCGTCCCCGTGCGAGCGAGCGCCTCATTCAACGCTAGCACTTCCACTCCATGGGTCCGCGGGCGGCGATGGGATGTTCGTCCTCCCCGTCCCCCCGTGCGCTGTGGCTCACGACGGCCGTCGTCGCGGCGCTCGCGGCCGCGGCCGGCGCGCAGGCGCAGCTGTCGCTGTCGCCGGGGTTCTACGACGCGACGTGCCCGGGGCTGCAGCCCATCGTGCGCCGCGTCGTGGCGCGGGCCGTCCAGATGGAGCCGCGCATGGGGGCGTCCCTCCTCCGCCTCTTCTTCCACGACTGCTTCGTCAATGTAAGACACGACACACGAGGGAGGGGAGCGGTCGCTCACTTTATTACTTGACGCCTGTTGGTTTGGTGTTGTGTTGGTCCTGACGTGTGCCCGTGCCCGTGCGTGCCGGGATCGCAGGGCTGCGACGCCTCCGTCTTGCTGGACGACGTGCCCGGTAGCTTCGTCGGGGAGAAGAACGCGGGGCCCAACGCCAACTCGCTGCGCGGGTTCGAGGTCATCGACGCCATCAAGGCGCAGGTGGAGGCGTCCTGCAAGGCCACCGTCTCCTGCGCCGACATCGTCGCCCTCGCCGCGCGCGACGCCGTCAACCTGGTCAGTGCCCGTGTTGTGCTCCTCTCTGGCTCTCTTTCCAAACAACCAAACAACTGAGCAGCGTGACCGACGTGGCGAGTGCAGCTCGGTGGGCCGAGATGGACGGTGCCGCTAGGCCGGCGGGACGCGCGGAGCACGAGCGCGGGCGCGGCGTACGCCAACCTACCGCCGCCCGACGCGAGCCTACCGACGCTGCTGTCCATGTTCCGCGCCAAGGGCCTCGACGCGCGGGACCTGACGGCGCTGTCGGGCGCGCACACGGTGGGGCGGGCCCACTGCGTGGTGTTCCGCTCCCACATCTACAACGACACCGCCACCAACGCCACCTTCGCGGCGGAGCTCCGGCGCACCGTCTGCCCCTACACGGGCGGCGACGCCAACCTGGCGCCGCTGAAGCCGCAGGCGCCCGACGTCTTCGACAACGGCTACTTCCGGGACCTGATCGACCGCCGCGTGCTGCTGCGCTCGGACCAGGCGCTGTACGACGGCGGCAACGGCGCCACGGACGCGCTCGTGCGCGCCTACGCCGCCAACGGGACGGCCTTCGCGGCCGACTTCGCCGCCGCCATGGTCAGGATGGGAAACCTGGGACCGCCCGCGGGGAGCGCCGCCGTCAATGCCGAGGTCCGGCTCAACTGCCGGCGAGCGAACTGATCGAGTTGCTGTGCCGCGCTGCCATTGCATTGATCAGTGGAATTACTTCTTGGTGTACACTTGCTTCGATTCACAGAATGACATAAGTACGTAGTATGATTGATAAGCATGCATATGAGGTTCTTGATGAGCCGTGTTAAGCACGATGCGCGATCGCAAAACCGCCGTGTTCATGCGCGCTCCCGGATTTTCGATCCCCTCGTGATTCCATCTCGATCGAAAGTGTGCGGGGCCATATGGTCGCGAATTTGCGATGTCAAGGCGCAGGCTTTTTGGACCCTGGGAAGGACTGACTCATGCACGGCATCATGCAGACAGCAGACATCTGCCAGCTGCGCCGAGCGCCAAATCATAGACTGGCCCTGACAATGCAATGGACAGAGGCGGGGGCAGCCTGCATGGCCATGCCTGACATGGCGTCCACGGCAGCGCCTCGTGCCGTGCCGGCGAGACGGCGTTGTTCGCTAGCACGACGCTGTAGCGTGGACCACGCCTACATACATGGGGGTACATGCCTTCTGCTTCTGCATGTCACTTGCCGGTGCTGCAGTGCCCACGTCTTGACGTCTAGTAGGATAGGCGCTATAGCATCGCAACCTTCCAAAAGGATCGATCGGCTTGCTAGTTCGACGAGCGCTTCGCATTATTGTCACCCTTGCCATAGCGCCATGCATGCCAAGGCACCAGTACGTCTTGCTTCTGACTGGATCTGAGATAAGAGGCGGCGCCGGCGTATGCGTGTATGCATCGCCTGACGCCTGGTAGGCTGGTGCTCATGGTTTGATCGCCTCTGGTTACTATTACCCTGAACATGTGCCCTGGTTTTGCAGGTGCACACGGCCCCAGTAGCAGCAGCTGTAACGAGGGGCCTCAAGCCTTGTCCTTGAGGATAATAAAAGGCAGCCATTTCATTTGTCAGTCATGTGATGCTCTGAGTGTAAAGCTGAATATTTTCGTGCATCTCTGAGCCTCTGCGCCATGGCGGCAGCCGGCAAGCAGGCACTCCATGATTGAGAGCAGACATGATAACACTCTTTTGCGAGTAGTACTAACATGATAGATATGTAGGCTCAGGCAGCGCTGAATGATTGGAGAAAGGGAATATTGTTTAGTTGGGCCCGATGAAGCTTGCATAGGTGCAGAAGTCCGTTCAGGGCAACGGTGGGCTACAGCCCAAATAGAAGAATAGGATGGAACCGGAATTGTAATGCTGCCTGGCCGAGCCCATGAATCTATATCTATTTATATCTATACTCTATAATATTTACTCCCTCCGTCCTAAAATACATAACGTTTTTTTTTACTTTTACACATCTTATTTGACTGTTTGTCATATTCAAAAATTTTAATTATGACTTATTTTATCATTAGAGATACTTTAATAATGATGACTTGTTTATTTTATTATTTGCACAAAAAACTGAATAAGACAAATGGTCAAACGTGATATCTAAAAGTCAAAAGTGTCATCCATTTTGGAACAAATGGAGTATATCTATATCTATATCTATATCTATTCTATGTCTATATCTATATCTATATCTATATCTATATACCTAATATCCTAATATTAAAGAGGCAAAATTTCTCTTCATCCATTTTTTTGTCCATCTCCTCCTAACTACCCGGTCAGTGAAGGGTTAGAACAACTCGCGTTTAGGGATGACAAATACAGAGTCCGATTCTATATGTAGTGGGGTTCTTTTGTAATGTACGGGCATGTTTGCTAATATATAGAAAATTGAAGCACCATCAATGAATGAGTTATCATATTTCGCTCATCTTTTAGGCTAGCGTCAGCAAAAGCGATCCAGCAGAATATGCTACTCCATAGCCATAATGTAAGTGCCCTGGCACTTTTGCCAATGCTCCAAAGTCTCTAGATCTCCTAGTTCGAAGCTGACACTGATCTGAAATCACGGCTGACATTACCACTTGACTCAGGTTGAGTCGAGGAGCTTGACAGAGAGAGATACGAGGAGGGATTTGGGACTGGTGAGTCAACCTGCTATGACCGTGGTTGCTTGACATGCTCCCCTGACCTCTAAACTGCCTCTGTTGATATACTATTGGCTCTTTAGCACTGATTGCCCTATCTGTCTTCTCCTCCATTTCATTCATAGGACATGGAATTGTCCCTACGATCACCTCCTCATTCTCTTCATTTTCCTCGACATCACTTGGGATTGTCTTAGCAATCACCTCTTCGATCTCTTCGTTCTCCTGGACATCACTCGGGATTGTTGATTTCTTGAAGTTCATATGCTACATGGTGGTTTAAACCTTTGACGCCAAAATAGTCATACCATTTGTTGTACTCTAGAGAATTGCCGGGTAACTTTTGTTGCTGACGTATGCTGTTGTTGGTAAGCGCAATACCATGACAAAAATACTGTGGAAGTGGAATTAATTTGTGTAACTAAATGGAGCCAAACGTCGTAGAGAGATCTCCATCTGTTTGATCGTATATTCATATTCTCGCATGCGTGTACTTTCTTTTCGCCATGCACTCGTGTTATATTATTATAGGGTGTTGCATATTGCGATAGCAGAACTTTGTGTTGATGCATGGACCAGCATACGTGCATCTTTGGTGCACGTTTTGCCTTTCTCAGTTTGTCAGGTTGATGAAGGCCGCATGATGGCCTGAAGATTTGCACAATCACATATGTACACGACCTGTTTTCCTAATACTGTTCCAAACATGAGAGTGAACAATTCTTGTATTATCCATGTACGTACACTAGGCAAATTGTTAAGTAATAACTTCTGTTCTGTTGCATCTGCATGATTCTTTTTCCATGAATGGACGATACCGTGACTGAAGACTATCACTATGTTTAGCATGTGTTCATCATTATGGCATCATACACTGTGAATCTATGATGATGATGTATTGTGTATAAGGATAAGGTCCAAAAAGAAAAGTTTGATGTATCATCAGTTGATCTGTATACGCACCTAGTATCAGCTTGTTTTAAAATTCATGGTTGTTAACATTATACAACCATTCAGGTGCATTATATAAATATTTTGCACTAAATAATCTGCTCTGCCAAAACCTAATGTCCTATTTGTATCTTGCCTTTGACCAAAAAATGGCTAAAATACAAAAGGAAAAATTCTTTTGCTTCCACTATACAGTTTCTGATCCTGCGTTGGATCCAACGTGTAACACTGAATCCCGGGCATCACATTCATCCCTCCCTAATCCTTACTATATCCACATCATTGAAAAAGTTGTTACCCAATTATTGAAGGTTTCCAGGGTATTCTTTATTCCAATACTTAGTCATCACAGCAATCAAAATTATATATTTTTTTTGTCATGATGAACATTTCGTCGTGCAATGCATGCATCTTTGAACAAACGAAATAAACGGAGAGACAACTGCACCGTGGAAAAGTACTTTAATGTCTCTATGAAGCATAGAGGGCTACAGTTCTTCTGGGAAAATGGAGGCAAGAGGGGTTAAACATTTGTGTTTGGACTTTGGACGCAAAATAAGCTAGTGTCCCCTCGTGATGTGGAAGGTTGATTCCAGATTCTAGAACATACATTCATCTTGTTTGTTTATTGGAGACCAATAACCTTGGGACAACGAAGAGGGCGCTTCTTGTTCAACTCTAGTAAAAAAAAATTGTAACTTCTGACACCCATCCTTGAACACTGCTTCTACACACTGTCCCTTATGTTTTCAGGAGCACAGAAACAAACAAAAAAAACCTAACAATTTGTTTTCATCAGGAATAATTTCTATTTACCTTTTTTAATATCAAGAGCTAATTGACATTTTCTGCTCACCTATATTTTTTATGATAAAATCGCAGTCCTTGAAAAGAAGTTGATGGCCATGAGGACATACAGGTGGCAGAAGCATCTCAATCTGCACCAGAACATTTTGGAGTAGAATATAGAGCGAATAAATTTAACTTGTTTCCCACCAACCTTTTCCTGCGTGCGTGGAGGATAGCAACAAATCACCTGTGAAACGCTTAATTGTCACCGTGCACCGACCTTTTTTCCGTACCATTTCTAGTATAAAAAACACAAAAATGTCAAACCAAATTAGATGAAAAATCATTTCCCCTCCGTGTCATGACAGAAAATGCAAATGTGCAGAAAAAAGGAGACCCCTTCACCAGATCACCGACCAAGCAGGACAAACAGTGGCTAGCTTGCCTTACCCAGAACCAACGGCCCAGATAGCATCACGATCCACATGGAACGGCGGTGGAGAGATCCGAGTCAGCAATGACTGAACTACTAGTGCTCTCCCATGACATTACACCTGTACCAAAAAATGCTTAAATTTTCTCGAGAAAATTCAAATTATGAAAAGAAAGTACACAATAGAAAATTCCCCCAAAAGTCAAACTTTTCTTAAGAGCACACTCTCTATATATGGCCACCTCAACTTCATTGATCATATTCTCTCTTCCTCCCTCCGTTTCTCTCTGGTACACGTATCTATCTATCTCCGGCGATCGTTGCCGCAGCAGCTAGCATAGCTAGTGAGCTCTTGCTGGTCGGTCGACCGTCAATGGTGAGGACGATGGTAGGCAAGGGAGGAAACAATGGCAGCGGTGGCGGCGGCGGGCGGGAGTCCAAGAAGCCGGCGCTCCTCCTGGGGCGGTACGAGATGGGGAAGCTGCTGGGGCAGGGCAACTTCGCCAAGGTGTACCACGCGCGCAACGTGTGCACGGGCGAGGAGGTTGCCATCAAGGTGATGGAGAAGGAGAAGATCTTCAAGTCCGGTCTGATGGCGCACATCAAGCGCGAGATCGCCGTGCTCCGTCGGGTGCGCCACCCGCACATCGTGCAGCTCTACGAGGTGATGGCCACCAAGCTGCGCATCTACTTCGTGATGGAGTACGTGCGTGGCGGCGAGCTGTTCGCGCGCGTCGCGCGGGGCCGGCTCCGGGAAGGCGACGCCCGGCGCTACTTCCAGCAGCTGGTGTCCTCCGTCGCCTTCTGCCACGCGCGCGGGGTGTACCACCGGGACATCAAGCCCGAGAACCTCCTCCTCGACGACGCCGGCGACCTCAAGGTCTCCGACTTCGGCCTCTCCGCGGTGGCCGACCAGATGCGCCACGACGGGCTGTTCCACACCTTCTGCGGCACCCCGGCCTACGTCGCGCCGGAGGTGCTCTCCCGCCGCGGCTACGACGCCGCCAAGGCCGACCTCTGGTCCTGCGGCGTCGTGCTCTTCGTGCTCGCAGCCGGATACCTCCCGTTCCAGGACCGCAACCTCGTGGCCATGTACCGCAAGATCCACAAGGGCGAGTTCCGCTGCCCCAAGTGGTTCTCGCCGGAGCTCACCCTCCTCCTGCGCCGCGTCCTCGACACCAATCCGCAGCGCCGCGCCACCGCCGACGAGATCATGAACGACGAGTGGTTCAAGGTCGGCTTCCGCCGCTTCTCCTTCCGCATCGAGGACGACCGTTCCTTCACCTGCTTCGACCTGGAGGACGACGTCGTCGTCGACGGCGTCGACGTGTCCACCTCGCCGCCCGAGCCCGACATGCCACGGGCGGACGCTGCTCCCAGGAAGCCGAGAAAGGGTAGTGCCGCCGGGCTGACGTCGTGCGCGTCGGCACCGTCGCTGCTGCAGCTGGAAGCGCGCAGCGGGCTCGGCGGGAGCAGCCGGCTGCGGTCGAGCCTGAACGCGTTCGACATCATCTCGTTCTCGAGGGGGTTCGACCTCTCGGGCTTGTTCGAGGACGGCGAAGGGGGCGGTGTCCCGGAGCAGCCGCCGCACCCGGCGGCGGCCCGGTTCGTGTCGGCGGCTCCCGTGGAGCAGATCCTGGCCACGCTGGAGGGGGCCGCGTCAGCGGCCGGCATGGTGGTGCGCGAGAGGGACGACGGGTCCATCAGCATGGAGGGGACGCGGGAGGGCGAGCACGGCGCGCTGGCGGTGGCCGCGGAGATCTACGAGCTCACGACGGAGCTGCTTGTCGTGGAGGTTCTCCGCAAGTCCGGCGGTGCCACCGAGTACGAGGAGTTCTTCCGCGCGCACCTGAAGCCCAGCCTGTGCGACCTCGTCTGCGACGAGCCGACACTGCTCCAGTCCGACGAGCGCTCTCGGAGCCTATGAGCTGTGTGGTGATCGTGGCCGGAGCGCGTTCCATCCGTGCTCATGCGTGCACGCGGGTATCAACGCATGCGCATGCACGCACGTTCGCCGTCGTCCATTACTGCCGCGTATATACTTGATTGTTACGCCTATATAGACACACAAATACAAATACATGCAGAAGGGAATTGTGAGTACGTACGTGTGATGGGGTTTTATTTTATATATGTATATATATATACGGTGATACACCAGGACACATTATTTTTTTGCAGTGTTGTGGTCTTGTGGATGATGATGGTATTTGGGAGCATCCATATACAATTATACATGACAGCACTGTTGCATACGTATCAAAAGGGCGAAAGGTCAAAAGAAATGTAAATTTTGTGTGCTGCTAATATGATATAATATCTAATACTAATAGGGATTATGTAATAGCTAGGGGGATTTGTTGTATTGCAGCTGTTTTGTGAGATTTGTTGATGTGTCAATCACTTAGTTTTGTACTCATATATGGAGAAGAAAACACTACCAATTGGTGTTCTTTATTCATTTACTGGACCAAAAGTCTAAATCTATAAAGTAATTTTGTTCAGCTGTTTCACTTGTCATCATCAGTTTTTTTTTTTTTGAAAGGGTCGGCGGGAGATATGCCGAACTTGTATTGATATAGGAGGAATTAAAAGGCACTATACAAAGGTGAACTCAAGTATAAAAACAATAACAAAAAGCTCAAGGATATGCCCTCGGTTGCGGGGAGGATCTCACTAAGTTTTTTTTTGGCTCTTGCTGCACACCAGAGTTTTGTCTCTTTGTCTATCTTACCAATAGGTGCTTCCCGTCACGATGTGTCGATGATAAAAAAAATTGTTGCATTTCTTTTTTTTTCTAGATTTCCTAGGCTAGTAGAATGGTTAGTGTGCACATCACCTTTGCCGGCAACCCCGACGTTCTACCCATTATTCGCCACCATTGATTAGTAGAATGGAGGTTGCTCAATAAGAAGTGGATAGGAGGTTGCCAGTTGTCCAGTACGCATGTAAGTGAATCCCGCGGATTCACATCCACAGTATAGAGGGAGCACCCCTACTTAGGCCAACCTCGTGTTCGGAGGTTATTTGAATCCATATATAGCCTGTTTTGGTAAGCAAGCCAAGCAAAGAATTTGTATTTGAGTGGTGCCCGAGTGCATCAGATGAAAGATGGCATATCTGCCTCCTTTCTAAGGCTGGGCATTCGGGTTACCCGAAATTTTCGGATCAGGTATTTCGAGTTTTGAGAAATTCGGGTTTCAGAAATTGTTACCCGATATTTGTCCTGAAAAAGGATTACCCGAGATATCGGGTACCCGAAAATTTGGATTCGGGTATTCCCAAATTACCCAATCAAAAAAAATCAGCAGAAGAGGAAGAACTATGTGAGAACGACTCTATCAAGAAGACTACCATCGAGCTGCAGCATCCGCACAGCAGCCATGTCCAGTCTCCTCGAGCGTGGAGCACCACACCGCCGAACTTGCCTCAAGGAACTCACCTGCTGCACCGACGACGTCGCCTTCTGCACTGACATCGATGTCTCACGCGTACCTGCCTTTGGTCTAGCGAGCGTCACCTGCTAGATGTGGCCATCCGCCATGCCCCAAGTCCCGTGCATCAAGCGGTGGATCAAAAATGAGAAGCAAGAACAGATTTGGATTGGAGATGAGGATTAAGGAGAGAGAAATAGAGAGATTTGGGGCTGCGGGTAGCCTGGGCGTTCGATCTGACCAACCGATCGGTCTCGGTCTTCGGTCATTTCGAAAGTTCAGTCATCTAAAAGCGGAGACCGATCGGTTAGTTTCAAAACTCAGGATTGAGCAAGTTCGGTCTCGGTTAGTTCGGTTCGGTCTCGGTCATAACCGAACTAACCGAACTTCACAAAACAACTACTAAATATTGTAATTTGTAGCAAATTTTACCAATATTTTTTCTATTTCAAGACAAAAAAAATACAATACAAAATATAGATTAAACATAGTGATAAGAGTGATGGTTGATATAAACCCACTAGAATAAATATTATATCACTAATAATAGTCTAAATTACATATTATGTCAACAAAATTCAAATGTTCGGTTAATTCGGTTAGTTCGGTTACCTGAGGGTAATGACCGAATTAAGTCCGGTTAGTTCGGTTACTTCAAACTGAAGACCGAACTTGTGACCGAAATTTTCGGTCTCGGTCACTTCGGTCTCGGTCTCGGTTAGTTCGGTTCGGTCTTCGGTCTTCGGTTAATTATGCCCAGGGCTGCCTGCGGGAGGCATCTGGTGTCTGGCGGCTGAGGTGTTGTGCAGGCGTGCGGTCCCATGTGGTGTGCGTGCAAGGGTTAGGAAGGGATGGTAGTGGGAGTTGGTTGTTGGGCTGGGCCATAAATGTTTCTTTTGATGGGTTTTTATTTAAATCGGGTTGTTTGGGTAATTCGGGTACCGGAGGTGTATACCCGAATTTTCTAGTACAGGTTCGGGTATTTAGACTTGCTACCCGAAGTAGGACCCGAAATTTCGGGTATCGGGTATTTCGGGTTCGGGTCCAGGTATTTCGGGTTCGGGTATCGGTTTTTTTGCCCACTCTTACTCCTTTCAGTTTATGGCGACTGTTAGGTGCACCAAGAAGGTCCCTTGATCTTATACGCATGTTTGCATCAATGTCAACCATAAACATGAAACTCTGAAGAGCTTTTATTTTCATCCACAGAAACGGGACACTTGTATGGTTGAACAATTCTGGCAAACCAACCGCAACCTTATTACTGCCCTGTCCTTTCAAATTATCCACAAAACAATTCATCAAGAGTGACGCTAGCAATAATAAGCCATTGTTATCATCGCAATGAAAAGTCTTTCACCATCTTTATCTTTATTTTGACGCAAGAACTCGACGGTATTCGCCCACGTCGTCGCAGGAGGAGAACTGGGTCACGGAAGCCGTGAAGACCGAGATCCTAAACAGAACAGGTGTGCATGGTAAGGTAGCTGAATCGCCTTTGTTTATGTTTATATATATGCAAAAAATGCGTGTCATTAGGATCCATACTAGAGGTCAGAAATTTGATCTGCTGAAGACTCGCAAGTCGTAATAATAAGTATAATAATACGGTGATCTACCAAGAGGACAAGAGTAGGTGTTCGTGTGGGGCCTGTATACCGTATCCTTGGGTGCTACTAGGTACTAGCTACTTCTGGAACGACTGGTGACTGGTGTCATGTTTGATCATGGAAGGATTTGCATGAGCTATGATCTGCTGCACTACTTGCACTACTTTAACGATACTTTCAGCGAAGGAACGGTTCTGCTGCACTACTTCAACAATACTTTCAGCAAAGGAACAGTGTTTTCATCTCACAATATTTTAGCATCAGCATAAACCAAATTTTAGCGAAACGAACAGGTAGCTGTTACAGTAGTTTCAGTGATGAATCATGAGCTGTGTGCCTGTGTTTAAAGATAGAGCGCAACTTTTTCCATACTGGTCTATGAATTTGTTTTTTTTTCTGAGCTGTTGGTCTATGAATTTGTTAAAATGATTATTTGGGTTTATTGAAAGTGTAACAGGTCCATGATTAGATTTTTCTTTGAGCAAAGGACCATGATTAGATGTGAACTTAAAATAAACACTTTTTTTTTTGAGAAACACTTAAAATAAACACATGAATCCTATAGTTCTTTTAAGGCCCATAAAGGCCGCTTTCGATTGACTTCACAGTCCGCGTAGGCCCATCAGGAGTCCAAAGCCCGCATGAGCATGTCCGTCGTCCCCTCGACCACGCAGCCCAGAGCCCAGAGAAACAGAACCGGTGAACGCAGCCCAGTGAGCCCCCGGCAGCCGGCACTTTTCCCCGACCCCGACTCCGGCGATCTCCCCACCACCATGGCCGCCGCCGGCGAGGCCTCAAGCAAGCTCCTCCGCTTCCTCTACTTCGTCGGCGCCGGAGGTACCTTCACCCCCTATAGCTCGTGCACGCGTGCCTGCTCCTCCCGTGTGCTTCGCCTCCTGACGCCTCTCGTTTCTCCTCCCCAGTCATCTGCACCAAGGCCATCAACACCTATCGCGACTACGAGCACAAGAAGGAGGCCTCCGCCGCCGTCGCCGCCGCCGAATCGGCGTTGGCTTCTGCCGCGGCGGCCGACCCCGCTCCTGCAACCGCCGCCGCCGCCGCCGCGAAGCCCTGATTGCGGAGGAGGGACTGTCTGCGCCGGTTAGGGTTCTCGGGATGCTGCTCTCCAGAGGAGAAATAGATATTATCTTTTGTTTCTGACGTTTTTGTCACATGTATCGTGTTGTCTTGACATAAATCATCAATAATAGTCCTTCATTTCCTGTCTCATGATCATGGTGAAACTGGCTTGAATTTTGTTACTAGTACTTAATTTCCCTATGATGCTTAGTTTTATTGCACTTTTGTTAGCTGAGTATCCGTGACCACGGTGCTTTGCCTTTTGCTAATTCTGCGAGGAAAGAACCACAGTGTTGTTTTGTTTGGTATTGTGATCTTATTTAGGTTGCTATGTCAATCGGGGAGAATCAGTAAGGAAGTAGTTTAGCGCTTATAATTGAGGTATGCATTATGTTTCTGTAGTCTGTATAAGATGATAGATGGCTAGATGCTAAAGAGCTAGGTAGTTTACAAGTAATAATTGAGGTAATGTGTTGATTGAATTGGTGTTTCAGACAAGCTGCTGCCTGCTGTTTTTTTCCCCAAACTTCCAATTGGATGTAGGTGTTTTTGAGAGAAATGGGCAAAAAGTAGAGTTCAGGCCGTGTGTGTCGAACAGATGTTCAAAGGCCAACCACAACAAGACAATCACAGCTCAATTGCTCAAAAGTAATGCACACCACACTCGAAAAAGAAGGGGTTGAGAGAAAACAGACTGTTTCTGAATAAAATTATGTCTCCTTTGGTTGATGCCTTCTTTAGCCTGTGCTCAAACATCATCTGATCCTGACGAGAGGCTTTCACTTTGGAAGATCCGGTGGTTTCTTTCTTTCCAAACATTCCACATGATGTCCTTGGTGCAGATTTATACAGCATATATTACCCTGAAGGTCCTTTTACCTATACATTGCTTATCTTTAACAAATTCTGTGATAGTGGAAGTGACATTTTTCATTATCAGTAACTTTGTCAAGCAAACAGGTAATCATGATTTGTAGATTCATTGAGTTGACCATATATTGGACAATAACGTTTATTTTCATTTAGTTATTGGACAGAATAAAGCTTGTTTTTCATCTTGGACAAAGAATGTTTTTCATTTAGATACTTCCAAGATCCTTGTTTTTGTTAGCTTCATTCAGCAAATAGGGTCAATATGAGACAATGATGATGAGCAGCACATCCTGTTAATAGTTGTTGAATTGCAAAATGTTTGTGTAACAAAGGCACAGTGCACATTTGTTTTGGCATAACATTTGTATTATCTACCTTGATTTCATCTCTGCAATAACATTGTCCGTGTGTTATCTAGAAGTACCACCTCGTTCTCTGCTTCATTGTCTATCACAAAAAATGCTGACTTAGTACTGCAAGAATCTGACATTACATTTTACATCTACATACAACAAGCCAATAGTTTCTGATTCCTTGGTGATATACACCTCTTGTATTTTATATTGTCTGATCACTTATAAGGCTATAAAAGCTTATCACCAACCGTTTATTCTATGAATTTAATCTGAATAGTCTGGCAAGAGGTATCCATATGTGGTGGTGCATCTGTGTACAGTGGTCAGATCGAGAGGGGTGTCTAGTTTCTCCAGGTAGCTTGATCTGAAGGATACATATGAAACTGATTGCACTATTCTTGATATGTTTTTATTCTACTAAATCTGCTATAATATATATCTGATAATTCCAAGCACACAAAATTTGTCCAAAATCCTTCCATTGAGATTACTTTCTTCACGCAGAATGTATCCACATTTTAATTTGAGCATCATAGGGAGTAGGGCATGCCTTGCCGACAATATTGCACCCAGAAATATGTTAAGGAATCAGTTCTGCAATTTTCTACACAGCAGATCTGTTATTTTCTTATGAAATCTGCTTAATTAACCTTGTTTTTGGCACCTGTAACATTTCATTCGCGTTATCCATTTATTATTTGTTTTCTTACCTTTAAGTTTCGTACTCAGTGATATTTTTCTAAAGGCAAATAGTAGTTCTGTCCCAAAGCAAAGAAAATGATGACAGTGCTGATCATCGTGCTTCTATTTGTGAAAGGAACAGGAGTTCCATGCTGAACAACTGCTACTACAAGAAGAAAACTGGCAAAAAGTATCACAAAAGAGCCCTATAGCCTGATGCTCAATCGAGCAAGGTCCTAGCTCTTTGAGAAAGGGGAAAAAAGGAGAGAGGATGGACTGTAATTGCGTCTCCGACGAGATTGCACTTAAATCACGATCCACGATCGACTAAGAGGATGGCTTCAATGGTGATGAATGAACCACTGAAGGAGCCTCTGATTGGCTGCTCCAGCAGATGTCACTGAGTGAAGGTCTTAGGCCCTTGTTGCAGAACCTCTCGTACTCCAACGTGTCGCCTGCCGACTTCTTCACCTCGACGACATAAAAGGCCGGTGTCACCTCGAAGATCTCGGCGTCGATCGCAAGCTGCCCCTTCCTCCCTTCTTTGGACCCCTGCAGCTTCACCAGCCCGTCCTGTTTCTTCACCATGAAGCGCTCTGTCTCAGCAATCTGCTCCAGCTTTGACACTATCGCTGACGCCGGCTTCTGGGTCATGAACCGTGAGTTGCTGGCCTTCTGCTCTTGGTCCACCTCGAACAGGCCTGACAGATCAAATCCTCTGGAGTGGGAGATGATGTCGAACGCGTTCAGGCTCGTCGGCTTCAAGGAGCTGCCCGCAGGCTGTTCCACCTTGCCTTCATTGTCGGCGGTGCTGAAGGCAACCTGAACATCCTTGAGGCTGTTGGAGCCGTGTGGCTGTGCCAACATGACAGCCGGCTTGTACCCCTTCTTGAACCACGGGTGCTCGACCAGCTTCTCGATGGTGATCCTGGTGTTTGGGTTGGGATCGAGGAGCTTGGACATGAACCGCCTCAGATCAGAGGAGAACCACTGCGGGTACTTGACGTCGCCCCTGCTGATCCTGCGGTACATCTCCATGAGATTGGCGTCATGGAACGGGAGGTAGCCGGCGAGAAGGACGAAGAGGATGACGCCGCAGGACCAGATGTCGGCCTTGGCTCCGTCGTAGCCCTTCTTGTTGATGATCTCCGGCGCAACGTACGCAGGCGTGCCGCAGGTGGTGTGCAGCAGCCCGTCCTGCTTCTGGCACTCCCTGAGCGCGCTGAGGCCAAAGTCGGAGACCTTGAGGTTGCCGTGCTCGTCGACGAGGAGGTTCTCCGGCTTGAGGTCCCGGTGGTAGACGCCGCGGCTGTGGCAGAAGTCGACGGCGCCGATCAGCTGGTGGAAGTACCTCCTTGCATTGTCCTCCTTGAACCGGCCCCGGGCGACGCGGGTGAAGAGCTCGCCGCCCCGGACGTACTCCATGGCGAAGTATATCTTGCTCTTGCTGGCCATCACCTCGTGCAGCTGCACGACGTTGGGGTGGCGGACGAGGCGCATCACGGAGATCTCCCGCTTGATCTGGTCGATCATGCCGACGCGCAGCACCTTCTCCTTGTCGATGACCTTGATGGCCACGCTCTGGCTGGACGCGAGGTTCCGGCCATGGTACACCTTGGCGAAGGTGCCCTGCCCGAGCATGCGCCCGAGCTCGTACCTGTTCATGAGGATGGTCGGCTTCTTCTCCATCCTTGTGGATCTGTTGACGACGACAGCAGCAGCGACGAGACGACAGCTACAATGGTTCACGAGCGTCTGCTCTGCGCCACTTCGCGCCTCTGACTTCCTCTCTCCCTGGCAAGACAGGGAGGAGAGGAAGGAGAGGTGAAGGGCGACAGAGCGGGCGCTGTGATAGGAGGAAACTAACACACACGACTGATGTGAGTGCTCAGGATCCTCCTCCAACGGGGAGGAGAAAAGGAGGCCAGGAATCAGTCTCTTGTGGTGGTCAGAGCTTTCCCTGTGACATGAGGCCAGGATTTGCTCTTCCTCTCAGATGGATCGGCTCACTAGTAGCTGACTAATAATAGGAGGCTTGGTGTTTGTGCTGGATGGCTGTGGTTCTGAGTGCTATTTGTAGGATCTCGATCCCTGCTCGGTACTGGCCGACTCACTGACTGTGATTGCTGAGTGTAGCAGCTAGCAATATCATGCTGGTCTTTCTACTCGGTTATTGCATGCGTTCTTTCGTGATGGAAACAGGGTGATCAATTATTTGAGATGTCATTGCATTTGCATCTATGATTGGTTTCATCCAGAGGACATGAAATTGGCGAACCGCCATGTGGGCAACCGATTATGGTATGGTGTGTAGTAGTGTAGCAGCAGCTTCCAAGTTACAACATGTCAGATATCTGGGGCTGCTTGTGACCATCAGCTGGCCATATCTGATGCTTCTATAAAAAGATGTTAGGCTTTCTTTGAACAACAGTTTGGCGAGTACGCATGAGGATATATGTACGTTCTTGTACAGTTTGGCCTTCGTTGATCCAAAGTCTGGTGCCATCCAGACGATCCTGGATGAAATGCAACAGATACCAACCTGTCTTGCTCTGCGTTCCATCGTTTTATTTGTGGTCTTCTGAATTTGTACGTTGCGTGTACACAGAACTGGTCTTAATTCTTGTGTCTAAGCATGACTGCAACTTCGAAGGGTCCAGTTCCGTCATCTCTTTTTGCAGCATTACCTATCGCATACTACACACCACACCAAGTCTGAACATTATGTTGTAATCTGGTTATGAAATTCTTAGAATCTGGTTTTGAATTTTTCCACTTCTTCAGCGAAAGGAATCTGCTAGAATGCATGAGCATGTTTTGGGCCTCACGTTAGTTAAACGCTAGGCCCAATGGGGACACCTGGTTGGCTGAAGCCCTTTTGGTCCCTTCCCTCGAATGAGACTGAACACCGAACGAATAGTCTCTGATAGCAATGGCGTAGGGAGCTGTTGCTACTTGCTACAGCCCTGCTCCCTGATGTGTACATGCATGGTTCTAGGGTCACAGTCACAGGATTACTGCGATACTCTATATCAATCATGCATAAACTTAACTGCCCTCTCATAGGCTTGTGTGAGTTAATCAGTTAAGGCTGAGCCAAACCTGCCAAGTTCAGTTCAAAATGATGACTTGGCAATTGGCATGCATGAATATACACGCAAGTTAGACAGATACAATTTTCGCATAACGCAGTTTATATACTATCAAGTATCAACCTATTTTTTTTAATTCCTCCGGCAACATGGACGGATAAGACAAGAACGTGCCTTGATTTTCAATCGGATGTTAATTTGTGTTAAAATCTGCCGTATGGTTTGGAACCACTACGGACTTGCCAAGTTGCCAATTCCAAGAATTTTTTGGGAAATTGGCTGAGCTTCTGTCATCGTTTTAATACAAAGAAAAGAAATGAAAACATCATTTTCGTTTGCTGGACTAAATTAAACCATGACGATTGTGTAGTTTTTATTATGGATCATGTATTTAATTATGTGCTCCTTCTTTCGTCTAGAAACAAAAGGACATGCATTTTATTTTTGTGAGGAAAAAAACATGGCTCTGATGGCTACATATTGCTAACTCATATACTTCCTCCGTTCCAAATTATAAGTCATTTTGATTTTTGGTACATCCATTTTGCTATGTATTTAGACATACGTTAGATCTAGATGCATAGTAAAATGGATGTGAAAAAAGTCAAGGTGACTTATTTAGAATGGAGGGAATATCTTTTATTCAAATAGAGGAGTTAATTTGTTGACGGTTAAACGTTAGTGTCGTGTTAATTTGTTGACAGTTAAACGTCAAGATCGTGCCAGGTGTCAAATGCATGCATAATTTGGGCATGCATGCATAAATAAATAAATAAATAAATGGGGGAGGAAGTCCACAGAGTGACAGAGCAGCACTGAGCGACATGTGGAAAGTTTCTAAGGCTCAGAGCTATAACTTTGTAATGGTGTTTACGTCAACAAAAACTTTGCAATGGTGTTACATAGTACATGATTCACCACATGATTTCATTCAGCAGCAAAGGCAGGCCAGTAAACGTTTAAGAAATGGATGACGTTATCACAAAAGTACAAAACCCTAAATCAAGATTCACGAACTGTACCAGCGAGTTTGAACTTTGTTGGGTGTAAACACCCGCAAACACTCACAAACTTGAACTCTGTGAACGTTTACGTGATTACGTCCTAGTGATAAAACCATTTGTAAGGTGTATGACCAAAGGTTACAAATATTCCACCTCAGTGTACAACAGTTAGACCGCATTTGTCTCAACTGTTCTCTTTATGAATTATCATTACAGTACACTCATAATTTTTTGGAGTGAAGAGAATAAGGAAAAGTGTTTGGCACAATAGCAATTAACATGGCCAGGTTTCACTATATTAAAAAACTACACCATTATTTGAGAAAGAAACAATCACCCCTCTTGGAGCAGCACTACAACTGATCAATACCCAAATATGTTTTCAAACACGTTCAGGATCAGTGGTACATAGTCAATTTGGCCCAAGAACTGTAAGAACCATGCTCATGTGATGTCCCGAAACCACACTCTTGTAACTTTTCTCTTGACCTCGATTTCCAGTAAATAAACTCATCAAGTGTAACTGCTAAGGCCTAAGGGGATGGTGGTACACGATCCTCATATTCCTCGTCTTCACAAGCCTTTAGATAGTAGAGTCGCCACCTTAGATGCAGTATCTGTCAGCACATAAATAGTTATACTAGATACTCTCCCTGCTAATCTGCTAGTGTAAGGAAAGTTTTCAGCATTCATAATTGTGACAAGGAAAAAATAACATATGATAAATTTGTTTCCAGTGACATTATAATGGAGCAAGCCATGGAATGAGCAAAAGGCATGTGAAAGGTTATTGTGATAACGTTCTACTTCTGGAGAGAGATGACCTTTACATAGCTAAAAATATACTGCATACAGTTTCTATGCCAAGGTGCAGTGCACAGAAAACTTGTATCCTAAATATGGTGTGAGTGAGTGCTGGGCACTGGACCTTAGAAGAAAGGAACTAGGTGCAGGACCAGAGCCATTTTTTTCTTTTCTTTTTTTTAAAAAAAGATAACAATTTGCTCTCTAAGACATCAGAGTTTAACGAGTCAAGAGAACATCAACACCTCACATTCACACCCTGTGCAGTGAATACCTAATAAAAAATAAATTTATGAATGCCAACATGCTTAACTATACCTCTTTTACATCCCAGTTTACCATTGTGTCTGTCTTTTTATTTGTCATGGCAGTGATGGGTTTGGGGTAGTTTCTAGTTTCCTCTAAGAAGGCTATGCTTCTACTTGGTACAAAGCTTGATATAGAGATGTTGATATCTGTCCTACCCTGATCCGGTCACGCCCTCCTTGCTTTGCTATAGGGTTTGGGGGATTGGGTTGTGGCCAAATGCGTCTTGAACACATAATATTGCTATATCCAAATACATTAGGAAACGGTTAGAAACAGTTGTGCCAACTTTAACAACTATTTGCCATGTTAAAAGTGTGCATTGTAAACATAGGAAGCTGGCTGAAAAGTTAAGTCTTCGTGATAATAACTATATCAAATTAGGTTGAAAGTATTTTTAATCATAAATAAACTAAAGAACCCCTGATTCACTGTGGCCCGATTGATTAATCAAACGCAAGGTGAAGTGAAACAGCTCCCCACCATCTAAACCTCTAAAATTTGGCATAATTTCCACAAGAAAACATGTGTGTATCTTCTTTACCCGGAAAACATTTTCCTAGGGTGCAAAAGTAGACAAATAGGGATGCTTGGATTGTGACAACACACCTCCCTTTTAAGAACATCAGGTAGATCATCTGTTGAAACAAGGGTCTGAAATTCAGCTTTCAGCCTTTCATCTATGATGCCCGACCATGTGCCAGGATGCAAAGCCAGCAGCAGAACAGTTAAAACATCTGCGCTTGATGGATATTTGACGATTTCATCTCTCGTGCTTGAATTGTATGAACACCAGCTGTGATGGGACATTGGTAAAAGCATATCAACACCGGGTTCATTGCCTTCAGATACCACAAAGTCTGAGATAGCAGTCTTAGGTCCATCACCACCGTCACTCGATGCAAGGTTCCTTGAAAGCATTGCTGCTCCTTGACAGCACACAGAGGCTGCAATCCTAGTAACAGGATCTTCACTTGATGGTGAACAATTACCGCATTGGATATTAGCACATAGCAGGTCATGGACAATCATAAATAGCCTGGTACCACGTACTTGCTGTAATACATTTTCCTGCAGATGAGCGCAAGGCATGCTATGTAAGGGAGCAAAAGCTTTGATCCAGCAGCAGAAAATGAAATGGAAAAATGACCTTCACTAAAAGCCTTTCTTTCTCCTCTTTGCTTAAGCATTGCCCACCTTCCTCTTTTCTCCTAACTTCAACAACCCATTTGATAAAAGATCCAGCATTAGCTGGAAGAGAACCAATCAAATGGCACAAAAGTGTTGGAACATTGCCAAGATTCTCGGTCTTCAAAAGATTAGGTAAATCTTGGACGCAATATTTTGCCATGCTTTTCCAGCTTTCATCTCCGCAAGTCTGCATAAACTGAAAGTAATGAGCAAAACAACACTACATCAAATGCGTTCACTTACATTCAACAGATGGATCAGCGTTTTTTACCACTGTGTAAAGCGATGAAGGATCTGCACTGTGCCTTGACACAAGCATGAACCTAACAGATAATACAAATATCAATGTTTTAAAATGCAAGGTCTACAAGTGACTGGTATGATCATATGGAAGAAAACTCAATTGCACTGCAACTTTTTAAATCCATTCGGAAGAGCATGCACAACAGGTACAGAAGTGTCATTGTCTATGAGCATTACAAATACATAGTAAATTACCAGTTGTCACTGAAAAAAAAAAATGCCTGACGACGCTGACGTTCCTCCCTCCAATTACCTACCTCAAGTGCCAACAACGAATTACAACAGTTTCTGGTCAATACAAAACACAAAAACACCCACCAAGCAAACGAGGCGTTCTTATAACGTCACATCATGCTAGCGCTAAAAGGTCTGAAGGACATATGAGGATGCCCTCAAAACACCAGAAACTGATTTTTCATTCTTTTTTAATCCTATGATATTTGCTTCCACTAAATCCTGATAGTCAGTAAATCGTAGTCCAAACTTCTAATAACTAGATTTGCTTAATCCAAGTTGCAACAGATACTAGCCTAGATAACAAGACAGCAATCCCAACTGCATAAATGTCGGTTAAGGATTTGTTTTTTCTTTTGAATAAAGATCGGTTAAGGAAACGTAAATAATCAATAGCATAGCAGGCGAGTGGAAAACAGAGAAGAGAAGATACCCCCTGAGAAGTCCAGTTGATTCATCCGTGGTGTTCATAGCTTCCCAAAGAAGTGGCAGTGGAACCCAATGAGGAGGGTATTTGAAACGGGCGACGTCCAGGATGAGCACCATATCCTGTCCAGCGTGGTAGCCACCGATTGGGGAGAAATGCCCGGTTCCGGTCTGCAACAAAGGACATGGCACGCATATAGATAGATGATATATCCGGGACGAGAAACTCAAACAACTATCCAACATTTTGTGCACAAACAATCCAATTTGAATCCAAAGTATAATAGGAATAAACAATCTCACCTGTTTGAAATGCCTCCGGTTATAGGAAGCGATGAGATGGCAGTCCGTCGAGGAGGCGCAGCGGACGAGGTGGCGGCGGAGGTCATCGACGGTGACCTGGTGGGCGCGGAAAGGCTGGACCTTAGCGCCGGCGCAGTGCGCGAGGCAGGCGACCTTGCCGAAGGTGATGCCCTTGGCCTTGACCTTGTCGAGGGGCTCGCAGCAGTCAAGCATGGACTCGTCAAACCAGCGCCAGGGCCCCTTCCAGCGGCGGCCCGGGTCGATGGCGAGCGCGTTGAGGACGACGGCGAGGGAGGCGAGGCCGCAGAAGGCCGGCTCCGACTGCGTCTGGAAGCAGGAGGCGAGGCCGAAGAAGCCCTCCATGGTGCCGCCCTCCAGGGCCTCGGAGAAGAGGCGCTTGCCGTCCGGCGAGGTGAAGTCCACCGCCGGCGGCGACGGGAGCGCCCGCCGGTACAGGGACGGTGCCGCCTCCGCCATTGGCCTCCCTCCCCGCTGGCTGGCTGCTGGTTGGCGGGATCTGGATGATCGATCGCTCTGGTCTCTCCGTCGACGCTGTTCTTTCACACACGCACCACAACAGCAGCAGCGGATGCGAATTTTAAATTCGTTTTCGGAACTTTGAAAAAGAAAATTCGTATTCGGCGGCCCTACTCGCTTTTCTTCATTTCGATATCGGATTGGAAGATTCTCGAATCATTAAACGCTTTTGAAAGAATTTCCAAATAGCAGTAAATTAAACGCTTTTGAAACAGCTAGCAGCCTAGCACCACGTTTGAAGTTGAAGCCTCGGCGGCACCGGCACCGGGGACCGGGCCCCGCTCTGAGTATCCGGCAGTGCTCAGCCTCTGTTAGGAGATTTTCTCTAACAATAAAACAGCTGCAGCTAATTTATTAGCTGACCATCAACCGAACAGCGTCGAATTTGCAAACATCTTTTTCATAGGAAAATCTGATGGAGACACACCTTCGTTTCTAAATATTTGTGCGGTGTGCCCGTGTCACGTGTCCACCGCGGCTGCGGCCTGCGGAAGCGAATGAAACGGCACTAGCGGGCTACTCCGTGGACCGTGGACCGTGGACTGCGGCGGCACTTGTTGCTCTCTCCGTGGACCGTGGCGGCCCGGTTTCTTCTCCCGTGGGCCGACTCCGAGACGTGACCTTCCTAAAAAAAACTGCGGCGGCACTTGTTGCTCTCTCCGTGGACCGTGGCGGCCCGGTTTCTTCTCCCGTGGGCCGACTCCGAGACGTGACCTTCCTAAAAAAACTGCGGCGGCACTTGTTGCTCTCTCCGTGGACCGTGGTGGCCCGGTTTCTTCTCCCGTGGGCCGACTCCGAGACGTGACCTTCCTAAAAAAAATGTACACGTCACAAAGTACGTATTCTGTTGGGAATCGTTAACCAGGCGGGCTAGAGAGCTGTGTTTGCTTTCTATACGTACGTAGCGGTAAAGCAGGTGCTCCGTTCGTCCCAATATATATATATATATATATATATATATATATATATATATATATATATATATATATATATATATATATATATATGGAAATTATTTTCTACTCCTAGAGAGTAGTTACTCCCATGTTTATATCTCAAGATTTAGGGTTTGGTAAAAATGTTTATAGGGAAATGTTTATATCACAGGTGAAAGCCCAAGTTTGGTTTTGGTAATTAATGACAACAAGTTGCTAATGCCATGTGCTAAGTGTTTTGAGTTAGGCATAAGCAACACATGTGATGAAGGTGCATGTGGCAAGGAGTGGTGGCCACAAGATCATAAAGAGATGGTGCATGGACATGAAATGACGATCATGATAGAGATGCACATAAAATGATGGACATGATGATCAAATGGAACGAAGGATCTAAGAGCGCAAGGCAAAGGTATAACCACAGGGTTTTTCTTTTGCCGGTCTAAGATGAGTAGAGAAGTGATTGACCGGGCTTAGGATACATAGCCGACTATCAAGAGGGGCAATTACGGTTAGCTCAGGAATCAAGTACCACTAGATCAATATCTTAAGCATATGCATTAGGATCTAGTTGAGAGCTAACATAACGCCTTGAAAATGTTTGTGAAAATGCTAACACACATGCACATGGTGGTGTATACTTGGTGATGTTAGCACATTTGCGAAGGCGGTGGAGTTTAAGTGGTAGAGAGGGGTTTGTGTTCCTCTCTTCCTCCCGCCGAGCTTGCGAGGCGGGATTCGGCGCTTTTTGGGGAAATGAAACGCCTATTTTCTACTGCGCCGGAGTGGGAGAAGAAACGGAGGCGAACGGTGGTCACCGTGGTGACCGGACGCGGTCATGGTTTGACCGGACGCGTCCGGTCAGTTCAACGCAGCAGTCAGGCGCGCGGGTGTTAGGGTTTGCAACCGGCGCGTCCGGTCCCTCACGGAACTGGAGCGTCCGGTCAAGCACCCAGAGGGGTAGAGCGTGGCGTAGAGCCGATCGGACGCGCAGCGCGTCCGGTCACATGCGATCGGACGCGTCCGGTCGCAGTGGGAGCTCTCTGGACTCTGATCGGACGCCGGGTGCAGCGCGTCCGGTCAAACGCTGAAGCGCGTCCGGTCACGGCAACGGCTACTTCTGACGCGCACTGTTCTCGCTTGTCTTGTAGTGATCGGACACGTCCGGTCACCCTGATCGGTGCGTCCGGTCAGCACGTTTTTCATTGCGTCGTCCGGTAACGGCTAGCTGCGTACCCCTTCGCTATAAATAGAAGTTGGCCAGGGTTTGGGGCATGCTCTTGCACATTTTGAGACCTAGAGACATCCTTTGAGCTAGAAAACAACCCCTCCACTCATCTCTTTGCTTGGTTGCATATCTTGAGTGAGATTGAGTGAGATTCAAGTGCATTGCTTGAGAGTTGCATTCTAGAGGCACTTGATCTTCGAGTTGCTGCGGATTTCTTGTTACTTTTCCGTGTTTCCCGACACGGTAGACGGCTTGGAGCAGCGAAGGTGATTGAGCTCGCAATTGGAGATTGTTGGAGCCCTCGCCAAGTGTTGTAAGGGGTTCTTGATCCTTCCCCGCGGGAGTTCACAAATTGGATACTCTAATGGAGCTCGTGGCTTGGAGGATCCCCATCTTGTGTGCGGTTGTGCGGCGTCCGCTGAGGGCTCGACTCTTGATAGTCGATTAGCCCGCAAACCGACAAGTGGGTGTATCGCCACAACGGGGAGTAGCTTGCCGTGAAGCAAGTGGACCTCGGGATAAATTCTTATGTCATTCTCTCCCGAGGATTTCTCTTGTGTGATTGATTGATTGGTACTTCTCATCTTTACACGAGGGTATAATCACTCGAAGCTCTTCTCTTGCATTACTTCTTGTATCTAGCTTGTAGTTGTTGTTGTGTTTAGTGGATAGCCTTGTACTAGACTTGTGTAGGTGGCTTGCTTAGTTAGTTAGAGCTAGTGCATTTTGTTTTGCCACCTTTTATACTAACACGTGCGGTTAAGTAATTATTGTAAAAGTTTTAATTAGGCTATTCACCCCCTCTAGCCTATTTGGACCTTACAGCGGTCCTCATTATTTTCTTCATTAGGGTCAGAAAATCCTGAAACTCCCTTCACTTTTCTCATTATTTTCTTTATTAGGGCCAGAAACTCCTAAAACTCCCGTCACTCTTCTCATTATTTTCCTTATTAGGGCTAGAAACTCCTGAAACTCCCGGCGGCCCCATAATTGGCTTGAGTGGCAAAACTTTTCATGTCCTTATTAGGGCCAGAAACTCCCGATGGCCCCATAATTGGCTTGAGTGGCAAAACCTTTCATGTCCCGCACCACGTGCGTCGCGTCGACCACATCATGGCATGGTCACGCCTCTTCTCAACTTTCTCAATGTAGGCAGACACAACCGGCACATATAGGTTGAGTCAACATCCGATCAATATCCCGTATGGGACTAACAATATTGCGCATATTATTTAATATGGGCCCTAGAATTTATTTGATTTAATTAGATAATATATGGGCTAGCCCACATTAAATCTAACAGATTCACTAATCATACACTCCTAAGTATGTAGAAAATGGAACAACTTGTTAGGGGTGTATCATATATTAGGGACCCCATTAGCCATTAGTGCGTTCAGGGCCCAATTACTTAGCTAGGCTTGTGAGATAATGTTTAGGGTCAATTTATAGCCACTAGAGACTCTTTTGTAAATACAAAATCTCATTAGAGGAAATAATGAAAACCTCCTCTCTCACCTTCCCTATAAAAGGTGGAGAGGGAGACGTTGGCCCTTTGCTTATTTGTCACTCTCTCACTAATCATACTCCTAAGTCTATAACAAAATGGAAACCCATCAACATATGTTTACTCAATTTAGTACCATGCACTCCTATGTTTATACAAAATAGAGCACCCGAGCATATGTTTACTCTAGTGGACACAAGCAAATATGGTAATCCATAAGCATGTGCTCACTCTAGTGTTTACGCACTCGTAGTTTATTTCAGTTTGTACCTAAGAATCATTTGCTCTAGATGCTACGAGAGTGAGAAATTTCCTTAGTATAGTGTAACTCCAATAGAAAAGGAAAATGGTTCACCCAGCAATCAAGCTATTTTAGTTTTCTCTATTGCTTTTCTTGTTGCAAGAAAAGTTGAGCTAGCTCCATCAAATTCCTGTGCTTCTCTTGACAAAATAAAATAACACCAGAAATTGAAAATCATTATAGGAACGGAAGAATATCCTAATCCAACCGTCTAGATGCAACATTGTGCTTCTTATTCCTCTTGCTCTCAAATCCCCAGCATATATTCTTTAGGAGAAGGGTTTACTTGTCCACAGCGCCGGCGCCGAGTGGAGTCGAAGTAGGGCTACAACAACCTTGGTTCCGGTGGAGAAGCCGATAGTTGAAATGGCGATAGTTGAAATGGTAGAAGAGCCATCCGCGAGCTACCTGCTAACAGTCGGTGCCACCGACCAGATTTCTGCAAGCACCCCTCCCGGCTCCTGCTGTCGGTGCCGACGAGCCCTCGACCTCCGGCGGCAACGCATCTTTACCCTCAGACTTCGACGATGAGATGTGCTCTTGAATTGTTTCACTTCGGATGTAAGCCTGCATTGCGTGCAACGGCCACAAAGTCGACGGCGACATTCTTGGAATTCGAAATAGAAATCGGGTTCAGAGGCAGACACGTGTTCGATGATTGGTTTTATTGCCCCGGGCCCACGGGGATATGTCTCACCTCTAGCTCTAACCCTCGACCCGTTGTAACCGACATACTGGTACAACACATCTATTTTTTTATTTATATATAAATATACATCAAATTAGTACTCCTATATAGTGGAAATAAACTATATTTTTGTAAGAAAAAAGTAAATTATATTAGCTAAATATACACTTTAGTACTATTTTCGTTTAACCTCAGCACAGACATGCTACATAACTTATTAATGACTATGGAAGCCGTTAATGTGTGTTCTATGTCTTAAAACTTGCATCACGCGCTGAACATGTTGATTCAGTCCAGATTCAGTGGAATGTAGATAACTTTTGATATTCAGAAACAGTCATGTCTTATGGTAACAACATGTCTTACTGATAACAGCGATAATTCGCTTAACCCTTCTATTTGCGGAGAGTATATTGAAATTGAATTGCCGTTTGTAGAGATATCAGCATCTACATTGGTCACAACAGTTATGTTTTCAGGGCAATTTTATTTATGAATTAATCACATACAGTAATTCATAGATACAAATGATGCAATACGAGGAATCTATTCAGAGTATAGATAACATGACAAGGTTTAGCACAGAGCAAGTAAGGAGAAATGGTTTAATCATCATTCAGAAAAATAATAATAGCATCTCCTTGAGTAAGGAGGATAATAGCCTCTCTTAGAAGGAAACGACACCAGAATTGAACAATAAGATACCATCACTACACTACTACCAAAATTCTGCTCATTTGGTAGTCTAGACTCTCTGCAAACTTTTCTCTTGACATCAATTTCTTGTAAGTAAATTGACAATGTGGGCAGATTGCTACTTCAGGACTGCTGCTTAGGCGATGGCTGCTCGGCATCTTCACATCCCTCTTCTTTACAGGCCTTTAGATAATAGAGTTGCCGCCTTAGATGCAATATCTGTCAGCACATAAATAGTCAATGGTTACTCTACCTGCTACAACACAAGCTCCAGGCTTTCACATCAGAATGAAATGAAAACACATGACACCTAAATTATTTCTGTCCAGCGAGACAAGACAATAAGCCTACAGAATGATGGATAAGGCATAAGAGATGTAGAAAGATTATTTTACAAAAATAACACTTCAGTGTGGAGGGAGATAGTGCTTCTAAAGGTTTTCGATGTGAATACAACTCATATGGGATTAGTATCATATAGAATTGTGTTTCAAGTGTAATATGGTGTTAAGAGAATGTCGAGCTTTAGAAGAAACATACTATATCTATATGTATCACAATTCAACTAGCTACAGAGTTTCAACATCACAAATCTGCCAAACTTCTGCAGGGCGCACCTAAAAATAACTTCATGAATAAAAGCATGCTTGATTGTTATCTTTCTATGTTACAGTTTACCTTTGTGTCTATGTTATTTTGTTTGATGGAAGCGATTGGTTTGGGATTAGCTTTCATAACTAAAAGCATATGTATCCACTTGGCACAAAACTTGGTAGAGATTTAGATCTTGCTCCATACCAACAGGGGCTCTCTCCCAATGCAGCAATTATCTGCCTTACACCTAAAAATTGTAAACTAAAACCTGCTCCCATCTCCCAAAGCACCATTGACTAATCAATCCCAACCGTCCACCCTCCTGACCCCACCCCTACGGATAGGGTGGATGAGGGTGAATCAAAAACAGCCCTGCCCCATCTATAGACCTCTAAAGCTCGACATGACTTCCACAAGAGAAAATAGCTGTGCACCATATTTTCAGGAAAATACTATGCGAGGGAGAAAAGGTAGACAAATAGGCATGCTTTGATTTCAACAACAGACCTCTCGTTTCAGATCATCAGGTAGACTGTCTGTTGAAGTAAGAGTCTGAAATTCAGCTTTCAGCTTCTCATCTTTGATGCCCAACCACGTGTTGGGATGTAAAGCCAGCAGAAGAACAGTTAGAACATCCACACTTGATGGATATTTGATGACATTGTTCTTCAAGTTTGAATTGCATGAACTGGCACCAGGTGAAGACATTGGTAAAAGCATATCAACACCTTGTTCACTGCCTTCAGTTACCACGGAGCCTGAGATAACAGTCTTAAGCCCATCACCGTTCGCTTGTACACATTTCAAACATGTTTCTTTGCAGCAGAAGGCATCTCTTGGCACAAGGTTTCCTGATAGCATTGCAGCTCCCTGACAGCACACAACGGCTGCAATCCTAGTAAGGGAATCTTCTTCGCTCGGCGATGAGCAATTACAACATGGTTTATTAGCATACTGCTGATCATGGACTATGGCAAATAGCCTGGTATCACGAACTTGCTGTAGTACATTTTCCTGCAAGTGAACACAAGGTGTGTAACAGTGTAAGTGTGTTATATAAGGAGGAAAAGCCTAACCCAGCATCCGAAAATGAAACAGAAATCAGGAAATGTCACCTTCAAGAAAAGTCTTTCTTTCTCCTCTTTGCTTAAGCTTGGTGCACCCTCCTCTTTTCTCCTAACTTCTACAACCCATTTGATCAAAGATTCAGCATCAGCTGGAAGAGACTCAATTAAACGGGACAAAAGCGCTGGAACATTGTCTAGATTTTCTGCCTTCAAAAGATTTGGTAAATCTTCAACACAATACTTTGCCATGCTTTTCCAGTTTTCATTTCTGCAACTCTGGAGAAATGAAATTGCTGAGCAAAGAAAGCTACATCAAATGCCTCATTTATGCTTAATTGACCGAGCATTGGTATTTACCACTGTGTACAATGATGAAGGAGCTGCAGTCTGTCTTGATATAAGCATGAACCTATCAAACATGAGGATGCCAACATCTTAAAATGGCATGATTAAAAGTCAAGACAGACTACTGACCAATTTGATCAAACTGAAATTTTCTTAATGTATCAAGCCGAAACATCACTTTCTGAATGCATAGGGAAGTGCATATAAACGATATGGCGTTAAGGTATACTGTATGTATTATGGACAACACAGTTTCTATACTTGCTTTACAAAGGTACAGTTATCTTAATGTTGGCTTGACCCAAGAGAAAATGATCAAGAGTGAGTGAGAGGAAGATAGGCAAGAGTAGACACCCTCTGAGAAGTCCAGTTGAGTCATCAGTTGTATTCATGGCTTCCCAAAGAAGTTGCAATGGAACCCAATGTGGAGGATATTTGAAACGGGCGACATCCAAGATGAGTGCCATGTCCTGTCCGGCATGGTAGCCACCGATTGGGGAGAAATGCCCAGTTCCAGTCTGTGTCATCGCAAAAGGCGTGCATCAGTCTACACAGAAACAGTAGTTATCAAGTTATGCGCAATGGAGGATGACGAACTCATCAATCCAATCTAACCAAATGGGTACATGAAGATAGTAGTTATATGCAATGGAGGATGACGAACTAACCAATCCAATCTAACCGAATGCGTACATGAAGATTAATTGGTGGTAGTACTGTAGTGCAAGTGATCAGAAGAGCGTGACTAGGGGAATTCGCCAGGGGAATGTGATACTTAGGGGGGCCGTAACCTGTTTGAAAGCCTTCCTGTGGTAGGAAGCAATAAGATGGCAGTCCTGGGAGGAAACGCATCGGATGAGATGCCGCCGTAGGTCGTGGATGGTGACCCGGTTGGCGCGGAAGGATTGGACGTCGGCACCGGAGCAGTGCGCGAGGCAGGCGACCTTGCCGAAGGTGATGCCCTCGGCCTTGACCTTATCGAGGGGCTCGCAGCAGTCAAGCATAGACTCGTCGAACCAGCGCCAGGGCCCCTTCCAGCGGCGGCCCGGGTCGATGGAGAGCGCGTTGAGGACGACGGCGAGGGAGGCAAGGCCGCAGAAGGCCGGCTCCGACTGCGTCTGGAAGACGGAGACCAGGGGGAAGAAGCCCTCCATGGTGCCCGCCGCCAGGGCCTCCGCGAAGAGGCGCTTGCCCTCCGGCGAAGCGAAGTCCACCGCCGGCGGCGACGGGAGGACCCGCCTGTACAGCGACGCCACGGCCGCCGCCATCCTGGTCCCCTGGACTGCTCGCTGCGCTGGTGGCTTTCGCGGTGCTGATCTGATTCCTCCGCGTGAACACAGCGGCGATCAAGCCAGCCAAGGCGCCTCCTTCTCTCTGCGATGGTCTCTCACTTTCCTTTCGAATCTCTGCAGACGACGACGGCCACGATGAACGCAGCCCAAAGTCCACTATTGCTGAGCCCGGAGTCAAACAATGCTGAACCACCCCTTAAACAATACTTTATTCTTAAAAAAAACGCTGCTGAACTGTGACAGATAAATAGATAATCCATTTGTTTTGAATTTTTTTTAAAAAAAAAGTTTACATGATTTTTTTCAAAACTTAAACGAAAATTTATAATTCTCTATTACTATTGACCATGATCTTGGAATGGATCTGAATTTTGACAGCATTGAATCAGTCAAAAAAAATTTACCACTTCTCCTATATTTTAGATCCCTGATTTTTATTGTTGTGTAACAACATGTAATTTTATCGTTGTTTGGATATAAAAATAATAATAAATTGTTTCCTGTAAGTTTTTTTTTAATTGTACTAACTGGTGGTACAAGATTGTTGCCTGAAAATTCAGAATATAGCAACTCCCTTTGTTTACACCCATGGATGCTCAGAAACTGAAGGCTTTGCACACTGACGATAAGTGAGTGGCAACTGGAAACGCCAGCTAATTTTTTTTGTTTTATTTCTATACAGCCACACGAGTTTGGAATTACAGGTATTTATACAAGTCACTGTATTTCCCCTCCTTGGTAAAGATCAGCATGTACATGAGTTACATCGATCACATTTTTCACAACATTTCTCTGCATCAACCATGACCACTTACGGTCAGTAGAAATGTTGATAGCATCAACAGCAGGAGCCTCCTATACAAATGTGATCTTGTTAGAGAGGAGCGTTGGAACATGTTGGTACAGTATCAGTATATACAGCGTTCTCCACTAAGTTGACTTCACCGACAGCAACTCCAGCTCCGCCCACCAGAGCGGCGACAGCCGCGGCGCTGCTGCCTCCGGCGAGATGCCGAGAGGTGGTTGCAGTTTTCCCACGACGTCTCTCATCGATGGCCGCCGCGTCGGGTCGGCGTCGATGCAGTCTTGGATCACCTCGCAGACGGCCTCCAGCTCGTTATCCTTGTGCTCCTTCAGCGACGCGTCCACCAGCTTGTTGTAGTTCTTGTCTGTCAGATACTCAGAAGCCTGTGGTGACGAGAAAGAACTTTAGAAGTGCAACCCTGCATAATTTGAAGAGCTGAGATCGGAAAATTCATACCCAGCTGCATATGGGTTTATGATCATCTGGATCAGGAACCCTCCCGGATATGATCTCGATCATAAGCGCACCCAAGCAGTAGACGTTGCTTGGGAGATCCGGAGGAGCTTCAGAACGGCTGCTGCCGTCCTCCTTTCCAGCCTTTGCTTTGGCAGCAAGTTCGTTCCATACACCAACATCTGCAATCTGCACCAACAGAACACATTACACTATATTAGCTCAAGAAATTAACCTGTGGATGCCACAAGTTAATTGAGCAAAATATCCGTGCCAGTTCCTTCACTGGAATTTATATTTGTTACTGAAAGTAGCATAGCTAGCTGAAGCTTGTACCTTGGCAGCATAATCATCTGAAATGAAGGTTGTGTCAGACCGCACATCGTGTATCGCGACAGGTGGACTGAGCTCATGGTGCATGTATTGAAGGCAGTATGCGATGCCCATGATGACTCTCATCCTCGCAGCCCAGTCCAGATGCTCAAATTCTTTGACTGCAAAAAAAAAACCAGTGCATTCAAGTTGCAGGGAACACATATGCGTATGAATTAGGAGGTTATGCGCAAGTAAAATCACTTACCGTGAAGATGCTGTGAGAGACTGCCATGTGGAGCAAACTCAAACACCATCATTCTTGTGAAAGGCTCATTTTCTAGGCAATAGCCAAGGAGATTGATAAAGTTCTTGTGGTTGACCCTTGACAGTGTATCTATCTACATGGAGGGGAGGATTATCGACGAAGAATTAGTACTGAAAGATCTTCTATTCTCAGGTAGTTTGTGTAGAGAACAAGATGTGTCTAGTCATAAACCTTTTTCTTGAAGCATGTTTCCGCACTCCTGGACCAGTCTTTGCTCGATGATATGACAGTGGAGACAACACCAATCTCAACTCCGCTTGATAATATGCCCTTGAATACAGTACAGGTAGGAAAAGTATTGATGATGTTGCTAAAATCCTCACAAGCAGCTTCAAGCTCAAGTCTGTTCAGTTTTTGGGCACCTGAATACGAGAAACAGAAATGCATTGAAGCACCTGGATGCTCAGACGTAATTATGAGTGGTAAGGAACTATGGATATAAAAGTATAACTGGAAGCACAAATAGAACTCCTGAACTGGCCATATCTTAACCCACCAAGAAAACCTGGGAGTCCAACGACGGAACGACCAAAGCCTCACAAAAGATGCACGGGCTAGTGATCTTTGTATAATTGCCAATGCAGAATGTCACTCTTCTTAAACTTTGCATGCATTCCATTCCCAAGTGTAAAATTAAACAGAACAATAACAATGTTTTACCTGTTACGAGGGCCTTCTGAATAGGGCCACTTAGCCCTGTTTTCCAAGGGGCTACTGATGCACGCCCTCGCTTCCGCAAAACCAAAATGATCAAAACTATCAGACCAATGAGCAATATTACAGCTGGAATTGTGATAATATATGCCCACTTGCTATACTTTGTACCAGACGTGTCTACATCAGTGGACTGGGCCACTTCTGTAGACAGCTGCTGAACTGCAGTAGCATCAATATCTTCAGGAAGCAAAGGTGTCAGAGCGTTGCCATATATGCCCGGAAATGCAGGGAATGAGCCACTTCCTAGAGGAATCACATCAACAGGTCTCTGAATTTCTTTTGGATTTTCTGGATCAGAAGATTTAGCATCATTTCCCAAAAGAGCAGGCAGGTTGTCAGTTTCACTAAGAAGCCTGCGGCGCATGGCACTTGCAAATGACTGCAAATTCTTCATGACGTGTGCCTCACTGAAATCTGAAAGATGTACAAGGATACAAATGTTAAATGCAGTGTGTATAACATAAAAGCACAAGGGCTGATTTTGCATCATGAAAAATGCAAAATTACTTGGTACATTGGTGTTATATTTCTCTCGGAGACCACTGAGAGATATCCAATCCTTAAAATCCGACTTGTACAGCAAAGACCTTTAAAGAGGTGAAATATTTAGAAACAAAGACTAGAAATGTTCGAAGCTAATATGGAGCACAGACAGAAGTAGCACCAAGTATATTCCCTTACCAGCATCCTAGTTTTCTGCTCAAGCATCCTGCCTGATCATCAGCTATCGCTTGGACGCCTTCTTGGAACTGATTATCATGAAGGGATCTGAAACATAAGAGTCCTTCATTATACCAAGGAATGAAGAGAACGGAGAACAGAGGACAGAAGAAGCCTTACAGTTGTTTGAGCAGTGGCATAGCCCCTAGTTCTTCTGGAATTGTTCCATCCAACTTGTTGCTGCTCAAATCTAGCACTTCTAGAGCAGACAGCCCTCCAAATTCTCTGGGGATTCTCCCGCGGAAGTTGTTCTTTGGAAGTAAACTAGACAAAATAAGGAGTAACAAAATATCATCCCACACAAGGATTTGCGGTACATAATACATTGCACTAGAGCTAAGAAGTGACTTGACTGTGGAGATGAGAGTAGAAACCAACTCACAGAAATTTCAGACCTTGAAGGCTCCCGATCTCAGGTGCGAGAGTTCCAGCCAATTCTCGGCCTGTTAAGTTCCTGTATGACAAAGAAAATAAGAATCCAATGTACATGATTTTTGTGTAAAAAGTCAAGACACAAATAAAACAATAGCAGCAAATCAAATAGACACAGCAGCTTTGTGGAAAAATCAGGCTAATTACAAGAAAGAAACAATATAAATTAGTTCTTTCCTAAATCTGATGTCCTCTTAATGGACAGTTGTAGCAAACTATTAAAAATGGAACTTCAAAAATCATCAATAGGTTGTAGCAAACTCTTAAAATAGAACTTCACGAAACATCAAGAGGTTGTTCATGGCATCAATTTGTATGGAAATAAACGAAAACCACACTTATTTTTTTGAATGCAATGGCAGGAGCTCTGCCTTTGGAAAACCACACTTACAGAATCTCTACTTTACCGTCAAAGCATCGCACGCCGGACCAGCTGCATGGACTGCTGTCCATGGGATCCCAATCCTGGAAGACACCATGGGGATCAGCCTCCACCCTCACCTTCAGTTCCAGCAACGCCAGTCCTAACGCACAAACAGGACTCAACAGTCACAAATCACCAAACCGAATTCACCGAACACGATCGCCACCAATGTCATGTCCCAGAACAAAACTGCCCTCTGCAAAATAAGTAATTGATACCTTCACCGTTGATCGAAGCCACGCCACGGCTGGCCTGTGCCTGGAGCAGCACCACGAGGAAGAAAAACAGTAGCTGGAGCCCAGAGCCGTGGGGAAGCCACCGCCGTGCATCCATGGCAACGGGAGCGCCTCCTCCCGGAGATTAGCAACTCGGGAACCAGGCGCCAGTTCGCTACCCACCGTCGCTGGCCAAGCCTCTGCCTCTCAGGTTCCCAGTATTCTGGAGAACGAACGAACAAGACGGGACCACCGCAGCGTTCAACAGCCGGGCACGGAAATGTTGGCTCAGTTTGGGGGTCGATTATCTATCCCCTGCATCGCCATCACGCCGGGGAGAACAGACGCTGTGCCGCCTCGGTTGTTCCGGCGAGCTCGAGGTGCTCGAGCTATTCGCCGGAGCCCATTGGTCCCGCCGCACCGGAATGGGGTCCTGGCCTTTTCCCCCCGGCGTTTCTCGCGCCGAGAAAATTGGGTTCCTGGCGGAGCAGCCGGATAGAGCCCTTGTCGCCGGGATGGGGGGTGGTCGGCGGCGGCGGCGCGAAGGGGAGGGGGAGTTTTCGCGCGCGAAGGTGGCGGGCGGCGGTTAGATTCGGTTCAGAGGTGGCCAGGGACAGGGAAGCGAGGGAGCGTTCCCGTCGCCGCCGCGCGCGCCAAGCCACTGCCTCGTTGGGGCCCCTCGTGGGGAAAGGCATGACCACCCCCATCATCTATATGCTCGCACGAGGGCAAAATTGTAGCACACCATCTCAGACAATACCAGGTTTACCTCTTGTAATCTCTTTGCCATGTCGAGGTCCCAAACTTTACTCATGGCGTGATGTCGTTATTTGCTACACTTATTGGAGGGATATCAGTGATTTCCCAGTGCCAAAAAGATCACAGTTGGCGAAACATGGCAATCTAAGGTCCAAGTATGTCTTGACTTCAAAATTAAGTACCAGCATACATGTTATAAAAAAACAGCATAAGTCTGCAAAGAGCTTTTCGAAAGACAAAAAAAAAGGCTTTTCAGAAAATACATACTCCTATCTGCAAAGAGGACAGACAAGAGCAGCTCTGCTGATGCCTTGATTAAGATCGGAAATTCGGAACCAATCCAGTTAATGTGGAGTAAGCAATGCTGGCATAAATTAATAGTGTGATTGTGTCAGAATCTTGATTAGTACTAGTGCTAGTATTGACTGCCAGTATAATGGTTTAAATCATCCTTCGTCCTGTCATGCCAGCTAAATGGTAGACATGATGATGCAATTGATAGTTACTGATGACAATAGCATGCCACTGGATCTGAATTGGCGTGTTTATAAAGGCACATCCAAGTTTCTTACCTACTTTCTGAAGCATGAGCTACCAAAGCAATCTTTATTGAAGAAGCAAAGTAAAAAAACTGAAACGTGGACGAATTTAGATCTTTTCCGTGCTTTACAATTTGTTCGCCAGCAACTTTCTTCTTGCTGGCTGATCATTCAACTTCGCGCTGGCACCTCTATATGCTCCTTTTGAACAAGAATCATCAGAGCGGTCAAAAAGTACAGTGTAGTTCTTGCTGCTCACATCCCTGAAGTAGCATCCATCAGTTCCCACATACTTATACACCTGATGGGTCTTCCCCAATCCACTGACCACCAAATTCTTCTTCACCCTCATAGTGCCTTGCGCTGATTGTGCATTCCGCAGGGAGCTGTACAAGAAGCCCAATTTCCCACCAGAGGTCTTCTTCTCATTGATACCAAATTTGACAAGTGAATCCAATGAGTACTCATCGCCTACTTGATCTGAGGTTCCAGTATAAAGATACAGAGGGAAAACCTCATGGAATTCCTCGGAGAGCAGCACGGCAGAAGCATCCTTGGCAAAAATGCCAGACTTTGCATCGATTGTTTGGTTCACGATTTGCACAGTGCCATTCTTTCTAAACACATTGCTGTTTTCACAGCTGAATCTCTGGTAGAAGGTTGTGGTGACCTCCCCGAACGACGATTTCACCCATCCAGTGGCAGAGACATGCCGACTTGCACTTGTCACAAACTGCCCATCTAACCCAGTGAATTCTGAGTTCACATTAAAGTCCAATCCAGATGCATCATAGCTCAGCAAGCTCCCAGTGGTCTTCTCACTCTTGTGATCCAACCACACATGCAAATTGGCATCAATGTACCACACATCAAGAGCGTTTGTCACACCAAACCCAAAATCATGGTCCTTGCCATCCAGGAGCTTGCCCAAGAATGGCGTGATGTCAATGTCATATGTCGGGAGATTGAATGAGCCGATTCCAGTGATTGGCCGCCATAGAAGCGGGTTGACACCACCGGTATAAATCACAGTGAATGGCCAAACAGCGCCGACAACTTCACCATCCACCCTAACTACGACTTCCCTGAATGCACCATTGCCGGGGACATTGGACAAGTTGTTCGCCTGAATGTAATCGTTGGGTGGATTGGTATACCAGAACTCGTCGTCGGAATGGAAGGAAACGAAGACCTCAAGGACCGCCCTGTAGGTGTTCGACGGAATGGCGAGCTTCTTTGACTGCACATCGGTAGCGTTCTGGATGGCGAACCACTGCCCGTCGTTCAAGGGTAAGCTCCTTGAGATGGGCACAATCAGATCGGCCTGCTGCTGCTGCTGCGGCTCGGTGTGGAAGTAGAGGTGGAGCGTGAGGTTGGCGTGGTAGACGCCGGTGTATGTTTTGTCGATGAGGTTGCCGAGGTACACCGCGACCTCACCGGGCTCCGCGAGGAGGGCGGCGTACCTGGTGACGTCGCGGGACACGGACCAGAGGATGCCGTTGGGGCGCGGCTCGGCGGTGCAGCTGCGGAGGAGCTCGGCGCCGGAGAGCCAGACGCCGAAGATGCGGTCGAACTGGCGGCCGCGGCAGTCGGCGGCCCACTCGAGCACGGCGAACGCGAGGGTGCCGCCGGCGCCGAGGCAAGCCGGCGGCGCGTAGGCGGCGGTGACGGGTGGCCGGCCGTAGGTGGCGCCGAAGGTGGCCGAGAGGAGCAGCGTGGAGCAGGGCCCCGCGCTGCCGCGCGGCGGGCGGATCGGGCGGTCCACCTCGAAGAAGGTGGTCGGCGGCTCCGACGCGTTGAGGGAGGCGACCTGCAAGGACGCGCCGAGGCGGTGCCTGCTCTGCGGCGCCGCGGCCGCCGCCACGGCGGGGGAGAGGAGGAGGGCGAGGAGCACGAGGAGGGCGCTCGAGGCGGCGGCGGATGGCGCCATGGTCGGAGCGGTGGGCACGAGGGGAGGGTGGACTGGGCGGAAGCGGAAGTGGACAAGTGAACTACCCGGGTGGTTTAAACGAGGTGATCTGTTTGTTGGTGGGCAAGGTTTCTCTGACAAGTGGGCCTAGCTATAGGTTTGGTGGTGATTTTTAGTGTATAGTATATTCTAGCGTAGTGATGAGTCACAAGATTCCATGCGTTTTTGGACTCTTTCTTTTAAAGGGCAGACTATGTGCTTTGGTGTCAACGGAATAGTATGGCGTGATTATCTGGTTTTTTCGGTATCCATAACAAAAATCCACCTATGAGAATTTGTGCGATAAAGCTATTGTATACAAAATTAGAGATAATATAATGTAATGTTGTATGAGTTGTAACTATACATCCCTTTATACATACGATGACACGATTTGTGTTTAATGGACAAGATCTGTTTGACGATGGGAGTAGTCCATTAATACAAATCATGTCATCATTTTATAAATTGCAGTTACAACTCATAGGACATTGCATTATACAATAGCTTTGTTCACACAAAATTTCATAAATGGTTTTTGTGTTATTGGTACCAAAAAACCCAGATAATCAACCCAACTATTCCGCTGACACCTAAGTACAGTACGCAATTGTCTTCCATTTAAAGAACATGGATAGTCCCATGTGACATTCTCACGTAATCTTGAAATATGTACATAAGCCTAGTTCTTGATCAAAAGATAATTTTTTCTCTATCTTCTATTAAAATATGAAATAGTATGGTTAGAACTAGCTCATAAGTCACCATTGAAGCTGCCCTTAGAGATGTACCGGGTCATTTTATGAATCTTGATTTCAGCAAGGACTAATCCTAAAGCAGAATGGGTCAATGAAAGAAAAATACCAAGACACCGAACGTCAAGCTGATCTTGATACTAATGAGAAATGAATCATTCAGAAAAAAAAAACATATTTTTTCTTCAAGTAGAGAATAAAGCACATTTGATTTGAGGAACGAGATAACGATGGACCTTTCGATTATACTCCAAACCTAATTTTGTAGCGGTTTTAAAACATAGAGTCACTCAATACATCATTATTCGAATCTTTAACACACACTAGGCATGTGTCTGGAACGTGGGGATACAAAACACAGGAATATAAAAACCCATAGAAAAGAAATAGAAGCGATGTGTCAAAATAGAGGATTGAAAAAACTTAGAAAAAGGACATAAAGAGGTGTTCCGGACGCAGGAATTTATACCATAGGACATAGGAATTGAGAAAATAAAGGTAAATAGAACATTAATACGTAGTGACAGATTAACGGAGATTTTTACTCCACCTCTAAATCGAGTAACACTTACATGTGGGACCAATGGTCCATGGTACATGTGTGACGAGGCGAGACAGGTCATTTATGAATCTATCTATCTGTAACTAACTTCAGCAATGGCTATCTTGGGGGTATTTAGTTTCCGGGTGAAAAATGTTAGGGTGTCACATCGGATGTTTCATAGAATGTTGGAAGGGATGTTCGGATATTAATAAAAAAAACTAATTACATAACTCGCCTGGAAACCGCGAGACGAATTTATTAAGCCTAATTAATCCATCATCAGTATATGTTTACTGTAGCACAACATTGTCAAAACATGGATTAATTAGGCTTAAAAAATTCGTCTCGCAAATTTATCGCAATCTGTGTAATTAGTTTTTTTCATCTACATTTAATACTCCATACATGTGTCAAACATATGTGACGGGGTGAAATTTTTTTTGGAGGAACTAAACACCCCCTTAATGTGAGCTCATGATTGTTTACAGTGGCTCCACACTCATGATTCACAACAATAACTCTGGTCTCCGTGTTCAGAAAATCGGTGGTCCGCGTTTCAAAATGAAGCAGAACAGAACAGCGGAACAGGGCACTACGGCCCTACAGACAGGAATAAAGGACCAGAGGAGACGAAAGCCGCAGATGAGCCAGACAAATGGGCCTCAACAGGCCAATTCAACTGGATCGTCAAACGGAAGCGCGAAGCCACCTGTGCTGTGTTCCGTCCGGTGACAGGCTCATTTAGGCCCATCTCGAGGGGAGCTACACTGACCTCAAGCAGCGATTTTGAGCCGTCTACCGCCTTGGCGCCTTGTGAGTTGTGAAGCAAATGCTACTCGAATAAACCGCTTCCATATGACAATTCTTCGTCAAAAACATATTCACGTCTTTATCTTTATTGCACCTAAAAAATCCCTACAGCTATTGTCTGCGCCTTCGCCTCCGCTCCGCCCCACGGCAAAAAAAAAGAGTAAAAAAAACCAACGTCCATGTTTCTGGAAAAATCAAATACGGCAAAAAGACCTTTCTCAAAAAAACATATACGGCAAAAAAAACCGTTTCAGAAACAGACTCTTCCCCATCCTATTTCCGAAAAAAACAAATATGACAAAAAAATGTTTTCAAAAAAAATATATACGACAAAAAAAACATCAATCAAATCTACCCCTGCGTGCCCTAGCTCTAGCCTGCGCCGGCGGCGGCGGGCAACTGCGACCTACTGCCGTGCATAGTCCCAGCATATGCGGGAGCGCGCGTCTCACCATGGACGCGAGCAATGCGATGCCAGTATGTGCTGGCGGCGGCTGTGGTGCTCGCCACGCTCTGCGACGTGCTGGCCATGTGCTCCGCTTCGCCCGCCCGCGCGCGCCCTAGCTCCAGCATGTGCCGGCAACGGCGGGCACCTACAAACGCTCGCACATCATCACATGCCCCATGCGCGTGTGCCCGCGCGTCTGTGCCCCGCTCGCCTCGTGCGCGTGTGGCCGCCGTCTGCACCTCGCTCGCTCTCCTGCGAGAGCCGGAACGAAGGAACGACGTGTCGTGGGACGAACGGATAGACCTCCTGGCTGCAAGTCTCTTGCGTGGCAAAAAAAAAACCGTTTCAAAAACAAACTCTTCCACATCCCCGTTTCCGAAAAAAAATACGGCGAGAGCAGGAACAAGGAACGACGTGTTGTGGGATAACGGATGGACCTCCTGGCCGCACGTAACAGACGAGTCTCTTGCGTGGTGATTTGCTTCATGCCCACACGTAACAATGTGGCTCATTATTCTAACAGGTCCATATAGAAGAAGGAAAACCTGGAGAATTTAAAAATAGTTTAGGGTTCCAAATACAAAAGTATTTATTAGTTTTTTATTAATTTTTGAAAATATAAAATAATAAAACACAAGAATAATAATTAAGAAATGAAACCAACTGTATTAGGTTTCTAAAAACCAAATCCACACAATATAGATCATAAAATATTCTTTATGTAATCAAATTTGTATATTTCTTAATATGTTCGTCTAAATCGCAACTCATGTGCGTCATAGACATGATAAAAATTTGTTAATATGTTCGTCTAAACCATAAGACACGTATATCGATGTACACATGGATACAAATTCATTACCCCGTGCAACGCACGAGCATATATCTAGTAAACTAAAGTAAGTATTACCGGAGACATAAACCGTATGTCTGAAGATTCCAACTCACGCGTGTGAGAAATAAGGGTCTGTTTGGCACAGCTCACAACAACTTTATGAGCTGTTGTGAGCTGTCTTTTTTTTGTCAAACACTTATTTTCAAAACATTTTTATGGTTGAAGCTGTTTTTTTCTCCTCTTACGAAGGCATGAGTTGGGATAAAGCTGAAAATAGTAGCTTATTTCAACTTCATCTTTCATATGTGGACCCCACTCTGCACAGAAGACAACTTTTGCCCACGAGAGAGAGCACGCTCGCACGGGAAGGAGGCGATGGGACGTAGCGGGCCGGGGCGCGGCCGTCGGAGCGCGGTTCGCCGGAGACGCAGATTCAGTAACTTTCCTCTGGAAAGTCACGAGGTAATGTTCGCACCTCCATCCACCGTTTAACACGGATCCGACGGCTCACATCCAATCAAACCTAAAGTATCAATATTTTACTTAGGCAAGCACGCAGATAAGTCTTCCTCAGCTGCTCCGTGTTGGCTTCGCGCGCCGCCGCGCCGCGCTCCCGTGGGACCTGCCCGCGCTGGCCTCGAACGTCGCCGTGCCACGCGCAGCTGCGCCGCCCTAGGAGAGGAAAGCCCACGCCAAGCTTGGCTCGGCAGCATCGCGGCAAGACACGAAAGCAGGCAGGGCGCCAACCGCGAGCGGGCACGGCATGCGGCCGGCGGGGGCACAGCACGGCGAGCGGGCGGCCATCATGGGCACAGCATGCGGCGAGCGCGTGAGGCCATCGCGGACATGGGATGTGGTGAGAGTGCGCCGCCATCGCGAAGGGCAGCGCGGTGAACGTGCGCGGCCGGCGTGGCGAGCTCGTGGCCAGCACTGTGTGCGTGCACGGCCAGCGCGGAGGGCGGCGTGGCGAGCGGCCTGCCGGCGTGGGCACAGCGCGGCGAGCGCGTGAGGCCGTCGCGGAGGGCTGCACGGCGAGCGGCTACCGTCGTGGACACGGCGAGCGGCGGCCGTCGCGGACATGGGATGCGGCGAGCGCGCGCTGCCATCCCGGAGGGCGGTGCGGCGAACGTGCGTGGCCGGCGTGGCGAGCTCGTGGCCAGCGCTGTGTGCGTTCACGGCCAGCGTGGAGGGCAGCGAACGTGCGCGGCCGGCCGGCGAGGGCATAGGGTGCGGCGACCGGCGGCCATCGCGGGCACGGGATGCGGCGAGCGTTCGCGGCTGGTGCGAGGTCGGCACGGCGAGTGGAGCTGCCAGCGCGGCGACGGTGGGTCTCCTTGTTGCAGGGTGCGTCGCCGTCGGGGACTTGGACGCCGCGTGGGAGACAGTCAAACTGAGCCTGCGCTAGTACGTGCCCGCGCGGCGGCGAGGAGCACGCGGAGCCGCAGAGGTCGGAGCAAGTCTTCAATCTAGTTGTGCGGAGAAGCAACAAGTCACAGGCCTAGAATCGATCTCCCTCGTTGGATCTTGATTGGACGATGGATAGCACAGGGAAAGTCACAACGTGACTTTACGGAGGAAAGTCACTGAATCTGCGTCCGTTCGCCGGGGCATGGCTACCGGGGCTCCGCCTGCCAGACGCGTGGCCGCCGGTGTCGGGAGCGTGGCCAGCCGGAGCGCGGCCCGTTGGGGTGCCGGCTGCCGAAGCGCCGTCGCCAAAGCGCCGCTCGCCGGGGGCGTGGCTGCCAAGAGCTTCGCGCGGAGGAGCATAGGAAGGAGACGAGGCATGCCACAGCGGGAAGAAGACGAGCAGAGGAAAGAAGAAGACACCGGGGAGAGCATGCGCAGAGGCTCACGTCGCTGCTGGGATGGGCAGGCGCAGTTGCCGGAGCCACGCGCAACCGCCGGGATGCGCGGACTCGGCCGGCACGCCGGGGACTCCGGACTGGGGCGTCGGGATGCGTGGGGCTGGGGGTCGTGGCCGTCGGACTGGGGTGCGGTCTTCTGGGGGCGCAGCCGCCGGGATGGGGACGCGGCCGCCCGGGGCTCGGGCATCGGCCATTTGAGATCGGGCTTGGGCATCGGCCATCCGAGATCGGGTTCTGGCATTGGGCATCCGCCGTTGGTAGAAGATGGCAATAAGGGGCAGAAAAGGAAAAGACTAAGGGTATTTTGGTATTCTATTCTTTTCTTTCCTGTTGAGAAGCTGACGGCGTGAAGAAAATAGCCCAGCTTCACCAGTAAAGCTACTCATCAAGCTAAAAAAACCTTCGCTAACGAAGCTGAGCCGCTAAACAGTGATGGCAAACTCAACTTGCAGCACTTTATTATTGAGACTTCCTTCCGCAGTGCTATCACCATCTATATCCAACTCAACGAAAGAAGGCAAATCCGGTGAAGTGCTAGCTCGCACGATATTTGTCAGAGACAGAACTGTACCCGTTTGGATGCGAACAAAGAGACACGCCGATGTCGCCTCCAGCTGGCAACCATTTGGACACCAGTGGGGGCCAGCTTTGTCCGGGGACCAAGACCAATCATCAGTTGAAGCATTTCGGCCCCGGTTTCGCTGTGGCTGCGTTTAGATGGAATTTTTTTTTTTGCAAAACGGTACCATAACTTTTTTCGTTGTTATTTAACAAATATTATCCAATCATTATCTAATTAGACTTAAAAGATTCGTCTCATCCATTTCGTCTAAACTATGTAATTAATTTTATTTTTTATCTATATTTAATGTTTCATGCATGTGTCAAAGATTTGATGTGACGGAAAATCTGAAAAATTTTGTAAAATTTTATGAGAACTAAACAGGACCTGTGTCCGACTGTCGGGCATCGCCGCACCGGCAGCAGCATCGGTGCGGTGATCGCCTTCTGTAGTGTTTAGTTGGTGTAAAAGTTGGTGTAAAGTTCTTGTAACACTTTTCGTTGTTATTTGGTAAAATTTATCCAATCATAGACTAATTAGGCTTAAAAGATTCGTCTCGATATTTACAGACAAACTGTACAATTAGTTATTTTTTTATCTACATTTAATACTCCATACATACGTCTAAAGATTTGATGTGACGAGGAATCTTGTAAAATTTTTGGAATTTTGAAGGAAGTAAACACTGCCTTCCTCGGTTGTTCTTTCCTCCTCTGCCTGTGTACACGACTACACGTCCGTGTCCGGTCCTACGCGGCTACGCTACGCATGACGCATCGCTCCTGTGCGGCTGTGTCGGTGCGTCCTGGCCACCGATACACAGTTGAAATCGTGAGCCTACGGGTACCGTACGAGTATGACGTGCAGGTTTCTTTTTGCTTAGCGTGTCTTATACAGGCCGTGTTTAGATCGTTAATTCGGGCGGCCAAATCGGTACTGTGTGCATTAAATGCACATCGTAGCAATTCGTTTGTATTCGGTAAAAATTATCCAAACTTTGACTAATTAGGGTTAAAATATTCGTCTCGCAAAGTACAATAAAACTGTGCAATTAGTTTTTAATTTCATCTACATTTAGTACTCCATGCATGTACCGGTATTTTGATATAATGGAAATCTTCTTTTTACATAGTGGAATTTGGAGTTGAAATTTGGTATCTAAACAAGGGCACAGCCAAATTTCATCCATACATTGGTCTGAACGAGTGAGCATGATGCTTTCTCATGTACTAATTGCACTTACCCCAAACGCGTCCATGTACTATTTTAAAGGGAAGGGTTTTACGTTAAATAGGAAGAGTTCTATATGTTGTAAAACATAAGGACTCTATCCTAGAAGAAAAGGAGAAGGAAGAATCCTAATCCTAGTCCGTTTGTATGTGGGCTCTTACCGAAACTCTTAGGGCTTGACAGGACTATATATACGTGGGAGCTCTATGTTGTAATTACGAATATTCAGAGGAATAAAGAATAGTCTCCCTATATCTTGTGTCTATGTGTTCTATTTTCATCTACTGCGTTGATCATGAGAGACGGAGAGGGAAAGGTCCGAACCGCTGGCAACATGTTTTATAACACGTTATCAGCACGACAAGCTCTACATCGACATCGCCGTTAAGTAGCTGTCGCCGCCGCCGCTCATGCCGGTGTCCCTGCCGCGACTACTTCGACGACGTCGATATCCTGACGTTGTTAGTGGAACGGATCTGCTACCTCTACCTGCAACTAATCTGCACTGCATCGATATGCATCGTCGTCGTCAAGCAGGCGGGTCTACGACAATGCCAAACGCCCTACGCGGTATGTATCTACTAACCACTGTCCTACGCGGCACGTGAGGTAGATCAAATCGGCATCCTCTACAAGGTATGAAATAATCGCATCTTGTAGATTGTGTTTGTAGTCCCAACCACCAAGCGGGGCTAATGTTTTGCCCTAATTATCTGGGCTGGAAACGTAGTATATATATATATATATATATATATATATATATATATATATATATATATATATATATATATATATATATATATATATATATATGTGTGTGTGCATCAGTGCATGTATATCCTACACAGAGCCAGCAGCTATATATATACTATGTATACTTGCACGTATAAGATGAACTTGTAAAGCATGCTAGAACAGAAGCACGCCGCAATTGTCTTAAGCTGCCGGCGTTCCGTGGCTATCACCGACCAGCAAGTCGTCGCCGCAATCGTCCCGAAGAACGTATACATGTGAGAGTAAATATATCTGTATACGTTTACTTGCACGTCACCAGTATTATAGCCTTAAAAAAAAGCCAAAACAAGAGTACGCATGGATTTGTCTTTGTGGCTGAAGAAGGGAGGCCGGCCGTATACTAGAAGTATATATGCATGCACATCTGAATCCATCTAATAATGTCAACAAGACAAGCTAGAACCAGCAAAGGACATATCTAGCATCTACAAGCCGGCACAGCATCTAATACAATTCATTCATGGTGAGCGCCACCCGAAGCTAAGCCGAAGCCACGTCGCCTGCAGCCGGACGCCGCGCGCACCGTGTGTCACCTGAAGCAGCCGGCCTGAAGCGTCTAGCTCCACACCTTGCGCATGTCCTCTCGAAGAAGGACACCATCGCAATGGCCGAATTGTATTTTGCGCTTGGTGTAGCCAAGTCGACCTCGCATGAGCGTCGGCATCGTGTCGTCCGCGACCTGCACGTCGCTGAGCATATCCTTGCCTCACCTGAATGCCGCTTACTCGTCTATGTAGAAATATATGCGGATAACAACTCTGAAGAACTTTGCCTTACGGAAAGCAAAATACGGCATGAAGCTGTACCAATATTGTCTTTGATCCCGTTGATCATACAGTTGTTAGATCAGGCGAACAGGAACATGTAGTTCCAATATGCCAATCTAGGTCTTTGTTCGGCTGTATGATGGATTGTTAACTTGATGCTAGCATGCAGCTCGTCACCATGACTAACCAGCAGGCTTGCAGCTACAGTTATTACCACAAGTTATCTTGAATTTCTAGAAGAAAATTATGTATAGGCATTTTCAGTAAAATACTTCTATTTGAATACATTTACATGTTTATTTTCTGTTGATGTATTTGTGCCATGTGATATTTTTATGCTCTTTTGAATGCATCTATTTATCACACATTATGAATTATATATACCATGTAATTGCAAAAATGAAATCTTGAATGATTACACTAGAAGAAATATGGTATAAGGTATATGGGCTCATGTTTTTTCCTAGCATAATGAATTTTTGGGATGCACGAATGCTTGTATTAATTCTGAAAATTTACATATACCATAATCCCGGAAAATGTTAGGATGCTTCTAAGAATATTTTGTATAACCATCCACTATCTTTTTGCACCTTGCTACTTGTTTACACGCAGTAAACTTATACGCACATAATAATTCCAATTATAATGATATATATGCATACCTTCATGAAGAAGAAATATCCTGAACTTGCCTTGAATGATAGAATTATATAGCATGGTCAATGTTAAATCCCAGTAGGATATTCTACTACCACTGAAGTGGAGTGACTCAGGTACTATAGTTCCTGGTATTACTCTCAAGAATGAGTATGTGGCCATAATAATCTAAAGGTCTTGTGGGACTCACTACATGAGAAATTTTAGAAGATATCCTATATTATTGAAAATTGAATTTTCAAGCTTACATGACCATATGAGGTACAATGCTGCTCTATAAACAATAGCTCGAAGCTTTGTATTAAATGTCTAGAAGACAAGATGGTAAATAAGATTTTATCGATGAATGTTCTTGAAGAAATGTCTCTTGTGTATAGAATATCAAGAGCAATGTAATACACGAAGTATTTGAATTTATCATCAGAAATTACTCAAATAGAAATTGAGTTAGAATTTTTAGACATCTTTATAAACCAGGATATTGTTAGCATGCATATGTTACATTTCTTGAAGACTTGTGACTGTATATCATAACTTTTAAATAAAGCATGAAGCTACCGCATGTCATGCATAGAAGTAAAGACATACAAGAATGGATATTATTTAGAATTAGAATATTTAAGGGCTTTTCTTGAAGAACTTGAATCATGTGCTTATATATTTGTTTTATCTTTGAAATTACTATCCTGAAGTATTAGTAGTAGCGGTGGTGCATTAAGTTTTAATTCCCGTTGAATTAAGTGGTTCTCGTATACTCACAGAAGAGTTAATGGTTAATTTATTGGCTTGAAGACTAATGTAAAGCATTTAATATTTTTAGTTGCAATTTTTACATGCAGTAATATATGTTAATCTTGCATGGAATAAATTATGTTTTATATATAAACAATTGCCTATAGCCTATCTAAATAAATTTTGCATTATTTTATCCACAAAGAAGCCTTAATTAACCATGTAGGTTATAGTTTTCTGTGCAATACTACCTTGTAGGTAGAAGGGAAATTAAATTTCCTAGAAGCACTTGAACAATTGGAATATACTGGCATATGAACTGATCTTTGAAAGATCTATTTAGCCAAGAAATAGTATAATCCATAAACTAAGTATTTAATACTTTAACCCAAAAGCTAGAAGTTTATGTCCTACCCTGAATATGTTATTGTACATACCGAATAGTGCACTTGATATGTGAATTTCATGCCATAACCAATGAATACTAGAAGTACAATTGGATTTTATAGACCATTTGAAATGACTATTCATAGATGATGCATGAAGCAGCTTACTACTTCAAATAATTATGGCATGAAAAGGGGGAGGAATTTCGGGTAAAGGCATAAGAAAATATGGGTAATATATATTTAGTAGGCATAGCCTTTCTAAATCTATCTTTAAGTGAAGTGCATGTATAAGGACTCGGAGTTCTAGTCATGTCCTTTCCGACAGAATTAACTTTCTCTACATTGCACTAATTGCAAGTAAGCTTGTAGCATTTTGTTGTTATCTATTACGTTGGATTGAATACTAACATTCCACATTACACTTGAATGTGTATCACTATGTTGTGCTCTCGTTGAGCTGCACCTATCTCCACTCCTACATGAATATTAGCAAAGAAGCTATATTTGTAACTTGTACCTACCTTGCACTTCATTCATAATTGGATTGGTTAGCTAGTATACTATGTCTATATAGTTCCCGTTGAACTAAGAAATATTTTGCTTTCAATGCGTTGCATGCATAAGCAATATATTGGTCTATGGCCAAGTAGCCTATGATCAGGGGGAGTTGCTTAAATTGAAATTAACTAAATGGAGAAGTGACCCACTTGAATGGGCTGAATTATAGTGAAAATTGAGTTAATAGATAAAACACTTAATGATGATTTGGGATTTATGAAGAAAAGGTATTTGGTTAGAAAATTATAGAAGAAATTCCTTGTAAGTTTGAATGTTGCATATCTATACTTTTGAAGTATATGGTCCGTTTTTATGTATGAGTAATTGGATCATTTTTTTGGGTAAACAATAAAGAAGCTAGATAATGAAATAGTTTTTTTGAACTACAATATGTGCAAATCAGGGGGAGAACACCCAGAGTTTACAGGAATGACGAACATTCTTTATTGCACTTTATGTATTCTAGCTCACTGCATATAATGTATAATAACCCCCGTATTTAAATATATGCTTGAATATTTCCCATAAATTTTTATCATAGCATACATGAATGGGCCTCCACTTGTAGTTGGAGATACATGAATTTGATTATTTTAAGCCCATGATAGGGGATATCTTTTGAAGTATGCTATTATAGATCTAATATTGGCATTAGGGGGAGAGAAAGGCTATGTTGAATGCCAAATATTATTTCCATGGAAGGAAAGTGATATGTTGAATGCCAAATATTATCTCCATGGAAGGAAAGTGATCTTAAGAGAAAATATTCCTTTAAGCTTAAAGTAGGAATAGTATCACGCACTAAATCAAACAATAGTTTGACTAATGCTCTTGTGAAGCATGAAGCAGAGCATATGCCAGATACATTTGAAATGAGAGGAGTAACTTGAAGTTATAGAAAAACCAGAAGTTATGTTTACTAGTAGTAAACTAAATGTTGTATATTATCAAGCTAAAATCTATGGGGACGCCTATGGGTTATAGTTTAGTGTACACTTGGTAAATAAAATAAGAACAAACTCCTTCATTCTCATGAAGAGAACACCTCACGAAGAAGGTCAAGCACCTCATGAAGAGGATCATTATGAAGATGAAATCCAACACATAAGCGCGCATCATAGTGTTGGGTACGCAGAACAACAAATCATCTCTTGTTTGGGAAATAACAAAGAGACAGAGAATAATTTCATATTATGAGAATATTAGGAGAAAATAATAGTTGTCGACAACACTACCTCTATAATTGCAAATATTTCTTTTATGAGAACCCAGATCCGGAAAATAAAGTCCATGGCAAAGTCGCCTGTAGCGATTATATCAGGTCAATGAAGGAAGCAATTGAGGTTGAATCTCCTACTAAGAAGAAATAAATGTTCTGTTATGTCTCTGGCAAATGGAATGAATGAATATGAAATATGCAGTTAGTATGTGGATTCTGAAAATCCATATAGTTTCTGAAGAATATAAATCGCAACATATGAAAATTAAATGTCATACTAAATATTAAGATGTCTAAGGTATTCCTGTAAGAATATTGAAGTCTCAAGAAGAGCATGTCTTAGAAGGAATACTCATCGAATGACTTTGTAGTGAATATTACTATCTTATTGTGTATATCACATTATAATCTCTTGTAGTAGAGAATATATATAGAAGAGAATTATTATTCACTATAAATGAGAACATCCTTGAAGGATTTACTGGTCGATTCTTGAACACCATTGATCTCTGGAGTGAATATAGGTCCGAGAGAAAGAAAATGAGGAATTTGAAGCACTATGAAGGTGCAAACACTTAGAAAGTGTATATCATAAAACTAGAAATTAAGTTTTGATACCCTCTGAATACCATAGAAGGTATAGGAATAATGGTGATTTTAGCAATTGAATTATCCCCTACATGCAAAATGCAAGACTGCATTATTATTTAGTAGTACAATCAAAGTCCTGAAGATTTGTACAACATATAATTTGAAAATCTACTAAGAAAGAATTATAAGTTTGATGCACTATCTAGAAGATATTGAATATTGTAACTTATTTATCCCCATAATCCTCCAAAAGGATTTATTTCCCTGAAGAATAAAATTTATTTGTTTTGCACAACTAATAAGTGGTCATTATGCATGAAGCACATCGCTCTTGTTTATACTCATATTATAATTCATTGAAGAATTATGAGCCAATTTTGAAAGATATAGTATTGTGATACCATATCATTATTATGCACACATTTTATAAAAAGTGTGTTTTGAATAATGAAGTTCAAAGGATGGCTTTATGAGGGGGAGCAATTTGATTGAATATGCCTTGAAGATAATTAAAACCACTAGAATTACAAAGATCAAGTAGATCATTTATGCTAAAACCCTGAAGTTTATGCATAGATCGTGAAGATCAATATCTATTCATCAAGGATAGAATATCATGAAGAATACATGACCAAGAAGGTTAAATGTTGTACTCTTTTTTCCTATGTGAGTTTTTACTTGAAGGTTTCTCACACAAGGTTTTTAATGAGACAACATGTGCAATGCAATTAACGAATGCGATGTACTCTTTTCTCCAAGAACCGTTTTTCCCACTGGGTTTTCGGATGGAGTTTTTAACGAGGCATATGCATATCGTGGTAATCGCCTAAGGGGGAGTGTTGTAAAACATAAGGACTCTATCCTAGAAGGAAAGGAGAAGGAGGAATCCTAATCCTAGTCCGTTTGTATGTGGGCTCTTATCGAAACTCTTAGGCCTTGACAGGACTATATATACGTGAGAGCTCTATGTTGTAATTACGAATATTCAGAGAAATAAAGAATAGTCTCCCTATATCTTGTGTCTATGTGTTCTATTTTCATCTACTGCGTTGATCATGAGAGACGGAGAGGGAAAGGTCCGAACCGCTGGCAACATGTTTTATAACACTATAAACCATAGAAGTTATTTTCATAGTGAATCTAATAATTTACCAAGATTTTCAATGTCCATAGTAGTCAAGGAACAAAAAAAAATTAACTTAAAAGTTCAAACAAACCTATGGGTTTATATGTTGTTACCGTAGAAAGTATGAGTTATTACCTGCTACTTCTTTTCATATACTCCCAAGTCAATAGTTCACCAAGTCACGTCTTTGTCTTCCCGTACCTAGTCTAGGACACGGGATATTTGATTGAAGACTCCACGGCCCGAATTTTCATTCGGGCGAAGGTATAATAGCCATTTTTCATCGATCCTGGAATTTCCTAGGAATTCTTTTTTTTAAGAAAAGAACAGTTTTTATATCAAACTCTGCATGAGTTATGCACTTAACCAAACATAATTATAAGTTTTAATTTCCGGCTGAAAAACAGAAAGCAAGCACAAAATGAAATAATTTTTTGTTATAACAAAAAGAAAAGTGATTGGCTAACTATGAGGCATGTCTTATGTTGAAATCGGTGGTCATAGAAATTTTCATCAATTATGAGTGTCTAAAAAGCTCAGAGCTCAACTTTTGCTGTTTGAATTTGTGTTCTTGAAATAGTCGGGAAAAATCCTACAAATTGTACAAAAAAAAAACAAGTACTATTAAACAACATAGCCAGCGGTTTTCTTTACATTTTGGGTCTACCCGTACTACTGCTTGCTGCATCACATCACATCTTTTCTTATTGAAAAGCTAATTAGCACATGAAAATGACCCATCATTTAGGACAGAATATATATTTAACAATTGAAGACCAGATGTGGGCCAGGCCAGGCCGAGCCAAAGCCAGTACAGTTCGTCCACCGGTGCAGCGTTCCATTTACACCCTGTCGCTTCCCCGGCCGTTATCCACCGGCCCGCGCGGCGGAGGCGCCGACAAGCGACAAGGCGCTGTCGGCGACAGGCGTCAGCGGGCGCGCGTACCGGCGCAGGACGCGTCACGATGGTCGAAAAGCACGTCGTAACCGACGCTGCTTACGTTCCTCAGGTAGCAGCCGCCGTCGCTGGCGCCGTACGCGTACGTCTGGTGCATCCTCCACGACGCGCCCACCACGGCGTCGTCCCGGAGCGTCACCTCCGCCGCCGCCGCCTGCGAGTTCCGGAGCGTGCTTGTCGCCGCCCCTCCTCCCTGGGACCGCGTCTCGTCGAATCCGATCTCCACGCGCCGCATCAGCCGCTGCGACGACGTGCCGCTGCCGTCGCCGCCCAGGAAGATGTAGAGCGGGAAGCTCTGGTGCACCTGCTGCAGCGCGGACGCGGCCCCGCCGGTGACGGACGTCAGCGCGTCGGTCGTCTGGTTGATCGCCTGCGCGCTGCCGTGGTCGCTCACCACGTTCGTGTTGGAGAAGCTGAGCCGCTGCGCGAACGTGGTGGTGACGTTGCCGCGCGACGAGCTCACCCACCCCGTGGCCGTGATGTTGCGGCTCGCCGTCGCCTCGTACTCGCCGTCGATGCCGTCGGCGGAGTGCGAGACGATGCTTCCCGCCAGCTTTGGCGCGTCGTACGCGATGAGCCCGCCAGTGGTCTTGGAGCTATTGGGGTCGAGCCAGAGGTGGAGGTTGGCGTCCACGTACCACGACCTCTGCGCGTTGGTCACCGCGAACCCGAGCTCGTGGTCCTCGCCGTCCAGGAGCTTGCCCAGGAACGGCGTGAGCTCGATGTCGTAGGTGGGCATGTTGAAGGAGCCAATGCTGGTGATGGGCCGCCAGATGAGGGGGTTAATGCCGCCGGTGTAGATCACCGGGAACGGCCACACCGCGCCGACGACGTCGCCGTCGAGCAGGACGGTGACCTCGCGGAACGGCCCGTTCTGCTCGGGCGTGTTCATGTACCAGAACTCGTCGGCGTCGTGGGACGAGACGTAGACCTCGAGGACGGCGCGGTACGCGTTGCGCGGCACCGCGACGCGCGCGGACTGCACGTCGGTGGCGTTCTGGACCACGAACCACAGCCCGTCGTTGAGCGGGAGGCTCCTTGAGACGGGGACGACGGCGTCGGCGGCGGCGGCCGCTGCCGACGGCGGCGAGGACAGCGCGCCGGCGCCGCCGCGGGGGCGGAAGTAGAGGTGGAGCGTGAGGTTGGCGTGGTAGACGCCGTTGTAGGTGTCGTCGATGAGGTTGCCGAGGTACACGGCGAGCGTGGCGTTGCCGGAGGCGAGGAGGGACGCGTAGCGGGTGACGTCCTTGGAGACCGACCAGGCCACCCCGCCGGGGCGGGGCTCCGCGGTGCTGCCGCGCAGGATCTCGGCGCCGCCGAGCCACACGCCGAAGGTGCGGTCGTACTGCGCGCCGCGGCACTCGGCGCGCCACTCGAGCACCGCGAGCGACACCGACGACGCGCCGGATACTAGGCACGGCGGCGGCGAGTAGGCCGCGGTGACGGGCGGCTTGGTGAGCGTGAAGGCGAAGGAGTGCGAGAGCAGCAGCGTGGAGCAGGGGCCCGAGCTGCCCCTGGGCGGGCGGAGCGGGCGGTCCACCTCGAAGAAGGTGGTCCTGGACGACGATGCCCTGCTGTGGCGCGGCAGCGCGGCCTCCACCGCCGCGATGTCCTCGACGGAGAAGCGGAGGTCGCGTGGCGAGGGCAAGGCGGCGGCCGAGGTGGAGAGGGAGAGCAGAGCGACGCAGAGGCAGAGGCAGAGGAGGAGTGAGCGGTGGGCAGAGGAGGCCGTCGGCATGGCTAGCTCACCTCCTCACTCACTTTGCTTTGCTGTGGAGGGAAAAGCCGAAATAGGAGGCGTGTTGCATGTAGTGTCCGCGTGAAGGCTGAGGATTTAAACCCGGCGAATTGCAGCGACTCAATTATATAGAATAAGTTAAATAAACCCGGAGCAATAATATCCGTCATTATCTACAATCTAGGGAGGCGGCATAAACAGAGTGTATGTATGTATGTATGTATGTTGTTGTGAGTGGCGTATAATGGCAACGCAAAGTACCTTGGTAGGTAGATGATCATGCGGCTTTTTGGGACGCTTCGACTTGTCTACTAGTATAACCCATGATGATTAAACACAAAAAATAAATAGAAAAGAACAGAAAAGGGCCCAGTACAGAAGTTTTATGACTTTATCGTGTGCTTAAAGCACCGGGAAGGTGATGTTCCCACAACGAAACACAGCCTTTAGGTTTCGCAAGCCCCCTTCCCTTGGTTGATAAGCCATAACTGAAAGTACTATTTACTAATTTGTTGTGAGAGAAAAACATTATTTCTTTGTTTAAAAAATACGACTTATAAAACGAGCGAACAGTCCCGTTTTATACCGGGATGCTCCCTCCCTCCACTGGCTCAAAACCGTATCTGAATTTTAAGTTGAATGGTTTGACTCCACAAACCATAAGGATTTGGCCACTTCACTAGTTGGTTAAACTAGTTGAGCATGTTAGCCTGTCAGGTTGAGTACTCATTTGGAATGTAGGAATTTTATAGAAATAATACAAAGATCTTATACAAAGCAGTAACGCAGAAAAATCGACTGCACTAGCACCCGAACGTCTGGATAGACCCCGCGTCTGGACGCCCGCACTTGCTGCAGCGCCCGCGCCAGCACTTGCTGCACGCACAGGTGAGGCCCACCCGTGCCACTCCCCCACGCTTTCCTGCTTCCCGCACCCCTCCACGCCTGCTGCACCGCCCCTCCATGCACGGTGCCCTAGCAACTGCAGCAGCCGGCTGCAGTAGGTGGCTCACATTGCAACATACACAACACCCCCGATCAATTTTGAAACATTCAGATGAAACACTTGCAACATACATACAAAACAGCTGGAACATTCAAAACATGTGTCTAAAACACTTGCAAAAACACATAAAAAACACTTGAAATACAATTGCAAACATATGCAACATCCAGATAAAACACTTGCAACATATGTATGAAACATATGCAACATCTAGATAGACGCACTTGCAACATATGTCTGAAAAAACAGATGAAACATTGGGAACAGAAACTTGCAACATACGTGTACAACCATTGCAACATATGCAACATCCCTATCTACTTTTGCAACATCCGCATAAAATACTTGAAACATACCTACGAAACATTTAAAAACTTAAAACATGCGCTTGCAACATGGGGGAGGCCAGGGCCAGGCGATTCCATCCGTCACGGTCAGAGCCGGCGGCACACGAGCACCACCACCACCATCGCTAGCAGCGTCGGGCTTGGCTTGGCCGGGAGGGCGATGCACACAACGGGCGGGAGTGAGCGGCGCGGGATGGGCGCCGGCAGCAGCGAGGCGGAGTAGGTGCGTGGCGTCCGTACGGAAAGGCCGTGGCTGGAGAAGGCCGCCGCGTTGGAGAAGGCTAGCGGCGGGCTGGTGGCCCGGTGGATGCGCCTGCGGCAGTCGCATGCGTACGGCAGTGAGGAAAGGAAATGTCGCCGCGTTTTCTATTTTTTTGAGAAACCACGTCGTATCGAAGGTAGAACGGAGGAGTGTTGGACCCAATCGTTGCGCAAGCCCGAGAACAAACCGTCCGGACGGAACACGTCTAGACGAACGCCCATGTGCCAGCATTATGGTAGAAAAATTCCAGTATTTGAAACAGCGCCTGAGTTTTTTTGGGGGAAAAATACACTGTACTGCAGACTGCCGTTGATAAAATAAAACAAGACATTCCGTTACACTTATAGATACGGAATAAAAGCCACCAAACGATTCGGAGAATTTAATATCCGGGGGAGTGCGAGGGACCCAAAACAGCACCATGTGCACTGCCAGGTTCCACTCACTTGCAACTTTGCAAAGGATGAGTCAATACTGCGTCGGACATCATCATCATTAGCAGGATCCACACACACACTTGTGCGTGTATATTGTGTGTAGATAAACTCGAGGTTGAAAAATAATCTGCATTTTGCTGTACTACTACCTAAACGGAAAGTGTCTCGATCGGCTCCCTGTTTCTGTTCCTGACGGACGGCACGGCCCACAGGATAGCTACTAGCAGCTGTCCAGCTGGCCACGAACGAAGAAACAACTCAGCATCAGTCTGAACATGTGGCGTACTGGTACTAGCCTAGCAGGTAGTAAAGCTAATGTCAAAGATAAACTTGAATACATGATCTTTGGTCATCCGACTTGTCAAAGAAAACAGAAGCCAACCAATGTATCGAGAGGGCTCACTCAGATCATACTTTGTGATCTCGAGTCCGACCGACATAGCTTGAAAAAACCTTACCTAACAGAGAAAACCTGAGGAATAGACCTGGCCCAATGTGGACACGTCTGATAGACATGGCCAAAAATTTTAACCTGGTGTTTTTTTTTTGGGTCTGATACTCTGATCGACCTAGCGTTTGATCAGGTGTACAAAATATGCTCCTGGCCGCGGCTGCAGAAGCGGTGCCGTGCGTCTGAACGGAGAAATCGTTCAAGAACTAATATGTTCACATGCACGCGGAATTGGACAATAGGAAGTCTAGTGTTTTTGTTTTGCTACATGACTGATGACAGGACAATAGGAACGGACGAGGTTAAAACTGTTGTTGTTCAGCGCAATCAGCTAGTAGCCTAGCTTCTCAATTCTCATAGTCATACCCATAGCCAACCGCCAAACCTACCGTCAGTTGTGCTTGTGAAGTGCACGCAGAAATGGAGTCCATGGATTAGCACAAACAAATACTACACGCATGCATGTTGCATGCACATGCACGCTCGGCCGGCTACCTATCTAGTGCAACCACCACTCGAGTGTGGTAGTTAGATTAGCAGTTACGCACCCAGGCTTGCATTATCTTACTGCATGGCTGCATATCATTTCCCACTCGCGCGCAGAACCGGGCGAGCGGAGCGGACCCATGCATGCAAAAGATGAAAAGAGAGCAGAGCACGCTCGACCGCGACGGCTCGCCTAACGGAAACACCGGATCATGCAAGAGTCTTTGGGTCCACACCGACCCGTGTTTTTGGCTGCGTGACAGGTGGGACCGCGGTCCTCCGTCTGAGCCTCTTGGGATTTGTTGGCTTGGGCTAAGGGATGGATTGTGTCGTGGATATACCAGGGGTGGGTGTGCGCTCCATCTTGGCTCTTCCATGGCTTCGTTCTCCTTTGGATGCCAAGAGTAAAGACTCCAGTCCAATCCAATGAACGAATAGCCAAAGACGACCTCTTCTGATGACCATTGCATGCAGCTGCTGCCTGCTGGGATGCAGGTGCGATCATGTGGATGAACCTACATGCATGCACGGTCTGAACGTATAGACAGAGATCACAAGAAATCACAGATCAGGGGTGGACCCACCCAGGAGGCGAGGGTCCCTGACAACTGGCATGCATGGCCAAACCAGGATGGGAGCTCTAACTGAAAAACTGCGCGGCTCGTTGGAGCGGGCCAGTCCAATGGATTCGATCACTTCTCACGTCCTGTTGGTTTCGCTGAAATTTAGCTTATATTGATTTGTTGTGAGAAGAAAACACTATTCGTTTGCTGAAAAGTACTGCTGCAGAACAGGGCCACGTGTAATAGCAAAATGGCTCTTATTGAAATAGTACCATTTAGTCTTTCAAAAAAGATTGTTGAAATAACAAGATATATAGCATTTCAGTTTCACTTTTGCTCTCGATCATGTAGATCAAGCGTTCTCATCTCTTGCTCCACAACTTAATGACCCTAATGTACTTAGAAGAGCTTGAAGACCCTAATGTACTTAATGACCCTAATGGACTAGCTCACATTAGAATATCCGCGGCTGCCTCTATTGCTCAATGAGATGCTGTTAATATCATCACCCTTGTCCTCCCCTCCTAACTTTGTATTTATAGGTCGACTTGCGTTTTATTCCTTGTCATATGGTACAGTTATTATTAGCGAGACGTCCTGGATCCGGCATTGGTCTCAGCTATCTAAAAGGAAAAGGAAGAGAGAACGCCATTAAGAGAAGGTTGTCGTGTTTTGGAGATTTTGGTGCTCGAAGTCTTCATTAAGTTCAGTTGACGAAACAGAAGTAGGAATGTAGGATTCAGGATTGATCGATTTCTTCTAGTTTATGTTGCATGCCGGTTGTAACGCCCTTTAGTGATGTTTGGTTTAAGTCTATTTGTGTAAACGGCTATACTGAATCTTGGAGGCTGGAATATTTTCATATTCCTTTATCTAGAAAAATTCCATTGGCAGTGCTCACCAAAATACCACCAAGGTGGAGACAATGAGTAGCAGAAGGGCTAGTAACATTCAGCACAGAATTAAAGAAACAACAGGTCTGGTAAACATATCAATTTATCCATGATCCATCCATCATCAGCTATCATGTGTTCTGTTGTAGTTTGGCTTTGTTAAACCAGCAGGTAGCAAAGTGAGAGTTCTTAAAATTATTTATTTTTAAATTGTAGCACCAAAGGACTGTAGAAGACGCAATCCCAGCCGCCCAGCCGCAGGCCAAGCTGCAAGCCGAGGCCTCCCAGGCCGTTTGTTGCTTCCCCATCCGCACTCGCCAACCATTCTGGCGAGCGGCGAGCGCAGCGAACGAACACTGGCACTTGATTTCCATTATTCCATTTTGGCTAATTGCACGATTAAGTGATCATTGTCCTTGTCCACTTCTGAATCCTGGTTTGTCCTCTTGGTGAACAAAAACAAAGAATCCTTGTTTGGCCGATTGCTACTTCGCGCCACTTGCCGGTTTGCCTTTCGCCTTCGTTGGCTAGGACCTGAGGTACAAGTTCACTAATTGCCTAATTGCATAGGAAGGCAGATGAAGCGAAAGCTTTAAAGCTTTAAAATCTGTACCATGTTCAGGTCGTCGTGGTCTCTGCAGACGCTTGGTAGAAACTTACTGATGGTCCACGGCGGCATAGGCGGAGACGACGCAAGCATCGGAGGCGTCGCGGGTGGTCGGTTGAGTCCGCTCGGACAGCACCGGCCTCCACCTCGATTGCCTCCGAAGCTCTATCGGCTGGGGCTGCTCAAGCGCCGCCGGATTCCACCGTGTGGGCGCCCGTGCAGTGCCTCCCTGAGCACGACCCGCTTGTGGAGGCGATATGCGCGGCCGACGGTCCTCCTGCTTTGGTCGTCTCCTTCGACCCGATGCTAGAGGAGCTCCTAGCCATGGCTGCCCTCTCGCCTCAGACGTCGGCGAAGGAGTTGGCGCCTCAGGAGTCTCTACCCAGCGTCGAGGCTAGCGACGTAGCCGCCCCCGCGGGGTCCACGGAGCCACCTCCGGTGGCCGATGTCTCCTCGCCTCTAGCCGCGGCTGCCCTCTCGCCTCAGACGTCGGCGAAGGAGTTGGCGCCTCACGAGTTGGCGCAGCAGACGCCTCTTCGGGTTGGTCAATCCGGCGTCGATGCCGACGAGACGCCCACGCCGCGTGAGGCCGCTCGACGCCTCGCACGGTTCCGGGATGAGGTGCTGGTCCAGCGGGATCCGCCACTGATTGCCTCTCCACCACGACAGAGACCGAGAACCAGGAAGCTCATACCTATTAGGCACAGGAGCAGACGGATAGCCTCCCAACCGTTGGCTCACATACCGACCTCCCGGCGGGGCGCGGTACTCCTCAAGTAGCGGTTCGGTAAAGCGCCGCCGGCCAACCTGGGTTCACCTGCGCCCAAGAGTATACTCGACGCGTTGCGTTCGGGGAACTTATCGTCGAGCCAGGTGGAGGCCCTTGACACGATGTTTCCAGCGTTCAACGGGCGCGCGTCGGAGCTCTTCATCGAAGACTCGTAGAGCGCGTCGTTGCTCGCGCTTGGTTGTTCCTTTTATGTAACATCGCCATAAAGATCTTCTGCTAGGATGGTCCAGCTACGGCCGTGACCTCCTTCGCCGCTCATTTGATGCGCGTTGTACATTCGTCTGAACTTTTCTTCTTAATACAATGATACGCAAATTTTTTGCGTATTCGAGAAAAAAAAACTTGCACTTCTCTTGTATCTCATTCTGATGTGCCTTTTTTTTGTTCTTGTTCAATAATATGTAATTTTATCATTGCATGACTATTAAAAAAATTATGAATTATGTCTTGCGAGTTATTCTTGTAATAGTGCTATTTTGCTGTATAAGATTATCATCTGAAATCATCTAAACATTTAGACACCTGAAATGTAGCAGCTACAGTACCTTTTAGCTCCTTCGACGAACTGGTGGAGAACTGGAGACTTGCTGAGGCCTGGCATGTGGCATCCAAGGAGTAGAACAGAAACAGATAGAACCAAGAGCACACACCTCACCACACCATACAGAAACAAGGTCCCGTGCCACGGCTTGTTGCAGCATGCTAAGCAACTCGCCTTGTAGGTGTGCCATCCCAATCCGCTGCACTTAGGACAGTCCCAATGATGTATTAATTATAGTTTCGATCTCTCTTAAATACATTGACAGCTTAGAGTTTTGCTGACGTGGCAAGAAAATTAATGAAGTGAGAGAGTGAAAAATAGCGAAATGGTTTCTTCTTTGAGGAACGACGTCCTCACTAGAACCGAGACTTGTAGAAACCGGCTAGTTCGCGTTGGGGAGACTCCAGTAGTTTCCATCGGCCTCCCTTCGTATCCGTTGCTCTGTCGCTGCCGCACCAAATCCTCTCGCATGCGTGCCTGCACTCTCCCGCGCGCTCGCCGCAATTTCCCGTGCGCTCTCGCGTCCACGATTCCCCCGCGTGCCTTGCATCTCTCTCTTCCCCGTGCCCCAAATACTCCATCTCCAAGCCCTTGTTCAACAGAATCAGCAGAGGTGCGTCCCAAAGTAGCAAGAGCTCGCCTCCTCCGCCCCAATCCATCCAAATCTCTGGGAAAATGAATCATCCTACGAAAAATCTTTACTCAATTCTAGGCGAGACATTGCTACATCTGCCGCGGTCACCACTGCTCCCGCCGCCCTTGCTGCCGCATCTGCCGCGATGGGCGCTGCTCCCGCTGCCCTACTGCAACAGCATCTTCTCCACCCGCATGCAAAGACCTGTGAACCTACGCGATGGCTTCTGAAGGACCTACGCCACCATATTTTATTTGAATATCTTGAACTGTAGTTATTTTGTTGTCGTTTTTTTCCTGGATTGCTACGAGTAATATATGGTTCTGAAAGAATATGCAACGAGTACTGGATTAATATATGGTGCCGACTATGCAACGATGCAGAAAGTGCCGACTATGCAAGGCTATATGGTAGCTAGCCACAGTTGATCTATTCTCTTTTTGTGTTATATTTAAGTTATTCTTTGTATAGAAATTGTTGTAGAAATTATGGGTTGGAAAGAGTAGTTTCTAGTAGACATTATTACTCTTGTGAACCACCTCAAGAAACCTTCCATGGGGCCCTCCCTTAATCCTCCAGCCAAGCAAACCAACTATGGAACTTTGATTGCAGTCCAAGGCCTTTTTTGGAAGGGCTACCGGCTTTAGTGAAAACCCTATTAAACGAGTGTACAAGGAAACATCTTCTGAAGTCGAAAACAAACTAAAAAAAACAGTAAAGTCGAAGCTGTTTTGAGGATACTCTACAGGTATTCTAAAAGTTGACCTGTTGCAAAGACTGCTCTGCTTCAGTGCTTCACCACCTAATCCTCTTTTTAAGACGAACTCCAGAGCCGCGCTGCCGCGCGACATAGACTACCTTTACTTTAGAAACCTTGGCCGTGTCATTCGTTCACCTTGCCATTCTCCTCGCCTTGATCCCGGCCACCGTCGTCGCCTCACCTCGGAGGCTACGCGTATCCCCAGCCGACACGGCCGAGCTCGACGCTGGCACACCGCCGTCCTCCCCATCCGACGCGTCGCGACCGACAACCTTCTTCGAGGTGGACCGGCCGCTTCGCCCGCCACCGGGCAGCTCCGGCCGTTGCTCCACGCTCCTGCTCTCCAGCTCCTTCGGGTTCACCTTCACCAAGCCGCCCGCCACCGCCGCGTACTCACCGCCGCCCTGCCTCGTCGCGGCGGGCGGCAGTGCCTCGGCGATCTCTCTCGCCGTCCTCGAGTGGCGCGCCACCTGCCAGGGAGTGCAGTTCGACAGGATCTTCGGCGTCTGGCTCGGCGGCGCCGAGCTGCTACGCAGCTGCACCGCCGAGCCGCTGCCGAACGGCATCATCTGGTCCGTCTCCAAGGACATCACCAAGTACGCGTCCCTCCTCGCCGCCGGCAACTCCACCCTCGCCGTTTACCTTGGGAACCTCGTCAACAGCCAGTACACCGGCGTGTACTACGCCAACGTGACGCTCCACCTCTACTTCCGGCGCGCGCCTACGAGGACGCAGCCGCCGGCCACGGCGCCCGCCGACCTCATCCTCCCCATGTCGAGAGGCCTGCCTCTGAACGACGGGCTGTGGTACCAGATCCAGAACGCCATCGACGTCCAGTCCACGAGCGTCACCTTGCCACCCAACACCTACCGCGCGGTTCTTGAAGTCTACGCCTCGTCCCACGGCGACGACGAGTTCTGGTACACCAACACGCCGGGCGCCGCCAACGGCCCTTTCCGCGAGGTCACCGTTCGCGTCGACGGGGTGCTAGCTGGCGCCGCGTGGCCGTTCCCTGTCATATACACAGGCGGCATCTACCCCCTCCTATGGCGGCCCATCACCGCCATCGGCTCGTTCAACCTGCCGACGTACGACATCGAGCTGACGCCATTGCTGGGCAAGCTGTTGGACGGCAAGGCTCACGAGTTCGGGTTCGCGGTGACCAACGCGCTGGACATGTGGTACGTCGACGCTAACCTCCACCTCTGGCTGGACCCCGGGAGCGCGGCCACGACGGCAGGCCTCATCGCCTACGTCGCGCCGGAGCTAGTGGTGAACACGACGACGTCAGTGCAGTCCGGCGGCGACACGACGTACCACACGACGGCCAGCCGCCAAATCTCGGCGACCGGATGGGTGAGGTCGTCATACGGGAACCTCACAACGAACGCCACGCGGACGTTCACGTTCGAGAACACCAACGCCATCAGCGACGGCACCGCGGAGACGGTGAACCAGACCACCGTCACGCACGACGGCGTCTTCGCCACGGACCCCCGCACCGGCGTTCTGTACTACGCGGTTCGGGCGCGCCAGGACTTCCCGCTGTACCTGGACTCCGAGACGGATCGCGTGACGGTGACGCACGGGCTGCACGAGACGACGGTGTCCGCCGGGCGGTGGTCGTCGGTGCCCCGGTACCGGTCGCTGCGCACCACGCAGAGCAGCGTCGTGGAAGAGGTGGAGCGGCGAGGCGGGAACGGAGTGTCGTGGGGCACGCGGCAGACGTACAAGTACGAGGCCGCCGACGGGTGCTACTTCAGGAACGTGACCAGCAGCGGTTACAGCATCGCGTCGGACCAGTCCAATGAGGTGTGCGCCAAGGGCGGGGCCCCTGCCGGAGTTGGCAGCGTGACGGCGGGGCTACGGGCGGCGTCCGCAGCGGACGAGGCTGGGCTCGTCCGGAACTGAAGGTTGCCCGATCCTCCTGGCATAGGTCATATATGGGCCCGATTTTATTTGGGCTGCATCTTTAAGAAAGGCCGAACGTGCGACACATGAATTTTTCTTTCTCCAATGACAAAATACTCTGCGTATTCCTAGATATACCCATGATTTCAATAAAAACAAACAAATAGCCTGAGCTCTGGGTCCATAGGCACGACGAGAGGAAAATAGGAAAACATAATAGAAAACCTGATTCTTAATCATAGTAAGATACTATTAGAGATTTATGTGAAAGGAAAAAACGAAATCAAAGTACAAATAGCGTCATTAGCTAGCTCTGTGCCCTGTGATCCTATCTAGTGGAGGAGGGAGGAGGGAGGAAAGCCTAGCACCCCTAATATTCCCAGAAATAGCATACATCACCGCCTTTCAGGCTGATGCTTTTCTGAAAACGAGACCGGATAAGCCGTTGTCAGAAAATGTTCAGAGAAAGAAATGGAGCAAGCCACCAGTAGGAGCCCTCAAACTCAACTCTGATGGATCTTTTTACAGTGAAGAGAAGACCGGGGGATGGGGCTTTGTCATCGGAGATGACAATGGAGGCGTGATCAAGGCTGCGGCAGGAAAAGAAACCTGTGTCCTTGATGCTTTTCATGCAGAGCTCCTGGGCGTCCAAGCAGGGCTGAGAATGGTGGTCAGCCTGGGCATCTCAAGGCTGTACATAGAAACTGACGCAACCCTGGTGAAAGAGGCAGCGGAAGGTGATGAATACAGGCTGTCGGCTATGAGTGGAATTGTTACTGAAATTAACTATTTGCTTTCCTCTGAATTTTTGTTTAGCTCGATTAATGTATGCCCACGTGCTTGTAATAAGGTAGCGCATATGCTTGCTTCCATAGGGTGTAAAAATCCCAGTGAATCTGTTCTCACTTAGGATGTAGTCCCCCAGGAGGTTGGGGTGTTGGTGTCCAGTGACTTAGCTGAGACTCATGAGTAATGAAAAGCCCTACAATTCCAAAAAAAAAATACAGCTCTTTGATGTTTGTATTTAAATTTACAACGTACTTTCAACTTGCTATATAGTAGTTGACTCATTTATGACTCATAAACTTACAGTCCACTAATCTTCTCTCTCGTCTGTCTCCTTTACCTGAGCATAAAGCTTAGGGTCCCTTTGTCTGTCTTCTAAACCTGCTTTGGCTATTTGAAAAGCCAAAATCTAACCAAAGGGACCAGTTTTTTTCTAGTACAATTTTTGACAGCAGCTAGGGACTTGCCTCTACCGGTTGTGGAATCAACTTTTTCGCAAAAATTACCCACCTGCATGAATGACGTGTGGGGCTGCGGACAACAACTTTTTCAGAACCCACATCTGTTGAAACAAACGATTTTCAGCTTTTTCACATCCCACAAACTGCAACAGTTTTTTTACAATTCACAATAACTTTTTCAAAAGCTACAGCTCAACCAAACATACTCTTACTCACAGTGCTTTATTTTACTTGCTCTTGAGGTTATGTGCTCTCCTGTTGTGTACCATTAGATACGCGTAGAGATACATACACAGGAGGAGAAAGGCAATACTCTTATGTTGTGCACACATCTTCGTGTGTTATCTATAAGAACGCACTGTATGAGATTAGGTGCCCTTGAGAAAAAAAAAATATCCCTGCGTGACTTCAGTATATATTTAGTTTAGGCCAGCTTGGATAGCAGTATACTAGGACATTACAAATAGGCCGTATTTCTTTATTCCAATGTATACATTTTATGATTGTCTTTTTTTTCATCACTTTACACACATATACGTTCCGTAGCTCGCTCTTTCAGTGATTCAGTCAAGCACCAAAAGGAGAACCATCTCTGGACAGTCAGCTCCGGACCTAGGAGGAGCTCAGCTGCGGCGCTCCTGCAGCCACAGCCCGGTCCGCAATGCCACCGGCGGGTGATCCCTTCACGCAGGCCTCGTCGGAGTGGTCGGACACCACGTCGTTGCCATGGCTGGTCACGTTCCGGAAGTAGCACGCGTCGGAGGCCTCGTACCTGTACGTCTGGTGCGCGTCCCACGACTCCCGGACGGTTTCCCCGTACTCGACGTCCACGACCCCGGCGCACTCCTGCGAGTTGCTCACCGACCGGGACCACAAACCCGACCGGCCGGCGGCGACGCGCTCCTCGCGGAACCCGAGCCGCACCTTCGTCACCCTGGTGTACGAGTCGAAGTCGGCGTGGCCCCACGTCCACGAACTTGTACAGCGTGAAGCTCTGCTGCGCCTCCTTGTCAGGATTCCTGAGGAAGGGCATCAGAAACTAAAGCCTGACACTGAGGGTGGAGCTAAGGCGGGAAGAATGAATGTGCCAACTGATCAAACATCCAAGGATCCAGGCCCAAGAGATGAAGCAAGGCCCAGGCGCAAGAAGAAGCCCAACAAGCGGTACCTCGGCCCAACCTGGGTAGCGGCGTGAGAGATTTGCCTTCCGTTGGCTTATAGCAAGGGAGAGCGATAGAGAGAGGGGACGAATAGAACAGAGAAGAATAGGCCGGCTGCGTCCGGAGGTGTTGGCGGCGGCGGCGAGAGCCCCGATCTTGTAATCGTACCCTTAATCTCTGTTCTAAACTCTCTGAATACTATCCAGATACAACATACATTCTATATGGGGTGAAATTTGAGTGAGGTTTGTGACAATTTGGTACCGGAGCAGTCGATTCTCGGGGTTCGTTTCTCGTTGTCGCGGATCGCCACGCCGGCGAGTCTGGCGGCGCCACCGGAGTATGTTCTTCGCCCGCAGTACCAAACGAGGGAGCAGAAGAAGCTGATGGCGATGGAGGGGCAGATCAACGACATCACTGCTTTCCTCAAGGGGATGCAGGCGAGGATGGACCAGCAGCACGAGACGCTCAAGCAGACGCTCGAATCCAACACCACCACGTTGATGGATCTCTCAAACTGGAAGCCGCAAGTGCAAGCTGAGGTCAAGGAGTTGCAGATCGGCATCCACGATCTCAAGCTCAAGTTCGAGCAGCTCTCTGCTAAGAAGCCAGAGGGTCCTGCTGACAAGGTGTTCGATACTGAAGATATCAATCTCACGGGATCCGCCGCCGCTCATCTGGCTGGCAAACCCTTCGGGGGAATCCCAGGGCCGAGAGGCCACGGCGAAGCTCTACATCACCGGGGTCAGGGTAACGGGGTGGTCACCACCTACGCACCCACCCCGGTCACAGGTGCGGGTACTTCCAAGGCTCTCTCGCCAGATCCATTTAGTCCAGTGAACCATGCTCAGTATGATGATAGGTTGCAATGGAGTCATGCTTTACCACAAGTAGAATTCCCTGATTTTGATGGTAGTGTGCCTAAGCTTTGGATTAAAAATTGTGAAAGCTATTTTGATGTTTATGCTGTTCCTGAGTACGTTTGGGTTAAAATTGCTTCAATGCATCTAACTGGTAATGCTGCTTTCTGGGCACAGTCATTAGAGTTTCCCTTGCAAACCCTGTCCTGGCAAGCTTTCTGCAAACTTGTATGTGATAAGTTTGAAAAAGAACAACACAATATGTTGCTTAGGCAGTTTTTCCGTATTAGGCAAAATGATGGTGTAGCTGATTATATTGAGAAGTTTGATAGTTTAGTTCACAAAATCTTGGCTCATGATCCAAAGTTTAGTGCTGCTACCATCACTAGTCGATTCATTGACGGGCTTAGAGATGATATAAAAGCAGTAGTGTTAGTCCAACGTCCTGGAAATCTGGATACTGCTAGCTCTATTGCTTTGTTGCAGGAAGAAAGCTCTCGAGACATACCCAAGAGAAGAAATGAATTTGGCAATACCTTCCGGTATTCTGGCAGGAACAGTGGTTATGTTGCTCAGAATGCTAACTCATCATCTCATCTCAAGCCACAAGAAACTCTAGCTGGCCAACCCAACAGAAGACATGAAAATGGGAGGACATCTCAATCTGATGATAAAGTCACTACACTGATGAATTATAGAAAGGCAAAGGGACTCTGCTTTAAGTGTGGCCTGAAATGGAGTCCGGGTCACAAATGCTCTACATCTGTTCCTCTTCAAATGGTGGAAGAGCTCTGGCAGATGGTCATTGGTGACGATGCTTGTGAGCAATCTAACTCTGAACCAGAAGAAGACTCTGGAGATGATTTAATGGCAATCTCAGCTAATGCTGTGCAGGGAACAGATATTGGTCATACTGTGAGAATGATTGGGGATATCTATGGGAGAGAAGCCATCATCTTGGTGGACTCAGGAAGTTCCAACAGTTTCATCAGTGAATCTTTGGCTTCTAAATGGAGGAGCTGGTCTACTCTACAGAATCCTATGCAAGTCAGGGTAGCTAATGGGGCAACATTACAGTGTACACATGAGCTAGTGGATTGTCCTGTCTGGATTTCTGGCTATGGCTTCAAAATCACACTGAAGATACTTCCCTTGGGATGTTATGATGCTATATTGGGCATTGATTGGTTGGCTCAGCATAGCCCAATGGAGGTGGACTGGAAGGAGAAATGGTTGTCTTTTCAGTATCAAGGCAGTAAGGCTACACTCCAAGGTATTAACCCTTTTATTGGGAAGTGTGAAACTATTAGTAACAGAGATCTTGCTACTTTGGTTGATCAAGATAAGTTGTGGTGTTTGGTGGAAATTCAAGCAGTACCAACTCCGCAAGACTCTGAGCCTTTGCCTACTGAAGTGCAACATCTAGTGAATGAGTTTGCTGACATTTTCAAACCGCCATCTGGTTTACCTCCAAAAAGAGCATCAGTCCACACAATTCCACTTGTCCCAGGAGCTCAACCTTTCAGATTGAGGCCCTACAGGTACAATTCAGCTCAAAAGGACGAGATAGAAAAGCAAGTTCAACAACTTCTTGACAATGGCTGGATCAAAGAGAGTCACAGCCCATATGCCTCACCTGCCCTGCTTGTGAAGAAAAAGACAGGAGACTGGAGGCTCTGTGTCGATTACAGACGATTAAATGCATTAACAGTGAAGAACAAGTTTCCTTTGCCTGTCATTGATGAGCTGCTAGATGAGCTCGAAGGGTCTCACTGGTTTACCACTCTCGACATGTCTTCTGGTTTTCACCAGATACTGGTTGATGAAAAGGATGTGGAGAAAACAGCATTTCAAACACACCATGGTCACTTTGAGTATCAAGTAATGCCCTATGGTGTAACTGGTGGCCCTGCAACTTTTCAACATGAAATGAACACAGTTCTCCATCCTGTCCTCAGAAAATTTGTGGTGGTTTTTATAGATGATATCTTAATCTACAGCAAAAATTGGTCTGAGCACCTTGATCATATCAGACAAGTTTTCAGCTTGCTTCATCAGCATAAATTCCAAGTGAAGCTATCCAAGTGTTCTTTTGCAAAGCCTGAGCTAGTGTACTTGGGACACATTATTTCAGCTAAAGGCGTGGCAACTGATCCAGGGAAAGTCGCCACAGTTCAAAATTGGCCAACACCCACTTCTGTCAAAGATGTTAGAAGCTTTCTTGGATTAGCTGGCTATTATAGAAAGTTTGTCAAAAATTTTGGCACTATCAGCAAACCCCTCACAAACTTGCTCAAGAAGGGAACTCCTTTTATTTGGACAGATGTTGAGGCTTCATCTTTTCAAACCTTGAAGGTTGCATTGACTACAGCCCCAGTTTTAGCTTTGCCCAACCTTCATAAACCCTTTGTCATAGAAACTGACGCCTCAGACAAAGGAATTGGTGCAGTTTTGCAGCAGGATGGCCACCCTATAGCTTATGTCAGCAAAGCCTTGGGACCCAAAAACCAAGCCCTGTCCACTTATGAGAAAGAGTGCCTTGCCATACTACTAGCTGTTGATCACTGGAGAACATATCTTCAGCATAGTGAGTTCACCCTTAAAACTGATCAAAGGAGCTTAGTGCACTTGGATGATCAGAGACTTACCACCCCTTGGCAACACAAGGCCTTGACAAAGCTCTTGGGTTTGAGGTACAATATCTGCTACAAAAAGGGCGTTGAAAACAAAGTTGCAGATGCTTTATCTCGACTTCCACCTCACAGTCAACAAGAAGTTTTTGCTATGACCTCTATCCAGTCAGTCTGGCTCCAAGAGTTAATGGACTCTTATTCTTCTGACCCCAAGACTGCCAAATTACTTTCTTCTTTGGCTATCAACAACACCTGTGGCCCTTTCACTCTACATCAAGGTGTTATCAAGTACAGAGGTAGAATTTGGGTGGGTAACAATCACAATATTCAAATGAAGATTTTGCAGTCTTTGCACTCTGGCCCCCTTGGTGGACATTCTGGATTCCCTGCCACTTATAAGAGGATTCAAAATCTTTTTGCTTGGCCTGGGCAGAAACAAATGATCAAGAAATTTGTGGCACAGTGCACTATTTGTCAGCAAGCTAAACCAGAAAGGGTCAAATACCCAGGTCTTCTCCAACCCCTTCCCATACCAAAATTTGCTTGGCAAATGGTTAGTCTGGACTTTGTTGAAGGTCTACCCACTTCCCATCACTTTAATTGCATATTAGTGGTGGTCGATAAATTTTCTAAGTATGCACATTTCATACCCCTCAAACATCCATTCACTGCATTTCAAGTAGCCATGGCTTATATGGACAACATCTTTAAATTGCATGGCCTCCCTGAAGCTATCATCTCAGATAGAGATCGAATATTCACTAGCTCCCTTTGGCAAGAACTTTTTAAGCTCACTAACACTGCTCTCAAGATGAGTACCTCTTACCATCCACAAACTGATGGCCAAACAGAGCGAGTGAACCAGTGCTTAGAAGCTTATCTGCGCTGTTTTGTCCATGCATGCCCTACTCATTGGAAGAATTGGTTAGCCTTGGCTGAATTCTGGTACAACACCAGTTATCATACCTCTCTGAATTCTACTCCATTTGAAATTCTGTATGGTCAGCCGCCTAGACATCTTGGTATCGATGTGGTGGAATCTTGTGCTGTTGATGATCTGCAGGTTTGGTTGAAACAAAGGCATACAATGGTTCAACTATTGCAGCAACAACTGCTGAGAGCACAACAAAGACAGAAGTTGCAGGCTGACAAAAATCGTACAGAAAGGTCATTTGAAGTGGGTGATTCTGTGTATCTCAAACTCCAGCCTTATGTCCAGACTTCCATAGCCACCAGAGCTTCACATAAACTTTCATTCAAATATTTTGGCCCGTATCCAGTGATTGCCAAAGTGGGAACAGTGGCTTATCGGCTCTTACTACCTGACAATACTTCAGTACATCCAGTTTTTCACGTATCTCAACTCAAGAAGGCAGTCTCACCAACCCTTCAGGTTACTCCTGATCTCCCAAATACTCTCACAGTTGATGCTTTCAGGTACCCTATCAAAGTATTGGAACGTCGACTGAAGCCACATGGAGCTCATCTTGTTTCGGAGGTTTTGATCCAGTGGTCTTCGTGGCCTCCATCAATGGCCACCTGGGAGTTGGAAACTGAGCTACGTCACCAGTTCCCTGCTGCGCCGGCTTGGGGACAAGCCGTCTCTCAAGGGGGGAAGAATGTCAGGATTCCTGAGGAAGGGCATCAGAAACTAAAGCCTGACACTGAGGGTGGAGCTAAGGCGGGAAGAATGAATGTGCCAACTGATCAAACATCCAAGGATCCAGGCCCAAGAGATGAAGCAAGGCCCAGGCGCAAGAAGAAGCCCAACAAGCGGTACCTCGGCCCAACCTGGGTAGCGGCGTGAGAGATTTGCCTTCCGTTGGCTTATAGCAAGGGAGAGCGATAGAGAGAGGGGACGAATAGAACAGAGAAGAATAGGCCGGCTGCGTCCGGAGGTGTTGGCGGCGGCGGCGAGAGCCCCGATCTTGTAATCGTACCCTTAATCTCTGTTCTAAACTCTCTGAATACTATCCAGATACAACATACATTCTATATGGGGTGAAATTTGAGTGAGGTTTGTGACACTCCTGCGTGTACAGCACGCCGGCGCGGTCCACGACGTGGGCGGCGGAGTAGGCGTCGGTGGTCTGGTTCACCTCCGTCTCCGAATAGCTGTCGCGGAGGCGCATGGTGTTCTCGTACCCGAGCCTCTGCGTCCACGTCGCCGTGAACTTGCCGTACGACGGCGTCTGCACCCATCCGGAGGCGGAGACGTGCCGGAACGCCGTCGTGTAGCCAGAGCCATCGGGCAGAGTCGCGGTGGCCGTGTCCAGCGGGGGTGCGTCGTAGCTGACCATTCCCGCCGCCGTGGCCGTGCCCCTGGGGTCCAGCCAGAGGTGGAGGTTGGCGTCGACGAACCACGTGTCGATGGCGTTGGTCACCGTGAACCTGACCTCGTGCTTCTCGCCGTCCAGCAGCTTCCCAAGAAAGGCCGTGAGCTCGATGTCGTAGGACGGGAGGTTGAACGAGCCGATGCCGGTGATCGGTCGCCAGAGCATGGGGTTGATGCCGCCGGTGTAGATCACGGGGAACGGCCACACGACGCCGACCAAGTCTCCATCGATCTGAACAACGACCTCGCGGAACGGGCCGTACTCGTTGTTCCCGTACCAGAACTCGTCGTGCGATTGGTAGGAGAGGTACACCTCGAGAACGGCGCGGTACGTGTTGGTCGGCACTGTGACGCTCGCGGTTGCGTCGTACAAATCGTTTAGGATCTCGAACCACAGGCCGTCGTTCAACGGGAGGCTCCGCGATATCGGAACGACGGCGTCGGCGGGGCCCAGCCCGGGCTTCGGCGGCGGCGGCGGCGGGTGGCGGAAGTAGAGGTGCAGCGTGACGTTGGCGTTTAAGACGCCGGTGGACTGCTTGTCGACGATGTCGCCGAGGTACACGGCGAGCGTGGTGGAGTCGCGGGCGGCGAGGAGTGACGCGTACTTGGTGACGTCCTTGGAGACCGTCCACTCGACGCCGCCGGCGCTCTTGATGGGCGACTCGGCGGTGCAGCCACGGAGGAGCTCGGCGCCGCCTAGCCACACGCCGAAGACACGGCCGCACTGGTCGCCGCGGCACGTGGCGCGCCACTCGAGGACGGCGAGCAAGATCGCGGACGCGCGGCCGCCCACCGCCGCCAGGCATGGCGGCGGCGAGTAGGCGGCAGTGGCGGGGGGCTTGGCGTAGGCGTACGCGAACGAGTGCGAGAGGAGCAGCGTAGAGCACGGGCCGAAGCTCCCCGCCGGCGGCCGGTGCGGGCGGTCCACCTCGAAGAAGACGGTCGGCTGGTCCGGCGCAGGCGGGCGCGGCGTCACCGCTTCGAGCGCGGCGACGTCGGAGGCAGAGAGACGGAGCTTGTGAGGGAGCGAAGCGATGGAGACCGGGACAAGCGAAGCCATGACGAAGACGAGGAGGACAGGCACGTAGGAGCTGGCCATGGCTGGTGCGTTAGGGTGGAGGAGAGCGAGAGACCCCAGGTGCTTTGGCGCGCTTCTTGCAGTGGACGGGATTTAAAAAGGGCGGTAAAGAGTAGAAGTGAGGTAGAGCGCACTTCATTTGCAGGGACCATGTTATTCCCTGACGGAGTAACGGTAAATTGGACTCCAAGTCACACAGCGACACTTGGCCTTGCTAATTGAGGTAATGGGGCGTAATGATGGAGTGAAATGTTTGATCAAGTTTGGATTGCAAGTTTAACTTAGCATGGGCCAGTAAAGTTAACTAGTAATATAGACAGCTGCTGCAGGGGGATCATGATTTGGTGAACTATTTATATGATGAAGCCGAACAATAGCTATGTTCTGTACTTGTGTATGGCTCATATTACTACAAGGTTTACAAGAATGGGCGCTGGAAAACCAGAAGCATACGCATTCCCAGAAGGCAGAAGAATGGCTGAAACGCAGGTCCTACACAGGTGTTTGATGAAAGCTTCGGTCAGCTCCAGCTCCTGAAATGTACACACTGTAGCATGGCAGAGCCGCAGCCAGTGATGCTGAAAATCGAGCTTCAGCTGCTCCATCTTTTTCGTAGTTCATCTCGACGCTATAATTGCAAATAGTACCGCTACAGTACTTGTCAGGTGAAGATGGAGCTAGAGAGAGCTGGGGGTGTTTTTGTTGGGAGGTGAAAAGTTTTTTAGTGTGATGTTTTATGGGACGTTGGAAGGGGGTTTTGATATTAATAAAAAAACTAATTACATAAACCGCGAGACGAATTTATTAAGCCTAATTAAGCCGTCATTAGCATACGTGTTACTGTAGCACTTAAGACTAATCATGAACTAATTAGGCTTAAAAGATTTGTCTCGTGGTTTCCAACCAAACTGTGTAATTAGTTTTTTTTTGTCTACATTTAGTACTCCATGCATGTGTCCAAATATTTGATGTGATATGATAAAAAAATAAGTGCGAACTAAACACCGCCGCGGCCGCCGCCAAACCCCCCCCCCCCAAGGTGGCCGGAGCATATTTGTAGGTTGTAGGCCTAGAAGTCCTCTGAGGCCTATCTGGAGTGGTGGCTGACTCGGAGGCAAATTTGCCTTGCTTTGCTTTGGGGGCTGCTTGCTCTGATGACTGAGATTCTTCTCTTTGATTGGGATGGTGCGCCAGTAAGAAGCAATAGTTCAGGCCCACACTACCATAGTTGCTATCCCTATTTGTTTCGCTGAAATTTAGCTTATACTGATTTGTTGTGAGAGGAAACCATTGTTCGTTCGCTGAGAGAAAATCATGATTTTGCTTTACAATTTACTTCTTACTATCTCTGGGGCGACACGGGTGGCTCCGTGCCACCACCGCAGAAGGCCACTGCGCCACCAGCTTCCCCGCCCTCGCCGCCGCTCGAGCACGCGGCCAAGCTCGTCGGTGCAAGGACGGCGGCAGCGAGGCTCCCGCTTCTCTCCTCCCTCGCTTCTCCTCCTCCTGCGCTCGTGCTTCCATGGATGGTCGTCTTCCTTGATTCTGGTGGACAGGGTGCGGTTCTTGTGACCGGGGGCGCAGATCCGGTGGCCGGGGATGTGTATCCGGTGGCTAGGAGCGGATACTCGTCACCCTATGGGGTATTGGCCCGGTGCTGCTACGGCAGCGGTGCCACCTGTGCGGCTGCGCCGGTGCGTTTGGTTTGTCGTGCCTGTCTGCCTGCGCCCGCACGCCTACTGGCTATCAGGGCGACGGCCGGCCGGGGTAGCCCGTCTGCTCCCGTCCGCTGTTAGTGGTGGCCAGGCGCGCGAAGACGTACTTCGGTTGCTCAGCAGGCGTCGTCAAGGTAGTGGGCAAAGGCGCCGCCTCCGGTGCGTTGCCGGCTGTTGATGAGGCGCTACGACGACATCCTCTCCAGATTGATCTGGGGTGGCCCTGCAGCGACACGGGGCGCGCGGTTTGGCCGCGGGCATGCCGGCGGTGGGGCTGTGTGTCTATGTTCGTGTGCAGGGGCTCAGCAACGACGTAGTGCGCGCAGTTTGGCCATGGGCTTGCTGGCAATGGGGCTACGTGACCGTGGGCGCCCTCCCCATCGTGGTGCTCTCTGGCCGACTTCTGGCCGTCAAGGGCCTTCTCTGCCAATTCCAATTATGGGGAGCACAACGTGCTGTTTGTGCAAAACGACAACGTCGGCCATGATGGTGTCCGTGTTTAGGGTCAAGATGACAGACTAGACAGGGGTGAATAGTCCTTTCTAGATTTAATCACGCTGGCTAACCGAAACAAATACGAAATTAAAACTATCGGTCTAGCCAAGACTACACCCCTCTATCTAAGTTCTCAACCACCTTACAAAACTCCTGATTAGGCAACAAAGGTGTCAGGCTAGCTAGAGCTCACCTAACCAATTCCAGAAGTAAGGTGATACAAACCTATGCAACTAGTACTTTAAGCACTGGGGGAGCTCCTACATAAACTAGTAAGCAAAAGTATAAAGCTCCTAAGCTCACTAGCAATGCTCAATAACAAGGCTGCACAAGCCAAATTAGAGAGCGCAAATTACTTAGCTACACAAACTAAGCAATGTAACTAACAAGGCTACTCAAGCCAAATTAGTTACGCAAGAGAGCTACTTCTATGCTACACAAGCAAGAAGGCAATTAGCAAGCTACACAAGCTAACTAATTATAAGAGCAACAACACAAGCACAATATATAAATTAATAAGTAAATGCAAGCTTGTGTAAAGGGATTGCAAACCAACAGGATGAATAAGGTTGACACGGTGATTTTTATCCCGAGGTTCACTTGGTTGCCACCAAGCTAGTCCTTGTTGCGTCGACCGCTCACTTGGTGGTTAGACGGCTAATAGGTGTTTCCCAAACCTAGCCCATACGTTGGGCGCCGCAAGAACCTACTCGTAAGTGAGGGTAGCTCAATGACACACTCTACTAGAGTTATTCTTCGCGGCTCCCATGGGGTGAGCACAATACCCCTCATAATCTCTTCTCCGGAGCACCGCAAAATCTTCTTTACGTGCTTTGACGAAGACCACAACCTTCAAGCCATATAGGTGATGGCAATCACCAAGAGTAACAAGAAATCCCCAATCACAAAGATTTCCTAGTGCCACCCAATGCAAATCCCAAATGCAAACACACTAGGTCTCTCAATCCCTCACTCAAATTAGCACCAAACTTAAGAGGGAGAGAAAGGGGAAGAGGTGGATCTTCAATCTCCCATCCACACCCACAAAAAGCACTCAACTCTCTCTAGAAATTTCAGCTCAAATCATGGGGGAGAGAGGAGAGGGATGAACCCTAGAACTCGGTTCCCCCAAATGTTTCAGCCAAAGAAAAGAACGGGGAGTAAGCTCAGAGGAAGGAGCAAGGGAGGGGGAGCAGATAAGGCAGCCGACCAGCTGATCCCAGCGGCCAAGCCCGCAGCGGCCGCAACTCTCGCAGCCAACGGTCGGCAGCGCCCTGCTTCCTTCCGCCCCCAACGGTCAGCCCAACCACTCACGGCCTCATGCACTCCCTCATGGAGAAAAGGAAACGGTGGAAGGAAAACGAGCGATCGAATCTGGGCGCCTCTCCATATGCGCATAGCTATAGGCAGACGAGCCAGCCCCTGCCTTTTCTCTCCACCTGGGAAGTTGCCAGGAAGCTTCTTGCCTTCCATGAACACCGCTCCGACTCACAGCGAAATGGAGCGGCAAACGGAGCAGCATGGCAGCGCATCGCTTCCCTCTCACGCGCTTTCTCTCTCCAGTCCCCATAGCACTGTTGCTCAACAAGAATTCCTTGCTGAGCCGACAGAATTGCTGGTTGAGCTCCATTGCTCTCTCTGAGTTGCCCCGCACGCATGCAAAGGAAAGGAGCAGCCGCTTTCTCTCTCTCTTTCTCTCCTGGGCACAGGTGGTCCCCCACTCACTATTCCTCAACTAGAATTTCTTGCTGAGGAGTAGGAATTGTCGACTAAATGTTAGTTGAGCAACAGCTCAAACCGAGCAACCCCCACCGGTAATTTTACTTCGTTACCAAGAAATTCTGGCATGTCACTATGCAAAGCATGCCGCAGCACCTCTTTTCCACCATTTTCAAGCGCTAACTTTTCTTCACATGCTAAAATTTAGCACCTAAGTTAGCATTTTCACAAAGATTTTTCAGGGTTAATCTCATGCATCTCACCACGTCACTAAGCGCTAAGTATATGCAAATGAGACTCACACTTAGTGGCACTAGATAACTGTTGCAACTAAAAGATTTTTTTCTCTTTATAGTACGGCTATCTATCCTAAATCCGGTCTATTTCTTCTCTACTCAACCTTAAACCGGTGAAATGAAATTCCCTATAGGTTATACCTTTGCCTTGCACATTTCATTCCATCTCCTTCAATGTCGATGCAACACATACACAAACACGATCAACAAATGATATGATCCACTTCATATCATTATATGACCTTATTGGTTCATCGATCTTGACCTCACTTGCTCTTCACCATTGCCTTCGTCCATCAACGCCAAGTCTTGCTCAAGCTTCACCGCCATGTGGTCCGTTGCCTCAAAGCCTCCAACTTGCCCTTCACACTTGTAACCGGTCCATCAAGTCAAGTCTTGTCTTGATCTTCTCCACCCTAGTCACATGACTCCATGTCATGTTTCATATGCAATGAGCTCATTCATCACATATGTACTTGTGGATTAATTTTCCTGTGCATCTCACATAAACACATATTAGTCCACCTAGATTGTCACTCAATTACCAAAACCAAACAAGGACCTTTCACCGTGGTGGCAGTGTGTTGACGGCATCGGTGTGCACCTCCCACCATCGTGGGCGAGTCCGAAAATGGCTCCGCGCGGTGTGGCGACTCCTCCCACTCCGTCCATCGAGGTGTCGACGATTGCCCATGCTCACCTCCCACCATAGCGGGCGACTCCCGGAACGGCTCCGCGTGGTGTGGCGGTGGTCGGCGCCCCCTTACCCCTCCCCCCATGCTTGCTAGTGTGCGCCTTTCACCATCGCGGACGAGTCCGGGAACGGCTCCACGTGGTGTGGCGGCGGCCGACACCCCCTCTTCCATCCAGGCGTGGATGGATGCTTGCTGCTGCGTGCCTCCCACCGTCGCAAGCGAGTCCGGTAATGGCTCCGCGAGATGTGACGGCGGCCGGCACCCCCTCTGTCCAGGCATGGACGCTTGCCGGTGCGCGCCTCTGAAAGCTCTATGTTTGGTGTTGGTAATTAGTGACAATGCCTAAGTACTAATCCTATGCCTAAGTTGTATGTAGCATATGAGGATTAGTACATTCCAAGGTTGGTGGCAAGATGGACATGGTGATCATGATGGCCACACTTGGATTTGGACGCAACCCTACGTGATCAAGGCAAAGGTATATGCTTAAGGGTTGTGTTTTAGTAACCAAGACACCTAGTGGATGTGGTTACATTATAGGATAGATAGCCGTACTATAAAGAGGGGAATGACGCGGCTATTGAACTCCTAAAGTCCCTCTAGGTGTGCATTTCATGTCATATGCATTTGGATAGAACTAATAACGCCTCGAAAAATGATTGTGAAAATGCTAACACACATGCACTTGGTGATGATCACTTGGTGATGTTAGCACGTTTGCGAAGGCAGTAGAGTTTGAGCGGTAGAGAGGGTTTGGGGTCCTCTCTCCCTCCCACCGAGCTTGCGAGGCGGGATTTAGGCGTTTTCGAGGAGTTGAAACGACTATTTTTCACTACGCCGAAAGTCGGAAAAGAAACGGAGGCGAACGGAGGTCACAGTGGTGACCGGACGCTGGACCGGACGCGGTCTCTAGTTGACCGGACGCGTCCGGTCAGTGTTCAGCGTCGGCGCATGTTTCAGCTTTTTGATCGGACGCGCAGCACGTCCGGTCACTGTCGACCGGACGCGTCCGGTCGTCCAGGGTGCTTACTGGACTCTAACCGAACGCGGGCACTGTGGCGTCCGGTCAGTTCTACAGCGTGTCCGGTCACTGTTTCGTTGGAGCGCTGCTCTGGCTTGACCAGCGCGTCCGGTCAGTCACGGGACCGGTGCGTCCAGTCGAGCCCAGCGCGTCCGATCGTTGCGACCAGAGCGTCCGGTCGGTGCTTCGCGAAAATAGCCGTTGCGTGATCGGCGCGTCCGGTCAGTTGGACCAGCGCGTCCGGTCAGCGCGACTTCGGCTGTTTCAAGTTCCTAACGGCTATATTCGAAGGGGTACGTCTATAAATACTCGTTGGCCGGCTCAAGGCTCTCTCTCTTGGACATTTGACATACTTGTGAGCACTTTGAGCTAAGCAACTCCCCTCCCACTCATCTCTCTTGCTTCTTTGCTTATTCGAAGTGAGATTGAGTGATCCAAGTGCATTTGCATTGTGAGATAGCATCTAGTTGGCACTTGGTGGTTGATTTGCTGCGGGATTCTTGTTTCTCTTGGTGGTTGCCGCCACCTAGACGGCTTGGAGCAGCTTGGAGGCGTTGGCAAGAGTTGGTGATTGTTCTTGGCCACCTCCGGTGTTTGTGAGGGGTTTGTGCCTACCTCGGCGAAGCGCCAAAGACAACATTAGTAAGTTGCTCGTGTCATTACAACCTTTTGCCATTTGGTAGGTTCTTGTGGTGCCTTTTGAGAGGCTCGGTGTGAGACCGATTAGCCACCGAACCACGTGGTAGAGAGGGACACAACGGGGACTAGCGTGCCGGCAAGCACGTGAACCTCGGGATAAATCTTTGTGTTATCATTCTTATTGTGATTGATCGATCCCGGTGAAAGCTCTATGTTTGGTGTTGGTAATTAGTGACAATGCCTAAGTACTAATCCTATGCCTAAGTTGTATGTAGCATATGAGGATTAGTACATTCCTAGGTTGGTGGCAAGATGGACATGGTGATCATGATGGCCACACTTGGATTTGGATGCAACCCTACGTGATCAAGGCAAAGGTATATGCTTAAGGGTTGTGTTTTAGTAACCAAGACACCTAGTGGGTGTGGTTACATTATAGGATAGATAGCCGTACTATAAAGAGGGGAATGACGCGGCTATTGAACTCCTAAGTGCCTCTAGATGTGCATTTCATAATCATATGCATTTGGATAGAACTAATAACGCCTCGAAAAATGATTGTGAAAATGCTAACACACATGCACATGATGTTGATCACTTGGTGGTGTTAGCACGTTTGCGACGGCGTTGGAGTTTGAGCGGTAGAGAGGGTTTGGCGGGATTCAGGCGATTTCGGGGAAATGAAACGCCTATTTTCTACTACGCCGGAAGTCGGAAATCAAACGGAAATCAAACGGAAGCGAACGGAGGTCACAGTCGTGACCGGACGCTGCACCGGACGCGGTCACTGTGTGACCGGACGCGTCCGGTCAGTATCCAGTGTCTGCGCGTTATTCGGTTGTTTGATCAGACGCGGTGGCGCGTCCGGTCACAGGCGACCGGACGCGTCCGGTCGTCCAGGGAGCTTACTGGACTCCGACCGGACGCGGGCACTGTGGCGTCCGGTCAGTTCTTCAGCGCGTCCGGTCGCTAGTTTGTTTTGCGCGACTCAGTGTTGACCGGCGCGTCCGGTCAGTCACGGGACCGGCGCGTCCGGTCGTGACCAGCGCGTCCGGTCGTTGCGACCGGCGCGTCCGGTCGGCGTTTCGAAAACTAGCCGTTACGCGACCGGAGCGTCCGGTCAGCGCGACTGCTGCTGAATCAAGTTTCTAACGGCTATATTCGAAGGGGTACGTCTATATATACTCGTTGGCCGGCTCAAGGCTCTTACTCTTGGACTTTTGACATACTTGTGAGCACCTTGAGCTAAGCAACTCCCCTCCCACTCATCTCTCTTGCTTCTTTGCATATTCGAAGTGAGATTGAGTGATCCAAGTGCATTTGCATTGTGAGATAGCATCTAGTTGGCACTTGGTGGTTGATTTGCTGCGGGATTCTTGTTTCTCTTGGTGGTTGCCGCCACCTAGACGGCTTGGAGCAGCTTGGAGGCGTTGGCAAGAGTTGGTGATTGTTCTTGGCCACCTCCGGTGATTGTGAGGGGTTTGTGTCTACCTCGGCGAAGTGCCAAAAGACAACATTAGTAAATTGCTCGTGTCATTGCAACCTTTTGCCATTTGGTAGGTTCTTGTGGCGCCTTTTGAGAGGCTCGGTGTGAGACCGATTAGCCACCGAACCACGTGGTGAAGAGGGACACAACGGGGACTAGCGTGCCGGCAAGCACGTGAACCTCGGGATAAATCTTTGTGTCATCATTCTTATTGTGATTGATTGATCCCGGTGGTTGTATATTGTGGAATTCATCTCTTGATCATATTGTTTGGTTGGCTCAATACTTCGCCCCTCGGTGATACCCTTCTAACTCTCTCTTGTATTAATTTCTTAGTTACTTTGCTATAGTAGCTCTTTTGTGTAGCTTGCTAGTTGTTTCCTTCTCGGTTTGACTTGTGCGGTTGAGTGCAAATATACTAGAATTGTGAATTGGATAGGTGGCTTGCAAATACCCCGTAGGCTAAGCAAAAGTCGCATCTCGCTTTTTGTTGTATTGATAAACTTGTTTAGCTTGTCTTTGTAGAATTTTTTTAAAAAAGGCTATTCACCCCCCCTCTAGCCATCAAGACCTTTCAAGTGGTATCGGAGCCGTGGTCACCGTTTGTAAGGCTTAACAACCTCGGTGTAAGATGGCTCAAGTTGTGTTCAACCATGTCGGGGGTAAGCCTCCATTCTTTGATGGTGTCTCATCTTTTGATCATTGGAAAAGAAAGATGAAGCAATATCTTGGCTCTATCAATGAGAAGGTTTGGGAGGTGACACATCATGATTATGCTATCATTGATCCCGACAACCTCACCAACAATGACCGCATCAACAACCAATGCAATACTATGGCTCTCAACACTCTCTACAATGGGATTGATGCAAAGGTCTTTGAGCAAATCAAGGATCTTGAGATGGCAAGTGAAGTGTGGACAAGATTAGAGGAAACATATGAGGGCACTTCAACGGTAAAGAGTGCCAAGCTCTATATGCTCAAGGATAAGTTTGCAAGCTTCAAGATGAAGGATGATGAGTCCATACCGGAGATGTTCTATAGGCTACAAGTTATTGTCAATGATCTCAAGAGCCTAGGAGAAGATGTCAAGGACAAGGACTTCTCACATAAGTTCTTGATGAACTTACCTAAGAAGTTTGCTATCTTGAGGAAGATGATCCAAAGAGAGGGTTTGGACAAAGTGACTCCAAACCAAGTGCTTGGAGATGTCATGACCGATGCTCAATATGATGATGATGAAGATGAAGATGAGAAGAAGGAGATCAAGGTCAAGCAAGAGAAGCCCATTGCATTCAAGGCTTCATCTTCTAAGGGCAAGAGCAAGGTGGAGAGCGATGATGAGACCATGGCCCTCCTAGTACACAAGATGGGGAGGTTCATGAAGAAGAAAGGATATGGTGTAAGAAAGAGAAGGGACTTCATGAAGGCAAAGGAGATGCTTTGCTACAATTGCAATAGCCCCGATCATGTAGTGGCAAAGTGCCCCTATGAAGACAAAAGATATCATGATGGGGAGTTGAAGTTGAAGAAGAACAAGAAGGATAAGAAGGAGAAGAAAGAGAAGAAGAGCTTCACTATCAACAAGAAGAAGAAGGGTGGTGGCTATGTGGTCACTTGGGATAGTGATAACTCCGATAGTGATGATGATAGCTCTAGTGATGATGAGAGGACCACTCGACGAGCCATTGCAAGCATCGCCCTCTCCAACAAGCCATCCATCTTCGACACTACATCGACATGCCTTATGGCCAAGCCTACCAAGGTAAAATATGATGATAGTGAGGATGATTCTTGTGCTAGTGATGGTTGTAGGAGTGATGATGAGGAGGATGAGGACTACTCCAAGGATGATTTATTGGGCATAATAGATCAAATGAGCAAGGGCTACAAGAGGACAACCAAGAAGTGCAAAATCTTAGAGCAAGAGCTCATTGCCAAGAGCAATGAAAATGATGCCTTGATGGAAGAGCTTGTTGCTCTCAAAAAGAGTAAGGAGTGCAAAGGAATTGAACAAGAGCTTAAAGCTCTTAGGAAATCCTTTGATGAGTTAGAGGCTTCTCGCGAGTGTCTAAAGGAAGACCACGAGGACCTTGAAGTTGCTCACACTAGGCTTAAGGAAGCCCACTCCTCTCTACTTGAGCTCATCAAGGAGAAGGACCTCAAGTTGGAGAAGCTCATGAAGGAAGCTAAGGAGGAGCAAGTGATTGTCACTTGTGATATTGGACTAACATGTGATATTATTGATGATTCTTTATTTGTTGGTCCTACTAATGCTTCATGTAGCTCATCATCATCCACCACAACCAACTCTACCTCTACTACTAGTGATTCATCACTTGTGGTTGAGAATGAGACTCTCAAGAGAGAGGTGGATGATCTCACCCGCGCACTAGGCAATGCCTATGGTGGGGATGCCCGCTTGCTAAAATGCTTGGGTAGCTAAAGGTTCTCTCTTAACAAAGAGGGTTTGGGCTATACTCCCAAGAAAGGCAAGGCGGCCTTTGCTACTCCAAAGTCTCGCTTTGTGAAGAGCAATGGTCGTTATTACAATAGATGCAAGCAAGTTGGGCATCTAGAGATTAATTGTAATAAAATGAACAAGAACAACAACAAGTTTCATGCTAAAATGGATTACATTCCTTTTGATTCTTGTTATGTGCTTACCAAGGGTGAGAAAGGTGTGTATGCTAGGTTTGTTGGTACACCAATTGTGAGTCCAAAGAAGAAGGCCATTTGGGTACCAAAGAGCTTAGTTACTAACCTCCAAGGACCCAAACAAGTATGGGTACCTAAGAAACATTAATTTATTTTGTAGGTAAATTACAAGGCCGGAGGAAGGCATTGGGTGCTTGATAGTGGGTGCTCTCAACATATGACCGGTGATTCAAGAATGTTCAACTCTCTCAAATCAAATGATAGTGGCATTGATAGTATCACATTTGGTGACAATAGCAAGGGTGATGTGAAGGCTCTTGGAAGGATTGCAATCTCAAATGATCATAGCATTTCCAATGTGCTCTTAGTTGAAAAGTTGAACTTCAATCTTCTCTCGGTTGCTCAATTGTGTGATCTCGGTTTCAAGTGCATATTTGGTGTTGATGATGTGGAGATAGTTAGTGTTGATGGCTCCAACTTGATCTTCAAGGGATTTAGATATGAGAATCTATACTTGGTTGATTTCAATGCTAGTGACACTCAACTCTCAATATGCTTGCTCACCAAATCAAGTATGGGTTGGTTATGGCATAGAAGACTTGGTCATGTTGGCATGAAGCAATTGAACAAGTTAGTGAAGCATGACTTAGTTAGAGGCTTGAAGGATGTCACATTTGAGAAAGATAAGCTATGTAGTGCATGTCAAGCCGGAAAGCAAGTGGGCAACACTCATCCATTGAAAAGCATCATGAGTACTTCCAAGGCATTTGAGTTGTTGCACATGGATCTATTTGGGCCAACTACATATACAAGCATTGGTGGCAACAAGTATGGCTTTGTGATTGTGGATGACTTCACTAGATACACATGGGTATTCTTTCTTGGGGACAAGAGTGATGTATTTGACATATTTAAGAAGTTCATCAAGAGAGTGCAAAATGAATTTGAGACCACAATCAAGAAAGTGAGAAGTGACAATGGAAGTGAGTTTAGAAATACAAGAATTGATGAGCTATGTGATGAGCTTAGAATCAAACATCAATTTTCGGCCAAGTATACACCTCAATCAAATGGCTTAGTTGAGAGGAAGAATAGAACCTTGATTGATATGGCAAGATCAATGTTGAATGAGTATAATGTGAGTCATTCATTTTGGGCCGAAGCAATCAACACGGCTTGCTTCTATAGCAACCGCCTCTATTGCCACAAGTTTCTAGAGAAGACACCATATGAGATCTTAAATGGAAGAAAGCCAAACATTGCATACTTTTGGGTATTTGGTTGCAAATGCTACATCTTGAAGAAGGGCTCTAAATTGAGCAAGTTTGAGAAGAAATGTGATGAAGGATTCTTACTTGGTTACTCCACTACTAGCAAAGCTTATAGAGTTTGGAATTTGGCTAGTGGTTTACTTGAGGAAGTTCATGATGTTGAGTTTGATGAAACAAATGGCTCTCAAGATGAAGAAAATAACTTGGATGATGTGAGAGGAACTCAATTGACCAATGCTATAAAAGAAATGGATATTGGTGATATTAGGCCGAAGCAAGTGATTGATGTGGATGACAACAAAGTTCAAGTGCTCCAAAGTCCAATTACACAAGCTAGTGGGTCTCTAATGCAAAATCAAGCTAGTACATCATCTCAAGTGCAACAAGATCAACAAGTGGCTAGTTCATCATCTCCAACTCATGATCAACATCAACATCCAAGCAATCAAGTCCAAGTGCTTCAACCAACTAACATTGCAAGAGACCATCCATTGGATTCCATCATTGGTGACATACAAAGGGGAGTTCAAACTAGATCAAGATTGGCATCATTTTGTGCTCACTCTTCCTTTGTGTCAATAGAAGAACCAAAGGACATTGATAAAGCATTGAGAGATCCGGATTGGGTAAATGCAATGCATGAAGAGCTCAACAACTTCAAGAGAAATGAAGTATGGGAACTAGTTGAGAGGCCTAAAGATCACAATGTCATTGGAACAAGATGGGTCTTTCGCAACAAGCAAGATCAAGATGGGATAGTAGTAAGGAACAAAGCAAGACTAGTGGCTCAAGGTTACACACAAATAGAGGGTCTTGACTTTGGTGAAACTTATGCTCCGGTTGCAAGATTGGAAGCAATTAGGATCTTACTTGCCTATGCGTGTGCTCATAATATCAAGCTATATCAAATGGATGTGAAGAGTGCATTTCTCAATGGGTACATTCAAGAAGAGGTGTATGTGGAGCAACCTCCCGGTTTGGATAGTGACAAGAGTGGCAACGTGGTGGATCAAAAGCTTTATAGATCAATGATTGGTAGCCTACTCTATGTGACGGCATCAAGACCCGATGTGATGTTTAGTGTATGCATGTGTGCAAGATTTCAAGCCTCACCAAGAGAAAGCCATTTGAAGGCAACAAAGAGAATATTGAGGTATTTGAAGCATACACAAGATGTTGGATTATGGTATCCCAAAGGTGCAAGCTTTGAGCTAGTTGGATATTCGGATTCCGACTATGCCGGTGACAAAGTGGAGAGAAAGAGCACCTCTGGGACTTGTCAATTGTTGGGAAGATCACTTGTCTCATGGTCATCCAAGAAGCAAAATAGTATTGCACTATCTACCGCCGAAGCCGAATACATCGCCGCGGGTAGTTGTTGTGCACAAATCTTGTGGATGAAAGCAACATTGAAGGATTTTGGAATCAATTTCAAGAATGTGCCATTGCTACGTGACAATGAAAGTGCCGTGAAGCTAACCAACAATCCGGTTCAACATCAAAGAACAAAGCATATTGATGTTCGTCATCATTTTATTAGAGATCATCAACAAAAGGGTGACATTGCTATTGAGAGTGTGGGCACCGAAGATCAACTAGCCGATCTATTCACCAAGCCACTTGATGAAAAGAGATTTCACAAGCTAAAGAATGAGTTGAACATACTTGACTTCTCCAACATGAGTTGATGCACCCCAATGTTATGACATGCCTCTCCTTCGATCCCCAAGGTACAATTGGTTGACATGTCATGCATTCTATGCTAAGGACTTGCTTAGTGCATCTAGTCATAATTTACATGTTCTAGGCTCATTCATGAAAATCAAATGAATTTGAAGTTTATATGGTGCCACTATTGTTTCCATGTCTTGTATGATCTAGTGGTAGCATATAACTTGTTTAAGTAGCTTGTGATCCTAAGTGTTTAATCTAGATCACTTGTCTAAATACTTGCTTCAACATGGTGCATGATAACCCTTCTAGTGAGGTGTGAAGAAGCTTGCCCTTGGATCAAACCGAAGCATTTCATTTATGCAAGCAATCTAGGTTGAATCACAAACTTGATCCTCACCCCATAATTCAACATGATAATCTATCTAAAATTGGTCCCTTGTGGTCATTGGTGCCAAAGGGGGAGAAAATGTTGTTCACAAAGATAGATTCTAAAGGGGGAGAAAACCTAAGGGGGAGAATTGATAAAAGAAGGGGATCAACTAAAATTTTGAGCACACAAGTAGGGGGAGCAAGCTCTTAAACATGAATGTTGCATTTCTTTGTGCACTTCATATGTATGATGCATAGTTATGCATTTCTTTTTCTCCAATACTTTGCTTGTGTGGTGTTTTGCTAGTATACAATTGAATGGTGTATTGAAGTACTAGCATGAATAGGAAGTAGTTAGATTTCTCTTGCTTCATGTTTTCCAAAGTGGTACTAGAGCCTTGCTTATAATGTTGATCTCACGAGGTTTCTAGTTATGTTTGTGCTTTTCCAAGTGGTATCTAACTACATAAGGTGCTAAGATGGTGTTTATCGCTACTCCGATGGTATCACGCTTCAAAGGTCTATAATCTAAAACACTTAGCACCTATTGGTAGTCAATGCTCCTAATTTTTTTTCCTATCTAACATGTATGCTTCCTATATCCAAACATATAGCATACATGTAGGGGGAGCTATTGCTATCCATTTGAATTCATGATCACATGTCCATAATTCTTACACATGGTAATATACTTGGACGATGTGACATGGGTTCAATCAAAATTTTATCATAATATCTTTGTGAAAGGGTTGTCACCAATTACCAACAAGGGGGAGATTGAAAGCTCTATGTTTGGTGTTGGTAATTAGTGACAATGCCTAAGTACTAATCCTATGCCTAAGTTGTATGTAGCATATGAGGATTAGTACATTCCTAGGTTGGTGGCAAGATGGACATGGTGATCATGATGGCCACACTTGGATTTGGATGCAACCCTACGTGATCAAGGCAAAGGTATATGCTTAAGGGTTGTGTTTTAGTAACCAAGACACCTAGTGGGTGTGGTTACATTATAGGATAGATAGCCGTACTATAAAGAGGGGAATGACGCGGCTATTGAACTCCTAAGTGCCTCTAGATGTGCATTTCATAATCATATGCATTTGGATAGAACTAATAACGCCTCGAAAAATGATTGTGAAAATGCTAACACACATGCACATGATGTTGATCACTTGGTGGTGTTAGCACGTTTGCGACGGCGTTGGAGTTTGAGCGGTAGAGAGGGTTTGGCGGGATTCAGGCGATTTCGGGGAAATGAAACGCCTATTTTCTACTACGCCGGAAGTCGGAAATCAAACGGAAATCAAACGGAAGCGAACGGAGGTCACAGTGGTGACCGGACGCTGCACCGGACGCGGTCACTGTGTGACCGGACGCGTCCGGTCAGTATCCAGTGTCTGCGCGTTATTCGGTTGTTTGATCGGACGCGGTGGCGCGTCCGGTCACAGGCGACCGGACGCGTCCGGTCGTCCAGGGAGCTTACTGGACTCCGACCGGACGCGGGCACTGTGGCGTCCGGTCAGTTCTTCAGCGCGTCCGGTCGCTAGTTTGTTTTGCGTGACTCAGTGTTGACCGGCGCGTCCGGTCAGTCACGGGACCGGCGCGTCCGGTCGTGACCAGCGCGTCCGGTCGTTGCGACCGGCGCGTCCGGTCGGCGTTTCGAAAACTAGCCGTTACGCGACCGGAGCGTCCGGTCAGTTGGACCAGCGCGTCCGGTCAGCGCGACTGCTACTGAATCAAGTTTCTAACGGCTATATTCGAAGGGGTACGTCTATATATACTCGTTGGCCGGCTCAAGGCTCTTACTCTTGGACTTTTGACATACTTGTGAGCACCTTGAGCTAAGCAACTCCCCTCCCACTCATCTCTCTTGCTTCTTTGCATATTCGAAGTGAGATTGAGTGATCCAAGTGCATTTGCATTGTGAGATAGCATCTAGTTGGCACTTGGTGGTTGATTTGCTGCGGGATTCTTGTTTCTCTTGGTGGTTGCCGCCACCTAGACGGCTTGGAGTAGCTTGGAGGCGTTGGCAAGAGTTGGTGATTGTTCTTGGCCACCTCCGGTGATTGTGAGGGGTTTGTGTCTACCTCGGCGAAGTGCCAAAAGACAACATTAGTAAATTGCTCGTGTCATTGCAACCTTTTGCCATTTGGTAGGTTCTTGTGGCGCCTTTTGAGAGGCTCGGTGTGAGACCGATTAGCCACCGAACCACGTGGTGAAGAGGGACACAACGGGGACTAGCGTGCCGGCAAGCACGTGAACCTCGGGATAAATCTTTGTGTCATCATTCTTATTGTGATTGATTGATCCCGGTGGTTGTATATTGTGGAATTCATCTCTTGATCATATTGTTTGGTTGGCTCAATACTTCGCCCCTCGGTGATACCCTTCTAACTCTCTCTTGTATTAATTTCTTAGTTACTTTGCTATAGTAGCTCTTTTGTGTAGCTTGCTAGTTGTTTCCTTCTCGGTTTGACTTGTGCGGTTGAGTGCAAATATACTAGAATTGTGAATTGGATAGGTGGCTTGCAAATACCCCGTAGGCTAAGCAAAACTCGCATCTCGCTTTTTGTTGTATTGATAAACTTGTTTAGCTTGTCTTTGTAGAATTTTTTTAAAAAGGCTATTCACCCCCCCTCTAGCCATCAAGACCTTTCACCCGGTGGTTGTGTATTGTGGTATTCATCTCTTGATCTTATTGTTTGGTTGGCTCAATACTTCGCCCCTCGGTGATACCCTTCTAACTCTCTGTTGTATTATTTTCTTAGTTACTTTGCTAGAGTAGCTTTTTTGTGTAGCTTGCTAGTTGTAGTTTCCTTCTCGGTTTGACTTGTGCGGTTGAGTGTAAATATACTAGAATTGTGAATTGGATAGGTGGCTTGCAAACACCCCGTAGGCTAAACAAAACTCGCATCTCGCTATTTGTTGTATTGATAAACTTGTTTAGCTTGTCTTTGTAGAAAATTTTAAAAGGCTATTCACCCCCCTCTAGCCATCAAGACCTTTCAAGACTTATTGCCAACAAATTTCTCAACCTGAATATTTTGTTCATAGTAGAGAGAAGAAAATTAGTTAGGTTAATATAAACAATATAAAAAGAAAGAAAAATGAATGAAAGAAAAATGAAAGAAGGAAAAAACAAGAGAGAAAAGTGAACCGACCTGCGAAGCAAATGACCGTGTTAATTTGGATCCACGGGAGAGTAAGCGGGCCAATCCATACGACGTGCATGCGATCTAGATTCGTGGGGAAAATAAGCGTGCCAACCTATGTGACGTGCACATGACGGACATCACATGCGAGTCGATTGGATCCGAAAAGAGAACATTCACGAATCGAAAGTGCCAGCGCCTTATGTCTGGACGGAGGATTGCGTCCGGAGCGCTACACTCCGTTTCGCGCTTTACGTAGGGGGTTGTGCGGTCTAAAACACAAAAGAGGAAGGGAGCGTGGCGCCTCCTATTCGAAAGGACCCGGCCGTGGCATCGTATAGATGCCCTACCGGCGTCGGGAGAGACAATGCAGCACAAGGTGGGGAGGAGAAATGCAACATCCGATCTACTTTTGAAATATTCAGATACAACAGTTGGAACATACTTCTGAAAACAGTTGAAACACTTGAAACATGTTTCTGAAACACTTAAAAAACACCTAAAAACACTTGAAACCCATTGCAACCATACGCAAACATCCAAATTAAACACACGCAACGTATATGTGAAACATATGCTACATCCAGATAAACACACTTACAACATGCGTCCGGAAAACACAAATGATGAGATGAAACATACCTCTGAAACATCTGAAACACTCGAAACATATGCTTGCAACATGCCTCTGAAACAATTGCAACATCCCCCGATCGGATTTTGCAACATCCATATGAAACAAATGTAACATACATCTGAAACACTTAAAACATACATGTGCAACGTATGGGAGAGAAGGCCGGCTGGTCGATTCCGGCCACTAGGGTAGGGGGAGCTTGGTCGCCAGGGTGAGAGAGGGCGTCGCCGAGGGTGGGGAGGGAGCTGCGCCGGGGTGGGGCAGAGCCGCCCACTCCCCTGCAACACCGCCGCGGCCTCCATGGATCTCGCCGGTGGTGGGGAGAGGGTCACCGGATCCGCGAACGTTGGACGCTCATGGTGGATGAGGACGCCAGGGTGGGGGAGAGGCGCTGTCGGGGTGGGGGAGCGCCCGCCGCCGGCCTTCACGAGCACGAGATGTGCAGGGGCGGCCTCTGCCCCAGCCAGCCGCCGCGAGCTATGCGGTCCTACCTCTGCTGCAGACCTGCGGTGTTTTTTTTGTTCTAAGAAACTACGTAGACTCAGCTGGACGAGTAGATAAGCTGGACAAGATGAGCAGACAGGAGGTAGTCATTTGGGCTGACTATGCGGCCATGAACAGAAGCGTCTGTTAAAGCATTATGTTTCACGAATAGCTCACCTGACAAAAAAAAATGAATCCGGCGTATTAGGACAGAAAAGGAAAGAAATGAGTCCGAGTCTTCGCTGGATTGAAGGCGAGCGGATGACCGCCAGTCTGGAATTGGGAAATCCATACACACATATATATGATCTTCTGTAGACCATAGCTCGTTCTTTCAGTGATCCAGTTAAGCAGCAAAAAGAAAAACATCTCTGGACAGACAGCTCCAGTCCTAAGAGCTCAGCCGCGGCGCTCCTGCCGCTGCCGCCCGCTCCGCAATGCCACTGGCGGCGGCGGGCGATCCCTTCACGCAGGCCTCGTCGGAGTGGTCGGACACCACGTCGTAGCCACGGCTGGTCACGTTCCGGAAGTAGCACGCGTCGGAGGCCTCGTACCTGTACGTCTGGCGCGCCCCCCACGACTCCCGGACGGCTTCCCCGTCCTCGAAGTCCACGTCCCTGGCGCACTCCTGCGAGTTGCTCAGCGACCGGGACCAGAAACCCGACCGGCCGGCGGCGACGCGCTCCTCGCGGAACCCGAGCCGCACCTTCGTCGCCAAGGTGAACGAGTCGGTGTCGGTCTGGTTCACCACGCCCACGAACTTGTACAGCGCGAAGCTCTGCTGCGCCTCCTGCGCGTACAGCACGCCGGCGTGGTCCGTGACGTGGGCGGCGGAGTACGCGTCGGTGGTCTGGCTCACCTCTGGCGGGAAAAAGCTGTCGCGGGAGCGGATGGTGTTCTCGTACCCGAGCCTCTGCGTCCACGTCGCCGTGAACTTGCCGTACGACGGCGTCTGCACCCACCCGGAGGCGGAGACGTGCCGGAACGCCGTCGTGTAGTAGAGCCCGTTGTCCGGGCCCTCGGGCAGAGTCGCGGTGGCCGTGTCCAGTGGCGGCGCGTCGTAGCTGACCATGCCCGCCGCCGTGGCCGTGCCCCTGGGGTCCAGCCAGAGGTGGAGGTTGGCGTCGACGAACCACGTGTCCATGGCGTTGGTCACCGTGAACGCGACCTCGTGCTTCTCGCCGTCCAGGAGCTTACCGAGAAAGGCCGTGAGCTCGATGTCATAGGACGGGAGGCTGAACGAGCCGATGCCGGTGATCGGTCGCCAGAGCAAGGGGTTGATGCCGCCGGTGTAGACCACGGGGAACGGCCACACGACGCCGACCAAGTCGCCGTCGATCTGAACGGCGACCTCGCGGAACGGGCCGGTTTTGGCGCTGTTCTCGTACCAGAACTCGTCGTCAGAATGGTAGGAGAGGTACACCTCGAGAACGGCACGGTATGTGTTGGTCGGCACCGTGACGCTCGCGGTTGCGACGTCGAAGTCGTTCTCGATCTCGAACCACAGGCCGTCGTTCAACGGGAGGCTCCGCGATATCGGAACGACGGCGTCGGCGGGGCCCAGCCCGGGCTGCGGCGGTGGCGGCGGGTGGCGGAAGTAGAGGTGCAGCGTGACGTTGGCGTGGAAGACGCCAGTGTACTGCTGGTCGACGATGTTGCCGAGGTACACGGCGAGCGTGGTGGAGTCGCGCGCGGCGAGGAGCGACGCGTACTTGGTTACGTCCTTGGAGACCGTCCACTCGACGCCGGCTCTCTGGATGGGTGGCTCAGCGGTGCATCCGCGGAGGAGCTCGGAGCCGCCTAGCCACACGCCGAAGACGCGGTCGTACTGGACGCCGCGGCACGTCGCGTGCCACTCGAGGACGGCGAGCGAGATCACTGACGCGCGGCCGCCCGCCGCCGCCAGGCACGGCGGTGGCGAGTAGGCCGCCGTGGCGGGGGGCTTGGCGTAGGTGTACGCGAAGGAGTGCGAGAGGAGCAGCGCAGAGCACGGGCCAAAGCTGCCCGGCGGCGGCCGGTGCGGCCGGTCCACCTCGAAGAAGACGGTCGGCTGGTCCGGCGAGGGCGGCCGTGGCGGCGCCACCGCTTCGAGCGCGGCGACGTCGGAGGCAGAGAGACGGAGCTTGTGAGGAAGCAAAGCCACGGAGACCGAGACAAGGGAAGCCATGAGAAAGACGAGGAGGAATGGCACGTAGGAGCTGGCCATGGCTGGTGCCTTGGCCCTTGGGTGGAGGAGGGCGAGAGAGAGGCCGCAGGTGCTTTGGCGCGCTTCTTGCCGTGGAGGGGATTTAAAAAGGGCGGTAAAGAGTAGAAGTGAAGTAGAGCGTACTCCATTGCAGGGACCATGCAATGCTCTTATTCCCTGACGGAGTGACGGTAAATTGGACTGCAAGTCACACAGCGACACTTGGCCTCGCTAATTGAGGTAATGGGGGCCTAATGATGTAGTTAAATGTTTAATCAAGTTTGGATTGCAAGTTTAAATTAGCATGGGCCAGTGAAGTTAACTAGTAATACAGACAGCTGCTGCAGGGGCATTATGATGTGGTGAACTACTAGTATGATATTTACATGAAACCGAACATTAGCTATGTTCTGTACTTGTGTGTGGCTCAGATTACTACAAGGTTCGGTTTTCAGAGTACTAAGAATGGGCGCCGGAAAAGCAGTAGCACACGCACTCCCAGAAGCCTGAAGGCCCTGTGATCCTGTTCTATCTACTCTGAATGGCTGAAATGCAGGTCCTACGCAGGTGTTGGATGAAGCATATTTGTAGGCTGTAGAAGTCCTCTTTGGCCTATCTGAAGTGGTGGCCGACTAAGAGGCAACTTTGCCTTGCTTTGCTTTGGGGACTGGCTGCTCTAATGACTGAGATTCTCCACTCTTTGATTGGGATGGTGCGCCGGTAACAAGCAATAGTTCAGGGTCCACGCTACCATAGTTGCTAAGGCTCTGTTCGCTTGTTTTTTTTAGCCGAAATAGTATTTTTCTCTCACAACAAATCAGCGAACAGTACTTTCAGTCATGGCTTTTCAGCGATATAATTTTACTTCTCTAGGATCTTAACTAAGGAGCCTGATTCTACAATCCTAATCAATAGTCTACCTCACAGGGATCTTACATCACCACCAGCCCATACATCATCCCTGCATGGCTGCATGCATCCATCCATGCTTTGGGACCAGCTGGTCAAACCAGCCATGGGAGAGGCCAAGAGACGACCCAAGTGATTGACCTCCAGCTCCAAACAAACCCTTGTGGCTCACAGCACAGGTTGATAACAATAATCAACAGATAAAATTGTGTGATGATAGACTGGTAGCAACAGGAGGCTGCTTGTTGCCCCCCATACACCAACACAAAATCCCATTGCATTTCCAACTACACAGTAGCGAAAAGTTGTTGAAACAATTGTTAGGAATGTCTGGTACAATGAAATGCCACTTCAAAACTAGCTCAAAATAGAAGGGCAGACAACATGAAGCAGAAAAGTGATGACACAGGAACTGAATCTACTTTCTGATTTCCGATAACCTGATGTATTATACAACTCACTCTATACAGAGGCATACACAGCCAGCCTAATCTGGTTGCTCCAAGGCAAACTGGAAGGTGAAACGTGTCAAACAATCCTCTTCAGATTTTTTTTTCTAAAAATAAGAGGCATGTATGAATAGGGCATCTCTACATCTGCAGCGATGCAAAAAAAATTTGTGGCCAAGACTGAAGACAGTTGCTGGCCTAGCCAATATGAATATGGGCAGGAGAACCATCTTCAGATCAGTGAGTCGTATCGCGCTATTCAAATGAACTGCGGCGTTCTCGATTCGCAGGCATGGTGTAATCCTCACTCACATGAGTAGATGAGCGTGGTGTATGCTTGGCGCCTTGGCCACCATTCATCAACCATTAAAATGAGATAACTATGTATGTCAGAAAATGATCTTCTTCAAAACCAGAAGTACTATCATGATGAAGATCAGAATGACAAGGACAGTGGCACACATCACCATGCCCCCTTTCTTCTGGGTCCTCTCAGCCTGCAGAACAGGAGGACCAAAATATTAAACCACAAGTGAAGCAGCTACTTTTCTTTATTTCAAGCAACGCTATTGGGTTCTGCAAGTGAAGCACCATGGAACCTCTAACATGATGCACACATCTAACATAAAGGCAGGGTGGTATGGTTTAATGACAATCAGGATATTTCGAGATAATATACCAGCTAAAAAGGTGAAATATTTGAATAGCATGATTTCCACCAACAGCAAAAAATTATGGGTACCCTGAAGGCATATATAACAAAAGACCAAATCTCTACACACCTATCGTGCTATTCAAAAAAGCAACCCAGCACCATACAGCTTAAAGTCCTACCAGCAGCATAAAGGTTTGGTTCATCATTACTAAAGGTCCATTTTACAGAAATATATACAGCATTACAGCGGAAACATTAGCGAGGCTGTGAGGGTAAATATGGTTTGAGGATGAAACCTTTTGCAACTGTTTGTAACCCTCCTCAACTGAAGCTGCAACGTTCTGTATGTTGTAGTCTATCCGATCGATGATGGTTCCCTGTTTGAAGTAAGAAATCAAGAGTTTGGTCCCAACTAGTTATCTAAAATCAATATTGACAATTAATCAGGGTTTCATATACCTGATCAATCACGAGAACTGAAAGATCCTTCATGATCTGCGCAAGTTCGTTGACTGATTCAACAACCTTCAAGCCACAACAATAATAAACAGACTTCAGAACATGTGCTGTCAAAAGGAGAATAAAAATGCGGTTGACAGAACCATCAGGGAAATAAATAAAACTCACCTGCTCAATTTCTCTCTCCCTTTCTCTAGTGAACGCTTCACTTTTCTTAAGTTTTGACATCTGAACCTCAGTGAAACCCTGGTAACAAAATACAATTATGAATTACATCAATAACTTAAACTTTAATGAACTAGCTGCACTTCTCATCATCTGTTGGTCTGCATCCCAAGTTCCCAACGAGTATATTCTTAACACAATAAATTCAAATTCAGCCAAATCTATCATGCATGGATAATAAAAGATTCTAAAAAAAGAAAGAAATGAAATACTGACACGATAAAGGATAGATTGTGCCGAAAAATTTCCTAAAGCATCTTTGCAGAAGTTTTGGTTACACGAACCAACCATTTAACACTGTTAGTCCTTCATTGCAGGACTATACTCTGGATGGTGAATGCATGGTTGTGCTGTTATGTTTAATTGGACCAATGTTGTTTGCTACAACTACAACAAGATAAGGAAGTAAAAGAAACTTCTTGCATTTTACTCGCATATATCATATACCGTATATATTACTAGTCAAGTGCCCATCTCTTAACAATGGGCCTCCAATAACGATACCACAGCCTCTAATGAAATGGAGTGGACCATGCCCTTTTCAATCAGTTCAAAGTTGCTAGGCAAAAGGACCAAGTACTACCCTGGTGCTTGCAATAATATATAGCTTAGTATCCAATCTTATTCTCCATTCATAATCTATTTTATGCTATCCAAAGCCATGTGTTTGCAGCCAAAAGAAAAAATGTGTGTGTGGTAGGGTGGGAAGTGTGTCTCCGTACACAGATGTGAATATCAACAGTGCTAATAGGTTTCACCGTTTCAAGGAGGCATAATACAGAGTAATCCATTTTCACCGACAAATTTAATATCAGCATCCAGCTCCAGCCACAGCCACAACATCAAGGAGGGGGAGAACTGAGTTACCCATAACGAAAACCCGATTCAAAGACTGAACTATGAGCTGTATAACTAACCCAAATAAACACAAACGCCAGTGCACATAAGGCAGAACTTCGTCATTATTATTTTGTCTTTTACCTGTAATTTTTTTATTTTTCTGTTTATGCATATAGAGGGAAGCATGTCCTGTCAAGCAAATGTTTATTTCACTAGTATGGAAGTCTCAAGGAGTCCCGGAGAGTGAACAAGTGTCAAATAAAGATTCCCCCCCTTGAACATGCAGGAGAACTTTGTGTCATTTCATTAAGATAGAAAAAAGAATTGTACAAATGTACAAAGAAAGGGGAGAAAACACATAAAGCCTCTCCCAAACACACTCCTCTTGTTAATATCCACTATGCAGCTAACATCCCATATCTAATAAAGAATAACTCATAGTGCATTAAATCTGACATAAGTTACTATAGGCACTCCTCATGCTAATATCAAATACGCAGAGACAAAAAGTATCACCAGAATCAAGCATGTAAAGACCAAAATAAAACATACCACATCGTCAAACTCATCGTCTTCAAATGTAGACTTCGTCCCATTTATATTCATTTCCAAATCAACACCATCCTGACCCTGCAAAGGTATTCGTCAACAAAGCATATCAGTCAGGGTTGGACAAGCATTCTATCAGCACCTAATTATCTGATGATGACAATAGAAGGGAACCTCTTTTTGTTGGCGAAGCTGCTTTAAATATGATGACTGCTTTTTCCGGAACTCCATTGACAGGTTTTGCAGGTCTGTAGCAAGAGAACGCTGCACATAACAGCCAGGGGTATTTTGTCCGTCAAACAGGAAAAAAAAAGAACAAACTGTCACTCTTTAACTTGTAACTGCCAGTGATAAATAAGGTTCTATCATCACCTGGACATTCTTGCGGACATTTGAATCCTCTGAAGAATCTTTCATGGACAGCTTCTGCAGCCTCTTCTCGGACCTCTTGAGCAAGTCCGTTACCTCATGTGTGAGAACCTCAATTGCTCGCTGGTCGTCTCTGCCATCGCCAAAGGATGGCATCAAGGCTTTGGCATGTGCCTTAGCCAGCTCTGCCATTTTCGTCCTTGCCCGCTGCATGTTTGCAGATATCTCTTCGGAAACATCCACCCAGGCTGGGGGTAGCCCGACTGTCACAGCGCCTCTACTGAAACATAGAAACTGCATAATATTAATTCACCATATCACCAGTGAGGTGTCCAACCAGTAACACGTCAACGTAAGTAGTTAACCTTTGCAACCTGCCATTACAGCTTACTGCCTGCCACTGATCACTGTCGACAAAGATGCTATAATAAGTTCCATTTGCTCGATTTAGTGGTGGAAATTCACATTACCCAGTTAGGGAAATCGCATGTATGCTACACAGGTCGTTGCCTCGTACTAGTAATTAGCTAATACGGAAAGGCTTGACCAGATCAGTCAGACAAACTAATGGGCGAGTCTAGTGATCTGCAATTCAACCAATTCATTTGAGTCACCAGGTCAATTAGCCCACTCTACTGGTTAGCATGGTCAAATGCGTCTCGATCTAGCTGAGAAACTCCCATCTCGCAACCCCGCGTCGCAGCTAGCTACCTCTAGTGATCCCCAAACGGCACAGAAACCAGACGAGATGCGAGGGGGTGTTGGGACTTGGGAGTTGGAGGTGGTGGCACCTGGAGGCGGAGGGGTCGTCGGTGCTGAGGGGCGCGTAGGGGCGGTCGGAGCGCAGCAGCGAGGCCATCTCGATCACTGGCCCTCCCCCGCCCCCGCCCCCGCCCCCGCCCCCGCCCCCGCCCCCGCCTCCGCCGGACGACGACGGCGCCCCGGCCGGCGCGCGGACGTGCCGCAGCGCGTCGCGGTACTTGCGGTAGAGCGGCGTCCGGTTCCGCGTCGCCATGCCGCGGGCGCGTGAGATCTCGACGGCGAAGGCGTTGAGGTGGGGGCTCGGTGAGGAGGAATTGGAGTTGGTGCGCGACGCCGTGGGGGGAGGACACGGTGGCGTGGGAGTTGAGACGGGGACTTTCTGTCCTTCACTACCAAGGAAACAATGGCGCAATGGAACGCGCGTATTGGGCTGCTTTTTTGGGCCTTCACAGATTCAGCCGGATCGTGCACTTTCGCTGTTAGGCATTGGGCTGGGCCGTAATTGCGCATTGCTGGCCTGCTGCAACAATTGCAAGCAAGATTGGGTCCGTAACCCAATCAATCCTGTTCGACGAAGTCGTTTTGGATCACAGAATCGTCTCCTCAGAACTGATTTAGGGCTTGTTCGGTTAGGGTGGATTGAGTCCAGAAATTATTCCAGCTGATTAAAGTTATACAAATTAGACAATCAATTCGGTTGGGAATTGTTCCAAGTGACCGTTCTTGGTCAATGAAGAGGCCCTTAGAGAGACGTGCTGGAACTACGCGAACCGCTTCCCTCTTGCTAAACTTGTCGTTCAGGACAAGATTTGGTCAAATTTTATTAAAACTAAAGGCATCAATAACTATTGTAGTATATCTATATATATTTGCATTCCAAGTATGTACTTATAACATTCACGACGCAAACAGTGGAAAGCAAAAAATGCTCATTATTTTTTGACAGCTCATTTGCCTGATTCTATAAGAAAACAATACTAGAGTGTTCATTATTTTGTTTTCAGAACTGATCTGGTGCTGCCCCGCCGCTTGGATGTGTACGCCCGACGAAGATATTTGCGCAGGGGCAGGTGCAGGGACAGCGGACAGCCAACGGCAATGTGCGCCGAGCTGGTGATCGATCTCGTATTCTCGTTGGATGGCGCTGGCGCTGGCGCTGGAATGGATCGGGATTCGTTTCGGGGCACCCCATGTGTGGCGTCGTCCTCAGCCCTCGGCCCTTCACCAACCATCTGCAGCCTCATCCTGTTGTCTCATTCACTCACCCCAGGGCGTCCTTGTTACGTACTCCTGGCACCGTCCCATGACAAACCCCCCATCTTTTCACTCGGCCAAGCGAAAGAAACGGCCAGGGATGAGGTGAGGGATGGGATCTCACGCTTCCTTTTTTTGACTGCCGACGACTGTGACCGGCACTGTACGTAACGCCCTACCAGCACATGCTAGCTGACTAGCCCTAGGCCGTTCACACAGTTCAGTGAGAGTGCCAGTGACTGCCTGTCCCAGTGTCCCTTGTGTTGCCTGCTGCCGGGCAACACTTTGACCCCCTGTGACAGGAGGACACGCACACGAGCCAGGCATAAGCTGCCTTTGCGGGCTGATGACGGCTGTATGAAAGGAGACCATTAGAGTGGAGTTAAGGTGCGCTGCGCACTCGCGCTCGTGACGCGAGCATGCTAGTACTCACTGATGGCGCATCCCTGCTGTAAGCCGTGTCGTATTAGCCAACTAATAATGGCACTCAATTACGCCTACAGCGGCCGCAGGCCTGTCGTCTCACGGGTTGCCCGATCCCTTTCACTTGAGCGTGTGAGCTCGCTCCAGCTCCTTTTCATCTGTGCGCGCGGTCACGGTCAGAGCCCTTGACCTCTCCTACTCACCAATGCTGCGATGCATAGCGATGCTCGAACCACGCTTGCATCAGGAACAGGAGAGCAGCTAGCGATGCGCCTGTACTGTACACCGTACCAAACGAGACCGACTCGGCCCGGGCGCCGTCGATCTCGCGAGGCTGGCGCGTGCTGCGTGGTTGGCTAGCTGGTCAACCCTGGCTGTCACAGGGAGGGACCAGCAGGATTAACTAAATAGCGGCACTAAACTAATGGTGACGATCGGCCAGTCGAGCAAGACAAACAGAGGGATGAGGAGATAAGACAAGCAGCAGAGAGCTCGATCTGCGGCGTCGGACGGACCCGTGCGTGGAGTGGACCAGAGGTCCAGACTCCAGAGGTGTGGGGAAAGCGGCCATAATTTCCAGAGGACGGAGGCACGCGGCAGCTTTTCGCGTGGTCCAGTGATCCAGTCCCACAGTCCCAGACCGCGCTGTTGCCTGTTGGGGTTGCACCAGGACCGCGCTGCGTTGCATGGCATATTTGCATGCGCCGCCCACCGGCCACCGACGCCGATCGATCCGCGGTCAGTGGACTCTGGACTCGGACGTGGTTGATCAAGAAGAGTGAGGTTCGGAACTGGGGCAGCTCCAAGCGCAAGCTGCTAGTCCCAGCGTGTCAGTGTGAACCTGGAAAACAGGGCAATGCTCCTGTGCTCATGAGTCATGATCATGGCCTCGTTTAGTTCCCAACTTCTCCCCTAAATTTTACTATTAAAAAAAGATTTTCCATCACATCGAAATATCGGCACATACATGGAGCACTAAATGTAGATGAAATTAAAAACTAATTATACAGTTTTGTTATACTTTACGAGACGAACATTTTAAGCATAATTAGTCAAAGTTTGATAATTTTTACCAAATATAAACGAAAAATGCTACGGTGCATTACAGCGCTACAATACTATTTTTCTTCCAAACACGGCCCATGGCAAAAAGATGCCGTAAAAGTAGAATTGGCAGTAGTCCCTGGGTGTCTGGACCGTGATCGTCCTTTGTGCCCATAAAAAATAACTAGTCCATGCTCCAATGCTGATCTTTATAGACTGTTTTTCTTTTCCTAGGTATAGCCTGCTTCTTTTTCTTTTCTTTGAAAAGAATGGCAAAGGGTGTGTTCAGTTGGTGGTTATTTGGCAAAATTTATTTGACCATAGACTAATTAGACTCAAAAGATTTATCTCGATATTTACAGATAAACTATGTAATTAGTTATCTTTTTTATCTACATTTAATGCTCCATACATATGTCTAAAGATTCGATGTGATGGGTAGAAGAGAAAATATTTTAAGTTTGCATGGGAATTGAACACACCCAAAGTAGCAGACAACCTCAGTCTGTAGTAGAACGGTACTAGTGCCTGGACCTCTAGCTGTGACGACTGACAACACAAACAGTAACCCGTTTATTGGCGACGGGCCATGTGTAAACCTGAAGGAATGCAATGCAGAGCCGTGCACTCTCCTCGACCGTACACAAGCTGGACCATTTCACTCGACACGAGTCTCTGCCTGGCTCCTCCCCTCATATTATCACTAAGCAGCAGCCAGCAGGCCCAATGCAGTGTAGGTATACGCAGGAAATGGACTAGCCATAGCCAACAACACCTTTCTCAACCCAGATTACACCAAACAAAGAGGATAAACACAAACAATCAAACATCACCAAAACATGAAGCAAAAAAAAAAACAGAGAGAGATTGCTGGGCATCGACATGACTAAAACGCTGAACACCACTTCTAGGCCATGTTTAGAATTTACTGTTTGGCACGGTAGTATACTGTAGTATTTTGTTTGTATTGGGTAATAATTGTTTGACCATTAACTAATTAGGCTCAAAACGTTCGTCTCGCAAAGTATAACCAAACTGTGTAGTTAGTTTTTTATTTTGTCTACATTCAGTACTTCATACATATACCGCAAGTTTGATATAACGAGAAATCTTCTTTTTACGTAGTGACAAATTTAGAAGTTTAGGCTATCCGCACTCGTTCACCTCTATTTCTATCTCTAAAAAGGAATATTCTATCCTAGTCATCAAGATTCTCTACTCTATATCCATTTCTCCCGCACCCGTGTTATCTCTATCCCATACTCTATACCTACTATTCCATATTTTATTCCCCTCTCTCCCCCTTCTCTCTCCCCAACTCTCTCTTATTCTTCTGCTACAGTGTTTAGAGTTCGTGCACAGGACATCTCCAGGCATAGCGCGTGTACTGGCCGGCCGCTATGCTCGCGTGCGCGATACAGGCGCGCGGTGCGGGCGCGCGCACGCCACGCCTGGCGTAGCGGCCGGTTTCCCGGTCCGCAGTGCGGACAGCCTTAGAGCAAGTATTATGATGGGCTGGGAACGGACGGTATTTGACATGGACGAGAGAGAAAGTAGGAGAGAGAGTGGAGCGAGCGTTCGGTGATGCGCCGGCAAAAGCAGGCGAAGAGCACTGTGCTGCGTGTTTTCATTGGTTCCTATGACTACATGTTACTGTTCTAGGAGAGAGAAGAGTAGGAGAGAGAGTGTTGCATGCGATCCATTTCGCCAGCGGCCGGCGAAATTATTGCTCTTGCTCTTAGAAGGAACTCAACAAGACCCTAGCAACAAAACACGTCATGTCATTATTCTACCAGCAGTTGAAAAGAGCAACAGATCGTACCACCATTTGTTCACGCAGGAAATGCGGCACACCTACCCCGGTCCCGTCCGGCAGACCCGCTCCTTCCTAGTACATTTCCTCGCCTCTCCTGTCCACCACTGAATCCCGGTGACGTCACCGATTTGATTCTGCTTTACCCCGCGCTGCCCCCACCAGAAAATGATGCCGCAGGAAAAGTTACTCATGACGATCGCGCTCGCAAGTGCTTGGCCCATGGGTGCTTCACATCACTGGTTCTGTGTGACCCGAGAGCTGCTAATATAGTTAGCTGCTAAAATTAATAGCCTAATTACAGTTTAAAACAAACTACTATTTCCGTTCTAAATTATAAGACATTTTTGCTTTTCTAGATCTATTGATTTTACTTTGTATCTAGACAAAAGTGTATATCTAGATACATGACAAAATCTATGTGTCTACAAATGCCAAATCATCTTATAATTTGGAATATATGAAGTATCTAGTTAATAAAATATATTACATGCTATAATGATTTAAATGGAGTACTATCTTAGTCCAAAAAATATAATTCTAGTACAATACGGTGCTCATTTAAAGTATCTTCAGTTCATCTAATTAAATATAAAAAAATCAATATTTTTGATATCAAATAAATATTAGTATGTTTTTTCCTGGTATACGTATTTAGTGCTATAAAAGTTAATATCTTTGCCTACATATTTCTTCAAAATTTAGATACTGCTTCCTTCATTCTCTTTTACAAGGCACGTACGTATATCAAGATTCAAACTTCAAAATCTTTGGCTAATAATTTGACTAATATCTTTTAACTATTAAAACATAAACTTAATATGGTTAGATTTGTAATCAAATTTATTATCCAAATATCATATGTTTAGAGGTATAAACAATGTAAAGTAAAATGAATAAATGGTCAAAGTATAGTTTGAGAGACCGTGTCACGTTAAATTGTATCTTATAAAAGAAAGAAAGAATTCATCTAGGATTACATTCTTTTACTAGTAGTTTCTTTTGGTTAATGACTAAGAATTACTAGGTGTCTAGAATCTAGACATAAACGGACCCTTCTTCTAGTATTTTGGGCCAGGATTTTATTATGGCGACAAGCCATGGCGCCACAGGAACAGAGAATCCGTGCAGGGGCATTCAAAGCGAAGGGAGCAAGGCTCCAGGCTCCAGCTCGCCTGGTACGTGCCACGGGCCACGCCCGCGACTCCATTTTCCATCTGCCTGCCGCTGCACATGCCAACAACCGAAACGGAATTCGCTGTCCTGTGTTCAGTTGGAACAATGTATGTATGCATGGTCCCGTTCGGTTTTCTGTAAAATTCTTGCATGAGAACTCGTGGCTACCTACTATGGCCGAGGATCATTGTGTTGTATGGCCGTGTCACCTGTAAGTTGCTTTTGTCAAACGTGTTTGACCGGCCTGAAATTTAATAAATCTAGGACACGTTCGACTGCAAGCAACACGCTGCCACGCACGGTGTGACGACGCCTAAAATATGGCATCAAAAATTGGCGCCATAGCCGTGGCGTGTTTTTCAATGCTGCCATATTTGGAAGCTAAACCAAGCATCAACCTTTTATCCGTGGTGCACTGCAGTTTTGGCCGGCAAAGCGTGGTGGGAAGCCAAACACTCCTCTACTCCTTCCATCTCAAAATAATTACGTAACTCGTTTTGAAATTAGATTATTTTAATTTGACGTATCAAATATATATATAACAAAATTATTGTAAAAATGTATTTTACGATTAATCAAATGTACTTATTATGCATCATAAAAAATACTAGTTCCATTTTATATAGACCGAATCAAAATTTTTTTATGAAAAGAAAACTTCTCAAAGAAAGCCCCGTGTGTTCCCTTTTAGATTACATTACATGGGAACATTGAGCTAGCTAGAACCACTGCCACCTGCTCAGCCGCCACCATCATTAGTTATGCCGGACCTCAAGTACAAAAGCGTTCACGTAAACACTTGATCCAATAATTAGATCTACCCTAAGATCCCCCCACCCCTAAGGACATCTCAAAAGAATCACAGGTTGGTTACCGACCTGCAATGATTTAGCAAGCTCTGTAACACAAACATCGTACACTTTATTTTTCCCTCACACTATTTGAAGAAAAAAGAAACAACAATCCCGTGAGTAATAAAGGCTGTGTCCATTAAAAAGTGTACTATACAAAAAAAAAGATTCCCCGTCACATCAAATTTACTATACATATATGGAGTACTAAATGTGGATAAAATCAAAAACTAACTGTACAGTTTGGTTGTACTTTGCGAGACGAATGTTTTTAACCTAATTAGTCAATGGTTGGACAATTATTACCAAATACAAACGAAATGCTACGGTGTATTTTGGCACTCCAAAATTTAAATCTAAACACAGCAAAAAAAAAAGAAACACTCCTGTGTGAACAGTGTAAGCATCAACTCAAGTGATTTGTGTCCCAGTTCACCCCAACATTTTCGCTCGATAGTCGAGACAGCGCAGCTGACCTGACATGACCAGCCCAGCGCAAATCGCATGCCCCAAGATTTGGGCTGTGTTATGCAAAAACAAAAAAAAAATTCCGTCAATCAAACTTGCGATAAATGCATAGAGTACTAAATATGGATAAAATCAAAAACTAATTGTACAATTTGGTTGTACTTTGCGAGACGAACGTTTTAAGCCTAATTAGTCAACGGTTGGACAAGTATTACTAAATATAAACGAAATGCTACAATATTGCTACAGTAAATTTTGACACTCTAAATTTTGAAACTAAACACAGCCTTGATTCTACATGTTCAGGTCCAAAAGTCCACGGTGACTCTCTGCCACGGGGAACACCGGAACAGCACGGATGGCAGGGAGAAACCGCGGCCCGACCCGGCGGACGCTGACCCTGACTGGAACCGCAACAGCAAGCAAAACAGCCGCCGCACCAGCGCACGCACCCACGAGTCCACGACCCACCCGCGGCGCTGGACCCGAGTGGATGTGGACGGGAGGCCGGAGGGAGAGCCACCCGCCCGCCCGCACGACAGAGAGCACAGGGAATGCGGCCGCGCCCGCTCCTACCACCGCACCGCACCGCCCCGCCACTTACCCCTCGTGCCGCCGCGCTGCCTTTTCCTCCCCGCGTCCCTTTCGTCCCGCACCTTGTCGGAGACCGACGCGCCCCCCCGCTCTCCGCTCCTCCTCCTCCTCCTCCCCTCCCGCTCTCCAGTCCACCTCACGCTCACACTCCCTCAGCCGCCATCCCCTCCTCCTCATCTTCCTTGCGGGGGCGGCAACCAGGCCAGGCCAGGCGGCAGACTGACGCGGCGCACCTGCTCCCACTCCCGCTCCATCCGCGCCACCAAAATAAAGTAGCCGTTGCGGCGTCGCGTCGGCGAGCACAGCGCAGCGCAGCGGCTCGGCTGCATGAGGAGGTGCCTCGGGGCCGCGCCGAGGCCGTGACGAGGAGGCGGAAGACGATGCCGCTTGTCAGGTTCGAGGTGCGGAATGAGGTGGGGCTGGGGGACCCCGGCCTGTACGGCGGCGGAGCCGCTGCAGCCGGGACCGCCGCCGCCGTGGCGGGGAACAGGGGAGCCGCTGCCTCCGCCGCCGCGGGGGAGGAGGAGCCCAAGGCGCTGCTCGAGGGCGTCGCCGTCGCGGGGCTCGTCGGGATCCTGCGCCAGCTCGGAGATCTCGCGGAGTAAGGCCCTGCTCCCTCGCTGCCTCGTCCTGCTTGATTTATGCGCGCTTCGAGCTGGCGGCCGTGCGCCTCTCTGTGGTCTGGTTCCCGGCTGCTGGGATCTGCTGCGCTACGTGTTTAGCGGCTTCCGGCGGGGACTTCGGCGCTGGTTGGGGTGTTTGGTCTCGGCCTCTGGTTTGGAGTGGTATGAAGTAGTGGGATCTGCCGTTGAGGTGGTTGAATTCGCATATGGCGAATGAGCGCAGCGCAGTGCTGTTCCATAGGACTAGGAATTGTTAGAGCAGTGTTTCTCTGTGCAGGTTATTGAAAATTGTCTGGAAGGAATTGAATGTCCTTTTGTAGCAGTGGCGGCGTTCGGGTTTTGTGCTTTCTGAGTGTTAGCACTGGATTGGATAGTGCAATTCAGGTTTTTTGAGCGGCATATGGGATAAGAGCTATATCTGCTGGGATCATTTTAGCGGTTTTTTGGCCGCATTCGCTCGCTAGAGGTGGCATGCTTAGAATTTATTTATGTTTGTGGAAAGTCTCTTTTTAATCTTATATGAAGCAACCAGTGATTTCCGAAAAGGCTCTGTTTTAGGTTGCTTAATGGCTGACTGGATGCATTTTGGCTGGCTTGATGTTGTTAAATGTTTGTCTCGAGGGTTCTTTGCTAATTTTGGCTGGAGAATCTCCACGGGTTCTGGTAATTGCCATTTCTTGCTAGGGAAAAACCATTGCCACTCTGAGGGGGTTGTTTTTGTCTGTTAATGCTTCTATCATTTTTTCCGTTGTATAAACGCTCTGCTCAGTTTTAGTTACGCACCGTGTTTCTTGATATACTAATAATTTTTTTCATAAATAGTATTTGGTGAAATTGATGTGCTGCTTTGGTCATACCAGATTTGCAGCTGATGTTTTCCATGACCTACACGAGCAAGTTATAGCTACATCTGCTAGGGGTCGTAAGGTGCTGACTCGAGTACAGAACATTGAAGCAGCACTTCCATCTCTTGAAAAAGCTGTGAAGAACCAGAAGAGTCACATACATTTTGCCTATGTTCCAGGTAATTATTTATTTACTTCATCAATGTCTAAAAGTACCCTGATCATGAGAGTCCATCCTAGTAATTGAATGTCTCTCTTGTCCATCTTGAATTCTTTGATATCAAGATTATCTTGCCATCTTACTGAATTTACTGATAAAACACAGGCTCTGATTGGCACACTCAGCTTCAAAATGAGCAAAATCACCTGCTAGCGAGTGATCTGCCTCGTTTTATGATGGATTCCTATGAAGAATGCCGAGATCCACCACGGCTTTACCTTCTCGATAAGTAAGTGCTGGAACTTTCCTTAATAAACATTTTTTGGTATCTAAAATTACTTCCTTCCAGATTTGATACTGCTGGTGCGGGGGCTTGTATAAAGAGATATTCTGATCCATCCTATTTCAAGAAAGCATGGGATATGACGAGAGCAGACAAAACTGCTAATCTACAAAGAGAAAAGAGATCGCAGAAAATTAAGGTTATATTCTTCATTCTCACTGTCTGAAGTTGATATCAGTGCTTAGTAATCTTTTTTCATGTTGGGAACTTGCCAAAAGACTTAATGGAGCTTATGAACTTATACAGAGAAAAGGATCACGACTGAGGGAGCCAAATCATGGGCAAGCCACATCTAGGCATAGGGGCACTGAATTTCAGCGATCACTTGCTGCTGGCCAACATGTTAACAGGTGTTGCACATTCCATACTTTAAGCTACAGTAATTGTGTATCCAGTTCATCTTCTGTGGCTATTCCCTTCTTATATTTGAATGGCACATCCAGAACTGCATTCTTAATAGTGTATTTTCCAGCAGGCAGTTTGCATCTCCCAGCAACGATGGTCAGAGCATCTCAGAGCATAGATCTACACCTGACGCAAGATCGAATCCTGACAATATGAGCAGATCTTCTTCTCTTAGTTCGAAGACACAACTGAGTTCAATAGAACAAGCTTTCGATGCAAAGCCTTCTGCAGTTCCTCATGAGAATGGCCATGGCAAGTCATTGGATACTAAGTTGCACAAGCCTGGTGGTCTGCCTTCGCGCGTACTACTTAATGGCACCAACCTGGATGACCATAGTGACTATTTGAAGCAAGGTTCCCCGCCAGGTGATATGGTTGCTAGATCACCTTATGTTAAATGGGATGAAAAGGCTGCAATTATCATGTCTACAAGTTCTGTCTACTGTGACGATGTTGTTATGGATAAGGCTGAAGATGCAGAACCTATATGTATTAGCTCTGTGCAGAAAGAAACTGGCCATAAGGTAATGGATGCCTCGGAGCAGCAAGATGCCTTAGTTAAAAAGACAAAATCACTGTTAGTGCCATCAGTCTTGAACCACCATGATGCGATTCCAGGAGAAGCCGACAACTACATGGATGCACTTAATACACTTGAATCTGAGACAGAAACTGAATCTGAATTTCAAACTAAGAATCAAGGGGTGCCAGCACCTTCCTTCAATGCTGAAGCACCTCAAGTGGGGGCAATTGATAATATTGTTCCACAGCGTCCTGATTCCTTTGTTGCTGATTTTACTGACACATGTCAAGAATCTGATATTCTTTGTACTTCAGAAAGGGCAATTGATTTTCCCAGTTTGTCAAATGCAGATTCTCTTGAGGTTTCACAACTAGAAGTTTCAGGCTATACATCTGTAAGTCCCTATAAAGAGTCATCTGCCATCACTGATATCCATCAGAGTGGTGCAGAGGGTGCTCGCGGAGATCCTTGTGAGATTATAGAGCCTCTGCAGGTCCATTCAGCCATACTTCCCAATGATGGATCCCCTGTTTGTAATGAAATACCCAAGAGTAAGCCAGACGATGATCTTGGGTACTTTCCCGAGATTCCTCAACCAGGTTTCTCCACCTGTATGGTTATTCCGTCCAATAAAGAGTCTGCTGTTGCCAACAAAAACCTTGAAAGTGATGCAGAAGGTGTTGGTGATCTTATTGATGGTACCGCAGATAATTTTGTATCCAGACCTAACATTGCCAACATGGTAGTTGATGAGGTGGGTTTCAAGATGGCACCTGCTGATAAAAGTTCACCTGGTGATCACTCCGATGACTCATGTGTTATTCCTGAAAGTAGGCCTCAGGATTCTGCTGGAAAGAGCCATGAGGGAATTGGTGATTGTGGTGTGATTGGAGTGTCTAAATTATGTAGTGAGCCTCTTAACAAACCATTAGATAATATATGTGCAACTCAAGATGTTCCTACAAATACCTCTACTATGTCTGCTGGTGCCAGTGAGGTGTCTAGTTCATGGAGTGAGCCTCTTAATGATCTAATGGAGAACAGATGTGCAACTCAAGGTGTTCCTGCAAATGCCTCTTCCACGTCTACTGTTGTACCATCTGTTAAACTCTGGACAAATGCTGGGCTCTTTGGGCTTGAACCATCTAAACCTCCAGTATTTGGTGCCCAAGATGGTCCAAGCGAGGATACTCCACCTGGTTTTAAAGAAGCTCAACCAGTCCATTCAACTGAATTCACAGAATTGCACTGTTCAAAGCCAACTGAATCAGCAGTTGATGTTCCAAATGGAAACACATCAATTACCAGCAGTTTTGTGGAAAAGCTTGTCGGTATCCGTCCTGGTTCTGCAAACCTCAATAGCTCAGGGGCCAATCAATCAGCAGCCAGAATATCTGATCCAATTCATAGTCATACAGATGGGCACTCAGATTTTTCCTCATCCTTTGAGCACAATAACATGACTGGCAAGCATACTTCAATAAGTGAGCTTCTAGAATCTGAAGGAAGTGCTGAAACTGGCACTGAAATATACTCAACTGACATGAGGAATAACATGCATATGGTGTCTGCATCAAGTTTTTCAAGCATTGCACAAAGATTTCTTGCTAATACACTTCAGAGAAGAACTTCTTCCAAATATACTGATCTTCCTATGTCATCTGAGAGGGCGAATGCTGATACAAGTGCAAAAGATGAATCTACTCTAAATCCTGTTGTAGAACCAAGTGAAACGGTATTTGCAGAGGAAACTAAGTTTGAGAACAAAACAGAAAATGGAATGGATGGATTGACCAAATCATCAATCTTTTCCCGCCGCCATTACTCTGAGAAATCGTCTCCACCACTTGAGTACATGAAAATATCTTTTCACCCTATGAGTGCATTTGAGACGTCAAAGCTGAACCTAGATTTCTGTGATGGCAATCTTCATGAAATTTCTGATGATATGATGTTACCGACATTTCAGTTACTTTCAGAGTCTTCCATTCCACCGCCAGGCAGTGGTTCTGAGTCTGAAGATGACACTTTTGGTAGGTCATATAGTTATTCTTCATATGATGATCTGAGTCCACGACTATATTCAAACTCTGAGGCGTGGGATCAAGAAGATGGAGTTGGACTGGAGGAACATGAGTTGTATGATGATTCAAATCAGATAGGATCCTCAACAGCACCTTTATCTAGCTACATGGGATTCGAGCAGATGACCTTATCTGGCATGAAGTCAGATATTTCACTTGCAAATGTTGGGGATCAGAATGTAATAGGCACTTTAGAATCCTGTACTGTTGAAGAACTTCCAAACTTTGACACATTGATGTCCAGAAGCGATGATCAAAATGGTGAAACCTCCATTCCACATAATCCGGTGAATTTGCCACCAGATGAAGATCAGTTGCCACCACCACCTCCTCTCCCCCCAATGCAGTGGAGGATGACAAGACAAACAACTTCACTAGAAGAGGAAACATGCATTACAGCTAAAGATATGCTTAGGAAAACTTCAAGCCTACCACATATACACACCTCTGCCCAGGAAGAACACCTTTCTCCAACTGCACCACTGGATCTACACCTTCCTCCAACTGCATCACTGGATCTACAAGGGCATGCTAAGGAAGTGGTATGGACTGTTTATTTGGTTGACCCTGTTTGAATGCTTGCAGTAGTAAATAATAACTGTTGTTATATTTCGTTAATGAAATTATCTACTTGGTATATGTAGGATGTCCAGAAAACTGGTGGAGTAAGAGAAATTACTAATCCTCCTAGTATCATTGATATAAAATCAAGTTTGCTTCAGCAGATCAGGGATAAGGTTTGTTATGCTCTTTCAATTGAAAAAACCTATGTTATTCTTTATGATTTTATAGTGCTATTTTACTTTTACTATAAAAAAAAATACTCCCTCTGTTCCAAATTATGAGATGTTTTGGCTTTTCTAGATTCATTGATTTTACAATGTATCTAGACAGAAGTATATATCTAGATGCATAGCAAAATCTATGCATCTAGAAATGCCAAAACATCTTATAATTTGGAACGGAGGGAGTAGCTTACAAAAAACAAATGTGGACCATCTTTGGATTGGATCTGAGAGATCTCACTTTTTTATATAAAAGGATATTCATATAGCTGTTGAATTGACCCAAAAGGATCACAAAATGGAATACTTACCGTGAATTTGATGAACTGTGATTCAAAAAAACTATCTGATCCACAAAACTGTTTCTCACATGCTAACCATGTCCAGTACAGAATTCCTGTGGCCATTTATTTTGTTAACTAAAACAAATACAAGTCCCAGTGATGGCCAGTTGATTCTTGAAGTTAGGAAGCTCATTACCAATTTATAGTTTCTGATCGTTGCATAACATTTATGATTATTTTATTCATTTTGCCTAATGATGAATTATCACAGTCAGAGCAGCTGAAGCTTAATAATGGACATGAAAGGTCAAAAAAAGCAGTAGGCGGTGACATTAAAAGCTTGGATGAAAGGGAGGAGTTGCTTCAGCAAATCAGGAGCAAGGTAACTTGAATATGTAGATCGTTGTACTTGCTAACAGTCTGTTGAACTCTGTACCTCGAGATTTCTAGATTCTTGTTCATTCTTGTTTGGCTGTCGGCATGATATGATGCTCACCATATTTAAGAGCAGAAACCCTCCGTGTAAGGCTTAACCAACTGGTCAATATGTTTGTGTTATGCAGACCTTCAATTTAAGAAGAACAAATGCATCTAAGACAGATGGCTCATCACAATCTACAGCCAATTCCAACGTTGTAGCAATTTTGGAGAAAGCAAATGCTATCCGGCAGGTTAGTATTGTGGTGATTTCCCTTCACACTACCTTTTGTGCTACTCTTTTGTTTCCTCATGACTTGTTCCATGTTATCAGGCTGTGGCCAGTGATGAGGGTGGCGATGATGATACATGGAGTGATATATGACCACCTAACTGCAGACGTGCATTGTAGTCTTTTCCTGTATATTCAAGCTATTACAAGATGAAGTGAGAAAATGTGAATAACATCTTTTTCTTCATTGTAATTAGATTTTGCAGGTCTTGTTCTGTACCTTTCTTAGTTCACATTAGTGTATTCTACCGTAGGTCTCTATGGTTGTGGAAATGGCAGAGCATTTCTGCATTATGTAAATGTGTCTTTATTATTTTTTTATGATAGTGAGAACAGCTGATAAAATAAGCATACTAAGCTATCTTTTTATCATTGTATTAATTTTTTACAATGATAATAAGATGGAGCATGATGTTGCAAAAAGTTGTCCTTTCGGCTGCCATCAACAAGTGCAATAATTCTGAAGCGACAAGTCTCATTTGCATTACCTCAGTTTTTCTTTTCTCTCACAAACTTTCAGTCATAGCTTTTCAGCGAAACGAATGAGCTCTAACCCCTACCACGGCCCACCGTTCAAAGGCTGTCCACGTTGGCAGCGGCAAAGGCAGTGGGCGAGATTACCGCGCCTGCAGCCACCGCCAGCGGCGTCGAGGAGCGGCAGCCCATCGACGCCCAGCTCCGGCAGCTTGCGCCGGACCCGGAGACGAAGGTGTCCTCCGCGGACGATCGCCTGGCGGACTAGGAGACGCTCCTCATCGCGCGCTTCTGGGACATCCTGCAGGGCCTGTGCACGGCAGCGACTTCAGACAAGTGGTACGCATACGTACACTACAACGAGACGGCCTCCCACGTTGCGCGTAGGCCGAGGAGTGCCTGAGTCCGACATCGACGAGACGATCCGGCGCTTGGTGGGCGGGCTCGGCAAGACGCCCCGGGAGTTGTTCGACGCGCTCGGCAGCCAGACCATCGATCTCGTCCTCACTGCGCACCCCACGCAGTCCGTCAGGCGGTACGCACCCCGTGCAGGTATCGTACGTACCCTTTCTAAACTGCCGACGACGACGAGCTGAGCTTCGCCTTCGCTGCGCTGCGCCTGATCAATGGCGGCGATCGAGCTCATCTTCTTCTTTGTGCGTCGTTGTTGCGTCCAGGATTAGCTAGGAGCTGCCTCACACAGTCCGGCGAATCGGCTAGAGGCAGGGGTTTTGGTCAGCTCGATGGCACCGGCTTGCGCCCAATTCGAGAGGACGATGAGGTGTGTTATCTTTTTTTTTTAATACCAATTTATTCTCGATCGATCTAGTACAAAGCATGCGGGGGGTTGTTTTAATGTGTGTATGTGCTCGCGCGGTGGTGGGGGGTGTACATCAGGCCGGTGGTGGTGGTGTTGCGCTTCATTTTGCCGTTCGGAGGAGCTAATGAGTTTAGTATTTAGATCTCGCGCTGGCTGGGATTTTTTTTTTTGTTTTTGATTTGTTCGACTGACGGATTGTGCCTACCCTGCTGCTTTACTTACCTTATATAAATTTTAGGTAGTGTGCCTATGCCCTGCAAAGACTTCTTATGGATTTCTCGTTAAGACCAACAGAATGTATATCTATTCCGTCGAGGATTTTTGCTGGGGTCGATGTATAGGTCCATGCATCCACATGTTCTCCATTTATTTTTGCAATGGTCGTTAGTGAGGTTACTATTTTTAGGTTATTTATGTGATTTGCTTTGGCCTCGCTGCAGGTTCACGGTTGTGGTGAAATGGATAATCCACGGTCTGATGGTGGATACTCTGCGTCCAGGTGCTGTGTTAGATTGATGCATGAAGTAGTTTCAAAGTTTGATCCTAAGAAGAGAGAGCTTGTGGAGTCCACAGGGTTCATGAGGCAGATTAATAGGAAGTTTGCTATGTAGATTATGGGCTGTGTAGATGAGTCATCAGAAACAATAGTTGTTGGTGATCACATCAGAATCAAGTTCACTAAAGACGATATTCGGACTGTCTTTGGTATACCGAGTTGCGGGAAGAGAGTGTTAGATAATCAGATATCTAGTCGTGACGCAAAAGACAAAGTAATACATGAGTACCTAGGGTCCAAGTTTAAGGAACGACGAAGTATAAAAGTTGTTCAGGAAATCATTGATCGTGCATATAGTGATCAAATGTCTAAGCAAGAAGAAGATGCTTTCAGGGTTGCATTTGTTGTCTTTGTCGTATCCACCCTCTTGTCCCCATAAGCAAAACATGATTATGCATCTATAGACTATTGGAACGCGCCGGAAGATCCCAGTTCAATTAGCAAATATGACTGGTCCGAATTTGTAATGACCAGGTTGTTGGATGCAGTGACTAAGCTGAAGCAAGATGTTTCAAGTAGTATAAAATTCCCGAACATCACTGGTTGCTCGTTGTTCTTACAGGTATTTCCAATTTTTCCTACCACTATTTATAGTAGCAGCATTTGTATGGTTGGTAGGTTTTCTTACAGATATAGTTGTTTCAATTTCCTCAGGTATTCTATCTAGACAGTATTAATCTTGGTCCGCTGTCCACGAAACACAACTTATTTCCTAGAATAAGGGAGTTCTCGTATGATAGGATGCGTGCCATGATTGGAGCTGAACAGAATTTTGCCAGACATGAAAGGGGCAACGACGATACTCGTTATTGCAAGGTTCCCTTCAGCACTATTCTTTGTTATGACTTTGTTCATACACTATTTATTCCTTCATAGACGTTTTAGTTGTTTTTTTGAAATAAAGAGACAATGGAACACACGTGATTGATTGTGTTACTAATCTTGGTTTTTGTTTCCCCATGATGCCAGATGAGGGATGCAGTGGACTGTTGCTATAAATGGGCTGCACTGCCACAGCCAGAAAGCGATGGGTCCCGGAGTGGATGTTTGCTAGCTATTTGGGAGTGTTCAGTCGCCATGGCTCGTCTGTTAAAGATCCCCATGGAGGTATTGCCATATTGTATTGTACTCAACTTTTTCATTTCATTTCACTGCTACTCAAGTCCACTCTCCCCTTGTTGTAGTCTTTGTCCTAGCACTTATACACCTGATTTTGCGTACTCAGATACAATACTATTTGTGCTTACTATTAATATGTACATTATCACCATCCAATCAGGCTGCAGGTCCTTTGTTCTCTGCTGTAGCAGACTTCCAGGATCAGATAAATTCTGGTCTGCACGTATCCGAAGCTATCAAGATCATGAGTGTTCTCGTGTCTATCATGCTGCCGTACACTAATGAAGCTATCAAGATCATGAGTAGCTACCAATTTAGTGTTGACGATGATGACATCAAGGCAGGTTTGTGTTATCACTTGCCCTTTTGTCATTTGCAATATTTGTGACAATTATTGACTTCTCCATTGCGCATAACACTTTCTGAACCCACCTGTATATTTTTTCCACACAGTAAAAAGCAATGCTTTGTGCAATTCCACATTCTTATATAAACATAGCACTGAATGTGAACGACTTTTTCAATTTTATTTTTTAATAATTCTTCAACGACACGTCATGAGGATGTTTGATATTCTTTTCATTTGTTTTGTTCAGCTAAAGCAGGTCTCGCAAAATTTCGATCTACACTTTCAAATGGTCTTAGACATTTATCGGTTCCCATTCGAAATAGGACCAGACACTGTGGCACGGGGAAGAGATCTCATTAGGGTGTGTTTAGTTTGCAAAATTTTTTAGCTTTGGCTACTGTAGTACTTTCGTTTGTATTTGTTAATTAGTGTCCAATCATGAACTAATTAGGCTCAAAAGATTCGTCTCGTGGTTTTCTACCAAACTGTGTAATTAGTTTTTTTCGTCTACATTTAATGCTTCGTGCATGTGTTCAAACATTCGATGTGATGGAGAATCTTGAAAATTTTTGGAACTAAACATGGCCTTACTATAAGGGTTGTGGTCATGACTCCAATGTTTCGCCGATTATGCGCAACAATTCGTTTGAGGCATCTACTTGTGAACAAGGCAGCCAAATGTTCCAACACACCAGTATTGGGGATTCTGAGCAAAGGCCCTTTAATTCTATTTTGTCTTCCCTTTTTTTTTGAATAATCAGGCAAACTTTATTGATTCGATAAAATGGTTACATCGTTTACAAAGCAATTGCAGGATAGAATTAGGGGGATCATCTACCCATACAAAAGAACTCTTATCTAGCAAAGCTTGCCTTGCTAATTCATGAGCTACTGAATTGCAATCCCTATTACAATGACTAATAGATATAGCAGCAAAATCCATCCAGTGTTGGCAACATTCATCATAGACAGGGGTTGCCGCCGTGGCTGAGAAAGCTCCTTCATTCATTGTGGTCACGACTTCCATGCAATCAGCTTGTATTTCCACTCGGTTGCAACCAATCTGTTGAGCCAGCAAGAGACCATCCCTCAGGGCAAACACTTCTGCCATAGCTGCATCCACCACATGTGGGATGTAGCTATGTGCCGCAGCAATAAATCCCCCGCTGCATCTCTGATTACTGCACCCGTGCTTCTGACCCCCACTGCTGCATCATAGGAAGCATCAACATTGATCATTAAAGAACCTTTTGCAGGTTTCTTCCAGCTGTTGTTCATCACCGCTAATTTCTTTGATGCTAGAGCATAGTTTGTAGAGATAGCAGCAATTGAAACCGCCGACCTTGACGGGTTTTGAATTTCCTCTGCATGAACGACTTGTCTTCGCTGCCACCAAATGTACCAACATCCTGTAAGTATAAGTTCTGCTACACCAACATTTGATAGTCCCGTAGCCAAACCCCGCCTGCCAATAATCTCCTGGATCAGCACTGAACCTGATCTATCAACTGATAGCAGTTTTTCAATCACATCCCATATACCAAGGGCGCCCCATATTTCCCTCGAGCAGCTACATGAGAACAAAGCATGTTTTATATCCTCTGCACCCTTCTGACACATTGGACAATTTCCGGTGTTGGATATATGCTTGTTCGCCAGGATCACCAAACATGGAATGCATCCATGAAGCACTCGCCAAGCAAATATTTTGATCTTGCTCAGTATTGACAATTTCCAAAGCTCTTTCCATTCCCTTGATGGCATGTCACACAACCTTAATGTCGACCCACGCGTAGCAACCGAGATGGAGCGGTTCTATGCTTGGATCAGAAGCGTTAGGGGGTGTTTATATGCAAAAACTTTTAAAATTTGGCTACTGTAGTACTTCGTTTGTATTTGACAATTAGTGTCCAATCATGGACTAATTTGGCTCAAAAGATTCGTCTCGTGATTTATAACCAAACTGTGCAATTAGTTAATTTTTTATCTATATTTAATGCTCTATGCATGTGTTCAAAAATTCGATGTGATGGGACGAAAAATAAAAATTTGGAATTTTAAAGGCATCTAAACATTGCCTTCAGGGATTGACCTTAATGCCTTTGACTGGGAGAATAGGCATGCATCTAATGCTTGTGTAGTATCACAGCCGAGCACATGTACCGAACCCCATGGGAACTTGATATTCATGGGCTATTAATGAGGGTAATATCTCTATAACTATGGAGAACCTACTCCCTACGTCCTTAAATGTCTGTCATTTTCACTTCTCGAGAAAAAAACTTTGACTTAATATATATTAAAAAATATTAATATTAGTGATACATATTTAATATCATTGATAGATATTTGAATCTAGTTTTTTAATAAATTTATCTAGAGATAGAAATATTACACGTATTTTTTATAAATTGAGTCAAAGTTATCGGCACGCAAAGCGACAAACATTTAGGGACAAGGAGTATATCGCATCGAGATGACGATGAAGGGTATGGCACACTGCATAACTAATCCCTTTGATCAATTTTTGAACTTGTATCTACTTGTCGGTGTAAGAAACGGCGATCCTAACACCAACGAGTAAGAGTGTCTGTGTGTTAGGAGTCCGGATGGTGTGCAAGAAGGACACAGACAATTTATACTGGTTCGGGCCGAGAAATGCCCTACGTCTAGTGGGGGGAGAGTTCTGTATTATCTTGCACCGAGGTGCTTGTAGTAGGGGTTACAAGCGGACATGAGAGAGGGAGGAACTCCCAAGTCTCAAGGCGTGAGTGGAGAAAGCGGGTGCATGCGACTCTACTGGTGACCTCGCAAGGCCCAGGAGAGTAGCCTGCTCGTATCTCGCGTTGTGTTGCTATGGTGGTTCTTCTTTTCAGTCTGTCTTCGGTTGGGTTGTGTTGAGTTGAGTTGTGCTCGACCTTGGAACGATCCATGCATGCTCCTTTTATAGTCTCAAAGAGGTGCAGGGTTACATGATAATGGCGTATGGTGTGACCTTGCCGGTGGAGGAGTCTGGAGGCCTCGAAAGGGCCTTATTTGGTGGCGGCGTGGTCTACATTGTGGAGGCATGGTGTCGGTACTTCTGGTACTGCTGCTACGTGTTCTGGTATGTGTGCCACTGCTGAAGGAGTGGTCTCTATCTTTTGGCATTGTAGCGACGTGCCTTGTCATACCTGATCCTGTAGCCGGCGTGGCGTGTTTGTCCTTGTAGTTTGACTTGGCGTAGAGGGCCGAGGCCTCGGAGGCGGGAAGTGTGGTGTGATCTCATCCTGATCGTGGGAATAGTGGTCCAGGGCAGTTGTTCCGTACACTGCGCACGTATGAATCGTGCGTATAGTGTCAGTATGGGTGGCATAGTGGTCAGCAGCTCTTCCCCATGCCTGTTACAGACGATGACGTGGTGATTTGACTCTGGTCATTCCCCGTTGTCCGGTTGGATAGACGCGAGAACGTGGGTGACGTCATAGGGGGTCTCGAGTGCGCCAATGGGGGAGCGGCGTTAGAGGCCGGTCTCGGACGAGTCAGAGACGGATAATGCCGCCTCTGGGGCTCGGCGAGGCTGCGGGGGGGGGGGGTCGGCCTGTATCCGAGACCTCAGGGCGGAGGCCTCGGGTGAATCAGAGGTGTTCCGAGACCCCTCTGAGTGGGGCCTCGGATGAAGCGGGAAGATAGGCTAGTTCGCTCACACGTCTTGCTGGAGGCCCAACAAGGGGGAGTTTAGCCGGTCTCTCTTTTATTGATCTTCTCCCTTAAATGGGGAGGCCGGGTGATTTTCTATCACAATTTGGGTACCCCTAATTATGGTACCCGACACTACTTGTTGCAATTTTATCAACCTATTGCAATTTGATCTACTGCATTTTAAATTCTCGCCCTATCTCCTTTTATGCAGGTTATTCATTAAACACATGACCCCAAGTATATAAGTGTGTCTACTAGGGCTGTTCGTTCGCAGTTTCTAGGGAATTCTGAAATCGGAGTTGATCTTTTTGATGCAATTATTCGGCGGATCAAACAGGATGATGATGTATTGTACTCATCCGTCGCTAATCTGAGATGGAGACATTTCTTTGAGTCTGATTTCATGGTATATGACTTAATGGTTAGGTTTGGTCGTTCATAGGGTGAGTGTGTGTGCGTTTGAGTATCTGCGTTGTATCGTGTAATTCTCAAAAAAAAAGATGAAATTTGCAAAATTATTATAAATCAGATTTAATGAAAAAGAAAATCAAAATCAGATCCTTCTCTTCTATACTCTTCTATACGCGTTTGGTACAACTCGGCTTCACCAGTGAATCAATTTTTATTTTTATTTTTTGCTTTGGCTTCAAAAGCAGCTTAAATGATAGAGCTGAATTTGTTTTGATCCATTCGATGAAACAACTCCTTTCGTGAAATATCCATAAGGAAAAAGTCTACTTTAAGTTCCTCAACTTTCGCAAAAGTCTACTTTATGTCTCTGAACTCTAAAACCGGGTAAAATATATTCCTCAATTTTTAAAACTGTTCATATTACGTCATTGAGCGGTTTTGGACGGCGGTTTTGCTACAGTGACGGTGGTTTGCTACCGTGACAGTGGTTTTGTCTTTTTCTTTTTTATTTATTTCGGTTGAATCTTTGAAAAATTATAGTAAATCACTGAAAAATCATAAAATGAAAAATCTAATTTTGTTGGACTACACATGAGTAGATCTACACAATGAATATATAATATTGTATGCTTTAGTACAAAGTTTTTGCTTTATTTATTTCGGCTAAATCTTTGAAAAATCATAGTAAATCACAAAAAAATCATAAAATGAAAAATCCAATTTTGTTGGACTCCACATGAGTAGGTCTACACAGTGAATATATAATATGATATGCTTTAATTCAACAAAATAATTATAAAAGCTGCAGCTATGAATTATTTCAATTAATTATAGAAAAGCATAGATCTAAAGTTACAGAAAAACTTTGTACTAAAATATATTACTAAAATATATCATATTATATATTCACTGTGTAGACCTACTCATGTGGAGTCCAACAAAATTGGATATGATTTTTCGAAGATTCAGCCGAAATAAATAAAGCAAAAACTTTATACTAAAGCACACCATATTATATATTCATCGTGTAGATTTACTCACGTGGAGTCCAACAAAATTGGATTTTCTATTTTATAATTTTTCTGTGATTTACTATGATTTTTCAAAGATTCAGCCGAAATAAATAAAAAAGGAAAAGACAAAACCACCGGCACTGTAGCAAACCATTGTCATTGTAACAAAACCGCCGTCCAAAACTGCTCAGGGACGTAATATGAACGGTTTTAAAAGTTGAGGATTCGTTTTACCCAGTTTTAGAGTTCGAGGACCTAAAGTAGACTTTCGCGAAAGTTGAGGGACCTAAAGTGGACTTCTTCCTGTCCATAATACCTTTCTTTTTTTTTTCCTTTTTCTATTTTTCCTCTTGTTTTATTTTTCTTCCTCTGCAAATGTCTGCATCGTCCCCTCCGTTGTTGATAGTATCCGTTGCCAGGAGATCGAAGAGGCCCTTCAGAGGGAGGCAAGGCTCCATTGCTTAGGGAAAGAACATGTACCAGAGGAAAGGAGTATACCACAGTTGTCTAACGAACAGTGAAGCAGACCAGACTCTTACCCTGCCCTTCAATATCTGCGGCAGAGTTTTGGTAGCAGATTTCTCCACGAGAGCCTTACCGGATCGTGTTCGGCGACGTGAGGGACAAGCTGTACAACACCTGCGAGCGTGCTCGGCAGATCTTGTCGCATGGTGTCTCCAACATCCCGGAAGACCAGACGCATATCAATGTCAAGCAGGTCTGTAAATTTCAGCAGAGTCTAGACTAGAGATGAGCAGTTCATGTCTTGCTAAGCTGGTGATGCTGCTGCTCGTTGCAGTTCTTGGAGCCTCGGAGCTGTGCTACCGATCGCTGTGCGACTGCGGCGACAAGCTGATCGCCGTCGGCAACCTCCTGGACTTCATACGGCAGGTGTCCACCTTCGGGCTGTGCCTCGTGAAGCTCGACATCCGGCAGGACTCAGGAGTCGGAGCGCCACACCGACGCGATCACCACGCACCTCGGCATCAGCTCCTACCGGGAATGGGCCGAGGAGCAGCACGTGGCTCGTCTCCGAGCCCCGCGGCAAGCGCCCGCTCTTGGGGCCCGACCTGCTGCACGCCGCAGTCCAACGAGGTTGCCGACGTGCTCGGCACGTTCCGGGTCATCGCCGAGCTCCCCGCTGACAGCCGGGGAACGGGCGGATGAAAATCGGCAGCCGGCCGTCGAAGCGCAAGCCCCGGCGGCAGGCATCGAGTCGCTGGGCGCCATCCCAAGGATCTTCGCGTGGACGCAGACGCGGTTCCATCACCCCGTGTGGCTGGGCTTCGGCGCCGCGTTCCGGCACGCCGCGGGGAGCCCCCGGCGGCCTCGCCACGCTCCGCGAAATGTACGACGAGTGGCCCTTCTTCCGCGTCACCATCGACCTCCTGGAAATGGTGTTCGCCAAGGGCGACCCTGGCATCGCCGCGCTCTACGACAAGCTCCTGGTCCCCGGCGACCTGCGGCTGTTCGGCGAGCAGCTGAGGGCCAACTACGAGGAGACGCAGAGGCTGCTGCTGCTCATGCTCTGCCGGACTCGCAGACCACGGCGCTCAATACGTGCCAGGTGTACACGCTGAAGCGGATCAGGGACGGCGGGTTCAGACCGGCAGCAAGGGGGGCGCCGCTGTCCAAGGAGCTGCTGGGGTCGACGTCCACGGCGGAGGGGCTCGTGAAGCTGAACCCGAGCAGCGAGTACGACCCTGGGCTGGAGGACACGCCCGTCCTCGCCATGAAGGGTATCGCAGTATCGCTGCCGGCATGTAGAATACCGGCTGACTGCGCCAGCTGCGTCGCCACCTTTCCGATCCTGTAGGAGCGTGTATTCTTGGGCAAGTGAGCTGTGATTTGCAAGCTTTTTTCTTGAATAAAAGTTGGTTGAAATGTGGAGAAGTACCTTGGTTCGAGAGATGAGGAGTGTTTGACAATTGACACGCATGCGTTGGTCATGACTTTCGGTTGCATAAGCATGTTTCATTTTGAGTAATGACACTGAGGCCTTAAGACAACTGTTGCTGGCTTTGCCACACCCAGAGGCCCGGAGGCTTGACCTTCTGCTTTGCCAAACACCTGAAAAATTACAAGCAACCGCACATTAGGCCTTAAAGCGCATCATAATCATGAATCAGCAGAATGCAATGCGATGCCTATTAGAAGCGAAGAAATTCAGTATAAGCAACAACATATTAGCAATTGAAGTAAAAGCCAAGTTTGAAAAAGACAAGCACCAGCGAACAAACTTATTATTTTTTTAAGATCTAGAACTTTTATTCAGCGTATACTAATAAGGACAGAATTGACATAGTTTTTTCAAGAAATTCTGACAAAAAAAAACATACAAACTAATATCAACAACTACACCATGCATCTCTACCTATAGCTATCAATAGGTGATGAAACTCATCGAAGTCTTATAGCATCTCCAAGAGTCTTTCTAAAACTTGTTCTCTAAATAACCATTTAGAGACCATTTGCATCAAATCATTTTCTATATCTTTTCACTCTCCAACAACTATTCTATATCTTATGCGCACTGTAGAAAGTCATTCTCACTATCTTGGTTAGCGAGAAATCCGGAATAAAGAATGACTACATTTAGATAATCAATTAAAGAAGCTATTGGAGAGTGTTTTTTCACCAAAATCTCTATCCCTAACGATTCGGGAGGATATAAAGAGTCTCTTAGAGTTGCTCTTATAATAATTCGGGAGGATATAAAGAGTCTCTTGGAGTAGCTCTTATCATTGTCAACCTTGCTAGTTGAAATATAGGTACACATTGGGTCTAATTTCATGACACAAACCTAATAAATCATGTGCAAGCTGCCACCAAATCCAAAAACAACCAGAGAAGATGTGAAAACTACCACCAAGGTTATCTTTGCTAACCACTATCAATAACCAAGCATGGCATCGAGCCATTGCTGCAGAGCTCGCCGTCACATCAATGTAGCAGCTCTGACTTCCTATACATCGCAAATGACACCATTGTTGGTAGATGGACGCTGAACACGATGCTAGATTTCCACAACGACGCCTTCAAAAGGGTCACAATGTCAGATGTGCCATCATAGCCGGACACTTGTTTAAGAACCATGTGCCATCATTAAGGCTGGATAACGAGCCGAGCTGGCTCGGCTCGTTTTGGCTCGTTAGGATAACGAGCCAGCTCGGCTCGGCTCGGCTCGTTATCTTAACGAGCCAGAAAGCCAGCTCGGCTCGGCTCGTTATGAGCTCGAACTGGCTCGTTAGGCTCGCGAGCCTGGTATAAAAAATACATAAAATATAATATTTGTATTTATCTAAAGCTTACAAATATTAATAATATAAAAATAATATATTTAATAACCTTAAATCGAATAAAATATTTATATGAGCTAACATATCATCCATCTGTGAAGTGCAAGACATGAAGTAATACAAAACTAATATAAGTTATGATGACTTTTTCTCTAAAACTACGGCTCGTTTGGCTCGCGAGCGGCTCACGAGCTAGCTCGAGTTGGCTCGTTATAGCTAACGAGCTAAAATCCTAGCTCGGCTCGGCTCGTTACGAGCTAACGAGCTTCGAGTTTTTCGTCCAGCCTTAGCCATCATAGTTGGGCCACTGGTGCATGGTTCTTTTATTTTCATCACTTTTTGAGTCGAACATTCTACGTAGTGTCTCTATACAGATGACCGACCTAGCAGTCTAGCACTGTCACACTACCAATATTCGTCACTTTGTTTCCCAAACTAAACCACATGCCAACACGGGCTCCGTTCGGCTGGGCGGATAAGCCGGCTGAAAAACACTGTTGGCTGATTTGTTGTGAGAGAAAAATATTGTTCCGACTGAAAAAACAAGCTGAAAAAGATAGATTATAAGCTGGGTGAACAGGCTCATGGTCTCAATTTGGGGAACTGAGAAGGGTGTGATTTTGTTAGAATATTCATCCTAGCAAGCAAGCCTTTAATTACAACATTGAAGCTATATAATTAATTTTATCTCTTATTCATATACTATATCTGAATATGATAAAGTTTAGGCCCCAACTGACATTTTTGGAACCCCAGATTTCTATTTACGGCCCTGCCCCCTCGTCCAGCACCGACACCCTCAATCGAGAGGAAGGGAGGACAACTTGCCCCGAACTTGCACCAGATCTGTGTGCTCTCCCGCCGAATCTGTGAGGCCACACCCCATCGCCAGCCATCAACGACATGCCAGGAGCCATGTTGTCATGGAGTCCTCCGGCTAACCACCACTGCAGGGAACCACCGCCATCTTTGTGCCGCTACACATCGGATGGCATGCTGAAACGACAACAAGGCAGGTTTGTCGAAGGGAGGTACAGTGGCTTAATGATTGGCGGTGGCTGCCCAAGTTGCCCCACAAGAGTGGCGCGGGGTAGATCGTGCATCTGACAATTTATGTTTTTATGTGTTCACTTATGAACAAACTTGTTGATAAAAAACTTCTTGGCGGAATAGTACGTACCTTGTCATCATCATCACCCAACAAATCAAGCACCCAACCAGCAAACAGCCACAAGTGTCACCATCCCTTCTCACTCACCATCGTGCGCGACAGTGGTCACCAAATCTGGCTACCAAATCAAAATTGATTCGTTTAAAATTATTTAAGAAATAGAATTCCTATCAAGTGTGTCTTAAACTCCTTGTGTTTCATATATTTGTCCGGGCTCTGTCCAACTCCAACGCTACGGTGATACTGTACTGGAGTCGAGAAAACCCTAAAATATTAGCTTTGAGGGCTCTTTCTTTGTCAAGTTCATTTTGAAAGAAGCCGAAAAACTTTGCACAACGTAGCATACATAAACATGCCGTAGCCATCGACATCGAGCGCCATGCCAAACGGCGCATAATTTTGTTTTTTTCCTCCAAAATCACCACAAAGTGCTAACGGTCATTCTATTACCATGTGCGCCGCTTTATGTGGTCACCTTTAAGCTGAAAAATCCTTCGGTATGGGAAACTTAGGGCGTGTTTAGTTTCTCTCCAAAAAAAATTTTCAGTATTAAATATAGATAAAAAAATAACTAATTACATAGATTGCGATAAATTTATGAGACGAATTTTTGAAGCCTAATTAATCTATGATTTGATAATGTCGTGCTACAGTAAACATATGCTAATGACGGATTAATTAGGCTTAATAAATTCATCTCGTGGTTTCCAAGCGAGTTATGTAATTAGTTTTTTTTATTAATATCCGAACACCCCTTCCGACATCTCATGAAACATCCGATGTGACACTCCAAAATTTTTCACCCAGACCTGATTTAGTTTCCAAAAATTTTTGCCTCCACCCATCACATCAAATGTTTAGACACATGCATGGAGTACTAAACGTAGATAAAAAAACTAATTGCACAGTTCTCGGAGAAATCACGAGAGGAATCTTTTAAGCCTAATTAGTCCATGAATAGACTTAAGTACTACAGTAACTAACATGTGCTAATGACAGATTAATTAGTATCATTAGATTCGTCTCGCAGTTTTCTGACAAGTTCTGTAATTTGTTTTTTTATTAGTATCCGAAAACTCCTTTTGACATCCTTCCGACATATCCGATGTGACACCCAAATTTTTTCTTTTTACGAACTAAACGCAGCCTAAACACCCCTATCTCCAACAGCGGAGACCCAAACTAGAGACTCATTCCATGCTTTGGGTTATGCACAGTAAAAAAGACAGACACCCAAAAATTCCCTTCTCCAACAGCCTACCCAAAATCAGAGCTCCCAATCTTCTCTCCTCACCTCGTCCTCCCGTCATGGCGGCAACATCAGCGGAGCAGGCGGGTCCCAGCCCTCGTCTCTCCTCCCTCCTCCCTCCGGCGGCCATCGGCTCCAGCTCGTCCTCGCAGCGGCGGTGCGCGCCGTTCATCCTCGCAGCGGCGGAGCGGCGATGGCCAGGCGGAGCGCTCCCGTCGGTGGCTCGCGGCGCGGCCTGTCCTCGCGACAGCGGTGCTCGGGGCGGAGTGCGCCCGCCAGTGGCTCGCGGCACGGCTCCTCGCGACGGCTATGGTCGGGGCGGAGCGGCTGTGGCCAGGCGGAGCGCACCCGCCGGCGGCTCGCGGCACGGCTCGTCCTCGCGGCGATGGTGCTCGAGACGGAGCTCGCAGGTGCCGGGGGTGGAACTTGCGTCGGCCACCCTCTCTCCTCTCTCCCTCCTCCCCTGCCGGCGTTCGAGCCCGTCGAGCTTGGCCTCGGGTTCTGCCTCGCTAAGGTCGAGCTCTACGGCGACGTCGTGCTCCGGTACGTGAGCTACCCGGACGACGCGGACGCACCCTTCCTGCCGGGCTTCGTGGGCGTGAGCAGCCCCAGAGCGGCGGGAGTTGCGGCGACCGTGCTCTACCGCGGACTCGCCCTGCCAGCCGCACTTCGCCCTGACACCACTACGGGCCCACTACGCCTCCTCCACGCCAAAGATTTGCGTCTTCCAGAGGGAAGAGGCTTATTTGCGTTGCGGCTGGCCTCCTACGCAAAATGAGTATCTAGTTTGGGTCTTCCGTTGGAGAGTGAATTTGGATAGGCAAAACACTATGCACCACCTATTTTGCGTTCGGGCCTCTCCGTTGGAGACGGTCTTAGAGCATCTCCAACAAATTCCCAATATAACCCCTCATCCCCATAAAACAGAATTATTGGAGGAGATAGATCAATTTTCATGCTCCAACAGTGCCCCAATACCTCCCCCAATTTTTGGTGGCCACAAAAAAAACACCCATCTCCCCTCAAATAAAGGGGCACTTGCAACCTCCCCCAATCCTCTGTTCTTTTGGCACAAACACACCCATTGGTGATTCTGCACTTGGAAACAATGTCATGTCATCTCTCTTTATATCTTGTTTATGATATATCCTTGTGTGAGTATGTTTAATTTCATTTTCTTATTGTTGAACAAACTGTTATTGCATTTTCGATCTTTGGTCTTATTTTGATGTGAAAAATATTAACGTGAAAAATATTTTGACAAACAAAACATCAATAACTTATTTTGACGTGAAAAATATCCATGGGTCAATTTGCTCCAACATAGTCCAGAATTTATAATATGGGCCAAAATCACATATTGGGGATGAGATATTGGGGAACTGCAAAAGCATCTCCCCCAATAACACAAAAAGTAAATATTGGGCTACCCCAATACTAAGTTATTGGGGGAGTTTTATTGGAAGACTGGTGGAGATGCTCTTAAAGCTTCTTCGAAGTTCGAAGTGTGAAGTGACTACTGAAGTCCAATGCTCATTGCTTGTGATCGAAGTCTTCCACTTTTAACCCAAAAAAAGATGGATGGGTGCAAGTTTTCAAATGGAAGATAACCAAAAAGAGGAGAGAGGAATGGCACTGTGGTACGAAGGACTTTCTTTTTTCTTTAAAAAGAAGGAGTAAAAGCTACTCAGGGACCCATCTGTAATTATGCTTTCCTTCGCGCGAGCAAAGTGGGGAGGGCAAACACGCACGCACTAGACCCAAATCCCCGTAGCTTCAAACATCCAGAAGCCTCTAGGCCAAACCTTCAACCCATCGCCTCGGGCTCCGGCCATGTCGCTCTCGTCGGCGCGCCAGCGTCGGGCCACGGCTGCGTCGCCACCGACAGACGATGGGTACGCCAAGGACGCCAAGGACAGGAGGCGGCGCCCCGGAGGCGACGGGGACGGCGAGGACGAGGGTATCAAGTGGTTCCTCCCGTTCCTGGCGCTCGGGCTCCTCCGACACATGAGCGCGTCCTCCAACCTGATCCATGATTGCGACGAGGTCTTCAACTACTGGGAGCCCCTCCACTTCCTCCTCTACCGCTCCGGCTTCCAGACCTGGGAGTACAGGTAGCCTCTCCGACCTCACCCCCATAAATCCTACCTGTGTCTGCCATTCCCGTTGCTTGATACTCCTGGGCGTATTGGAAGGGGATGATAGTTTAAAAACTTGTGCTCTTATTTGGAGTAGGAGAGGGTTTATCGGGGAGCTTGGCCAAGCGATCTTGATTGGTGTGAGGGGCATTTGAAGATCTACGCTGTCATTGGAAGTGTTTTGCTTTAGGTTGTGCGATTGGGTGGTTGTAGGTGCACGCAGGATGGCTTGGCTTGGGAGTATGTTGTGGATTTATTAGTGGAATGATTTGAATGTTTAAGGGCTTGTTTGGAAACATTGGTTATCCCTTTCAGTCCATATTATTGGGAGGTATTGAGGTGAAAATTAGTTCATTTTCCACGCCAATCCACATGTATTGGAGTTTTCACCCCAATCCACCCCAATGCACACCTCAATCCACATGTGTTATAGTGGATTGGGCTCGAAATTAAGCTAAGTTCCATCCCAATCCACTTCAATACACATGGATTAAGGTGGATACAACTGCATCCAAACAAGGCCAAGGTGGGAAAAACACACTGTTTATGATTTTGAGGGATTGGTGAAGCAGTGGGAGTTTCTGCATTGTCTGTTGTTGGCGTTGCTGGTGTATGACTGATTTTTTTTTTCTTGGGGAAAGTGGGTCGGGGGATCTACCAGTGATGGTGGTGAGGTTTGGGGCTGGGCAAGTTTACAACGTGACCATTCTAAAAATTAAGGTAGGCTGTTAATATTTGTATCTATTTTGTTTACAATCAAGCAGTGGTGGAGCTACGACCCCCTCCCCCTGGCAATTGAATATTCTTAATGATGTCAAGGGTTGATGCTTAGGAAGTAATATAGATTTGCACACCAGAGATAACTTAAGTAATATTGCCACTAATTGCTTAGGAAGTAATATAGATTTGCCTGGCCTGCCTAGGCTTCACTGTACTGCCTTGCTTCTGATTGCCACCTACCTATGCCATTGTTATTCGTTTAGAACAGTTACAGAGTCACATTTGGTGCAATTCTACAAGGATGACTTAAATTTGGATTGAATTACCATATATTATTTATTTAATCATGTCATTCATGCTAGTATATACTGTCATAATTTTAAATATAGTAATGATATTTCTTTGTGGAAGTTCTTCTGTGTTTGACGTCCAGATACTCTGTATCCTGTTTGAGTTTCTGCTGGAAACAGTGTATTATGATATTCAGTAACATTCCTGGGAGTAAGGAGGCTCATTTTAGTTCTCGCCAATATGGGGATTGCTGTATTCGTGTCGTTTGGATTGGAAGAGTGATATAACTATATATAAGACAGCTGCATGTCTTCTGTAACTTTTGTTGAAACTGTTTTTCAAATTAATAAGTATGCTTTATCCCCCCCCCCCCCCCCCCCCCCCCCCCCCCCATCTTAGGACTAAGTGGTTTATTCTATATGCTTAGCTACCTTATGTTGAATGTTGACCTAGGCTTTTACTTCCAAATTAATTCAGCTTGCAAGTATTGCTATGATAGCATCTTGGTTTGATGTTTTCTTCATAGCATCCTGGAAGACTCCATCAGCCTTTTAGGGAAACCAAACCCATTAAATATAATTTTTCTGCAATGATTTTTTTTGTATATTATGTTCTTCATGGCATAAAAGGTTAGTAAATAGGACATCGATTTTAACTTGCGACTAAAAGGCTTTGTTGTTTGATTTTGACTTTCTGCAAAAATGTCTATTGCAGTTCCGACTTTGCTCTTCGGTCATATTTGTACCTTTTCTTTCACGCTCTTGTAGCTGGGCCTGCTTCACTGATCTTTGGTGAGAATAAGGTTCGTAGTCTCGTACTCCTTTGGTTTCTTCACATCCTTATATGGTGGCTATCTTTTTACCTATTTGTGCTTACTAATGATATCTCACCTATTCTGTTGTGAAGGTTCGTGTGTTCTACTCAGTGAGAATCTTTCTTGGTCTCATTTCAACTATTACCGAAACTGTTCTGGTTGTTGCTCTTTCAAGAAGATATGGGAAGCGACTTGCTTGTTATGTTCTTGCAATGCTATGCTTATCCAGCGGTTGCTTCTTTGCCAGTACCAGTATGTATCTTTGTAAATTCAGTTTTCTGTTGTCGTTTGGAAATTATATTGCAGATGTGTGATTGCTCCAACTGGGTGCTACCTTAATCATATTTATACTCTGTTCCAGGTTTCTTGCCAAGTTCATTCTCCATGTATGCAGTAACACTTTCGTCTGCACTCTTCCTTCTTGAGAAATATGCTGGTGCAGTCTCAGTTGCAGCTTCTGGAGTGATCCTTGGTTGGCCTTTCTCAATTTTGGTTTTCCTCCCTGTTACTGTTTATTCTCTAATTAGAGGATCTTTTAGAAGGGTTTTTCTATCTGGATTTTTGACTTCACTGTGCTTTCTTGTAAGTAAATCCCTCACAATTTCTACTTTGTACAATATGTACAAGTTCCACTGATCATGACAAGTTTGTGCTAGGTTCTTTCGTTTGTTGCTGATTATTACTGCTATGGTCGATTGACATTCTCGGTGTTCAATCTTCTGAAATATAACGTTCTTGGTGGTGGCGAAAGTCACTTGTATGGAACCGAAGGGCTTTCATTTTACTTCAGGAATGGATTCAATAATTTCAATTTTTCCTTCATCCTGGCTCTTCTTTTCTTGGGGGTTGTACCATTTGCAAGAAAGAAATATGCTCCTGATCTACTGATAGTTGTCTCTCCTGTCTATATCTGGTTGGCTTTCATGTCTTTGCAGGCACACAAAGAAGAAAGGTAAGGAATTTCGCAATATGCACATATGATCAGTTGAACACTCGAACATGCAATATAATATAGGAAAAAGTCTTCTTTTGATCTTATCTGCAGACCGCATGAAGATTATGTAGAGGCTAGAAATGTTATTTCTGTTTGCCTATGAACCTAGCATATGACTAATTTAATTTGATCTATCTGGAGCACTTGCATCTAGTTGACATTATCTCTCTGGTCTCCCTTAGACTCCATTATTTCCCTGAAGTAACCAGTTTGATTTTTTAGATTAGACTTTAAACACAAAAATGAGGTGCCCTGTATTTTGTCTTAACCTACATTTTCTAAGTTGCTGGTTTGTTTAGCTTACTTGTATTGCTGTTGGCAAGTTTCACTTATAAATTGAATTCACAGCATTTCTAATAGGATAGCCTTGAAATCCACAAATTAGACTAAATTACAACCAAATCAGCCATGTATTCTTTGTACTATGTTGCAACCATTTTGACTAGTTATTGCTACCGAATAATGCTAAGAGTAATGGCCAGGTTTTCTGTAGTCCTCACCATTGTCTGAAAATAGTAGTGTTGTAATAGGGTATGAAAAGAATAAAAACTCGCTTTTGAAGAATCTTTCCTTGTATACAGATGGAACATACTGAGGCTGACTGGCCTTATCTGTTTGTGCAGGTTTCTCTATCCAATTTATACATTGATATGTGTTGCTGCTGCAGCTGTTATTGATAGCTTACCTGATTTTTTCCATGACAAATATTCATCTGATCAGTCTATTTTTGAAAAGGTTAGCTTGGAGACTTGAATGACATTTACACCTTCTTGTTTATTAACTGGGAATGGTTGTAAAGTTGTTTCATAATGCTTGTGACAGATAGCGAAGGGTCTGCGTCCTTTGATCCTTGGTTTTATTTTGTGTGCTTCCCACAGCCGAACATTTTCCATGTTAAATGGATATGGTGCTCCCCTGCAGATCTATCAGCATCTAGAACATCATGATGACACTGGGCCCGGTAAAGCTCTACAATCTATACCTGTCATGCCAGTTGATTATGTTCTTGCTTAGTATGTTATAGAATTACACCTGTAATGCCAGACATGCCCGAGACCCAGAGTACTGTCTTGTGTCATTGATTGCGTTTTTCTTGTTAAGGTACTTATATATATATATATATATATATATATATATATATATATATATATATATATATATATATATATATATATATATATATATATAAATAAATGAAGATGCAAAATTGACTTAAACAGATATACCATCAGAAAGAATGATGCTTGAAGTTATTGTTGGTAGCTAAATTTGTGTACCTGTCTGTTTACAGGGTCTATTCTCTGTGTTGGAAGTGAGTGGCATCGCTATCCATCATCGTTCTTCATACCCTCCTATATCAGTGAAGTTCGGTGGATAGATGATGGCTTCCGTGGGTTGCTTCCATTTCCCTTTAACGAGACCCTGGGCGGAACCACTGCAGCTCCATCATACTTCAATAACAAGAACAAGGCGGCTGAAGGGCAATATGTAGTTTCCTTTCTTACTGAACTTCAACATGACAATCTTCTAATAGTACACTGAATGCAACCTGTTATTATTTTTCGGTGCAGCTTAAAGACATCGGAGCGTGTACCTTACTGGTGGAACTTGACCTAAGACGCCCTTATCCCTCACGTGGGAGTGACTCGTCAACGTGGGAGGTAGATTAACACACATAATCCGAATATAAACTCACATGATCCTACTAGTTCTGTTTTCACAATCTGACAACTCTTTGCAAACTGCAGGCATTGGCCGCACTACAGTTCCTGGACAGAGAGCTTTCCCCTGCATTATACCGATCCTTCTTCATACCATACCGATGGCAACAAAACAACGTGTTCGGCCTGTACAAGCTACTGAGGAGGTTGCATCCTGACCATGCGTGATCAAGTGGCATGTGGGGTTTGCTTCAATGAGCTTATTCACGTGATTTCTGAAAGCATCTAGGCCCCAAGGTTTGGTTTCGGCAATTGATGACAACGCTTTATTACCATGACTAACGTGTGTTTTGCAGAAACATTGGTAAGTTAGGTCATGGAGGTGATAACTGCTTTGAGCACTGTGGTATTCGTGTCCCTTGATGGAAATCGTTTTGGTTTTCAAAAGAGTGACGTCAAGATTAAGGACGGTTAGTTCCGGATGTCAAGGTGTTGAGACACATTCGAAATAGTCGTTAGGATCTTCGTTTTTCTCTTTTGGCCGTACTATAAAGGGGGGCATGAATGGGTAGCTTGACCTAGGCGAGTCCTATGTTTAGGTGTGGTGCACACTTGTTAAACTTGGCGCTAGGCAACCCTAGAATAGCTCAAAGTTCAGTTGGAAGCAACTTGGTTGAAGTTGCGACGTGTTTCGGAAAGTTTCGGGCTGTTTTCAAGTCACCGGACGCGGTCTTCGGGGGCACCGGACGCGTCCGGTGTGTACGTTACCGCGGCTAGGGTTCGGCCCTGATCACCGGACGCGGTCCTCGTGAGGACCGGACGCGGTGGTCAGCGACCGACACGTGTCACCTGGAGAGAACGCCCGTCGGACGCGACCTGGCTGTGATCGGCGCGTCCGGTCACAGTCCAGTAAGGTCCAGAGAGGACCGGACGCGTCCGGTCTTAAGCCATCGGACGCGGCCTCGCGTCCGGTGTGAGTCCAGTAAACACCCTTGCACGATCGGACGCGTCCGGTCACCCCTGACCGGCGCGTCCGGTGGTTCGTTTCAAAATCGCGTTTTGACCGTTACGGGCGACCGGCGCGTCCGGTCAGTTGCACCGGCGCGTCCGGTGACCCCGTGTCAGAAAGTAACGGTTCGTTTTCTTTGAGGGGTGTATAAATACAATCCCTCCACCTCTTTTAGAGGTCTCTTGCTCATTCAAACATCTGAGAAAACCCTCTAGAGTGCAAGAGAGTGCAAGAGCTCTAGTGAGGATAGAGATTTGAGAATCAAAGTTTGAGTTTCCTCACTAGTGATTAGAGAGTAGCAAGTGTGCATCCATCTCCTCATTTGGGCTCGTTGTGGTCAAGTGAGAGTTCTAGCTTGTTACTCTTGGTGATCGCCATCACCTAGACGGCTTGGTGGTGATTGGGAGTTTAGTGATCATCCGGCGGAGCTTGTGGATGACCCAACTCAAGTTGTGAGCGGTTTTAGGTGATTCGCCGCGACGGAGTGTCGAAGAATCAACCCGTAGAGAGCACTTGATCCTTGCGCGGATCAAGGGGGAGCGACACCCTTGCGCGGGTGCTCCAACGAGGACCAGTGGGGAGTGGCGACTCTCCGATACCTCGGAAAAACATCGCCGTGTTCCTTGCCCCTTTACATTCAAGCAATGACTTTTTCGTATTTACTTTCATTGCTTGTTTTACATTCCTAGAATTGCCATGCTAGACTAGGATTGGAAACTAGGGTGCAAAACTTTTTAACGGTAGACTCTCTAGGAACACAAGTAGGCACTAGGGGTGAATTCCGGCTTGTAGGATTTAATTCTTGCAATTAATTTTTAGAAAAGCCCAATTCACTCCCCCTCTTGGGCATCTTGATCCTTTCAATTGGTATCGGAGCCGTGTTGCTTCTAATTTAGGCTTTACCGCCTAGAGCAAGATGTCTAACGGGGAAGGACCACCTCCCACCTTTGAGGGGGATGATTTTCCATATTGAAAAATCCGCATGGAGGTGTATCTCGAAGCCATAGATGTCGGGTGCCTTAGAGCCGCAACCCAAGGGCTTTCCGCTATCAAGGATCCCGCAAACCCCACGGGTGACGAGGAGAAGTACGACCGGTGGAATGCAAAGGCTAAAAATGCACTCTACCGGGGCTTAGGCAAAGATATCTTCAATCGTGTGCGTAATGCAAAGAACGCTCATGATTTGTGGGAGAATCTTTGTGCTCTCCATGAGGGAACTAAGAGTGAGCGTGAGGAACGCTATCATATTGCTTTAAAGAAGATTAATTCTTTTGAGATGCTTCCCAAAGAAAGTGCTAATGACATGTACACTCGCTTGAATGTTCTTGTAGAGGACCTCAATGCTCTTGGGCTCACTCAAATGAGTCAATCGGATGTTGCAAGGAGGATCTTGAGTGTGCTTCCCGTTGAGAAGTATGATCACATTGTCACCGTGCTTCATCAAAGTGATCTCTCCACCGCAACACCGACTCAAGTATTGGGGAAGATCAATGCTCATGAGATGTACATGCACATCACTCCGGAAGAGGGCTCATCATCTTCCAAGAAGAAAGACTTAGCCTTCAAAACTAGCCATGACAAGAAGAAGGGAGGAAAGGCATATATTGTTGGTGATTGGCTCACCGACATTGAATCATCTTGTGATTCCTCCGAAGATGAGAGCGATGATGAGAAAGAGAAGGTTGCCGCATTTGTGATGGGGCCATCATCTTCACCGACATCTTCACCACCACCTTCACCGCCTTCTTCACCATCGTCATCCACTACTCACCTATGCCTTATGGCCAAGGGTGAACGAAAGGTACAAAACCATGATAGTGATGATGATAGTGATAGTGATGATGAATATGATGCACCTTCTTATGATGAACTTGTAAAATTGCTAAACAAATACACTAAAATCATAAGAAGGACAAGAAGTGAAAATGATGATCTTCAAAATGAAAATGAATCACTCTCATCTAAGCTTGAAAATGCTCAAAAGACTAGTGGTGAGCTTAGAGATCAAAATGAAATTATGTCTTCTACTCTCAAAGAGCTCAAAACCTCTAATAAAGAGCTTAAAGATCAACATGATAAACTTGAGAAGAAGCATGATGAGCTCATCACTAGACATAGCTCTCTAAAAGACAAATACACCACATTAAAAATTGACTATGATAGTCTTGTGGTTGCTAATAAACTTGCTCTTGAGACACATGATGCTACTAACAATATTGTTAAGTGTGATATAGCTACATCATGTGATGATTTGATCATTGAAAGCATTGAGTAAGGTTCTAGTAGCAAAGGCAAGAGTGTGGTTGAGTCATGCAACCATGATGATTATGTCAAGATCAAGTGTGAGAATGAGAAGCTTGCAAATGAGAACAAGAAGCTCGAAGGTTTGATGGCTCTTGAGAAACAAACAACAAATGAGTCACTCATTGAAGAGAACATGAAGCTCAAGCAAGAAAAAGAGCATCTCAAGACCGGACTAAGCAAGTTCACAAGAGGCCAATATTTGCAAAGTGAGCTCCTCATGAACACCGTAATAAAGATGGATAGAAGTGGTATTGGGTACTTGGCAAATCAAGAGAAGAAAGCAAAAGCTCAACAACAAAGCAAGTCAAAGCCCAAGCCAAAGAGATGTGTTGAGTGTGGTCAAGAAGGTCATTTTGCTCATGAATGTAAAACTCCACCACCACAACCCTTGCGCAAGCATGCTAGACCCTTTGCCTTCAATGCTCATTACATGCTAAGAAAAGATTCAAATGGAAAGATGAAAGTCATGTTCTTGGGTCCCCCAAACAAGAATAGGCCAAAGAAAATATGGGTTGCCAAGTCACTAGTTGAGAAAGTCAAGGGCCCCTCTCAAGTTTGGGTCCCTAAACAAAAAGCTTAATCTCTTGTGTGTAGGTGAACTACAAGACCGGTGGATCTCATTGGGTTATTGATAGTGGTTGCACTCAACATATGACCGGTGATCCTCGTATGTTCACCTCCATTGAAGAGAATGTGATATGTCAAGAGAAGATCACATTTGGAGATAATTCAAAGAGCAAAGTCAAGGGTATAGGCAAGATTGCAATATCAAATGATCACTCACTCTCAAATGTGCTCTATGTTGCTTCATTGAGTTTCAACTTGTTGTCCGTTGGGCAACTTTGTGACCTTGGCTTCCAATGCTTGTTCACACCAAATGAAGTTGAAGTTTCAAAGATAGATGACAAGCAAGTGATATTCAAAGGCTTTAGATACAACAATCTTTATCTTGTTGACTTCACCTCCGAAGATGCAAATTTGATGACATGTTTGTTCACCAAGACCTCACTTGGTTGGCTTTGGCATAGGAGGCTTGCATATGTTGGAATGAGCACTCTCAACAAGCTATTGAAGAAAGAACTAGTAAGAGGGTTGAAGGATGTGAAGTTTGAAAAGGACAAACCTTGTAGTGCATGTCAAGCGGGCAAACAAGTTGCAAACACTCATCCAACCAAGGCTTTCATGTCAACCTCAAGAGTGCTAGAACTTCTACACATGGATTTGTTTGGGCCTACAACATACAAGAGCTTGGGTGGTAATCTCTATTGTCTTGTGATAGTGGATGACTACTCAAGATATACATGGACTTTCTTCCTTCATGACAAATCCGAAGTGACAAGTTGCTTCAAGAAGTTTGCAAAGAGAGCTCAAAATGAATTTGAAGTTAAGATAAAGAAGATTAGAAGTGACAATGGCAAAGAGTTTGACAACACCAACATTGAAGCTTATTGTGATGAAATTGGAATCAAGCATGAGGTTTCTTCAACCTACACTCCTCAACAAAATGGTGTAGTTGAGAGAAAGAACCGGACTTCGATCACTCTTGCAAGAACAATGTTAGATGAGTATAATACTCCGGAAAAGTTTTGGGCCGAGGCAATCAACACCGCATGCTATGCTTCAAATCGCCTCTTCCTCCAAAAGTTTCTTGGCAAGACCCCCTATGAGTTGCTTAATGGGAAGAAGCCGGACGTCTCATTCTTCCGGGTGTTTGGTTGCAAATGCTACATCTACAAGAAGCGTCAACACCTAGGGAAGTTTCAAAGACGTTGTGATATTGGTTTTCTTGTTGGTTACTCATCAAAGTCCAAAGCGTATAGAGTATTTAACCATGCCACCGGTTTGGTTGAAGAAACATATGATGTGGAATTTGATGAATCTAACGGCTCCCAAGGAGCAATTGAGAATTGTGATGATGTAGGTGATGAACCCTTGAGGGAGGCCTCAAGATGATGACAAGAATGAGAGAGTTGAAAATGAAGATACCTATGTCTCTCATGAACAAGCCGAGGCACAAGCACAAGATGTTGATGCTCCCCATCCACCCTCTCAAGTGATTGATAGAAGAAACTCACCTCTACTTCAAGCTCATCCACAAGAACTCATCATAGGGAGTCCTACAAAGGGAGTAATGACTCGATCTCAAAAGCTAGCTTCTTTTGTTGAACATCACTCTTTTGTCTCTTGTGTTGAACCTAAGAATGTAGAAGAAGCTCTTCAAGATCCGGATTGGGTGAATGCCATGCATGAAGAATTGAACAACTTCACCCGCAACCAAGTATGGACACTTGAAGAGCATCCTAAAGGTGCAAGAGTCATTGGAACCAAGTGGGTGTTCCGAAACAAGCAAGATGACCAAGGCATAGTAGTGAGGAACAAGGCAAGACTAGTTACAAAGGGGTTCTCTCAAGTTGAAGGCCTTGATTTTGGAGAGACCTTTGCACCCGTTGCAAGACTTGAAGCCATTCGTATCCTCCTTACATATGCATCACATCATGATATGAAATTATATCAAATGGATGTGAAAAGTGCATTCTTAAATGGCTTTATAAATGAACTAGTCTATGTCAATCAACCTCCCGGGTTTGAAGACCCTAGATATCCTAATCATGTTTATAGGTTGTCCAAGGCGCTATATGGGCTCAAGCAAGCCCCTAGAGCGTGGTATGAGCGCCTCCAGGACTTCCTCATTGAGAAGGGCTTCACCATCGGGAAGGTTGACACCACACTATTCACCAAGAAGCTTAATGGGGAGATCTTCATTTGTCAAGTGTATGTTGATGATATCATCTTCGGGTCAACAAATGAAGATTATTGCAAGGAGTTTGGTGAATTGATGTCGAAGGAGTTCGAGATGTCAATGATTGGTGAGCTCACATTCTTCCTTGGTTTTCAAGTCAAGCAAATGAGAGAAGGGATTTTCATCTCTCAAGAAAAGTATAACAAGGATCTTCTCAAAAGATTCAAGATGGAAGAATGCAAGCCAATCAAGACCCCAATGCCATCAAATGGACATCTCGACCTAGATGAGGGAGGTAAACCTGTTGATCAAACTCTCTACCGTTCTATGATTGGTAGCTTGTTGTACCTTACCGCATCTAGGCCCGATATCATGTTTAGTGTGTGCATGTGTGCTCGTTTTCAAGCGTGCCCTAAAGAACCTCACTTAAGTGCCGTAAAAAGAATCCTAAGATATCTTAAGCACACCCCAAGTATTGGTCTATGGTATCCCAAAGGAGCTAGATTTCAACTAGTTGGCTATTCCGATTCGGATTATGCCGGTTGCAAAATTGATAGAAAAAGCACATCCGGAGGGTGCCATTTGCTTGGGAGATCCTTAGTATCTTGGTCATCTAAAAAGCAAAATAGTGTGGCTTTGTCCACCGCCGAGGCGGAATACATTGCCGCGGGGGCTTGTTGTGCACAAATCTTATATATGAAACAAACCCTCCTAGACTATGGAGTTGTTCTTGAAAAGGTGCCACTTTTATGTGACAATGAAAGTGCCGTTAAAATTGCTAACAATCCGGTACAACACTCTCGCACCAAGCACATTGATATCCGCCATCACTTTCTAAGAGATCACGTTGCTAAAAATGACATATCACTAGAAGGTGTACGAAGTGAAAATCAATTAGCGGATATCTTCACTAAACCTTTGGATGAGGCTACCTTTTGTAGGCTAAGAAGTGAACTTAATGTGCTTGATTCAAGTAACTTTAAAAAATGAGCGCATGTTGTCCCTTGTATTGCATTGTATCATATGTCACGTTTACTTTATCGCAATGCATTTAGGGCTTGGCTAACACGGTTACGATAACCCTCCTTCGGAGGAGTGAAGAAGCCTAACCGTGGATCAAACTTGACAAGCAACCTAGCGTTACTTTCCTGTATTGCATTGCATATGCATGGTTGTTTGTTTGTCGTTTCTTTTCGGTTTAGCTTTGAGCAACCTCTGTGTTCGTCCATGAATAGAGAGAGCATTTGACGCTCCTAAAGGTCCAAAAACTCTATTGCATGGCCATACGTTGCTCCTCGGGTGTTTATTGCCTATTTTCGTAAAAATTATACTAGCCTAAGGCAAAATATTTTGAAAAATTTGAGGGTTTGAGTGAGGTCACTCATATCAGGTTCCAATTGGTGTTTATTTGTGTCTCTTTGAATTGGAACTTGATTGGGAGAAGTCGCGTCGAAGTTAGGAACGAAGAATGGCGAAGAACAGCGACCGGACGCTGCACCGGACGCAGTGATGCTTCACCACCGCGTCCGGTCCCGGCGTCCACCAGCGCGTCCGGTCATCCAGAAGACAAAGTCCAGACCTAGGCACCGGACGCTGCACCGGACGCGCCTCTGACGACCACCGCGTCCGGTCCCGGCTACCACCACCGCGTCCGGTGCTCCGCGATGAATTCCCGAGCACTCAGCGACCGGACTCTGACCGCGTCCGGCCAGTCCACACCGGACGCGTCCGGTCACTCCAGGCGCTTACTGGAGTGTGACCGGACGCTGCACCACCGCGTCCGGTCATTTTGACCACCGCGTCCGGTGATAGCGTATCGAGCGGATCTCAGCCTCTCATAAAAACCGTTTCGTCCTCTGTCTTTTTCTTCATCCGCCGAAATCCGCCGCCGCCCGTGCTCTCTCGCCGATTCGCCGCACCCGCGCGTCCTCCTCGCCGCCGGCAAGCCTCCCACCGCGCTGCGCCGCATCAGCTCGCCCTGCTTGCTCCTCTCCTGCCGCGCCGCGCCCCGCTCACCCCTGCTCGCGCAGCTCTGCCCACTGCCGCGCGCCCCTATCCGCGCCGCCGAAATCCGTCGCACCCGCGCGTCATCCTCGCCGCCGGCGAGCTGCTCACCACCGGTTTCTCCACCGCTTTGTGATCCCCTGCAGCCACCAGTTCACCCTCGTGCGCCCGATCTCCTCAAGCCCAGGCTTCTAGGGTTTTCGTCCAAAACCCTAACCTAGGGTTTCTAGGGTTTGCCCTAACCCTCGCTCGAGGTATCGCCTCGTTCGATTTCTTTCGTTCACGTCAAATCCTTTTCGTTGTTAGGGCTTACCGTTGACCGTAACCCTTCATTGCCTAACTCGCTCGGTCGTTTCAGTGCTCGATCGCCGATCTCGGGGGTTCTCGCGACCTAGGTCACCGTTTCATCTCACCGTCGTCTCGCCGATCCGAGGTAGTTTCGCGTCACGTTTCACTTCGTATCTCACGTGCTTGCTATCTAGGGTTTCGTATCTTTAGATATATATGTGCTTATAGTATATCTCTCTATTCCATACGTGCAGCGAGTCAGTCGGTGTGTCGGGTCTGATCTGTTCGCTAAATCCGAGGCCAAGCCTCCGGATACGGATTGAGGCCAAGCCTCTCGAGTGTCAGTTCATCATCTCACAGAGGTTTTCAGGCAGTCGATCAGCATGGTGCGTTGCAAGAACGCCGGTGGTGCTCCTGGTGACGGGGACAACAGTCCTCCCCGTCGTGATGAGATTGCGCGTGGTAAGCGCATCAAGATTGCAGTCAGGAAGAAGAGGAAGACACTGTCAGATGCAGAGATTGCTCAGGCCGTGGCAGACGCTGCAGAGCAGGCAGAGGGGTGGCAGACACAGTGGCTTACACATAGGCGAGCGTCGCTTTCATCTTGAAGGTCGACAGCTCGGCACTGAGGCCACTGAGGGTACCGAGGCTACTGGACCGTCCGAGCAGATGTAAGTAGATCCACCCACAGAGCAGACAGAGGCTACACAGGCTACTGAGTCTACCCAGGCTACTGAGGCTCCACAGGCCACTGAGGATACAGAGGAGCAGGCAGCTCAGTCTCCACCACGTCGCCGCTCCACACGTGCTCGTACTCAGGTGACACCGAGGCCAGAGGGCCAGCGTCGTGGTGCACGACCTCCTCCCAGAGTTAGAGGGTCACCCCCGGTCGAGCACTTAGACCTGAGGGGTGCTTCAGCACGTCAGGTGCACAGTTTGAGGTTTGTGGAGGTCAGCCGATGGTTTCCACCTGTCAGAGATTCCAGAGCTTCAGAGGGTTTCTATACCCCACTTCAGGAGGATTTCTACAGGGCCCTAGTTGACAGTGGCATTGCTTTCAGACCTCAGAGGGTATGTCGACTTGAGGCATTGGTTGATGTTGTGGGAGAGCAGCTCCGTCCGCACCTGTCCTATATGCCTGGCTTATCAGATCTTCTTGGACGGACAGGTGCTTACTGCGGCACATGGGTCAGGGAGTTTTATGCTTCACTGTGGATTGATCCTGCCCATGAGTTCATACACTTTGCTTTCAGAGGCCGCGATCACAGATTGTACAGCTCCAGAGCTCGAGAGATCCTCAGACTACCAGCTTCTGACACGAGGATCCATCAGTTGTGCTATGGTCAGACTCCTCCTCCCAGACGTCCTCACGGCGGTTCAGTGCCACCCACCGACCTGGTTCGACCCTGCTTTCGCGAGCCTTTTGGCGAAGGGTCACGTCGTACTCCTGCCAGCTTGACGCCACTTGCCCGGGTCTTGGATGCTATTCTCAGACGTACTTTACTGCCCAGACTTGGCTACAGAGAGGGACTGACGAGGATGCAGCTTTGGGTTGTACACCATCTCCTTTCACAGCGACAGTTTGATATCTGGGATCTTATCCTTAGTGAGATGGAGGACACCATTGCTGAGGGCTTCAAGGGTAACCGTCAGCTTCCCTATGCCCACTGGATTTGTTTTATCATCAGATCTTCTATCCAGATGCCACCAGAGATCAGGGCAGAGATTGCTAACACTACTACAGCTTTCCCTGATTATGATATCAGACAGCTTTGGGCCTCTGTTACTAGAGATCAGGCCCCAGCGCCAGGACAGCGTGAGCGCCCAGACGTTCCTGAGACAGCAGCTGAGCAGGACGCCAGAGTTGACGAGCTAGCTGAGGCAGAGCTCGCAGACCTTGAGACTCAGACTGCTGACATACCTGAGGATGTCACTTCAGATAGCACAGATGAGGATTACCAGCCCATCCCCAGGTACCGGTCTCCTCGGTCTCACGACCACGAGGCCGGTGGATCTGGCTCAGCCTCCCGCTCAGACCCAGCCATGGTGGCTATCCTTGAGAGGTTGACCCGGGCTCAGGAGCAGCAGCAGCAGCAGATACAGCGCCAGGCACAGGATACAGCTGCAGCACTAGCACAGATTCAGGCTCGTCAGGACGAGTTTCAGAGACAGCAGCTTGAGATCCAGAGGCAACAGGTTGAGATGCAGAGACAGAGTCAGCAGCAGTACATGGATCTTCTGCGCCATCTCATCACAGTTGGGGTTCCTCCGCCTGCATCTATCATGGCTCCGGCTTTGCATTCCAGTGGTCCGTCGAGTCAGGGACAGCCGAGCTTACAGTTTACATCTCCACAGCAGCAGGTTCCCCAGTCCTTTCAGTCCCCGAGCTTCACTCCTATACATACGGGGTTTACACCGTCAGACCAGCCTCGCCCGCATCTCCTGACAGGCACACCTATTGGTGACTTCAGTGCTTCCTACAGCGAGTTGACTGGTCAGCCGACACCCTCGCACACTACTACGTTTCACACTTCGTCAGGGTTGTCAGCTCCCGAGGCAGTCGTTCCACCAGTGACAGGGACCGGGACTACAGAGACCATCCCTTCTTCAGTTGCCTCGACAGATCCCCCAGCTACTGGCGCACTTCAGGCTCAGGTTACTCAGACAGATCCACTTGTTGCTACACAGTCAGTGCCTGTTCCTGCTCAGACCCAGACCGCTTCGCAGCCACGTGCTTCTTCCGAGGGTCAGCCAGATAGCTCAGACTCCGAGGGCGATTCGCTTCACTTCGTGATCACTCCGCGCACCTCGGCACCCGACACGACTCCGTCTGTCCCCCCGTCAGATTAGATTAGTTTTTTTGGCGCTTGATGCCAAAGGGGGAGAGAGAGTAGTTTCAGGGGGAGTTTGTTAGTGGGTTTTCGTTTCTTTGTGTGCTACATTCATGCATATCATGTTTACTTTTCAGCATTGCATTCGTGTGACATTGTCGTCGAGTCGTAAACTTTGAGTCTTAATGTGTTATCCGTCTCAGTGATTAATATATGTCACCGTTTTAGCTATAGCTCTAAGGTTGTGCTTCCGTGCCTTACTCCGATTACTTATGAGCTATATCTTTATGTGTACTAACGCTTTTTGTCTTATCTTATGAAGTACACTCTTTTGGCTTGGAGCACATAAGCAATTCCTAACCTTTTATGCTTATTGTCTTTTGCTTATGTGAACCAAGCATGCTCGAAAACCTTCACTCTAATCCATTCAAACTTAGTGTTGTCATCAATCACCAAAAAGGGGGAGATTGAAAGCATCTAGGCCCCAAGGTTTGGTTTCGGCAATTGATGACAACGCTTTATTACCATGACTAACGTGTGTTTTGCAGAAACATTGGTAAGTTAGGTCATGGAGGTGATAACTGCTTTGAGCACTGTGGTATTCGTGTCCCTTGATGGAAATCGTTTCGGTTTTCAAAAGAGTGACGTCAAGATTAAGGACGGTTAGTTCCGGATGTCAAGGTGTTGAGACACATTCGGAAGTCGTTAGGATCTTCGTTTTTCTCTTTTGGCCGTACTATAAAGGGGGCATAAATGGGTAGCTTGACCTAGGCGAGTCCTATGTTTAGGTGTGGTGCACACTTGTTAAACTTGGCGCTAGGCAACCCTAGAATAGCTCAAAGTTCAGTTGGAAGCAACTTGGTTGAAGTTGCGACGCGTTTCGGAAAGTTTCGGGCTGTTTTCAAGTCACCGGACGCGGTCTTCGGGGGCACCGGACGCGTCCGGTGTGTACGTTACCGCGGCTAGGGTTCGGCCCTGATCACCGGACGCGGTCCTCGCGAGGACCGGACGCGGTGGTCAGCGACCGACACGTGTCACCTGGAGAGAACGCCCGTCGGACGCGACCTGGCTGTGATCGGCGCGTCCGGTCACAGTCCAGTAAGGTCCAGAGAGGACCGGACGTGTCCGGTCTTCAGCCATCGGACGCGGCCTCGCGTCCGGTGTGAGTCCAGTAAGCACCCTTGCACGATCGGACGCGTCCGGTCACCCCTGACCGGCGCGTCCGGTGGTTCGTTTCAAAATCGTGTTTTGACCGTTACGGGCGACCGGCGCGTCCGGTCAGTTGCACCGGCGCGTCCGGTGACCCCGTGTCAGAAAGTAACGGTTCGTTTTCTTTGAGGGGTGTATAAATACAACCCCTCCACCTCTTTTAGAGGTCTCTTGCTCATTCAAACATCTGAGAAAACCCTCTAGAGTGCAAGGGAGTGCAAGAGCTCTAGTGAGGATAGAGATTTGAGAATCAAAGTTTGAGTTTCCTCACTAGTGATTAGAGAGTAGCAAGTGTGCATCCATCTCCTCATTTGGGCTCGTTGTGGTCAAGTGAGAGTTCTAGCTTGTTACTCTTGGTGATCGCCATCACCTAGTCGGCTTGGTGGTGATTGGGAGTTTGGTGATCATCCGGCGGAGCTTGTGGATGACCCAACTCAAGTTGTGAGCGGTTTTGGGTGATTCGCCGCGACGGAGTGTCGAAGAATCAACCCGTAGAGAGCACTTGATCCTTGCGTGAATCAAGGGGGAGCGACACCCTTGCGCGGGTGCTCCAACGAGGACTAGTGGGGACTGGCGACTCTCCAATACCTCGGAAAAACATCGCCGTGTTCCTTGCCCCTTTATATTCAAGCAATTACTTTCTCGTATTTACTTTCATTGCTTGTTTTACATTCCTAGAATTGCCATGCTAGACTAGGATTGGAAACTAGGGTGCAAAACTTTTTAACGGTAGACTCTCTAGGAACACAAGTAGGCACTAGGGGTGAATTCCGGCTTGTAGGATTTAATTCTTGCAATTAATTTTTAGAAAAGCCCAATTCACCCCCCCTCTTGGGCATCTTGATCCTTTCAATTTCTTTTGACAAACAGCTCACTAAATTTGACTGATATAGATTTTCTGATCCGAATGGGTTTTCCTAGTGGGTAATGGCGAACCCGTTTTTGTCCCACTGATCGTCCCACCATACAATACAGAACGAGATTACGAGCTGTATAACTGAATTAGCCCCTTGACGAGGATGAGAGTTCTGAACTGCTGATGTAGTGATGTTCGAGGAGAATCATGTTGGGGGCGCTGGTCAGTTGTGTTCTGAAACTGCTGTTTTTGCCAGTTGTAACTTGTTTGGATTGTTTGTTGAATCAAGGCCAATGACAGACTGATGGATTAGCTATTAATTCATGAGAACCAACATCATTCAGATTTATACTTTTTTATTATATTGAGTTTTTTGCTACGGTTAAATGCCTCAAGCCCAGGTCAGAGGTACAGGTCGTTCTACAAATATGCTCTGCTGTGTAACCAAGACCTGGTGAATGGGCCAACGGGCACGACACGGTCCAGGGACGGAAAGGGCACGGGCGTGGCCCATCCTAGCAACCGTCTCCCTCGCTGTTTTCTTCGAAATCGTTGCCACTCAGGCCAGTCTCAAGTGGGAGGTTTTATGTTCTGGTTTTCAAAACGTGACACTAAGAATAAAACAGGGTCTCTCAATGCACAGTTTTATTCACTGTTTCATAGACTAGTTTTAGCATTTAATCCTTGCGCTATGTTGTGATCAAATGTGCCGTATTACTATGCAGCCATGTGATATTGTTGTGCTTTCATGTGTGTGTGTATAGCTGAATATTAGTTTTCACACGTAAAAAATGACACCACTCACTCAGGCACTAGGTAACTGATCGGCTTCACACACACACACACACACACACACAAAATGCAGCATTTCACACATGCACCACGTATCCATATTCAGTTTCACACCGAAAAATTGCAGCATTCACACATGCAAAATGTAGCAGATAAGAAACAGTTAATCACAGCAACAGAATGTGTACAGGGCTTCATGTTGATAGCAAACAGCATTCCTGCAGAAAACAAAAGTAATTCTGGATCTGAAGGTAAATGACAGAAATTGTTAATGTTCTCACCAAAGATGACACTAAAAAAGTATGGCAAGAACTGTCACTTAAGTATGGCAGCAGTGTCTTGCACAGAAGAAAATTTCTATACTAAAAAAGATTCAAAAGCACGAACAAGAGTACTACACTTGGATCTGGAACATTAACAAGAGACTTGCCATGGATTCCACAGTGGCTTCCATGCCCAGGCGACAAACAATCTTGATATGCCCACAAATCGTAAGCAACAGTCCATCATATTCTACACTTTAGAACATTCTTCCACACATGTCCTGTTAACTGTTATCCATGCCAATTCCCACCCTGCAGCTGTTTTTCTCTAATAACAATGTTGATTTGCTGATCGGTGAACAGAGAAGCACATATAAGCCAGTTGTTATAGGATTACTGAATGTAAGATGTGCCACATGTTCAGATACAAAACACTATAGTAGCCTATCTACTTCTCTAAGGTTGGTTTGTAGCTAACGGCACAAAGAAATTGAGAATCAGCAAAGTGGTGTGATTCTCCAGTCTCACGTAACTTGCCCCAAAGATCCATGGTGAAGAAAGCTGGAAGAGCATAGTGGAGATACAAGTGCTTGACACCAATAATGCTATGTTACTCGGGCTCGCTTGTGGTTTGGACTCACAGCATCTCTAATCCCTTTGCCTGTCACTGCATACGGTGCTGAGGCTACTGGAAGTGAAGGAGACTTATCAAGGTGTGTGTATCGTTCGTTCCCATTCCAGTACAGAATCAGCCGGTTCGTGCATGAGTGGGACCAGCTGTCACCTGCATAACAAGGTCATTGTCTTATCTTGGAATAATCGGTTCAAGTGTCCAGTGCCAATGAAATATTCAGAAATATATCACTGAACAGAAGAGGTAAGCTACACAGTCAGCCATCTACTTGAACCACCGCACACCCTCACCCACACACCCCCCCCCCCCACCCACCCACCCACCCTATTTTTCCTTTTTTGGCAAACATCCATCCAAGTATCCAACCCCACTGGAGAAAAAATTGTAGCTATTGCCATAACTTGGACAGTGTCAAAACTATAACCAGTTTATCAATTTATCGGAACTTAGCCTGTAATACCAGTTTCTTATAAAACAGAGGAATGAATACACGGAAATAGGGTTACTGCAAAGGTGATCATGGTGTGGATCTTGTTGGACATGATCATATTATATAAGTCATATATCCAGGTGTGTGACACAAACATGGATATAAATATGAATGATTGAAAAGAGATCATGGCACCTCCATTCCACTATGGGAGCTTATTTGGAAATCATGGGCACCTAAGAAATGTCAAATTTTCCTATGGCTAGCCGCTCATAATAGGTGTTGGACTGCTGATAGACTTGCCCGCAGAGGGCTGCCTCATCTAAATCAGTGCCCTTTATGTGATCAAGAGCCAGAGACAATTCAACAAAATTTGACAAACTGTGTCTTCTCTAGACAAGTTTGGTATTTACTCTTGCGCCTATCTGGTTCACCGGACCTCTCACCATGAATCGGGGATGAGGTATCCTGTGATTGGTGGCTTCGGATTAATACTTTGATTCCAGAACATTGGGAAAGTGGAGTAAACTCGTTGATCTCCTTGGGAGCATGGATGATTAAGCGACATAGAAATGAGTGTGCTTTTAATGGTGCTGCACCAAGTGTCCAAGTTGTTCTTAGAAGAATTTTTTAAGGAGGGGGCCTCTGGTGTATGGCTGGCGCAAAAGGTTTGGCACAGCTTGTGGCACCAATTGTAGTGGAGCCACAAGATTGCAGTATAGATTGAAAGTTATAAACATTACATATGCTACAATTATACAAAAAACACAACAATATTTTCAGCTTTTAGTGTACGATGTGCCTAGATAATTTCATCCACCCTACATTATCACGGTACCAAAGTTTTGGCTGCAATTAGTAAAAGCTTGCCCATATGCATTTCAGCCGTTTTAACTTAGTCACTGAAAGTGTGTGCCCAGCACTAGAACAGAAAGGCAACCTTGATAACATAAGCACATAATTAGGAAATTCGTATTGCTAATTTCCTGCTGCTCTGTGAACAATAAAGACCACAAGCATCCAGTACTGATTCGAAGATGAAGAAGGAATGGAGGATTATACTTGTATGACACAAAACTGACCTAGAGCAAGAGTCAATTGAAATGACCCTTCAGTAAATTTAGTAGTGACTTGGTTCAACAAGACAACCTGCTCAGCAGAACAAGATAAATATGTTAGCCTCATCAAATAGGTAACATAAGATCAGAATTAATACCCTTCATACGCATGATGCGTAACTTACTGCCACGTTATATGTCTTTGCAATCTTCATTAACTTCAATGATAATCCACTTAGTACTCTGGTCCTCAATGCTAGATCTTCAAAATCTTGTCGAAAGTGGAAAGTAACACTATCAATAATAACAATACGCACCTGCGAAGTAGATAGCCAAATCTTTACTTTTGAACACCAGGTCAGTTGTTGTACATTGCAAACAAAGAAAAAGAACTGGGAGAGAAAAAACTAGTGTACATTATAATGTCCTTATTGCAAAAGAAAAGGTAAAGTATCAAGATAAATAAGAGTGACAACACAACAGAAAAGTTGTATTAAAGTTAGACTTGAGAAGTCAACTGTTGAAGAAACACACATCTTTATGCTCTCCGAGGAACTTTTCCAGGTAGTTTATGACTGCAATTTGTTCGGTGTAACTGCATATTCGGAAGTAATAGATGTCCGCCAGGAAATGCTCAGGCTGTAATTGTTTTTTTGCCAGAAGAGGACTTCTCATGGCTGTGCGGAAAGTGCTCCAGTATGTCCCTGATACACCCTTCAGCAATCTGGTAGACACGTTCAACCATGAAACTGCCCTCTGTATCTATTATGATGAAGACAATTGCTATTAGGCTTTCTCAGTAAAGCACTAGATGATATGTATTCCTGTGTGAAGCTATTTACCGATATAAACTGCTTTCCCACCAAGGCCACCATATTCCACTGGGATTTGTACATTGATTGCTAGTTGAATCCTGAAGAAAAAGTACGTATTTAGTAGGGAGATTTGCTGTACTTGTATTGATTAGTAAGCACAACATACCCCAGTTGAGTTTTACCAACCCCTGGGACACCACCTGAATAAAGTTAGTGTTGTGAATTAGGTCAGTTGCTTCAGATACATCAACTGAGAGAATCAAAATTATGTAAACTACTTGATAGAGGGAAATTAAGGGCATTTTCTGATCTCTGAATGCGAGGAGCGAAGCATGATAGAACAAGAGACACACTAAGCTCTATGATTCTTCAGAATAGCACAAAAGTTTGAGAGATCATCGCTAGTAGACATGAAGCAAACAAAGAAGCACAGGTTACATATACCTAGCTAATTGATTAAAAAATTTCCCAATAGCTCCTGTTTGACCCTTCGCTAGGAACAGTATTAGAAAGTAAACTAACCGATCTCAGTAACTTCTTTGCAGTGAATCCCACCACCAAGTATGTCATTGAGGTCACCAGAACCAGTAGTGATGTGTTTCTGCGACTGCTCGTCAGAGAGCATATCCCAAGCATTCTGGGCCCCTGAAATGTAACAGCATCAGGATACGGACTTCTGTTGTGGTCCATTTCTAGAACCTTCAGAACATCAAATAAAGCAGCAAAAGTCAGCAGCACAAGGGTGGGGACACAGTTTAGGACACGGGTGTACATCAATATTTCTTTCGCCAAAATTCGATATTAGTGGGTATGGATTATGATATAGATAATGTATATACCAAGGTTTTAAATCTCTGGCTAAGCCTCTTAGCTGTTGTCCTCCACAACAGCTAAGTGCAGCTATAGCCGGAGATAGCTGCAGCTAAGCCATTTAGCTATTTTTGCAAAAATTACACAGAACCTTGGCATAACCTGATAACCATTACTAATTGATTCATAACCTTTACTACTTGAAAAGTTGAAGGCGTAGATCATATGCAAAGTCTAAAACTAAGCCACAATTGAAACTAATTGACTAGTTCAACAAGCATAGATTTTAAATCTTTACCAAAGATGTCCACAACATACAAGCAAAAGATGAGAATGCAATGTGAGCAGAGAAGAAACTTGCCAGATTGCTCTGCCATGGTGATTGCCACTTGGAGCTGGTGGTGCTGATCAGGGGCGGATCCAGTAAAGGGACATGGGTGTACACATGTGAACCCAATAATTTTTGCAAAAACTTCGAAGTTAGGAGGCGTGTCAATCAAATAGCTAAATAGCTTTGGGTTAGGGTTTCGGTGCTCAGCTTGAAGGGAAGGGAAGGGAAGAGAAGAGAAGGGGTGGGAGGGTGCTCGTCGCCGGCGAAGAGACCAACTAAAGCCTCAGCACCAGGCTTAGGGCGGCGGCGCGGCGGCCCACCAGTCGTCGGAGAGCGAGAGGGGGCGAGAGAGGCAGACGTCCGAGAGAGTTTTTGGAACCTGGATCCTATGGGCCTCTGTTAGTTGGGCCGAGACGAAGGGTGGTCCACGGCCCACAGGGACCACCTGTAGCTCCGCCACTGCGTCCACGCGAAACGGCGGAAGTACAAAATTTTGGAACTGCCCCAACACCCAACGCCCCTGTCCATCTGAGGCCTTGTTTAGTTCCCCAAATTCACCCCAAATTTCACTATACAAAAAGAAGATTCTCCATCACATCAAAATATCGGCACATATATGGATTACTAAATGTAGATGAAATCAAAAACTAATTGCACAGTTTTATTGTACTTTGCGAGACGAACATTTTGAGCCTAATTAATCAAAATTTCAACAATTATTACCACTAAAAAACAAAAGTACTACAGTACTCGGGGGTGGCACTGTGCAAATTCGGCCACCCCCGAGTTGGGGATCTAAACAAGGCGTGAGATCGAAAAAGAAAAAACTTCCCTGTCCTTCTCCTTCGCGCGCGCAAGCACACAGGCACCGGCACACAGTCAGCCATGGGCCGGGCATCCGCCGATCCCTCCACCTCCGGCCACGGCACACCTGTGCGCCGCCGGCGACACTTCTTTCGCCACCGTTCACCAACCCCTTCCTCCATCGACGAAACTTCCCAAGAACTCAGCCCCTCTCACACCGCCGCTTCATTCTTGGAGCAACCGTCCGTCCTCCACGTCCCCTACGACTACGACGACGGGGACGTCATGGGCTCCTACGTCGCGGTCGCGCCTCTCCCCGTCTTCCGCGGCGACCCCGGCGAGTGCCCCGACGCCCACCTCGCCCGCTTCGACCGCGTCCGCCGCGCCAACGGCGCCGCGACCCCGGCAGCCGCCGCCCGCATCTTCCCGGCGTCGCTCGACGCCGATGCCGCGCTGTGGTACGACCTCAGAGTCTCCGGCGCCGACGATGACTCGCCGACCCCACCGTGGCACGCCGTCCGCGCCGCCTTCCTCGACTTCTTCCGCCCGCCGGGCGCCGCGGACCGGGCGCGCGCCGAGATCGCGGCCCTGAGGCAGGGACCCGGCGAGGCCGTCAACCGGTTCCACCTCCGCCTGCAGGGGGTCCTCCGGCGGTGCTCGGACGTCGGCGTCGACGTCCCCGACGCGCTGTCGAAGGCCGCCTTCGTCGACGGCCTACTCGCCGAGTTCAGGGACTGTGTGGCGCCGCAGCATCCGGAGGCGCTGGACGACGCGGTGGCGCTGGCCCTGATCTGGGAGCGCGCCGAGGGCGTGCGCGAAGCGTGGCGCGTGGCGAAGGCGGCCTGCGCCCCTGCCCCCCGCCACACCCGCCGTGGTAAGGTGCTCGTTCTGCGGCGCGGACGGTCACGAGGAGGCGCTGTGCGAGGCGCGGATGAGCGGCGGCGGCGGCGGGAGGGGAGGCGCCGTCGTGGTGGCGGGGGAGGAAGCAGGCGGGAGCGGGCCGCTGGCGCGGCTCGGGAGCGCGGTGAGCACCCGCTCGTGCCAGTGCAGGAGGCACCAGTGTGGGAAGAAGGCAGTGGCGCCGAGTGAGGTCGCCGGAGATGGCGACGCGGGCGGTGCGGCTGTGGAGAAGTCATCCAACCAATTGGCTGGCCTTGGAGATCTCCTGGCCTTGTGAATTTGATGCATTCTTTACGCAGTTAATTTTTCTCTTGAAAGACTTCTACGCCATTAACTGATCATATGAATTACTCCGCACTTCGTAACAGAGTAATTCATGTAACCATTATGTACTGTTAGCATTGCGATTCTAATTGAATAAAAACTCATGTGTTTTATTAATATATATAATTTTTTTATGTAAGATATTAAGTTTGTTCTAGGCCGAGTCACGAAATTATGTATTGTTTATTGTCTCTTGTTTATTGTCTCTTGTTTATAAATGTGAATATAGAAACAATAATGCTGGCACACGGACGTCTGTCGAGACGTGCTCCGTCCGGACGGTTCGTTTCTGAGCCTGCCCAACCGCTCCACCTTTACAACACGGTTTCTCAAAAAAAAACACAACGACATTTCCTTTCCCCACTGCCGCGGGCACATCCACTATGCCGGTTGCTGGCCTTCTCTAACGCGACGGCCTTCTCCAGCCACGACCTCCTCATCCGAACGCCGCGTGCCCACGCCGCTCACTCCCGCCCATCGCGCTCGCCCATCTCGCGCCACTCGCTCCTGCCTCGTCGTACGCGCCGCTCACCTGGCCGAGGCAAACCCAGTGCTGCTAGCGATGGTGGTGGTGGTGGTGCTCGCGCGGCGCCGATTCCGACTCCGACGACTGGAATCGCCTGGTCTCGGTCTCCCTCATGTTATAAGCACATGTTTCAAGTGTTTCAGATGTTTCGTAGGTACGTTTCAAGTGTTTCATGCGGATGTTGCAAAAGTAGATCGGGATGTTGTATATATTGCAATGATAGTACACGTATGTTGTAAGTGTCTATTCCCAATGTTTCATCTGTTTTTTCAGACGTATGTTATAAGTATGTTTATCTATATGTTGTATATGTTTCACATATATATTGCAATGTTTTATCTGGATGTTGTATATGTTTGAAATTGTTGTTCAAGAGTCTTTCATGTGTGTTTTTCATGTGTTTCAGGTGTATGTTTTAAATGTTTCAGCTGTTTTCGTACGTATGTTGCAGTTGTTTCATTTGGACGTTTCAAAAGTAGATCAGAGGTGTCATGCATGTTGCAATGTGAGCCACTTGCCGCAGCTACCTGCTGCAGCTACTGGGCGATGTGCATGGAGAGGAGCAGCGCAGCAAGCGTGGAGGAGCGCGGGAAGTAGGGAAGCGTGGGGGAGTGGGCGGGCGGATCCCGCCTGTGCGTGCAGCAGGCACTGGCGCGGGCGTCCGAACGTAGGGGGTCCGTCCGGGCGCTAGTGCTACCAATATAGAAAATATATCACACATGTGTTGCTAGAAACTCTTTATTGTTTTTATTGCCATATAGTGGTGGGTTTGGGGTATCTGAGAACCAATCAGTTTCGAGGATTCACCGGGTTTGGTTTTCGGTTTGGATTATCACTGGTGTTCAGGGTGGTTTCGGGTTTTGAGTTCGCGTTTCGGGTTTGGGTCCACAGAGACTCCACTCAGTGTGAATCTGCCCCTTGTCATTCCTACTCGTATGTCGTATCATTCTCACTTTAGAAGAATCATAAGACGTTTTATTATATTTAATTGCGTAGAAAAGTTATGAATCTAAAAAATTCAAAACATCTTATAATTTAAATGAAAATATATAATAAGTGTGATTAAGTGGCATTTGAATTATGTATATTTATGTTTCACTTGAGAATCAGGTTGTCGATATCGTAGATTCTAGTTTGAATCAATACTGACTAGAATCATAGAATCAGACCTGTTAGTTAAGATCGTAAAGGCGTATAACACACAGCAAAATTACAGATTTTAACAACTATGTTAGAGAAGCGGCGGAAGCCCATTGAGAATTTCAACATAAATTGCCAGTTGGGATTTTTCCTTCGCAGATGAGGACAAGTGACTCGGTGTTACAACAACAACATAGCATTTTATCCCAAGCGATAGGCTAGAAATGAAACCTAAAAGAGACGAGAAATAGAGAAACACATAAAGAGACATAAAAGGCACAAGACAGAAAGAGATCACGGTTCAGACACGTTGCGCTCTGTGCTCACAGGTGACTCGGCGTTGCAATCATTTATTCCAGGGATAACACTACGGTAGTTGGTACATACATGTTTGGATTCTTGATGCTAGTGTGCAATTGCGGGGGAAAACCGCTAGTTTAACACAGCCTAGGGGCCAAGAAAAAACTTTGGAATGCATGTATGCAAGGAATTCAGGTACCACTTGTTCGGTCATTCCCCGTTCCATGGGGGCTGGAGGGGATTTGGAATGCATGTGAGCACAAGGAACTCAGGATACACTTGTTCGGTTATTCCCCATTCCATGGGGGTTAGAGGGGTTTAGGACGGATTAGGGGAAATTTTGACTTCTAGGGATTTAAACCCCCTCAATCCCCTCCAACCCCCTTGTATTGATTTGCAACCGAACATGGCCTAGTAACTGTGATGATTCACAAGAAAGGCGTCAAAATACCAATTAGTTTAACAGTAGGAACATTAACATAAGTTACTTTGATGGCTGATAGCCGAGTAGTCATTCTCAATGGTTCCATCATGTCGAATGAAACAAGAGAACCGAATGTTGGCTATAAAAGGGCCTGATCTAACCAGTTCCCTTCCAACAGGTTTGCAAAAGGGTACAAAGAGAATGTTTGTAAGGATGTAAGCAAATGCATCATGATGCAGCCTTTGGCGATGCCTTCCCGTGAACAAATCCAGTTCAGCTTACGCAGAGTCAGTTAGATCCCACTCGATTTACACGTGGCTTCACCGGAGTCTTAGAAGGGCTCACCCTGAACATTCCACAGTGCGATCAGCATTAGCAAATACCAAATGTTCAATTTTTCAGTCTAGATACCCCATAAATAAACAGAAATAGAAGAGGTGGGTAGGGGTAGGTCATGCCTGACAGGCAGAGTTCCCAAAATCATCCCGCTGCAGTTCAGAGCCATGATGGCACCCTCAGCCTGTGATTCAGAGTTCAATAGTTACAATCAGAATCTCCATCTTGGCCTTGTTTAGTTGCCGGCCGATTCGGCACTCTGCACAGTGCCGCGTCAAATCAGCGCACTGTAGCATTTTGTTTGTATTTGGTAAAAATTGTCCAAATATTGATTAATTAGGCTTAAAATATTCGTCTCGCAAAGTACAACAAAACTGTGTAATTAGTTTTTTATTTCATCTACATTTAGTACTCCATATATATGCCGACATTTTGATGTGACGGGGAATCTTCTTTTTGCATAGTGGAATTTGGAGTGATTTTGGGTATCTAAACAAGGGCCTTAAGTGGATATACTATGAAAGGGACAAAATATAACGCATGCCTGTATGAGCACAATCATGTCGCAGGTCAATATACAATTAAAAAAAAGCAATAAGCACTGGGAAAAAATCTCAATTGTTTGAACAAACTTATCAACTTATTGTCACTACTCATTGGAGTGAATGTATCACAAGAACCTTTCATGCACATGTTATTAAGAAATTACCAAACATGCACAAGTTGATCGTATCAAACAAAGCTCCTGCACAATATGCAGCATGCTCATTCTAGGATAGCATCATAGTAAGAGCTTACTAGTGACATGAGTGCCACAGTATTGTGACGCTAAAAATATTATGCAAAATAGACCAATTAAACTAGCTCATTGTGCTAGAGGATTTAACCAGGAAACATCATTTGCTAGTAAATTAAATGTAGGTAGGCATTAGAGCATTATTTAACAATAATAAATAGGAGCTAACCAGTGCAGAAAATAAAAATGTATTGTTCTTACAAGGACAAACTCAACAAAAGCAATCCTTGTGGAATGTACATTATCCCCTAGAAGTCTCAACCGAGAGACCTGCAAAAGGAAATATATTTAGCAGGCAAATTATATAACATATCAATCAGATTTTATTACTCTTAACAAATAGTATATTTGATGGTGGATTTGGCAAACCACAGAGTTCAATGCTTACCTCACCGCAAAGTTCTTCAAAGAATTTCTTTACATCTAATTGAGTAACCTACATGATGAAGGGGCAAAATGAGATCACCAAGCATCTAATTGATAGTGTTAGCTTCAGAAACTTGTACCCAAGATCTAGGACCATAAAATACAAGGCATCAACAAAAAAACAAATAAGTGAACGGCAGTAAGCTTTATGGCATAGAAAAGAGATGGTACCATCTTATCTATGTTTGTACAATAGACAGTTCGCATGACCATTTCCTTCTCATCTTCCGTCTACGGGACAAACCCAACACCACCAGTATTAGCATACTGTGGAATAGTAGAATACTTAATGATTTTAGGGGTCAGGGCATGGAACAAGTGCAAGACTGCTCACCCTGGGAAGAAACTTTGGATTAACAGGTAAGATAGCTGTCTTTGAAGGCAAAACTCTAACAGGGTAGAAACCAAAAATTGTGCCTCCAAGGTTAAGTGCAGTTCTTGCGCCCTCTACAGAGAAAATGGAACTCAAAATTCATCAAAAGAAAATTGATTATAGAAAAAGGCATCTGAGTAGTAGGTCAATATGTAATACCTTCATCAGAGAACTCAATAAATGCAAACCTAAGAACTGAGTGGGGATCACCACAAATTCTGCAATCAACGACCTAAGAGAGAGAAAGATCATTAGGATTTAGGAAAAACATCGTTAATCATGTTGACAGAATAGAACACTAAACATGAATCACTTAATAGACTCTGCTTAATAACTTCTGTTGATCAGCACAAGCAATAAAGTGCTCAAATATCACATGAGCATACAAGTACAAGTAAGAATCAGTCTTTTCAGATGAAATAACTTACTTGCCCACAGGTAGCAAAGATATCGGCAAGTCTCTCCTCTGTCACCTAACAGATGGTCAACATCATTAGATCTTATATCAACTCAAGAACACATAATATATAGTAATGGGTGCTGCGGCAACCATCAACTACTCACAGTATGGTCAAGTTCAGAGACATAAACAGTTCGCCTAATGCTGTCCTCTCTCTCTGCACGCCTCACCCTATCATTTGTCTTCCTCCTTCCTTGGTTAATGTATCCATTCCCCCTCTGAAGATGAAAAAACAAAACACTTGCATCATACTTTTCAACGGGGTCACCTCGTCCAATATTAGCACTTGCAAACATCTGATCATCTAGTACGTCCGAGGCAATTAAATAATCAAACAAAGAAGCAATCCTGGGGAAAGTATCACATAGTTGAAAAACTAAATACCACATTGATCAAATACTTGAAAAGAAGTTTAGTACCATAACATTTTGTCTAAAAGTTCAGTATGGGTATTGAATGACATAATTGCAGGACAGTGAACGGGTCAATGAGGTACTCCCATGACAAATATAGTATGGAAAAATGCTATGGTTATATAGTTAAAAATATATTGGTTCCTTCGAAATGCCCACGCCTATCTACCATTGCTACTATTGAGTGCAGACGAACCTTGTAGGATAAAATTCTGATAAAGCAAACATCTGTGGAAATAGAGAAACATTCCCAAAAATAGGTGATTTCAACTAAAAATTGAATCAGTAAGATTTGACACCACCGCAATATTAATCAAATCAAATGAATCGGCACCAGATTCAAAATACAATCGCTGTCCAATCAACCACACATAAAAAAACAGATCAATTTAGTTAAAAAAAAACAGATCAGCTTAAAAGAACAAAATTGCATAGATAGTGCATCATCAGTCCCACTAACGGAGTGGCACCTCGTCAAGATCAAACCTTTTACATCAAAAGAAAGAGCGCAAACCTTTCCCCATTCCCCAAAGAGTAACGCCAACCACCGCACTACGGGAACGATCAACCGGTAACGCAATTCAACACAAAGAGAAGAAAGGAAAAACCCAAACTTTACCAAACAACTGGTGAGAAAAGCAATAAAATCCTACACACAAACCCAACCACAGCGCCGATCCAAGCGCCCCGCTCTCCGATGAAGAATCAAGTCTAGAACAAAAGCAGGGTCAGGAATTATACCCTGCGGTGCTGGTTCCCAAACCCAACGTAAAAGGCAGCGTCGGTGGCCCCATCCCCGCCTCCGATGGAGTGGTAATCGAACACCGGCGCATCCGCGGACAGCGCCTTCTTGGGAGGCGACGCGGCCGCGGAGGGAACGAACTCCTTGGCGGCCGGGTTCAGCTTCGACAGCAGGTCCACCAGCTTCTGCACGCCCGCCTGGTACTCCACCTCATTCGCCGCCGCAGATGCCGATCCCTCCGCCACCGCCGCCATACCTAGGACTGAGATGAGGCGGATCGGTCAAGCCAGACGCCGGCGGCCGCCTGCCGATCTCGGTCAAACTCGGCCGCGGCCGGATGGGTGGGGTGGGGTGGGGTAGGAAGTGCCGGACGGATTCTACTGGCGCGAGGCCATCCAGCGGCTCTGCTGCACACCGGAACTGAGGACGGTGATGGGTGGGTGGCTGACGTGGTGCGACGCGCGCCTGTGCGCTCGCTCGCCAACGGCGTCGATGGGGGCTGCTGGAGCGAGCCGCGGGTGGGTGGGTTCTACTAGTGCCTCAAGGTTTGGCCATTTCCGGGGTGGGAAATGTATGCGAGAGAGAATCGCGAGGAAGCGAGACGGAAACTGGAGAGTGGAGAGGGGGAAGGAGGAGAAGGGCCGGCGGGTTGGGCTCGCCCCGATCGGGTTCCGCGTGGGCATGGTCCAATGGTCTCTGCACTGCACGGGGAGGCGTGAAGCACGTGCGTACCAGCACGGGCATCTGGAAGCATTGCTTGACGGTAAACGACACTTTTGATCAGGCGTCTGTAGGGTCGATAAAAAAAAAACAAATATGTCAAATCAAAGACTTAAATCCATAGGAACACGTTTCACAACAAAGAACTCAACCAGCTTAGTTATGCTCAATCCACCCTCTATCTACATAGAAATTTATAATTTTGAGCGGTGTTATAAATCATGAGATACAATATTTATTGCTTTGCTTCCTTAAATAGTAAGGGTTTGGGCCCTCTTTGGAACAAAGGATTCATAATTAATAGGAATTTTGAAGGAAATCTAACATGAGGTCCAACCTCTTAGAAACTTTTCCTTTGTGTTTATCTCTCTTTATAATTCCTGTGTTTCTCCTGTGTTACATCCACATGCTCCATTAGAGAATTTCCTGCGATTTCAATTCATATAGGATTGCAGGTGACATGTAACTCCAATCCTATATTTTTCACGTTCCTATGTTCTGAATATCATGTGTTCCAAAGAGACGCTTATTGGATGATAGGTAACTAATAGTTAACTACTAGATATTAGCCGACGGATCCTAAGCTAACAAGTCAACTAATGTTTTTACCTACTATCTAGTTAACAATTAACTATTAGCTGATTTCTTCTGACTAAATTGGTTAATAGTTAGCTAGGCAGATCCAAATGGGGCTTTAATCGCTACTCTACCTCATATAAATTATATGTCGTTTTGTCTTTTTCTAAATATATAGCAAAAGCTATCTCCTAGAAAAACCAAAATGACTATAAGGACAGGGGTGTAGCTAAATAGAGTTTTAACAGCTAGAGATCTCAAACAACTATATCCAAAGATAGCAACACCTACAAGAAATTTAAGCCCCTCCTTTTTACATAGAAGGCAAATACCTAAATCCAACCAATTGATTCCATTCTATGTTGAGATGAGACTATGAAAGAATGAAATAATTAAGTACCGGTGTTAGCTCTTTAATTTGTGCAACAAAAAGAGAGAAAGGAAACATTTTATCTTCTACTATAATTTATCTGCCATATGAGATATTTGGTCAGTCTCGCCACTTGATCAGAGGCGGCCGTGTGCAGTCATTGAGCAAACTTCCCTAGTGTGGACCTATAGTCTCAGCCGTGTGCAGTCATTGAGCAAACTTCCGTAGTGTGGACCCATAGTCTCAGGCTCACCGCTCACAACCTCACAGGATACAGGTAACAGTGGTTTCAGCAAAACTATCAAATAGTAGATTTTTTTTTATATATTACCTCGTCAAAAACATGTTGCAACAAAAGCATGAAAAGTTAGATGCAGGTCTAATCCGAGGTGTATGCAGAGACAACCATGAACAGGGCCAAGCAAAAGAATAACAATTAGACACGTGTAAGAAAATAAATGCTCATATCTGTCCAACCTGAGGGTTACGCTTGAACAACCACATGTATTTTTTTCTATTCCTTTTTTTATGGAAAAAATAGGACTATATGGTTTGATCCAAGAGACCAAGCACTTATGTGGATTTAACTATGTAGTGAAATGTTAGGTACCAACTTTCAGGCATAAAATAAACTCATTATTATGCGCAATAGAGATTAAAGAAAAAAGATCAGGATTAAAGAATTTTGAAGCGGTCATGATGAATTCAGTCACAGCACTTTTGGTCCTCTCCAATTGAATCATTATCCCTACCCTGACCCTGACCGTGTTTGATCCTCCCGTGATCTTCGGAGTTGAAGCTGTCAGAGTTAATTCATCGGGTTTGGCTTGTTTACCTCCTCCCTTCCTTCCATCCTCAATATTCATCTCATTTTCTTTTCTTTTTTGGATTTGTTTGTTTCCGACAATGGATTGATGTCTAAATCAAGGGTCCTCTTCATTTAGCTTTTACACTCTCAACCATGGAGAGATATTTGACTTTTATTCTACCTCTGTCCTAAAATACAAGGTATACTAGGACCGTGAAGAGATATTATGCTTACTATATTTTTGCTCCTAGTGGTTAGGTTGACGATAGATATTAATGATAGGAATCTCTACTACGCGACCTGTTGCGCTCTCCGTGACAGCGCAACCCCGTCTCCCTCCCGTATCTCCCTTTCCTTCCCGGCTCCCGCAACTGCCCGGGCTGTTACCACGCCCGCGACTGAAAGTCCCATGTTTGGTGTTGGTAATTAGTGACAATGCCTAAGTACTAATCCTATGCCTAAGTTGTATGTAGCATATGAAGGATTAGTACATTCCAAGGTTGGTGGCAAGATGGACATGGTGATCATGATGGCCACACTTGGATTTGGATGCAACCCTACGTGATCAAGGCAAAGGTATATGCTTAAGGGTTGTGTTTTAGTAACCAAGACACCTAGTGGGTGTGGTTACATTATAGGATAGATAGCCGTACTATAAAGAAGGGAATGACGCGGCTATTGAACTCCTAAGTGCCTCTAGGTGTGCATTTCATAATCATATGCATGTGGATAGAACTAATAACGCCTCGAAAAATGATTGTGAAAATGCTAACACACATGCACATGGCGTTGATCACTTGGTGATGTTAGCACATTTGCGACGGCGGTTGAGTTTGAGCGGTAGAGAGGGTTTGGGGTCCTCTCTCCCTCCCGCCGAGCTTGCGAGGCGGGATTCAGGCGTTTTCGAGGAGTTGAAACGACTATTTTCCACTACGCCGGAAGTCGGAAATCGAACGGAAGCGAACGGAGGTCACAGTGGTGACCGGACCCCGGACGCGGTCTCTATTTGACCGGACGCGTCCAGTCAGCGTTCAGCGTCTGCGCGTATTTCAGTTGGTTGATCGGACGCGCAGCGCGTCCGGTCATAGTCGACCGGACGCGTCCGGTCGATCAGGGAGCTTACTGGACTCCAACCGGACGCTGGCACTGTGGCGTCCGGTCAGTTCTCCAGCGCGTCCGGTCGTCATATCGTTAGAGCGCTGCTCTGGCTTGACCAGCGCGTCCGGTCCGTTACGGGACCGGCGCGTCCGGTCGTGACCAGCGCGTCCGGTCGTTGCGACCAGCGCGTCCGGTCGGTGTTTCGAAAAAGAGCCGTTGCGCGATCGGCGCGTCCGGTCCACGCGACCAGCGCGTTCGGTCAGCGCGACTGCGGCTGTTTAAGTTTCTAACGGCTATATTCGAAGGGGTACGTCTATATATACTCGTTGGCCGGCTCAAAGCTCTCTCTCTCTTAGACATTTGACATACTTGTGAGCACTTTGAGCTAAGCAACTCCCCTTCCACTCATCTCTCTTGCTTGTTTACATATTCGAAGTGAGATTGAGTGATCCAAGTGCATTTGCATTGTGAGATTGCATCTAGTTGGCACTTGGTAGTTGATTTGCTGCGCTACCTAGACGGCTTGGAGCAGCTTGGAGGCGTTGGCAAGAGTTGGTGATTGTTCTTGGCCACCTCCGGTGATTGTGAGGGGTTTGTGCCTACCTCGGCGAAGCTGAAAGGTCCTTGTTTGGTTTTGGTAATTGAGTGACAACTTAGGTGGACTAATATGTGGTTATGTGAGATACACAGGAGATTAGTCCACAGGTAATGGTGTCATGAAGGAGCTCATTGCATATGAGACATGACATGGAGTCATGTGACCAAGGTGGCAAAGATCAAGATGAGGCTTGGCTCGACGGACCGGTTGCAAGTGTGAAGGGCAAGTCGGAGGCTTTGGAGCGATGGACCGTGAGGCGGTGAAGCTTGAGCAAGACTTGGCGCCGATGGACCGACGCAACGGTGAAGAGCAAGTGAGGTCAAGATCGATGGACCAAGGTCACATGATGATATGAAGTGGATCATATCATTTGTGATATGGTTGGTGCATGTGTTGCATCAATGTCGGAGGAGATGGAGTGGAATGCGCAAGGCAAAGGTATAACCTAGGACATTTCCATTTCACCGGTCATAGGTGTGTAGAGAAGTTGATGACCGGGTTTAGGATAGATGGCCGTACTATTAAGAGGGGCAAACTTGTTTGCATATCGGTCATCTAGTGCCACTTGAGCGATCTAACTTTGCATACGTGTTAGGATTGAGTGGCGAGGCAAGTTGAGTGCCTAATTCCTTCGAAGAAAATATTTGTGAAAATGCTAACACACGTGCACAAGGTGGTGATCACTTGTTGGTGTTGGCACATTTGCGAAGGCGGTGGAGTTTGAGCGGTAGAGAGGGTTTGGGTTCCTCTCTCCCTCCCGCCGAGCTTGCGAGGCGGGATTCGGCGCTTTTTGGAAAAGTGAAACGCCTATTTTCTATTGCGCCGGAAGTCGGAAAAGAAACGGAGGCGAACGCGGTCACGGTAGTGACCGGACGCAGCACCGGACGCAGCACCGGACGCTGCACCGGACGCGGGCTCTGTGCGACCGGCGCGTCCGGTCAGTACTGCGTCGGGGTCAGGCGCGCGAGCTAGGGTTTGCCACCGGCGCATCCGGTCATGCGCCCTGAGGGAACCGAGGACGTCGGACGCGGTCCGCGTCCGGTCACACACCTTCGGACGCGTCCGGTCGTCCAGGGAGCTTACTGGACTCCCACCGGACGCGGGTACTGTGGCGTCCGGTCGTTGCGAGGAGCGCGTCCGGTCGTTGCTTCGCGGGCGCGGGTGTTGTGCGCACCGGCGCGTCCGGTCGTTCGCAGCAGCGCGTCCGGTCGCTCGTTTGACCGTTAGCGCGCAGTGACCGTTGGAGGATCTAACGGACGATTTTGAAATCTGAGGGTGACGTGGACGTCGCAGGACGACCGGACGCGGTTGAGCGCGTCCGGTCAGTTACGACCGGCGCGTCCGGTCGTCCCGATTTTCTGCCCAGTGAAGGGGTAACGGCTCTATTTGACTGTGGGGTTATAAATAGACCTTGTGGCCGGCCTTGGCCGGCAGCTGAGCACACTTTGGCCTTGGTGGCTTATGTGGTAGTGCTTGGGAGCCCTCTAACTCACTCATGCTTGATAGTGTTCATCGGATCGAGTGAGAGAGCGATTCTAGTGCGTTGCTTTGAGAGATTGCATCGAGTGGCACTAGGTGATCGTGTTGCAAGCCGGTGGTGCTTGTTACTCTTGGAGGTTTCCACCTCCTAGACGGCTTGGTGGCTTGTGGCTCTGTCGAAGCTCGCAAGAAGATTGTGCGAGGCTCCGGAGAAGCTTTGTGAGGGGGATTGTGCTCACCCCGCGGGGATCGCGAAGAGCAACTCTAGTTGAGCGTGTCATTGAGCTACCTCACTTGAGAGTGGTGTCTTGCGGTGCCTTGCGGGGCGTGCCTTGAGGGGCAAGTGATTTGAGGGTCACACCGGGGAACCATCTAAGTGTTGGTCGACACAACGGGGACGTAGCTTGGTGGCGACCAAGTGAACCTCGGGAGAAAATCACCGTGTCAACATTGTCTACTCTTCTCGGTGGTTTGCCTTCGTGTAACACAAGCTTGTATTTACTTTCATATATACTTGTGCTTGTGTAGTTGCTCTCTTAACTAGTTTGCTTGTGTAGCTTGCTAGTTGTCTTCTTGCTTGTGTAGCTAGAAGCTTCCCTTTGCGTGGCTAATTCGGTTTGTGTAACCTTGTTAGTCACATTGCTTAGTTTGTGTAGCTAAGTAGTTTGCGCTCTCTAATTTGGCTTGTGTAGCCTTGTTATTGAGCATTGCTAGTGAGCTTAGGCTTTGTGCGCTTTGCTTACTAGAATTGTGTAGGAGTTCCCTCTTGCTTGCAAAGTACTAGTGCATAGGTTTGTGTGACCTTGCTCTAGAGTTAAATAGGAGAGCTCTTGCTAAGGAAAGCACCTTAGTTGCTTAATTAGGATCTTTGTGAGGTGCTTGTGAACTTAGATAGAGGGGTGTAGTCTTGGCTAGACCGATAAGTTTATTTCCGCATTTGTTTCGGTTAGCCAATGTGTTTAAGTTTTAGAAAGGACTATTCACCCCCCCCTCTAGTCCGCCATCTCGACCCTACAAGTGGTATCAGAGCCGGGTCTCTCATTTGTGGTCTTCACCGACCCGAGAGGATGGCGGCTTATGGGCTAGATGTTGAGTGTCCACACATTTTTGATGGCACACACTTTGCACGGTGGAGAAATTGGATGACATGCAATTTCAAGTTTATTTCTCCTCAATTGTGGTGGATCGTAGATGTGGGCTTTTCCTTTGCAATTGATAAAAAGAATGCAACTCAAGCGCAAAGTAAATGCCTACATCTCGATAGCCAAGCTACTAATGTTTTCTATCGATCTATGGATAGTAGCATACTTTGTGAGATCATAGACTTCGAGTCCGCCCATGAGATTTGGGTGTTTCTAAATGAGAAATATGGGGCGATCTCCAATGATGATGAGCCCAAGGAGAAGGCGCATGAGGATGTTGAGCATGACCACAACAAGGTTGTTGTGGAGGATTGCTCCACCTCACGGTCAAGTGATGACAAAAATGATCATATCACAAGATCACTTGACAAGAATGATGACAATGCCACAAGTGATGCAAGCAATGATTCTACTCCATGCACACTTGATGGTGGAGATGATGGCTATGAGAGTGATGCCTCAACAAGCTCATCAATATCATCACATGGTGACACTAAGGTATCTATTGGTGGATTTGTTGTTGATTGTGATGGTCCAAACTTTGAGCTTCTATATAAACTCTCAAAGGCCCTAAGAAATGAGTTGGCAAAAACAAGTAAATTGAAAAATGAAAACTCATTTCTAAAAACCACATGTGAACAACAAAAGCATCTACTTTATGTAACTACTTGTTCACATGAGGAGCTAAAATTGGCTCATGAGGAACTTAGTGTTGCTCATGATAACTTGGCACAAGAACATGCTTTACTCACTAATAAGCTTTCTAATGAAAAACTCAAAACTAGTGAGAGCTCATCATTTGGGTCAAATGATCAATCACATATTACTAACCCTTGTGATGTAGGCAAGAAGCATGTATCCACCTCTTGTGATGATTTATTAGATATGCCATGTTCTTCGCAATTAAATGTTTGTTCTACTTCTATGTCTTGTGAGACTAACCTTTTGAAGGAGAACAATGAGCTCAAAAGTGAAGTGAAGAATTTGAGCAACAAGTTAGAGAGGTGCTACAACTCAAAAGTCACCTTTGAGCACATAATGAAGACTCAAAGAAACCTTGGTGATAAAAGTGGCCTTGGCTTCAAAAAAAATTGACAAGGGGCGAAAGAAAGCAAGAAAAGAGAATGAAGAGACTACTCCAAAAGAAGCTCTCGCATTCCATGTGCTATCGATGCCATGAAGCGGGACATCTTGCTAATGGTTGCCCAAACATTGAGAAGCTCAAGAAGATGAAAGAAGAAGAGAGGCTAAAGTATGTCAAGTGCTTCAAGTGCCGCACTTGGGGTCATCTCACCTCAATGTGCCCAACCAAGCAATTGGTGAAGCAACAAGTAAAGCCTCAACCAAAGCCACTAGTTGAGCAAGAGAAGACACTCTAAGAACAAATCAAGATCAACCATGGAGATGATGGTGACTTGATAAAGAAGAAAAAGAAAACAAGAAGGGGTGGTAAAGCAAGGCATCCAATGCAAATTAAAGATGCCAAGATGATGAGCAAGAATCAAAATGAGAAAAGAAATTTGACTCACATCAAGTGCTTCAAATGTGAAGATATGGGACACTTTGTCTCGGGGTGTCCTACCAAGCTTGAAAAGAAGGCTCAAGCAACTCATAAGAGGCAAGGCATTGAGAAGCAACACATGAGCAAGGAAGAAAAGGCTCACTCTAAAAGAAGTTGCTACTTATGCCGGGAAAGGGGACACATGGCTCATTCATGTCCCCTAGGTAATAATTCTAAGCCTATTTCAATTGATGATAATATTGTGCTTAGAAAGGATGGCAATGGTACCTCTATGATTGCAATTGCAAAACATCCCGCTATTCATACTAAGGCAATGCCTAAGTATGTTGCACCTAACTTGAGAGGACCCAAACTTGTTTGGGTACCATCAAAAAGTGGATGATTGTTTGTAGGTACCATCGACATTGGAGGCTTGATTCAATTGGTTTCGTTTTGTTCATCATATATTGAGTCAAGTTATGAAGCTCAACGCATATCCAATCCCAATGCCAAGTCAAAACAAGTGAAGTCCAAGTGCTACAATATACAAGTGCAATGTTAAAGATTGTGATGATTTATTGGATATATTTGATGGCTTGCAAATATTTGAGTCGGAGCTTGCTATTGGATGATCATGAGCTAACCAAGGTATATCGCTTGTTGATCATTTCATTTGGGTGCATATGAGTTGGTTGAATTGGATAAATGTGCAATGTTGCTTGCTATGAGATGATTGAACGGATTAAGTGCTTAGTAATCAAGTTTGGATTGATTTGTGTTGGATAAATTCATAAGATGACATTTAGTAAGTGGATTGAATGGATATATGTCTTGTGAGAGTGTTCAAACAAGTTAATCTCAAAATTGATTCACATTTGATGAAGATTAGCTCTTGTATTGAAATCTGTCCAAAAGTTGAAAATCTGAGCTAACTGTGATCTTAGCCATGTTTGAGTGATCAAATCTATTTGAATTGGCTTGAAATTTGGTATACATGCCCTAGACTTATGGTATAAGAAGCTGTACAAATTTCATTAGAATTGGATAAGAGATGTTTCGACTTTGGAGTACATCTTGTCAGCTATAGTGCAGCAGTTTTCAGCATGTAGCAGTGGTGGAAGAATTAAAATCTGGTAGACATCTAGAAGTCAAATGAAGCTCAAATTTTTACAGTTGCTAGATGACTTAGTGAATCACATCTTCACCAAATTTCATGGATTTTGGATCTGTACATTGGGAGATATGAATTATTCTTTGAAGGGTACAGAATCTGCCAGAAAAGTAACAATTATTGGATTGATCTAGAGTCACTTTAAGTGAAAGGTCCTCAAGTTGGAAATATATTTATAAGTGTTTGAGGTACCTAAGGTTGGTTTTGAATTGATCTAGAAGCATGACAAGAAATGAGTATAAGGGCATTGATTGTGGAATGTACTTAGTGTACAAATTTGGTACTCAAATTTGAAAAAGAAGATCAAACTCAAGATGAAGATGAGGTTCAAGTTCTAGTAATGATTGGAGATCATTTGGTAGAAAGAATAGGACTTAAAGAATAATTCAAGGTTACTCATCAAGTTAAGTCCATAGATCAATCAATCAAAGGCAATTCAAGTAAGTGTCAAGGATGGTTCTTTGGAGAGAGGTCACTTCTCCCTGCTGAGGGGACTTGCCACCCATGGGTGGGTAAACCAAGTTTGGGACTTGGAAGGCTAATATGGAAGTGGTGATCCGAGGAACTTGTGATGCTTAGTTGAAGCAATCAAAAGGGTTGATCAAGAAAAGCAAGCAACACCCAAAAGAGAACTAATCATGTATTTCAAGTGGTATTCTAAGTAGTTCTCTCATGCAAGCATTGATCAAAAAGATGAAGCAAGCCAACCACAACTCAAGAGATAATGCACTTGATCATAAGTGGTTTTCATTTCATATGGGTGAAGAATGGATTTATCTCTGATGATTGGTCTTCACCAAGCTTATAAATTGGACTTCACATTGCTATTGGAGTAATGAATTGGAATCTATGTGTCTATCCTCTACTCCAAAATAGCAAAAGTATCATTGTAATGTGCATGATCATTTCATCCCTTACTAGTATGTGATTAGTGCATATAGTACATGCTTACTAGGATCATGCATAACAAATGAAATGTTTAAGTTCATAGCCTACCACTATTGCTTGAATTGTATAAATGATCTAGTGGTATGTGTATGAATTTGTTCATGAGCTAGTAAACCCAAGTACTTGATCTAGTTTGGATTGCTAACAAGTGACAAGTACAACATTGGCAAGATAACCCTTAGCATGAGGTGTGAAGAAGCTTGTCATTGGATCAAACCGGACTTGGAATCTTAGGTAAATCAACATAGTTCAAGTCATACTAGAAGCTCATGACAATGATATGGGTACAAGCACAAGGCAACAATAAAAATGGATATCTAGGGTGTTTCAAAAGGTATCTAGACTCAAAGTATTTCTTCAATTGGTATTTACAAGTGGTGTCTAGATCATAATCTACAAGTGATATCCTACATGTGGTACTCATAAAGATAGCAAATGTTCAAGAAAAGATCATATTGACAAATCCTACAAGTGGTTCCATGATAGAGGATTCTTCAAATTGGTATCACACCCTTATTCGTGGTACACATGATATCATTTCCACAAGTGATCCTCAACTTTCAGTGATCATCAAATGAAGAAAGTTCCCTCACACACAAGAGCTCAAGATTATCAAGTGAATGACACATGCTATGACATAGGGGGAGGAGCCCCACCAATGGTATCAAGGTCAAAGATCCTAAGTGGTATCTCAAGAGCAACATACAAGTAATGTCATTCTAACATGTGTGGTGTTGTCCATCAAAAATGCAATATTCAAGTCTCAACCATCTACCCCAATGCAAGCCTTTGTATCAATTGAGAAGCACACCCTTTATGGAAATTGATGACAAAGGGGGAGAAGTTGGAACAAAGATATGTCAATGCACCAAGAGAGATAGATGATATTGGACATGGATATGGACAAAGAGGGAGCAATCAAGGAGAGAGATAGATGATATTGGACATGGATATGGACAAAGAGGGAGCAATCAAAATTCTTGATTCTTGGACAAAGAAAGCACACAAGTAGGGGGAGCAAGCTCATGAACATTGATTGGTTGCATTTGACTTATGCATATTCATGTGCTTGCTAGCATTGCATAAGTTTTATATTTAATATGCATGCTCGTGTGGTGTATGCTAGTTATAGAATTTGATTGATGCTTTGATAACTAGCATGCATAGGATGTTAGCTAGACTTGTGATTATCATGCAAAAACTAGAACCTTGCTTATAATGTTGATCTCACGAGGTTTCTAGTGTTTTTGATGTCTAGCTACTCATGATGCTAAGGATGATGGCAAACTTGTGATTTTCAAATGGTATCAAGCTATCAAATGGTATCGAACTACAAAGGTTTATTCTATACACCTTAGCATCACTTAGTAGTGCTAATCCTCCCACAAATTTCATATTTAGGCATATGTGCAAGCTTGAAACCAAACCATTTGAGCACATATGTAGGGGGAGTTATCACTACCAAGTCGGGTTTTATGGTGCTTATCCAAATCTTGACATAGAGCTTAAATGTTGGATAAGTAGCATAAAATCCAAAACAAGTTAGCAATTTACACTTTGTGTGAAGTGCTAGCTTGAAAAATCTTATTTTCCATATCTTTGTAGAGTTGTCATCAATTACCAAAAAGGGGGAGATTGAAAGGTCCTTGTTTGGTTTTGGTAATTGAGTGACAACTTAGGTAGACTAATATGTGGTTATGTGAGATACACAGGAGATTAGTTCACAGGTAATGGTGTCATGAAGGAGCTCATTGCATATGAGACATGACATGGAGTCATGTGACCAAGGTGGCAAAGATCAAGATGAGGCTTGGCTCGACGGACCGGTTGCAAGTGTGAAGGGCAAGTCGGAGGCTTTGGAGCGATGGACCGTGAGGCGGTGAAGCTTGAGCAAGACTTGGCGCCGATGGACCAACACAACGGTGAAGAGCAAGTGAGGTCAAGATCGATGGACCAAGGTCACATGATGATATGAAGTGGATCATATCATTTGTGATATGGTTGGTGCATGTGTTGCATCAATGTCGGAGGAGATGGAGTGGAATGCGCAAGGCAAAGGTATAACCTAGGACATTTCCATTTCACCGGTCATAGGTGTGTAGAGAAGTTGATGACCGGGTTTAGGATAGATGGCCGTACTATTAAGAGGGGCAAACTTGTTTGCATATCGGTCATCTAGTGCCACTTGAGCGATCTAACTTTGCATACGTGTTAGGATTGAGTGGCGAGGCAAGTTGAGTGCCTAATTCCTTCGAAGAAAATATTTGTGAAAATGCTAACACACGTGCACAAGGTGGTGATCACTTGTTGGTGTTGGCACATTTGCGAAGGCGGTGGAGTTTGAGCGGTAGAGAGGGTTTGGGTTCCTCTCTCCCTCCCGCCGAGCTTGCGAGGCGGGATTCGGCGCTTTTTGGAAAAGTGAAACGCCTATTTTCTATTGCGCCGGAAGTCGGAAAAGAAACGGAGGCGAACGCGGTCACGGTAGTGACCGGACGCAGCACCGGACGCAGCACCGGACGCTGCACCGGACGCGGGCTCTGTGCGACCGGCGCGTCCGGTCAGTACTGCGTCGGGGTCAGGCGCGCGAGCTAGGGTTTGCCACCGGCGCGTCCGGTCATGCGCCCTGAGGGAACCGAGGACGTCGGACGCGGTCCGCGTCCGGTCACAGACCTTCGGACGCGTCCGGTCGTCCAGGGAGCTTACTGGACTCCCACCGGACACGGGTACTGTGGCGTCCGGTCGTTGCGAGGAGCGCGTCCGGTCGTTGCTTCGCGGGCGCGGGTGTTGTGCGCACCGGCGCGTCCGGTCGTTCGCAGCAGCGCGTCCGGTCGCTCGTTTGACCGTTAGCGCGCAGTGACCGTTGGAGGATCTAACGGACGATTTTGAAATCTGAGGGTGACGTGGACGTCGCAGGACGACCGGACGCGGTTGAGCGCGTCCGGTCAGTTACGACCGGCGCGTCCGGTCGTCCCGATTTTCTGCCCAGTGAAGGGGTAACGGCTCTATTTGACTGTGGGGTTATAAATAGACCTTGTGGCCGGCCTTGGCCGGCAGCTGAGCACACTTTGGCCTTGGTGGCTTATGTGGTAGTGCTTGGGAGCCCTCTAACTCACTCATGCTTGATAGTGTTCATCGGATCGAGTGAGAGAGCGATTCTAGTGCGTTGCTTTGAGAGATTGCATCGAGTGGCACTAGGTGATCGTGTTGCAAGCCGATGGTGCTTGTTACTCTTGGAGGTTGCCACCTCCTAGACAGCTTGGTGGCTTGTGGCTCCGTCGAAGCTCGCAAGAAGATTGTGCGAGGCTCCGGAGAAGCTTTGTGAGGGGGATTGTGCTCACCCCGCGGGGATCGCGAAGAGCAACTCTAGTTGAGCGTGTCATTGAGCTACCTCACTTGAGAGTGGTGTCTTACGGTGCCTTGCGGGGCGTGCCTTGAGGGGCAAGTGATTTGAGGGTCACACCGGGGAACCATCTAAGTGTTGGTCGACACAACGGGGACGTAGCTTGGTGGCGACCAAGTGAACCTCGGGAGAAAATCACCGTGTCAACATTGTCTACTCTTCTCGGTGGTTTGCCTTCGTGTAACACAAGCTTGTATTTACTTTCATATATACTTGTGCTTGTGTAGTTGCTCTCTTAACTAGTTTGCTTGTGTAGCTTGCTAGTTGTCTTCTTGCTTGTGTAGCTAGAAGCTTCCCTTTGCGTGGCTAATTCGGTTTGTGTAACCTTGTTAGTCACATTGCTTAGTTTGTGTAGCTAAGTAGTTTGCGCTCTCTAATTTGGCTTGTGTAGCCTTGTTATTGAGCATTGCTAGTGAGCTTAGGCTTTGTGCGCTTTGCTTACTAGAAGTGTGTAGGAGTTCCCTCTTGCTTGCAAAGTACTAGTGCATAGGTTTGTGTGACCTTGCTCTAGAGTTAAATAGGAGAGCTCTTGCTAAGGAAAGCACCTTAGTTGCTTAATTAGGATCTTTGTGAGGTGCTTGTGAACTTAGATAGAGGGGTGTAGTCTTGGCTAGACCGATAAGTTTATTTCCGCATTTGTTTCGGTTAGCCAACGTGTTTAAGTTTTAGAAAGGACTATTCACCCCCCCCCCTCTAGTCCGCCATCTCGACCCTACAGAAGCGCCAAAGGCAATATTAGTAAATTGCTCGTGTCATTGCAACCTTTTGCCATTTGGTAGGTTCTTGTGGCGCCTTTTGAGAGGCTCGGTGTGTGACCGATTAGCCACCGAACCACGTGGTGAAGAGGGACACAACGGGGACTAGCGTGCCGGCAAGCACGTGAACCTCGGGATAAATCTTTGTGTCATCATTCTTATTGTGATTGATCGATCCCGGTGGTTGTGTTTTATGGAATTCATTTCTTGATCATATTGTTTGGTTGGCTCAATACTTCGCCCCTCGGTGATACCCTTCTAACTCTCTCTTGTATTAATTTCTTAGTTACTTTGCTAGAGTAGCTCCTTTGTGTAGCTTGCTAGTTGTAGTTTCCTTCTTGGTTTGACTTGTGCGGTTGAGTGCTAATTTACTAGAATTGTGAATTGGATAGGTGGCTTGCAAACACCCCTTAGGCTAAGCAAAACCCGCATCTCGCTATTTGTTATATTGATAAACTTGTTTAGCTTGTCTTTGTAGAATTTTTTTTTTAAAAAGGCTATTCACCCCCTCTCTAGCCATCAAGACCTTTCAAGTGGTATCGGAGCCGTGGTCACCGTTTGTAAGGCTTAACAACCTCGGTGTAAGATGGCTCAAGTTGTGTTCAACCATGTCGGGGGCAAGCCTCTATTCTTTGATGGTGTCTCATCTTTTGATTATTGGAAAAGAAAGATGAAGCAATATCTTGGCTCTATCAATGAGAATGTTTGGGAGGTGACACATCATGATTATGCTATCATTGATCCCGACAACCTCACCAATAATGACCGCATCAACAACCAATGCAACACTATGGCTCTCAATACTCTCTACAATGGGATTGATGCAAAGGTCTTTGAGCAAATCAAGGATCTTGAGATGGCAAGTGAAGTGTGGACAAGATTAGAGGAAACATATGAGGGCACTTCAACGGTAAAGAGTGCCAAGCTCTATATGCTCAAGGATAAGTTTGCAAGCTTCAAGATGAAGGATGATTAGTCCATACCAGAGATGTTCTATAGGCTACAAGTTATTGTCAATGATCTCAAGAGCCTAGGAGAAGATGTCAAGGACAAGGACTTCTCACATAAGTTCTTGATGAACTTACCTAAGAAGTTTGCTATCTTGAGGAAGATGATCCAAAGAGAGGGTTTGGACAAGGTGACTCCAAACCAAGTGCTTGGAGATGTCATGACCGATGCTCAATATGATGATGATGAAGATGAAGATGAGAAGAAGGAGATCAAGGTCAAGCAAGAGAAGCCCATTGCATTCAAGGCTTCATCTTCTAAGAGCAAGAGCAAGGTGGAGAGCGATGATGATGATCCATTCGACGATGAGACCATGGCCCTCCTAGTGCACAAGATGGGGAGGTTCATGAAGAAGAAAGGATATGGTGCAAGAAAGAGAAGAGACTTTATGAAGGCAAAGGAGATGCTTTGCTACAATTGCAATAGCCCCGATCATGTAGTGGCAAAGTGTCCCTATGAAGACAAAAGATATCATGATGGGGAGTTGAAGTTGAAGAAGAATAAGAAGGACAAGAAGGAGAAGAAAGAGAAGAAGAGCTTCACTATCAACAAGAAGAAGAAGGGTGGTGGCTATGTGGTCACTTGGGACAGTGACAACTCCGATAGTGATGATGATAGCTCTAGTGATGATGAGAGGAACACTCGGCGAGCCATTGCAAGCATCGCCCTCTCCAACAAGTCATCCATCTTCGACACTACATCGACATGCCTTATGGCCAAGCCTACCAAGGTAAAATATGATGATAGTGATGATGATTCTTGTGCTAGTAATGGTTGTAGGAGTGATGATGAGGAGGATGAGGACTACTCCAAGGATGATCTATTGGGCATAATAGATCAAATGAGCAAAGGCTACAAGAGGACAACCAAGAAGTGCAAAATCTTGGAGCAAGAGCTCATTGCCAAGAGCAATGAAAATGATACCTTGATGGAGGAGCTTGTTGCTCTCAAAAAGAGTAAGGAGTGCAAAGGAATTGAACAAGAGCTCAAAACTCTTAGGAAATCCTTTGATGAGCTAGCGGCCTCTCGTGAGTGTCTAAAGGAAGACCACGATGACCTTGAAGTTGCTCACACTAGGCTTAAGGAAGCCCACTCCTCTCTACTTGAGCTCATCAAGGAGAAGGACCTCAAGTTAGAGAAGCTCATGAAGGAAGCTAAGGAGGAGCAAGTGATTGCCACTTGTGATATTGGACTAACATGTGATATCATTGATGATTCTTTATTTGTTTGTCCTACTAATGCTTCATGTAGCTCATCATCATCCACCACAACCAACTCTATCTCTACTACTAGTGATTCATCACTTGTGGTTGAAAATAAGACTCTCAAGAGAGAAGTGGATGATCTCACCCGCGCATTAGGCAATGCCTATGGTGGGGATGCCCGCTTGCTAAAATGCTTGGGTAGTCAAAGGTTCTCTCTTAACAAAGAGGGTTTGGGCTATACTCCCAAGAAGGGCAAGGCGGCCTTTGCTACTCCAAAGCCTCGTTTTGTGAAGAGCAATGGTCGTTATTGCAATAGATGCAAGCAAATTGGGCATCTAGAGATTAATTGTAATAAAATAAACAAGAACAACAACAAGTTTCATGCTAAAATGGATTACATTCCTTTTGATTCTTGTTATGTGCTTACCAAGGGTGAGAAAGGTGTGCATGCTAGGTTTGTTGGTACACCAATTGTTGGTCCAAAGAAGAAGGCCATTTGGGTACCAAAGAGCTTAGTTACTAACCTCCAAGGACCCAAACAAGTATGGGTACCTAAGAAACATTAATTTATTTTGTAGGTAAATTACAAGGCCGGAGGAAGACATTGGGTGCTTGATAGTGGGTGCTCTCAACATATGACCGGTGATTCAAGAATGTTCAACTCTCTCAAATTAAATGATAGTGGCATTGATAGTATCACATTTGGTGACAATAGCAAGGGTGATGTGAAGGCTCTTGGAAGGATTGCAATCTCAAATGATCATAGCATTTTCAATGTGCTCCTAGTTGAAAAGTTGAACTTCAATCTTCTCTCGGTTGCTCAATTGTGTGATCTAGGTTTCAAGTGCATTTTTGGTGTTGATGATGTGGAGATAGTTAGTGTTGATGGCTCCAATTTGATCTTCAAGGGCTTTAGATATGAGAATCTATACTTGGTTAATTTCAATGCTAGTGACACTCAACTCTCACCATGCTTGCTCACCAAATCAAGTATGGGTTGGTTATGGCATAGAAGACTTGGTCATGTTGGCATGAAGCAATTGAAAAAGTTAGTGAAGCATGACTTAGTTAGAGGCTTGAAGGATGTCACATTTGAGAAAGATAAGCTATGTAGTGCATGTCAAGCCGGAAAGCAAGTAGATAACACTTATCCATTAAAAAGCATTATGAGTACTTCCAAGGCATTTGAGTTGTTGCACATGGATCTATTTGGACCAACTACATACACAAGCATAGGTGGCAACAAGTATGGCTTTGTGATTGTGGATGATTTCACTAGATACACATGGGTATTCTTTCTTGTGGACAAGAGTGATGTATTTGACATATTCAAGAAGTTCATCAAGAGGGTGCAAAATGAGTTTGAGACCACAATCAAGAAAGTAAGAAGTGACAATGGAAGTGAGTTTAGAAATACAAGAATTGATGAGCTATGTGATGAGCTTGGAATCAAACATCAATTTTCGGCCAAGTATACACCTCAATCAAATGGCTTAGTTAAGAGGAAGAATAGAACCTTGATTGATATGGCAAGATCAATGTTGAATGAATATAATGTGAGTCATTCATTTTGGGCCGAAGCAATCAACACGGCTTGCTTCTATAGCAATCGCCTCTATTGCCACAAGTTCCTAGAGAAGACACCATATGAGATCTTAAATGGAAGAAAGCCCAACATTGCATACTTTCGGGTATTTGGTTGCAAATGCTACATCTTGAAGAAGGGCACTAGATTGAGCAAGTTTGAGAAGAAATGTGATGAAGGATTCTTACTTGGTTACTCCACTACTAGCAAAGCTTATAGAGTTTGGAATTTGGCTAGTGGTTTACTTGAGGAAGTTTATGATGTTGAGTTTGATGAAACAAATGGCTCTCAAGATGAGGAAAATAACTTGGATGATGTGAGAGGAACTCAATTGACCAATGCTATGAAAGAAATGGATATTGGTGATATTAGGCCAAATCAAGTGATTGATGTGGATGACAACAAAGATCAAGTGCTCCAAAGTCCAATTACACAAGCTAGTGGTTCGCTAATGCAATATCAAGCCAGTACATCATCTCAAGTGCAACAAGATCAACAAGTGGATAGTTCATCATCTCCAACTTATGATCAACATCAACATCCAAGCAATCAAGTCCAAGTGCTTCAACCAACTAACATTGTAAGAGACCATCCATTGGATTCCATCATTGGTGACATACAAAGGGGAGTTCAAACTAGATCAAGATTGACATCATTTTGTGCTCACTCTTCTTTTGTGTCAATGGAAGAACCCAAGGACATTGATAAAGCATTGAGAGATCCGGATTGGGTAAATGCAATGCATGAAGAGCTCAACAACTTCAAGAGAAATGAAGTATGAGAACTAGTTGAGAGGCCTAAGAATCACAATGTCATTGGAACAAGATGGGTCTTTCGCAACAAGCAAGATCAAGATGGAATAGTAGTAAGAAATAAAGCAAGACTAGTGGCTCAAGGTTACACACAAATAGAGGGTCTTGACTTTGGTGAAACTTATGCCCCGGTTGCAAGATTGGAAGCAATTAAGATCTTACTTGCCTATGCTTGTGCTCACAATATCAAGCTATATCAAATGGATGTGAAGAGTGCATTTCTCAATGGATACATTCAAGAAGAGGTGTATGTGGAGCAACCTCCCGGTTTTGAAGATGACAAGAAACCCAACCATGTGTACAAGTTAAGGAAAGCTTTGTATGGATTGAAGCAAGCACCTAGAGCATGGTATAAAAGATTGAGGGACTTCTTGCTAACCAAAGGATTTGTCATGGGCAAAGTGGATACTACTCTCTTCACCAAGAAGATTAGGAAAGACTTGTTTGTGTTGCAAATATATGTTGATGATATCATCTTCGGTTCAACCAATCAAGATTATTGTGATGAGTTTAGGAAAATGATGGCAAAGGAATTTGAAATGTCAATGATCGGTGAACTTAGTTTCTTTCTTGGACTTCAAATCAAACAAAATGAAGGAAGGAACATTTGTGAGCCAAACCAAGTACATCAAAGATATGCTCAAGAAATTTGGCATGGAAGATGCAAAGGGCATTACAACCCCAATGGGCACTAGTGGAAGTTTGGATAGTGACAAGAGTGGCAACGTGGTGGATCAAAAGCTTTATAGATCAATGATTGGTAGCCTACTCTATGTGACGGCATCAAGGCCCGATGTGATGTTTAGTGTATGCATGTGTGCAAGATTTCAAGCCTCACCAAGAGAAAGTTATTTGAAGGCAACAAAGAGAATATTGAGGTATTTGAAGCATACACAAGATGTTGGATTATGGTATCCCAAAGGTGCAAGCTTTGAGCTAGTTGGATATTCGGATTTCGACTATGCCGGTGACAAAGTGGAGAGAAAGAGCACTTCCGGGACTTGTCAATTGTTGGGAAGATCACTTGTCTCATGGTCATCCAAGAAGCAAAATAGTATTGTACTATCTACCGCCGAAGCCGAATACATCACCGCGGGTAGTTGTTGTGCACAAATCTTGTGGATGAAGGCAACTTTGAAGGATTTTGGAATCAATTTCAAGAATGTGCCATTGCTATGTGACAATGAAAGTGCCGTGAAGCTAACCAACAATCCGGTTCAACATCAAAGAACAAAGCATATTGATGTTCGTCATCATTTTATAAGAGATCATCAACAAAAGGGTGACATTGCTATTGAGAGTGTGGGCACCGAAGATCAATTAGCCGATCTATTCACCAAACCACTTGATGAGAAGAGATTTCACAAGCTAAAGAATGAGTTGAACATACTTGACTTCTCCAACATGAGTTGATGCACCCCAATGTTATGACATGCCTCTCCTTTGAGCCCCAAGGTACAATTGGTTGACATGTCATACATTCTATACTAAGGACATGTTTAGTGCATCTAGTCATGATTTCTTATGTTCTAGGCTCATTCATGAAAATCAAATGAATTTGAAGTTTATATGGTGCCACTATTGTTTCCATGTCTTGTATGATCTAGTGGTAGCATATAACTTGTTTAAGTAGCTTGTGATCCTAAGTGTTTAATCTAGAAAACTTGTCTAAATATTTGCTTCAACATGGTGCATGATAACCCTTCTAGTGAGGTGTGAAGAAGCTTGCCCTTGGATCAAACCGAAGCATTTTATTTATGCAAGCAATCTAGGTTGAATCACAAACTTGATCCTCACCCCATAATTCAACATGATAATCTATCTAAAATTGGTCCCTTGTGGTCATTGGTGCCAAAGGGGGAGAAAATGTTGTTCACAAAGATAGATTCTAAAGGAGGAGAAAACCTAAAAGGGAAAATTAATAAAAGAAGGGGATCAACTAAAATTTTGAGCACACAAGTAGGGGGAGCAAGCTCTTAAACATGAATGTTGCATTTCTTTGTGCACTTCATATGTATGATGCATAGTTATGCATTTCTTTTTCTCCAATACTTTGCTTGTGTGATGTTTTGCTAGTATACAATTAAATGGTGTATTGAAGTACTAGCATGAATAGGAAGTAGTTAGATTTTTCTTGCTTCATGTTTTTCAAAGTGGTACTAGAGCCTTGCTTATAATGTTGATCTCACGAGGTTTCTAGTTATGTTTGTACTTTTCCAAGTGGTATCTAACTACACAAGGTGCTAAGATGGTGTTTATCGCTACTCCGATGGTATCACGCTTCAAAGGTCTATAATCTAAAACACTTAGCACCTATTGGTAGTCAATGCTCCTAATCTTTCCTATCTAACATGTATGCTTCCTAAATCCAAACATATAGCATACATGTAGGGGGAGCCATTGCTATCAATTTGAATTCATGATCACATGTCCATAATTCTTACACATTGTAATATACTTGACAATGTGACATGGGTTCAATAAAATTTTATCATAATATCTTTGTGAAAGGGTTGTCACCAATTACCAACAAGGGGGAGATTGAAAGTCCCATGTTTGGTGTTGGTAATTAGTGACAATGCCTAAGTACTAATCCTATGCCTAAGTTGTATGTAGCATATGAAGGATTAGTACATTCCAAGGTTGGTGGCAAGATGGACATGGTGATCATGATGGCCACACTTGGATTTGGATGCAACCCTACGTGATCAAGGCAAAGGTATATGCTTAAGGGTTGTGTTTTAGTAACCAAGACACCTAGTGGGTGTGGTTACATTATAGGATAGATAGCCGTACTATAAAGAGGGGAATGACGCGGCTATTGAACTCCTAAGTGCCTCTAGGTGTGCATTTCATAATCATATGCATGTGGATAGAACTAATAACGCCTCGAAAAATGATTGTGAAAATGCTAACACACATGCACATGGCGTTGATCACTTGGTGATGTTAGCACATTTGCGACGGCGGTTGAGTTTGAGCGGTAGAGAGGGTTTGGGGTCCTCTCTCCCTCCCGCCGAGCTTGCGAGGCGGGATTCAGGCGTTTTCGAGGAGTTGAAACGACTATTTTCCACTACGCCGGAAGTCGGAAATCGAACGGAAGCGAACGGAGGTCACAGTGGTGACGGACCCCGGACGCGGTCTCTATTTGACCGGACGCGTCCGGTCAGCGTTCAGCGTCTGCGCGTATTTCAGTTGGTTGATCGGACGCGCAGCGCGTCCGGTCACAGTCGACCGGACGCGTCCGGTCGATCAGGGAGCTTACTGGACTCCAACCGGACGCTGGCACTGTGGCGTCCGGTCAGTTCTTCCGCGCGTCCGGTCGTCATATCGTTAGAGCGCTGCTCTGGCTTGACCAGCGCGTCCGGTCCGTTACTGGACCGGCGCGTCCGGTCGTGACCAGCGCGTCCGGTCGTTGCGACCAGCGCGTCCGGTCGGTGTTTCGAAAAAGAGCCGTTGCGCGATCGGCGCGTCCGGTCCACGCGACCAGCGCGTTCGGTCAGCGCGACTGCGGCTGTTTAAGTTCCTAACGGCTATATTCGAAGGGGTACGTCTATATATACTCGTTGGCCGGCTCAAAGCTCTCTCTCTCTTAGACATTTGACATACTTGTGAGCACTTTGAGCTAAGCAACTCCCCTTCCACTCATCTCTCTTGCTTGTTTGCATATTCGAAGTGAGATTGAGTGATCCAAGTGCATTTGCATTGTGAGATTGCATCTAGTTGGCACTTGGTAGTTGATTTGCTGCGGGATTCTTGTTTCTCTTGGTGGTTGCCGCTACCTAGACGGTTTGGAGCAGCTTGGAGACGTTGGTAAGAGTTGGTGATTGTTCTTGGCCACCTCCGGTGATTGTGAGGGGTTTGTGCCTACCTCGGCAAAGCGCCAAAGGCAATATTAGTAAATTGCTCGTGTCATTGCAACCTTTTGCCATTTGGTAGGTTCTTGTGGCGCCTTTTGAGAGGCTCGGTGTGTGACCGATTAGCCACCGAACCACGTGGTGAAGAGGGACACAACGGGGACTAGCGTGCCGGCAAGCACGTGAACCTCGGGATAAATCTTTGTGTCATCATTCTTATTGTGATTGATCGATCCCGGTGGTTGTGTTTTGTGGAATTCATTTCTTGATCATATTGTTTGGTTGGCTCAATACTTCGCCCCTCGGTGATACCCTTCTAACTCTCTCTTGTATTAATTTCTTAGTTACTTTGCTAGAGTAGCTCCTTTGTGTAGCTTACTAGTTGTAGTTTACTTCTCGGTTTGACTTGTGCGGTTGAGTGCTAATATACTAGAATTGTGAATTGGATAGGTGGCTTGCAAACACCTCTTAGGCTAAGCAAAACCCGCATCTCGCTATTTGTTATATTGATAAACTTGTTTAGCTTGTCTTTGTAGAATTTTTTTTAAAAAAAAGGCTATTCACCCCCCCTCTAGCCATCAAGACCTTTCAGCGACCCACCGGAGTTGAAGAAGATGACGGCGCGGTTGGGATTCCGGCAAGCCGTCTTCTTCGGCTGCGGCGGCGGGTTTCGGCGAGCCATCTTCTTCGACATCTGTGAGGTAGGCCTCCTCCTCCTCCTCCTGGATCTGTTCACAATGGAGGCGAAGAAGATGGGTCGCGTAACATCAAAACACAAGATATAGTTTTGCCTATATATTCTGTCATCTTGTGATAAGATTTCTCTTTTTTTTAAAAAAAAAAACACAAGCATCTATAACATCAAAGTATTTTTATTAAAATCTTTAGGAATATGTTTTGATAGTGCATTTATTTAACATTGCTAATGTTTTCTGTAAATTTGGTTAAAAGTATAGAAGTTTAAATTAGCACAAGCTAAAAAATGACTTTGGAACGGACCGAGGAAGCAACATTAGATGGTCATACCTCTCTCATTTGACAAAGTTTGCTGCATACCAAATGTCCAAATCTAACAAGAGTGGAAAGCCGGGGTCGATAGAGCAGCATCAGCACTGGTTTATGCGAGACCAGGGGCACAAAGCCACAAACGCACGGACGGCTAAGCTGCTGCCTGCTGGAACAAGAAATTCACCAGTGTCAAAACCGATGCCCCGTCTTCGACGGAATCGGACCAATTCCCGGCCACTTTCTCCCGTGCTCACATGACTCCAATTTTTATGGCTGCACCGCTGCAATTTGACCGCGCATCCGGCCGCGCGGGGACAGTTTAGCCTGTCATTTTTTTGCTGATCAGGTGCCTTATTACTAGTGATTATGAGGGAGACAAGGTGAATTGCTTGCATGATTATTATTATTATTATTATACGTGTATAGTATATAAATATAACAAACAGTTGCTTGGTTTTCATCCACGGACCACACATATTGGAGGGGAGAGGGAAGTAAACAAAGACCGATTGCGATTGGGATAGATAGGATAGCGCCAAATGCCAAGGCCGTGGAATCCAAGGCAGGCTTACGAGGAGGCTCAATTCGTTTTGGATTGCGCTAGTACATTTTTGTCCGCGAATTTCGACAAAATTTTACCGTGACCGGCCGGGACTTGGTCGAGTTTGTATTTGCGTCGCACGGGTGGTGGTGCACCGTGCAAGACTTCCTTGGCTCCTTTTGACCCAAACGGCCAAACCCAAGAAGAGCTCATATCATATCCGTATCACGACCGCGTGAACGGAGACTGAGTTTCGTCTACCAGTGAACAAAGGGAAAAACAAGTTCATGCGGCGGAGACTTTGAAAGCAGGCGACAGCTCTAAAAAAGGAGGCTACAACTTTGAGTATCCGGCTATGTTTAGTTGCTTGAAAAATACACTATACAAAAAGAAGATTCTCCGTCATATCAAACTTGCGATACATGCATGGAGTACTAAATGTAAATAAAATCAAAAACTAATTGCACAGTTTAGTTGTACTTTGCGAGACGAACGTTTTGAGCCTAATTAGTCAACGGTTGGACAATTATTACCAAATACAAACGAAATACTACAGCGTCGCTACAGTGAATTTTGTCGCTTCAAATTTGGGAACTAAACACAGCTGGAATCCCCTAATCCCTGTGGCTTGTGTCACAATCTGCCACGCTCCATGCAGAGTTTTGCGCATCCTGGAAGCTTCCCTTTTCCGAGCTAACTTACAAATGCAAGTTGGGAACAGTAAACCATAGTGCTGGTACTATGTTCAAGGACTTGCTTTGCGTCACAACTCAGGAGCAACGTAGGCTTTGGCAGTTTGGCCTTGCCAAGTTGCCATTGTGGTCTCTTCTTGTGGTTTTATTAAAAAACCAAGTTGGACTTGAGTTGCACCAGCAAGAGAACAGGGTGTCAAACTTGTCCTGTTGTACCCGTTGCGTTGCATCATGCCACGTTTGAATGGGATGCAGATGCTGGTCCGTCCGAATGGAGTTTTTTTTAAAAAAAAAGTCCGTCCGAATGCAGTAGATACAGGATCAAGATATTTCGATTTTTCAACATACGATTCGTACAGCGCTGGAATTTCCATTGCAAGGCTATGATGGTATTTGCATTGCACCTGTCTCTATTGGCTACTTGAGGGAGGAGGCATCGGGCTGATGGTGATCCTAAGGTTGAGCTGTGTTTACAGTGGACCTGACTAATACTGTACTATTACTATTTCTGAGAGCTTCTTACTGTTTCACTTCAATGGAAGAACAGCAATTCTCTTTGGAAAGGAATTGGCTTCTAAAGCCCATGATTAAGCTCCCTGGCCTGGTTGACCAACCAAAAGGAATCTAAAAGACATGCAGTAGATTAAAGGCAAGCATCACTTCGCTTTTTTCTAGCCAAGAAGTGTGCAGCAGTGCCCTTGTCCCTCCTTCCTTCGGATGAGGGATCTGTATGGCCGTGAAAGCAACGGCTCACATCGTTCGCTGACGGACGAATAAATTCCATCACAACAAAAAAGAGGGCCAGAAAAGGAGATGCGCCGGGCACCGACCTGGGTACCCGCGACAAGCCTATGGCCTCGTTTAGTTGGTCCAAATTAGGACAGGATGAATTACTGTGTGTCATTGTAGTATTTTGTTTTTATTTGATAAAAATTATCCAAACATTGACTAATTAGACTCAAAACGTTCGTCTCGCAAAGTACAACAAAACTGTACAATTAGTTTTTGATTTCATCTACATTTAATACTCCATGCATGTGCCGGCATTTTGATGTGATGGGAAATCTTCTTTTTACATAGTAGAATTTAGAAGAAAATTTAGCATCTAAACGGGGCCCAAACCAACAAGATACTCGAGGGTGGTCGCAAATAACGAGAGAGCAGATTCACCCAAGCAAAGCAAATGCAAACGCGTGAAAGAACGACAATGTGACGGCACATTCACACCGTTGGCAGTACAGCTTAGCAATGGTTATTTACCAAATGTTCACTGAAGGACCATCCCCCTGCAGTCTTTGTACATGAAGCTCCATGTTTGATCTTTATAAGCTTTAGCAACAAACACGAAGCACTCCCTAACACCATTTTCGCCACCATCCAACATCTTGCCATCTACTAGGTTAGAAGGTATGACTTGTACATGTCTGTTGTTAGGGTCTGGGAAGCAGACCTCTCGCCCTGGTGCTAGAATAGGCTGTACATGCGGTACGAAATGTCAACCTGTGGGCAGTTCGATCCAGAATCTCTGCTTCCAACAGTCCATCCATCATGACTTGACATTATTGGCTGTTGGCGCAATGTGCCTGCCATACCACCCCTCATGCCTGAAGCTGTCCCCTGGGAAAACACATTGTATCCCCCAGTAGCCATGTAACTACTGGTAGTTCCATCCCGGTTTTCAGCCTTATGATGTGCATGTAACAAGCCACTAGGATAAAATGAATAGTGAGGGTCATTTGACCAACCAAAGAGGGTGCCTGGAAACTGTCTGTGACTCTGACCCCGGTTCCGGTTGGTATCAGTCAAACTGGGTGGCGAAGAGATGCTCATGATTAGATTTTGTGTGACATCTCCATCATCTTTCAGGCAATCTGTAGCCCAGCCAGTGAAGTCTTGTTGATCTGGAATACCACAATCTTGTACCAGGGCTTCAGATGCAGAGCAATGTCCAGAGCAAGCTTTGTCTGAATCAGAATACTGATGAGGCTTCTCAAATCCAGGAGGACAAGCTTGTCTCCTTTCCTTTCTATGCAGAGATGCCACATCAGTGGATGATACTGCACTGACTGGTCTTGATAACATAGTGCTATCTGAACAATGAGAGGAAACAATATGACCAGACCGAATTGTGTCCCTATTGTGCAAGCTCTCACCATCAGTCAAAGATGCATTCTTATCAAGAGTGCTGCGGCAGAAACTTGCTCTTGCTATACCTGTACTAGAAACTTGCTCTTGTTGATTTACCAGCTGTGATTGATTCTGTGCTACAAGCTTTATGTTCAAATCTGAAAGATTATGTGGTCCAGCTGAACCTTGAGTCTTGGCATAAGATGCAGAAAGATTACCGGGCAGAGTTCTGCTGCTCATACTCTGTGCTGCAGTCAATCTGTGTGACACAGTGCTCTCTGGTAGTTGCTTATGATCTCCTAGAACTAGCTTTTCACTGAAATCTGAGCATTCATTCTTTATCTCTACTCCAGCATGAGATTTAACACTAGCTGTAGCTGAAACCAACAGATGCGCAGGTTCCTCTGGGTTCTGGGAAACTGCATGGCTTCTAGGAACCATAATGCAGCTCCCTTGCGCTTTTTGTACCAAAGTAAGTTTTGTGGAACTTGTTGAAGTACCATTGTCAACTTGTCCTGTTGCTTTAGGCCTAGGATCACTAGAAGCAATCGACGGCCTGCTAAGTACAGTAAGACGCCGAGCTGGTGCAACTTGTCCTTGTGAAACTACATCAGCATACTGTGGCTTTTGCTGCAAGGTGTCAGATGTTCTATTTTCTGCTGAGGTTATTTGCTTGGGATTTGAATTGTCATTTCCTAACTGTGAAGATGCTTGAGATTCGTCATTATTGGAGCCCAAATGCTCATTTGATGAGCTCTGCAACGAAGCGCCCTCAATAGGCTGCATATGCTTTACTGATGTAGTCATTTCACTTGAACGGTTACGCCCTCCAGGTGGTATGTATCTTTGAGATTTGAGGTCAGACAAATTTTGCTGATTATTGTGTAATCTCTCATGGTCATTTCTTTGATGAAGAACAATATTTGCCATAGATGGAGGACTGGCAGAAGAAAGGCTTGAGTCCCTGCAACACAAAAAAGAAGGGTGGTCATCACTTATTGGTGAAGGACTGAAGGTTAATATACATTAGGATCTGGCCCTAGCAACAAAAGCATTTACCGTGGAGTGGTGACTGGTAGTAAACTAGTATTCTTGTTAGCACCATTGGGTAGTAATCTGTCATCATTGACGCAAATCTATGCATAAAAGGACTCACAGTTAGTACAATGATGGGCAAGTAATGCATATACAAACTATAAACAAAACACGATCCTTCTATCCCTTTGAAGCAAAACCATAAAGTTGCATACGAAAACATAAACACAAGAGAAATGTTAATGACATTGTGATTCTTACATCTTTGAAGATTCCACTACCAGTTGTATTTCTTGAACTGCAGTCACATGGAGGGGGCAAAGTATGTCCTGAACGATGGTGGAGACACTTGGTACTCATTCCCATCGAGTGCTGCAACCTAATCTCCAGAAAGAATCAAAGGTGATATTAACAGATATATGTGGGTGGTTTTCATAAATTTATATATCATTTGACCCTAAGGTGGCTGTTCAACCTAGCATCTAACAATCCAAATTGAGCATAGGAACATTGAATATAAATGAGTTTGTAGTACAACGTCATCTTTTCGAAAGTACAGATTCAGCTAATTATGCTACATGGCAGAACTGAAGAATTCAGTTCAGACATGCTAACTGCAGCATCAGGAGCTGTCAAGGCAACACAAATCTCAAGAGTCCAATTTAACGACAGCTGCTGCACAAAGAATCTTATGAAGGTCATTTTTTCTCGAACGATCTTATTAAGTTATTAGTTCTACATGTTCAGCTGGACTGCTCATCTTCATACTCGGTTGGCCCCAGCAAAGGGCTTTAATAGATATGAGATACTTGATGGGCAAAAGAGGTATATGGAAGTTTAATATTTTGTAGAAACATGATGGGCATTTATGCAATAAGTGCTGTGCAAATCTGCAACCTAACCAGCATACAGATAATCCAGGTAATGCAATAACCAGTGTCAACATCAACCAGTTGGATGACCCTTCCTCTTCTTTTTGTTTTGCTTTAGTTTGAGCAAAACACATGTGGTACTCAATGCTTTACATTCACCATACTTATAATGTCTGCTGCTTGTTCGCAGTTAGGCACCCTTATAGGTATCTTCGAATCAGCCTATTATCCTAAGCAGATCAAGAAGTTTTCATATCCCAAAAGGCGAGATTAGGAAACAACATAAGTGCATCTTTTAAGACATTAAAATCTCTAGATGCCAATGAATAAATGTGGTTGTCCCAATTTATTTATGCTAAGTATTTGCTACTAATCAACAACAAACATAGGTCCAAAACAAGTTGACATATTCAATGGATGTCTCACAACAATCTAATAAGTCCTCCAGTGTTGAATCCAAATTCCAATAGCCCAGATATGTATGGTGTCCTGATATCAATTACTATGTTAATCATAACTGACCTGACCCTCTTTCTATCGTGCTTCCAGTGACTAATAATTAGATTGTTTTCAGCCTTTTCTCCATCAAATGACGATTCACATTGACTATTAGTATTACATAATAAAATGTTAGTACTAAAATAATATACCTTGCACACACCACAGAAACATCATCTTTTGTACAAATATCTTCTGCTGAGGCTTTATAATGCACATATGAACAGTTTGGCTTATAGCAGTCCTGAGCCAAGGCACAACCAATTATCAGAAAAAAAGAAAGAAGCCAATTATATATATATATATATATATATATATATATATATATATATATATATATATATATATATATATATATATATATATATATATATATATATATATATATATATATATATATATATATATAGACATACCTTATTGTTGAGCCATATATGACAATATCTTGTGACACCAAAGGTTGCTCTATAGGGTAAGCATAAAAAGAGCAAGCCATACCATTAGAATAAGACGAATAACAAGATGGATGATGATTTGTTTAGTCAAATTGCAGTATATATAGAGCCAACTTACTTTAAAGGTCTACCATCCAAGGTATAACCATCAACTGCCCGTATGCATCTGATAGCCTCCTCTTCTTTTGAGAATCTAACATATCTAAAGAGATGTGTGCAAAGAGTTACACAATAAATAAGCATCTGATCTCAAACCTACTATATATAAATAATTAAGTTTGCTAAGAGTAATTTCTGCCCCATGCAAAATGTATTCCCTCCATCCCTTAAAACAGTTCGTTCTGGAGGTTTGGAAAGTTTTCACAAAAAAATCGTTTTAGCTGGACCACTGTGACATGAGACGAGTTTGCCCCTGCGACCTCGCATGCAGTCATTAACGTGACCTCTAGTTTCGAGCGCATGTGGTCATTAACATCCGCCTGGACTCTTCCGCTCTTCACTTCCACGGCTGCATGCGCTTGAAGTAATTAATACCGTCGCTTCAGAGTACGAGCGCATGCGCGCCATAATAGCCAAAAACACACCATAAAAACGCAACAAAAACAAGCCAGCAAGGGGTCGAACCCACGCCCGCTCGCTAAGAGCAAGCCTCAGTAGCCGGTAGGACTGAGATGGATATTCGTTTAACGGATGCCCAAGAGGTTATTTAATGAGGGCAAGCAGGGGAAAATAGACTCTAATTAATCACTCCTTGGTATCCTAAATCATGTCCAAAACGAACTTATTTCTGGGATGGAGGGAGTATCTAGTAGGAACCAACAACAAAATTAAGTAAAATCAGAAATGCAATCCTTGCAGCAAAATCATATCAAATGTCACAAACAAAGGTGGATTGCCCACGTCACTACAAAATGGAAGGGCATGCAAGCAAATTTCCGAATTGTGCAACTTTTGTTTGTGGTCATAACAGCAAAGATACAAAGAATTCTATCTATTGTATATACAAATCACTTACACACGGCCAGAGTCAGGAATCTGTTGGTTAGCTCCAACATTATCAATGATAATGTTTTCTATCTTTCCATACTGTCCAAGGAAACTCTTCTGTCTCAGCACCTGCATGAGTAGCATACAGTAAGAATTTATCTTGGTGCATCAAGAGATCTTTGGTGCATCAAGAGATCTTACAGGAAAAAGAAAGAACCATGGTCATAATGCTTGCACTCTCAGTGCAAAGCATTTACCTTCTCGCTGGCGAACTCAGTCGGCATACCAACAATATAGACAAGCTTCCGTTGAATCACACGAACGCTATTTGGATCTTTTGGTTCTGACTGTCCCAACTGAACTTTTGCAGATGTTTGCTTATGAGACTTGGTTTGTTCTTTTTGATAGTTGGACTTATCAGCACAAAGTTCCTTCAAACTGGCATTTGGGAAAATAAGGAAGAGAAAATTCAAGTCAATCAATTACTATTGCATTTTGTAATAAGAAGTTTGATGAATTAGCGTTCTGAGAAATGAAAATGGGCATATGGTGAAGAAGTGGATTTTTTACTGATAAAAACATCGAATCTTAGTCTTAAGAGATAAATCACATGCATTTGGTTCCTGGCGCTTGTCTCCAAGATCTTATCCTTGTTATATACAGAACGGCATCCAGGGCACCTCCCGCCAGATTCATCAATTATACGATGCCAACACCAAAGACATATCTACCAAGAAAATGATGATTATAAATATGCTAACTTAACAAGAAACACGAGAAAAGAAATCATCTGAGCTGTACATATTTAACTAAACCATGATTTACTAAAAGCACAATACTGAATCATGAAGGTAGAAATGGAAGAAGCATTTAATTTATTTCACTAACTGGGTCATGTTATCTAAAATAGGATGCTACAGATACTTCTCAATGCTACAGCATTACAAATTCTAAAAACATACTACATCAGTAATATTTACTGGACAAGAGCAATACTGACATCTCTTGGTCTTTCCCTTTTTCGAAAAATACAAAATGAGCTTCACAAACCATGAAGAGAACACATAACTACAGGTATTTATTACCCATCTTGAAATGAAAATATAATCATATAAAAAAATTTACTGTATAATAATGTAGTTTTACAATTATTGAGAAGAGTCTTAGCAAACAGAAGGTATGAAATACATCCAAATAAATAAAGACCATGGAAAAAAACATAAGACAAATTGTCTGCACAACACAATGGTACTCAAGCAGTCAAGCCTTGGATGTTCACCTCATATCCACATTTACATGGCTTCAGTTGTTTATCTGTCAAATCCATCTTGTTCAAGCAAAGTGGACATTTTTCATTAGTTTGGTCGCTCATGGTGACTCCGCCTTAACAGTTGAAGAAGCAAGATAACTGAAAATAGAAGAAGAGTTATCTTACCAGAATATGATACAGTATAAGGATGTACAGTTTCAGAACATGATTAATCTAAACAACAGCATCAGAGAGATGTTGCAAAGTATGTCGATTGCCATAGCAATGCATCTACCACTTCAGCAGGCATCATTGGCTTTGTATCAGATATGTGAAAAGCATTGTTAAGCATAGCACAAACTTCTATCAACAATTCTGAATTATGAATCATGACAAAGCTTGAAAGATCAGGGTTCAATGAGGCAATAAAATTATCAAATAACAAGTGTAATTTTGGTGAGTAACCATGTGAGGATCACCTACTAAAAGTATCTTTTCAAATATGCACAATTTAACCAAGGTTTTTTCTCTCCCACAATGGTAAGTAGAACCTAATTTCATTACGAGAAAACAACAAAATTACAAGTGTTTTGTACATGCACACAGCAGCTAAAGAAAACAACTTAAATGCCAGCACCTCTGAACACAAACGACCTATGTTAGTTTAATCAAGGAATATGACAATATAGCTTTTATGTCAACTAATTATTAAAGCTAGGCATAACTTTGGTATGGTAATAAACTTTCTGCTCGACCAAGAAGTGCTCTTTTTCCATCCATAATAATATCAAAATATCCTGAGTAAGTTTTGTCTATAAATTGGCATATTCCATAAGTGAGACCCCAGGAACCATACATCCTATTAAAAGCTTGCCTCAAATAATTGTAGTTATTCACCTATTGCTTGCTTGTACAAAGCATGGGATGTTTTCTTCAAAGGAAAGCAAATATTTAGTCTGCAACTACGAATGTTAGCAAGTTGTTGTACTGTTAGAATAAACATATCACATCTATCTATTCTTGGCGTAATCATTATCATGCTAAGAAAAATATTGCGCCAAATCATCTCTGCACTACATTCCATCAATAAATTAAACGAACAATTTCTACTGTGTACCAAAACAGGACTCCCGTTATACACGGTATACTAAATACTCCTATTTGTTCGCTGGCACCGATAGAATATTCGTTGATCGGGCTATTAATGGCAGTGCAACATTAGTTCCTCAGCTCCAAAAGCCTGAAGGAAAGATGCACCAGGCTACATCATCATAATGCCCACGAGTAATAGTCCAAAATGCGCTAGTTGTGTGCTGTACTTTCCCTCTCACGGAATCTCCTACACGGTTCATTAAGTTCCAGAACTTTGTAAGCTGCATTCACAACCAAAAAAAAAAAGACACATGCTAATCTACCCTCAAGCCCTCAACAAATCAGGGGTCCACATGCAAATCCTGAACTCTGAGAGGTGCATGCAGCAAAAGTACACCTAAACAGGAGCTCTAAAATCTAGTGATGGTCTCTTAACCCGATGATAATGCGAGCTTAATAATGACAAAAAAAACAACTAATCGCGTACTCAGATTAAATTAGTCTTCAATGCTCCGAGTCAAAGACTTACTATATAGTAAAAAGGAATAGCAGTGACCAATCCCACTAAAATAATACCAAAACTCAAGACAACCGAGGCATTTTCTCTGTGATGCATCGATTTGCAGACAAAGCAAAACAATAGCTGATTAACAACAGTCAACAGGCAAGCCTAAATACACAGATATTGCAATCAAAACAAACTTCCGCAGCTGCCCTAAATAATCAATAAATACCAGAAAAAATCGCCCGCCAAAACATCCCACATTCCACCGCGACCAAAACCACGGGAGTGATCGCGGCTAACCGCCGCATTCAGCAGCAAAGCACACTCAAAACCACCGGGGGCAAAAACAAAAATCCCCACCAAATTTTCACCAAAACCCCCGCCCCGCCACAACAAAGCCCTAGAGCAATCAACCACCGCGTCAATGCTGGGAAAACAGCGAGGCCGCGGCTGGAACGCGCCAAAACACCGGGAAACCGCGGCCGAATGCCTCACGGAGCCCCACATTGCCAGAACCGGAAAGCGCCCGCGAGGCGAAATGGGAGGGTTTGCGATCGGAGATTGGAGCGGGTGGGGGAACTCACGTCCAGAGAAGCGGAGGCGATCGCCGGCGCGGACCGCCGCGGGATTAGGGTTTCGAGCTCCCCCGTCGTCTCCCTCCAGAGACGGAGTCCTCCGGCCCCCCTCTCTCTCTCTATATCCCCCTCCGCCGCTGCTTCCCCCCTCCCAATAAAAACTGATGAGAGAAAAAACTGAGACAGAGGGAGGAGAGAGCCTTCGCGTCCTGGCCTTTTTGTTTTTTTTTCTTCCGAGTCCAAGGAGAAGCGAAGTCTTTAATAATTGGCACCACGACTCCGGACGCGCACCCAGCGAGCGAGATACGCGGCACCCCGCGGTGGCACGCCGACACGTGGGTCTAGAGGATGCGTGGGGTCAAGCTCGCGGTGACTTGGGCTAGACGCCGCAACGGTGCCGGTGCGGGCCGTCAGGTCTTTTCTTGTTTCTTTCATCTGATGACGCGGCCGTGTACTTTTGGGCGATGCGCTTTGCTTCATGCCATCCTCGCGCGGGGCGTGGGCCCCTGCGTCTGGAGGGACCACATGTCGGTCGCGGGGAGGCCGGGTGCTCGTACACTCGTGGCCACAGGGATGAGGGATGGCTTGTCGTTTCCGGGGCGCATCCGTATATCCCGTTCGCCTTTCAGGAGTGAGACCCGCACGCAAGCGGTTGGATGGGGGTGACTGGTACCCACTGGAAACCGGGGCCGGAAGGTTGTGCGGACCAGATGTCAGTGAGTGGCCTCGGGTGCGTGGACGCAACCGCCAACCGGGATCAGTGGGCTGGCTTCCATTGAAAGGCAGGAGGGTAGCTTGGTGGGGTGGGTAAAGTGACTGCGAGCTCCACAGGGCCGCGTGCGGTCGCAGCCGCGGCGGCACCCTTGGTGTGGGCCCGGATCGGGGTGATGGACTGGTGACTGGTGGGCTGGGTTTAATACGGGGCGGGCCCCGTGCACAGTGGGGTGGAGATTTGCACTCTGATCAGCTGGCTTTCAGGCTGCTGCAGCCTTGCAGAAGGCGTCCTCGTCGTCTCATCGGACGGCTTGCGTTGGAAGAGCAGAGAAGGCCTCTGGGAGCCTGTTCCTCAGATTCGATTTATGCCGCTGCTTGGCTGCTTCTCTAGGATGGCATGTCGTGCGCTTTTCCGCCCTGTTTAGTTCCAGAAAATTTTGTAAAATTTTTCAGATTCTCTGTCACATCGAATCTTTAGACACATGCATGAAGCATTAAATATAGATAAAAAATAAAATTAATTATACAGTTTAGACGAAATGGACGAGACGAATCTTTTAAGCCTAATTAGACCATGATTGGACAATGTTTGCCAAATAACAACGAAAAGAGCTACAGTACCGTTTTGCAAAAAAAAAATACATCTAAACGCAGCCTTAGAACGTCCCAGACAAGTTGAAAAAACATGCTCCCTTTGTCCCATGTTATCTCTCATTTTTTGTTTCCGTACCACACGTTTAACTTGATTTACAGAAAATACGTATAATATTTGTATCTCCAAATAAATTTATTAAAGAATTAGATTCAAAGATCTTTCTAATGATATCAATTATGTACCATAAATATTAATATTTTTTAATATATATTTTGTCAAAGTTATTTCTCGGGAAACGAAAATGACAGATATTTTGAGACAAAGGGAGTAATACATACTGCTACGCTCCTAAAGACCTGTTTTGACACGAGGTTAAAAAAAGTCTCCAACAACTCCTCTTCCGCGCTTGTGCTTTTTACGCCATGTCCACCTGAGCTACTTTTTAACCTTGAAACAGTGTTTTTATCTCACAATATTTTAGCATAAACTAAATTTCAACATAAGCGAACATGCTATTTATCCGCGTGGTACAAAAGTACTCTCCTCTTCCGCCTTGTGCTGCTTTTTATCCGTGCGGTACAAAGTCCTCTCGACTCCTCATCTCTGCAGGTGCCTCCGACCGTAAGGAGTGAACTCTACGGTAGAGCAGCTCTACAGAAAACTAGAGTTCGTAGAGCATCTTTTTAGGTGTTCTCGTAGCTTCACTCTTTTTTCTCAAACTGAGTGTATGAAGCTGAAACCGTCTAGTTAAAAAATGTAGAGATGAGCTGAAAAACATGCAGAACAGCAGTCCAAACACTCTTGAAACTCGGCCGCTCGACGACAAATCGATTTGCGGCATTTTCAATTTTTCATCACCGCGCACGCAGGCGAGCAACTCGCCGCCTCTTCCACCCACCGATTACAATTGTAGCTAGCAGGGGCGGCGGACGAAGTCAGGTGTCGGTGGTGGCATGCGAGAGAAATCACAACCATTCAACGAAACGATGGCATGGCACAGTTTTTTATTCTTTTATTAATCCAAAATTTAAAATAAATTAGAGCATCTTCAGCAAATTAGTTAATCTCATCTCTAATACTAAAATATATACATATTATTATGTTTACTTCGACAAATTACTAATCGTATCATCAATTTTAAGGAAGAACATGCCCTGTTTTGGTTGCATGTCCATCCTTAGTTTGGCCATCTTCAGATAGCTGGTTATTATAGCTGCATACTTGCGTCATATTTTTATTGCAGTTCTTTCATTCTCTTGTATATGGAAAGTAGATTCAATGAACTAGCCACAATTGTGCTTCCTAGATGGGCTAAGCATATTCAAATGATTCTTACGCCCTTTTCGCTTAGCTTATAAGTCGTACTTTTTCAGCTAACGAACAGTGTTTTTTCTCTCACAACAAATCAGCGAACGGTACTTTCAGTCATGGCTTTCAACCAAGCGAACAGGACGTTAGTTGGTACGGGGCCTGTTGACGTTGGATTGAGATCCAAATCAAACACCAACGAGAGCTACCTCGTCCGATGTTGCAATCAACCTTCAACATGTATCAAAGAACTCTTGAGATCAGCTAAACCAATCTAGAGACCGGTTAAGCCGATCTAGAGCCCGTCCAACACTACAAAAGGCTGGTGTAACATCCCGACTCAGGACTTAACAGGATTAATAGGATACTCATACCAACAAGTTACAACTTCTTTTCCGGAAGCCCATCTCCAAAGAACTCCAAAATTAAACGTGCTTGGCCTAGAGCGATGGGTGATCGACCGGAAAGTTCTTCTCGGGTGCGCACGAGTGAGGACAAAGTGCGCAGAAAAGAGTTGTATTGGTCTGTGAGGGCAGTTCATGTCCAAGAAAAGCGGCCAGATGTAAGCGGGTCCAACCTCGAGGAGGTGGGACGTTACAAAATGGTATCAAAGCCGACTCTCATGGTTTCACAGGCGCGTGTGTCGCAGTTGCGCAGGCATGGTGCGTATGGCTGATGTGGACCCAGAGTGGTCACGTAGCATGGCACATGCGCTGCACTAGACACACGAACGTGGCCAAGAGAGGACGTTCCTGGCTTGGGATTAACTGACGAGGACGTCGGTCCCTTAAGGGGGTGAGGATGTAACATTTCGGTCCAGGGCTTAACATGATTAATAGGATACTCATACCAACAAGTTGCAACTTCTTTTCCGGAAGCCAATCTCCAAATAACTCTAAAGTTAAGCGTGTTTGGCCTGGAACGATGGGTGACCGACCGGGAAGTTCTTCTCGGGTGCGCATGAGTGAGGACAAAGTGCGCAGAAAAAACTTGTGTTGGTCTGTGAGGGCAGTCTATGTCCTAGAAAAGCGGCTAGATGTAAGCGGACCCAGCCTCAAGGAGGTGGGACGTTACAGCTGGGACGCTTCCCGAGAGACCTGTCGGGGCGGAGCATATCTGGGGATGTTCTAGGGTCGGCAAGACCACCGAGAACGCCATTGAATCTCGTGGAGATATGCAACGAACAACAAAGAGATTAGAAAAAAGGTAAAAACATTAGGTAATATATGTAAAAAAGACGATTGAGTGTTAGATGCTTCAATCAGCACTATGCAACGAACAACAAAGAGATTAGAAAAAATGTAAAAATATTGGGAAATATATGTAAAAAAGACGATTGAGTGTTGGATGCTTCAATCGGCACTGAGCCTCTCATGTGTAGAGAGGGGGTATACTTATCCCAATAGGAAACATCTCCAAATCGTGATCTCCAAGTTTCCTATGCAAAAACACGTCCAAATCCCGATCAAAAAGAATTCGGTCGGACTTGTACAGGCAAACCGGCCTATCCGGTTTTTGCGGGGGCTGCGTAGCCCTACAACCAGGCAATCCGGCCTGGACAGTTTTGGAACCGGCCTGGCTGATTCTACTGCAGCCAAATCGGCCCGGCTAATTCTATTGCAGCCAAATCGGCCTCGCCAGTTCTATTGTGCGTCTAGGGCATAATAAGGTGTGTTTAGTTTCCTGGTCAACTTCTAGCCTGACTAGAATCCTAGCCTGGGCAACCTTAGCCTGCTTCCACCAAGTAAACCCTTGATTGTTTGGTTGTCTGTACTATAGTAGCCTGGCTAGCTCCAGAGTGTGTTTGGTTGTCTGGTTTATTTCGATAAAGTCACCTCTTCTCCCAATGGGTAAAGTTACCCTTTTTGAGGCATTTCATCAAACAAGTGATGGGCATCCTCGCCGGCGACCTACAGCGGCAAGCACACTTGCACCGACGGCGGCACATGCAATTGCACTACTACAACCACCACCTCATCAGCTGCCATTGTTGCCAATAGTAGCAGCGATGCAGCCATGGTGAAGCAAGAACCACCGGCGGCCATGGTGAAGCATTTAGAGTTGACAATGGATTCTGTACACGAGGCAAAATGTAACACCCTAGGTGTTAAGCCTGCATTGCAATGCATTTCATGAGCATAAGCATCATATGTACATGCATGATCATGATCATGTGATAATGATGTGGTTGAATTTTGAAATTCTCTAAGTGCTATTTTACATTCACATGTGTGACTTCAAGTATGCATGTTGCAAATGAAAAGGGTTGCTAAGTGATCATCAAAATAAAATGGAGTAACATAAAATCATAAGTTGGTTAGGGTTATATTTATCATTTAGTTAACTTATGTTTTTTAACTAAAAGTTATATTTACAAAACCCAAAATTTGGAATTCAAATTTAAAAATTTTAAAAACCTAATTTCAAAAGTATTTAGAATTTGGTAATGGCTCAAAAAGCAATGTTGTAGCTCTTTTTTATTTTGAGCAACTTTCATGTTGGGAGTTTTTCAAGTTTCCATGTGTATTTGAAAGTGATTTGAACATTTTGAAAGGGGGAAAATAACCTAGCTACAGTAACCGGAGTTTCTCTTATCCTCTCTCTGCTCACCGTTGCCACCGTGTCTTCACCGCGCGGCTAACCGCGTGGGCAAGGCCGCGAAGCTGCTCGCCACCTCGCCATCTCCATTCAATGCTCAAGGCCGGCCAAACTCTGTTTCCCTTCCCTCTCTTGCCGCTGGTCACATGCCGCTCATTGCAAATTCGCCGCCACCACTTCATCTCTATCAAATTCCTTTCACCAACAGCTTCGCATTGCACTGCTCTTCCGTTTTGGCATAGCCACGCCGTGCTTCGCCTCAAGGTGAGGGCTCTCAGCCCAGTGCCACCGCCATGGGCGCCATGGTCGCCGAGCTCGGACTCGCGTGGCCAGCGTATCCCCGTCTCTCTCCTCTGTCCTTCCTTTATGTTTCAACATCACCGCATGATGTAGAAGCTCGAGCCATAGTCCAATTAGACGCTACCGTCACCACCTCGTCCAGAACAGGGCTTGCCGTCGCAGCGCTCTGGCTGCCTCGCCGCCCGCACGCGGCCACGCTTAGCCATAGCCCCACCGTGCACAATGGTTGCAACCCTAGGACCACGCAAGCTCACTGGAGCCCATCCGCGTGAGCACCGGTCGTCTCCAACCCTGGATCTACTCTTGTTTGATTTCGGAGCATATAAATGCAAAACAATCCCACTATCATCTTCCTCCAACATACCAACACAACTAACCAATCCTATATCATAGTTTTGTTCGTCTTCCTCCACGTACATCATGTACTCACTGAGATCTAGGGCGATAAAGTCGAGCGGGGTACATCCTCGTAACCCTAGCGCATTGATTCATCCATTCCGTGCCTGGGTCGTACTTGTGCAGCTTTCTAGCCAGGCAGTACTCCTCATCGACATCCTTCTCCATCATGGCGATGTACCATGACGCCTCCTTGCATGCTACCCCAAGGAACCTTTGCGTCATCATCCTCTCCTTGGGCGTCATCTTTCGGTGGAGACGAACGGTGCCACAACTAGTACCAGCACCCTTCCCATCACCCCTCGCATCATCACCGACGGTGGGCTTCGGCGTGGTTCTCCTTTGGCCTCACGGCTTGGATTAACCAACATGCAACATATCTCTACTTAGTTCTCCAAACGAAAAAAAGATCTTAGGGAAATTACTCGTGGTATCACGATGCATGTCAATATAACCTACAGATGGATGCCACTAGCAATCATTGATTGCTATAAAGTTGTAACCATAGCGAGCCACCATCATATATATTTCACAACCATTGGATCACCACGAATTTTGATGATTTGGCCATTAACTCTTCCCTATGTCTACTACTTCTAGCTCTCACTCTGCAAGCAAACGACACTGCACCTAACATGAAACTAACTTGGTGTCTACTCAGCCCATCAACCATCTTTGCGTTGCCTGCACTTCCTCTCCATCTTGGCCGCTTCCACATCATCTGCCCACATAGTAAATGGAAAACATGAATCAACTAGCAACCTTATTTAGATATGTGGACACTGCATCATCTCTCTTCCTTTGTGTATCATCGCCCCTTCATACTGCATCAAAAGTTTTTCTTGATAGAATGATGGGCTCAACCAAGTTGATGAGTTGTTCTCATCAAGCATTTACCTCTTCAAAAAAAAGAAAATTTCCACCTATCAGGAAGATTCGAGCTTGAGCCACAAACGTGGTAGCCCATCGTCACCACCGAGAGTCCGTTTTTGCTGCCACTGGCCTTGAGCTCATCACAATACATCTAGATCGGCGGTGGTTGTTGGCTCATGTTAGAAGAAGCGCTGTGGCGCTGGCCGGCTCGGGGGAGGAGAGTGCCGCACTTGGGAAGAAGGAGTTGCGCAACCGGTGAGGGAGAAGTGCCCCATCCAGCCCGTGGGGAGAACCGTGGTTGGACTGACGGGTGGCATCTATGCTTGCCCGCGTTCATCCCATGGGGAACTAGGGATGAAGGAAATGAGACGAGTCTTTGTATACATGATTTTTTTTTATCTCTGCCCAAGGTGAAGAAGTGGATTCTTTCTTTTAGCTTGCGTGGCATTCTCGGTTTTTGATGAATTGATTGCAGATGTCCTAATACATAAACAAGCTAGCAGTGTTTGCCTCAATGTGCAGTGTTCCAATAATGCATACAAGTCACCAAGCATGTTCTCCTTCTTTGAATGATTCCAGTTGCCACACTATTTATAATCTATATTTCGATATTTACATTCCTTGCAAAAAAAACTCTACATACTATACACTGAGTTGTGTATATGCATGAGCACGATCAACTACCGTCATGTCCATGGGTTCTCTCCACTGTAGCCTTGGTTCTACTTTATTTATTATTATAATACAAATCTTGCATTAATAATTCTAACATTTTTAACATGATATTACATGATGAATTTATCAATTATCTTCAATTAGTAATAGTATATAATTATATGTGTTCTTAAAAGTTATGTTTTTCACAAGCCATTTCAAAATGACACCTTAGACCAGTCTCAGTGGAAATTTCACGTGAGTTTCATCTGTATTAAATAGGTTGCCATATATGTATTTTTATGACATGACAGTGTATTTAATAAGAAGAGAGAAAAGAAATAAGTTTCATCTAAATAAAATTCTCTTTGCACAATTAACAACTCGCTATGAGTCATGAATTTAAATACCTATGAAACTATAAAATGAAAATTGCATCGAAAGTAGGTGTTTCATGTAAGTTTTATTTTATTGTTAGCTATCGAATTATCAAATGAGACTGATCTTAGAGTTTTCGCATCGAATGCGGGGTACTACCAACTTTTTTTTTATGAGGAACGCGTCCGTGCTCCTTTCCTACGCGGACTCGTCCAGACTCGAGGCTGAAGAAGCTACTTGCGGATCTTATTCGGTCCACCAGACCACACACGCCCAGGCCAAAGCCCAACTGAAACAGCCCAAGCAGCGGCACCAGCTCGCAGTCTTCCACTATTCGAAGCAGCAGTCGAGAACCCCGGATCCACCGCCACCGCCGCCGCCGCGCCTAAACCCTCCACCGCCGCGGTGCGTCAGAGGCAGAGGCAGCCATGGGGAGCCGACTCGGGCGCCGCGTGATCCACTTCGCCAACCTTCCGCTCAAGCTCATGCTGCCCCCAGCGCCGCTCTCCTCCGTGCAGGAGTTCGCCGTCCGCACCGTCCCGTCCGCCTCCAAGGTGGACATCCGGCGCTGCCTCGAGTCCATGTACGGTTTCTCCGTCGCCGAGGTCCGCACGCTCAACATGGAGGGCAAGAAGCTCCGCCGGGGCCCCTTCCTCGCTGCCAAGCCCGACTACAAGAAGGCCTACGTCACGCTCCGCGCCCCGCTCGCGGTCTCGCGCGACCTGTTCCCCATCGGGGCCATCCTCGCGGAGCGGGAGCGGAAGGCCAGCGCCGCCGCCGCGAGGAGGAAGGCGGTTGAGGGCGCCGAGGTGGAGGGGGAGGGCAAGGGGAAGCACTGGATGGAGGACGAGAGGGAAGGCTTCTCCAGGGCCGGCTGCGGGAAGGTCGTGTACGGGAACCCTGGGAGGCTGGGGAGGAAGAGGAGGGGTGGGGGCAAGGTGAAGGAGGAAGCTGAGGACGAGGGCGCCAAGTTCCCGTGGACCGGGATGCGCCTGGCTACCGAGAAACCGAGGTGAGGATCTCTGCACCTCTCCACTCTCATCAGTGATTAACAAAATGTTTGTGTGCCTTGAAATCTTGAATCTTATTAGGCCCTGTTTGGATGTTACGGAAATATATATATATACTCCTGCAAAGTGTTTACACTTGTATTTTGATGTGCACAAGAAAACCAGTCGACGATTAACCACTTATAAACTTTTGTTCAGAAGTACAGTATCAGACTAGTTCCAAATGTTTGAGTGAATAATAGAATCACAAATGCAAATCAAACAAATGGAGATCTGAATTAGTATATCATCCTAGCAGCTTAACGCATTAGAGAAATAGTAATTATCTTAAGCTCAGATAGAAGGACATAATTAAAGTTTGTAATCGATTCGTCAATGGTAGTAAACTCAAACATATTGTCTATCCATGATTGTTTCAGCTAGTGTTTCACTTTGTACTCCTAGGCCAATAGATGCTTCGGCTTTGCAAGATCTTGACATGGTTTGCTGTTTGCTGCCACTAACCTGCAATGTAGAGTACAGTAATTGAATTGTGTGAGAAGCATTGTTACAAACTACAAAGAAATAAGCACTTTTTTTTATCATTGTATCATGAAACCTAAAAGATTGCTTGATTTGCTATTTTGTATAGCAGCATGAGTTCTCTCTGTTGGCGCCACTACTCAACTCCCAGGTGAGTAACACCGGCACTCCTTCCCTCCTCTCCACACTTGCTCCAAGGTAGAAGAAGAGCTGAGCTCTCAGCTCACACACACACAGGCAACAGCAGTGGCCGAAGCCTGAGAGACTGAATGTGAGGCAAAAGACTGCTCTCCATAGATTGCATAGCAAGGTATGTATATACAAGCCTCATACCAACTATGGTACCTGAGGTATGGCTGAGTACAGCCCCAACTACTGATATGGCTGTGTACAGCCTCAACTACTCCTAGTACACATGAAGTAAGCCATGGACATGGCTGTCTACTTCTACTCCTAGAAGGCCTATTGCCATACAACTGCAGTACCAAGGGTACAACTGCTCCTTGACTGCATTAGAGAGAAAAAGGAGAGTGGAGGATCAGCAGATTACTTCTAACAATTCTTCCCCTAATCCTGCTGTCCTCATTTGACCTCCACCATGCCGATCAACCCCCTCAGCTCCTGGAACCGAAGCCGGCCGAGTGGCTTGGTGAGAATGTCAGCGAGCTGCCGGCCGGAGTCGACGAACTCGATGACCATTTGTCCTCCATCGACGCAATCTCGAATGAAGTGGAACTTCACGTCGATGTGCTTGCTTCTGTCGTGGAGGACAGGGTTCTTTGCCAGCGCGATTGCTGGCTGGTTATCCACCTTCAGCGCCGGCGGGGGAGCCTCAACTCCGGTGAGCTCGCCCAACAGCCGGCGCAGCCAAACCACCTGGCAAGCCGCCGTGGCCGCTGCGACATACTCCGCCTCGCAGGTCGACAGCGCCACCATCTTCTGCTTCAGGGACTGCCACGCGATTGGTGACGCACCGAGGAAGACAAGCACGCCGGAGGTGCTCCGCCGCCCGTCCACGTCCCCAGCCATGTCTGCATCACTGTATGCCGTGATCCCTGGCTCACCATCCTTGGCCTTGGGCGGAGCCTCGCTGAACGCCGTCAGCTGGAGGCCGCCGCGCTTGGGGAAGATGATCCCCATCTCCAACGTGCCCTGGACGTAGCGGAGCAGCCGTTTGACCGCCGTCCAGTGGTCTTCTCTTGGATCTTCCATGAAACGGCTCACGTAACCCACCGCGAACGCGATGTCCGGCCGAGTGTGCGTGAGCCAGCGCAGCCCGCCGACGATGCTTCGGTAGAGAGTGGCGTCCACCTTTGCCGCGGTGCTTTGCTTTGAGAGCTTGATGCGCTCCTCCATTGGCGTGGCTACCGCCTTGCAGCCCGCCATGCCCGCCCGCTCCAACAGCTTCAGCGCATAGGCGCGTTGTCCAAGCTTCACTGCATCCGCGCTCTGCTTCACCTCGATGCCGAGGTAGTACGACAGAGCTCCCAGGTCGCTCATGCGGAACTTGGCGCCCATCTGTTCCTTGAAATGCGCAATGTCCTGCGCGCGCCCCGGTGACGATGAGATCGTCGACGTACACCCCGACGATGAGGTGCTCCTTCCCCCGTCGTCGGGTGTACAGCGCATGCTCGGTGGCGCAGCGTGCGAACCCGAGCTCCGCCATGGTGGCGTCGAGCTTGGCGTTCCACGCCCTCGGCGCCTGCCGCAGCCCGTACAGGGCCTTCCTGAGGCGCAGCACCTTGTGCTCAGCGCCCTTCACCACGAACCCCGGCGCCTGCTTGACGTAGACCACCTCCGCCAAGTCGCCATTGAGAAAGGCAGACTTGACGTCGAGGTGGTGAACTTGCCAGTCCTTGGCCGCCGCGAGCGCGAGGAGGAGCCGCACCGACTCCATCCGCGCCACTGGCGCGAACACCTCCTCGAAGTCAATTCCCTCTCGTTGCACGAAACCGCGCGCCACCAGGCGTGCCTTGTGCTTGACGACGGCGCCGCGCTCATCCTTCTTGACCTTATAGACCCACTTGAGTCCGATCGGCCGGCAACCCGACGGCGGATCGACCAAGTCCCAGGTCTTGTTGGCCTCAATCGCCTTCATCTCCTCGATCATGGCCCGCCGCCACTCCGCGTCGCGTTCTGCAACCGCGAACGTGGCTGGCTCCTCCGCGCTCATGAGCAGGAGTGCTTGATCGTTGTCGAGCAGGCGCGCAGCCAGTCCTGGCACCGGCGCGTTGCCGACGACATTGTCGACGCGCCGGAACCGGACCTCCTCCCCTTCGTGGAACGCATCCACGAATTCGTCGAGATTAGACGGTGGAGTAGCATACTCCACCATCGACGCTCCCGGCGTCCCCTGTTCGTGCAAAACAGGGGGGGAGTCCGCCATTGGCCCCGGCGAGCTGTAGTGCCCTGCTCCCGGCGGGCTAGGTGGTTCCACCACCTCCGCCGCTGTGGGCTCTACTTCTTCTCCGGCCGCCGGCTCCCCTTCTGCTGCTTCCCCGGTCGTTGGAGCTTGCTCCGCCTCGCCGTGACCGCGCACCACCAGCCGCTCCACAACGAACGTGTCTCCAAGCCCGTGGCCCTGCTCCGCCTCCAATTCCTCGGCATTCCAGTCCCAAGCCGCCGCCTCGTCGAAGACGACGTCTCTGGATACCAGCACCTTGCCCCTCGCTGGATCGTACAGCCGGTAGGCTTTGGATCCTTCCTCGTAGCCGAGGAGCACCGCCTTCGTGCTCCTGTCTTCAAGCTTGCCGAGGCCGGGCTTGGTTGTCTTGACGTAGCCGATGCATCCGAACGTGCGCATGAATGCCACGCTCGGCTTGCGCCCGTGCCAAGCTTCGAACGGAGTTTGCCCCTTCAGGGCCTTCGTGGGCGCGCGGTTGAGGATGAAAACCGCCGTCGTCACGGCCTCGCCCCAGAACGTCGCCGGCATCTTCTTCGCTTTCATCATGGAGCGCGCCATGCCGACGATCGTCTGATTTCGGCGTTCCACCACGCCGTTCTGCTGCGGTGAGTAGGGCGCGGTGAGGTGGCGCCCCACCCCCTCCTCGGCGCAGTAGGTGGCAAATTCCACCGCCGTGAATTCACCGCCGCGATCGGTCCTCAAGACCCGGAGCTTCTTCCCGGACTCCGCCTCCGCGCGCGCCTTGAAGCCCTTGATGGCGTCCGCAGCGTCGTTCTTGCTCGTCAGGAGCTGCAGCCACATGTAGCGACTGCAGTCGTCCACGAGCAGGAGGAAGTACCTCCGGCCTCCATGCGTCGCCGGCGTGATTGGCCCGCAAAGGTCCCCATGGACCAGCTCGAGCGGATCAGCCGCGCGATACCTTGCCGCCTTGGGGAACGGCAGCCTTCTCTGCTTCCCGGCGAGGCAGCTGTCGCAAAGCTCCCCTGCGTGCTTGATGTGTGGCATGCCAGTCACCATCTTCTCCATCCGGCCTAGCGCGTCAAAGCTCAGGTGGCCGAACCGGCCGTGCCAGAGCCATGGCTCCTCCACGCTCACCGCCGCCAGACACACCGGCTGCTCAACCTTCAAGTCAAGGAGGTAAAGTCGATTCCGAGATCGCATCACCTTAGCTAGGAGACGCCCGTCCTGGTCCTTGATGTGCAGCACCCCTTGACGGATCAGCACCTCCGCTCCATGCTCGTCCAGCTGGCCAAGGCTGATGATGCTAGAGCGGAGCTCCGGGATGTAGTACACCTCTGTGAGCGCGCGGTGCTCGCCGTTCTTGCATCTGAACAGCACCGTGCCGCGCCCACGAATCTGCACCCGGGAGCCGTCGCCGAAGCGGACGTTCCCACGATGCTTCTCGTCCAGCTCGGAGAAGGCGGCGCGGCAACCCGTCATGTGGTTGCTCGCGCCGGAGTCGAGGTACCACCTCTGCTCCGACTCATCCCCGGAGACGCCCAGATGAACCTGCGCGCGCGGCTCGTCGAGATGGTGGACGACCGGCGGCGCAGCCTTCTGCTCCACCTCCATCTTCCTCGGCTTGCCACTCCGCTCTGCGCAGAACACTCCCATCAGGAGTGCGTGATCACCGTCGTCGTCGGAACGCACCAGGTGCGCCTCCTCCTTCTTCTCCGTCTTCCGATTCGGGCATTCCCGGGCCCAATGTCCAACCTCGCCGCACTTGCGGCAGGCGTTAGGGTCGGTGAACTTCTTCTTGCCCTTCTTCCTTTCCGCCGGTGCCTTGCCCCGCTGCTTTCCGCCGTTGCTGCCCCCACGCTCACCGCCACCGCGACTGGAGCCTTCCCCGGTCTTGCGCTTCTCCTTCATCCGCGCCGACCATTCTTCCTCCGTCAGCAGCAGCTTGGGCTTCTCCTTCTCCGGCGACGCGCGATCCTCCACAGCGCGGAGCCGCCCGGTGACGTCCTCGAGCGATAGCGTGGATAAGTCCAGCATCGTCTCGATGGACAGGGCAAGCTGCGCGTACTTGGCCGGCACGACGCGCAGCAGCTTGGCCACGACGTCCTCGTCGTCGACCGGCTTGCCGTAGGTGGCCAGCTGGCTCGCGATCGACTGCAGTCGAAGCGCGAAGTCCTCCACGGCCTCTCCGGGCTTGAAACGAAGGTCGTCGAACTCCCGACGCAACTGCTGCGCCTTCGCCTTCTTGGCTCGGTCCGAACCGAGGCGGAAAGACGCGAGCATGTCCCACGCCTCCTTCGCCGTGTTCTTCGACCCGATGGCCTCATGGAACTCGGATGGTGTGGACGCCATGAGCGCCTCCATGACGCCCACCTCCGCATCCTCACCAGCATTGCCGGTTTCCACCGCCGCCCACCACCGCCGCGCGCGCAGCTTCCACTTCATGTGGACTGCCCACTCGCCGTAGTTGGTGCGGGTGAGCATCGGCCAGGTGTTGGACCCGCCGACCTCCCTCACCGTGCGCACCTCTACTGCGGGCCGGGATGCCGAGGCCAGCTGCCTCTCCATGGCCGCTGCTGCAGCCGCCGCCGTAGCTGCCTCTGCACCACCCTCTGCACCCGCCGCAGCAGTATCCATCACCGGCGATCACACCCAGCAACTTGTACGGCTCCGATACCACGTGTTGGCGCCACTACTCAACTCCCAGGTGAGTAACACCGGCACTCCTTCCCTCCTCTCCACACTTGCTCCAAGGTAGAAGAAGAGCTGAGCTCTCAGCTCACACACACACAGGCAACAGCAGTGGCCGAAGCCTGAGAGACTGAATGTGAGGCAAAAGACTGCTCTCCATAGATTGCATAGCAAGGTATGTATATACAAGCCTCATACCAACTATGGTACCTGAGGTATGGCTGAGTACAGCCCCAACTACTGATATGGCTGTGTACAGCCTCAACTACTCCTAGTACACATGAAGTAAGCCATGGACATGGCTGTCTACTTCTACTCCTAGAAGGCCTATTGCCATACAACTGCAGTACCAAGGGTACAACTGCTCCTTGACTGCATTAGAGAGAAAAAGGAGAGTGGAGGATCAGCAGATTACTTCTAACACTCTCATGGCTAAATACGCCATGATTCAGAGAGTTTAAGATATTTGTAGTACATAGACAAGAGATTGCTTCCAAATTCCATTGCAGAACATGTAAATGATGTGCCTGTCGATAATTAATGAAAATACAGGTCCAAACAATTATGCAAGGCATCAATTGGCCTTTACGTCTAGACAATGCAATTGTCAGCAAACAATAGTGTACTGCACATAATGAAAAAGATAACACAGAAAGCAGACAACAGTGTACTGCTAGGTATCAACTGAACTGCACTAGTTTTTGTAGATAATGAAGTTAAGCAACAAAATAAATTCATCCTATATACTAATCAGAAGCACAATAGGGTGATGTGAATCTGAAAACCATGACTTGCAGTTGATTGGGTTCCAAGCTTGTTCACTTCTTTCATCAGCCACAAATAATGAAGTTTTCCTGAATAAATGTTCAGGAAATCCTCTACCCGGGTAGAAATTACATGAGCTAGCTACTGTCCAAGCAGCCATCAGTGATGCAGCAGAACTATGAGCTGAATAAAATTCAGTGATTGGAATTACATCAAATAATGTAGCACGATAGAGCAGCAAATAAAATAAAACACACTGGATGCTGGGAAGCCATCAATACTAGAATAACACAAGTATGGCATAATAGTGCATCGAAAGTTAACGATGAATCAGAACCTTGACTTGCTTGAGGACACAGACTTTGGTCAGAGCTTTCAGACAATGAGCAATCACAAGCTGGTGGTCAGGGTTAGACGCAGACCCAACCCTGGACATGGAAAGCTTGGAGAACTGGGGTGGGCAAGTAGCATCAGTTTTTGAATGGCAACGCTGGTGTGCTGTGTTGTATACAGAGCTGACAATGGTATCTCTGCTAGATATACACTGTTTTTCACTTGTTTGGGTTTGAAGTGGCTCCTTGGTGACATGGATGGTCTTGTGATACCATGTTGAGTTGCTCTTTTTTTTGTGAGCAACTGCCTTTGGTGAGAGCATCTTCTTATTAGTTTGAGTTTTGCATGAGTTGTGGTGACACTTGAGTTTTACATCCTTGTGTCTGTTCTTTCAAGTGTTATATTGAAACAACCATTAACTTACTTTAAATGGCCTCTACCTATTATAGTTCTGCAAAGAACATGGGCCCCTTGTTGGGCCAGGCTTGAGCATCACTTGACATGTAGGGGGATGAGTTTGCTGAAAGATTTATGACTTCATATTAAGCTGATGCAGAGTTTCGCCTTATTTTATTGCTGTATTTTTCACCACCCATGGCACGGGGATTATCTAATATTAAAATTTAGTCCAAAATTCTACAAGAAAGTATAGCTCTTAGGTTTGAATTGTGAGATAACAGAACATGAGTTTTTGTAGTTGGCATATTGTGGTAATTTCCCAGTCACGAACATTAGTTTCTTGCTTTCGAATAGTTGGGCAAAATTCAATGCACCTAGTAGATAAGCCCGAGGTGCTAGTGGCACCATTTCACTGCACTGAGAACCTGGGTAAGCTTTCTGGTTTCTTGCAGCAACATTGGTTTACATTCATATTTGTGCATTTATGTAAATGGTCTTCTTCTCATACATGATCGGTTGCATCCGTAGTGAATGTGAGAAGGGAATGGCATCATACGAGGATTGAGCGTGTTGTACTTATGGAATTAAAGAAAACACAAATTTGTGTGGATTTCTACTCAAAGTTTTACTGTTCTGATTGGTTATATTATTTGCTTTCGTTGTGCATTTATGGAAGTGGCCTTCTTCTCATACATGATCGGTTGCATCCCTAGTGAATGTGAGAAGGGAATGGCATCATACGAGGCTTGAGCGAGTTGTACTTATGGAGTTAATTAAAGAATTAAAGAAACACAAATTTATGTGGATTTCTACTCAAAGTTTTACTGTTCTGATTGGTTATATTAGGTGGTGTTTAGTTGGTGGGGTGAAAAATTTTGGGGTGCCACATCGGATGTTTCAAGGGATGTCGGAAGGGGTGTTCGGATACTAATAAAAAAACTAATTACATAACTCGTCTGGAAACCCCGAGACGAATTTATTAAGCCTAATTAATCCATCATTAGCACATGTTTACTGTAGCACGACATTGTCAAATCATGGATTAATTAGGCTCAAAAAATTCGTCTCGCAAATTTATCGCAATCTGTGTGATAAGTTACTTTTTTATCTACATTTAATACTCCATGCATGTGTCCAAACATCCGATGTGATGGGTTGAAATTTTTTTAGGGAGAAACCTAACACCCCCTTATTTGCTTTCGTTGAACAGAAGCAATTTATATGTATGTCGTGCTCGTGCTCGTGCTCATATGCTGTGTTCTGATTCATTTGTGGTATTATTATTTTTATTAGGAGGGTGAGACACTCTTCACCGAAGAAGGGAATAGCCTTGAAGCAAAAATCACGGAAGGTATCCCTGCAGCACCGCTCAAAGAAGTTGAAAGCTTGATAGTACTTGACTTGAGCTGCTGCACCGCACCATTAGAGGATCCTGCCATCAAGCGGGGACGCAGGCCGTGGATTCTTGAGTTAGCTGGCCGATCCTTCTTGTGTTTTTAAATTACCAAATAAACACCGAACGTTGAAATATGTAAGGATTTTGTGCCTTTGATATGAAATCCAGTTGGGATTTAGAAGGCTGCATCGGGCGTGTGTGCTGAAGGACCGGACCAGATCTGGAAGGGTTCGTGGGCATTTCCTATCCTGCCTGTTCGTTTGAATTGATTGATTGTGTCCTTTGCTGTCCAAGTTCCCTTTGAGAATTGAGATTTGTCTAGTCATCTACTGACTGCTAGCACTGCTGATCAGAGAAAATGTAAACCTATTTTTTCACTTGCTGTCCTACTTTTTTCTACCTCCTCCGATGATCCTTGTACAAATACAAGTCCATTTGGTTTGTTCTGAGTCAACCCATTTTTTAGCTGTGACTAGCAATTTCTAACATCTGTAAAGATTGATATTAATAGTTTATATGAGCTCTATTTTGAAAAATATTTTCATATTATATAACTCTTTTTATTTAAAAATTATTTTCACTGCTGATTGGGGACGGAGGCGGCACCTCCGAGCCAATGGCCTCGTTCGGGTGGCTGGTGGCTGGTGCTGATTTGTTGTGAGAGAAAAATACTGCTGGCTGATGGCTGATGGCTGGTGCTGAAATGATGTGAGAGAAAAATACTGCTGGCTGGCAGCCAGCCTGCCTGCCGAACAAGGCCAATATATGAGCTAGTTGTTTTGGGTTGGGCCAATTATTCAATGCACCTATATTTGACAAATTTTGCATGTACCTCAAAACATTATGAATTAATAAAAGTCTACCTTCCTCTCTCAAAAAAGAACTCCAAATTCCCACTTTCCATTTCGATCGTGAGTAATCAACGTGAATCACGTTTGCCGTCCCCTAATCATCTTGCAATCTCTGTGTGTGCTTATGAAGCGCACATCCGGTGCTTGGGAAATGGGAAGCTTCCCCTGGGTCCCACAAAAGAAAAGGGTGTGGCTAGCGCCCGGTACGAACGGACGCGTGTCTCCGGATGCCCGCGTAGGCCGCCCCAGTCCGCCACAGCCCCACCATCGTCCGGCTTCGCCCCACCTCACGCGCGCACTCCGTCCTCGTATCTAAGCTCGCCGGTTATTCTCCAGGCCCGTTCCTCTCTCTCCGCGCGGAGGCACTCGAGAGCCAGGACCCGGTGCACCCATCCACCCACCCCGGCGCCTCCGTCTGTAGCTCCCACCCGGCACGCCGCGCGCACTGTCTGCCTGCCCCCTGGCTCGCCCTTGGCCAAACAACATAAAACTCTTGCAACATGAAAAAAAATATTTGAATGCGACATAGTCTGAAAATAGATGACACGTTTGGAATATACACTTGCAACTTGGAACATGAAACCACTTTTGCAACATAAGACTGAAACAGTTGAAACATTTTGAAACATACTATTGCAACATATGTGTGAAACATATACAACATTCAGATAAAAAATGATTGCACCATATGTCTGGAAACAGATAAAACATTTTCAACAAACGCTTGCAATATGCATTTTAAACACATGCAACATGTGCAACATCCCCCGATCTACTTTTATAACATCAAAATAGAACGATTGCAACATATATCTGAAACGTTTAAAACAATTGAAACATACATATGCCAACATAGGGGAGGGGAAGGCCAAGAGCCGGCAGCAAGCGATGACGCGCGAGCACCACCTCCACCAGCACCGGCGTGGCTCGGTCGGGCGAGCGCACCAGCACCAGCGGCGCGCAGCGTGCACACCACTGCCACCAGCGCCGCTAGCACTAGACTTGGCTCGGCTAGGTGGGCGGCTCGCGCGATGGGTGGAGCGAGCACCACCAGCACCAGCACAGGTGGTGAGAAGCGCCGATGCGGGTGCGAGTGAGCGGCACCCGATGGGGGCGCCGCAGCAGTGAGGCAGAGTGGCATTCGCATTTGGAACCGGACGGATGGAGTGGCAACTGCCAGGCGTTGTGGTGGAGAGAAGGGAGCGGAAATGATAAGATGGTTTTTTCTCTTTTTTTAAGAACGGTTTAAGGCGAGGACGAGTGGATAAACAGTTATTGGACTGTGCTGTGGTCCACCACCGGCACTGTTCAGGCGGACAGATGCCCCGTGCCTGGCATTACCGAAAAGAAAATCCTCTCGCCTGTTCTGCTGCAGTCTTGCAGAGCGTCGGTTGGCACTAATTAATCGGATGCCGTTGTTGCTTGCGCTTGACTGAAAATGCCTCCATGCAGTGATACAGGAAGACAGACTTGCGCGTGGAAGGAAAAAAAAAAACTAGTCAAAGGTTGATTGGCTGGCGCCGGCACCCTTGTGGCCTAGCTTGTGTGTGTTCTTGTTTCCAAATAAGAAAGCAATGTAAATATATGTGTGATATGACCAAAACTTAGAGATATATACTCCACTAAGCTGTAACATGCATTACGTTACCTGAAATCTAATTAATCGGTAATGCTCATGTTTGGTTGTCCGTCCGGACATACAGACCCGTCTGCGTTGTCCGCTCGTGGAACGGACCCTGCTTGCGCTGTCCCCATCCGCATCGCCTGCTCGTTCTGCGGCGTCTGCGCGTTGCACGGCCCTGCTCGTGGGACGGGTCCCGCCCTCCCTCGCGCCGCGCTCTCCCGCTGCGGCCCTGCTCACCAGACGGATCTCGCCCTCTCCCGCGCTACCCCCACCTGTACTCGCGCCTCCCGTTGCGGCCACGCTCCATCCGCCTGCCGTGGCCCCTGCCGAGGTCTGTGCCACCGACGAGCTCCACACCGGCGACCTCCGCGCCACTCCGTAGCATCGAGCTCTACGCCGGTGTTGAGCTCCGCGTCGACGAGCCTCCATTTTCGTCCAAGTAGCTATTAGATGTTGCACTTGAAAGAGCTTGTTGCAAGCATCTGTTTCAAGTGTTTCATATGCTTCATAGGTATGTTGCAAGTGTTTTATATGGATGTTGCAAAAGTAGATCGAGATTGTACACGTATGTTGCAAACTTTTGTTCCCAATGTTTCATTTGTTTTTTCAGATGTATGTCGCAAGTTGTTTATCTAGATGTTGCATATATTTTACACATATGTTTGCAAGTGATTTATTTGGATGTTGTGTGTGTTTTTGCAATGGTGTCAAGTGTTCTTCAAGTGTTTTTACAAATGTTTCAGATGTATGTTTTAAGTGTTGCATCTCGGCGCCGGTTTGTCATCCACCGCCTCCTCCCTCTCTTCTTGATGCTAGTGATGTTTGAGGCGGCGCAGGCCCTACGTGGGCGTGCGAAACGACGCAGAAAAATCACTACATGCGTGGTTGAAACGTCGTCCGGGCGCTAGCAAGCTTGCCAAATAATTTCAGGCCCTGTTCACCTGGCTTATAATCCGTCTTATTCAGCTTGTTTTTTTTCAGCCGGAACAATATTTTTCTCTCACAAAAAAATCAGCCAACAATGTTTTTCAACCGGCTTATAATTCCAGCCGAACGTACCTAGCACGGTACCACCCCTTTATATTAGGCTTTAGCGCAATGCTACCTTCTCATACTCCTAGCAATGCAAATTTGAAAGAATAAATTATTTAAGGTGTTCGGAGAACATATGCATGGTAGGCCACAATAATTATATATGGGCAATATTCTTAGTAGTTATGCTTTCCCTGCAAATAGTTCATGCAGAAATTCAAAGTATAGTTACTTAAAGTTTCGAAGCCTTGGCAACAAGACCTGGTCGACGATTGTTGCTAATCAGCTAATAATGCCTAGAACCTGCTGACTGCAGTGCAGACTACACACGAGGATGGTATGAGCTGCACAAAGCATGTAAGGTGTACTTTGCGCGAGTGTCGCATTTCTGAATCCCAAAAATGATGTAAAACAACACACATGTAGACATTTGTACTTGTCACGTCACAATGCAATGGACAGGGGGCGCGCCCCTGCTATTGTAAAAAGTAATTGGTATCTGTAGAGAAATTAAGACGTACAATGACGAAGAATAGATACAACTGTAGCAAATGTAGCGTAGCTCGGGAGTTAAGATTACTGTGTGGAACCTGCTTATCGGGATTCAAGTGCACTTAACAAATGTGCTTGTACTTTTTATTTATTTATTTCATGATTTAACGGTATTGTTCTTTTAGACATACTTGTCAACAGTAACATAGGCACTTGTGACGATGAGTTCATCAGTCTCAATACTTGTCAGCTTAGTCTTTCGGATATGTTCATATTGATACGACGTGAGTGCGTGCATTTAGAAAGGTAAGGATACATATACATATGTGTGTGTTTACGTTAAAAGAACAAGAAATTTTTGTACGACTGTACACACTGCTGTGCAACTAGAACAGGAGCCGGACGCCTATTGTGAAAGTAAGCAAAATAAAGTCTACCAAAGGAGGGGAAAAATGTCTTTCGTCCAAGGCCTAGGTGGTCGGCATCGTATCATATCTTAGGATGTGTTTGGCAGTGCTCATAAACGTTTCAGATCTGGATTCTATTATAAACATTTTTCAGCTGAATCAAAACCACTTTGTGAAATTGTTTGGCCAATTATATTCTCCTTTAAACATTGATCTCTTTGTGAAGTTCGACGGTGATTCTAATAAGAATCTGAAACATTTCTCATTACCAAACACATCTTTAACAGAATAACAGCGCCGGGGACTGAGCAGTGACCACTCACCACTGAGATCAGTGGTACCGCTCCGAATGAAGCCCTGTAGCAGCAATGTGGATTACGTCCAGCCAGCCAGCCAGCCAGCGCTGCAGGTTGCGTTGCTTCAACAGCGAACCTGACTCATCATCAGACCGGCCGTCAAGCACGCAGCACGCACCTGCGTGCGCGACGTACGACTGTCGCCGCTCGCCGCTCGATCGCGGCCTGCTGTATGTTTGCCTGACGAACGAGAACGAAGCAAGGAGTAGCACGTACGGGCCACATGCCACAGCGCCCCGCCGCGGCCGGCATGCATGCGCGGCGGCAGCGAGCGCGCGCGCGCGCACGGGGCGGGGACCGGGACCGGGACCCCGACCCCTATCGCTCGCTCGCTCGTCCGGCCGCCGTCCCGTCCGGTCGCGGCGTAGGCGCGCGTGCATGCCAGCTCGCCATGCCGCGCGCGCGGCGCTTGCGTGAGCATGCCACTGTATACCAACCTGCAGCCTACACCACACTAGGACGAGTGGCCAGTGGAACAGGCCGGGACTGGGCTGCGATCTCGAACAGACAGTGGCTGCCCGCGGCAGGGTATGATTGTACCGTCCGTCTCGTCAGCTGACGCCGCAGCTAAGCTAGCTAGGCTGGCGCTGCCTAGCTTCTACTATAGCTAGAGTGTTGGATCCATGTCTCCCTCTCAGTCCCTCGATCATGTCGAGTACCAGTACGTTCAATCCGGGCCATGGCCGGGGCAATGCATGTGGCATGTGCGTGCGTGGTAAATAGTACTCCAAGGATGAAGATGAACCAGAGCCACGCCAGGCAAGAGACTTGAGACAGTCAGCATCGATCGGCAGCTATGTACGTAAGCTAAAGCATGCATATCATCATGCGTCGTGGCCTCATGACTGACAACAGTACGTGTAGTAGAATGGCATGGATAGCCGGGCTAAAATCAACACATGATCGGCCAGTGGCATAAGGTGATCCGAAAATTAAATTAAGAAAAGGGCCAAGAAGCTATAGTGAAACAATTTGTGAGAGATTTGGACAATAGTTTACCGAGGACGTACGGAGCTAAAAGTAAAGTCTACCTTGATTCGGCATAAGTAGAAATTCACACCCATGGGTATAAGTGCGAAAAACGAAGATGAGAGAGAGAGAGAGAGATTTAAGATTTAAACCAAGAAATCCATCGACAATAACAACATGGAGTTTGTGCAGATAGATGGAGCATAAGAGTTCTAGTTGGTCTTACCAAGATTTGTAGTACACGACAAATTATATCATATGTACACCTACACGTAATATTAAAGAGCAAAAAATTCTTCCTTCTCTTTCCCTGTCCATGTGTCCCTCCACTCTCCGCAGCATATGAACACAGCCGATTTTACTAAGAATTGTAGTACATGATAAACTAAGTTCTAACTGGTTTATTGTCCCATCACTGGCTTGAACTCATGACCAATACTCATATAAGTTAGAATAACATGTCCAACGTAACCACGGTACACTTAGTATGATTTCAAAACATATTAGAACAAATGACGCGAGATTCAAATTCCGTTGCAACACACGATCATCATATTTTTTTATTAAACATATCTATATTACTGGATAAGAAAAACGTACAAATACACGTAGGAATACAGATACGCTAAAGGAGGATACATGGACAGCTGTCCCAGCCATCTTACACAAAGGGCCCCTAAAAAATTACCAATTACTACATTAAGGTCCAAGGACCCTGTGCTTCCTGAAAGCTCCGGGCGTCTCCTCCGCCGACCACCACCGTCAATCCATCGCCGGCCGCCAACGCCGAAGAAGACGCCATGGCCACCCCAGATCTGGAGGAGCCCCATTGCTTGGAAGCTTTGAAGTGAGCCGTAATAGACACCCGACGTCGAGGCCGGGATGAAGTCACCGTTGGAAGAACATCGGCCGGGGATGCACCCCGAGCCCCTCCGACCCCGGATCGAAGCACGCCGACGACTCGCGCCGTAGGAAGCTCGAGCTCGATCCGCACTCCAACTTGCCGCATCGCCCACAGCCACTGTTGCCATCGTCTCCATAAGATGACGGAGCAGCCGACCGCGCGGACTCTGACATAGGGACTCACCAGATTGGCCGAATCCTCTATTCCCCGGTCCCGCCGTTGACGTCGGAGGAGAACACCAAAGGGGCGAGTAAGAGACCGGGGAATCTTATTCCCCTGCGACGCCGCCATCACCGTCTCGCCGGTGCCGCCAGGAACACGAAGCCGCAGAGAAGCCATGCCTCCTCGGCAAACCCTAGACCTAGATATGAAACTACCTAGTCTATGCACAACCGCACGGCAATTCACCGGTCCTCCTCGTTCTTCGTCGCCATCCCAACCGCCGGAGAGCAAGGGGACCGGCGAAATCGCCGCCGGAAACTTGTTCCGCCTCCTTTTCTCCTCCCTGTACTGTAGCAGTGTCGAAGAGATGAGAGGAAGCAACACACGATCATCAGATTTGCTAGTGATGAGAAAAAGGCCAAGGCATACTACACTGTTACACCAAAATCTCTCTCTGAATGACTAATGACAACTGAGAAGTAGTGGAGTACTATAGCATCTGGAAAGCGAGCTTTGCACCGAGATCTCTTTTCTGAATGACTAATGACAATTGACAAGTTAGTAATGATAATGTTGCTTAATTCGATCAAGTGGTCCACGATTGCTTCACCGGGCCTGCCGGCCGGTTCTTGGTTTGACTGATGACCTGGCACGCTGTCACACAGTAAGGTGACAATGCCATTTCCCTAGGGTCAAACACCATAGACTACCTTCGCTGTTCACCTCTAATCGAGCGCCCTGTTGCCCTGTTAAGCGATGAAAACGGAGGGAAATGGACGGAAAAACTCTATTTGTACTTTTGTTTTTATATTTTTTGACGGAAATGGGATCGGGTTCGGAAAATGTGGGTTTAGAAACCGAATCGGAATATGTGGATGAACGGAAACGAACAAATACGGATAGAGAGCCAGAAAATTAAGTTAGAATAATATAATTAAATATTCATGAATATACATAAGCAAAGTCATAAATTAATATACACATACGAAGTTATTGGTCTAGTATTCACTAGCATGCCATGTGTTAACATGCATAATTGGTGATTAATAGGTTTATGAACATATTAATTTCTACACATCTCATATAGATTTAAAACGGGATGAAAAATGGAATAAATACGGGTCAATTTCGGGTGAAAACGGAATCCCTCGGAAACGGATGAAAAAAATCCCTCTCCTATTTTCGTAAATACGAAAATGAGACCAGCAAATACAGAAACGAACAGACAAAAATGGAAAACGGAACAGATCAGAACGAGAATTTTTTTGTCCGTTTTCAACACTAGCCCTGTTGCTGTTGGTGATGCGCGCGTTTCGCTGTTGCCCCGCTGGAGCTACCTCCGATCCAGGGGGGCCAGCCGCACCCGCAGTCCCGCACTGCACGGGTCACAGTGCCGCACGTACTCTCTCGTGCACAGGACGCTGTTAGACCGGCTGCACTGGGTCCGGTACCCCATCCACTATACCGGATAGCGCAGCCAAAAACGTCGCACCGGCCTTCTGTGAATCGTATGCTAAAAAAAAAAGACCCCCATCTGCTATATATAGCGTGGGTAGCGACTAGCGAGCCTCCCGTAAATCACGCTGCCAACCCGAGAGAGGACGAAGCCTGTGCACGGGAGGGGGAGGGAGAGCATGCAGCGCGGGTCTTATTTTTTTCTCTTAATAAAAAATATTATAACTCACAAACTAAAAACCCAAATTAAATTCTTATTACACCATCGAATTCGTTTTAATAAATTCTTCAAAACTAGATCTCACATGGATATATTTAGATAAAGTGACAAGTGGACCTTACAGTAGATAAAGGATGATATAGAGGATGAATAAGTGTAGAAGAAATGAGTATAGAGTACAGGAGAAATAAGTATAGAGGCACCATGTATAGAAGCGCGGACAGCCTTACAAGGAAAAGCTCCGTGGCTGCGGCAGAGTACTGATGTCGCAACTTGGAAGGGCCACACAATGCAGTGCAACGATGCAACACCCATGCTGGCTGTCTACTCCTAGCTAGTGTTGCTGACTGTTGCATGATCGATCGATCAGCAGGCGTTCACGCGTGAGGTAATACCCCGTACACTAGATAGTCAGTATAGTAGCTTGACCCGGCCCGGAGAAGGAAAGCACATCAGGACATGCAGTCATTCATACTACTTGAATCTCAGCTGCATGTGCCAGCATCAGTGGCTCTGCGTACGTCATGCCTACACATATGGCACCGCTGTTTCGCTTATGGACAGGCACGACGCGTGAACTGTCTCGAAGCAGTGCCGCACTGACGTACGAGTTGTAAGCTAACAGAACCATGCATGGTACTCCATGGATAGACAGATAGATATTGGATGATACCCTGTGTGGTGCACCATGCGTGCATACACGTGTACAATATAATACGATGAGCAAGCATGACCTCTAATATATATAGACCGGTGCCGGTAGCTATACTAGCACGTTCGTCCACTTATCGTATATACGCTTGGCATACATCAGAAGCATACATGCATGATTGATCCTGCCGTGCTAGCTGATACGTAGCTTATATATATGTACTACGTAGCCTGTAGCAAGCTACTTGTTCTCGAAGCGGGACAGCCGGTCCTCCGCGAGCCTGGTCCTGCACCCGCTGTTCTTGAACTCGCTCCAGGTGAAGTCCCGGTACCGGCTCCGGCCGCCGTCGCCCAGCAGCTGCGGCAGCGGCGCCAGCCTCTCGCCGGGCGGCGGGCCGCCGAAGAAGACCATGGACACCCGGGACTTCTCGCTGTTCACCACCACCCTGTGCCTCACGCTCCTGAACCTCCCGTTCGTCAACACCTGCACGCACGCACAGCATCATCAGTCGTCATACGTCGCATGCAGGAACCAACAAAGAACTGAAGAAGCTAGCATGCATGCAGTCATGCTGATGCAGTACGTGCAGCATATGCTTTGCTTGGCCCGTTTAGAACGAAAGGCTACGTACTACTCCGTATCTACCGCTGTACGTCTACGGGTACGTACCAGTGTTTCACGGGCACAGCTTGGGGCCTAGCTACTAGTACGTACCTAGGTATATGATCGTACGTGTATGTACTCCGTACGTGCTAATTACGTGTCGTAAGCTCCATCGTGTTTCACGGATGGTTGTTGATATGTTGACTGATCGATCGAAAAAGACCTCGAGTACGACTGGTGCCGGATTTATTCATCCCTACTCGCTAGCTCCTACCAGATAGCTAGAGATGGCTGATGATGACACGGTTAGAAAAAAAAGAATAGTAATAGTAAGCAGATCGAGGTACGTACCTGCAGGGTGTCGCCGACGTTGACGAAGAAGGCGTCGCCGTCGGGCGGGACGGAGGCCCAGGCGCCGTCCCGCGGCAGCGCGATCTCCAGGCCGGAGGTGCCGTTGGCGCGGAGCACCGAGATGATCTGCGGGTCGGTGTGCTCGCCGAACCCCGTGAGGCTGCAGGGGGACAGCGCCGGCCGCGGCGGGTAGTGGTTCACCCGCAGCATGCAGTCGCTGTCCGCGCGCGTCACCAGCCGCGTCAGTGCGCCCCCGTCCCCGGCGCCGGCGGCGATGCCCAGCCCCTCCGCCATCAGCTCCAGCACCGCGCACGCCATCCGCCGCACCGCCACCGTGTACTCGTCCAGAAGGTCCCTGCGTCAGCGTGCGTGCCACCGAACATACGTTGTCAGACGCGCGCACGCCGGCGAAAAAATCACAATCGAATTAGGCCTTAGGCCGTGCTTGTTTCGCTGGATTAAACTTTAGTCCTCGTCCCATTGAATGTTTGAACTAAAAATATAGGGTGAGTATAATTTATGAGACGATTTTTAAGCCTAATTAGTACATGATTAGCACTAATTGCTATATTAACAAAATATGCTAATGATGGATTAATTAGGTTTAATAAATTCGTCTCGCAGATTATTCACCGAATATGTAATTTATTTTTTAATTAGTATCCGAAAACCCATGGTCAACCCCGTCAAAATCCGATGTGACACGGACTACACTTTAGCAACCTAAACCAAACATAGTCCTTCCAAAAAGTTTATACCATATCTCATCGAATATTTAGACACATGTATAGAGTATTAAATATAAACTAAAAAATAACTAATTGCACATATTACAACTACTCTGCGAGACGAATCTTTTAAGCCTAATCAGTCCATAATTTGATAATAAAGTGCTACAGTAACATATATGCTAATGACGGATCAATTAGGCTTAATAAATTCGTCTCACAGTTTACCGGATTCTATAATTTATTTTTTTATTATTATCCGAGCGTCTCATCCGACATCCGTCTAGCATCGCCTTAAACCAGGCCATAATTTAAATCCGGCGACAGTGACGAGCGACGCTCGGCATGGCGCGCTTGCGTTAGTGTCGAATCGACCTGCGCCCGCCGCCCGCGCGGCCGGCAGCGCGCACGGCAATCAATTGCTATGGGCGGCGCCGGCGCGTCGACGGCGACCATGCAACGCAACCGACGCCGCAACGCAACCGACGTCGCGCGGCACGTGGGTCAAATGGCGTGTACCTCGGGCAGTCTTATCTTCCACGTACGGATACGACACCATTTTCTTTTCTCATTTTTCTTCCCAATAGATTCTGTAGGATTTTATATGTTTATTATTGAGCATCATGGATTTATTGAAGATCCACTGCTGCTAGCGTGTTGGGATTGTTCTTCTTGGGGTTTTATGCTACGAGCACGTGCGTATGCGGTGTGGTATTGCTCCACGTGACAGATTGCAAGCACGAGCAGAGCATGGAGCTGAGGAAAGGCAAGGCAAAGAGGTGACGTGTGTGCATGCGTGCAGGCAGACGAGGCAAGGCAAGCCAGCTGCGAAGCGATGCCGGTGCAACGCCGAACGCTGGCACCGTTCTGTCCCGCTGCGAGTGGCGACGACTCACCGTAACGGCCCGGCCGGCGCCGACGGCGACGAGGCAGACGCCTCCGCGGCCGCCGCGGCGGCGGCGCACGGCAATGTCGAGGAGGACGCGGAGGCGGCGGGGGGCACGGCGGCGCCGGCGGGGGTGACGCCAAGCAGGAGGTACTCGACCCAGCCGAGGTCGCCGTTGCCGCCGATGCGCTTGCTGCCGTACCCGAGCGTGGAGGCCTCCGCGTCCTTCTCGCCCTGCGGCCGCGCAAAGAACCCGGCCGCCGCGGCCTCCGCGGCGCGCACGAGCTCCGCCGGCACGCCGTGGCCCGTCACCCGGAAGAACCCGTGCTCCTCGCACGCCACCACCAGCGCGCGCGCCGCGGCCTCGCGCGCCGGGCCAGATGGGGCGGACAGGTCCACCGACCGCACGTCGGCCGGGGGCGGCTCCGCCGCAGGCAGGGCGATCTGCTCCATCTCACCCTTGGCGAGGACCACCATGGCCGATCGAGGAATGAAGCAGAGGAAAGCAGAGGGAACAGGGAAGGGAAGGTCGTCCGTGCACAGAGCGCGAGAACCTCTTATATAGGAGTAGACACGGAGGGGAGCAAGAGTGGCGCGCGGGGAGTCGGTGGATGACTCGACCGTCAGCAACTGAGCACAGCGTGGTGTGGTAATTCTGGCCGTCTGATCAAGCATCACTGGATCAGATCAGGGCCAAGTAGCCTTCGTTCATGTCACTGTAAGTCTTTGCTTGCCGCTATTGCCAACAATCTGAGAGGCTCGATCTGGGCTCTTGGATTGCTTGGATGAGGAGATTGGTCCAAGAATTTCCATGAGTCCGGTTGAATTTGGTGAATGTATCGTTAGGACTGTAACCTCAATCTTTTGTGTCCAAGTTGGTATTGACGAAGAGACGGCTTTATTCTCATTGTTTTGTCAAAGGCATGTAGAGCATGTTTGGTTATATAACCGTGAGTGACGGATCTATATATAAGTTGTGGGGCCAACAAATATATGTTTCGTTAGATACCATTAGCGATGGATCTATGTATAAATTGTGAGGCTGCCTGGCTTCGCCCTAGAGTTTTTGCCCAGATACATTTAACCCCCTTTATAAAATTTGCAATTGTATATGTGTTCATTGTGTAATAGTTGTGTTGATTGACTTACCATCAATAAATTTAGTCCGATAGATTTTGAATCTCAGATCCATCATTGCATACTATGCAAATGTGCCGCTTCGAGCGTTAGATTTTGGACCTAAAGGGCTTGATATGCTTCTTGGCCTAGGCTCCAGTGATCCAATCCAACCAACATCATATACACTCATGTATTGCATTCAAACACGTACTATTAGAAAACCCTGGCTATTAGCTTTAAGTATGTTATTAAGTTGGTTGAATTGATGTTTTCTAGCATGTTTTGACGAGTTCGATCACACAAAGGTTAATACATTTCCTCTAAAACGTTCTTTCTTTTTTTTTCTTTTCTACTGTAAACCTTTTTCCCTTCTCTAAACTAAACATTGTCGAGTTAGTTACACGACCTAAACCTCCACATCCAGACATCCTTGTCATAGCCCTAGGCACGGCCCTAGCTAGGCGATGCCTGCATGGTACCCATGAAAAAGAGATGTCTCGTAGCTCATGTGAGTTGACCATTATTATTATCTTCAGCTAAGTTTCAAGAAATAGGAAAGGTAGATTTACAAGTGGTTGGCTGTCATGATCGTTTTTATCGAGGAAGGTAAAGAGGTGCCGTGTACATTAGTATTGTTTTTTTAGGAAGTCGGGAGGGAAGGCCCTACCTAATTTGTATTAAAATTGCAAACTGTACTAACGAAGGTGCAAAGCCAAGAGTCTCAGAGAAAAAGCTACAAAGTACGAGAGAAAGAATTTGCAGAACTAAAGTAAATTAAACTGAGTTTTTTTTTTAACGAAACTGGAGGGGTTTGCACCCCTACAGCAATAAATTGAACTGAGTTGAATAACATTCAGAGTATCTTTGAATTCTCAATTTGATGGCCCTCTTGTTCTTGCAACCGGTTGTTCCCAAATTTGTGTCCATGCTTTGATAGCCAAACTCCTTGGTTCCTTCCTTGTTCTGTGTTTCCAGAGTTGTAAAGTTTGCACTATATTCTCTTTGATTGCTGAGCAAGGTGTTGTAACATTGTCAAATAATTTTTTGTTTCCCTGTATCGTTAACGATGCCTTATGCTTAAGTTGTCATTCCATTGGGGGTTTGTCAAGTGGTTCTGAGCCAGTGCCAAATCATTCTCAGAGTCACGTAGGCGTACTCGATCAAGTACTGTCCAGAGCTTGGTGCATCTTCTAATTAAACTATGATGAAGAGAAGGCGGTGCACGATACCTGAAGTTAGAAAGGACAAACGCAGCTTCGTCGGAGTAGAGCTGACGTGTTTTTAAAGATTTCCCCGTTCTTTCTCTTTTGATCGGACAGGCAACTAGGCAAGGACTACTAGCCTGTGGGCGAGGCTGCGATCGATGGGCTGCGATCGATGGACTTTCTACAGTATTTGGGACGGCTTCATAAACTTCACTTTAGAGTAGCTCCATAGAAAAACTAGAGTTCGTAGAGGATCTCTTTGGGTGATCTTACAATTCTATCTTTTTTCTCGAACAGAGTGCGTGGAGCTAAAACTATTTAGCAAAAAAACATGGAGCGAAGCTGAAAAACGTGAAGCGGAGCAGTCCCAAACAACCCTGGTACTGGAATACGATTGGGAGAATGCCATGCCACTAATCTTTTCTAAATGGATGTGAACTTCTTGTGAGGTCATGTTTTTTGGTAAAAAAAATGTCTGCGAGCACATGAGGTTTGGCATGGTTGCTGACTAGGAACTAGCTAGCTACGTAGGTAGTTGCGATCCCTTCACTTCCCATCGATCCATGCCCACGCCGTGGCACCAAACAAAAATATCTGCGAAGTTCAGTTCAGACATATGACGGCGATTGGCTGTTTTATAATATGTGCTTTTTAGCTTATTTTTTTTAGCTAGAATAATTTTTCTCATAATAAATCAGCGAACAGTACTTTCCGCCATGGTTTTTCAGTAAAGCGAACGGGCTGATCATGTTCTCTTCGCCGTCATTCGATTCTCTCCTTTACAAACACACGAATCAAAACCAACCGTACTATATTCGAAAGAACTGGCTGCATGTTTCCTAGCGTCAAAATATAGCACAAGCTACATGGCATGCGTACTGTATATATGTTCGATCGAGGTTCGTTCGTTGTATCAGTACTGCATTTGAGACGATCCTCCTCGCTCTGTTCAGCGAATGTTTCGTTGTTCTCGAGTCCTGTGTGCTTTCGTTTTTACAATGTCACTATCAGTGGCCATCTACTGTGCGTCAAATGCAACGTGGATCGACTCCCGTTCTAGCTCCTCCACACAAGCGCTTTCACACACGTTCATTCCATTCCAGATCACTATCGGCATTAGATTTCGACAGCAACTTGAGCGAAAACGGAGGAGCGGAGCCGTTGATTCATTGACGTGAAAAGATGTTGGATTCGATTGTTGGAATAACTAAGATACGCTAAGCTCAATATATTAGACTAGTAGCGCTATCTATCTTTATATACTGGGCCTGTTCGGCTGAGCTTATCAGCACGACTTATCAGCTGTGGAACAGTATTTTTCTCTCACAGCAAAACAGCCACAGCCGGCTTATAAGCCGCAGAAACAGCCTGCCGAACAGAATCATTGTGTGCTGATAGATTAAGATGTCTGATTTGAGCGAGTAATACAATGCGCATGTGTTCAAACTTCAAACCTAGCTATCAACATTTAACTTTTGAATCTTCTTTTTCCCAGCAAAGGTAACGAGTCACTTCACAGCTATTTCATCTGATTGTATTTTTTTTATAAAGGAAATATTCCGGCCTCTACGAATGCACATTGCCAAGTTCTTACAAAGTTTTCCGCTTACCTGCTGATTACAATCGGATGAATAAGAGAGCACCAAAAAGTAGGGAAAATAAAAAAAAATTCTATTATTGTTTGTCCATCTATTCTTGGCGAAAATATCCAAAGCAATGACCTCCGAAGCTTTGCTCACCATTTCTTCTGATTGTATGCTAGAACAAATATAGCAAAAATTAATAAATAGCGTCGATTGATTCATGGAAGGAAGAATATCGTTTGACATACATATGCTAGCGGATTTTTAGATAATGGAACAATGTTTCAGCCTCTATTCCACCAGAAGGGGAGTACATATGCTAGATGGTGCAGGACACTTTTCATTTTTCTTGATTCACAAACTAATTAGGTCACTCACAATACAGAAACTATGGTAATTTTATATATATTAATTGCATTGTCACGTAGGCAATTTGTTGATGTGGCAAGTGATTTAATGAGGAGAGAGAACTCAAGAAACCAAGGCTAACTAAGAAGCTGAGTCTTCACGGTAATCGATCGACAAGAAACTACTCTAATCAGGTTCAGAGAACAAACGTGATTTCTATCACTACTTATGTCCTGTAGTATAGAAACTCTTACACGGGAAAAATAGTTTTTTTATACGATGTCCTATGCTATAAAAACTGCTAACAGGTTGAGTGCGCTTGGAGGAAAAAAACCTAATAAATTTCCTGTCCAATTATTTTACACAGAAAAAGAGAGAGGGAGACAGGCAGAGAGAGGAGAGAGCACGGGCCATGTGGCATCATCGATCACTAGAAAAATTGCGCGGCGTTGCCGCGCATGTCCATCATTTTTTTTTCTTTGTAGCTAGATAGATGAGTACGAATAATGGTAACTGAATCGTTCTTTATATAATACATTAATGGTGTTTGTCGTGGTAATTCGAAATTATAATTTACCAAAGTTTTTTTTTTAAAAAAATGAGATATATGTATTTTCTTTTTTTTGGCTATGTTTGTTGTGGGTAAAGAGTGGTAGTAACTTTTTTGTTTAGGTGGGAAATCAGAGTTCGAATTAAACCTTTTTTCATTTTGCATTTTTTATTTGGTTTTCATATTTACCCATAAAAAACATAGGGTTAAAATGTATAGTTAAAACTTTGTAGTAAAATATGTTGTATTTTGGATCTACTGCATAGATCTATTCATGAGTTTTCTGAAACAATTTGATTTTATATTTTACCTTTTTTTCGTGATTTGCTACACAATTTCAAAGTTTGAGAAAATTTATTTGTAAAAGAAAAAGATTAATGTATAAGTGGAAACATCTTTGGGCTGAATTCGGCCCACTAAGGCCCAGCTAGTGAGTGGCAGCGTGGCCCATTAAAAGGCCTGGACTGCGAGTTATTTTTGACAAAGTTTGAGGTCTTTTCTGCAAATGAAACTGTGAGAGGATGTTGGATGGCGGGTTGATTTCAAGAAATTACGAGGACTTTTTTGCAAAATGACAAACTGTGAGAGGAGGTTGGACTGCGGGTTGATTTCCATAAAGTACGAGGACTTTTTTGTAAAAAGACCGAGGACGGTGCGATCTGGACCGTCCGCGCGCCTGATCGGACGGCCGGGAACGGAGGGCGACGTGGCACGCTGTCCGGTCGGAGCTTGTCCGCTGGTTTCGTCTTGTAAAGATTTGCATTTGAGTAGAGAGTGGTGATGTGAGCAGGAGCGGCCGTCAATTTGCCTCGCTGTCCGGCTGTCGACTGTCATTGACGAAATGGTTGGATCCAGGAGGGGGGCCCCGGCCCATGATATGACAACCACTTGCAGGGGAAACCACGGCAGGTCTCTTTCCTCGCCACTGTAGTGCCACAGTGCCGAACCGGCGATCGCAACGTAAACAGCGGCTACGGCGACTCGCGATCGGAAGGGTGGGTTACTGCATCCCGCACTCCTGCAGGCGTTAAGCTACTACTGAATTTCAATGCTCCCGTTTACATTGCGTGCATCAAATGGTTGAGTCGTTGTTCAGATGGAACGAAGAAAAAGATCCCAGCGAAACCAGCAGAAGAAACCAGCAAAACCAACATCCACTGCTACACAAATGATTTGAGAAGACGGTGTCCAAATATTAACAGAGGCAGGCACAAAATCCAACTACCTCCTAAAATGCTAAGCTATTAACGGAGGTGGTCATTTTTATTTGCCGAGACGGTCAAAATCCAACCGTCTCCTAAAATCGATTTACGAAGGCGAGCGCCCTAAGACAACCGCATAAAAAATGACCTATTTTTGAAGACGGTCGTCTTAAGGTGCCCGCCTTCACAAATCTATTTTCAGAGACGGGCACTCTATGAGGTCCGCCTCCAAAAAGGCCAAGACCTAACGGACCCAGGTGAGGCCCGATAGCCGTCTTTGATATAAATACAGGAAGTTAGGGTTTCTTCCTTCACTCATTCACTCCCTCTTCCTCTCCCTCTCTCTCAGCCTCCGAGCAACGCTCCTCCCTCTGACTCCCTCCGAGTGGCGCACGCAAGGCCTGCTCCCTCTCCTCCTCTCCTTCCTCTCCTCCTCCTCCCTCTGCAGGTGGTGGCAGGTCGGGCGGTGGCGCCCCGGGCCAGCGGCGGCGCGCCTCGCGGTTGCACGGGGCCAGACCCGGCGGGTGGCGCGGCGCAGGGCTGGAACCGGCGGGCGGCTGCTGCTGCTCCCCTCCGGCGCTGAGCAGAGGCAGCTGCTGCTCTCCTCGCCTCCGGCACGGAGCAGAGCGGCTCGCCTCCAACGCGGCCGTCTCCGGGCAGGGGCGGCGCGGATCTAGCGCAGGGCCACGCAGATCTCCTCTTCCGGGGCTCGGGAGCGGCGGATCCGGCACTGGTGCAGGAGATTCGGTGACCTGCGCGGGGAGGCCAGATCTGGTGGGGGCGCGGCTCGAGGACACCAGATCCGGTGGTGGTGCGGCGCGGGGATGTTGGCCGGTGGTGCACGGCGCATGGGGAGGCGGCGGTGGCGGGGCCTACGCGGAGCAGGCAGGCTCACTGGTGGGCTCCGAAATGGGCTCGCCGGTGGGCTTTCATTTTTTTAAACGATTTACGGAGGCGGGCAAAACAGCAGCCTCCGTAAATTCCGCATTAATGGTGACCTTTGATTGAAAACGGTTGCAATGTCCGCCTCCGTTAATCCACATAGCCTACATTCAAAAAGATTTTTTTTGTAGTCGTCGTGCAACCAAACAGACGGCCACATGACTTCAGGTGTCTGGGATGCAGAACGGTCCTTTATGTAGCTGGATGCTTGTAGTAGCCGTAGCTGCGGCACAGACAAATCACCTGCCCGACCGAATCCAGCAGTGTCTACGAGCGATAAAGACGAGATGCCGCAGTGTAGCAGTAGCCTGCAAGGCTGGCTGTGTGACATGAATGCACGGGGACACCGGAAATGATGAACGCATGCATGAATGTTCATGTTCATCCAAGAGCCAAGGCGCGCGAGCCACGAGCTAGGGACGGTTTCCATTTCCCCCTCGTGCTTAAAAACCGGGACCAGACAACGGATCGGAGTGGTGGTTTTTTCTATGGTAGCCTTTTTTTTTCGATTTTTTCTATGGTAGCCTCAGCCTGGATCCTTCCTTCCTCCATGTGAATCATGATGACTCATGAGTATGGATTGTTGTGTGCTCAACTGTTGATGCTGGGGCAGGCATCAATCATGATCAGGGCATGCAATAGGAGTATTGCTCACTTTGTCCTAAAATAAGTTTCCGTCCCGTATTTTGGATTCCGATGAGTCATCAATCTTAACTTTAATTGGATTTAAAGAAAATAGTATCAATACTATAATATCTCCAAACACGTTTATACTATGAAAAATATATGACATGATAAATCTAGGGCCACTAGTCTTGCTAGAAATTTCATGTGCATTAAATAAGAAGCTAGCTAAAAAGAGATGATAAAAGTTTCAACAATATTTCAACACACGAGAGTTCTGAAAAATGGGGCGTGAAACATCTATTGAAACTAGCTGTTGGAATTTATATGGGCTTGACCCAATAACCAATTGTGAAATTTCTAATAAATCTCAAAGGCCCATTCATGTGAGCGAGTGAATGTGGGAACTCTTTAGTACCACTTTACTTGTTGGAGTAGAGATAGTCATACTTAAATATGGAAGTCCTCTCCATTTTCTCAAGTCTAGTGTGGGGAGGAAAAAGAGAAGCCCACACGTGCTCGCCTCGCCTCGCCTTGCTGGGCAGGGCGAAGGGCACGGGCGCGTGGCACCTGCGTGAATGATCCACCGAAATTCGGCTCCTCGCCTTGCGGGAGCGCGGTCTCCTTTTGCGGTTTTAGTTTTTGGTTTCTTTGTCTTCAAGTTGCAGAGTCCTAAATGGTTACAAATTAAAAGTCCTAAAACGACTTAAATCGTGATCGCGACACGAGGTCGGTTAGACAGGACTATATAAGCAATATACCGCCAAATTCTATCTAATTGAGCTAGAGTTTTTGTCTATTCTCGCTGTTGCGCTGCCGCCATAGTTACTCTAGTTCGATCGCTTGCGTGCACCAGCGACCGAACGAGCAGGTCTCCGAAACCCTCGTCTTTGCGATCCTGCACCGGGAGAAGGTGAATAAAGTTTTTGGGAAGTGCTATCCGTGCGACTGCTCCCAACTTTCACAATGGCTCATCTTCCATCCAAGTCAGGCGACGCTACGTCCCGGCGTATTCGTCGTCAACTGCGTTGAGCTCTCTCTCCACCTCTCATTGACGACTTCGACACGACTTCAACATCAACGACTTCGACGTTGACCTCGTTCCACCATCACAACCATATGCATCATCAACGACTACACCTACAGTCGGCAGGTATAATCCTCGTGATCTAATCTTGTCGTTCATACTATCCAATATGTCGATCTGTCATACTAGTATGCTATACATGCTTGATCTAGTTAATATGTTTTACACGATTTATATTCTATTTTTAATCTGAAAATTGCCTAATTACTTAACAATCCAAAAACCTTATTTTAGGCCATTTTCATAATTATCTATGTCTAGTTTTGTTGATGCGCTGAGGCCGAAAAAGTTTTCTGGTGCACATTTTAAGAGGTGGCCTGTCAAGGTCACGGATTGACTTACTGCCATGAAGTTTTCTGGGTCAAAGATGGCTTGCCTGAGGGAAATATCTCTGATGAAGATATGAGAAAATTCCAGAAAGCAAGTGACATCTCTGTGGAAGTTGTGCGTAATGTGCTTTTAGATCATCTATTTGATTCGATGATGCACATAAGAGACACAAAGGCTATGTGGGATCATCTGAATGCTACCTATGGTGCTTCAGATGCAGAAAAAGAGTTGTATATCATGGAGAGCTTTAATGACTACAAGATGGTTGCTAACAAATCAGTAGTCGAGCAAGCTCATGAGATTCAGCGCCTGGTTAAGGAACTTGAACTCCTTAAATGTGTCTTACCCAATGAGTTTATGGTTGGGTGCATTATTACTAAATTGTCTTCTTCACGGAGGAATTTTGCCACAAGTCTCAAACACAAGAGACAGAAAATATCAGTTGAAAACCTGATAGCATCTCTTGATGTTGAGGAGAAAGATCGGGCTAAAGACAACATTAAGAAGGGAAACGAGAAAAAAGCTAGCGCCCACTTCGTCCAGAGAAACCATAGTAAGAACGAGGGAAAGCCTAAGTAACCTACTTTTAATGCCAAACAAAATACTGCCTTCAAGAAAAAGAAGAAAGTCAAAGCTGAGCTACCTTGCTTCGCATGTGGAGAGCTTGGTCATTTTGCTAAAGAGTGTCCAGAGCGAGCAGACAAGAAAGAGAAAAAGAAAGTCAACCTCGTGACTACTAACAGTGCTGATGACGGGTATGGTAATTTTCCTTCTATACTTTTAGTGTTTCAATCTCCAAGTTGGTGGGTTGATACAGGTGTTAATATTCACATGTGTGCTGATATCTCTTTGTTTTCTTCTTACCAGGGGGCTCCAAGGTTCCTCTGTCCTGATGGGGAATGAGTCACATGCATCTGTTCGTGGTGTTGGCACAGTATATCTGAAGTTTACTTCGGAAAAGATCGTGCAGCTGAAGAACGTGCAGCATGACTCTACTATTCGCAAGAACCTTGTTAGCATCTCCCTTCTTTTGAGAGATGGGTTTAAGGTAGTGTTAGAGTCTAATAAAGTAGTTATGTCTGAGCATGGATAATTTATTGGTAAAGGCTATGATTGCGGAGGCTTGTTCCGCTTATCTTTGGCAGATTTTTGTAACAAGTTGTTGACGGTCCTTAAGTACCAAATATAGTTATCAAATAAATAAAGAAAAGGATCCAAATGCAACCAACACCTAGACTTAGGGTTTTATCTGACAGAATTTCACGAGTTTTGGTGTTTGTCTATTTCTGCAGGGGGTTATCAGAAAATACGGAGGAAAGGCCCACACGTCGGGTTTACATAGAGATAATAACGTGTTCACCGATTTTCTATCATCTAGAAGACTCCAGAAGCCACGAGATCGAACGGGAGGCCGAACGGGCCCGGAGGCAGGGCGCCCGCCCTGCCCCCTAGGGCGGCCGCCCTGGCCTGAGAGCCAATCAGGCTCCGTCTCGCGGATTATGCTCCACCGACCTAAGGGATCAAGGAAAATCGTACGATTAATGTCGGTTTGATCCGACGGCCCACGTTCACTTGAGGGGGCTATATAAGCAGGACCCCTGGCCCCTGGAGGAGGCACTCCCTCATTCTCAATTCTTCAAACCCTAATCTCAGGAGGAGAGTCTCTGATCAAGCCCTAGAGCCACCACATCAACTAGATCTCTAGTATAGCATAGCTACATAGGATTAGAACTAGAAGGAGTCAATCTTCGATTGGTTTCCGGATCTGTCAAGAGGATTCTTGGTAATTCCTTTACTGTTCTTCATTGTTCATATTTGTTCTTCAATATTATGAATACAACTTTGTTCTATTTCAATATATTGATTATGACTATGCTCTACTTGTTTATGTTTGCGATTATATTGTTCTTAGTTTATCGTAGTTATACGCTTGGCTTAGTTAGATTGGAATTATATACATGTTTAGGATCGTATAGCGTTTATCCATCGGATCCATGGGTAAATGATAAATATTGTGTAGGCGTGGTGCTTAGACCATATTTATCTGCGATTGCACCTTATATGCCGGATCGTGGGGTGGTCCGCGATGGTGACAGCTTCGTTGGTTCTTATATAGTCCCCCTCCCGTGTGTAAGGCAGGCAGAGCAACATTATTACGGGGGAGTGATTGCTATGTTTCTCATCTTCCTTGATAATATCACTATGCATGGGCGTAGTCCTTTCTCGCAATGATTGCCAAGTGTACTTGCACTAACTATGATATGCTAGACTTTATAGTTAAGAATAACTTAGGAAATATCCTTGTAGTTCATCCTAATACCATGCTAATGACTTGCTAGAATATCTGTTGAGGTGCTTATCATTATTATATGTGGCTAGCTGATCAGATTAATTATCTTTGTCACCATTCATACTTTATCTATATTTTATGTGACACTTACCCCTGTATGCAAGAGATAGATGAATGCTCTCACTTATACATGCAATGATTGATACTCATTTCTATATTCCATTCCATAATCAACATTGATGTTAGTAATCCCTTCCCAGTGGTAAAAATATAAATAACGATACCTGGAATACTTCCCGGTTAAAATGCTACATCGGTATTAATCTGTGCGCTTGCAGATCTTATTTATTATTTATTTAGAAGAGCAGTTGCATATTTCAATACCGCGTCTCTCATGTCATGCTGGGGATGACAACTTGGCTTAAGTGGCATGAGGGATAGGTTCGGTATTTTTGGCGCCGTTATCAGAATTAGAAAACTAAGTCTACTTTTGGTAATGATGTTAAGAATGCCCAACACAAGTCAGTGAATCATATTTGTGGCACAATTAATGATAGTTCGAGTGTTTGGCATTCTTGTTTATGTCATGTGAACTTTGGTTTGATGTCACATTTATCTAGCTTGAGTTTAATTCTAGATTTTACTATTACCAAAGGTTCTAAGTGCCATAGTTGCGTGCAATCTAAGCAACCTCGAAAGCCTCACAAGGCAGCGAAGGAGAGAAATTTAGCACCTCTAGAACTCATACATTCTGATCTTTGCGAGATGAATGGTGTATTGACAAAAAGTGAAAAGAGATATTTCTTGACTTTAATTGATGATGCAACCAGATTTTGCTATGTTTACTTGCTGAAAGCTAAAGATAAAATGCTAGACTACTTTAAAATCTATAAGGCTGAAGTTAAAAAACAACTAGAGAGAAAAATTAAACATCTATGGTCAGATCGTGGTGGTGAATATTTTTCTATATTATTTGATGAGTTCTGTGCGGAACATGGTATTATTCATGAGAGGATAGCTCCCTATTCGTCCGAATCAAACATGATTGCCGAGAGAAAAAACCGTACACTGACTGACTTGGTGAACGCCATGTTAGACATTGTTGGTCTATCTAAGGCATGGTGGGAAAAGCTTTATTAACTGCGAGTCATGTCCTGAATAAAATTCTAAACAGAAATAAAGAGACAACTCCATATAAGAATTAGGTTGGAAGGAAACCAGCACTTTCATACTTGCGTACGTGGGGATGTTTGGCGAAAGTCAATGTTCTAATTTCTAAGAAGCGTAAGCTTGGACCGAAGACTGTGGATTGTGTCTTTTTAGGATATGCTCACCATAGCATTGCCTACAGATTTTTAGTAGTAAAATCTGAAGTTTCTGATATGCATGTGGATACAATTTTTGAATCTCGTGACACTACATTTTTTTAAAAATATATTCCCTATTAAAGATATGTGTAGCAATGCTAGATTTTTCTCTAAGATAGCTTCTAATTTTACTATACCTATTGAGTCTCCTGTTGAGTCATTTGAGCAACCACCTGAAGAAGTCCTTGAGGAGAATGGCAATGAAGTTCCTGCGAGGAACAAGAGATGAAGGATTGCAAAATCCTTTAGTGATGATTTCATTGTGTATCTTGTGGACGATACTCCTACCTCTATTACAGAGGCATATGCATCTTCAGATGCAGATGATTAGAAAAAAGTTGTACGTAGTGAGATAGACTCAATTCTTTCTAATAGAACTTGGGAGCTATTTGAGCTACCTTTTATTTGTAAACCAATTGAATATAAGTGGATGTTCAAGAAGAAGCTTAGGCCTGATAGTACTATTGACAAGTACAAGGCTTGGCTTGTGGCTAAGGGTTATACCCAGAAGGAAGGTGAGGATTTTTTTATACTTATTCACCTGTTGCTAGAATGACCACTATTCGAGTGCTACTTTCTCTGGCTACCTCGTATGGTCTTCTCGTTCATTAAATGGACGTGAAGATAGCTTTCCTTAATGGAGAGTTGGATGATGAGATTTATATGGATCAGCCTGATGGGTTTATAGTAAAAGGTGAAGAGCAAAAGGTGTGTAAGTTATTGAAGTCTTTGTATAGCTTGAAACAAGCACCTAAATAATGGCATGAGAAGTTTGACACTACTTTAACTGGTACGGGCTTTGCTGTTAATGAGGCTGATAGGTGTGTGTATTATCGACATGGTGGGGGCCAATCTGTTATATTATGTTTGTATGTTAATGATATTCTAATCTTTGGAACAAACATTGATATTATTAATGAGGTCAAGTCTTTTTTGTCAAAGAGTTCTGACATGAAAGATCTAGGAGAAGCTGATGTAATTCTAAACATTAAGCTAATTAAGGAAGATAGTGGGATTACCTTGTCAATCTCACAATGTTGAGAAGGTCTTAAGTCGGTTTGGCTTTATGGATAGCAAGTCTTCTCCAACACCTTATGATCCTAGTGTGACATTGAGAAACAATAAGAAGATTGCTAGAGATCAATTGAGATTTTCTTACATAATTTGTTCACTCATGTATCTAGCTAGCATAACCAGACCAGATATCTCTTTTGCCGTGTGTAAGTTGAGTAGGTACATGTCCAACCCGGGTAATGATCATTGGCATGCACTTGAAAGGGTCTTGCGTTATCTCAAAGGTACTATGAGTTTTGAGATTCATTATTCTAGGCACCCAGCTGTGCTAGAGGGATATAGTGATGCGAACTGGATTTTTGATATTGATCAAATCGACACCACTAGTGGGTATGTTTTTACTCTTGGAGGTGGCGCAGTGTCATGGAGGTCTTATAAACAGACTATTTTGACTAAATCAACCGTGGAAGCAGAACTTACTGCTTTGGATACAGCTTTTGCAGAGGCAGAGTGGCTGTGTGAGCTCTTGTCTGACTTGCCAGTGGTTGAAAAATCAATATCGGCTATTCTTATGAACTGTGATAATCAAACAGTGATCACTAAAGTAAATAGTGTTAAGGATAATACAAAGTCAATAAGACACGTTAAAAGACGTTTGAAGTCTGTCAGAAAGTTGAGAAACTCCGGAGTAATAACTGTGGCTTATATACAAACAGACAAAAACTTGGCAGATCCCTTTACAAAAGGGCTATCACGGAATGTGATAGAAATTACATCAAGAGAGATGGGTATGAGACCCATGTGAGTTTATAGTAGTAGTAACCAAACCTTTTTGATCGGAGATCCTGTGACTAAGGATCTGGGAAAAATAAACTATTGGCAAACTGAGGAGAGTATAATTATAACCCTTTCTATGTGAAGATGCAATACTCTCAAAGCGTTGAGGCACTGTATGGTAGGTTGGCTAATGCCTTAATATGTTCTATTGGCTTTAACAAGCAAAGATGCTATCCTACAGAGCATTCTTGAAGGACATACCTATATGAGTTTGACTGTATAACGTCGCAGTCTATGAGACTTGGGTGGTCTCTAGTAAGCTTATGAAGAAACTAAGAAATACGACGTATATGCTCCACCCACGGAGTAAGGCTACTGGCAGCCAAGTACTAGTTTGGGTTTGAGTAAAGCTTATTCGTACAAAACTTGTAATTTAAAGCGTAGTCCATTGTTCAAGTGGTGGATGAGTGTAGCTTGAGGTTCTAGGTGAAAGTTCAACTTTACAGTCTCTGCTGAAACACTGGTATATCAAACAGTAGCGAGAACAGGCAAATCTCTAAATGGGTAATTGAGATCTGGTGGGGGATCGTTGAAATTTATATGAACTTGGCCCAATAACCAATTGTGAAATTTCTAATAAATCTCAAAGGCCCATTCATGTGAGTAGGGGATGTGGAAACTCTTTAGGACCACTGTTGGGCATTCTTAACGTCATTACCAAAAGTAGACTTAGTTTTCTAATTCTGATAACGGCGCCAAAAATGCCGAACCTATTCCCCATGCCACTTAAGCCAAGTTGTCATCCCCAGCATGACATGAGAGACACGGTATTGAAATATGCAACTGCTCTTCTAAATAACTAATAAATAAGATCTGCAAGCGCACAGATTAATACCGATGTAGCATTTTAATCGGGAAGTATTCCAGGTATCGTTATTTATATTTTTACCACTGGGAAGGGATTACTAACATCAATGTTGATTATGGAATGGAATATAGGAATGAGTATCAATCATTGCATGTATAAGTGAGAGCATTCATCTATCTCTTGCATACAGGGGTAAGTGTCACATAAAATATAGATAAAGTATGAATGGTGACAAAGATAACTAATCTGATCAGCTAGCCACATATAATAATGATAAGCACCTCAACAGATATTCTAGCAAGTCATTAGCATGGTATTAGGACGAACTACAAGGATATTTCCTAAGTTATTCTTAACTATAAAGTCTAGCATATCATAGTTAGTGCAAGTACACTTGGCAATCATTGCGAGAAAGGACTACGTCCATGCATAGTGATATTATCAAGGAAGATGAGAAACATAGCAATCACTCCCCCGTAATAATGTTGCTCTACCTGCCTTACACACGGGAGGGGGACTATATAAGAACCAACGAAGCTGTCACCATCGCGGACCACCCCACGATCCGGCATATAAGGTGCAATCGCAGATAAATATGGTCTAAGCACCACGCCTACACAATATTTATCATTTACCTATGGATCCGATGGATAAACGCTATACGATCCTAAACATGTATATAATTCTAATCTAACTAAGCCAAGCGTATAACTACGATAAACTAAGAACAATATAATCGCAAATAATAACAAGTAGAGCATAGTCATAATCAATATATTGAAATAGAACAAAGTTGTATTCATAATATTGAAGAACAAAGATGAACAATGAAGAACAGTAAAGGAATTACCAAGAATCCTCTTGACAGATCCGAAAACCAATCGAAGATTGACTCCTTCTAGTTCTAATCCTATGTAGCTATGCTATACTAGAGATCTAGTTGATGTGGTGGCTCTAGGGCTTGATCAGAGACTCTCCTCCTGAGATTAGGGTTTGAAGAATTGAGAATGAGGGAGTGCCTCCTCCAGGGGCCAGGGGTCCTGCTTATATAGCCCCCTCAAGTGAACGTGGGCCGTCGGATCAAACCGACATTAATCGCACGGTTTTCCTTGATCCCTTAGGTCGGTGCAGCATAATCCGCGAGACGGAGCCTGATTGGCTCTCAGGCCAGGGCGGGCGCCCTAGGGAGCAGGGCGGGCGCCCTGCCTCCGGGCCCGTTCGGCCTCCCGTTCGATCTCGTGGCTTCTGGAGTCTTCTAGATGATAGAAAATCGGTGAACACGTTATTATCTCTATGTAAACCCGATGTGTGGGCCTTTCCTCCGTATTTTCTGATAACCCCCTGCAGAAACAGACAAACACCAAAACTCGTGGAATTCTGTCAGATAAAACCCTAAGTCTAGGTGTTGGTTGCATTTGGATCCTTTTCTTTATTTATTTGATAACTATATTTGGTACTTAAGGACCGTCAACAAACTCCCCCAAGCTTACCTTTTGCTCGTCCCTGAGCAAGGATAGACTCATTATGGATCAGAAGTTGCTGCAACGCCTTTGAACGTTGACGGTACATATGCTTTCAAATAAGGTCTCATCCCTGAGTTAGAGTAAACTGTCAAGACTTAAAACTTACTCATTTTACCTTTCACCATGGGGCTTGCAACCGTCACCTGCATCTTGAGTGGTTAAAAGATAGAACGGTCTAGTCAAACGCCATGTCTCTTATTCTTGATCAGCTATAGCTCTAGAGTTTTTGCAAATTTTTCAAATAAAACTCAGAGATTCCTTGTATGACTTTCTCGGGTCTCTCTTTTGTGGTATTTCTGGATCCTTACCAAGGCAGTAATGGTATATGCCTTCTCTCTCAAAGTATGTGGTATTTATGGTATAAGGCGTAGTGACATTGCCTTCTCTCTCACCCTACTCTAATAAGGCTTTGATATCTGGAGCTCATAGGTGGGAGATACAGTATACATACTCATAGAACATTTATTGCATAGTCAAACCATGGATCCAGAGAAACAAGTCAATAAGTCAAATCAAGATGTGCATGTGTGGTGAATGAGTGGTGTATGGTGATAACAAAAGTCTAATGCTCTTTTTGAGGGAATACATACCTTTCTTGCTTTTTAAAACTTTTGAGGGGAATGAGATGCTCTATTTTTTTCTTTTTCTTTTTTTTCTCTCAGGTGGGTATCTTGTACCCCTAATTCTACTGTCGGACACTTGTCCATTTTTACCTCTCGTCTCACTTTTTCTTTCTTCGAGGTTCCGAGCACTTGCTCCTTTTTATTTCCTCGTATATATATATATATATATATATATATATATATATATATATATATATATATATATATATATATATATATATATATATATATATATAGCAATCTCCCTCTTTTGAAAATATAGCAAGTGGTAGTAGAAATGACTTTAGCATTAACTTCACAGGGAATAACAGGAATGGGATAATGTTTTTGGCTATTCTCTCCCGGGTCAGGAGTAGAATAATTTTGGGTGAATCTGGAGATGGAAATGAGTGGATATATGTGGATGCATACTTCCGGAGTAGAAGCAGCATGTATGAGTGAACGTGCAAGTGAATCTTGATTTTAACCACATGACAAGTTCCTAAGGGTCTACACAGCTTGACCACACTCAATGCCCATAAGCAGTAAGTAGTAAAAGTGCGGCTCTTATTCTAACAAGCATGTATATATGGCTGTGGTAGGAATTTAAACTCTCATCATACAGGAACTCATCATGCAACATTTTAAAGATTTTCAAAGATAAAATTCTCCAGAATTCTAGCATCTCTAGGAACAGATAAACAGCAGCTCAACCTTCCCATATCATATCCGCTAACAACTTAGACTTCAGATCAAGTTCTCTTCCCACTAGTTCAGGTTTAGAGTCAGTTTTAAATTATAACAGTTATGTCTAAACTAGAGAGAGAACAAATTTGAAAATTAGGCAGAGCAACTATTCATCATATCCATGCTAGAGTTTTATTTTCAAGATTCAGTTTAGCATAGCTACTTTATTTATTTATTAAACTAAGCAAACACAAAATATTTATTTGGGTTTTCATGATTATGCATCTTTTTATTTTAATAAAGCATAGGTATAAATGTAGATAAAAATACTTATCGGGATAAATGGGGGTGCTCTCCCCTAAACTGGATCTTGACGTAATTTCTTCTGATGTAGCTAGCAGGTGCAGAGGTGTATTTGAATGTCGGCAGTACCCTGACAACGATTAGGATGTCCTCCATCTGCTAGTCTTCCTGAATTCTGTGGAGCTCAAATAGACAACAAAGCTTCGTGGAACTTGATTAAGCGTTAGCATAAATATCTAGCCTTTATCATGTTTGAGCTTCCTTGATAAATGTCACTCTCTATTTTTATTTTCATTTTTATAGAACAGAAAAAATATTTTTTTTATGCCACCACAGTGAATGTACTTATGGGTTTTATGCCACTCGCATACTCACATGGGGCTTACTGTTTTCAACATTTTTTTAGACAGAATGAACATGATTAACTAAGCAATAATTAAAGGGAAAATAATAACTACCAAGTTTACCTCTTGGCACGGCGTTCGGTGTTTTTAAGTCCTCCGAACAGGACTTCTTTTCTTCTTAGTTGTCCTGGGATTTGGGTGGCGTAGACGGTGGTTCCGGCAGCGCCTCCTCTTCTTGTGTAACTGTCTTCACTTTCCATACCCGACTTGGTGCTTCGGTCTCCTGTTGTGTATCCTCGGGCCTTATGACCTCTCCTTCATAGTCTGCCCATACGTCCTTGATGGTTTGCCTCCTTTGGTTACGGTTACGTCGCCTTCTTCTTGTCCTGACCTGCTTAGAATCTTCAACTATATAGTTAGGGTCATTAAAGTAGCAGCGTACCTTCTCAGAGGGGAAATGCATATGGACTTCTCCGGTTCCAATGTAGATGATTGCTTTGACAGTGCCTAGGAACGGTCTTCCTAGGATGATGGGTGGATCGTACTCGTCGCCTCCCATGTCAATGACCTGAAAGTCTGTATGGACAAAATGATCGTTAATTTTAACAGGGACATCGGTTACTATACCTTCGACCTTTCGGGATGTCTGATCTGCCATCTGGAGCTGAGTGTATATTGGTTTTAAGGGCATGGTCCCGTACAAGAGCTGATAGGTGACTGTGGCCATTATGTTGACGCCTGATCCAGTGTCGCAGAGCGCCTTCTGAAAGGAGTATCCATTGATTGAGCACTCAATGCTTGGCATACCTGGGTCGTCCTTCTTGTTCAGGAAGGGCGACTTGAGTCGACCATCTTGACCTCCTTGAACTGCAGTGACCATCTTAGCTGATTCGGTCCATCCTTGGTTGTTCTTGTTCTGCTTGATCCTCCTATTGGTCCTCTTCCTTGGTTCATGTTGGGGTTGCTCTGGGATTTGTGTAATCTTGTTCTTGAAGGAAAACGTCTCCTTCCTCCCCTTGATGTTGAAGTTGATCTTCGCAGCGCTGGCGTAGATGACAGCTCCCGAGGTGTTCAGGAATGGCCTTCCCAGAATAACTGGTGACCTCTCATCGGACCCGGTCTCTATCACCACGAAGTCAGCTGGAGCATACGAGGTACCAACTCGGACACACATGTTCTTTAATATTCCTTTAGGAAAGCTTAGTGTCCGATCTGCAAGCTGCAAACACATAGTTGTTTCTGATAAAGGATATGTAAAGAATTTTTCATAGAGTACTCTGGGCATAATGTTGACGCTGGAGCCAAAGTCACAGAGTGCTTCTGGGAAGTCCACCATGCCGATGGAGATTGGGATGACGGGGCGTCCTGGATCGCCTCTCTTGACTGGCAGAAGGTCATTATGTACTCCGACAGCGGGATTACTCCAATAGTTACCTGCATCAAACATGTCTACAAAATTTGCAGATTCTAATCCTTCCGGTTGTGATGGTATACCGGGGTTAGTAGCAGGAACAGCAGCAGCTATTTGATTTAACTGAGATTCAATCATTTTATTAAAGCTAATTTGGTTTTTGATGGCAGTAGAGAAATTATCCATTCTATTATTTATGTTTTCTAGTATTTTATCATTGGATGCCAATTTCTTAGACAAGTTATCCATTAGCTTTCCTTGATTAGACACTAACTCTCTCAGGGGTGAAAAATTATTATTGTTGTTGTAAGAGTTATTACCTTGATAATTACCTGAGTAGTTACCTGAGTAGTTAGGCCTCTGTTGATTCCAACCTTGATTTTGTTGAGGACGGTTGTAGTAGTAGTTGTTGTTGATGTACCTTGCATCCTCAAGCATCTCAGGGCAGTGATTGCCTGAGTGTCCAGTATCTCCACATTCCTCACAAGTCATGTGAGAGTCGTAGACGTTCATGACTTCTCTTTTGTCTCCAGCTTTGTCATCGAGCTTTTTCATGAGTAGGTCTAGCTTTGCAGACAGCATGTCTACCTCCTTGAGCTGGTGCATACCTCCACCCTTCTTGCGTGTTTGGATCCTCTCTTCGTTCCAACCTTGGTTGGACGCCATCTTCTCCACAAGGGTTGTAGCTTGTGGTATGGTGAGTGATAGAAATGCGCCTCCAGCTGCATCATCCATGGTCTCACGAGCACTAGTGATGAGCCCATGATAGAAAGTCTGCATAAGTAGCCAGCTTTCCATTCCATGATGGGGACATTCTAGGATGTAATCTTGAAAGCGCTCCCATGCTTCTGGAATGGATTCATCATGTTGTTGCTGAAAACTTGTAATCTTCCCACGGAGAGCATTGGTCTTGCCCATGGGAAAGAACTTAGCCAGAAAGTTCGTAGAGCAGAGTGCCCACGTAGTGTTCTTATCCTTCGTTGCGTAGAACCACTGCTTCGCTCTCCCCAATAGTGAGAATAGGAAAAGACGAAGTAGTATGGCGTCTCTGGGAACATCTAATAAAGTGAATGTGCTGTAAATCTCTAGGAAGTGTTGAAGATGAGCACTTGCATCTTCGTGCGGCTTCCCACAAAACTGGTTGGCTTGTACCATGTTGATGAGCCCTGGCTTGAGCTCAAAGTTCTTGTCGATGGCCGCGGCAGGTCCAGTGCGGATGTTGTCCGTAGTGGGAGCTGAGAACTCGCGGATCGTCTTGTTCGCCATGGCTGCGAACTCTGTTGACAAATTCCGGATGAAACTTCGGCGGTCTTCTGAATTGGATGAAGTGTTGCGTCGAAGTGTTGACTTCTTGAGCTTGGCTCTTGCCCCTCTGATTAATGCTTCGGGGTTGTCAACAAAATTTTCTAGAAGATGTCCTCTATTCATACATCACCCTGCAAAACAATAAGAATGGAAAAATACAGGGGTAAATCTGTATGGGAGAATTGATGATCTCAATCACTTAATGATGCGAATGATGACTCAAATTCCGTATTCATTCCATGTTAGTAAATCAACCTTTCCCGGCAACGGCGCCAAAAATGCTTGTTGAGCATTCTTAACGTCATTACCAAAAGTAGACTTAGTTTTCTAATTCTGATAACGGCGCCAAAAATTCGGAACCTATCCCTCATGCCACTTAAGCCAAGTTGTCATCCCCAGCATGACATGAGAGACGCGGTATTGAAATATGCAACTGCTCTTCTAAATAACTAATAAATAAGATCTGTAAGCGCACAGATTAATACCGATGTAGCATTTTAACCGGGAAGTATTCCAGGTATCGTTATTTATATTTTTACCACTGGGAAGGGATTACTAACATCAATGTTGATTATGGAATGGAATATAGGAATGAGTATCAATCATTGCATGTATAAGTGAGAGCATTCATCTATCTCTTGCATACATGGGTAAGTGTCACATAAAATATAGATAAAGTATGAATGGTGACAAAGATAATTAATCTGATCAGCTAGCCACATATAATAATGATAAGCACCTCAACAGATATTCTAGCAAGTCATTAGCATGGTATTAGGACGAACTACAAGGATATTTCCTAAGTTATTCTTAACTATAAAGTCTAGCATATCATAGTTAGTGCAAGTACAGTTGGCAATCATTGCGAGAAAGGACTACGCCCATGCATAGTGATATTATCAAGGAAGATGAGAAACATAGCAATCACTCCCCCGTAATAATGTTGCTCTGCCTGCCTTACACACGGGAGGGGGACTATATAAGAACCAACGAAGCTGTCACCATCGCGGACCACCCCACGATCCGGCATATAAGGTGCAATCGCAGATAAATATGGTCTAAGCACCACGCCTACACAATATTTATCATTTACCCATGGATCCGATGGATAAACGCTATACGATCCTAAACATGTATATAATTCCAATCTAACTAAGCCAAGCGTATAACTACGATAAACTAAGAACAATATAATCGCAAATAATAACAAGTAGAGCATAGTCATAATCAATATATTAAAATAGAACAAAGTTGTATTCATAATATTGAAGAACAAAGATGAACAATGAAGAACAGTAAAGGAATTACCAAGAATCCTCTTGACAGATCCGGAAACCAATCGAAGATTGACTCCTTCTAGTTCTAATCCTATGTAGCTATGCTATACTAGAGATCTAGTTGATGTGGTGGCTCTAGGGCTTGATCAGAGACTCTCATGAGATTAGGGTTTGAGGAATTGAGAATGAGGGAGTGCCTCCTCCAGGGGCCAGGGGTCCTGCTTATATAGCCCCCTCAAGTGAACGTGGGCCGTCGGATCAAACCAACATTAATCGCACGATTTTCCTTGATCCCTTAGGTCGGTGGAGCATAATCCGCGAGACGGAGCCTGATTGGCTCTCAGGCCAGGGCGGGCGCCCTAGGGAGCAGGGCGGGCGCCCTGCCTCCGGGCCCGTTCGGCCTCCCGTTCGATCTCGTGGTTTCTGGAGTCTTCTAGATGATAGAAAATCGGTGAACACGTTATTATCTCTATGTAAACCCGACGTGTGGGCCTTTCCTCCGTATTTTCTGATAACCCCCTGCAGAAACAGACAAACACCAAAACACGTGGAATTCTGTTAGATAAAAGCCTAAGTCTAGGTGTTGGTTGCATTTGGATCCTTTTCTTTATTTATTTGATAACTATATTTGGTACTTAAGGACCGTCAACAACCACCTTACTTGTTGAAGTGGATGTAGCCATACTTAAATATGGAAGTCCTCTCCACTTCCTCAAGTCTAGTGTGAGGAGGAGAAAGAGAAGCCCGCGCTCGCCTCGTCTCGCCGGGCGGGGCGGGGCGAAGGGCGCGAGCGCGCGGCACCTGCGTGAATGGTCCGCCGAAATTCGGCTCCTCGCCTTGCGGGAGCGCGGTCTCTTTTTGCAGTTTTAGTTTTTGGTTTCTTAGTCTTCAAGTTGCAGACTCCTAAACGGTTACAAATTATAAGAGTCCTAAAACGACTTAGATCGTGATCGCGACACGAGGTCAGTTGGACAGGACTATAAAAGCAACCTACCGCCCACGCCAAAATCTATCTAATTTAGCTAGAGTTTTTGCCTATTCTCGCTATTGCGCTGCCGCCATAGTTGCTCTAGTCCGATCGCTTGCGTGCACCATCGACCGGATGAGCAGGTCTCCAGAACTCTCGTCTTTGCGATCCTGCACCGGGAGAAGACGAATAAGGTTTTTGGGAAGCGCTATCCGTACGACTGCTCCCAACTTTCATAACGGGCCGTCTTCTATCTAAGTCAGGCGGCGCTACGTCCCGGTGTATTCGTCGTCAACTGCGTCGAGCTCTCCCTCCACCTCTCATTGACGACTTCAACATCAACGACTTCGACGTCGACCTCGTTCCACCATCACCACTATCTGCATCACCAACGACTGCAGCTACAGTCGGCATGTATAATCCTTGTGATCTAATCTTGTCATTCATACTATCAAATATGCCGAACTGTCGTACTAGTATGCTATATATGCTTGTTCTAGTTCATGTTTTACATGATTTATATTCTGTTTTAAATTTGGAAATTGCCTAATTACTTAACACTAGCCTAATAATGCTCATATAGAATCATAAATATTAATAGTATTTTTATTTACGTTTTTATCAAAGTTAAGATTGTTTCGCTCCTCAGACAAGAGCATGTAATAATAGGCCAGCAGTGCGTCCGAGTTGACACTTGGTGACTGAACAGCCGCTTGTACTTTAGTCTGCGCTCTCATTGGCGCGCTTGTACTTTAGCCTGCGTGCTCACCGGCCGCTTGGTCCAGACGCACATGCATGCACGGACGCACGGCAGCAACTTGCATGGCGCTGGATCGGACGACGACGACGATGTGTCTGCATGCAACCAGAGGAAATGGACGGATCGCACTAGTACAGTAGATCTGCATCCCCATCGGCACGCTAATTACCCGCCATGCAATAGGCCATGGATGAGCGTGGGCTGTGATGGAATGGAAGCGAGTGCACGGCATACGGTAGCTCTTGGGCCTTGGCAAGGGACGTCGTCCGTGGCGTCGTGCTCTGCCGTGCCACAGTACGTGTGGCCCGCCGTGGTGACCCGAGCCGAGCGACACGGGCGCGAATGCGCGATGGGATGGGATGGGATGGGATGGGCTGGGCTGATGGAGGCCCGCACCGGTCACCTACCTCTACGGGTCCACAGCAACGAGCTAGCTAGGGGCAGCCGGCCGGCCGGCCAGCCAGCCGAGCGGGGTGGTCCAGGCACCAGGGCTGGGACGCGTGGCCGCCCGCCGGGGCCGTCCCCCACCGCCCGCCGGTGCGTCGCCGATCATCAGATGGGAAAACCGGGACCGTGCTTCCTGCTCGCTAATTATCTGCTGGTGCTGGCGGAGACACGCATGGAGGAATCTCGCCCCGGGATATGACGGCTTCTTCCCGGTGATGGGGACATCTAAAGCGACAGTACGTGCCATAGTACTGTACTCGTAGGCTAGCTGCTGCTACGTACCGTGCTACGACGAGCCCGCTCGTGCACCACACCACCGCCCGCCGGCGTGGCGGCGTGTCCGGCCTCCGGCGACCGTGCTCCCTCCCCACTTGGTCCGCCGTGCAAGCAGAATCGGAGATTGAGATATTGGTACGCGCCCGTCCGCGCGCCCACGGCCCGCGTGGCTCCTTGGCAGCGACAGTAGCGTGCCATGAACCTGGACGAGCGGCCACCTCTCCCGCTCGCTCGCCCATCCATCGACATGGACGTCGACGACGTACGCTTGCTCTTTCCGTCCGTCCATGCATCCATCAGCCCCGGTACGTCACGTCCAGTCAGCTATCTGCTAGCTGCTGCCCAAACCGGCCCCGTCGATCGTGCGGACCACCTGCAAACCTACAACCTACTACTAGTGCTCGTGCTACCTTTGACGTCTTGGCCCTCCTGCCTGCCTCGCGACCCTGTGATCGATGAGCAAGAAAGATGCCAGCAGGTTGGCCGTGCCGTGGACAGGTGCGCGCGTGTCCGTCCTGCTGGCTAGCTAGCTCCGATCCGCTGTCACAGATCCATCCATGGGTGATCGATCGGTCCCCAAGCTAGTGGCCGGAATCGACCCGGCCGTCCTCGAAAGGGAAAGCAGCGGCGCCCCGGCCGCCAGTTGCTGACTTCCTTCGCCTTCGCCTGGCTCGCCCTGATGGCACCAATCCAAGCGCACGAGCAGGATTGCGATGGTTCAACGCACCGGCGCGCGCTTGCGCTTGGGAGTGAGTAGTCACGCGCTGACACTTGCCCTCATGCAGCTAGCTAGCTGCTTCGTTCTCCACGCACATGCGTGCGCGTCGCGTCGCCCGGACGCCGGACGGTATGCGCTAGTCTATAGAGCTAGCAGCCGTCGCCGCCGGGCGTCGCGATGGCTGTGCTCTAGCTGCGTGAGGTCGAGAAGGATGATGTTTGGTGCTAGAAAAACCTCTCTTTTCATACTTGTTGGGATGGGAATTGTAAGAGATTGACCAACCGAATAAGCTCATACTCCCTACATCCAATGATCCAAAGAATAATGCAACGACCCTAGCGTAGTCCTAAGTCAAGCGTCTCAAATTTGATCAAATTTATATTTTAGAACTATAATTTTTTATTTTCAAATAAATCATGGTATAAATTATCGTAATAATACTTATTTCGAGTCATAAATGTAATATATTCTTTTCTATAAAACTAGTCAAACTTGGTATAATTTGACTTAGAATTTAAGCAATGAAAAGTAAAACTTAAATGGAACTGGCTTTTAAAAATACTGAACTGTCCACATACTGTCGTAGAGATTAGAGAAAGTCAAATTGGCATGGTAGATATAGAAAAGGACTAAAATACCAACGGCCCTGGGTTAAAAAAATAGGCAGCGGATGGATCAACCGTTCTGTTCTGTTTTCTCCCTTCGCATCTCTGCCTTACGGCCCGACCCACCTAGAAAATTCCAGCCCGATAACGCACCAACATTGTAGTACATGGGCCTAATGCACAGCTGTTAAGTATGAACTTGTTGGGCCAGATGCGGATATAAGTGTAGTATAGATTTCTCTTTTTTGTCAGGAAATTATTATCTTTACCTTTCGAAATCAGAGTTCAAGCTCTTGCATTATATTGGGCCATGTCATCTTGATTTCACAACCGTCTGATTTCACAACCGTCCCTTCTCTGCCGCCGTCGCTTCCCTCGCGAACTCTCACCGGTACTCATCCCCCTCCGTTTCTTTGCTTGCTCCGCTGCCCATTGCACCTGCACCCTCCTCCACTCTTTGCTTGCCCTGCCGCTGATGTCCCTCGCTCTCTGTCCGGCTAGGCTTGGCCCTTGCCCCGGTTCGCGCAAGCTTGAGCTCCGAGGTCTGAGGGTTTCTCCTATGTTGGCCGTAGGAAGCGGCATGCCTCCGCTGCAGATAGCCAGGTACGCGAGCGGCACGGGGTGGCCTCCGCTGCAGGTAGCCAGGTACGCGAGCGTTAGCTGCGACAACAAAAGTAGACCAGATGGACACCGCACCCACGGAGGAGGCACACTATCGTCTCTCCGCCACTGCCTCCGGACTGCAGCAACATGCCACTAGTTAGCCAAAATTCCAAATCTTACGAGGATGCACCAACAGGCGTGGGCAAGAAGTGAAGCCAGTGGATCAAATCGGGCTTGTGTGAAATTTCAGAAGTTGACTACAGATGGTGATAACATAGGTAGAATAACACTAGCGATGAAGGTGACTATTGCCCAGAAGAGCAGAAAGGGTGGGCACAGGAGGAGCATAAGGAGATTGACAAAATCCTCTAACACTGCCCTCTATGCTTTTGACCGTAATACATTTAGCAATATTTTTGACAGCTTGATGCATCAATGATCAAATTAAATTTAGGAGACTACATTTTGAAATCCCAATTAGTAACAACCTAATTTCCACTTCTTTAAATGCAGTACAATATTAGGTCAAACTATCAGTTCTCTAAAATCTTAATCTAGCCATATGATCATGCTTTAGCCACTCTAGCAATGCTGCATTTTTCACTTTGAGTATGATCAGCAAACAGAAATACCAAGAACATAAGAATTAGGAAAAATATAGTGTCGGCACAGCATTATGTGTTACTGCAGAGTTCTGAATCATTTGTTGTACTGTAGCTTGCCATTGCTCATTCATACATTGGTGCCAAATTGTCGTACTTACTTGCTGTTCAGTCTTGTTTGATGCTCAAAATTAGTAAGACAGCTCTGCGAGAGGGTCTGACTCAGGCTAAATAGTAAACACTTGCAAGCTTACATGAATCTGAAAGTCTACCATGGTCTTGGTTCTGAAGCTAGGAAATGCCCAGACTAACAGTGTCGAGTTGTGTTGCCTCCGTCGAAAAGAAAAGATGAGAAAATTATGTCTTGTTATTGCAACTTGGCTTGTTGTATCTCTGTGTCTTCACCTCATGGTTTATCAGGCTCTGATCTTTCCAATACTGCTTTGATATGGGTTCGTCTTGTAGCTAAACGACCTGACCTGTGCGCGTGATTTCAACCTTGAAAGCAAGATTGTCAGCAGTGCTCTCATGAAACTATGGAATGGAAGACTGATACAGAGGCATGGTACACTTGCCAGGGTGAGGATGCAACGATGGGTGGTGAGAGGAACACTGAATATGTGAACTCGGAGCGGCAACGTGACCTTGATGCCATCTAGAAGAGCATTTGCAGAACGCACCATGGTTAATTGGCTGGTTGGTCTAGCCAAGCAATTCAAAGTGGCAGGGATTCTAAAGTGATACCAATCAATTTGGGCTGCAATTATAAATGTATTGCTCCTGCGCCTTCAGGGAAACAAACTATTTTTTTCTTCTAAAAGAACACTTGTAAGTCATGGGGCTATACATTCAAGGTCTTCAAAATTTCAGATTCTATTGTTAACAAAAATGACTGTTTATCTGAATGCAAATTGGTTTTGGCACCAATCAATTCTATTGTTTCTTGCTAGGCCCATCGATCATTCTATCAACTTTTAGTGTTTAAATTTTCAGAATACCAAACTACAAAATCTTGCTCTGACAGGTTTATGAATTTCAGGTGTCATGAGAGACAATACCATAGTACTCTACTAAGATGTCACTAGATCATGCGCACAGTGTTTAGTTTAAACTACTGCTAATGTATCTGTGCTGAATTTTGTACAAATTAGATTGTGTGATAAGCTGATAAGCTTGAAACAAGTTCACATGGTCCCAAAAAACACTTTGGCCAAATCACATCTTTATACACCATGATTAGTAACCACTATTCTATATAATCACGTTTTCAGAATAACCATATATTGTTCCTTCATCAAATTCTAAAGCTCCTAAACTCTGCACAGAATCATAAAAAATCAGCATTGGTCGGCTCAGAGATGGCACAGCCACGCCGCGCCCAGGTTTTCTAGTTTTTTCTTAAGCACTTCTTGCACAATTTTGTTTCCACTGGCCCATCGATCCGTGATACCACACGGGTAAGTAATTTTAAGATGTACACTAGACATAAGCCCGTGCTTCTTACCAGGGTCACGAATTTTTGTTCACACCTATAACGACGCCGGCATAAGGCGCTACTGCGTGTGTGAAGACAATTTGCTCATCATCTTGGACTAAACATCAATAATTGGACGCTGAGCTCCTAGAATTGCGTATCCGACACGGGCACGTGGATGTGGAACTCCTGAGTGGTGGATAATTCATATGGGACGCGGACGCATAAGCAAAGATCTAAACTTGTTGTTACAATTTTTTTATGTATAGAGATAAGCATTACATATTTCCCATCTAATGTTGTGTGTTAAACATATGTGCAGTTCAAAACAATCACTCGTGTGTTGATATTCTAATACATTAGTGATAAATATTTTCTTTTTCTTTATCTTGTTGTGATAAGCATTAGGTACAATTACTTTATCTTCTTTTTCCATCACCATTCGTATTTTTCCTCGTCTGCATCACAAATCCATGTGTGTTCAACATGCGTTCAGTTGAATGGACCCTCATATTTTCGTATTAGATATTTTCTCATCTTTATTTGCTTATGATAGACTTTTACTTACTGATTACTTATATACTTTTCATCCCATTAATATCTTCTACCTTTGCATCATACCTTTGAAGCTGCATGTGTTTTGTTGGAACTTTCGCTTCAATTATGTAGGGTATGCATTTAGCTTGAAAGTCGACATGTTTTCGCATGTGTATACTGTATGCATAGTGACACACGTTGTGCCTAATACCTTGACTTATTACTTTTTATATTACAATGGTAGAACATACTTAAAACATTGTAGAAGTATTTTGTGTTAGTTTTGAAAACAAGTATTATTATTTGATTTTTTTGGCACTTCATTATCCCTTCTAAATCTCTAAAGTTCCATGCAAGTAACCAACGGCAACACGGAGCGGACCAACTTGGCACGCATGGCCGCGGCCTTGCTGACCACATGTCACCATTGAATGATCGATTGTATTTGATCCCAATTCTGTTGTATCCTAAAGTAACCGGACAACCGGAGGTCCATGTTCGTATGGCGTTGCATAATTTTTCAACTATGAGCTTTGTTTGTGCTAAAAAATAAGTTGAAATACTGTTCTGACTGATTTTTTTGAGAGAAAAATATTGTTTCGGCTGAAAAAATAAGCTGAAAAGTACGGATTGTAAGCCGGCTGCCTTTGCCTCTTACTTCTATGGAAAAGTAGCTTTTCTGGTGAAGTTTTGAACCCTTTTGAAAATGTTTGGTTAAAACAGTTTCTCTTGTTTTCTAAAAAATAGGTGAAAGAGACCAAATGTCCGAACTCCAAAGTACTCCCTCTGTCCCTGAAAGCTTCAATTTCTAGAGTTGTCTTAAGTCAAACTTTTTAAACTTTGACCGAATTTCTATGAAAAAATGCTAAGATTTATGGTACCAAACTAGTATCATTTGATTTATCATAGAATATATTTTCATAAAATACTTATTTTATGTCATAAATATTGTTCATCTTTTCTATAAAGTTAGTCAAACTTAAAAAAGTTTGACCAGCACGGATTCTAGGAATTGAAGCTTTCAGGGACAGAGGGAGTATCGTTACCTAGGAGACAACTATTTTGCTAAATCAATGCCGAGGTATTCATGTCATCTAATCTATCCTTGACCTACTTGCAAAACTATTCTAGTACCATTTCTGTCAAAAAAAATCTTGACTTTCTAGTTTGATCATATTTGTGTTACTAAATAAGAATCATTAGATTCATAATTCCATAATGAAATATATTTTTATACTATACCTATTTTATGTTATTAATGTCAATGATTTTTTCAATAAATTTAATCAATCTTAAGATTGTTCAATTTAGGACAAAATTAATATGTCAAGTTTTTTAAATGGAGCTAGTAATAGTTTTCAGTCATAGCCTGTGTGTAGGCACTAGGCAGGGCCTGCCCCCGGAAATAAATTGGATGGGCGACGGGTCCAGCGCGCCGCCCGTACGACCCCCTGCCCGATCGATGACACGTGGATGGGAATTCGATCAGACAGCAGCTGTGAACGACCTCTTCAGTGGAAGCATGCGTGCGCGAGGCAACCGATCGTGCGGAGGAGCCGCTTAGCCACCGTATGATTTATTGCTTTGCCACGCGTCGGCAATCGAGCCTAGGGGTGCATTGGCAGTCCAGTAGACCTGTCGCCACCCAATTTATTTCCCCTGCCCCTCCCCTGATGTTGCACAGTCTGAATAAGTACTTTCTCATAATTAGTTATCACTAATCACTAGATATTATAAGTAAACAAGTCTTCTCAACTAATTCAAGTTTTTTTTTCTCAAATACATGTCTTGATTGCCTAATATTAAGTGTCCAAAGAAATATGACGTGAATAGTTGATTTATGAATAATAATGTCTATTTTTTCTTTATTTTAGAAATTAGTATTTTTCTAAGCTAAAAAGATTAAAGATGATTTATTATAGTTTCTTAAGCCAACATCAAAGTTGATAATTTTTAAAGTTGATCTCAAGATCTGGCGGTGGTACTGTTTCGCCCCTGCGTGTAAGAACACGATCGACACTAGGCCTATGATTCTACGAATGCAAAGATGGAATTTCAGTGAGGATAATAAGGTCTGTATTCTGTAATATTTTTGTCACAACATACTCACAGGCGTAATTGCGAATGCACGTTTGCGCTTATCCTAGCGGCGAAGATTCCTCGTCTCCAGGAATCCTCGCATGGTTGGTGATAGTACAACATCGTGTTCTGTTCAAACAGCAAGTGTCAGTCAGCCGCCGCGCGCCATGGCACAACCGAACAGGCGACCACAGAGCCGTTGGATCAAATGACTCCGCCTGCCGCATCAGCCTTCTCCACGTCAGCCGCGGCAACAACCTTCTTTTCTCCATCGGCGTCCTCCTCCCCGCCGCACGCGCCGTGCGCGACGTCGTAGGTGGCGTGGAGGCCGACGAGGACGTAGTAGACGAGCATGACGGCGGTGCAGACGCCGAAGCGGATGAAGGCATCCTTGCCGAGCGAGCCCATGAGGAAGAGGTTGGTGGCGATGGACAGCGAGGGCAGCCACGGCACGAGCGGCACGCCCCACACCTTGGGCGCCCGCGCCGCGGGCACCAGCAGCTGGATGCCCAGCGTGCCGGCCGCCCACGCCGGCACCAGCACCACGTATCCCTGCCACCGCTCCGGCGACGTGCCCCAGTACGCGGCGATGGCGATGGACGACGCGATGATGAGCAGCAGCAGCGCCACGAACCGCAGCGCGTGCGTCCGGGTCGTCACGCCCCGCACGTAGTACCGGCGGACGAGCAGCGCCGTGGCCATCATCATGAAGATGAAGAGCGTGCTGACGGAGAGCAGGCTGGAGAGGACGTCGAGGCTGGAGAAGAGGGCGATGCAGGCGCTGCAGACGGCGATGAGCGCGGTGGCGTGCACGGGGGTGCCGGTCCTGGGGTGCACCAGCGCGAACACGGGCGGGATGATGTGGCTGCGCGCGATGTGCGTGGTGTAGCGCGCCTGCCCCAGCGCGCCCACCAGCAGCACCGTGGTCATCCCCTTGAGCGCCCCCAGCGCCACCACGTACTGCGCCCAGTGCATCCCCACGCTGGCGAACGCCACCGAGTAGGCCGCGCTGCGGTCGATGGCCGTGTACGGCTGCATCATGCTCAGCACCAGCGCCATGATACAGTAGATGGCCGTGATGACGGACATGGACCCCAGCAGGCCCAGCGGGATGTCACGCGACGGGTTCTTGGTCTCCTCCGCCATGGTGGCGATGTTGTCGAAGCCGCCGTAGGCGAAGTAGACGATCGCCGCCGCCCGGAACACGCCCGGCACGCCGTGCGGCATGAAGGGCCGGAGGTTGGCCGGGTTGGCGTGGATGAACCCGGCCACGATGACGAAGGCGATGACGACCACGTGCACGGCGGACGCGACCCAGTTGACGCGGGAGGTGCCCTTGGCGGTGAGCATGGCGAGCGTGGCGGTGACGGCGATGACGACCACCGCGATGGGGTCCAGCTCGTCGTAGCCCTCGGCGAGCCCCGGCGCGTGGATCCGCAGCGCGCTGGCGGGCTTGTTGATGAGCGACGCGAGGTAGGACGTCCAGGACCTTGCCACGGCCGCCGTGCCGATGACGCTCTCGAGGATGAGATTGGCGGCGGCGATGAACGCCGCGGCGTCGCCGAGCTCGACGCGGAGGTAGGCGAAGGAGCCGCCGGCGACGGGGATCTCGACGGCGAACTCGGTGTAGCAGAAGACGGAGAGCATGGCGGAGAGGCCCGAGGCGACGTAGGAGAGCACGATGGCGGGTCCCGCGTGGTCGTGCGCCTCCTGCCCCGTGAGCACGAAGATGCCGGCGCCGATGACGGAGCCGAAGCCGAACCAGGTGAGGTCCCACCACGTGAGGCACCGCCGCATCTCGTGCTCGCTCCGGCGGCGCAGCGCGCCCAGCTCCGCGGCGTCGGTGGACCGTCCCGCAAGGCGGTCCCGGAGGCGGGCGGGGGTCTCGCCCAGCGCACGCCTGTACGCGCCCCAGCTCGCGAACGACGGCTCCGGGAAGAAGTCGTCCCTGTGCCACCGCCAGTAGCTCCTCTCCGGCGCCGTCGCCGCGGCCTTGCCTGCGCCCTGGTCGTACTCCGCCGTCGAGGACATCTCCGCGGGCGCCATGGCCGCACTCACGCCAATGCTGCCCTCCCGCTTCGTGTGGAAGTGGAGTAGCTCTGTAGCTGGGGGGAGTGTGTGTGGCGACTGGCGAGCTGTTGCGGCCTCGGCCGCGGCAGCCGTGGAGATATGGGAGTGCGGATCGGTCGCTCCGCAGGTCTCTCGGTCACCGTCTCACCTCACCGAGCGGGACGTCTTGGCTTGGAGTTTTGCGCTCCAAGACCCAGGAGGGAGTCACAGGCACGCATGTCCTGTCTCAGAACTGCGGTGCGGACGCCGATCGCCCAGCATCTCAGGAAAACCGGAGGCTTGCGGTTGGTTGTGATTGGACGCGTTGCGTTTTCCTGACGTATTACGTGTCACCAAAATCTTGTGCTGCTATGAAATGATGGTTCGGAAAATGAACCATGAACAGCTCTTGGCTATCTGGCCGAACTGATCGATGTGTCCGGTTTTCCTCTTCCTGGATACTCCTAGGTGCCAGATGTGCGCTCCGGTTGTCCGATTGCGATCGAACGGCAAACTTGACATACTAGTGTCTGCACACACTGGCACACACCTGCTTCGTCTCGTTTTTTTTATTTTTTCCGAAGAGGAGGCACACCTGCTTCTTCGAATGATTGCATTGCAACTTGCGAGAGTGACTAACAGGACATGTTTGCATTGCATGCGCTGACAGAGTCGTCTGGCGACACAAAACAAGGGCGCGATTGGCCGGCGTGCGAGCGAGCTCAGCCCGTTGGTCAACAGATTCGCTCGGAGGTGGTGGTGCACGCCGGCAAGTCGATCGAGCTCCGTAGCCCTTGGAGCCACATGCGGTGCGGGGCCGTGGAGGAGGAAGCCGACACGGGCGACCGGGACAGCGGGGAGGAAGCCTCCAAAGCTCGGGGCCGGGGCCGTCCGCGGATCACGCGCCATCACATCACGCGTGCGGCGTGCCGTGCCGTTGCCCCGGCGCCGCTGCTCCGTATCCTTTGGCCTGTTCACACACGCCGATACCGCCGGCACGGTCACTCACTCCGTCGGAGCTGCAGCTGCTTGCCCTCGGGGATGGATTTTGCTGTTGCTGAAAATGATCGTCAGCCGTGATGCTGAAAATAAATAGTTTTTTTTCTAGCAGAAGATGGGTACAGACTATTATCGAGTGTGTGAGTGTGACGGGCTGACGGCAGGAGCGTACCGGCTTATTCTAAAGTGAACGGTGAATTAAGGGCTCCTTTGAATCAATAATGTAGTGGGTTTAAAGTATGCCCGTGAGCCACAAGCATAAACCATCTTTTGTTTGAGGGTGATCTATCTGTTGTTTCTTGTGGAAGCAAATGAAACGAGTAAACGATCTCTGTAAAGTGTTCTGGATTTGTATCAGATACGCTGGGGCCATCAACGATCAACGAAGAAAAGTCTTCGGTCCTGTTTAGCAAGCACACTAATTCTAGCTGATCATAAAAACAACTTAATGTTGTATTTGGATATTAGAACAGTGGCTTGGTATGTTTGGTCAAATAAAATTCTTATTAATATTTCTATGGCACTTGTATACTGGTAGGCTACAATCTGCATTGAATTTAGAGGCCAAGTTAGAAGTAGATTTTGAGTTGCCTAATTCACCCCCTCTTAGACGTCACATTCCTTACAACTATTCATTTCGTGTGGCGGTTAGTCGCGATTGCGTGAATCACATCGCTCCTGCAATTTTGGGATTCTAGACTGGACCACACCCTAGCCTAAAATCTTAGTAGTCTATTTAAGAAAATCAGGATATAAAAGAATTCAGGGTGGAAGGAGAAACGGTTTTCAAAGACAGGCAATAATATCTTGGTTAAAGCAATTGCGATGTCCTCTTTTGATGTCACTTAAAGCTTGTGTGCTGAGATCAATACCATGATACGTCGCTGTTTCTTTAGGGCGCGATAACAAAATGAAAAGAAGATGTGTTGGTTATCAAGGGATCCACTAAAAATGGACCGTCTTGGATACAGGAATCTGGCGCGCTAACACGTATTCCATCCATTCCAAAATAAGTGCACTTCTAGAGTCTTCGTGAAGTGATCAATGTTAATGAGAAATTACATATATATATATACACCTATAAATTGTTGCTCTGGGATGTAGTCATTGCAATTCAGAATAGAGAAAGTAGAAAAGGACAATTAGAGTTAGGTGGCCCCGTAGCTAAAGATGCACTTATTTTGGAACAAATTTTGGATTGGGATGGAGGGAGTAACAGGTAAGGCATTTTTTTTTAAAAAAAAACCTCTCTAGACTTTTAAACAAATAGAGAGTTGCTTGCCCTCTGGAGCATACCCGAGACGTATGGCCTGCATTGCATTTGTGACACCAGCTTGACGAAACAGCCGGTCAGCAGGACGCATCGATCCCTGTAGATCACAGCGACAATTTTTTGTGAACGACTTCGCGTCTATCATCTACATTCAGAATCTATCAACGACTCAACGAGACAAGACGGGGGAATGGGCCTTCGTTCGGGCACTCTTTTCTCCGGCGTCAATCAGTTGGGCGCCGCGACCGCACGAGCCCAAGTCCACACGCTACTAGCATCTCGCCCGGCGCGCTAGGCCCATGCATGCCCATCACGCTCATGTGGACTTTCTCAAAAAAAAAAAAAAAAAAAAAACATCACGCTCTTGTGGACCGCGCGCGCTTCGCCCCGGCTTGTCTTGGCAGAAAGTCAGAAAACCGGCCCTTGCCGACGGCGACCTGACGAGGTAGGCGCAGACGAAACTCAACCATCTCCTCTCCTTGCATTGCTGTCGGTTAAGTCAAATCCATTGCTCCTTTTTTTTCAGTCGTAATAAACTTCACAAGTTTAGCTGTAAGAAAAATCCATGCGTCTAGAAGCTAAGCTAACGCATCGAGTCAGGCGCTGAGTTAACCACTAGTTGACCTGAGCAAATTGAGCTTAGCCCGATGGGTTTTAGCTCGTCCACGAACCTTACTGGATAGAGCCTGGGCACAGATCCCGCTATTCAGAAATTTTTTTCTTAGCCCGAACTTGGCCTGAAGTACTATCTTTTTTTTTTTTTTGCTATTTTACACTAAAGAAACGCGGGCAGCCCGTCCAGACCCGGCCTCCCAAGTTTGGTCCGAAAAATGCTCATGTCCAACCAGCAGGCTGCAGCAACCTTCGTGTGTGCCACAGGCACATTTTGTGCGCATCTCATTCAAGGGTACGTAGTTTCTTTATCATTAGATTAGAAACCTTGTACATACTACTTTGGTAAAAAAAATGTAAATCTCGTCTCACGAGGAGCCAATGAATCTTAAGTTTGACTAAGTTCATAGAGAGATTATCCACATTGAGATCTTCAATTAAGTTTATAATGAAGATATATTTTATGATTAATCTAATGATACTTATTGTGTATCATAAACATCAATACACTTTTATATGAATTTGGTCAAAATTAGGAATCTTTTGACTCCTCAAAAAGCAAGATTTACATTCTTTTTAGAACGGAGGGAGTATATCATCAAGGATGTACATAAACGTAACTTTTGAAAAGATCATGCGTAGAAACAGATAAGATCATGCATAGATAGAGATGTCCACCGAAGTTTTTTTTTCCCAAGTAAACGGTTCTTTCGAATGGCAACCGTGTTGATGCGACAAATATTGGATCCAAGGAAATCTTGGCAGAATGAAGAGTGGGGAGGATCAATTATTCGATTAGAATGGGCACTGATCCCTTAGATGCAGACTATTCATATTCAAAGTGCTCAAAAGATAAGGTAGTGTTTGGTTGTATGTATGGAGGTGACTAGGATGGACCATCCTAGATGGATGGACATTGCATGGGTCAATTCTAGATGAAATGGTGCACGTTGATTGTTTGGTTGGGTGAACAAGATAATACAAGCTGTTTGTTTGGATGACAGGATGGAATGATATGTCTTAGTACAAGGTCATGTTTGTTTGGTGGTACGGATCCATACTGGAACTTCAGTACATATATTTACACAAATTTTATTATTATGAACACATCAAAAGTTGCTAATAACAAAATAAAAGTGAGCACGGTAAATCACCACCATATAAGTAGTTAGATACGTAGAAGCAGTGATGGGATTTTTTTTCCCGTCCAAGCTACCTGTCCCGCCGAGAACTACAAGATAAAAAAAAACAGAACCCGCTTCGTGGTCTCTTCTATCTAATCAGGCAGCACACCACGATAAGGGATCAATTTTTCAATTCTGTATTGGAAACACGGACGGAAATCACATCTGGGTCACAGATAGAGCGGGGAGATGTGACCCAGACGCTACGTTCGTCGTCCTGAACGGCGTCGTTCGGTGTTTTTTCCCACACCAATATACATGGCCAAACGGCTGCCCAGACACGGCACGGCATTGGCACGACGAGGCACGGCACGATGGGGCACTGCAGCGCAGCCATGCCATGCCTGATAGTGCCGTCGTGCCAAGGTCGCGGCACAGGCACGACACTATGGCCCTTGAACCGTGCCGTGCCGGCCCTGGCTCGACGAGCGAGGCCACGCCACACCGTTGTCATGCCATGCCACTGCGCGCCCCACGACGTCGCCACACCACGCCGCTGCAGACCTCGCGCCGCCGTCGTCTTCCACTCCGACATCGACCTAGCAAAGGAGCCACTGCTGTACCGCGCCATCGCTGATGGAGCCGCTGCGTCTCGCTGCCGCCACCGGAGCCGCTACAGTGAAGGAGACCGTGAGGAGAGGCTGCGGGAGGGAATGGAGAACGGGGAGCGACAGCCTAGGAGGGAAGGCGCGGGGAATGGGGAGCGGCGGCCTGGGAGGCTGGGAAGGCGCGAGGGAGTGGCGGCCTGAAGCAAAGCCCCGTCCTGCGCACGTGAGGGTATAGGAGGAAGCGGCGGGATGAGGATGGGAAACTCAGAGGTGTGGGAGACAGATTGCTTTTATACCTAGGGTTTCATCCAACGGCTGTTATTCATCTAAAGAGGATCCAACGATTGAAAATAGCCGGGCCGCATTGTGCCGGCCCAAAAACCGTGTCGTGCTCGGGCCGGCACTACGGGCTAGTGAGGCGGCCCAGGCACAGGCACGAGGTTGGCCGTGCCGCACCGGGCTAGTGCTGTGTTTTTTCGGGCCGGGCCCGTGCTGGCCTAGCGGGCCTAGCCCGCTTGGACATATATACACACGGGATGATACAACATCAGGACAAAAATATTCTTTGGTTCTAGACGGTTCGATCTTGGATGGATTTGTTCGATCCAGCATCCAAACAATAGGATAGGTGGGTTCCAGTTGCCTATCCAGGATAGGCTATCAGCAACTAAACGCTGCCTAAATAGCACCCAACATACAACAACTCATATGGGAGTGTACCATTTTGATCTAACAAGTTGAAAAACGTGCAAACAGACACAAAAACTTGTTGAATGCGCACATGCTTGTGTGGTCGCATGTGTACCATGCAGCGTATTTTGCCACCATGGTAGGTGACGTCGACGGTTTTATATACATAACCCCTTGACTTTCTTCCCCCTTATAGTCTAGGTTCTATGCAGTTTGTTTCCTTACTTTCTATTTGTTACCTGTCCACTCAACTGAAGATTTCCTAGAGTATCGTAGCAATGACGATGGAGCCACGATGATGTTGTATGGTGGTTCTAATTCACTCAATGGATTTCATTTATTTGGACTAATGTGCAGTGTCGGATCTAAATTCGAGTCAGATCCTTAGACAAGAGATCATCACCTAGCCCAATGCACGATAATCATAAATCAACTATGTGGCATCTTTGGAGATTATAGTCGCGTGGGTCGTAGGAGGCAATGGGTATAAACTTGGTTCCCATTGCCTACACATACCCATACCCGGTATGATAAACATACAGTATTTATTACAAAAATTCATACTTGATTGTGGGTACTAATTCTCACGCATACCCATATCATATCCATGCGGGTAGCAAGTACCCGTGGGTTGTCCATATTCGAAAAAACTATATCGGTAACATTATCAACACATAGGAACAACATATGCTGAGTATATGCCATTATGACCAAATAACCTAATAAGATTATCACAAAGCAATCATAAAGAGAGATATATGGCCAGTTTGGATGGGGCTGACCAAACATGCCTAGGCCAGGCGTTCGATTTTAGATGCCTGGGGCCAGGATGCATTTGCCTAGCTGGGGCTGCAAGGCTCCATCCAAACAAGCCCATAGTTCTTCGGTTCATTTATGAACTCTATTAGCTTCACTCATGGGTTTAGCTTGATCATTTTTTGACTTACCGTTCAATCGGATTGCATCCCTGTTAATGGTGTGGCATACCTATACTCAAGAATGATTTTTGATACTTCACATTGCATGACTCATCATGTCTTAATTAGTTCCTTGGTGTTAATCCAAGCCATTCCCAGGTCAAGCTTTACTTTACATCAACAATAGGCACATTTACGAGATTCCAATTTGCCAATAACCAATTCACGTGAATCGTCAATGACCATAAATACGCATAAGATTCTACTTCATCTAATTTGAAATCTGAATCATTAATTTCCAAGAATCGCATATTGTTTGGTATTCATTTATTGGGCTGTTTTCATCTGTTCATCCTCTTAATGAAGAACGTGCCAACGTGTTCTAAAAAAGTTTTCATCTGTTCATTGATAGACAAGGATGCCTATTGATATTTCCTTTTAGTCTTCTTCAACCATTTACCAATAAAATCAATTCCATAACATTTTCATCATGCCACTTGAGTTTTTTTCATATAGCCTGACATGTCTTCATATCTTGCTTGGCAAACTGAATACAATATCACAATATCACGTAGTCTTTCAAACAAATGAGGCTACAGATATGCACATGTTCATGTCTCTTCTTTCTTTATCACCTTTGCTTGTCATCTAATCAAATTTAAACATACAATATGATTAATCTTTGTTTGTATATTATTTTTTACCGCTAATGGATCCAAATAGCCTCTAATGAATAAATAAAGAAAGAAAGAAAGAAAGAAAAAGAAACGGCAAGGGGAATTAGGGGTGGGATGAAAAAACTTCCAGTAGCGCAAGTGACTTGTCACTTGTACCAGGTCCTGCCTTGGTTGGCTCCTGGCATCTCCTATCATTTTTCAATCAGAAGAAATGGGGACGAAAAATCATAGGTCTGGGGATGAAATGGAGAACATCCATATGGCTTCAGTTTCAGTCCGTGACCACTGATCAGTGATGAGTAACAAAAAAGAGAATTATGCTTCCATAATCTAGAGGAGATGTGTCGGCCACAAAAGAACTCCGGCTTAGGGCCTAGTTCAGCTCAGTTGATTAGCTAAAGGCAGAGCGCACTAGATGCCTTGCTTGCGGTGGCCGAGGACGCAAAGTACCATGCCGGCTGCGGGCTGCCGGGGCAAGCATGGCGCACAAGATGATGCCATGGATAAAAGCAAAAGAGTAATGGAAAGAAAACGGAGAAGAGAAGATCGCCCACCATCTGTCTGACCGCAAACAGAGCTGGACAATCCAGTCAAGCGCATGGAACCGTCTCTGTGCACGCCGCACGCCACGGTGACCGCAGCAAATGCCGCTCCGCTGCTATCATCCGTGCGCCGCCGCGGCGCGCACAGGGCTCGCGGCGCCGTGCGCGCCCACCACCACCACCAGGGAGCGGCGGCGCGGGAGCCGGGCGATACCCACCAGCACCAGCAGGCGGTCCCGGCGAAGGGACGAGGCCCGCCGGCGCTGCGCAACTCCGCGCTGAGGGTGGGCGCCGGCGTGGCGCTGGCGCTGGCGCTGGGCGGCGTCTCTTGGACGGCGCGCGGCGGGGGCTCCGGCGCCGGCCCCGTCACGCAGCCGGCCATGGTGTGCGCACTCAACGCCGTCACCGACGCCGCGCTCCGCGCCTCCACGGAGCAGCGCGGCGCGGCGACCATGAAGACCAGCGTGGACGCGCTCTCGGACTCGCTGTTCCGGCGCGAGGACTCGCCCAGGGACCGCGCCACCCTCATGGACCTCGTCTTTGAGCAAGTCACCAAAGAGGTGTGCCCTTTCTAGCTACTCGCGTGCAGTGCAGGCCAGTGATCGATTGCACAGCCGCTGGCCGATGCTAGTTGCTAACGCTGTGGAGTTCGTGCGCAGCATATCACCGACAGGGGGAAGCTGACGAGCCTGCTGCAGAAGGAGTTCTCGGCTTCCCGCGACTCGGAAAGGAAGCTTGACCTCGGGTTGCTGCTCACTGACGTTCTGATCAATCAGGTGACCTGCCACATCTTCCTTGACATGTGTCAACTCACAGTACGTTATGCATGCTTCATCCATCGGTGATCTGACCTAGTAGAACCCTATCTTCGACATGCGTCGCGCAGAGAGACTGGCAGAGGGCGAAAGAAGTTTGCCAGCAGATTACAGGCCGCTACCAACGTGACTCGAGGCCGTACCTTCACTTAGTAATGTTTCTACTTTCTCACGCGGCGTTGGGTTTCTGAACTTCTATGTTCTGAATGAATACACTCAATGTTTTGTTCAGGCTGTGATCAACATGATGATAGCAGTGGAAGCCATGCTGTCCCCTGACACTGCCACCACCGACGACATCGAGAAGATGACCAAGACCGCCATGGACGCCTGGAAGGAGTTCAAGACCAAGAGCGAGCTGGCCAAGGGGTCAGCAGATTCCACCGCCTGATAGCTGATATAACACCGTGCCTGCAGTGCAGTTTGCCTGACGCTGAAGATTTCTGTGAGTGCTGACTTGTCGGGATGACTGATGAATCTGTGTGTCCTATGACTGTCAAGTCGTTTCAATTCGAATGCCTGCCACTTAATTTTTTACATTGTATATTTTATTTACAAAATGTTCTAGTTTGTCAATTATTACCCTGCAGTTTGCCAGCATATGTACGCACACCCATACAAACAAAATTTAAATAAAAAAGAATGGACCTGCATTTTGCAAAGGCCTTAGTCAGCAGACTCGCCCCACATCTTGAGAAGATACCTCTCGCAGCTGCTCCCGGCGATGTCTCTCGAGGACGCCATCCTGTGCTGCTTCCCTCGGCCGCTGCCGCCGCCAGGCTTGAGGTTGTGCCTGTACTCGACGGCGATCTGCTCGAACACCTCGACCTCGAACATGTTGATGCTCACCTTGGGGCTCATGTGGTCCCTGACGTAGGCGAACGCGAGCTGGTCCCGCGGGCTGAACGCCTCCAGCTCGTTGAACAGCAGGCATGAGAAGAGGTCGCTGGCCACGCCGTGCCTCCGGATGATCACCGCCGTGTCCGGCACATCTGCAGCATGGCAACACGTACAGTGGTCATGATTCAAGATTCTGAAATTTTGGACGGATGTGTTGTTCTTGTTGCATCAGAACAGAACATGGCAGCATGTGTCATAAATCTTGTTCGTTCCGTCGAACAAGAAGATATCAGAATCAATGCTGCCGTGGACTCGTGTCTCCGATCTCCGTCCGGTGTCTGCATTTGTTACCCGACGGATATGGAAGCTTGCTGGGGGACCATGGCTGCAGGCCGTTGGCGCAGTAGGCCTCCATCTGCGCCCTGACGCCGTCGACGTCGCCGCACTTGCGCCACCGCGCCGTCGCGATGGCCTCCTCCATGGTGTGGCGGTTGAAGGGGTGCCTGGACACTGCCACGTCCACGCGCTCGCGGACCAGGAGCGCGTGCACCAGCAGCGCCGGGTCCACCGTGAGCTGCACCTTGGCGTCTGTTAGTTACTCCTATATGCTAATAATAGGCATGTTTATTTTCAGTTAGAGCATGCGCACAGGCACCGGGTTGTGGTGTTCGTGCGCCGAGTAGTTCAGGTAGTTAGCATGCCGCTATGGCCGGACGCCGCTGGTGCGTGGGGATGGACGCGCACACTTCTCGCGTCGTGCGCGCCATGGCGGCATGACCTCTCAGTTTTGCTATTTATATTGAATACAGTGCATCAGAAAACGTTGCGGTTTTGCAACACAAATTCACCTGTGTCCAGTCTCATTTTTCTTGTTCATTCACCTCGCCAAGCACCAGCTCGCCGCCGGCGTAAACCGCCGTCCGGTGACTAACAAGTGGCATCGGAGCTAGAAGTTTGAGAGGACCTGCAGCGTCGCCATGGCTTCACCGCCATCGCGCCGCAGCCGCCCCAGCTCTGGGGAGAACAAGGAGAAACCGGAGGGCTCCGGGAGCAGGACTCCGCGCCGCTCTCCGTCTCCAAGCCGTTCACCAACGCGTCGCTCACCGCGGCGTTCACGCACCCGCGACTCGCGTCGTGGGCGGAGCCGAGGGCATCGTGAAGTCATCGTCGAGCGCATCATCAAGGAGGGCCGCAGCGGCGGCACCTGGCCCCAACTCACGAAGACAAACTACAACGAGTGGTCCCTCCGGATGAAGCTCAGGATGGAAGCCCGAGAGCTTTGGGACGCCGTGGAGTATGGCGACGCCGACTTCACCGACGACCGGAACGCGCTCGACGCCATCTGCAGCGCCGTTCCGGAGGAGATGATCCCCGTCCTCGTCAACAAGAAGAACACCAAGGAGGCCTGGGAGGCCATCCGCACCCTCCGCATCGGCGACGATCGGGTGCGCAAGGCAACGGCGCAGAACCTCCGCGCAGAGTACGAGTCGATCGCACTCCGGGACGGCGAGGCCATCGAAGACTTTGCACTGCGCCTCTCCAGCATGGTGCAGCGCCTGGCCACGCTCGGCGACCCGGAGCCCGACGAGAAGGTCGTCGCCAAGTACCTCCGCGTCGTCCGCCCACGCTACAAGCAGTTGGTAATCTCCATTGAAACCCTCCTCGATATCTCACAACTGTCAATTGAGGAGGTCACCGGGAGGTTGAAGGCGGCCGACGACGTCGTGCCCGCTCCGGCTAACACCGCGAGCGGGAAACTACTTCTCACGGAGGAGCAATGGGTGGAGAGGTACAAGAAGAAGTCCGGCGAGTCAGGGCGTGGCGGTTCTGGCTCTGGCGGACGCGGCAAGGGCCGCGGCAAAGGACGTGGGCGCGGTACCGGTGGCAACGGCGGCTCCAGCTCGTCGCGCCCGCCGCCGGATGACCCGTGTCCGCGCTGTGGCAAGAAAGGCCACTGGGCCAGCGACTGCTACACCAAGAAGAAGCAACAACCGGCCCACCAAGCCCATGTGGCCCAAGAGGAAGAACTGGGCACACTCATGATGGCCATCGCCTCAGCCCAGGAAGGGGGACAGCACCAGACTCCCTCTCCGTCAATCTTCCCCAACTCGCCGCCGCCGCCGCCGCCCAAATCCGTCGTCGACGTCCACCTCAACGAGCCCAAGGTCTTCGCTGTCTTCGACGGGTCGCCTGATCCGGATCCGGCGCGATGGATCCTGGACACGGGTGCCTCCAACCACATGTCCGGGTCCAAAGCCGCTTTCGCCCACCTCGACTCAGGCATCCATGGCTCCGTCCGATTTGGGGACGGCTCCACCGCGCAGATCGAGGGCAGCGGCACCGTCCTCTTCACCGGCAAGAACGGGGAGCACCAGACGCTCTCCAATGTCTACTACCTCCCGCGCATCACCGCCAACATCATCTCCGTCGGTCAGCTCGACGAGACCGGGTACCAAGTGCTCGTGGAGGACGGCTTCATGCGCATCCGCGACGAGGAGCGACGCCTGCTCGCCAAGATCCCAAGGAGCCCAGGCAGACTGTACGTGCTCACCGTCAACATTGCACGCCCGGTCTGCCTGGCCGCACGCGCCGATGACGAGGCGTGGACATGGCACGCTCGGTTCGGGCACGCCAACTTCACCGCGCTTCGCAAGATGGCTCGGCAAGAGCTTGTCCGGGGTATGCCCACACTCAACCAGAAGGAACAGCTCTGCGACGCGTGCCTCGCCGGCAAGCAGCGCCGAGCCCCGTTCCCGCAGAAGGCGCTGAGGCGTTCGCCGGAACCTCTGCAGCTCCTTCACGGCGATCTCTGCGGCCCCATCACACCGGCAACACCAAGCGGCAATCGGTATTTTTTGTTGCTTGTTGATGATTATTCACGATACATGTGGATTGCTCTGTTGCCAAGCAAGGATGTCGCAGCCGCAGCCATCAAGAACATCCAGGCTGCGGCAGAGCGCAAGTCCGGGAAGAAGCTGCTCGCCCTGCGTACCGATCGCGGGGGCGAGTTCGCGGCGGCCGACTTCAACGACTACTGCGCCCACCTCGGGGTCCGGCGCGAACTCACGGCCCCGTACACACCGCAACAAAACGGTGTCGTTGAGCGTCGCAACCAGACCGTCGTGGGGACGGCGCGCAGCATGATGAAGGACAAGGCGCTGCTTGGCGTGTTCTGGGGGGAGGCGGTCACCACTGCTGTCTACCTCCTGAACCGAACATCGTGCAAGGCCAACCAAGGGGCGACGCCGTACGAGCTGTGGACCGGAAGCACACCGGCCGTTCATCACCTGCGCACGTTCGGCTGCGTCGCCCACGTCAAGGTGACCACGCCGAGCCCGAAGAAGCTGGACGACCGCAGCAAGCGCATGGTCTTCGTCGGCTACGAACCAGGGTCCAAGGCGTACCGGGTGTACGACCCCGTGACGCGGCGTGTTCACATAAGCCGCGACATCATCTTCGACGAGACGGCACAGTGGGCGTGGAGCGCCGACCAGAACGCCGGGCACGGCGAGTTCGTCATCGAAGAAGCCGATCCCGGGGAACCTGCAGTAATCACCACCACGGTGACATCGTCTGCCCCCGCAAGTTCTGCTTCACCGGCTTCCCCTGCGTCGACATCGCCATCACCCGGGAACATGGCTGCAGCATCGTCTCCACCAAGTACAGCTGCTGTCATGACACCGAGCCCGGGGCATCAGCAAGCCCTTGAGTTCGCGTCGCCTCCGGAGTCCGGCTTCAGCGATCTGCTGGACGCCGACCACGACGACGAGGCTCCCCTTCGGTTCCGGCGCGTCGACAACATCATAGGCGAATCGACACCACCCGGCTTCGTCGACCGGAACTTGGAGGAGCACCTCCTGCTGGCGAGCGATGCCGAGCCCACGTCGTTCGAAGAAGCGCTGAAGCATGAACACTGGCGTCACGCAATGCTTGATGAGATGACGTCCATCGAAGCCAGTGGCACCTGGGAGCTCGTCGATCCTCCTCGACGCGTGAAGCCGATAGGCCTGAAATGGGTCTACAAGACCAAGAAGGATGCCACTGGGGTGATCACCAAGCACAAAGCTCGTCTCGTCGCGAAGGGCTACGTGCAGCAGCAAGGGATCGATTTTGAAGAAGTGTTCGCTCCGGTGGCGCGGCTTGAGTATGTGAGGCTGTTACTTGCTCACGCTGCCTCACAAGGCTGGGCAGTACACCACATGGACGTCAAGTCCACGTTCCTGAATGGCGTGCTCCAGGAACAAGTCTACGTTGAGCAGCCGCCGGGGTTCGTGCTGCGAGGTCATGAGAACAAGGTGCTCCACCTGGTGAAGGCACTCTACGGTCTGCGTCAAGCCCCCCGCGCCTGGTATGCCAAACTCGACTCCTCAATGATCGAGCTAGGCTTCCAGAGGAGCAGCTACGAGCACGCCGTCTACCTTCGTGGAACCGGTGACCATCGTCTGGTTGTCGGAGTCTACGTGGATGACCTGGTGATCACGGGCGGCAACAATGAGGATATCATCAAGTTCAAGGAGGAGATGAAGTCCAAATTTCAGATGAGTGACCTCGGTCTCCTCCACTACTATCTGGGGTTGGAGGTGACCCAGAGTGAGGCCGGGATCACTATCTGCCAGAGCGCCTACGCCGCCAAGATTCTGGAGTCTGCTGGTCTGACTGGCTGCAACCCCAGTCACACACCCATGGAGCAGCGACTGAAGCTGAGCAAGCAGAGTTCGGCCCCAACTGTTGATCCAACCAGGTACCGCAGCATTGTCGGCTCACTGCGCTACCTAGTGAATTCCAGGCCGGATCTCGCATATGCAGTGGGCTACGTCAGCCGCTTCATGGAAAAGCCCACCGCCGAGCACCTGACAGCAGTCAAGAGAGTACTCAGGTACGTTGCTGGTACTCTGCACTACGGCTGCCATTACCCGAGGATGAAAGAAGCTCGACTCGTCGGCTACAGCGACAGTGACATGGCCGGCGACATTGATACCCGCAAGAGCACAACTGGAGTTGGTTTTTTCCTCGGTGGCAGCATCATCACTTGGCAGTCCCAGAAGCAGCGAGTGGTGGCTTTGTCCTCCTGTGAAGCGGAATACATAGCAGCAGCCACCGCAGCCTGTCAAGGTGTCTGGCTTGCCCGTCTTCTCGCAGAGCTCAAGGGAGAGGAGGCAAGCCCGTTCTCACTGAAGATTGACAACGAGTCCGCCATCGCACTCAGCCGGAATCCTGTGTTCCACGATCGCAGTAAGCACATTGACGTCAAATTTCACTATATCCGTGAGTGTGTTGAAGAGAACAGGGTTCAGCTCCAGTCCATCAAGACAGAGGAGCAGTTGGCGGACATTCTGACCAAGGCGTTGGGACGAGAGCGATTCTGCGAGCTGCGTTCCAGACTTGGTGTTCTTCATGTAAAGCAGGCATACTAGGAGTAGGAGGAGATTTGTTAGTTACTCCTATATGCTAATAATAGGCATGTTTATTTTCAGTTAGAGCATGCGCACAGGCACCGGGTTGTGGTGTTCGTGCGCCGAGTAGTTCAGGTAGTTAGCATGCCGCTATGGCCGGACGCCGCTGGTGCGTGGGGATGGACGCGCACACTTCTCGCGTCGTGCGCGCCATGGCGGCATGACCTCTCAGTTTTGCTATTTATATTGAATACAGTGCATCAGAAAACGTTGCGGTTTTGCAACACAAATTCACCTGTGTCCAGTCTCATTTTTCTTGTTCATTCACCTCGCCAAGCACCAGCTCGCCGCCGGCGTAAACCGCCGTCCGGTGACTAACAGCGTCCACCCACACGCTGAACCTGGCGTTCGGGAACAGCCGGTGCAGCAGGTGCTTGGCGACCACGCCGTTCATCGCCGGGTCCTCGTAGGGGAGGCGCCCGCCGCCGGCGCGACGACCACCCAGCGTCACCACGCGCCACGCGCCGACGGTGTGTTCGACGCCGCTGCCGCCGCCACCGCCGCCGCGAGCAGGAAGGACGCTCTGCCGCTCGAGGACCCGGCGGGTGGCGTCGTCGACGAACAGGAAGAAGCACGCCGTGCGTAGCGTCTCGTAACCCAGCCCCCTGGGCTGCCGGACCTTGTCGTAGTCGTTCATAATCGCCGACGCCACCACCACGCCCCTGCACTTCTCCATGGCCAATCTGTCTGAAAGCCGTCAACGTTAAACTATTCAGTGATGTTCTTTAATCTTATGATTGCGCCGCGACAGCAAAAGCACTTGTCACACTTGTGTATCATTTGGCTTGCATCCGAAGGCGAAATAATGGCGCGCGATCAAGGAGCTCACCATGTTCTGGGACGGGAAATTCCCGGAAGAATCCGCAGGGAATCGCCACTTGGTCGTCGGTGTGGCTGAAGAAGGATCTCCGTTCCTCCGCCGAGAAGTTGCCCGCAAACGTGGCCCTCCTGCCGCTCTGGTACCGCAACGCAGGGGACGCCGAGGTGTTGCGGCAGAGGCCATGGATCTCTTCCAAGGCAGTCTTGTAGTCTGCTCAAGCAGTGAGTGTAAAAGATCTTTTTTTTAGGGGGAGAAAGAACACATGAGCATCACTACAACTAGCAAAGAGCATATGCATGGCAACTGACATGATCCGAGATTTTTGTTCCACAAACACCAAGTCAAATGAGAAAACGCCATATAGCTTTTCCTATACCACGAAACTATGCATTTCGTAAAGTCAAAACGACGGACAATTTGAAACCGGTGGATCTAAATTTAAAATCTATCCAAAAAAATGAAACGAACAACCACGGCGATCTGGCAGACTTGTCAAAGGCGACGCAGATGACTCCGATCGTTACGCGGGTCATCATCGCCTGATGCGACGAAACACGAAAACGGGAAAGGAAGATGCGCCACGCAAGCAACGAGAGAACGAAGATCGCTCGGCCACGGGTGCGTGCATTGCGGAGTGCAACTCTTGCCGGACCGGACCTGCGAAGGCGACGGGGTTGGAGCAGAGCGCGCGCGGGGTGGGCAGGGCGTGCCTGTGCTCGCCGTAGCCGGGCGGGTACCGGAAGAGCGGTGGCTTGGGCGGGGAGGGGAAGGGCAGGAGGCGGAGGCAGCCGCGGCGGCCGGGGTCGGTGAAGGAGACGTAGAGCGCGGGCGGGAGCGTGGTGAGGAGGTAGAGCAGGGACATGCACAGCAGCTTGGACTGCAACACCGGGGGGCTCCGCACGCGCACCGGCCACCCCATGCCACGGCGGTGCCGCGGGGACGTGGCGGTTCTGGACGCGCAGTGCGGCGCGGCGGTTGCTTGGCCTTGGCTTGGCTCTGCCGGCCCTTGCTCCGCTCGACCACTCCTGATCAGGGCGCGCGAGGACCGGGCACTGAGACTCTGAAAGCGAGTGATACTAGGAGTTGGTTGCAGACTGAGGCAGTGACCGTAGTAGCTTTCGGCTTTCCCAGTACTCATTTGCGTCCTATGCATGCAGCCTCCCCCGGCTCGGCTGTTGCGGACGCCCCCTGTTTCTCAACTGCTTACAGCAAACTACTATTGCAACACCAACATATCCTTTTGTCCCAAACAAATTGGGGTAGGCTATAGATAAAACCCAAAAGAGACGAGAAAACAGCAAACTCAATCTTTAAATTTGAACCACTATATCTCTATCTACTGAACTATCTCGTGAACATTCTCTATATATCTCTAATAGATTTTCTATGTTTTCGTTCTCTATACTCCATTAACCTATCATAATTGTCATTGTATGAAAAAGTTCTTTTGAAAAATTACCATATATTGAATATAGAGAGCGCGAAAGATGATTTTAGAAATCAGAAGATATGGAGAATGATTTAAAGAGTTTACTAAAGTCTGTTTTTTTGTTTTCTAAATTTTGTGATAAACAGCTATAAAGAGAACCTTTTGAAGATGCTCTTAGGGTGTTTCGGTAGCGCTAGCAGTAGAGTAGTTCCATTCTATCTCTTTTCAATCTCCACATACTTACAAAGATGCGATAATATTAATACACAAATCCTCTATCTTGAACTTTTGGGACGGAGGATGTGCTAATAATACCCCTGTATCCTAAAATAAATGGTGATCAAACTTGGACCTTTGTTTTTTCTTAGAGTAAAATACATTGGTGGTAGTAAACTGAGTAAACATTGTCATCCAGATTCGAAACTTTTATTTTTCTTGATTTCTAGATTTCTAAAAATGTCCCAGGCTCTACTACCAGTAAAATCTAAATGAGTTTCAACCCGCTCTGTTCGCCAACGTGGCATGCCGTAATATGACATGTTGGGTAAAATACTCAAACTTACAAGACAGTGCCATCTAGGTCCCAAGCTTTTAAAATTGCATATATAGTTGTGCCATGAAATGCGATTAAAAGAAGGATTAGTTTTATTATTAGCTTACAAGAGGCACCTTATTTGTTACTCAAAAGTAAAAGTAGCTAGCGCAGAAGAGTACGAAATACTTAATGCTAGCATAGGTGCATCATGCACGTCCTTTCCTAAACGCCTCGCTCAGTGCCTTAGAGCACGTTTGAAATCGCATCACATACTGGTGGCGGCGGCAGCGGCGTCGTCGAAGAGCATCCAAATCTCGTTGACCCTGCCGCTGAACTCGAAGGGCGAGTTGTACTGCGCGACGGTGTAGGGCGAGGCCGGGTCGGCCCTGCGGGCGTCGTTGACGGCGGCGGCCCACCTGGTGCCCTGGAGGAGTGGAGGCTGACGTCGAGCTGCGCCGCCTGCTCTCCGACGTCGTCGTCTGCCACGAATCCCCCGAAGCGGCGCACGGCCGCGTACCTGGCCCCGGCCCAGGGGTCCACGCGCAAGCCCTCGGCCGGCGGCGGGTCCGCCTGGTTCTTAGTCGGCACGTAGAAGCTGACGGCGAAGGAGGAGGCGCAGAAGGGCCCGTCGCTGGGCGACACCCGCGTCAGCACCGGCGCCGTCATCTCGATCGTCTCGTTGTACGCGTTCTTGCCCTGGATGTAGTTGAACAGCCTGCAGCACACACGCGGCGTATACAGGGTGAGGGCTTGTTTCATACATATGGCTAATTACTAGCTGGAGTAAAAATTAGCTCAAATCGCATATTAGCTTTCTTGGTTGGTTAGCTAGTTAGTTAATATCACCTATTAGCTTTCTTGGATGCACTAAAGCTAATTTTATCTAAGTTTTTAAAAATAATTTTACTTAATTTTTAACTAGTTGGTTTTTTAGCAACTATTTTTAACTAGTTAGTGATTATAGTCCTTGTATCAAACAGGCCCTAATTAATTTTTAGCCAGTGATTAAACCAGCGACAGCCACAGCTACGGCCTACGAGCCCATATCATCTCTCTCGGCTTGGGCTCTGGCCCATTTGAAGGTGGCCCAATAAGGAACGGAAGCGTGCGTGCTTACTGCTTAGTGCTACCGTGACGTGATGACGGAGGCGAGAGGTCGCTTACTGGAGGAAGCCGGTGCGCGTGGCGGCGACGAAGGAGATGTCCTCGATGGGCGCCGTGGTGATCCACATGGCGTCCGTGTACCGCCGGATCTCGAACCCGTTGGCGCTGTCCACCACCTCGTACGCCGGGCACTCGATGCGCTCGCACGTCGGCGGCACCGCCGCGGCAACGACGGCAACGAGCAGCGTCGCGGCGACGGCGAGCAGGCTGCCACGCCGCGCCATGCTCTTGCTTTGCTTGCCTGCGCTGCCGCTGCTGGTGCTGGATTGGGATGGGGTCTGGCGCTCGATCTCCGTCCGTGCGGCTGGGGATCGGCTGTGATAAATACATCTCCTTTGCCCGGCTGCCCGGCTCAGGATGCTCGCGGCGCAGGCGCTTCCACGTCGCTGGTTTTCGAGTGCTTGGCCATCGTTCGAGATCTTGGGCTTCTGCTAGAGTCCACAGGCGTGAGGACGTGAGGTTAGCTGCAGAAGCACGTAGAAAGCACCCAGTTTTGGAGGTTTCTGAGATTTTTTTTTCTTGCTTCCGGATTCTGATAAGGCCTTGTTTAGATGTCTTCAAAATTTTAAATTTTTATTTTTTGTCTCATCGCATCGAATCTTTAATACATATATGGAGTATTAAATATAGATAAAAAAACTAATTGCACAGTTTAGTTGTAAATCACGAGACGAATCTTTGAGCCAAATTAGTTCAAGATTGGACACTAATTGCTAAATACAAACAAAAATACTACAGTACTCAAATTCTAAAAGTTTTTGCATCTAAACACCCCCGAGTCGCTAAGGTCATGTTTAGTTCAAAAAAACTTTCAAGATTTCCCGTCACATCGAATGTTCAGACACACGTAGGGAGCATTAAATGTAGACGAAAAAAACTAATTACATAGTTTGGTAGAAAACCACAAGACGAATCTTTTGAGCCTAGTTAGTCCATGATTGGACACTAATTGACAAATACAAACGAAAGTGCTACAGTAGTCAAAGCCAAAAAAAATTCGCGGGCTAAGGACCTGTTTGGTTAGAGGTGTTAAAGTTTAACAGACACGGTAGTACTTTCGTCTTATTTAACAAAAAGTTTTCAATTTTGGACTAATTAGGTTTAATAGATTCGTCTCGTAAATTACTCCTAATCTGCGTCGATATGCATACAATTAGTCTATATTTAATACTTCATACATTTACTATAACATTGATGTGATGGGAGTTAAACTTTAACATTTATGAAGCAATGAGGGCCTAAACCCACCCTAACTGTGGTTGTGGGCTGCATCGGCATTGCAGTTGCAGATAGGTAAAGCAAGTATTAAATGTAGATAAAATCAAAAACTAATTGTACAGTTTGATTGTACTTTGTGAGACGAATGTTTTGAACCTAATTAGTCAACGGTTGGATAATTATTATCAAATACAAATAAAATACTACAGTGACACTATAGTATTTTTAGCGCTCTAAACTTTGGGAACTTCGGTGTTGTTGCAAGGGTCGGTGAGGTTAGGCCTGTTTGGTTTGTGAATCCCATCGTATCAATGTTACGGTAAATATATAAAATACTAAATGTAGACTAATTGTATGTATATCGGCATAGATTAGGAGTAATTTATGAGACGAATCTATTAAGCCTAATTAGTCTAAAATTAAAATTTTTTGTCAAATAAAACGAAAATACTACATTGTTTATTAAACTTTTAACACCTCGACCAAACAAACCGTTAAATTGCAGGACTGGTTGGTTCGCTGGTGAAGCAAGGAGTTCATGGCCTACAGTTGTCTGCTACTATGTGTAGTTTGCTTGGTCTGTATATTGCTGGCTGTCTCTGTCAAATTCTTGTTATCCTAGTATTAACTACCTGACGGCTATACATATCTGCAACGTGTGAATCGACGGAACTGAATTAGGGCATGTTTGGAACAGAGGAATATAAAACAGAGGAATGAAAGAAAATGGAGGAAAAAGAAAGGAATGAAGTGGTAAAACAAAGGAATAAAAAAATATAGAAACATATGATAAGAGGTGTTTGGAACGCAGGAATGAAAAACACAGGAACGAGAATAAATGAGAACTAATTTGGTAGTTATATGTGGGTCCTCTTGAATCAGTATGCCACTCAAACCAATCAGAATCCAACGTTGCAGCCTGCTGCCTCGGACTTCCGCGACGGAGAGAAAATCTGAGGTATGAGTGGATTTTTGTTTTCCTGTGAAATAAGCATCTAGGTACAGGATTCCAGAGGAAAGGATCGGGTGATTCCTTTGTTCCAAACATAAATTTCCTGCCATTCCATAGGAATGTGAATTCCTACAACTTTCCTTTGATTTTCCCGTGATCCAAATGGCCCCTTAAGGTGAACTGACTGGATGGAAGTAAACAAATACCCTGTTCGACAGGCTGTTTTTTTGTTTATAAGCCGGCTGTGGCTGATTTGCTGTGAGAGAAAAACACTGTTCCACGGCTGATAAGCCGTGCTGATAAGCTCACCCGAACAGGGGAAAATTCAACGTTTAATTTTGTTTTCGCTCAAGATTTTTAAAAAGATCAATCTTGCTAGCTGATGTGTACTAAAACCACCCCGTGACACAATTGAAAGGATGGATGGATACTCGTTTCGATTCATAAAACACAGTAGTAATTCAAGCAGGGCCTCGTTTAGATTGAAAAAATTTCAACCCGATAAATAGTACCACTTTCGTCTTATTTGACAAATATTATCCAATCGTGGACCAACTAGGTTCAAAAGATTCATCTCGTGATTTTCAACTAAACTGTGTAATTAGTTATTTTTTACCTACATTTACTACTTCATACGTGAGTCTAAAGATTGATTTCATACATGGATCTAAAGATTGATGTGATGGAGAGAGTGAAAAAATTTCAACTTTTGGATACATGCGCAGGTAGCAATAGTACGAACACCATTATTCAGGAGACAGAACACGTATTAGCAAGCTACTACAGTAAGGAGAGTACAACCACAAGTAAAAAGCTCTCTGACGCCGCCGCCACCTCACTTGCTGGCAGCAGCCTTACCGGCGGCGGGGGCGGGGGCAGGGGCATCCTTGGGCTTGGCCGCTGCGTCGGCGCCTTCCTTGGCGAAGGCGGAGACGGGGAAGGTCCTGCCGAGGCCGGTGGGCGTCTTGAAGGTGATCTTGGCCTCGTCGTCCTTGTCGATGAACATGTCGGAGAGGGTGACCCAGATGAGGAGCTCCTTGGTCTTGACCCCGGTCATGCGCTTCATCCTCCGGTCCTCGACGAAGGCGGTGACCTCGGCGGCGTACGAGACCTGGCGGCCGATCTGGCGGAACGTGTGCGTGAGCGCCTTCTTCTGGCGCAGCCACACGAAGCCCGTGGCGCGGTTGTAGCCCACCTCCTCCATGTCGGCCAGCGGCAGCAGGCCCAGCGGGAGGTGCACCTCGGACAGCAGCTCCGTCGACTTCTCCGCGCACAGCGCCGCGCCGCTGTACACCTCCGCGCCCGCGCGGTGCGCCTCGATGGCCTGCGAACCCATCGGGGATTGATGGGGATTCGGGCGGCGGCGAGATGGAGGTGTACGTGAGGCGGCGAGGCTGGATTGGATCGCTGCAGAGCTAGCTGGGGAGGAACGGGATTTATAGAAGGAAAGGGAGGGGAGGACTGGGTCGGCACTCGGCAGCAGGCTTCCCGTCGGAGTCGGCGAGGGGCGGTTGCCGGTTGGGGCGACGCGGGGATCAGTTAAAGCGGGTTCAGTTAATGCACTGGACCTGAGTGCGAGCTGGCGGCCTCGCCGTGGCCCGTGGCCCGTGGTGGGCGATGCGACGTGGGTGCCCCGTGCAGGTGGGGGTTGCGGCTCCCGCTTCGCATGTACTGTACTCCGTATAGTTCCTAAAATTTTATAAAATTTATAAGTTTTTTCGTCACATTATATTTTTAAACACATATATGGAACATTAAATATAGATAAAAATAAAACTAATTATACAGTTTAGACAAAATTTACAAGATGAATCTTTTAAGTCTAATTAGATTATAATTAAATATTAATTATTAAATAACAACGAAAGTACTACCATACTATTTTTAAAAAAATTTCGCGAACTAAACCAGGCCGGAATTAGAATGTGTTGGTGAGTTCACACCTGATCTGATGGCTTCGCAACGGGCGGGCAACGCCGCACGAATGCAGGACCGGGAGTCCAGGACCATCTTTTGATTGATTTTGTACCACGAAAAGGTGAGAAATTCAAATTAAAGTTGTCGGTTCTTTCGTCGGGACTTTAACATGGCTTCGGCGGAGGCCGGAGCTCTTGGCACTTGCCTGGTGCCAGGCCGCGTGCGAGTTTTGGATGGATTTTGTACCACGAGGTTGGCTGGCGGGCGCGCGGCAGTGCGGTGCGCGGTGCAAAAGGACGGCGCCATGTGCCAATGAGGCAATGATGGCAGTGATTCGCGGCAGCTTTCAGCTACCGACACGGCGACCTGCTGCTTTCTACTCCGACGACTCCTGCTCACCCTAGCCGTGTCTCGCCTTTCGGGGCGTGTTTAGATGCCAAAAATTTCTGGAAAAAATTTCTGTAGCACTTTTTATTGTTATTTGACAAAAATTATCTAATCATACACTAACTAGGCTTAAAAGATTCGTCTCGATATTTACAGATAAACTGTACAATTAGGCAGTGTTTAGATCCCTTCAAACTTCCAAAAATTTTACAAGATTCTCCGTCACATCGAATCTTTAGACGCATGCATGGAGCATTAAATGTAGGTAAAAAAATAACTAATTGCACAGTTTGTCTGTAAATGTCGAGACGAATCTTTTGAGCCTAGTTAGTCCATGATTGGATAAATTTTACCAAATAACAACGAAAAATGCTACAGGAACTTTACACCAACTTTTACACCATCTAAACACTATCTTAGTTTTTTTATCTACATTTAATGGTCCAGACATGTGACGGGTACTGTGCGTGGCCGGTTGGCTTTGACTGTCACGGCGCGATGGTTTATGGCCCAACCAAGGCGACGCGCATTCATGGCGAGCGCTGTGTCCCAACCCCCAACGGTGCCACCCGCCAGGGACGTGTCGTTGTCCGCCTGCGGCTCCGCCTGCGGCCTTGGCCTTCCTGAGCTCAGGACGAGGAAGGAGGGCAGCAGCAGACAGGCACGCATGGTGGATTGGTGCCCGTGGTGGATTGTGCGTGGTGGATTGATTGGCCAGCCCACATGAAAGCTCTTCTTCTCTTGTCTATCTCTTTGATGATTGCTGGAGGTATGCTGAGCGCAGACATGGCACGTATATCTCTTGTCTTGTTTCTTATTGATTCTTGTTGCTCCCTTAATTTTATCTCGTAACTGTCATGTTTATGGTAGCTATATATAAGGAATGGAAAAAGATTACATAAGGATGACCATGTATTATACTGAGTACAACATATAATTTGGCAACAATAGATTCCCTCTACTTTGAATTAAGGCATTTCTAAAAATAGAATTTACACTGTAATTATACTACTGTCATCAAAGAACATGTTTAGAAGCAAAATAACTGTGGCGGTAGAAAAATATAGAGAAATGTAATTCATAGTTTTAAAAGCTATAACAACTTACAGTTTTGATCTCAACAGTTGAAATGCCTGCTCTCTGTTCCGTAGCTGTTATCTCTCTTCAGTACAGAATATCCTTATTCCTGTAGGCTTGTGAATAAGATCAACAGCCGTCTCCACCTTGTTAACATTCTGCCCTGCATTGATTAAAATGTTAGAAGATGCTCAGTGTAAGGGAGCAAGCAATACAGAAAACTCAGTACTCTACTACGACAAAACACAATATGCAAGTAATATTACCTCCAGCAACACCAGATCTTGCTGTTTTAAGTTTAATATCTTTTGGATCAATAACCACATCAACTTCGTCATAGGCCTACTATGCCATTGAAACAATATTAGGCGTCTCAGAAGAAGAGGGAATTCACGTCATAAAACTTCAACACAAATATCAAAATGGTCCACCCCTGGCATGCATAATAGCTACAGTTGCTGTTGACATATGAACACGGCCTAGTCTCTGTCAAGGACTCAGGGGAACACGCTGAACTCGGTGTACACCTGAGTCAAACTTCAATTTACTAGACTTGTTTCCCCTTGACCTCCATCACGTATGTCTTGTATACACCCATTTCTGCCTGAAAGGGACAACTTGTGAACAGTGTTTTTTCTTCTTCAATAGTCAGGTTAAGGTTGCAAGTACACACTTCTAAGCAAGAAACCGACTTTAACTTCCAATTGTTGTGCTCACAGTATTTCTGATACATGCGTACCTACAGAAAGCCATTGGCATATTTAGTGGTGGATTTTGTGAGTAAATTTGCAGATATTACGCACTAGTATATCATAAGTATAACTGCAATAATAACAATAGAAGAATGAACTAAGAAGGCTTATATTCCAAAAAAGAAAATCGAAATCCTACTTGCACATTCATTATCTATTCTCGATTATTTTCCATATAAACATCAAGGTCTGTGTGTCAAGCTTTAGTAGTCAACTATTTGAACAAAATGAACAACAGCTATATCTCATTTGCTAAATTGCACTCAATTGGAACAAAATCATCATCTACCTACAAGGTCACCAGCCCAAGTTCCAGCTTCGTCACCACCAGCACCTGCTCTTACTGCAGAAACGAAGAAAGTCAATTCTCAATTTCAGAACATGAAGGGAAAAAACTGATGCAGCAAGACGCTGAATACTCATGGGATTGCCATATAACTAAGTTGAAATGTACAACTGAGAAATGGAGAGAGGTACCTTCAAGTATGATGTTGCGTGAATCTAGAGGATCACTTTGAAGTAGTAGTATCCAGAGAAATACAGAAACTGGCATTGTAGAATGCATAATGTTAAACATAATGTCCAGAACTTATGTAGCTATTGTGCAGAGTGTTATGTCCTATTCACCTTCAATTTTTCTTCAAGCTCTGAAGCTGGTTAGATAGATCCTCCAGCCCAGAAGCTATCATCTCTGACATATCAGGGTCATGTTCGTTCTCTTTTTCCAGAACTATGATGTTGCAAAGTAAAGAAAACCTAGTGAGAGTCTAGTATTTTCTCACATGCACAAGAAATGCCGAGGCATACCAACCTTTTGTCTCCTCAAGTTGCTTCTCACAATCCTTGAATTGCCTGTACGTGGTCACAACCTAAATATTGTTGTCAGAAAAAAAGGTGATGTAACAATTGACAAAATTAGCAGCTCAAATTCTGGTATAATTGAGTAGATAGTAGACACCAAAAGTAAATACCGTAGTGTACCTGATACGGTTCAGAAACAGACTGAGCAAGTTTTTGGTATTCGCTTGGATCTGAGACAATGTCATGATCTGTGGTTGCTGGAAGAGAAGCTGCTGTCTCAACATGGGGGCGAGAATGGTGTAATCAAGCCACTCTCTTTTGAATGGAGGATGCCGTTGAAGACCTAGATCACAGTAGTGCTTGTTGATTTAGTTTGTTCTATAAAACTTGTACTGGGATGTTTGTTGAAGTTGTCGTTGGCTGGGTTAGCCTGGTTCTAGGGTGGCATGCCACCTTTTATGCTGTAATGAACTACTTGTGTTTTATCTAATGATAGAAGACGGGGACCATATGGTCCTAGAACTCTAAAAAAATGTCAGGATCTGCCAACCTGACCTGAAGCATACACTCGAGCATCAGACTGAATGTTTGGATGAGATCAAAATAAAAAAAATTCATATCATTGTAACAGCATCGCAGTTTATATTGGCTACATGTGTATTACTTTTTCTTTCCCACGACATAAATGACAAGTTCAGAATTGATTTAGTACAGCATTGAAGCCAGACCTGACTTAATTCTAAAATTAAGTTTCCACAAGACCACAACCAGCAACTTCAGCGGAATAATAACAACAGAGATATAACCCAATTGGTAAGGCTAATATGAGAGAGTGAGAGAGAGACAAAGAAACCAAAGGTGAACACACAACACAGGACAGATAACCATATAACCATGCCGACGTTTCAGTTTAATGGTGTTGCTTTCTATAAAAGCAGGGTTTACCTCAATAAATAAATAAAAACATACCGACATTTCTTTCCAGGCCTTCTCCGCAGAATCCAGCTTGGCAATCAGATAGGGCTCCTGCAGAGAGCATACAAAATGAACAATCACAAAGGCTATGATATGAACAATGGATTGGTATGAGTGCGAAAGGTAGGATTTTCAGCGACTAAAGCACACAATGTTCAGTTCAGCTTCAGCGTGAACACAATTCAGGGTAAGTGACAACAAGCCATTTAATAAAATAATTCGGCCCCCAAATGTGAAATGTCTCAGAACCGCTATATTAGGTTACAACAGCTCTCTGTCTCCAAGAAATGGCCGGTAAACCAGGAAATGGAGACGATCGCCGAAAAGGATTTTTTCCCCTTACCGTCATGCAGACCACGGAGGAGGACGGCCGCTTGCGGCGCCTGCCGTAGCAAGGCAGGAGAGAGGCGTGCCTCGAGGGGTCGGGACAGCGCGTGGAGTGGAGGCGCCCTGAAAAAAGGCAGCGAGGAAGGCCTCCATCTTTGTTCCGGCGAGCAAGCGGGTGCGGAGCATGAGAGGTGGGGATGAGAAGCACCACTGCACCAGGCAGCAGGCACCAGACTGCAACGCGGCTGGCATGTTCAGTTGTTCTATTGGGTTGCTCTGCCTCGTCAAGATTCGTGCAAAGTGGTCTTTCATCGGACGGCCCATGGACCACTAGTAAATCTAAGAATAGTTTTCAATTTTGACAGTTTTTTGTCAGGCACTCCTCTATTTTTTTCGATTTTAGAAGTTGCTTGGCTGAAAAGCTATAGCTGAAAATACTGTTCGCTGATTTGTTGTGAGAGAAAAACACCGTTCGTTGGCTGAAAAAGTACGGCTTCGAACATGGCCTCAATTTTTCGGTTGAGCAACAGCTCAGAATTTGTGGATAAACACATCTTGCATGAACCAAAACTCGTCCTTGCTCGCAACTCGCAAACGCAGCTGAAAGTTGCTCTTCCAGTCCTTGTATATTTCATGATGATTGTTCATGTCCGATGAAGCCTCCTTGTTTTAGCATTAACATCCGGGGGTTGACGCGTGTCGTTACAGCACGGTTGTTGAGGTGAACAGTTCCCTTGAGCTTGGAGGACAGTCGCCATACAGAAAGGGTTCCACCTCATGTGCAGATCGCCAACTGAAACAGTGCTTGTTTTCAAGCAACACTAGTACTTCAACCTTCAAAAACACAAAGTAATGTCAATTTATGAATACTGAAATTGATCATAGAAGTGTTTGTGGCGTTTCATTCACAAAAATATGATCATGTGAACTAATGTCACAAAAATGAAGCTTCCATTTAGCAATGAAGTTCAGTTCCTTCACCTTGTCAGATGGTTCCTTTTTGCTCCCTCCAAAAGCAACAAGCACAATCTTGTCCCAGTAGTACACAGTGCCGGCCCTGAGTTTTTGAGGCCCGGGGCGAAACAAAAATCTGAGACCCTGAGTGATTGTGTTAACTCATCTGCTCGTGCTTTCTTTTTCCTTTTCTCACTGCCCGAAGTGAACTTTCTTTTTCTTGATGTCATGATGCTGTTAAAGTTTACAGAAACAATTAGTTCAAAAAATTAACCCATCTACTCTACTCGTGCTGCTGGCTCAGTGTGGCTCAGTAGCTCACCACCGATTGTTGATTCATCGTTGCTCGTTAGGGTCGGACGGAGTCGGCGAGTCGCAGAGATCGCAGCCCTTCGTGTCGAGTCCAGCGTCTCGCCTGTCGCCTCTCGTGGCCTCGCCGTCGGGCCCGTCGTCGCGCTCGGCGCTCGTGGCCTCGCGCGTCTCGTGTCCAGCCAGCGGCCGCCGAGGCGCCGATCCACGTCGCCGCCGCAGACGAGGACTCGCGGACGCGGAGTCAAGTGAGTTTGCGTGTGCGTGTGGCTTCTCGTGGACGCTAGTCACCAGTACTTTCTCTCTTTTTTAATACGGTCTCAATCCTTCTCACGGAAGCCAGAAAATGCAGGCCGGTAACTTCAGGTCTTCACTACTGGGCCAAATACTAATACTACTTGTGTTTGCATACTTGGGGTGAGGCCCTGCCAAATCGGAGGCCCGGGGCGGCCGCCCCGCTTGCCCGCGTCCAGGGCCGGCGCTGGTAGTACAATGGAGCTGAAAACCTGCAAAAGTTTTGTGTTCCATTGTGCAGCAACTGGAGAAATGGTTAGCACACAAATAAATATAAATCTCAAAAGATTCTTCCTTTGAAGACTCTTTATTCTACTATAGAATGGGCAACGCATTAAAGTTATACCGTTATAGTAATTCAAATGTCCACTATTGAAGTACAGTTCGCATAGAAAACTATTACAAAGATAGATGTTTGAAAAGTAATTTGAAGTTTTTATTATCTATGCAATAGATATTACATATTTAGAGGAATCTTATAATATGCACTATGCAGTGCTCAAGATTTTTAGGATAATCTTAAATAAAAGAAACCGTATCTGCTTTCCAACATTGCATGGAAGGTGAATTCCTTGCGAAGTCAGACATGCCAAGGCTTGTGTGGCGCAATTGGGCACCACCGAAATGTAAATTCTTTGCTTGGCTGGTCCTCCAAAACTGAATCTGGACCGCAGATCGTCTTGTAAAGCGTGGTTGGCCAAATCAAGGAACATGTCCCTATGTCATGCCACAAAAAAATGTTGTTCACTCGGTCGTTCATTACTAAAGGCATGTTTAGTTGCAAATTTTTTTGCAATGACACTGTAGCAAATTTCGTTGTTATTTGGTAATTAGTGTCCAATCATGGTCTAATTAGGCTTAAAAGATTCCTCTCGTCCATTTCGTCTAAACTGTGTAATTAGTTTTATTTTTTATTTATATTTAATGCTTCATGCATGTGTCCAAAGATTCATTGTGACGGGAAATCTGAAAAAATTTTGCAAAATTTTTTGGAAACTAAACAGGGCCTAATACTCTATTTAGATTTGGGATCTCATCTTTGCATGGCTTACCCAACGCTTGCCATCGTGCAAGCAATGGCAGCACTACTCCAGGGTAAAGGATTGGCGGACGAAGATGGCCAGTCAACAAGGCTTCCTGCTAAAGGGCATCCTCTCTCTTTTGTTGTTAGTCATGTGGGAAATCTGGAAGGAGCGTAACACGTGATTTTTTAAAAAATAACACTTGTCAATTCCCTCGCTGCAAACCAAAATCAAGGAGGAGGCTCGCACCTGGTGCGTTGTAGGAGCGAAGCACCTTGTTGAGATCTTGCAATTGAGAGTTTGCATTTGGTGTGTTTCTTCTCAACGCCAACCATCGGATCAAAAGTGTGTGTCTTCTCGATGCCTCAAGATCATCTCCCATGAATTGAAGGGGCCACAAAGTGGACAACTGACGTGACAAAGTGGCCCCACTAGAAGAAACTCACACTAGAAGAGAAGGAGAAGCATCCCACCTTCGTGGTTGGCCCCACCTATCACAGGGGGGGTCAGTCGACCCACCTAGATGGTCGGGCGACCACCCCACCTTCTCCACCGCCTTCCACCTTCCTGCATGCAAACAAACACAACATTAAAAGATCTCAACCATGCATTCTAAGGCGGTTTGATCCAAGGATGGAGGATAGAGAGCACATGGATCCATGGGCCCACACTAAAGTGCTATAAATACCCCTTCCCCTCACTCTCAAGTCATGACCACAGAGTTGACTTGCTCTCACTTTAGATAGGCGAAGCCCTTCTCTAATAGTAGTAGTACAAATTAGGAAGAGAGTGAGGGAAGTGTGTAGAAAGGCCCGGATCTATCGGTATCTTCTCCAAGCTATACCTCGGTGGATGCACTCTTCTTATACACAGGAAAAGAAAATGATATATTGGTGTTCTAAAAAGTAAAAACACATCTAAAAAGCTTAGTATTTGTCATGATGCATGATAGGAAAAAAAATATTCAGATAAGGTACCTACCCTAATTTTGTATTAGGAACACTAATTATTTCCAAATCCGAGGCTTCTCTACTTTTTTTCCTTCTCTAATTAACCCTTAACACCAACTAAATGTACTAATGGTTTGGAAACCAAACCTTATCTAGGCAAACCGATTCATAATTAAACCTCAGACCACATGGACTGCTTCACCGAGGCGGAGAGGAAGATGGTGCACGATCCGCTGATGTACTGCTCGAGCTTCGCTGAGGAGACTGAGGGCAAGATGGAGCAGGACCCGCTGATGTACAGCCTGCGCAGTGCCACGAGGGCCACGGCAACCGACATTCCTGTCGGCTACCAAGGCGTGGCCATGCTACTGGGGCCGCTGATCGTGGGCGTGGGGCCAGCAGGGCTGGCATGCATAGCGGGGCTCACCATGGGATTCGTGCCCTACGCGCTCTTGGAGCGCAACATGTGTGTCGCCTCCATATGGCACTGCCGCACGTACCGCAGGCTGTGCCTACACCTACCCAAGCTCTACTGTGAGCTGCCGCTCATGCCCTTCCTGCGCAGCTACCCCACGTACCCGACCCAACAGCAGTTCCTCGCCTAAATCTACGAGTACATGTGCACCTTCGGCATGCGCCCCTTCTTTCGCCAGGAAGTCATCGTCGCCGAGCACGACGGTGAGTACTGGTGCGTGCGCACGAAGGATGCCATCACTGGCCCCATCAACGGAGGCGGTGAAGAGTCCATCATCTCCTCTACTAGGGAGTACTGCTCCAAATGGCTCATTGTGGCCACGGGGGAGAACGCCGACCCTGTTGTACCTAGGATTGAGGGAATCCAAGGGCCAGGTCATGTACTCCAGCGAATACCGCAGCGGGAGGCCTTCCAAGGCAAGAAGGTGCTCGTGGTCAGCTGTGGCAACTCTGGCATGGAGGTGTCTCTCGACCTCGCCAACCATAATGTGCAATTAGTGCAACTTATGTTGTGAACTATAAAATCAATTGTATGTTTTGTGATGTTTCCAAGGGCACATCCTTCCCAGAGAGATCATGGGGCTCTCAACTTTTACTTTGTCCTTGTGGCTTCTTATGTTTCTACGTGTCCAGATAGTGGATTGAATTCTCCTCCTGCTCGTCTTGTTTATTCTAGGAAACACTGCACAAGTTGGTATTACTCGACCTAGTAGGGGCCCAATGGAGCTAAAAAAGTGTGTGGAAGACACCGGTGCTTGACGTGGGTACAATAGCAAAGATCCAGTCAAAGTAATTAGTTAATTCTTTTGAGTTTATGTTGTTGTCATTATATAACTATCTTAATTGCATAGCTCATACTATTGTACTTATTGCATAGTTCCACCTATCCGAGCCATTTCCTAAAATTGTGGTTCTTTGATTGTTTATGATGGTACAACACAACGAGAAGGATCCAGGTCCTCCAACTAGTTCTTCCAGACCTGTTAGATGGGCACCACGCGGCACCAGTTGCAATGCTTCGTCAGTCCCTCTGATCCCTGCTGCATCCTGGGCACCTAGCTGCTGCCGTAGAAGGTCAAGAAGTCACCAGCACAACTCTGGTCCCTGCCGACTCCACAAGATCATCGTCCGTGCTCCACAAGATGTACATCTCCACAAGGTCGTCGTCCGTGATCCACAAGATGTACATCTCCACGGGGTCGTTGTCCATGCAAGAGGCGCCACCTTCGATCCGCCATGTGCTGTCATAGGTGAGAAAAGGGCACCGCAAATATGAAACTATCGCAAACCATCTCCAAAGTCCAAACTAAACTAGCCCATTACAGCTACTGCCCCAAACTGAACCAACCCGTTAGAGTTTTCCAACTTATTTCCACCCAAACCATGTTAGCCTAAATAGAAACCCAAACCAGTAAATTAAACACGGTTTTGGCCCAAACCATTACCAGGTTTAACACCAAGATATGAATCCTCTATAAGAGGTAAGACACCACCCCCGCTAGTTAGAGCACCAGTCCAAGCATACAGACACCGCAAAATTATAGTGCACACAAAAATTCTTCTCTAATTATAACTCTATGGGACATCAAGCTTGCTTGTTTAGCTGATATACTCATCTTCATGTATTACATTGATGTAAAATCAACTATTGCTAACGAAACAAGCCAAAGCTAGATCGAAATAAACTAAATAAAAAGATGAAAAACTATTTGAAGCATTCTAAGAAGGCAAAATGTGAAATAACTCTATGAGGCCACTCTAATAGTATGGACAAACATTGGTGCACGACAAATTTTATATTGAGTCATACAATTTTAGTTGCTCTAAGAGAAAGCGGTATCATTTTAAATCAATTGCAATAATATAGCCTAAGATGAATAGCCCCACATAACATCCTCATACAATAGCCAAACATATGCATGAGCTAGTTTCTCTCTCTCTTCTATTAAAATATGAAACAATGTTTTGACCTAGCTCATAAGTCGCCATTGGAGCTGCCTTTTTTTGATACACACTGTCTAAATATATATTAAAAATAATATGTCTAGAAAAAACAAAATGTCTTATAATTTAAACAAAATAAATAACTGGTGAATAGCCGCTTCCTCTTACAATGTTTTTTTTGAAACATGGAAATTCCATTACTCAATAACTGGAGCCAAATTGTTGACCAACAGTTCATAGATACAAATTGGGATACCGTCAAAGACAAGAAGCAGTGTTCGAACTCAACTTATACCCTAGAGCCGCCAAATCATGGGCAACTAGATTACAAGACTGAGGATTATGAGCTACTACCCTTGAATTGAAGTTACATCGCAAGTCTTTAAGTTCCCAAACCAATCCGCTAGCCGAACTTTGATCAGCATCAGAAGACGGGGCTGCCTGGACCACCATCATCGCATCCGTCTCCAGTAGGATCTTTTGGAAACCGAGGTCAGCTGCTCTCTGCAATGCCTGCAAGCAAGCAATGAGCTCCGCATGAAATGGTTCCAGCACTCTTCCCAATTTGCCAAAGCCTCTAGCGACCACTTCCCCTTCAGAGCTGCTGATGACAAAGCCCCAACCTCCCGATCGGTCCTCCCGCTGGAAAGCCCCATCACAATTTATGGTCGCAACGTCTTGGGGTGGCTTTCTCCATTTTTTCTTCCGTCGAGTTGATGGCACTTCTCGCTGTTTCAGTGTCGACTCTGCATAAGTTCGGACTAAGGGGCTGCTTGGTTTAGGGCCATGCCCTGCCACGCCACAATAGTGGCAGCCACACCCCTGAGGCGGGTGTTTGGTCCCCATCAAGCTTTTGATCGCCAGTCCACCACAACTTTTTGTGTTGTCTTTTTGCTCCTGTTCTGCGTTGTTTAGCGTGGCGAGCTTGTGGCAGCTGTGGCGAGCGAACTGGCCGCCTCTGCGCACACCACGGCGTGACGAACTGACGCCATAAACCAAACAGCCCCTAACTGCGCTAAGCTAGCAGCACTTCTTGGTAGCTCCCCTTCATGTACACCACAACGTTGTGACCACCACCGATGCAGCAGGATGGCCACTTGGGTCTGTAGTTTTGCTGTGAGTTTTTGAATCTCACCGATCACTTCCTTGGCCGAAAGGATTGTTGTTAGTTTTAACAGGTTTAGTTCACTCCGTAACTTCCACGTAGGCCTCGTTTAGTTCACAGAATAGAGGAGAAAAACACTGTATCAGAATTTCTGTAGCATTTCGTTTGTATTTGATAAAAATTATCCAAATTTTAACTAACTAAGCTTGAAATGTTTGTCTCGCAAAGTACAACAAAATTATGCAATTAGTTTTTGATTTCATCAATATTTAGTACTCCATGCATTTGCCGATATTTTGATGTGACGGAAAATCTTCTTTTTACACAGTGGAATTTGGAAGAGAATTAGGGGAACTAAACAACAAGGGACAGTGGACAATGTTGGCGTGCCGAAGACCACGACTCGCGAGCCGGTAATACATACCCGCTCGAGAATTTTGACTCCATTCAATGCATTTTACACAATACCCAAAATATTTTAATTGGGGAAAGAAAGGAACACAGTGCACCCACCACGAGTCCACAAGCGCAGTCTGAGCCACCGGCACCGGCCTATGCACCGAGTCCACAAGGCTCCCCCACCTCGAACCCACCGATCATCGCCGTCGCCGTCGCCGTCGCCGTACCCGTCTAAAAATACCTCCCGATCTCCGACGAGTTGTCGAACTATGGCTTCTCCCGCGCACCCGGCGCCCCACCGCCCGCGCCTCCGCCTCCGGCGGACTCTTCGCGCGCAGCCGCCGCCGCCGCGGCTGCCTACTCCCTCTTTCTACTCCCGCCGCCCCTCCGCACCCCAGGTGAAGTCCCAGATCCCTCGCCACCTTCTTCCTCCTCTGGGTAGAGTTCTCCTCGTGATTGTCGCCTTCCTGGCTCTCGTAGAGATGCTTGCGTGAATGCACGAAGTCAAGTGATCTCCGATTGTTCGCCCTGTTTCACACGTCAGCAGCATTTTTGCGCGACTTCGCGTAGTTCGATTCGGTGCCGTTTTATCGGGATATTCGCCCGAAATAGTCAGCCTGTTTCTGTACCAAAAAAACGATTGTTCTGTGTAGTGCTTGCATGAACATTACTAGGCTTGACCGTTGTGCGTGGGGTACGATTTGGGGCGTTTGTGATATGAGTTGATCCGGGTTTTTTTTTTGACAAGTAACCACTTTATATCAGCAGCAAGAAGCTGCAAGCAGCCTTACAGAGTATATGTTTACAGAGGGCACTGGTGATCATGATTGCTATAGGAGCACATATTCTCAAAAGATGCATTAGTAGGAACATTGACAGAGAAGGCCTGTCTAGCCAGGGCATCAGCCGTGGTGTTTAGTGTCCTACTGATGTTGTAGATCTTCGCTTGTCGACGATTGGCACAGTTGGCAAACAACTGGGTATAAGGTTTCATTCTCCAGTCCAGAGGATGTTCTTGATCAGCTTCATTTAGGAAATGGACCAACTGCTTGCAGTCAGACAAGAAGGCTGTGTTGTTGAAGTCGAGCAAATCAGTGACTGTTGCTGCAAGTGCAAGAGCTGCAGCCTCAGCCATGATGACCGAGTGAGCATCGGACATGATGGCCTTGATGTGGATCGTTTGCTCGGGCTGTACCTGCATATTAACTAGAAGAACTCCAAGGCCAGCTGCTCTTGGTGACATCAAAGGCTGGTCAGGCAGCAAGGAGGCATCAACATAGCACCTGACACCGGGCAGTAGAGCTGGCATGAGGATGGTGTACCTGTCCATCTGGGTGGTACCAATCCCTGGTCAAGGCTGGGAACCTGCTGCAGTAAAGGTTTGTATACCAGATACTTGACTCGAGTGGTGGCCATGACTGGATCGTCATTGTGATGGTGGAGCGTGGTGCCTCTGGTTGGGTTGGTGGTGTTACCTGCAAGTATAGAGGTCATACTTGAATTGGCAATGTGTGGATGCAAGTAGGTCGTTCCTTGCTGCATGTGGTTGTTGTGTCCGAATGGTTGGTTCAGGTAAGTGCTAGCAGTCGCTGGGTGAAGATGACTGTGCTCCGAGTTTGTTGCCTGGTTGGCTGTGATGTTGTTTCCTGTTTGTTGCACCTGGTGATGAGTTCTGATGTGTGCAGCCACGGCGTGATGAACCTGCCAAGGAGTCCAAGATTTTCTCTGGAATCGAGTGTCGGTTGTATATTTTAGTACTTTATATAAGCCAATGTTTGTCCCTATTAGCTTTTGTTTTGCCAAAGGGGAGCTTTTGAAGTTGTGCAGTTAGTCTCAGTGGCCACTATCTTCTGCAGGTATCCCAATTAAGAGCCATCGCGTCAAGACCTTCAAGGAGGCATCATGCTGTTCAAATTGTCACAGCATTTGATGATGTACTGTGACACCTCTCCACTTTTAGTTACAATATTTCACTATGAAGTAGCTTGTATTATGATTTATATTTGACAGTGATTTGGTGCAGGATCCTGGGGATTTCTCGCTGGCGCATGATGATGGGGACTTCTCGCTGGCGCATGACGACGGGGACGAGCAGTTTGGTGTTGCTCCATATTCGAGTGAGAGTGAATGGAGTGATGATGATGTTGTTGTATTGACCGCATTCACGGATGTTGAGTTGCCGATGACAGTCAAGAGCCGGGCTGAGGGCGCACTAACTATAGCTGCCCATAGGCTCGCCACAATTGACAAAGGGCATAAGAAGAGTAGGTAAGAGTGCTAAGACAATTAGCTTTCCATATTTTCAAAAACAAATAGCTTTCAAGACAATCCTAAAATCTAGCAGTTGAGTACTTGAGGTGTGTATTATAGTTTTCCTTCTTTTCTGTATTGGAAAAGGGGCTGTAGAATAGCAGCTTTGCATCTTTTGGTTGGCAGTGAAAGAGGCATATGTGCAATAATTCAGATGCTTATATGGACAAAGTAATGTACCAAAATAGGAATATGGCTATTTGTTAATTTTTTTTATGGGTCTCCCTGTTTCTCGTCTCTTTTGGGTTTCATCTCTAGCCTACCCCAACTTGCTTGGGACAAAAGGCTATGTTGTTGTTGTTGTAGTTGTTGTTGTTGTTAATTTTTTTTATGGGACGCGTAGCAATTGTTGAACTATCCTAGTAGAAGTAGTAGTAGTACAATAAGTAGTACAATAAGAGCATGTATGCTACTATCTTCCAGGTTTAATACTATATCTCAAGGGAATGTTGCAATTCTTGTTTGTTGTGGTAAATAAAACAGAAAGTATGCCATACTACTAATATGGACAGATAAGCTTTTTTTCCATCTGATTTAGTTAGGTTCTAACTAAGTTCTTTACATCGATTCCCAGAACTCAACAAGGGCTGATGAATAATGTTGGACTGGTTGCTTTCTTAGCAATATTACTTTTCTTTGTCGACTGGTGTTCTTGGAAGATTGTTAGACTACCACTGGACTCCTTTTACTTGACACGCCCTTTTTTAATATCAGTAGTTTTATCAGCACTTGCTGGATTTCTTTTTGCACCAGTCGCTGATAGCCTGAAGATCCACCATTTCCGGAGGAGAGGAAAGTCTGTTTCTCCATCAAGTAGAAAGCCAACCCCGGCAATGGGAGGATTATTCTTTGTTCCTGTTGGTATTTTTGTTGCAAAAAGAGAGGTTGGTTACAACTCGAATGGAGTTAATGGAGCAGCTATGATTACCCTCATATTTGCGATGGTTGGGTTGCTTGATGATATTTCGAGTCTTGCGTCAGATGGCAGTCATAAAATACCACAATGGATAAGGTTCTTGGTTCAAGTGAGTTGTTCTTTTCCAAAGTGTCAATGTGAAAATATGCTGTCCTTTCCTTTTACACTGAATTGAACTTTCTTACTATCTTGTGTATTTTGCAGATTGTTGCTGGCATTTACTTCTCTATCTGGTTGGGTTCTGCAGATATTTCAACACCATATAACATGTAAGCATTCGTGTAACTTATATATGCCTTACTCCATCTACAGCTTGATTGATTCCAGTTTATCAATGAAGGAAATTTCTGGTTCCTCTGCCTCCTCCTTTTGGCCTTGCACTCATTGGAAAAGTATATATGGTTCTGGCTGCTACATGTTCACTTTCGATGGGGCCGGCAGTAACACTGGTTGATGGTCTTGATGGTTTGGCTGGTGGTATTGCTGCTTTAGCACTCATAGGACTATCTGTTGCAGCTCTCCCGATTTGCTCTGGTAAACTCTTCAGCTTCCTAAGCTATTCAGAGTTTATCAATTCAAATTTTATTTTTTATAGCATAGTACCTTCTCCTCATGAAATATGATGGGTCCTAGCTTTAACTCTGCCCAAAGATTTTTAAGGTCCTGTATTCCATCAACAGAAAAACAGTTACATTTAGCCTCCTAGCAGACTGCACCTCTGTGCCTTGGCATTCGCATGCCTAATATTAGTAAGTGCACCAAAAAATCAAGATTAGAAATAGTCCTTTTTTTGTCAAGTTGTTATACAATTTTTGAGCTTTTCCTTGCACAAAAGGGTCCTGTGGATGGGAACTATCTTTTTGAGTTTTTAATTGATCATGTGATGATAGTTTTTCAAAGTTGTAACATAGTTCGATTTTCATGATTTCTGCAGAATTCAGTGTTTTTGGAGCATCAATGTCAGGTGCTTGCATTGGCTTTCTTTTTCACAACAGATACAGGGCCTCAGTAGTTATGAGCCGGGTTGGTTCTTTTGCACTCGGAGGAGCAGTTGCCACAATTGCATCATGCAGTGGAATGTTTCTTCCAATGTTAATAGCATGCAGTCTCTTCTTTATTGAGCTACTGTTTGCAATACTGCAGGTGCGTCATTCTGTTGACTACTTCACTTCAATGGTTGCAATTCTAAAAGTGCCCATGCTTCATTATGCTGCGCTTGCATCTGTCCATTTGTTGATCGCTACTCTGGAGTCTGGACCAACTAGTTTGTGTCATCCTCCACATCTTTGTGGACCGTAACCCAGAATGCTTGTTCATTGCGTGATGATATTGGAATTTAAAGTATTTGCCAAGGATATGATGAAAGCCCTTTTAGTATCGTTTCTACAACAGTGAGCAGCATAACTTAAGACAAACATAACTAATCTGACTTTGTTTTTTGCATATTTCTGCTCCTTCTTCCTGTTTCCTGCTGAAAGCTAAAGCTATTGTTTCTGTCACATCTCCCTCGTTATATGTGCATTCTGATCAGTTTGCATCACCGGATTTTATGTGTAGCATTATAGCATACCATCATCCAATGTTTTGAGTTATATTTGTGGTCTACTTAGAATCAAGGGTGCTGCTGTCAAAGTTCAACTAGCATTTGTTTCATTTGTTTGCATTTTTGTAGGAGGGTCATGACCTTCTCAATCCAGAACATAACCATATGGTCTAATTTCTTTTGGTGCTCAGGTTCCTTTTCATATGGCTACAAATTCTTTCTGCGGAACAAGCAGACATCCCCTGAAAATCCGTCCCTCACATTACTACCTCAGATTGTTAGGCATAAAGGAACCTTATATTGTGGCGGGTGCATACATGATATCATGCTTCTTAACTCTGTTGGCAGGATACCTTGGCCTTGTTTCAGCATAGATGAGTAGCATTCTTTCATTGTTTTCTTTTTCAGTTGTGGTACATGACATAATTCAGGCAGCCGTTATTGCTTCATTTTTGCCGGATCTATGTTTCAGTGATATGAAATTAACAGATATAGAGGAACTGTAGAGTGAGGCCTGTAGAATTCCTCAAAAAGGGACCGTGCGGTATGCTCCGCTTGTACCGTGAGCTGTTGGTATTTGAATGTAATTTGTTTGTGAGCTAGATGAATAGCGTTTCAAAATTCAAAATGTATCTACTCACGCAAGTCTTACTTTTACAATGGATCAGTTAGCCTTGCTTGCAAGAAGGAAGTTTAGATGAACTTTACCATGGTTAAAGTTTTTTTTTTTAATCCTGTTTAGGCCATGCTATTGGCACCTGACATCGCAATTACACGGGATGGGCCGGTTGATAGGCCCAAGTACCGGGAATCATTATTGTTGCTCTTGCTCCCAGTCAGTGCACGTTTAATCGCTCTTTAATATTATACTGTATTAGGTATAGATATAGATTATATGGTGTTTCGATAGATAACAATGCTGTCATCGCATCAACGGTACTGTAGACTGTGGAGTAGTTAATTCCATTTTATTCTTATTTATTTTTTCGGGGTTTTATTTTGAGTCGAGCAGCCAGCGTCCCTACTTGCAGATGGGATGCGATGTTGTAATATTGCGACTTCGGCAACATGTATCCTACTTGCGAATGGGATGCCATGTTGCGATATTGTGACTTCGGCAACATGCATGTATGTCTTTTGTGTCTTATCTGTGTTTTTTTATAAAAAAAATCTTTCTTTTCTTCTTGCAAGCAAGCTTCTTTGTGCCTTCTGTGAGCAGCAACCACAACTTGTTTAAGTCTGCTAAGAGTGGTGTTTTTGCCCCCAACCACACCTTGTTTAAGTAAGGCTGCTAAGAGTGGCCAAGTACAGCAAGCTAACTAGAGGTACAGTTCTAGTCAGGAAAAGGCAGATGCAAAAAAAAAAAAAAAAAAAAAACTAGCGGCATCTGATGATTTCAAAATGAATAAGTCTATTTTGACCACTTAACTCTTCTATTTGTCAAATTCTGTCCGTGAATTCCAATATCATCTAAATGGTACCTCAGCTATTGATAGTGTTCAATTTTGACCCCAAGATCCATTTTTAGTGTGGTTTTCAATCAACGTAGCCATTTTTGCCTCTAAGTTGTCATTTTTCTAAAAAATTTCGTAGCTGGTCTGGCTTTTCTCTTCTCATGACCAACTTCCTCTGAACGTAATATAAGTCTACCTAGATATGTCCTAGGTCAAATCTTTTAACTCTGTCCAACATCTAGTTTCTTTAAAGAAAAAAGACAGTGCATGTTCTCTTCACTAAAGAAAAGAAGCAGCCAGAGAATAACAGTGCCTGATGGAAACTAGAATTGGAAAACAAAAAAGTAAAAAAAAAATGGTAAGTGATTTTCAGAATCCTTAGTCCAATAGCGCTGTTCTGAAATTTTACTGGATTCTGCCTGTGGCGTCACATGACTTCGCTTGTGCCATTTTTCTACTTGTAGATTCTGCTCCTACGTCACAATGACTTGCGTGGATCCAGATTGCTGTATATTTACTGTATATTATTATTCGCAGTACTGATTTCCATGTCGTTAGTTTATTCTGAATAATTGCACCTGTCAGTTGTTAATCTTTTTTTTGTGACTTGCTTGCTTTGTATTAAGCACAGCCGGCTGGGGCCTCCGAAATTACAAGATCAGTAACACATGCTGGAGTTACATACCACCTCTCCAGGCAATGTGTAGCATAGACTTGTTTGGCTAATACATGAGCTATTTTATTACAAACTCTATGAACAAAAGAAAAGGAAAACTCATGCAATCCATTACTGAGCTCCACAATCTCCTCCAGGATATAGCTGATAATGGAACGCTGGGATTCCCTTCTCTTCCATAGCTGAATGACGTCCAAGCAGTCAGTCTCCAGATGCACCCGCTGGTAGCCCGCCTGCACTGCCATCTTGAGGCCATCACGGCACGCCATCGCTTCCATAGTGCACGCATCGAAAACCTGCTCATACCATCTGGCCTGTGCCTCCTTAAGAATTCCAGTGTGGTCACGGAGAGCACAAGCCGTGGCGCCATGGTTTTTAGAAGCTAAGAATGCAGCGTCGGTGTTTACCTTGACCCCACCCGGATTTGGAACCTGCCACTTCGGCGGTGTAGCTTCAGTGTGGCCATGACCAGCCGGCAAGGACAGCTGCCACAGATCATAGACAGTGTCCTTTGCCCAGTTTGCAGCTTGGAAGATGCTCATCGTTAGCTCTCCGTGTCGGCGTTTATTCCTCATGGTCCACAGCGCCCACATAGCACATAAGATGACCGCCGTCTTCTTCTTCGAGCATAATCTCGCAGTCATGAGATCCGACGCCCAGGTCAAGGGGTGTAGAGAGGGAAGTTTAATCCCTGTTGTCTGTTTGACCTGACTCCAAACCTCCCTGGCTATAGTGCAATGAGCTAATACATGCATGATAGATTCCTCCTGTGCTCCGCAGACTTCACAATATGCTATCGGCTCGATATGCCTCCTCCATAGAATTTGGCGAGCCGGGAGAAATTCATGCAGCACACGCCACCAAAACACACGTACCTTGGGTGGCACTTTTAACTTCCAGACATCATTCCAGACTCTGTCACCCGAAGAGCTAGGTAGTTGCATCCAGTTCCCATCCCTCCTCAGATTAAACAGCAGACGATAGGCCGACTTGACCGAATACACACCACACTTCTCTGGACTCCACGCCCAGAAATCATGATTCCCTCGAGCCCTTGGCATATTCATAATCGCACGTGCATCAACCGGGACGAATTGCTCTGTGATGAGCTCCCTGTTCCAGGCACCAGACGCGGTTAGAAGTTCAGAAACATGTTCAAGTGCCTGTCCCTCTCTTGGAGTAATCGGGTGACCAGCAAAATGCTTCGCAATCCATTTGTCCCCCCAAATATCTGTAGTTTCCCCATTCACAATTCTTTTTATAAGACCTTGTTGCAAGGCCTCCCTTCCTGCTAGCACGGCACGCCAAGTGCTACTAGCGTGTCTCTTCCTGGTTGCCCTCATAAAGTCACAATCATGATAGTATCTCCCCTTCAGGACTCTTGCACATAGAGATTCAGGCCGATCGATAATTCTCCAACCTTGTTTACCAAGCATAGTGATGTTGAAACATCTGAGATCCCTAAATCCCAATCCTCCTTCATACTTTGGGCGATTCAACCGTTCCCAACTCATCCAGTGAATATGCTTATTGTCAGCAGAGCTGCCCCACCAATAATTTGCCATCACCGATTTCATTTTCTTGCAAGTGTTGATAGGCAACAGAAAGCAGCTCATAGAATATGTCGGTACTGCCTGTGCCACCGATTTGAGGATGACCTCTCTCCCGGCGCAGCTTGCTGCCCTCCCACACCAAGCATCGATGCGGCCTCTTATCTGCGCAGGCAAGTACTCAAAAATATCATTTAGATTTCTGTCGACTTCGGTAGGTAGGCCCAAGTATTTCTCAGCCAAAGCCTCCTTATGAATATTCAGTCCTTGGGTCACCTCAGTCTTCATCTCCAGGGAACAGTTACGGCTAAAGAAGATTACCGATTTGTCCCTGTTTACTAGCTATCCAGAGCCTGTATTGTACCAGTACAAAATTTCCATTAACCGATCAGCCCCTCTTTGCGATGCTTCTGTAAAGACGATACAATCATCCGCGAAGAGAAGATGCGAGATCCAGGGGGAGTGTACACCAACTCGGACACCCCTGGAAATATGCAATGGGCCAATAGATTTCAGGAGACAAGACAATCCTTCAGAACACAGCAAGAACAAATATGGTGAGATAGGATCGCCTTGTCTAATTCCACAGGTAGGGCTGAACTCATCTGACAATACACCATTTACTCTAATAGAAAACGAGACTGAAGTAACACATCTCATTATCAAGTCAACAAACTCAGTCTGGAACCCCAAGCGCAGCATTATACCTTGCAAGTAGGACCACTCGACACGGTCATAAGCTTTAGCCATGTCCAATTTAACTGCACATGCGCCCATCTTCCCCTTCTTTCTTTTCAGATAATGTATGCACTCATAAGCGATAAGAACGTTGTCAGTTATGAGCCTGCCTGGTACAAATGCACTTTGTTCGTCGGATATGATGTCATCCAGAAAGGGTCTCAACCTCATAGCAATCACCTTTGAGCAGATTTTGTAGAGAAAATTACACAGCGAGATCGGTCTGAACTCTTTTATCACTTGGGGGTTTCTCGTCTTCGGTATTAACACACAGGTTGTGCGGTTTAAACCATCCGGCATGGGGCCCCCATTCAAGAAATTCAGAACACCCGCTGTTATGTCTGGACCCATTAGATTCCAATGGAGTTGGAAAATCCCTGCTGTCAGTCCATCCGGTCCAGGAGCCTTATGCGCACCCATGAGGGACAGAGCCCGTTCCACCTCACTCGCTGTAAAGGGCCGAGTTAACTGCTCATTCATATCCGCCGTGACTTTGCGAGGCACGTGTTCCAGGATCAGCTCCGGATGAAGGTCCTCCTGGGCCGTGAATAGCTGCCTATAATAGTGAGTAGCTATGTCTTCTATTTCCTCTTGAGTCACTGCCATCGATCCATCCTCCCGTTTGAGGCTTGAAATTTTGTTCCGCTTCGCTCGTGCTCTCGACCTGGCTTGGAAGAAGGATGTGTTGCGGTCTCCCTCTTTCAACCATTCCACTCGCGAACGTTGTCTCTCCATCACCTCCTCCCTAGACAGGATCTCTGTCATCCGCGACATTAATTGGCGCTCATGTCGAGAGGGACCTGGGTTCTTTGCATTGCATCCTCCAGTTGTGGATTGGATCAGCTCTCATGTCACCTCAGAAACCGTCTACTCCCAATCATTGCATCACCGTCGGCCCGGGGGGGCACTTCGGACCCAACCCAAGACCGGGAATGACGTGGGCGCGTGCGCCTGCGTCCAGGCTGGCAGGCTGCTAGCTGGGCAATGTCGCTGTAGCATTATGATATGAAATGAGAAAGGAGATGGTAATGTTGCAAATATTTTAGGCCATGTTTGGTTCATGAATGTTAAAGTTTAATTTCCATCACATTAATGTTGCGGCAAATGCATGAAGTACTAAATGTAGACTAATTGTATGTATGTCGGCACATATTAGGAGTAAGTTACGAGACGAATCTATTAAGCTTAATTAGTCCAAAATTGAAAACTTTTTGTTAAATAAGACGAAAATGCTACAGTGTTTGTTAAGCTTTAACACCTCTAACCAAACAGACTCTTAGTCACGGGGCTAGTTTAATCGTCGTGCTTTGAAAATTATAATATTGCAAATGTGTGTTTGTGCCTTTTTTATGCAAGGGAAAAATGATGCAGAGTTGGTCTACGTACGCATCTCGCAATCACGTACTACGTAAGGATCTTCTTCGAACCTAGTAAGCGTGAGCGACGACCTCGCTCCCGTCATCGACGGCTTGTATGTATAATATATAGTACATTACATACTGTAGACTATTACATATAAATGCATCCGGATCCAATGCAAATCTGATAAGTCAGCAAGGAGATCGTGATGCAAATAATTAAGCTAGGGCCAGATAGATCGTTGCGAACTTAAGGTAGAGCGATTTGAGGCTGCGTTATCGCTGTCCACGTACAGGTACAGCTCACAAATTCACAATGCAGCAACCTACTCCTTGCATTCTAAAAAAGTGTTATTTTAAGAATAAATCTGAACAAATATTTATCCAGTTTTACTTTAAAACAATGGTCTTTTTAAGAAAGAGGGAGTACAGGGAAATAAATGCGATGTTCTCGTGTCGGCCGCAGCCAGAGAAAACGCACTCGCAAGAGCGCGACTCAACTCGCAGCTCGTGTTAAAAAAAAAAACGCAGCTCGTGGATCGCGAGATTCTCATGTCGCATGTCGGGACAAAAAGGGGGATTGTAGTCTACTACTCCGTCCCAGAAAGAAAGACGTTTTGGGTTTTCGTGCCACAAGTTTGACTCGATTTGTATAAAATGCGTGCAACATTTAGATCTCTAAATAAATTTATTAAAAAACTAGACTTAAAGATCTTTCCGATGATACTAATTACTTAGCATAAATATTTATATATTTTAATATATAATTGCCGACAGTTGTTTCTCGGGAAGCGAAAACGTCTTTCTTTCTGGGACGGAGGGAGTAACTCCTACTAGTAGGCTACTGGAACTTGAATCATTGGATAACCGATGGATAAGACTGCGACGCGACGGCTATGCCAGGCGGTTGGTAAAAACATCGACATCGATAGGTGTTCGCTACAGTACAGGGTGGTGTTCAATTGTTGAGACACGTGATTGGTTATAATAAGGCTAGATGGGCTCAAAATTGCTAGTTTTTTCACTCTCTCCATCACATTGAATCTAAGGATATATGCATGGAGCAGTAAATGTAGATAAAAAAATAATTAATTGCACAGTTTGATTATAAATCACGAGACGAATCTTTCGAGCCTAGTTAGTCAACAATTAGACAATAATTATCAAATACAAACGAAAGTGCTACCGTGCCAAATTTTTCTAATTTTAGCCATCTAAACGAGGCCTAAGACAGGTTATAAGGGAGAAGCTATGCAATAATAATCTTTTTCTTGGCTATAACTATTTAATGCATAATTAACAATAATAACGTAGCCTTTTGTCCCAAACAAGTTGGGGTAGGCTAGAGATGAAACCCAAAAGAGACTATAAACAGGGAGACACATAAAATGACATAAATGGCACAAGACAGAGAGAGGTCACGGTTCAGGCACGTTGATTGCCAGTCTCCAAGCGCTCCTATCCATAGCTAAATCCTTAGAGATATTTCAGTCCTTAAGGTCTCTCTTAACGGACTCGTCCCAAGTTAGTTTAGGTCGACCTCTACCACTCTTTACATTATCGGCCCGATTTAGAACCCCACTACGCGCCGGCGCCTCAGGAGGCCTCCGTTGAACATGTCCAAACCATCTCAACCGATGTTGAATCAATTTCTCCTCAATTGGTGCCACCCCAACCCTATCCCGAATATCGTCATTCCAGACTCTATCCCTCCTTGTGTGCCTACAACACCAACGCAATATACGCATCTCTGCTACACTCAATTGCTGGACATGTTGTCTTTTTGTAGGCCAACACTCAGCACCGTATAACATCGCCAGGCGAATCGCCGTCCTATAGAACTTACCTTTCAACTTCTGAGGCACCCTTTTGTCACAGAGGACGCCAGAAGCTTGACGCCATTTCAACCAGCCGGCTGAAATTCTATGCCTAACATCTTCATCAATGTCACAATCCTTTTGTAGCATCGATCCTAAATACCAAAAAGTATCCTTCTTGGCCACCACTTGCCCATTGAGGCTAACGTCTCCCTCCTCATGCCTAGTCGCGCTGAAATCACACCTTATGTACTCGGTCTTGGTCCTACTAAGTCTGAACCCTTTCGACTCTAACGTGTGCCTTCATAGTTCTAACTTCCTATTAACCCCTGTTCTACTATCGTCAACTAGCACCACATCATCAGCAAAGAGCATACACCAAGGGATATCACCTTGTATGTCCCTTGTGAGCTCATCCATCACCAAAGCAAATAAATAAGGGCTCAAAGGTGTCCCCTGATGTAGTCCTATTTTAATTGGAAAGTCACTGGTGTCGCCATCACATGTTCGGACAAACGTCACCACATCCCTGTACATATCCTTGATGAGGGTAACGTACTTAGTTGAGACCTTGTGCTTTTCCAAGGCCCACCACATGACATTTCTCGGTACTTTGTCATATGCCTTCTCGAGGTCAATAAAGACCATGTGCAAGTCCTTCTTCTGCTCCCTATATCTCTCCATCAATTGTCGTAATAAGAAAATCGCCTCCTTGGTCGACCTACCAGGCATGAACCCAAACTGATTTTGGGTCACACGTGTCACTCTCCTTAGGCGATGCTTGATGACCCTCTCCCAGAGCTTCATCGTATAGCTCATCAACTTAATCCCACGGTAGTTAGTACAACTTTGGACATCTCCCTTGTTCTTGAAGATAGGTACTAATATACTTCTCCATTCTTCGGGCATCTTGTTAGACCGAAAAATAAGGTTAAAAAGCTTAGTTAACCATACTATCGCTCTGACGCCTAGGCATCTCCACATCTCAATGGGGATACCATCAGGGCCCATCGCTTTACCTCCCTTCATCCTCTTCAAAGCCTCCCCGATCTCTGCCTCCTGAATTCTCCTCACAAAGCGTTTGTTGGTATCGTCAAATGAGTCGTCCAACTCAAGGGTGTGGGCGTCCAATGCATAATTCTTAGCACTAATATGGGTCCACCATTCATCCTTACCGTACTCTCTTTCTTACCCTGCTGCTCACAGATGCATCAAAGGCAGCAACTTTTCATTTGGGAATCCATGATCAGCTAGTCGATAGCAGGAGCGCCGAGCAGCCTCGTCTCCTATTCTCTCTCTTCGTCAGATTGGACAAGGTCCTGACATGCTTGGCGATACGACAACTATTGTACCTGCTCTAATGGGGCTACCGAAACATTGCTAAAAATTAAAACCTCCTCACTTGGAGCCGTGCAAATCATTTTTAGGAATGTTTGGTTTTGATAGCCCCGTTTTGTCCCTTTCTTTCTCGTTTCTGGTACTAGCAAACATGTTTTTGGTGTACATATAGCATCCGTTATATGTTCTAATATATTTTAAAATTAGACTCTGTACGTACCTTGACTGAGCTTCCACTATTGTATTAAAATTGTACTCTTTTATATACGCATACACGGATATGCAATGTCATTGTTGTTGTCGTGGTAATTTTTCTTTCACCGCGGCGGGGCAGTAGACACACAAAAACGGAGGGCTTGGTTCTTCTGATAGGACTGCCTTGCCTGGCTCAACCTGGTTGCACGAAGCATGAGAAGCTTGCCTAGCTAAGTGAGCCAATTTGGCTCTCTCAGTTGGGCAAGGCAAAACCTTGCTAGCATAGGTTTTGAGATCTCCAGGCAAGCCATCCAAACACAGCAAACAGTTTCTATCCTAGCTCATCGAGGTGGTACAGTGACCGGCGAAGGAACCAAGAGCTAGCGCGACTCTTGCGCCTCGCCTGCCCCGCTAGCACCGCCCGTGGTGGCCTTGCCCGCATGCGTGAAGGAGGAACGGAAGCCGATGACAATGTGACGGGGATGAAGAGAAATGCATGGCTTCGTCCTTTGATTTTTTTGGTTGGTTGGATCCATCTCACATATTATGAAAAAAAACTCTCCTTTGTAGATGGATCAATCGCACTCGAGAATCAAACACTAAATAAAAGATAATTGTCCTATTCTATTCCACTTGGTCCCAGCCAATGTATCAACTCCACTTCCTCCCCCAAAAAAACACACACAGTGTAAACTCCATGGACCCCTCACGGCCTCACCAACTAGTGCCCGTGCGCGGCGATGCTGGCACGTGACCAGAAGAAGCCACGCGATTCGGACGTGGAGGAGGAGGATGACCCTAAAACCGAAGGCTGGGCAGTGCTCCGTCATGAAAAAAAATGATCTGTCGTGGTGGTCGATGGCACACGGCACGACAGCACGCCCACACCCCCACTGCTTGAGCCCTTGGTAGCCCCTGTGCGAGCTGCTAAGGGCTCAAGCAGTGGGGGCATGGCCGCACCATGTGCCATCGACCACCGCGACGTTCCATGCTACCCTGTGTGAGCTAACAAGGGCTGAAGCAGTGGGGACGTGGGTGTGCCGTCATGCCACGGTCTCCTGGTCTGATAAGGTGACCTACAGTTTATGGGCTCGAGAGCCTAGGCGAAAGCCACGCCCGACTTGTCGGTGCTATCGACGGCGATGCCCTTGGGTGCCTTTAACCTCCTTGGAGGCGTCGATACAGCCTATCCACCCATTTAGCTGTAGGATATCTACGGGTGAAACCTAGATCTAGTTCTATGGGGCCGGTGGTTGTGGCGGTGTCACCGTTGATGTCGCGTCCTACTTGTGGGTGTCGCCTCGGGCTTAACCACAACTCTTCTGTAGGGTCTTCTTTTGCTCACACCTCCTAATTAGGGGCACAAGCTGGTTGCAGGATGATGGCTGCTACTAGTGTTCTAGCTCTGACGTCCTCCAGGTTTTTTGATGCATCTTCTCACCATATGCCGGGTTAGCAGGACCATAATCCCCTCTCTTGGATCTCCTCATTCTCCAATCATCGGTCCTCCAACCTTTGAGGCTTCCTCCCCTCTAGGGGCATAGGTGGAAGGCGACTGGATCCCGAATGATCTCCATAGAAGATGTGCATCCGACTGTCGTCCGTCACCTTCACAGTCGCCTGTGGATTGGAGTTCATCGGCGTATGATCGACAACCATCGATATGTCTATGTTGTGGGGGTTGTGGCTTGGTTTATCCCTGTAGCAGTTGGTGATGGTTGTTTTTTTTCCTTTTCATCTGATGTTGCTGGTGCTCTTTTTCTCGTCTTTCTTCTGGTAACTCTGGGATCATGACCAACATTGTAATTATCATTACAGGCTTTTTATTGGGATCTGTGGTAATGAAATTCACGTGGAGATAGTTCGTCTCCCGATGATCCCAGCCCGGGCGCGCGATGCTGTAACGTTTGCTGTTCTGATCACCGCCGCGTGGTTCGACGCACGTTCCTCGGGGTAAGCATGTCTGCGTGCGCGGTATACACCGCCCCGTGCTTCCGTGCGGCGGGCAGCCACCGGCGCGCGCGGACGAGCGGGAAGCGACGTCGTGGTGGTACGTGAGGGAGCACGGCCGATTAGCTTGCCTACCCGATGCTAGTACGGATGCTAATTATTGTTTGCTATAAAAACATCCGGAATCCCGAATGGAATGAATACGTCTACTGTACAGTACTACTCCGGTCCGGTGACTGAATTGGCACCAGCACGAGCCGCAGGCCGGCCGCTCATTCCGGGACGGACGGCGGATCTGATCAAGTCATGCATGGTCCATGGAGCGCTACAGTGCATCCGATGGCTGCAGTTGCGTTGCGTTTCGTTTCGTTTCAGGTGCCTAGGCTGCAACGTCAGACAGAGTAGTTCTTGCACTGTGCCGCTAGACCTGTCGGCCACCTGCTGCTCTGTTCCTCTCAACGTCCGAGGGAGGGTCTTCTTCGTTCTTGGTCGTGTCGCTCTCGAAGGCACGGGCAGATGGGCGACAGGCGCGAGGAGGCCAACGTGAGGTGGCGAGCGAGCAACCTCTGCGTACGGAAACACTCGTTGATTCCTGCGTGCCGAGCGTGCACCGGTGGAGACCAGCACACACACCACCGGGCTCGTGCGTGGGACGTCTGTTTCGGGCACCTGCTTAGGGGGTGTTTAGTTGATCAAAATTTTTGGTTTCGGGCACTGTAGCTTTTTTAATTTGGCAATTACTGTTTAATCATGGACTAATTAGGTTTAAAAGATTCGTCTTGTGATTTCACGGTGAACTGTGCAATTAGTTTTTTATTTCGTCTATATTTAATGCTTCATGCAATTAGATGTGTTGTTTTGGGTGAAAATTTTTGGAACTAAACACCCCTTACCTGAGCGAGACGGGAATTAAAATTCTGATGGATAGTGACCTGACCTGAACAGCTTGTGGAGCATTTGATTTGACTTGGGCGAAGGCGAACCGCCCGCAGCTCCGCACAGGACGGATCGGGATCGGGATCGGAGCTCCTCGCGGCTCAAATCAGGTGGCGGGCGGGCGTATACTGCCTTGCGCAGCGCAGGCTTCCGGACGTCACGTGGCCCGTACGGTGCCCCCCATTGACCTCGCGCAGCCAGAGACCACGGACACGGAGCCCGCCGCCGGGCGAACGAACCGTCCCGTCCTATTCCATGGGTTCGGCGCGGATGGTTTTGGCGGCGGGGGCACGGGCGCAAGGTGCTCGCGCGTCCAGCTTGCGTGCGAGTGCGGCAGGCGGCGACACGTGAAGGGTGTGAGGGCATCGCCGTGGCGGATCATGGATGGGTTGGATGGACGCCCGTCTCCGAGTCCGACCGACCCCATGATGGAATGAATCATTTGGGGCTGTGGGACCTTGGGGGAGGAGGAGGGGAGACGTGCGTGAAGGCGGCGATAGATTGGCTACCCCATGTCGACCGCACCTGGCTGGCCGGACACATGCGCCACCCGGACGACAACGTGCTTCCTTTTTTTTACCACTTCTGCTGGTTGAATGCTATGCTTGCGTTATTTCATTTTGAAAAATGTACGAGTACTCGTAGTAATCTGAGAGGTGGGTTGGACGAATGCAGTTCAACTTTGCGTATTCGCTTCTCTCTCTTGCCAAACTACTCTACTCTGTGGCAAGGTGTTTGTTTTCTGCCAAGGACCCTCAGCTAGCCAGCTCCACGTAGGCTGTGTTTAGTTGTGGAAACAAATTTTTTTTTTTGTGTCACATCGGATGTTTCCTGGGATGTCGGAAGGGGTTTTTGGATACTAATAAAAAAACTAATTACATAGCTCGTCTAGAAACTGCGAGACGAATTTATTAAGCCTAATTAAGCCATCATTAGCACACGTGGGTTACTGTAGCACTTAAGGCTATTCATGGACTAATTAGACTTAGAAGATTCGTCTCGCGATTTCTCACCAAAGTGTGTAATTAGTTTTTTTCGTCTACATTTAATACTCTATGCATATGTCCAAACGCTCGATATTATTGTAAAACTTAAAAAAATTTAGGAACTAAACAAGTCCGTACTGATTAGGAGAAAAAAAAGGACACTCGGCGAGTACGGAGTGCATTGATACGGTTGGCTGCACTGATATCCAATAGTTGCCTTTTACGTTGACCGGGGATTGTACTGTCGTTTGAACTATTCTGCTTAATGAAAACCGTGCAGGATGCATGTTCGAGAAAAAAAACATTGATGGGATGGAATCGATTGGAAAACATTACAACAGGTACTCACTCTATTCTAAAATAAGTGATGTTTTTTTTGACTTCTAGGTATCTTATTTGACTTTTCGTCTTATTCAAAATTTTTATATAAATATTATTTATTTTGTTGACTTATTTTATCATTAGAGATACTTTAATAATAATTTATGTATTTTATAATTTATAAAAAAAATTGAATAAGACGAACGGTCAAACAAGATATCTAGAAGTCAAAAATAATAGGACGGAGTGAGTATTTATTAACGACATTAATACAGTACTAAACATAATGAACAGTTAAGATACGGTAGTGGTAAAAAAAACAGTCATAAACCATATCACTGCTACAGTCTACGGAAACGATCCCGGAAAACATAATCTTCCATTCTCACTTTCATCCCTAATAATGTTGACTAACATTAATTAAACCTATAATCTCTTGATCTGTGTTTTTATGAAAACAATGTAATTTTTTTTTGACGAGGAAGAAAACAATGTAAATTACACACATAGCAACAAATGATACAAAAACTAGCCTCGTTGTCATAAATTTTAGCTTTATGAGATGTTTTGGGGACGCTCTAGATAGAGTAGCTTGGAACCTACCTTCAAACAGCTATGCTATGCGTGCTGGCCACATGCTCCCACCACCACCACTACCAACAACAACAACATAGCTTTTTGTCCCAAGCAAGTTGGGGTAGGCTAGAGATGAAACCCAAAAGAGACGAAAAACAGGGAGACACATAAAAGGGATATAAAGGGCACAAGACAAAAATAGGTCACGGTTCAGGCACGTTGATTGCCAATCTCCAAGCGCTCCTGTCCATAGCTAAATCCTTGGAGATATTCCACTCCTTAAGATCTCTCTTAACGGACTCGTCCCAAGTTAGTTTAGGTCAACCTCTACCGCTCTTTACATTATCGGCTCGCTTTAGAACTCCACTAAGCACCGGCGCCTCAGGAGGCCTCCGTTGGACATGTCCAAACCATCTCAACCGATGTTGAATCAATTTCTCCATCCTTTTGTAGCATCGACCCTAAATACCGAAAAGTATCCTTCTTAGTCACCACTTGCCCATCGAGGCTAACGTCTCCCTCCTCATGCCTAGTCGCGCTGAAATCGCACCTCATGTACTCGGTCTTAGTCCTACTAAGTTTGAACCCTTTCGACTCTAACGTGTGCCTCCATAGTTCTAACTTCCTATTAACCCCTGTCCTACTATCGTCAACTAGCACCACATCATCAGCAAAGAGCATACACCAAGGGATATCACCTTGTATGTCCCTTGTGACCTCATCCATCACCAAAGCAAATAAATAAGGGCTCAAAGCTGACCCCTGATGCAGTCCTATTTTAATTGGAAAGTCACTAGTGTCACCATCACATGTTCGGACAAACGTCACCACATCCCTGTACATATCCTTGATGAGGGTAACGTACTTAGTTGGGGCTTTGTGCTTTTCCAACGCCTACCACATGACATTTCTCGGTACTTTATCATATGCCTTCTCGAGGTCAATAAAGACCATGTGCAAGTCTTTCTTCTGCTCCCTATATCTCTTCATCAATTGTCGTAATAAGAAAATCGCCTCCATGGTCGACCTACCAGACTTGAACCAAAACTGATTTTGGATCACATGTGTCTCTCTCCTTAGGCAATGCTCGATAACTCTCTCCCAGAGCTTCATCGTATGACTCATCAACTTAATCCCACGGTAGTTAGTACAACTTTGAACATCTCCCTTGTTCTTGAAGATAGGTACTAATATACTTCTCAATTCTTCAGACATTTTGTTAGACCAAAAAATAAGGTTAAAAAGCTTAGTTAACCATACTATCGCTCTGGCGCCTAGGTATCTCCATACCTCAATGGGGATACCATCAGGGTCCATCGCTTTACCTCCCTTCATCCTCTTCAAAGCCTCTCCGATCTCTGCCTCCTGAATTCTCCTCACAAAGCGTCTGTTGGTATCGTCAAATGAGTCGTCCAACTCAAGGGTAGGACCCTCATTCTCCCCATTAAACAGCTTGTCGCAGTACTATCTCCATCTGTCCTTGATTTCCTCATCCTTCACCAGAAGTCTATCTGTCTCATCCTTGATGTATTTTGTTTGGTTGATGTCCCTTGTCTTCCTCTCGCGAATTCTAGCCATCCTATAAAAGCTGAGCACAAACAACATCACAAAAACGATGAAACGAATCGTGCCTCTCTCTCTGCATTTTTTGGCCAAAAATTCACGGACGAAATTCATTGCAGATACGAGCAGTTTTCAGAACTGACTTCCAGCACACGCACTGGGCCATGGGACACAGTACTCCGTACAGCACCACACATGCGGTCACCACCAATCCACATCCACTTGTACTCAACAGTTGCTGTTGTTCATTCATGCTGGGACCCTGGCCACCCAAAACCAACCCAATTTGCCAACAAAATAATTGAATGGACCATGCCGGCCTGCAAACAAGACACGAGCAAGCCAACACCACAACCTACAAAATCATCACACCACCAACACCAAGCAATGGAGCACCACGGCGACGGACACGACCTGCCCCGTGCCCCCGCCAAGAAATCGAAAAGAAAAATGAGGGTGGAGTGGAGTGGAGTGGAGAAGCGGCAGCGGAACGAGATGCAGAGAGAGAGGGAGAGTGGCAGGCAGGAGCAAGAGGACAAGAAGGCCACGAGGGAGGCAGGCAGGCAGGCACCAACCGGCTCAGAATTCTTCAGAACGATGGGAACTTGTCGCAGCGCTGCTTGAGGTACACGGCGCAGCCGTCCTTGGGCACGATGGTGGGCATGTACACCGGGTCGTCGCACCCGGGCGTCCTCTCCCGCCGGAAGTCCACCACCGACACGAACAGCGCCATGAACAGGACGAGGTGGTTCAGCGCGTACCGCTGCCCGACGCACTGGTGTGGACCGGCGCCGAAGGCCAGGAAGTTGCGCTTGTACGCCACGTCCTCCCGCCGGCTCTCCGAGAAGAAGCGCTCCGGGTCGAACGCCTCCGCCTCCGGGAACCCCTGGAACGACGACTCGTACACGGACGGGAACACGATGGCGCCCTTGGGCACCGTGTACCACTCCGTCAGCTGGAACGGCTCCCCCGCGATGTGCGGCACCAGCGTGGCCGGCGGGCGGTGACGGATCACCTCCCGCGCCACCGCCTGCGTGTACCGCATCCCCTGGATCATCTCCGCCGTCATCGGCTCGCCGGAGTCGGGGGACCAGGCGGCCGACACCTCGGCGCGCACGCGGGCGAGCACCTCCGGGTGGGAGTCCAGCGCCGACACCGCCCAGCAGAGGGACGAGGTGGACGCGTCCTGCGCCGCGAACAGGAAGTCGAACATGAACCCGCCGATCTCCACGTCCTCGGTGTGCGCGGGCGGAGGGCGCCCCGCCGCCGCCGCCTCGTCGATCTCGCGCAGCGTGTCCTGCATCCAGAAGTCCACCAGGCACTCGGGCTCGCCGCCGGCGCGCATCCGCGCCTTGCTCTGCCGCGCGCACTCTCCCAGCGTGCGCACCAGCCGCGCCACGCCCTGCCTCGCGCGCCGGAACGCGAAGCCGGGGAGGTCCACGGGCAGCGCCATCAGCCCGACGTTGAAGAGGTTGTAGTCCCGCTCGAACCGCCGCCGGGCCTCCCCGGTCAGGTACGGCCCCGCGAACACCGTCTGCGAGGTCTCCAGGTTCATGTCGCGGCAGGGCACGCGGATGGGGAACGCCCTGCCCCCGCCGCCCTCGCCCTCGCTGCGGTCCAGCCACCGGCGGAGGTGCGCCAGGATGACGCGCTGCTGGAGCGCGGCGTAGGTGGACAGCGCGCGCGGGGTGAAGTTGGGCGCGATCCGCCGGCGCAGGTCCTTGTGGTCCTCGCCGAACATGTAGATGAGGTTGTGGTCGCCGAAGAGCCTCTTGCCGAAGGGGTGGCCGATGAGGTGGAACGCGTCGGGGCGGACGTTGGCGAACACGCGGTGGGACAGCTCCGTGTCGCGGATGAACACCACGAACCGCCCCACCAGGAAGTCGGCGGCGAGGCCCACGCCGGAGCGCTTGGCGCGCGCCGCCTGCGCGTCCCAGAACCCCGTCGGGTCGCGGATCATGTGCGCCACGCTGCCGAGGAACGGCACCACGAGCGAGGGGCCGGGCAGCGGCCCCTTCTTCCGGTGGTAGGACAGCTGCTCCACCAGGAAGTAGAAGGCCACCGCGGCCACCAGGAACGGCGCCGCCGCGCGGAGGTCCAAGGAACCGGAACCGGACACGGACAGAGACTCTGCCGCCGCCGCCGCCATTGCTCTCCTCCGGCCGCTACCAACCACGCGGAACGCTGACCACGAGCAGCCGCCGCTGCCGCGGCTACAGGTCAATTTATCCTGAGGGTGAGGGCTGAGGCTCGTGGGGAGCTCGAGCTCGCCTCTCCCTCTCCTTAGACGCGCGGATGGAGTTCCAAAGAGGTGTATATTTATGCGGCGCGCGCGACGTGAGCGATGGGCTGGAAGGGAAGCGAAGGTTGGAGCGGGAATCTGCGGTCAAAGGCTGGCGGGGAAAGGGAAATGCGAAGAAAGACGAGGCGGCCTTTTTCGCCTGGCTGGCACGGCCGTGGCGGATTGGCTGATGGCCGCGGCCCGCCCGCGGTGGACGAAACGAGGACGAGGAGGACGACGACGGAGCCGCACAGGGAGTGAGGGACAGGGCAGGGCAGGGGCTCTCTCTAGGCTGGCTTTGCGGCTGCGGACAGGAATTCCTTTCACGGAGTGGGGCGGGATAGCGGCGACAGGGGCGGAACGGCTAACCGCCTAGTATGCCAGAGAATTTGGAAGTCCGTTTCTTCGTTTCGGCCTTGTTTAGATACCAAATTTACCTCTAAATTCTATCATGTAAAAAGAAGATTTTTATCACATCAAAATGTCGGTACATATATAGAGTACAAAATATAGATGAAATTAAAAACTAATTACACAGTTTTGTTATACTTTACGAGACGAACGTTTTAAGCCTAATTAGTCAATGTTTAGACAATTATTATCAAATAAAACAAAATGCTACCGTGCTGCACAGTAACTCGGCAAACGCTGATTCCGTATAGCATAGCTACAGTTTTGTTATAGCATAGTACTTTTGCTACGTACTAAATATATATTAGGGCTGGATGTATAGTAAAAGGTTTGTGACTAGAAAATCATAACGACTTACAAATTTTTTTTGCGAAAGATAACGACTTACAATTTAAAACAAAAAGAAATAGAAGTGGGCAGATCCAAAATATATTATCATGACACTTCCTGTCGTTATGGCTTGTGCAGAAATGTGGAAAGGGACGTCATGGCGCTGGCCGATTGGTGGTTATTAAGATGATTCCTCCAGGTGGCAAATTGGTCTGTCTTGGGGCATCTGAAAATGACGTTTATTTTCCAGTTCTCAGCTTACTTGCCTGCATTGTGATCTTATGGATGGACTTTGACAAATGGTGTCGAAGTAGTAGAACGTTGCTCTCCAAGACTCCAAGTCAAGCTAGTCGAACATTCTAGTGTGGCGGGCGGCTATCTGCCATGAAAGGTCAATGTAGTAGCTGAATGAAACGCGAGTCAATTCTGTTATTCTGTAGCTTATTTCTTGGGGAAAACGAAATAGGAATGAACATATCGTTCCATTATTCAAATAGGTTAAATTAAACACAAAACCTTCACCTTAGGTCCCACTTATGCATCCTAACTTGTGCAACAATTTTGAAACAACTTCAAGAGTTTATTGTGGCAACGCAAATTTATGAACATTTAAATACCAAACTTTTCCTATGGAGCCTGCTCGAGCATCTAGGCCTCCCATGTTACACATACTTGCTCCAAGACTAATTGAATCATATGCAAAAACTAAAAAGAAAATTCCATGAATAAGGCTTGTGCAGCTTCGTTCTATCCTTCTGTTCAAGATAATATGAAGCCACTTTCTTGGACTAGCCTGTACAATTTCCCTTGTTGTGTTCAAATAATTTCCTTCACGTGGATAGTTTATATATCTGATCCGTTTCACGATATATCTATCCCGTTTGACAAATGTGTGCGTATGCAAGCTATGTTTCTTTAATAACAAATAACAAAAATCAATCAGCAGCCGGCGGTATGGCCTCCTAATGGCATTGTTTTCAGGCAACAGCAGAAGTTAACGTGCTACTAATAAAACAATGTATATACCCACCACTACACTATAGACCATTCGCTTTCTTTAGCATACACTCAGTATAAAAAAAAAGTTTGTGAGAAAAGTAATTAAGAGCTAGCATATAGATAGATAACTAGACAAGCACAAGTAGTTAGGGCACGTTTGGTTGCGCTCTGAGAGGCTCTGGCCCCGCGTGCATGTGTACTGTGCTGCACTGTATTGTAGCACGCAAACAAACGGCCATGGACAGATCTATAGTCAAATGACTCGGCCGCACCCAGAGAAAAATAAAAAAAACAGTAGTAAGAGCTAAATTTTCACTATATTTGCACCCACGTGTCACAAAGCCTTGCAACCACACGTTAAGCGCACCTTCCTCGGATTTGTTGTAGCTCCGCCCCTGCAGACGGCTCCGGCTCCTTCTCAAACCAACGCAAAACGAGGAGAAGCCACCAGAGCCATGTTTTCGGAGCTCCGCCGCAGTAGCGTTAGAATAGCACTACACTAACGGAGCGGGAGCCGGCCGGAACCCCTCCGAACTCGCCGTTAGTTGGCCAAAAGTGCGACGAAGATGTGGTGTAGATATACGTTCTGGATCAGAAAAGGGCACGATTTAAAAATGAACTGATCTGGGAAAGGCATATAGTACGATTTTATTTAAAAACTGAAGTGGTCTGGGAAAGACATCTCAACCTGCGGTCGGTCGTTGCCTTGGTTCCAACTTCCGAGCAGGAAGCAGCGCAGAAAACCTGGGGCGCGCGGCTGCGTTGTCTGGCGTGCGGGTTGGAGCGAGCTGCGAGCCGGCCCCGGCCCCCGGGCAAAACCGCAAAAGAATCAGGGGTTGACCCGTCTCCAGTCTCACGCGTCCGTCCTCCACGGCGATCTGTTGGGCCTGCCTGCACGATCTGCAGGAAGCTCTGACTGCGACGCACGCCGCCGTCGATCGTCTCCCCCAAGAAGCACGCGCACCAAGACCAGCCCTGGCCCCTGGCTGCAGCAGCTTTGCTGCAGCGTGCTGCGGGCCTGCGGGGCTGCCGGCTGCATGCGGCCCTCTTTCGCTTCGAGGCCTCGGGCCGGTCCACCTGACCGAGGTTAGGGCCTCGATTAGATTGCTCCTAAATTTAAGTTTTTTCACTCTCTCCGTCACATTAATTTTTAGACACATGCACGAAGCATTAAATGCTAGTAAAAAATAACTAATTACACAGTTTAGTAGTAAATCACGAGACGAATCTTTTAAACCTAGTTAGTCCACGATTAGACAATAATTACTAAATACAAACGAAAGTACTACGGTAGCTAGAGTTAAAAAATTTGCTATCTAAATCAGGCCTGCCTGTCATTTTTCAAATTAAAGTGGGCCTCGTTTAGTTACGGATGTAAAGTTTTAGGGTGTCCCATCGATTATCACACGAGGATGTTGTATGGGGTGTTTAGATACTAATAAAAAATAAATTATAGAATCCGTCAGTAAACTGTGAGACAAATTTATTAAGCCTAATTAATCCGTCATTAGCCCATGTGTGTACTGTAGCACTTTGTTGTCAAATCATGGACTAATTAGGCTGAAAAGATTCGTCTCGCAAAGTAGTCGTAATCTATGCAATTAGTTATTTTTTAGTCTATATTTAATACTCTATACATGTGTCCAAACATTTGATGAGATAGGGTGTAAACTTTTAGAGGAGGAACTAAACAAAGCCACGTCGCAACCGAAACCGTCCATTAACAAATAAATTAAATTATACACCGGAAAGAACAAAATTGGCATTTTCTTTTTGCTGGGACGGAGTGAGTCGACGACGTCTTAATCTGAACTTCTGAAGCGCTGAATTCCGGTCTTTGTTTAATTTCTTTCCCTAAAATTTAGTCCTATCATATTAGATGTTTGACATATATATGGAGTATTAAATATAGACTAAAAAATAATTTATTGTACAGATTGCGACTAATTTGTGAGATGAATATTTTAAACCTAATTAGTCTATGATTTGACATGGCGGTGCTATAGTAAACATGTGTTAATGATAAATTAATTAGACTTAATAAATTCGTCTCGCGGATTACCGAGGACTTCCGTAATTTATTTTATTATTACTATCCAAACACTCTCATTTAATACCCCGATGTGACACTCGACATGATACCCTAAACTTTAACCCCTGGATTTAAACAGCAGACGACCATCTGAATTGAAATCCTGCAGGGCGTGGGTACCTTCAGTCCTTCACCTCCATGAATCGATCGGACCATGTCGGCCGTGGGCCGTGGCTGTGAACCCGTGATGAGATGGCGTCATGTGCGCCGACCCGTGCGTGATTCTTACGATCCAGTATCACGCATGCAGAGCTGTTTTTTTTTTCTTCCACAGGAAAAATATATAAACAAGTGACTAACGCACTGTTCGTTTGAGCTTATCAGCCAGAATCGGCCAGTCATTTCTCTCACAACAAATTAGTATCAGCATCAGTAACAGTCGCAGAAACCATCAGCCGAACAGGACCGAAGTCTGCCTACAGGACTCCTCCTTGCATTGCCGAGAAGTCTGCCTACAGGACTCCTACTGCTGCGTACTCTTTCTAGCTAATTGCCATGTTCAGCTGCTGGTGCTGGCTTGCAGTTGCAGCCGGGGTCCGGAGAACAGGATTACTGCAGCATCGTGTGGTTCAACTTCATCCTCCCTCAAGTCCTCAACCACAGGTAGCCAGCGTCGTTCCCTTGTGGAACCATATGCATGCAGAAAATGAAGTTGGCGTGCGAACAAGAACAGTAGTGGTTGTGGTTCTACTAGTTCTAGTGCCCACGTGAGATTCGAGTGCGGCGTCGGGGTAGAGCCCCGTCATGGCCCGACGGGCCGACACCGTAGGTGACAGCGAACATGGACGTGATATGACGTGTGAATTGATTTATGGATCGAATTCGTCTACTGTGCTGCAGTACTCCCTCACTCCAAAGTTTAAATTTTGACTAAAATTTTATAAAAAGTACTAACACTCCTGATACAAAATAAGTACAATTAAATTAGTTATAGAATATATCATAAATAAATTTATTTAGAGACATAAATACTAATACTATTTACTATAAATTTAATTTAATTTAAACTAACTTGATCGGAAGGGGCGGGCCTACTTAGAGTCAAGGGGATTCAACTGAATACCCATTATTTTTGTCAAACAATTAGTATTTCTATATGCTACACACTTTCAAATTATGATAAAGCGTATGATCTAAGATACAATGCTCAATTCTGTGCTATATATCTTCTACTTATTATACAATTAGTTCTATCATGTTATATAATCCAATATACATGCCAAAATGGGTTTTACTCTATAGAAAAGAAAACAATTTTCTTTACCCTTTGAAAATTTTGAATACCCACATCCCACATCTTGGGCCCGCCCCTGTTCTTTTTGTGAAGAGAGAGACTACATGATGTGGATACGTGAACGTGAGTACGGCATAGCTAGCACGGAGACGGATCAGCGTGCATGCTGCCACGGCCCACGGGGTTCGCGTGCCTGTCGGCGCGATCCGGATTCCATCGGGCCCTTATCGACTGCTTCTGCTTGGGCCTAGCCCTAGCGTAACAGGATCCATATCAGTGGCCACTGGCCAGTGCACAGTGCTCCGCGCGTGTGCGCCGACGACGAAGGGAAACAAAGAAGGTGACGATCCCCCGGGCCCCGGCCGCGCGCGGCGGATGTACGTCGCGTCGCGTTGGCGGCATGCATGAATATGCGCAAGGTTCACGAGGACTGGCGACGTACGAGTAAATCCGGACGAGACTTTGGACGGGAGCCGGGCTGCCACTAGCGGCAGCCGGAAAGGAAATGCGTGCACGAAACCGGTAGCCACCCAGGAATTGTAGTATTGCTCTATGCCTATTATGGCTTTAATTTATTAGTGTTGAGAGGAAAAGTAGATTCGATGGAGACAAATGTAGAGGGTCAGTACAAAAAAAAAGTAGAGGGAATTATTGATCTCATGAGGTGAATAGTGCATATTTATACATGCCTAGAGTGCAACCACTAATAATGATGTCCATCCGTTCTAAATTATAAGTCGTTTTAACTTTTTTTTATATCTATTATACTATACATGTAGATATAATAATATGTCTAAATATATAGTGAAATGGATGAACAAAAAAAAATCAAAACAACTTATAATTTGAAACGGAGAAATACAAAATTGAACATAAATAATAGTTATTTCAAGCACTCGCCTTTTCAATGTATGTAATCTGTATCTGATCATCCTCCGGTCAACATATATAATAATTAATTCCTTGAAAAACACAGTGCAAAAAAACCCAGCGGAATACTGGTATACTAGAAAACAAAATATGTGCGATTCGTTAAATCCACAGATATGGATTATCTATAAATTTTATGCGGATAATCTTTTGTTTTAAATAGTATATCAGATAGTTTCTCTAACTGAGTACTAGATATGCCCTTGTCTGGCAGGCTCCTGGCGGGGCTCCGGCTCCTACAGGAGCTGTACCAAACGACGCTCAGCAAAAGGGCTCGGCTGGTGAAGCAGCTGGAGAGTTGGAGCCCTTTTCTATAGCGACAGCCGGATAAACATAGCTCCGCGCGGCTCTGACAATCTCGGTGCAAGGACGTTGACGCCCTTCTTTGTGTGCTCCTCTCTCGGCTATGCAGGAGGAGGCAGAGGGAGCGTTGTACAGGCGAGCGTGCGGCGGCGCAAGCAAGTGCTGCGTGGGACAGGGCAAGCACGGCGTGAGAGAGCGGTGGCGCGGGCACCAAGTGCGAGCGGTGGTCACCGGGTGCAAGCGGCGGCGGTGGCGTGGGAGAGGAGCGGCGCAAGCACCGGGTGCAGGGGGCGGTGGCCTGTGCGAGCCGAATTGCAGGAGCGGTCTTGGAAGGGGAGACCGAACGGCCGAACGGGAGAGAGATGGTGCAGGTCGTATGGGCCTAGGCCCAAAGTGGTGTCTCCCTCTTTTTTCCTTAAAAAATATTTCAAATATGTTTATCTTTTTTAGGGAATGAATATGTTTATGTTAATTATAGCCAATATTATGATTAATTGATGCAGGATTGTGTACAACCTAGTAGGGGCACTTTGGACATTTAGTTTTTTTTATCAATTCCAGAAAAACAGGAGAAGCCGTTTTTCAAAATGGTTCCTGCAGTGCCCAAGTGGTGGGCTTAGCGTGTGAGGCCAATTAGCGCGTGAACCATCAAGTTGGGACTCGCCACAATAAGGACCTAGGTTGCCGGCGAGCAATCGAATCTCAGGGATGTATCGCTGTGCCATCTCAGTTGCCCCATGTGGTTTGTTTACTATCACCCTTGCAATTACTTTCATACTTACCTTGTTTCGTGTGGTAGTTACTTGACTAGCTAGAGTAATGGTAGTGTAGTTATAACTAGCATAGCTTCTCTTGTTGTGTTAATAGCTTTAGCTAGCTACTTGCTAGCTGGCTTGTTTGAGTGAGTGACATAGACTAGAAAACCAAGCTACTAGACTTGTGTAGAAGGCTTTCACTTGGGTGAATTAGAGCTAGAGAGTAGTGGCTATTAGGACCTCTTATTGTAGTAATCACTTGTCTCTAGTGTTTATAAATTTGTAGAAGAATTGTTTATAGACTATTCACCCTCTCTAGTCATCTAGAGCCTATCAACAGTCACCGTCCCATGATCAATCATCCTTGTTTGCTCTAATTTCTTTACTTTTTATTTTTCATTGGAATTCAGTCTGAATTTATTCATAAAGCAGGGAGGATACATGCTGGTCACGGTCGCTTGGTAGAGGTGGAAAATTGCCAGCGGTGGCATGGCACATGAGCATATTTGAGGTGTACCTAGTTAACAGAAGCACTACATAAATAGAGAGAACAACTGATTTAATAAGGTATTAGCTTTTACAAACTATTGTCATTGTTGGGGGACCCCATGAGGTATATGGAAAAGTCTCTCCATAGAAGAGGACCAGCCAGTACCTAGAGCAGTGTCATGTGAAATCTAACTCCACCAAGTGACCAGATGTAAATAATCATTGCCGACATAAGTGTCCAAGGGCATAACTCACTCCCACTTTTATTATTACTTGTTCCAAAACCTTAGTTTGGATCTCTCTCCACCACTTAACGTTCTCCGCTCAACCTTCTCCTCTCTAACCTTCTACGGGAAAAATCTCCCTCACAACTCGCCGGTGATTAGTGCTGATGAATAATGCATTCTTTATTTTTATTGGTCTCATAAATAGCTAAAAGTAAACTGGCTCGGATGTATGCGTGACCAACAGTATGATGCATGTGTTGACCTTCAAACTCCTAACCAACACTAGAACTAAAATCGACTCCTAACAATGCCTAAAGAATCGTGGTGTCAGTAAGTAAAAATTAGTGTTAATTTATTAATACATTAATGGATAGTATATATAAGAACATAATAAGACTTTAATCAAACTTAAATGCAAAATAAATTTAAAAGTTTAGATCGCTAAAAGAAAAAGGTTCTCGCCGGGGGTGCTATCTCTGTCTGGCTTCAAGGTCTTGGAAGAGCTACTGCACAACAATTTGTACCACAGGCTCTCGGTAGTGGCCACGCTTAGGAAGCCATGGTTCCAGAACTAGTATCCGCATAGGAGTACTTAGTAGTTAGTAGTGATGAACTCAATATCCGTGTATTCTTTACTTCTAGTTATAGTTCTTTCTGCTATTTAGTTTATTTTCTTTTTTCAGTCGTTGATTGAAACTATATGTATTCTAAGTAGTTTTAAATTTTATTGATTTTCTTTTCAAGATGTCGATAGAAAATTGTACATCGTTGTATTGATGCAACACCCTCTATAGATTATTTTCATTGTTGGTTAGAAAGTTCTTATTTGCAATCTAATGACAGCAGAATTTAGGTAAAACACTTACCCCCTGTTCGGCTGAGCTTATCAGCACGGCTTATCAGCCGTGGAACAGTGTTTTTCTCTCACAGCAAATCAGCCACAGCCGGTTTATAAGCCAAAAAAAACAGCCTGCCGAACAGGGCCTTATATTTCCATGTTTGGTTCTAGCCTAGTTCTGCACAATTAGATCTCTGTACAATTCAAAAGTAAAGGACCTGTATTTACTTTCATAGCAGTTGAATTAAAATGTCTAGTATGTAAGAAGTATGTAAGAAATACATAACACAAAACAGCCGCCTAATAGTCACTTAATTTTAGTCCATGCAAACGACGTCACTTATCTTCATAGGCCACAAATTCTAGTTCATGCAAACAACGTCACTGATCTGCATAGGCCACAAATTCTAGTCCGTGCAAACAACGTCACTGATTTGCATAGGCCACAAATCAAGAAGCAGTACAAATCATTATGTTGCTCTAATCCTCATTTATACAACCCCAAGTACCCAAATCGGCACTTCCCTGATTCAGAACGTACTAGGATTCAGGTGACACAAGACCAAGACCTCTCATCAGGACCAAATGTCTGGTCCCTCTGTTTGTCAATGTTGTCATGCCATAGTACTCCACAAATCCTCTGTTTGTCACCGTTGTCATGCCATAGTACTCCACAAATCTTCCGACAACCGACAACATTGCACATGTCCTCCACATTAGTGGTACCAGAATACAGATTTACATTCAGAGACAACAAACTCTACCATATGGTTGCCACTATCTTCATGGGCAGGCCCAGGGATTCCACTTGATAACATTATATGATCATTCAGACCCTGCCATCTACAATTCTACATCTTTATTGCATGGATGATACACAATTATCATCGAGACACCAACACTGATAAAATCTACCAAAAAGGTTTAAGCTATCAAGAGTTTAGAGATCAAAAGTCTTATGTTTGAAAAGGGTTACAAGTCTTTTCTAGAGGAAAAAAATATCAGCGCATGGATAAAATAAAAACAATTTATATTTTGCATCAATAGGAAAACTGAGAAATGATTAATAGGAATCATGCCTGTAGAGTAGAGATGGCAACGGGTACCCGAAACCCGAGTACCCGATAGGTATTACCCGATAAAGAGGTGGGTATGGGATGAATTTTCTACCCGTGGGTACGTTATTGGGCAAAATACTATACACATCGGGTATGACAGGTACGGGTGTATACTACCCATACCCGCATACCCGCGGGTAAGACATACCCGCAAAAATAACTAGCCAACCTCAGTTATTTTAGCGCATATAAGTCATGAATTTGGCCCATTGAGACATCCACTATATTTCTAGTAGATTGCCTTTGTTGTAATGATGCTAATAATGTTTGTTAGCATGTTTATAACTTGTTCAAAGCTTAGAATGATTTATTTTTGCATGTGACTATTTGATATTTTTAGGTAATTTTCGGGTATGCTATCGGGTATGGGTTACCCGTTGGGTGAGAATTACCCAGCGGGTACGGGTATGGAACTATTTTTTTACCCGCATGCGGGTACGGGTAACCCGACAGGTAAAATTTTGCGGGTGCGGGTACGAGTACGGGTGGGCACTACCTGTCGGGTACGTACCCGATGCCATCTCTACTGTAGAGCCAGACTACTAACTACTTTGTTGAGTTTTAAAAATGAAATCTAATAATTTGTTGGTGTAGGAGAGCCACTCCAACAGCAGAGCCCTGGAAAAGCAATTTGGCAAGACCAAATGAATTAATTATACATGAATTATCTCAACATATGCGCCAATTTGTATGATGTAACAGCATTCCCATTTGAACTGGGTGCAGTGACTAGCACCAACTTCCAGCTAGCGGCGCCCCTTTAAGTACTTGTAGGAGCAGGTGCTTTGGGCGCATTATCTGCCAAAAAAAAAAATGAGTCAGCGAAGTACATCTCAGAACGTTTGTCCAAAACTTTGAATGCGACGACGAGGCCCCTGCCGCTGTGCCGCAGAAGCCGCTGTTGGGCCATTGCCTGCAGGCCTAGTTATGGCAGGCTTGCCTCCGCAAGTCTGGCCCAACCACAGCCCATTTGACATCTTCTAGGGTGTGTTTGGTTGGCAGCTCAACCCAAGCCATGGCTTCTTGGGGCCATTTTTTGGTCGTTTGGTTCGTTGGCCATGGGCTGGGGCCTAGCTAGCATCAGCCACTCGTACGCCCGTAGTCTGGCCCAGTTGGGATCACCGAATCAGTGATTCTCCTGGAGCTAGGCCCAAGTCAGCCGCTCATCTCGTTGGCGTCACCTCCCGCGGTACTGTGCGCCGCCGCTCCTCCTCCATGTGTACCCTGTCCTTCTTCCCCTGCTCCTTCCCCTCCCCATGGCGTCACGAGCTCCTTCCCCTCCTGATGCCGGTGCGAGGTCTCCCCTCCCCTGGCACGCGTCTCCTGCTCCGGATTCGGCGGTCTTGGGCGTGGGCACTGATCCGCCTCCATCTCCGGCGGTGGAGGCGGCGGATTTTTGCGTCGGCGACTCGGGTCACCGGCTCTGGCAAAGAGGAACAGCGAGGCACTTGGGGAGCCCGCACGCCTCTGTGAAGCTGAGCCCTCGTGCCTTGGCCGCGTCGATGACGTCCCGCAGCGGCCGGCGTCCGTGGTCACCGTCTGCGCTGCGACGTCCACCACCACGCCCGCCAGCCTTGCCGTGCTAATGAGCAGCGTGGTGGCAGTGCCGTTCCCGCCGCCGAGGCAGGCGAGCTTCAGGATGGTGTGCGCGAAGCTGCTGACGACCTTGACGTGGGCGCCCATGGCGCTGGCACGCACCATGGTCGCGACCACCTCCTGCTCGGACGCCGGGTATGCGACGGCGGACACGGGGCAGTCGGCGCGGTCGCTGGAGATGTTTGAAATTGCTGCTCGCGCCATGCCACCACCGTGCACTACAACTGTTCGACAAAACGTTTCAAAGGAGGTAAATTCACCGGCTCCAGGAAGGGGTGAGTGTATTCAATCCAAACCAGCTAACCAAACACACTCAAACTTAGCCAGACTTGAGTAAGCACTCCAACCAAATAAGTGACTGTTGACTTGAGCTAGGTAGGATAAGTCTGGCCTGGCTCAGAAAGCTAGCCAAACTTACCCCCTGTTCGGCTGACCTTATCAGCACGGCTTATCAGCCGTGGAACAGTATTTTTCTCTCACAACAAATCAGCCACAGCCGGCTTATAAGCCAAAAAAACAGCCTGGCGAACAGGGCCTTAGAATTGAACGAGAACCAAACACACCGCTAGTTTCCTTTACAGTTGTACTACACGACGTTGGCCTGGTAGCCTGATACTTCCTGTCAAGGCCTTGTTTAGATCCCAAATATTTCCCCAAATTCTACTATGCAAAAAGAAGATTCCTCATCACATCAAAATACCGGCACATGCATAGAGTACTAAATGTAGATGAAATCAAAAACTAATTGCACAGTTTTGTTGTATTTTGCGAGACGAACATTTTGAGCCTAATTTGTCAATGTTTGGACAATTTTTATCAAATAAAAATAAAATGCTACAGTGCAGCACAGTGCAACACAGTGATTCCGCCGCCGCCAATTCCGGGCAACTAAACACGCCCCAAATCTCAACACAGCTTTGAGAATCTTCAGAAATCAGATAGTGGTGGAGTAGAGTACTGGAGTTCCAATAACCTGCTCAGGCCTTGTTTAGTTTTCCTCAAAATTCCAAGTTTTTTCACTCTCTCTCCATCACATCAATTTTTAGCCGCTTGCATGAAGTATTAAATGTAGGTAAAAAATAACTAATTACACAGTTTAGTTGGAAATCACGAGATGAATCTTTTGAGTCTAGTTGATTCATGATTGAACAATATTTGCCAAATAAAACGAAAATAGTACTATTCATCAGGTTGAAATTTTTTTCAATCTAAACAAGGCCTCAGTGCTCAAAGAAGGGTTATCCGAACAGGATGAGACGAATGCTCTCGCTCCATTTTCGCCAGCGCTGGCAACAGCACTGATGCTGTAAGAAATTCGCATATCCACACATGCCAAAAAACTGAACTACAGATACTCATAAATTTACTGGCGTTTTTGGTAGATGCAGCCATACGTACGGGCGCTCCGATAAATGGCTTCCGCCCTATTTGCTTGGCGAATAAGTTATGACTGAAAGTACTGTTTACTAATTTATTATGAAAGAAAAATACTGCTGAATGGCTGGTTAATTTGGTTGATAAGCTTGAACAGGGCCTTCCTCGTGTCAATGGTGTCTCTCCAAACTGTTTCTCCCTCTCGGGTGTCGGCCGGCCACGCTGAGTGAGGAGCAACCGAGCAAAGCCGGGCGGTGTGTGTCCGAAACCATTCAGGCTGCTGCAAATTGCAATGCCACCTGACCTGGGTGTGCCGTGTCCTGGACATAACATAACCACGGGCACCCAGAATAACTTCCACCGGCCGGTACGGGTGCGGCACGCACATGCGCGTGCTGCCACTGCACCTGCAGACGAACATGCCTATCCCTTGCAGCGGAAGGAAGGTAATGTACCTTCTTGTGTTCCTACGGCCGGCCGGCCACTGTTTTAAAAAATCCTGTGACCGAACAGCAAGGAATGAGATGCTGGAGTAGCTCCTTGCATTGCATATTTGCATGTGACAGCGTTTGGTTGTAAAGTATGATAGTCTACTGCTAAAACTTAAACAAACTAGGCCTCGTTTAGATGCTGAAAAAATTTCAATCCGATGAATAGTACCACTTTCGTCTTATTTGACAAATATTGTCTAATTGTGGACCAACTAGGCTCAAAAGATTCATCTCATGATTTCCAACTAAACTGTGTAATTAGTTATTATTTTTACCTACATTTACTACTTCATGCATGGGTCTAAAGATTGATGTGATGGAGAGAGAGTGAAAAAATTTCAACTTTTCATGTGCATCTAAACAAGGCGCTAGTTGCATTTGGAACGGAGGGAGGAGTATGTATAGAACAGCTTGGCAAGAAAAAAAAAGTATAGAACAGAGAGGAATTCAAGAGGGGAGAAGAGACAATTCCTGCCACACTGGTACTTGAAACACGTACAATTTTCTTCTTTTTTTTTTGATTTATCAGATACAAAACCACCCCAAACACACAAATTGACCTCAACCAATCTGAATTACATTTGATCTTTGTACCTACAACCTTCGCCCAAAATGCTCAAACAAAAATTACAAATCAGGGGAGGTGGAAGGAGCAGCGGCAGCAGCCACCCCCAGCAGCAGGAGGAGAGGATGCATGCATGCATGCAAGAATGAACAAACCAAACCAATCCAGTTCCTCTTCTTTACATCACAATCACGTTACAATTACACCCCAAAGAATGCATACACACACGCACACCCAAGCAATGCACCAATCCTAGCAGCAGCAGCAGCAGCAGCGCCTCGCTGTGATGGGCGGGCGACAGGGCCATCCCCACTACAGCGACCGATCCGGATGGACGTGTCGCCCCGCCGCCTCCTCATCACGAGGGCGGGCCGGGAGCGGGCGCGGCGGTCCCCTCGCTGCTGCCGATCATATCGTCCTTGTCGCCGCGGACCGGGGCCGCGTCGGGCGCTGGGGGCTCCCCGCCGCTCTTCAGGCTCTGCTGGTGGTAGATTTGCCTCAGCCTCTCGATCTCCTTCCTCAGTGCCTCCTGATGAGCTGCACACACCACACACACACAGAGTTCAGCAGCAGCGGTGGCGGCATCTTGCATAACTGCATTGCATTGCATGCACGCAGCTAGCGCGAATTGAATTGCGATGGCGACTGGAGAGGATCGTAATCGAGTGAGGGTGGGGCGGCAATGGCGGTCACCATCTTCGAAGATCTTGTCCTGCGCGAGCGCGGCGATTCGCTGCTTGAGGTGGCTGTTCCCCAGCGTCAGCAGCGAGCGCTGGTGGTCGAGGAACGCCACGCGCGGAGACAGAGCCGACACCTCCGTCTGCAGAAATTTGTTTGTTCGGGCAAAATTCAGGCCAAATTCATACACGGACATATTTATTCAACCAAAATTCAGCTCGGAATGCTTGCGGAGCGCATAATTCAGCTCCGTTGGATGGGCGATGCGAAATTCTACACGCACGGACGGACGCACCTGAAGCGACGTGACGCTGCGCTCCAGCTCGGAGATGTACTGCAGCTTGCGCACGCGCGACCGCTGCGCGGACTGCCGGTTCGCCAGGATCCTGCGAGTTTTGCGGCAAGGGAGGCACCCCGGTTAGTGAATTCTGCGTCGCAAAGGTCGCGCATTGCAAGAATTGAGCGATGAAGGGGGCAGCAGGGGAAGAAAGATCACCTCTTGACACGCTTAGGATCGACTGCGGCGGCGGAGGCCGGCGCGGCGTCGGCGGCGTCGCCGTGGCACTTGCTCTGCGCCTCCTCGGCCTCGCCCCTGTCCGTCTTCTCGTCGTTGATGCTGTTGTGGTCGGACGGCGACGAGGAGCTCGCCACCGGCGCGGGCGCGGGCGCGGTCTGCTGCTGCGGCGGCGGCTGCAGGTCGTCGGAGAACATGGACAGGAGCTGGTCGTCGTCGAGGCGGTCGAAGTCGTGCGCCCCGACGCCGGCATTGCCGTCGTCGGGGCCGGGCTCGAGGAAGGCCACGGAGTCGCTGACGGAGCGGCGGTGCGCGCCGCGCTTGGCGGCGGAGAAGTCGAGGAACTCGTCGACCCACGACGGCTGCTGCGGCTGCGGGTGGAGCGGCGGCGGCGGCATGGGCGCGGCGAGGAACGTGCCCACGGAGGGGCTGCGCTGGTGGTGGTGGTGGTGGTGCCCGCCCCCGAACTCCGGCCACGCCGGCGCCATGGTGGGGATCTTGGGCGGCAGCTGCGCCATGGCCGGGACCCCGCGCCGCGCGTTGGTTCGATTCGGGGAATCAACGCAACACGCGGGAACGGTGGCGCAACGCCGAAACCTTCCCCGGCCCCGCTGTGCCCGAGGCCCCGGGCGGCAATGTAGCGAGGGCGACGACGATGCGCGCGCGCGGTGCCGGCCGGGGATTGCGCGCGCGGCTCCCCTTTTTTTAGCTCGCGTTTTTGTTGCTTCGATCCAATTCCGATGCTGGCGGGGCGCGCGCCCGTGCCGCCGCTGCGAGCTTGGCGTGGGTGGACGGTGAGGGGGCCGGGCCGGGGGTCGGTTTGCTCGTCTCGTTTCTGCGCTGCGCTAAATTGGGCAATGCCGCTTGCCGCGATAGGAATGACAGGGACGGCTAATCAGGGAGGGCGGGAGTGAGAGAGAGAGGATTGAGCTGAGCTTGAGAGAGAAATAGAGTGATGAGAGGGGGGTGGGGAGGTCACATGACAAGAGGAGAGAGACAGCTAGCACCAGCTGGTGATGGAAAGAGCGCGGGAGGTAGGGGAGGCGGGAAGGGGGACTCGCTTAGACATGGGGCAGACCTACAGCTTGGTCGGTGCACTTTGTCCCACTGACATGTGGGGCCTAGCGTGCTTTTGTGGGCGCCCATTTTCTCTCTCTCTAGCTTCGCACAATAGAAAGTCGGAATGTTTAACAGTCACCGCTGGTAATCAGGGAGAGAGCTTATTACAGCTCAAAGAACTTTTAGGGCTAGATATATGATGCTAAAAAGAACTTTTGGAGCTAGAGATAGCTAGGAGACCGAGAGTACCATCATACTTTGAAATGGTTTCAATGTTGTTATTTGTTCATTTCTTGATAGTAGATACCGGATTCAGTGCAATACCGTTATAATATCCTATTTGGCTAGGGAGGGGTGTTTAGTTCCTTAGGGTGAAAATTTTTGGGGTGTCACATCGGATGTTTCATGGGATGTCAGAAGGGGTATTCGGATACTAATAAAAAACTAATTACATAACTTGCCTGGAAACCGCGAGAAAAATTTATTAAGCCTAATTAATCCGTCATTAGCACATATTTACTGTAGCACAACATTGTCAAATCACGGATTAATTATGCTTAAAAAATTCGTCTCGCAAATTTATCTACATTTAATACTCCATGTATGTGTCCAAATATCTGATGTAACGAGGTGAAAATTTTTTTAGGAGGAACTAAACACCCCTGACATTATGAAATATAATATAAGAAATTGTCACTATGATTGTATCTATTTTATTTAAATGTAAAAATGGCAAATCTTGTACCGCCAATTAATGCAAAACTTTCGCCAAAGGTAGAAAGGTTTGTTGTAGATAAATTTAGATAGACATGTAGCAAAATATTCAGTGCAAACCACATCTTCGGTGTAATCGTGAAAACCCTTTGCAAAACCATACTTAGGAGTTTTTAAAAAAAATTGAAACTATGCACACCAATAATGCGTCTGTAGATGTGCATTGTCACAAAATTTGAGATTGAAACTCGTTTTGCAAATATTCATATGAAAATAGAAAATTTCATTTGCATATGCACTAGAGGACAAAATTTCTGGAATTTTGTCCTCTAGTGCATATGCAAATGAAATTTATCATTTTCATATGAATTTTTTGTAAAATGAGTTCGAATCTCAAAATTTGTGACAATGCACATCTATAGATGCACTGTTAGTGTGCATAGTTTCAATTGTTTGAAAACTCCTAAGTATGATTTTAATGTGATTTTAATGGATTGCATCGAAGATGTGGTTTGCATTGAATATTTTGCCCGATACGCTCTCAGTTTTCTTACATGTCATATTAGCTTTGTCCTAAGTCAAATAATTGTATCTTTGAGCACCGAATTCAAAAAGATTATATAGGTCCATGACATAAGACTTACGTTTTTAGATTCACTATGATAAATAGATTCATAATAATATGCAATTCATTATTCATATACTATAAAATTATGATAATTTTTTATATAGATGATAAAAAAATTGTAATTTTTGCGTTAGGACGAAGTTAATGCGACATGAAAAGAAAAGAGCGAGTATATTTTTTAGAAATATACAATATATAGACTATAAAAAATAGTAATTTTTGTGTTAGTAATGTTCACCGCTGATCCCTCGAGAAAGATGGTACGTACACGAAAGGGGTTAGGGGTTGGGCGGTGGATCGGGGGATGATGAGCCGCAACTTATCAACGGGCCTGGTGGGTGGGTGCACGGGAGCGGCCATGAACGCGGTCCGTGGGTGGCCACGCGGGTTGATCGGGCGGGGGATTAACGGCGGCGCTCAAAAAGTCGCCGGGACCAGCCGCCACGTGCTGACGTGACCCGGAGGTTTTCCTTTCCGGTGGGCCGCCCTCCCTCCTCCGCTGGGTGTCGGGGGTTTCTTTCTTCCTTCATTTGCCTGCCCTGGATGGATCTCCTTTTTTTCACCATGGGCCTGGCCCCGTTACTTTCCTCAGTCTCAGGCTCTCAGCTCAGCTGTGTGCCTAGGGACTGTGCTTGGTTTGTTTCATCTCTCTCTAAATATCTGAAGAACTCACATGCACGCTGACGCAGTTTAAAGATAATGAGCTTTAGGGCCTGATTGTGTTTCTATATGACTAGGGACTGGAGACTAAATTTTAGTCCCTTATCAGACGCCATGGATGCATGCACGCTAGCTCTTGCCTTCATAAAAAAATACTCAACAAAAATACTGCTCCATTTCGCTTTCTTGTGTATCTGGCTTATAATCCGTCTTATTCAGCTTGTTTTTTCAGCCGAAACAATATTTTTTTCTCACAAAAAATCAGCCAACAGTGTTTTTCAGCCGGCTTATAATTCCAGCCGAATAATTCCAGCCGAACGGGGCCGCCGGAACTGAACCGGCTGCATGCTGCCAAGGCACGTACACCCTCGTGTCAGACAAAGCGTTCGTTTGGTTTTACCTCGGTGGGCATGCCGCATGCATATACAGTACGCCGTACAGTATTAGACACAGACACACACAGTCAGGCGCGCCCGCGCGTTTTGGCTCCATTTCCGCCGTCCCTACGCGCATGCAATGCAAATGCTTTGCAGTTTGCATGCACATGAGATCCGCACCACACTGTTCTGGGATCAACTTGCATTGCCCGTCGTAGCTCCGGTCGGTATGTATGCCCCTCGGATCTAGTACCAATGCATTGTCTTCTTGTTGGCAATGCATGCATGCCTACTACTGCCCAGCAAGCTACTCACTAGCTAGTGTTATGTTCGTCAGCAGCTGGAGCCCGCGCAGGACAAGTCATTGAAGTCCGCTGTTCTCGATTTGTACCGGAATGCATGCATGCATGCCTGCCTGCCACCATGGGAGACGAGTACAATGTTTGTACCTACGATCCAAAATGTAACTCAGTAATACACAGTTCACATGCATTTTAGCCAGTAGCATTACTAATATGCAGCTGACTACATAATAGTACTCCATAATATGCATGCATGTGGCATAGTATATCTCCTCTCGCTTCTCCATTTCCCCAATCCATCATCCTCATTCCTCCCCTGTTGGTTTGGTCCCCGCCAGGCCATGATCCGCCACATGCACCACACATGCAGGCTACTAGAGTAGTAGCATGCCGGCTTTCTTTTTTTTTTCACCTCCTCCTCGATCCTCTGTCTAACTGTCGTCTCGGCCTTTTGCTAGCTAGTTTCCTCCCCATCGATGGCTATCGTCCACGCATGCACGCAACACACCTTTGCCATTACGCTCCGGTTCCGTAATCACGGATTGCCGGCCCTTTTTCGTTTCAATGGGCGCAGCTAGCGCATGCAGATGCAGATGCAGGCCGGCCGGATCGATCGAGCTGGAGGCATGCATGCATGCAGAAATAACTACTGTATGCTACGGCAGCAGCGTGCATTGATCGATCCACCGGCGCGCGCGGCAGCAGCGCGCAACTCGCATTGCATCCATATGCAAGGGGGACCTCGATCCGGATCGGAGCTTCTTCCATCGTCCGTGCCGCGTGCCGGACCCGGACATAACGCTGCGACGCATGAATGCATGGTCACTCTCGATCGATCTGCATGCAGTCTCCTGCCAGCTTGTTGATCGCGCCCGGTTTGTTCCGCATTTGCTGTGCCCTAATTGGCTGCCGCGCGCCCGCCTGCAGTTGTTGGGATTGGCTGGGGATCGGATCGGAGCTCGTGGACAGTAGCCAACTAGCCATGCATGCATCCTGCGCTCGCGGATCGGATCGACCGGGCTCCAAAGGCAGCGCAGCAGCTAGCGGCGTGCCGCGCGCGTGCTATTCTCTGATTGCCATATGCATGGTGTGCGTGCGTGCATGTGCATCGTCGTCGCCGTTGTTGATGATGGCGATCCAAGGCGCGCGCGAGTGCGTGCATTGCATGCATGGTGTGATGATCATCTAAAAGTTTGATTGAAGGGACGTATTCCGTTCGAAATTAAGCGGTCGATCGGCGGCGCCGTTTCCTTCACTTGATTGACTAACAATGTAGCGAAAAAGGATGCTTCAGAACCTACGTATCCTAGCTAGCTGCAGCTTAATTAACACCAGTAGAAAGATGAATTTTCCCAACGCCCGTTTTTTTTACTGGCGGTTTTAGTTATCACACGCCAGTAGAAATGAAACGGTGGACCCCAAGACCAAAACCGCCTGTAGAAATAGATTTCTACAGGCGGTTTGTTAAGACAACCACCTGTGAAAATAAGATATTTCTACAGACGGTTGTCTTAACAAACCGCCTGTAGAAATCCATTTCTACAAGCGGTTCCTTAAGAAATCCGCCACTAGAAATACCCGTGTTTTTTAAAATTCGATTTTTTCAAACGATCTCGGATGAGAAAACACCCAAAATAAAAGTTGTTCATCTTGAAAAGTTATGAAACTTTGTAAATCACAACTTTTTAATTTGAAATCATCTTGTCAACGAAAACAACGTTTGAATGGTCTCAAATTTTAAATTCAAATTTTGTAAACGACCTCGGATGGAGAAATGACCAACACGAAAGTTGTTCGTCTCGAAAAGTTATGAAACTTTGTAGTTGACAACCTTTTGATTTGAAATCGTTTAGGACCTCAAACAAGCAAATTACACATGAATTTGTATAATATGTGGGAAACCGAAATGGTATATGGACACATGTGAGTGTGTAGTGCAGTGGTAGAGGAGGCTCAGCGTGAGGCCGAGGTCATGGGTTCGAATCCCACCCGGAGCGCATAGCGCGCGATTTTTACGCGAAAAAATTGCGCGACTTGCGGCTTCGACGGAGACGGGTGGGCGCTAGGCGGTGGGGTCCTCCCCCTAATTAAAATCTTTTTTTGCTATTTATTTTCGAGTTTTTTTGGGAATTTTTTGCACAGGCGGTTCGCTAAGTGAACCGCCTGTGGAAATCCATTTCCACAGGCGGTTCACAAGCAACCGCCTGTGGAATTGGCCCATTTCTACTGGCCTCCAGCGCAGGTGGTGCTGAAAAACGTCAGTAAAAATAGGTTACCAACCGCCTGTATAGTATGCCCGTGTACTAGTGTTAACAACATTTGCTGCTTAGATCTATCTTTGTTAACTGCTAGCTAAGTCCCCCCCCCCCCCCCCCCCCCCCCCCCCCCCCACCACACACACCCCCACCCCCCACCCCCAACCGTATGCAAATCGAGCGGCTAGCTAGTAATAGCGTGATGTTTAGCCCCGGTAACATTACACTCCCTACACCCGTTATTCCACTTCTGTATCTTGCTATCGAAGGTATGGTTTCATCGGTTTTTGTGGAAACACATATATAGGTGTTGCATCATTAGCGATTTGCTTACTATATGTCTTGATCCTATATTTGACTAACACTACGACCTTCATATACGGAGTTTCAGCATGTACTCTCTTGTACTGTTTTACCTTATGTCATTCTTATGGTTTGATGGCTTCATGGGCATTTCTTGTTGTTTGACGACTCTATAGCATCTTAGTTGTGGGCCTAAGCCCACTACGGAAACAATCTCAAAAAAGAAAAAGCCCACTACCGAACAAAACTCATGTATCCTCCCACATCGAATGTGGTTCGGTCGATGTCGATTATCTAGACTTTCCTTAGTGGGCCTAAGCCTACTATAGAAACAACACATATTTGACTTACTTCTTCAAATGATTTCAATCCAAACATATTTTGTATTATTTTTGTGATAATAAACAAAATCTTATACTCTTATAAAACAAAACTCCACTAGCTATTTTTCTCAACATGCAAGATATCCAACTAGGCAATGCACTATCACATACAATTAACATCCACTAATTTACTCCACTAGTTATTCATCTCAACATACAAGTTGTCCAACTAGGTAATACACTATCACATACAATTAAAATCCACTAGCACATGCAACTATAATGTCATCCATGTCAACAAGACACATAAGCATTTTATTGTGCACGTCATCATACCATGCAATCCACTAATTCGCAATTCCCGCAGCAAGCGCGGGGTAGTCCAGTAGTAATATATAACACCATGTCTTAAGATTTTGCACTACTACCTAAAACTTAATCAAGGCGGGCATCGCAACTGCCTCACACCAAAGGTCACGGTAAATGAATATTTTCCAAGGCGATTCAAATGTCTGCCTGTAACAGCCCTAGGGACCAAGTGGGCTCAATTCAGGTATGGGCCGAGTACCATAGCAGCGGCAGTGGGACGAGCACTGTAGTGCGTGCACTGTACATCCGAACATCCGGGCACTATAGCATCGTGGTACTGTTGTGTGGGGGTACTGTTCACTCTCGGTACTGTAGTATCGAGGTGGCCAGGCAACTCCGTGGCACTGTTCATGCGAGTTACTGTAGCTCGCGAAACGCTTTGCAGCCGGTGTTTAGTACGTGAATCCTAGGGGAGATAGACCTACTTAAATACCAGGGTCAGGGACGCGTAGTAACCTTTGGTTAATCGTTTTGAGCGAAGCGAGGATGAAAGCTCAAGCGGGTTGCTATGCAGGTGTGACCACTCCTCGGTAGAGTGGACCTGAGCCGTGTATGCCGGGACTGGATGTTACACTGCCTCCTCGGTAAATCAAATAAAAAACAAAAGAAAACCCTATGGACAAGCCCAGCGAGCCCATCCACGCGCTGCCGCTCCGCTCGCCGGATCTGTGCCACCACCGAGCCACGCCGCCGCATGAGCCTGCTAGATCCGGGCTCCTCCTCGCCAGATCTGGCCTCCTCCTCGCAGAATCTAGGCTCCCCCTCACCAAATCTGGTGGTGGCTACTCGCCCTGTGCTCCTCGGTCGTTGTCGGCGGTGGCGGATCCGAGTGCTGCCCCGCGTCGTCCTCACGCCGCCGGTGAGGGAGAGTAGAGCTGCGCCGCTGTTGCCGGAGAGCACCCCACGTCGCCCGCGCCGCTGCCGGAGCGTCGCGCCGCCCCCCACGCCCGCCAAAGGGGCTGCTCCCCCAGGGTAGATCCCGCGTCCGCTGGAGGGGCCGCTCATCCAGGGCACCGGATCTGGCCTCGCCTAAGCCGCCGGATCTGCGAGCAAGGGCCGCCGGGAGGGGAGGGGTAGGGCGATCGCTGCGGGGAGGGGAGGGGAGTGGAGAGGTGGGGTGCCATCGGGAGGGGAGTGGAGAGGTAGGGTGCCATTGGGAGGGGAGGGGAGGGGAGGGGTGGGGCGCTGTGCTCATGAACCCTAGCCTGCGCGATTGAGAGAGGCTAGGGAGAGGAGAGAATGAGTGAAACCCTAAGTCGTCACCGTATATATACTCAGGCCGTGCTGGTGGTTAATTGTGACCGCCTCGGTTAATGAAAACGACTACTTCCGTTAATCCCAGGCATTAACCGAGGCGGTCGGACTTTGCAAACGTCTCGGCTAATAAAAGGGCACCGCCTCGCAAAATCATTTGTTCAGTAGTGTTGATTGTATGAGAAGATTACATTGGAAGTAAACCTGGCAACATACATATTGGTGAAAAGCTGCTATAAAAACGTGTCAATACAACCTTATAAATAAAGTTCAAATTTATCAGGACATATCCAACAACTACGTACATAACGCCATGCACCGGATTAGGAATACAACACTCGATACATACATTGCACCATAGTGAGTTGGCCAATTCCAACAGCCTATCATGTATGGAATGAATTGAAACCAAGGACAAAGACCATGAGACATTGGCTAACATGATCATATTTGGTCATGGTCATATACAACATGCGTGCAAAATAAAATTATCATGGCCTTGATTTTGACTGGGCTACAAAATATCTCGTATAATTTTTGTTGCTGTCATTGCATCTTGCAACGCGCAGGCAATTATTTATATCTACTAAATATAAAAACGATCGAGTGCGTAGGCCCTCACACGGGGAGCATGTTGATGGAGATATGACGGCTGACTGGCAGCCTACTGTGGAAGCAGGTTGCTCTTGCAGAACTGGTAGTCCTTGTACTTCTTAGGCTTGTACTTGGCCGGGCTGTCGGCGGCGGCGAGCTGCTGGTGCGGCCCGACGACGAGCTCCCCCGGCGGCTCCACGAACGTCGGCCACGACATCCGGGTCTTCTCCTTGTTCACCGTCACACGGTGCTTCGCGGCCTTGTACCTCCCGTAGCTCAAAATCTACATACTTATAATCTCCCGTTGCTCAAAATCTCTATATAATGTATTGACAAATTGACGGAATAAGGACGCCGTATTAGCAGGCGTGGAAGTGATTAACAGAGCGCTTGCCTCGATCTGATCGCCCATGAAGATTATGAGTGCCTCGGGCACGTGCTTGACGTCGTGCCAGCGGCCGTCCTTGAAGATCTGGAGCCCCTCGACGTCGTTGGGCAGCAGGACGGTGACCGCGCACATGTCGGTGTGCGGCGCAATGCCGAGGGTGACCTCCGGCTGCGGGCATGGCGGGTAGTAGCTAATCTTCTGCAGCAGCACCAGTTGGTCGCCGCCGAAGGCCTCGCTCATGGCGTCCTTCTCCAAGCCGAGGCCCAGCGAGAGGTGCCCGAACAGCTCGCGCGTCAGCCGCTGCAAGTGCCTGCAGTACTCCTCGTTGGCCTCCCTGCGAGCGAACACACACAAACACATCACATGCGTGCATGCTGCCGATTCTTCTTCATGGGAAACAAATAGCTAACGACTGAGCACCTACAGTATATACATGTATGTACCTGTAGCCAGCGGGGTTCTTGGGCCAGATGTCGTGGTTGACGACGGTGGGCGGCGCCACGTAGTGGAACAAGTAGTCCTCCCAGTTCTTCTTGCCCTCCAAATCCCTAGATGAGCCTCTCGGACCCGTGATGCCGATGCCGTAGCCTTCGATGCTTCCGGTAGCGGGGTACCCGGACCCCGTGCAGTGCTGCTCCTTCTCCTCCCGCGGCAACGCGAAGAAGGCACGCCCCACCCTCTGCAGCTCCAACAGCACCGCCGCGGGCACGCCGTGGTTGACCACCTGGAGCCCCCACTCCATGGCCGCGTCCGCCATGAGCGCCCCGCACTCCGGCCTTGACATGTCAATCACCGGCGGCGGCGGGGCCTCCGGCCCAGAGTCCCCGCGGAACGCGTTGGGGCCAGGCTGATCATGCGCTGATCGCACGAAGTCCGGCGGGACTGTGCCCGACATCGACAGCGCGTGCACGCTCTCGTAGACACCCGCCATCTCGGACTCAGAGATCAGTGTATATCCTCTCTGCAACGTAACCGAAAGCAGGATATGTGTTTCTCTCGCACTTGCGAAGCCGAGCCGAGCAATGGAGAAAGGGAACCTCGAACTCGCTAGTTGTAGTAGCATATGGATTTCCTTTTCTGACGTGCACATTGATGTAATTTTCCCTGTGCTCCTATAGACCTCTGAGGAACACAAGTGCGTGCCACACGCCGTGTCCATGATGTGACCTGCCGGCAAGTGCAGGCTGAGGCTCGACAAGATGACCCTCTCGGGTCGTCATGTACGGTCCCTGCTGGCACCACCAGCTCCACGTTCTTGAATTGCCTTTTTTTTTTAGCCTTTTTTTCGAAAGATTTTCTCAAATATGCCTTTGACGGAAAGATTTTAGGAAATGGACCCAGAGCTTGGTGCCATCAATGCTGGCGCCAAGATAACACAGCTTGGCGCCGTTAACGTTGGCGCCAAGCCCCCATGCCACTTGGCCGATGACGCTGAGTTGGCGCTGACGTGGCAACACCTTGGCGCCGTCACCATTGGCGCAAAGCCTAGCGCCACAGACCTGTTACCATGTATATCATTTTTTATCCTAAGTATTTCTAGGTTGTTCTAAGTGATTAAACAGAAAGTCACTGTAAAAACTCTAGAGTTAGTCACATTTCTCAATATCCAAGTCATCTTAAAATTTCAAATTTGTAAATGTCCAAGTCATGGTAAAAAAAGTCATTTTTTTCATATATCTACCACAAGGTAGTTGGTATTCTAACATATCCAAGCCGTAGCAAAAATCCAGATTTATTTAGCCAATTTGCATATGTCTAAACCTTAGTAAATATCAAGACTTAACAAATTCCAACATGTCCATCTCACGGTAAATTTGGGTACTTAAAACAGGGTCTTGGCGCCGTGATCTGTGGCGCCAGACTTGGCGCCAAAGATCACGGCGCCAAGACTCTGCCACGTCAGCGCCATGCGTTAAGGTCTTGGCGCCAGTTACCCTGGCGCCAACGACCATGATGCGAAGATAATAGTCTATTTTTTAAAATCTTTCCGCCAGGGACATATTTGAGAGAATCTTTTGAAAAAAGGGTTAAAAAACAAAAGATTTTCTTCTTGAATTCCACCTCACAGGCGACGTCGTTGGCTAGCTCCTCGCCGGTGTGGCTCTCCGAGTCGATCTGGGCACCTGCCTGATCGATCGCCTCCAGGAATCCAGGGCAAAGGCCTCCTTCGGAACAAAGGAAAAATATAGAAATTTTAGAGGATTTCAATCCTATAGAAAGTTTCCTATACATCTCTTTGGAACAAAGGATTAAACCCTATGAAATACCTTAGCTAGGAGTGTCATGGGATGCATGAAAACAAAGAAATTTTGGAGGAAAACTAATATGAGGTTGGACTTCATGGGAACTTTGCTTTGTGTCTATCTCTCTCTTCTGATTCTTGTATTTTTTTCTGTGTTCCATCCAAAGGCAACAATTTAAATTTTTGTACAACTTTAAATTATGTGTTTTTTCTATTCCTGTGTTTGCAGGATTGCAAGTTTCATGCAACTTTAAAATCTGTGTTTTTCTATTCCTGTGTTTTGAGAATGTTGCGTATAAAGGGGTCTCTAAACCTATATGTCCAAACAGACAACATTACAATGCACGAGTACGTTTAGAAGTGGGCACAACAAGCACTACTGCTGCTAGTAGCCCTGGGCATAATTAACCGAAGACCGAAGACCGAACCGAACTAACCGAGACCGAAACCGAAGTGACCGAGACCGAAAATTTCGGTCACAAGTTCGGTCTTCAGTTTGAAGTAACCGAACTAACCGTACTTAATTCGATCATTACCCTCGGGTAACCGAACTAACCGAATTAACCGAATATTTGAATTTTGTTGACATAATATGTAATTTAGACTATTATTAGTGATATAATATTTATTCTAGTGGGTTTATATCAACCATCACTCTTATCACTATGTTTAATCTATATTTTGTATTGTATTTTTGCCTTGAAATAGAAAAAATATTGGTAAAATTTGCTATAAATTACAATATTTAGTAGTTGTTTTGTGAAGTTCGGTTAGTTCGGTCATGACCGAGACCGAACCGAACTAACCGAGACCGAACTTGCTCGGTCCTGAGTTTTAAACTAACCGATCGGTCTCCGTTTTTAGATGACCGAACTTTCGAAATGACCGAAGACCGAGACCGATCGGTTCGGTTAGACCGAACGCCCAGGGCTAGCTGCTAGGGGTCAACCTGAGGATGATGCTGAGGGTCAAACTCCTCCTCGTGAGGGTCATGGGTCCGCTGGAATTATGGAAAAAGTTTACATCACCCCCTGAAGTATGGGGTGGTGTCTAATTTACCCCTTCAAGTATGAAACGGTCTAATTTACCCCATAAACTTTTTAAAACTGTCTACTTTACCCCCTGGGGCAGTTTTGGACGGCGGTTTGCTACAGTAACTAAATCTTGTAGCTTTAAATTTATTGAAAAATCATAATAAATTTAAAGATATAGCAAAAATTTTGTACTAAAGCATACCATATTATATGTTCATTATGTAGATCTACTCATGTGGAGTCTAACAAAATTAGATTTTTCATTTTACGATTTTTCTGTGATTTACTATGATTTTTTAAAGATTCGGTTACTATTGCTCCTCAAAAACCATTAGATTTTTCTGTGATTTACTATGATTTTTTGTACACTATGATTTGTAACAAAATTTTCTGTGATTTTACCATATTATATTGCTCCTCAAAAACCATGTTTACTGTAGCAAACCGCCGTCCAAAACTGCCCCAGGGGGTAAAGTAGACGGTTTTGAAAAGTTCAGGGGGTAAATTAGACCGTTTCATACTTGAGGGGGTAAATTAAACACCACCCCATACTTCAGGGGGTGATGTAGACTTTTTCCCTGGAATTATTATGGTTGTTGTTGTGACTATTGCTCCTCAAACATTGAGGGTAAATAAAAGGTTGGCGGAGGTGGAGGAGTCAAGTCACGCACTAGGGACACTGAACTCCATTCTAGCTATGGTCTCTTCTTCCTCTGCACCACGACCCTGTGGAGCTCCTCTCTCACAAACTGCTTGTGCTCCCTCTCGGCCTTGGTGTCATACACATGCACATCTCAAAGATTACTTTGACTGCGTTCAGAAGAATGTTCTTGTGCGGTTGTGCCCTTGCCACGACGAGACTCAGAGCAGGGCCTATAGATGTTGAAGCAGATCTTGACTGGGAGCAATGCCTAGAAAGAGAAGGCGCAGGAGAGTTAGATGACTCCTATGCAGGAGCCTGCTGAGTTGTAGAGCGGCGGCCTCTCCTACCTACACCACCAGTTGTCAAGTGGATTGGCCTATAACTCTCATGTGACACCTCCTTCTCAAATATCTTCTTTGTCACAACCTCAATCAATTTCATAATAAAAGGAGCATGTGGGCATGACTTGGGATAAATGGAGGGCGGTCTTGATCTCTCTCCGAAAGAAATCAAGGATACTGAAAGAGCATTCCTCACCCTCCTTCAGGATAGCCAACAAAGGATGAGTGGATGCAAGAACTGAGGAGGAATCTGCACCCTTGGGTGCAAGTGTGGCATTAACCAATTGTTAACGTCGATTAGGGCCACACGTCAGCAGGGACTAGCACTCCCGAGGCCGTACACGGCCTAGCACGCAGCGAGAACGCCCAAAACCTTTGTGGAACATTCAAAGTGTAACATGTGTTTTATCACTTCTAGGTTAACAAAGTTACAGTCACAATTTTGGGATTTGATTTAGATTTTATATGGATTTTATAAATTTTAGCCGATTTGCACATTCTTTGAAAAAAAAGAAGCTAAGAAACCATTTTGCATTGGGAACCCTGAACTTTATTTAAATCTTAAGATCAACTTTCATTATTTATTTCTTCTTATATTTTATTATATTTATTCAGCTGCCGGAAGCCTCTACTGCTTTCTAATTCCTTTGTGTCTACTTGAATTCATATGTGATCAGATTTGGTACTAATACATCGAGAAATTTGAAAAATTTAAAATTATTTTTACAAGTAGTTTATATTAAACACCCATCTCTGAAAATCCAGTAACAAAGGCGGCCATGTAAAAATCGTTTGTGTAAACCATTTACCCAAGTGGTTGGCATAAGACTGCCGCCTATGTAAATCCATTTACGCTGGCAGTTCTCAAGTTTATGCCGGCACAATGTCTCAAACTCACATTTTTCACTGACCTTTCACACCAGTAATTCAATAAACTGCCAATGGGAATCGAAAAAGTGCCGCCAATAAAAACTGTGCCAGTACTAGTGAGAAGTGTATCTCTATTTGCAATGTATGTATTCCAGTCCTGCTGCATAGATCTACTACCCCAAATCTCAAATATAATGATTGCAAGTAACTTAATTTGGCCAGGCTGCAAATTAAAGCTGGCGAATAATTTATTAAAGAATACAGAGACTTTTACTTTCGAGGCCCAAATTTGACTATTTGAGGCACAGTCGGTACGTAGGCCCAACACGATCGATCGACGGGGGACTGACTGGCCACCTACAGCGGAAGCAGGTTGATCTTGCGGTACTGGTAGTCCTTGTACTTCCAGGGCTGCTTGTACTTGGCCGGGCTATCGTCGGTGACGAGCTGCTGGTGCGGCCCGACGACGAGCTCCCTCGGCGGCTCCACGAACGTCGCCCACGACATCCGGGTCTTCTCCTTGTGCACCCTCGAGCGGTGTATCACGGCCTTGTACCTCCCGTTGCTCAAGATCTATATAAACAAACACTACGCACCAATTGAGCTAGATGGAATGATCGAGCAGCAGGACGATCATATTACGAATTGGCAGGCGTTAGGTGAGAGGATGCTTGCTTGCCTCGATCTGATCGCCCATGAAGACGATGAATGCCTCGGGCACGTGCGGGACGTCGTGCCAGCGGCCGTCCTTGAAGATCTGGAGCCCCTCGACGTCGTTGGGCAGCAGGATGGTGACCACGCACATGTCGGTGTGCGGGCCGATTCCGAGGGTGACCTCCGGCTGCGGGCACGGCGGGTAGTAGTTGATCTTCTGCAGCAGCACCAGGTTGTCGCCGCCGAAGGCCTCGCTCATGGCGTCCTTCTCCAAGCCGAGGCCCAGCGAGAGGTGCTCGAACAGCTCGCGCGTCAGCCGCTGGATGTGCCTGCAGTACTCCTCGTTCGCCTCCCTGTAGCCGGCGGGGTTCTTGGGCCAGATGTCGTGGTTGACGACGGCGGGCGGCGCCACGTAGTGGAACAAGTAGTCCTCCCAGTCAGGGGCGGAGCTACAGGGTGGTCCCTGTGGGCCGCGGACCACCCTGCGCTCAACCCAACCAAAGCCCATCGGTAGAGTTGGGACTGGAGAGTTCAGCCTGTATGCGGCTCGGCCTTCTGTGCGTACTGCCCCCAGCCATCGTCGATCGTGTGGGAGTTCGCGTATTCGCGTTAGACGTTGCCCTGCCGCCCCTTCCTATTCTTCTCCATGCGGCCGGGCGGTCATGCCGTTGGGGCGGGCGACACTGTGATGGCGAGCGCAGCCATCGGTCAGCTGCGATGCGACTCCACGACGGCAAACACTGAGCAGCTGCCCAGCTGGTACGTGCATCTGAATCCTTAGATGAAGACAAATCTGACAACTGCTAAGCCAAAGCCAATTGGCCTGCTGCGGTGCTGCTCTATCCTCCTTTAGTCACGCACTCACGTTTCTCCTGGCATGTAAAACTGATTTAGGTTCTAGACTTCTAGGGTTTTGGATTATTGGAGGATATTTTTTGTGTGCAATGTTGAACTATATTATTCCAATTGCATATTTTTTGCAGTATTGAATTATTAAATTATTAGTTTGGTAAATTGAAACGTTATATAATTCTCTTGCATATTTGTTGAAACATGAAGATGAGTGGTGATATTTCTTCCCATTTTCAGAATTATATGCATCAAAGAAGTAGTCACACCGTTCCAAAAAAAAGATGACATAGTGTTTTTCAACTATTAAGGGTATGTAATAATTCAAATCTACGTTAAAAAAGATATACTCATCTATTTTATGAGGTTCGTATGTCCTCTTTGTCTTATTGTGTTTCGTAATTTATATTCTTGTATACCGATATGCTAAATTTATATGGGTCAAAAAAGATTAAGTAATGAACCACCATAGCTAAAAATCCTAGCTACGCCACTGCTCCTAGTTCTTCTTGCCCTCCAAGTTCCTACGCGTCGTGATGCCGACGCCGTAGCCTTCGATGCTTCCGAAAGACCCCGTGCAGTGCCTCTCTTTCTCCTCCCTCGGCAACGCGAAGAAGGCACGCCCCACCCGCTGCAGCTCCGACACCGCCGCCGCGGGCACGCCGTGGTTGACCACCTGGAAGAGCCCCCACTCCCGGGCCGCGTCCGCCATGAGCGTGCCGCACTCCGGCCTTGACATGTCAATCACCGCCGGGGCCTCCGGCGGCGCAGAGTCCCCGCGGAACGCGTTGGGGCCAGGCTGGTCTTGCGCCGAACGCACGAAGTCCGGCGGGACTATGCCTGACTTCGACAGCGCGAGCACGCTCTCGTAGACACCCGCCATCTCAGAGATCACAGAACGTATCCTCCCTACAACAGAAAGGAGGATGTGTTTCGCACTTGCGTCCTACTCCCTCCATCCCAAATTATAAGACGTTTGACTTTTTTATCCTAAGTTTGACCATTCGTCTTATTCAAAAAATTTGTGCAAACATAGTCAAATTTAAGTCATTCTTGAGGAACTTTTATTAATATACCAAGCCACGATAAAAGAATTGATATTTTACACAAATTTTTGAATAAGACGAGTGGTCAAACTTGGTGTTAAAAAAGTCAAACGTCTTATAATTTGGGACGGAGGGAGTACGTAACTATTAGCTGGTGTTATACTATTTTTAAGAAATCACTTTTCTTTTTTATGACGTACACATTGATGTACAAGGAGTACCTAACGTCCCCTGTGCCACACACACACACACCATGTGACATGCCGGCACGCGGCACGTGCAGGCTGAGGCTCGGCAAGATGAGCTTCTCGGGTCGTCATTGCCGCCTCACGGGGTCACGGGTCCCTAGTACAACTCCACGTTCTTGAATTCCACCTTACAGGCGACGTCGTAGTCGTAGGCTAGCTCCTCGCCGCTGTGGCTCTCCAAGTCGATCTTGCGCAACCGCCTGATATCACCTCCAGGAATCCAGGGCGCGTATATTTGTTTGCCTAAACTAGAGTGGCTGTAACTGGATCAACACTGGCCGGACATGTGGATCTTATCAACTCGGCTTATCAGCTACGGTACAATATTTTTCTCTCATAGCAAATTAGCATCAGCTAGCTTATCAGCCGTAGAAACTATCAGCCGAACAACATAGCTTATGTTGTTTAGTTTTGACCTGCAGCTGCATCAGATTTGCAGATCCTGTGTTTGTTTGCCTATATCTGCCATAGACCTCCTAAGACAATAGGCTTAGGTAGAAGATGCTCGGGGCATTGTCTTTATTTGTCAAAAACAAAAGAAGAACGAACGGTGACCACGCAGAGTCACGTACTGATCACGTCACCTTGACTAATGACTAGTAGCTACTAGCCACGATGCATGTGCCGCACCTAACCGCCCCGCCCGTTGTTCGATCGATCAGCAAAACGCACAGGCAACAGCTCACTGCGGTGCTCACTGGTTAGCACTTATGCACGCGTGCACGACGGCCTGCGTTCTATCTGTCAGATCGATCGATCAATGATCATAGTCTATCCCATCCAATCCAGCACTATCAGATAACAGACTTTTCGTCGATATCCAAAATAGATATTAGTCCCGGCGGAATTTATGTCCGGGGCAAAAAACGACTTTAGTCCTGGTTGGTACCCTGCCCAACGGCCGGACCACTTTTAGTCCCGGTTCGTAACACCAACTGGGACTAAAAGTCATCTTTTAGTCCCACTTGGTATTATGAACTGGGACTAAAGGTCTTCCAACTTTTAGTCCCGGTTGGTATTACCAACTGGGACTAAAGAGTGACCTTTTAGTCCCGGTTGGTGTTACGAACCGGGACTAAAGGTCTTCGACCCGGGACTAAAAGTCCCCCATGAGTCAAATCAAAAGGAAGAGCGCAAGGGACTTTGTCACATGTTGTGTTCAGTTGAGTTGGTAAGGAATCTACGCGTGAGGAGAGAGATCCTGAGTTTGATTCTCACACACCACAAGAGAGGCCTCTAGAATTTTATTTATTTTTTCACCCGAGGACGGGCTTTAGTCCTGGTTATGTGTACCCGGGACTAAAGGCTCGGACATTTAGTCTCGATTTTTTAGTCCCGGCTCCGGAACCGGGGCTAAAGGACCCAATTTCTTAGTCCCAGCTCTGGAACCGAGACTAAAAGTCCTTAGGACCCGGGACTAAAGGGCCTATCTGTAGTACGACCATTCTGATCTTTTTTTTTTCTGGTCTACTACTAGTAGTATAGTAGTAGCTAGCCTGGCATAGGCGCGCAGCACTTCATACGTACGGCGACGAGACGTCGTCGTCGACTGCTCCTCGACGTTTGATCTCGATCCATACCTGAGAGCCAAGAGAAAAATACTTGGAACTTGGAAGAACGACGGCACATACAGCTGCATCATGCATGTGGAGATGATTAGGGGCAGGGCCGTGGGACGAGGACGAATTGAAGATTTGGCAATGGCCAGTGGCGGAGCCAGCTTTTACTCAAGACTAGGGCCTCTAAGAAGCAAAGAATATTGTACGGTACACATGATGAGATGAAAAAACATACATACTGTCTAGTGATGTGGTGCATTGACATCTTCCATCGCCTCGTTAAGAATTAAGATCTGCATATAAATAAGATCAAAATATAAATGAAAAAGTCATAAAAATATTAATTGTTAAACATACATTTATAATCTGAATGTAGCATACCATTATAATGAATTGTACTAGGTAACTTCTTCAAACGAAACTTCAATTCTTAAAAATATTGTAAGATATCATCATCGGGTATGCTTGCAAATACATCTCGCTCAATATAACAAACCATCCGATGATTCAACCATTCATCACCCATCTTATTTGACAAGTCAGTCTTAATAATTTTCATAGCAGAGAAGGCTCTTTCCACTGTGGCAGTTGCAACCGGTAAAGTCAAGGCCAACTCAATAAGATGATAAACTAGTGGAAATGCTGTGTTTGAGTTGTTTCTCTGTCTGGAGCTGAAGATGGAGCTGAAGGTGGGACTTGAGTTGTCTCTTGATCTGGAGCAACACGCTGAGCAGCAGGGGTGAAATATGCTTGCAACGTCCTTGGCCTCTTCATTGGGGAGATTCTGTAAATCATTGAGTAAATCCAATGCTAATCAATCAATCCCAATCCACATTGAAATGTTGAAACCAAATATAAAATCAGTACATACAGAAACTAATTAGGCCTACCAGGGCGCAGGGGGCAGCCAGGCTCGAGGCCAGGGGCGACCGGCGCCCGGCGCGGCGCCCTGCTGCGGTGCTGCCTGCGCCTGCTGCGCGCCACGCCGGCACGGGCCTGACGCTGACGGGCGGGATGCCAGGAGGCCGGAGGTGGGAGCCAGGGATGGGCGGCGGCCGGCTAGGCGGCAACGTGCTCCTCGTGACCTCATCTCCTCGCGACGGCCGACGCCCGACGCCCGACAGTGCGAGCCAGGGGAGACGAAACAGCGACTCCAGGAGAGGTAGGGCCTGCGGTGATGCCTGGGTGCCCTGCTTTGCTCTTGGGCCTTCAATATTGGGCTGAGAAATACATGGGGTATGTAGTGTTAGTGGGCCGACGACTAGGGCCTGTGCCCTAGAGGCCTGGGCCGCAAATCCGCCCCTGGCAATGGCACATTCGGCCCCATGCATATATAGGCGGGCCATTGCTCGTCATATTATATTCATATAAATATAAATCATCAGTTTTTTTTTGAGAAATATAAACCATCAAATCAATGGGATGGATTGGATCCGTCGAAGAAGGCCACCAAGCATGCATGCAACGGGCCGGGGGACGCGGGGTCGGGTGCCAGCAGACCAGCGCACGACACCGCACCGGGGGACAGACACATACTCGGGCGCCGCGGGGCGCCGGCAGGCCTCTGGCTCCATGCATGGAGCAGCCGGCCCACGGCACACAAAATAAACCGATTTTTGTAAAATTCCTATACGTTTTCTAAAAAATCATGCGTTCTAAAGAGACCTTAGCAATAATAGATGTATCGCGTTGGCTTTTTGTTTAACAATAATAATCGGCCTGCTATATTAACACGTCCCTCCCATCATATCCATGGATTGATAGATACATATCGAGACATAGGCTCTCACCAATTAATTGATAGATACTTATCCCTGTTCTGCTGCACTACTTTAACAGTATTTTTTATCGAACGAATAATATTTTTCTCTCACAACAAATCAACATAAGCATCAGTATAAACCAAATTTTAGCGAAACGAACAGGGTGCTCAAAAAGACTTTGCTAGTCCATTTTTTTGAGATTACTATTTTGCTGGTATTGACCTGTTATACTAGATGAAGGATTTAAACCATCACTATAGGTACTGTGCTTTCCTAAATTGGAAAACATGAGATGTTTTAGTTTTAGAAGTCAACTTTTTTTTTACCTTTGATCGAATTTATAAGGAAATAACATCTATAGTACCAAATAAATGCAATATCAATATATATTTCATGGTTGATTTTGGAGACGTTGGTATATGCTCTTACACTTTGCAGATATGATGGTGTATTCGCAGTCATCTTATATATACTCCCTTGTAGCATTCATTCATCTTTGTGGAGTAGAGAAGGAAAAAAGCTTCATGGAGCAAAGGTTGAGAGAAATGTGATACACTCCCTCCATTTCTGCATATTTCAGCTGAGTTTTGTGTAAATGTTATAACTTGTTATGTTTCCTAAAGAGTAGTTTACTATAACAATACTAACTTTTTATGTATTGCAATATTTCATACTTATTCTTATTGGTTAAACGTAAGTGTAGGGATATACAAAATGAGACCCCTTTTTCTAGTGTAGGGGTATATATATATATATATTCTCTAATAACATTATTATATAGAGAGGTAAAAGTTACCAGACTGTTCGCTTGAGATTATCAGCCAGATCAGCCAGCCATTTAGCAGTATTTTTCTCTCACAAAAAACCAGCTAGATCAGCCAGATTTCAGCCCAAGCGAACAAGCTGTACAATGGTGAGGATTCATGAGATGATACCTTATTGAAACTTTTTACAAAAAAAAACAACTGTTAAACAAACACCAACAAGAAAGGAAATGAGCAGGGCCGGCTCTAAGGGGAGGGCAGGCAGTGCGACCGCCGGGGGGCCCAAGGAGCTAGGGGGCCCAAGACCATATAGGTAATTAGTACATATAATTTTCTATTTGGCATAATAAACATTTGAAGCCCATCACAAACCAGCCCAAGCCGTAGGTATCTCTTCCTTTCAGTCCTATTCTACGTAACCTGATTCATTGAGCGGAGCACAAGCAAAGTTTCATTTGATTGTTTCCTGTCGCTGCCCATCGACACGCTATCCTGTCTGAGGAGAGAAGACGCTGACACCCATCCAATTCGCTCCTCAGTCCTCACCCGGCGACCGGCAAACGACCATGGCAAGGGTGCCGATCCGATTCACTCTTCACAGTAAGCAACACCAACACACCGATATATTAGTATTTTCCAATTTATTTATTTGCCTAGGGTTATAAATTTCTAATTCAATGTATTTATTTGAATATGATAAATGTTGCCTAAGAAACATTTGTCGGGTGCTCAGAAAAGAAAAAAAAGAAAACATGAAGAAGGATATTTTAGACGATATTAATCTTGATTCTGTTCTTGAAGATTTTGCATCAAGAAATGCTAGAAGACGGTTTTTACAAGGCACTGAAGCATTATATTTTTATTTTAGGTAATCATAACGGTTACATTTTCTAGTTTTTTGTTACACTATTGTTATGTTTTATGAGCTATACATATATTGCAAACTAATTTTTATTATCCGTACTATATACTGTAATTTTGATATTAAAAATTAGTTCAACGGACCCTTATCTTCTTATTTGCCTAAGAGCCCTTAAAATTTTAGAGCCGGCCCTGGAAATGAGACGAGAGAGGAGCAAAAAAAAAGAAAGAAAAAAAAACTCGTAGTGGGCTATGCCCCAAGCCCGCGCGGTGGACTACTGGGCCGTGTGTTTTCATGCTGCCCAGCCCAGCCCACGACTGTTGGCGCTCTGTCGCTAACTTCTCCCCAGCTTCAGCCTCTCGGCTCAGCCCCCGCCATCGGTTGCCATCGGAGTCGGCGCTCGGCGGCCAAGCCATGTCGAGGTTCTGGAAGCCGGGGTCGGAGAAGCCGAGCACCCTGCTCGTCGACGACGAGGAGGGCGGAGTCGTCTTCCTACCTTCCTCCACCAGCTCCGCTTCCTCCTCCGGGTGCGCTTCTAAACCCTAAACCTTCTCCTCCGTTCCGCCTTTGTCCTCAAACTCGTTGCTCGACGATTCAAAATCTGAGACTGGGTGTTCTCGCTGTCGCATTGGTAGCTTTGGCTACGCGAGTCTAGAGAGACAACGGCAGCGGCTGCCGGTTTACAAGTACCGCAAGGCCATCCTCTACCTGGTGGAGCGGCACGCCACGACCATCGTCGTCGGCGAGACTGGCAGCGGCAAGTCCACGCAGATCCCTCAGGTACTCCCATAAGTCCTTCGCTGCTTCATCGAACGCATCGGGGTGTCTAAAGGGATGGTTACGATTTTGCGTGCTGCGCTTCTGTCAGTTGGCATCTGGTCGAACAGCTGCTTCGCGTGGTTGAGTTCCCATAGCAAGCATTCATACATTCTGTATTCTAGATATGCGAATTTTTCGGGGTTGGCTTACTGCCTTAAGGTGACGAGGTCGATGGGTATACTTAACCAGTGCTCAATGTATTTGTGATAATTCTGTTTGGATTTCACCAAACATCTTGTGTGTGAGTTTGGCATATGCCCTGTGATTGGATTCCTGAGTGGTTTAGAACTTGGACAGTAATTCTATATGGAGCTGTCACGACTCCATTCTGCAATGCATTCATCCCTCGAGGTGGTGTTTACCAGCTACCACTGACCATCCACGCCTACTGGTGGTGTTATAGGTTCTGTGTTTTGTGTGTGTGTAGATCCACATCAAAGCTAGCTCTTGTATTGGACATATACACTAGTGTACAATCATTTAGATGCGTGCAATGATCCAAAAGGGTGGAAAAGAGGACTAGAGGAGCAAAAATGAGGCAGCAAGAATGCAAGACAGACTAAAGCTTCGAAGCATATAAGCTTCTGAAAACAGAAACCTACAAGTAATTTGTGTTTTTCTTTCCGATTATGTTTTATTTCTGATAATTTTACTGTACTTTGATCAGTACCTTAAGGAGGCTGGTTGGGCTGATGGTGGTCGACTTATAGGATGCACTCAGCCCAGACGATTGGCTGTGCAGGTATCAAGCGCTTTTAATCTTCATTTGTGCTTGTGAGAACTATTTATGCAATACTAGGTCCTTTTGTTTTTCATCTGATGAGGTCTGTGTAGGTATTATTTTGGGGTACACAAAGTATTCCATTTTTCATCTTATATGATGCCACAGTTTGCTCTGTCTACATGTTTTGGATGGTTAAACTTCCAACCGTGTTCTTTCATTACCTATATTTGCCGATTAAGAAAAAAAATTGTGACCAGGTTTAGCATGCTCTGATTCTGCAATTACTCATCAAACATACATTACATGGTCTGGATCAATATTTTAGTATTGAATTTCTGAAACTTGTACTCACTTGCCGTGATGCCCCTTTGAACATTATTTACTTATGAGAAATTCAATGTTTGATTCTATCCTGGTAAAAGGATGTATGCGAAAGAATACCCTATGTACCAATTCAGCATTGGGAAGTACTCTGAACACATACTCATGTGATCCTAATTTTCTTAGATCCCATTCTAGAGCAATCAATGGGTAGAATAGTATGCTTGACTGACTCGATGGATGCTGACTAGTGACTACAGATTTAACTAGCGTGACACACTGTTGTGATGTTGTCGTATAGTATTCCTATTATGGTATATAGATGTTTCTCCTTCTCCTTTGCTTCTTATTATTGCCTTTTCAACTCATCTTAGTATTGAACAGACAGTTGCATCAAGAGTAGCTGAAGAAGTAGGTGTGAAGCTTGGAGAAGAAGTTGGTTATACAATCCGATTCGAAGATCAAACAAATCCGGTACAATCAAGTTTTACTCCTTACACTAGCTTTCTTTATATGAATCCGGCAATATGAAACATGTTAAACTAATTTGGGTACCAAAGCAGGGTACTCAAATTTGTCACTTTTGTTGTCCTATTAATCTTCTTATGCCTGCCTGGTTTCTCAGGGTATGACCATGATAAAATTTCTCACAGATGGGGTATTGATTAGAGAAATGATGGAAGATCCTCTTCTTACCAAGTATAGGTACGCCCATAAGATTGAATCCTAAATAGTTTACCTGTCTCTTTGTCATTATTACTCAACCATGTTTGATCCAGTACCAGTAGTTGAAGTGACTTTCTTTTATTATTCCATATAAGTATATATTGGTAATGGCTAATTCATAACGGAGTAAACTCCTTTTATCTTGGGTGAAAATCCATTAATAACTATCAAATTTGTTGCCTTGGAGGGTTCCATACCAATTCCCTTAACCCACACATTGATCCATGCTCTTCTATTCTATTAGTGTAATTATGGTGGACGAAGCTCATGAAAGATCCATCTCAACCGACATGTTGCTGGGTCTCTTGAAAAAGGTTAATATCTCTTTAATGTCAGAGTTGGCTTTCTCTTAATGTTCTTGTTTGTGAATAGTATTTAAATTCCCTGCAATGCCTGTATCTTTACATGGATAAATCAGATTCAACGTCGTCGGCCCGAGTTGCGACTTATTATCTCCTCTGCAACAATTGAAGCAAGATCAATGTCATCCTTCTTCAACATTAGGTCTACCCCTATCAAGAAGTTTCATTTCTTCCTGGCTGCATGTTATTATCTTTTGCCTATAGCCTTGCCAAGTGAAAAGGCGCATTGCCTATCTGGCTATCCTGGCCGTTGAAATTCAGAAGTGTTTTCTCAATAACTGCCATGTAGCTATGCTATACTCAATTTTTGGTAGCCATGTAACTATGCTATACTCAATTTGTGGTAGCCATGATACATGCATAACAGCATAAGCGATAAATCTAAGCGTACTGGTATCAGTAGAATCTCATGCAGCATGCCTTCATTCACTGTTTGTTACTTTTAATGAACAAGATAAAGGTATTACCATGGTTAATGCAATGAGAATCCTATTTATCAACTACATCCAATTGTTAACTCTGATGCATGCATTGGTAACTGGTGTTCAAACATCATATACATCCATCGTATGCACTGCTGACTCCATTTCTGCTAACAAGCTAGTACGGTCTTGATCTTTATATTTTACTTCACACACAGGCGGAAGAATTCCTTGCTTGGGTCTTCTGATGATTTGCCCAGCCCAGAACCTGCTATACTTTCTGTTGAAGTATGTTCTTCTTTTGAGATGAGATAAGCATGGAAGAATGCTGTAATGCTCTTTATTGATAAAGACATAATCTGGTTCTCCAGGGTAAAGGATACACCGTGGAAATTCATTATGTCGAAGAACCTGTCTCAGACTATTTACAGGCTGCTGTGAATACTGTACTTCTTATTCATGAAAAGGTTGTTTATTTTTTGCTGTTTAATGGAAATTTAGATGTGATTTGGGCTATAATGTGTGATACTTTCGACGATTTGTGACTTCAGTTTCCTTTATTCCTGAAATTGGATTTGTTCTTTGGTATTTTATTAATTGCATTAAGCTGTTTTTCAACTTATAGCAAAACAAACATCAATCTTTTTCAGATTACTGTTTCAGATTTTAGATGAAACTCTGAAGCTAACATAAAATCTACTAGTGATTTACATAAGTGCTTGTGAACCGCCATTACTATGTGTGACCTGTAGAAGTATTATGTCCAATCACATGCTCATTGTTGAAGCATCGATACTCAAATTATAACTTGGCAGTTACAATAAACTTTTTTTTTTCTCGAATACGCAGGAGATCTGCGTATCAATATATTAAGAAGAAAACAATAAACTTAAATTCCTATAGCAAAGTTGATAAAATGTAATAATCAAATCAAATAAAACACTGCTTGTGATTAAGAGATAACATGTTGAAATGTTTCTGGATGAAGCAAGTTGAGAAAAAGAAAGCAAAAACTGTTTCTTATCCTTGTAATTAGCATTTTTATAGTTTAAATATTTACCTACATAGTAAGTATTGCCAGTCTGCCTCTCATAAGTTATGAGGTTATGATATCAGGCAAGGTATGAAACTCTTAAATGTTGCCATCATAGTTCAGATAGATAGGCATGGTTTCCTGATTCCATTTTACAGTGTTTTTAGTTTCCGAAGTAATACATGGAACTACTATCTTTCATATTATTTCACTGGTAGTTCTCTGGTCAATCGAATAGCATTGCTTTGTCTTCACTTGAAGATTTTTTCTGCAGGAACCACCGGGGGATATCTTGGTATTCTTAACTGGTCAGGATGACATAGAAGCTGCTGTTAAGTTGCTGAATGAAGAAATTCAACACCTTGGAAGACACTATTTGGGTAATTTCTTCTCTTTGCATCATAGAAAATGGCAAACTAAACTAGGTTAATCCTACTAATTATGTCCAGGGGATGATATTCTAGAAGTGAATGTTCGGTAGTTATGCTTACGTACAAGGGATTTTTTATTGCAGTTGGTAATAGGGAAGCACCGAAGGGCAGGCTTGGTGCAGTTGGTGAGTGCTAGCTCGTCGAGTCACCAGGTCCTGGGTTCGAAGCCGTCTCTCTGCAGAATTTCTGCAGGGGTAAGACTTTACTTCGGTTATTCCCTTCCCCAGACCCCACTCGTGTGGGAGCCTCTGGCACTGGGTCTGGTAATAGGGAAGCACCAGACTTGTATCTGGCCAGCTACCTCCCGCGTGGTTTGGAAGTGATTCCAGAATTTGGCCTGCTCAGGAAGGGGTTGAGAATGAGAGAGAATGAATGAACTTAGATATCAGACTTGCTACATCTTTATTAGGGAAGTAGACTGACATTCTGATGCCTTGATAGGCTGCCACTAAAAAATGAGGTTAACAAACTGGATCTTTAGGAGCTGATGGCTAACAAGACAGCTAATATGACCATGAAGCAAGCCACGAAACTAGTTCAAAATAAGGTTGCAACAGCTAAGCTTTCAATGCCAGACAACCCCTGTGCAGCCTATTCAGGCAATCAGGCCATGCATGTCCTGTTCCACACCCAGTCTGAGCCCACCACTGGTATTTGAGCCCCCACATCGCTCTGGCACAAGTCTACCTGTTAAATTGCATTCTGATTGCGGTTGTAAATTTTGGTTTCTAATGCATTCGGATTGCTTCAATTTTCAGACTTGCTGATTTTGCCCTTATACTCTGGCCTTCCGCGGGGAGATCAAGTTAGTAGTCCACATTAGTGTTAGTAATAAATTATGTTGCACTTGGCACCTCTCCATCTGCAAGTTGACCCTGCCTGTTTCTCTTTGGCTTTCTAGGATCTCATTTTTGCTCCTACATCAAAAGGGAAAAGGAAAGTTGTGTTATCAACCAACATTGCTGAGACATCGCTGACTCTGGAGGTATTGCATGGTTAGTCTAATGAATACCATGTTGATTGTAAACATGTTATTGATTCTGTGAGTTTGTTGCAGGGTGTGGTGTATGTTGTTGATAGTGGATTTTCCAAGCAGAAATGTTATAATCCGGTACTTCTCATTTCTGTTTCTATGACAAATAGTCCACTATTTCTTTGCAACTTGACTTTAGCACTGCATTCTGCCAGTCATTGGTATAGCTCTACTTTCTGTTCCCTTGTCTTAGAATATTTGAAGTGAACATTCTAATGCCAACTGGTGCAATCACCTTCAGATTCCAACTTGTCTGTGCCCATTTACTTTGTATGCAAGCATGAGAATTCTTGGATTTCGAATCCTGTAATCAATATCTGTGAAGGCATTCATCATGGGTAGTTTCAGGCCCCTCTCTTGTTTTCTAGAATCTGGTGCTGTTAATAAATACTCCCTCCGTCCAGGAAAGAATGCAATTCTAGCACAGTGTCACGTTTTAGAATCTTAAGTTTGACTAATTATAGATAAAAAAGTATTAATAATTATGATATCAAATAAATACCATTAGATTAATTACGAAATGTATTTTCATAATAAATTAATTTGGAGTCATAAATGCGAATAGTATTCACTAAAAACTTGGTCAAACGTGGACTACTTTTGCCGGCACGCAACCCGTAGTTGCATTCTTTCCTCGACAGAGGGAGTACGTCTATGTTTCACCTTTCAATAGGAGTTGTATACATTTTAAGCACATCAACGTGTAAGAGTAGCTAGGATCAACCGACTCTCAAAGGGTAAAATTCTTCTCATATCTGAAAAAGCTATTTTTCCTGCACCTTTGGGTTAATCATTTTCAGAATCCCCCTACACCTCTTTTTAAGATAGATTAGATCAGATAATTAAAACTGAGACAAAATTCGTTGGTGTACTCTCTTCTTATATTGTTGGGTTTTAGTCTTTTTCTTGTGTCATAACACTGGATCTCTTTTTGGGCTTAGATTTCTGACATAGAGAGTTTAGTTGTCGCACCAATATCCAAGGCATCTGCAAGACAACGAGCAGGCAGAGCTGGAAGGGTGCGACCTGGGAAGTGCTTTAGGTAAGCCAGTTTTGTTATTGAAGTATTATATTTATTTTTGTTAATAATACAAGCTATGATGTTAACTTATGATTCTCCGTTTCTGATGGCAATCATATGCTGCCGTAATTTCAGCATAACTGATTTTGAACACATTTTTATTTTAATATTAATAAAACACTGCAAAATAAATGTAGTTACCACAATAACTTATGTTGTGCATTACATTTTTCTCCTTGGAGTTGAATTTATCAGTCTTTGTACATCTGGTAATTTCGTTGGATCATATCTCCTGCAGGCTCTATACAGAGGAATATTATCTTAATGAAATGCAGTCAGAAGGAATTCCAGAAATGCAAAGGTCCAACCTGGTCTCCTGCATAATACAGGTACCTTGGTTTGTCTGTTTCCTGATTCTTTTAGCAATATCATTGTATATAAATGCTGTAAACAGATATTTTTTGTGCACCCTACCTTTCATTACTGGTCTTATATGTGGATCTGAAAATGACATATGGATTGCATACAGTATAGTTCCATTTTTTTTTGTTTAGATGTGCAAATATGCTATTACACAAAGATTATTCTTGGATCTGCTGCATCTAACCAGGAAAGTTCCAAAAAAAAAGAGTAATGCAAAACATGGAGAACCAGTCAGAATTTGTTTCGAAAGTTTGGATTGAAGCATGTACTTTGAGTAAATGATGAAAATCACAAAAACTTGCCGTTGGTTTCTTCCGCACAGAAGATAATAATAACTATTAATATTGTTAAGCATAGAATTGAGCATATAACTAACTTGGTCCAATATGTATATGTCCATGTGACCAACTCTATCTTGCATGTGTGACTATCTGAATATTGAATAAAGTGTATGACTTTGTAAATAATTCCTTTCTCTTTGAAGTTCACCAATATAATGCCTTGTTGATCTACTTTCCATGATGGCAGTTAAAAGCCCTAGGCATAGACAACATTCTGGGCTTTGATTGGCCAGCTTCTCCATCTCCAGAGGCAATGATTCGGGCTCTTGAAGTTCTATTCTCCCTAGGAATCCTTGATGAAGATGCCAAATTAACAGTACCCACTGGTTTCCAGGTTGCTGAGATCCCTCTGGTATGTGCTGTTTAATACTTTTCCCACTGATAACTCCATGTGTAATAGAATGTTCTGAACCTTCTGCTTATGGAATAGTTGCTGTAGTAGTAGTACCCTGATAATCCAACCATGGCAACTGCGTCGAGTTAGCTCATTCTTGGGTTTGTATTTAGTGAGATTAGGCACTTCCGCAACTGGTATTACTTCAAACCGAGCTCAGTTTAGTTTCCCTGGTATCATTTGTGGACTACTTATCAGGCATCAGGGAAACTAAACCGGGCTCAGTTGGCTGAGGAATGCCCCAACCACCCAAGCTCAAGTCCTCGTCGAGCCAAATTTGGGTGCTATTTCTTAATGAAAAATCCCACCTAGTTCCTCCTAGGTTGGAGTTTTTTTCTTCCTGGACTAATAATCTTTGATTTTTGGAATTACTTGTGAATTTCTAGAAAAAAAAAATGCACAGGCACAGGCCACAAAATTCCTGCAATGAAAACCCAAAGGTTGTCTACCCCCTCTTACCTTGGTCCTAGTAAGAGGGGTTTTTGTATGGACCACTCTTTTTCCCTATAATACAAAGATACACAGCTCTCCTGCTGTTCGAAAAAAACCCCAAAGGTCAATTAAATTGTGGTAGAATTCAGAGCTCTAGAGGGGTCAAACTTTTATCCTACAGTCCCCTCTGGATATTTACTGCAGCAGTGCATTTTTTTTCTTCAACATGCAGGAGATCTGTGTGCCATCCGTTAATAAATATTTTACAACCCCAAAATTGCTTTACACGAGTCAATCAAATTGTACCACGAGAATTTGGGCATTAAAAGTTTAATCTGGCTATTAAGTCGTCACAATATTTGCGTTTAATCAAAATATCGTTGGAAGTATTCAGAGTACTACTAACTCTCACAGAATAAATTTACTAAGCATGATAAAATGATTGTGTTATCTGAAACCCCTTACTTGGAATGAAAGATTGCAGAGGGAAAAAAAGGGGGGCTATCCTAAGGTCATTCTGATCTGCTGGATTGCAAAATAAATATTGAATCAAACATTTTTGAAATAAAAAACAGGGACATGCATTGTCTTGCAATTACTATTTCAGCATAATACTTAAGGTTATATATTTTTGCCTGACAGACTGCCTGTTAAACTAAATTAAGGAGACTGCTGTGTAGTGCGAACTATGTAATACGTGCATGAATCAAATAGTTACATGCTTTGCTTTGTGGCTAAGCTTTTGGGGCAGTAGATGCCTGAACCGTGACTAGGGGCTCATGTTGGGGACTGAAAGGCTTTGTTGTTGTTGTTGTGCAGTTGCAATGTTTTAATTATTTACCTACCCTTCACTCTGTTATACATCTTTTATATCTTTACATTGCTGAACCTAGCTGTCAACGCTCTGGAGTTGGGGAAGCCTCTGCAACTTTGTTGGCCATTCTTATATTATCTGACGCTTGTTTTTCCCCTATATGCTCTGTGATTCTTACAATCGTTCTGAACAACATTCTCTTCTCAAGTTAACATACACTAACATTAATTTCTTACAGGAGCCCATGATTTCGAAAATGATCTTGTCAGCAAATGAATTTGGATGCTCTGATGAGATATTGACCATAGCATCATTTCTATCTGTTCAAGTTAGATTTTGTATCTCAGACACTATTTTCCTTTTTCTTATTCTATTTTAACCTTCCAATTATTCTGATACTAAATGGTTTATACAGTCTGTCTGGGTTTCTGTGAGGGGAGTGAAGAAGGAATTTGATGAAGCAAAGCTTCGATTTGCTGCTGCTGAGGTTTGTGGAATCAACATGACACATTTATATTGTCTACTCAGGAACCCTGATGCCACTTAACTGTTAATTATTGACTATTATATTGATGCTCACTGCTTTATGAGATCAACTTGGGACACCCATTTGTTACAGTAATATAATTGAAGAATATTGCATCATAAAAATATGCCCGTCATTAATTCACCGTGTTCCTGGTTCCATTTCTGAATTAAAGAGGTGCTTTTGTATTTGAGCAAAATCCTCAATGTCTTACACTGCTTAAAGCGTGTGTTTTCTGGTGCGGCATTTGCGCTGATGGCATGGGATCAGCAAGCTGACACTGGTGACAGGCTGATTGGTGGTTTACCTTTTTTTTTACTGTGGAGCTTGTATTTAAGATTGACTTCATTGCCAGTGTATCCATATTTTAGAGCGCCTTCCCACATGCATGTCATCAGAAGTATGTTCTTTGTCTGTTTTTGCTCTTGGTTGGTCAATCATATTTTCTTATGCCTTAAATGTATAATGTACCACAGGGAGATCATGTAACATTCCTGAATATCTACAAAGGATTTCACCAGTCTGGAAAATCTAGCCAATGGTGTTACAAGAACTTTTTGAATTACCAAGCACTGGTATGTCTTCAGTACACAAGGTCGTGATCCTTTTAAAATCTGCACATATTCAAACCGTGGTTCTTCAATTGTTCCAAGTGAGGGCACATGTTTTTTCATTACATCCTTTTCTCATTACTGCAGAAGAAGGTTGTCGACATTAGGGGGCAGCTCCTCAGGATAGTGAAGAGTTTTGGTATACAACTGAAATCATGTGACAGAGATATGCAGGTACGGTATTCGAACTAGTTTTGGCGCCATTATTTTGTGCATACTAGAGTCTGATTTCTCCCACCCAGCATTGCCTTGCTCCCCTATGGTCGATCTTTGACAGCTAGCTGGGGTCATCCTCACACCTTAGGCCAGCAATCAGGAAAGTTTTTATGTCACCGAGGTGGCATCCAATCCAACACACCTGGTTGGCACTAGGCTCAAATTAATGAAGCACTGTACAAATAGCCACACTGAGGATATATCATATATGTATATGGATCAGGGGACATGCCTAGTGCAACCACTGTTATGCCAGCCCATATGCTGCTGTCATTCTGTGTCTTAGAACTGGTTAATTTTTTTTATCAACTTTGTACATATACTCTTCCACTGTTATGCTTTTCTGAAGTGCTTTAAATTGTATCCTAATGGGTTCTTTATGATCGATCGAAAATACCCATGTGCTTGAGCTTACGGCATTGCTATCCTAATATTCTGCAGGCAGTTAGAAAGGCCATTATTGCTGGTTCATTTACTAATGCATGCCATCTGGAGGTATTTGCTCTATTTAATTAAATGTGATCTTTCTATTACATCACCAAGCTGATTGGATGGTCCCTTATATATCTAACTTGAAGCCAAAATTTGGTTTCTCCCCCAGAGACGTCTCGTATGATTTGGGCCTGTAAATCTTTATTGGTGCGCAGCCAACAAATGGCAACTTGTTAGTCTGATTGGGAAAACATTCCCAAGGAGATTAGGTCACTCTAGACAGGCCTAATGATTGGGACTGATCTTTCCCTGGGCGAGCTGTAGCTTGGTTGAACTGGCCCACATAGCTAACTTGTCTCATGTAGTCATGTTTAACTGTGCATTTCTTGAGTTTTCCTTGGTCCACAACATATATCTGTCTTACAATTGTGATCCGTTTACCTCATAAATGTGGTTGTGCGTTTGTCCAAAAAGTTGATCTCTTAGCTGATGTATATGTATGTGTTAACACATTTTTCCAGTTATAGACTTCCGCCTTCCTGGTTGCTTACCTAAAAAGGGGGCACATCTATGCTGAAACCTCCCACACAAGGTGGGTCTCAGGAAGGGGATTTCTTGGTAGCCCTTGCTCTTGCTTACTTTGCAAGGAGGCTGATTGGCAGCCTCCTTGTTGCTTAGTGCTTACCATAGCCTGGACAGATTTTGGAAGATCATCTACTCTTTATTCTGCCACTAAGATTAGTTAGCTTCTGTCTGTGCCTCTGTGGCTCATTTCAAAACATATGACTTGAGTTCTCTTGTTGGCATGCTGTTGCACATTCTGTTTATCCCAAAGCGAAAGCTATCAATCAGTATGCAGCTAAGTAGCTGACATTTAATTTTTCAGTGATCCTAATCGCTTTCTCTGCTATATAGGAATACAGCCAAAACGGAATGTATAAAACGATTAGGACATCACAAGAAGTTTATATTCATCCATCTTCGGTTCTCTTTAGGTGAGCTCAGCAATAATTTCTTATTTTTAATAAATTCGTTTTTTTCAGTTTATTTATACCTTTAACGACCTTATTGCATTTAGGGTCAATCCAAAGTGGGTTGTCTACCAGTCTCTCGTTTCAACTGACAAGCACTATATGCGGAATGTTATTGCCATTGAACCATCATGGCTTACGGAAGCTGCACCACATTTTTATCAGTTCCGAACACTCAATCCAGCTCTCCACTAACATTACTGTGGTAATTTCTTTTTGGCTACTCAGTTGTCTTTGCCTTACTTTCAGCAATGTAGTGAAGTTTTAACAATGACTCAATGGCAAGATGAAAGGTGTTAACACCCTTTTTTTTTCCCCTCTCCCAGTTGGCTTATCTCCTCAATTGGATATGGGATGACTCCTTTCTTAGTTCAACTGGCAAGACGAAAGGTGTTTTGTAGATCAGAATGGCTTTGCCTTTATTGCTAAAAGCAGGTGCAATGATAGTATTCAATAGGGAACCCATGGCGCATTGTGTGAAAGTATTTGTTTGATTATTGGCTGATCCGTGTCTTTGATATTGATTTACACGGCAGGACTACACTTTGTTTTGTAATTTTTAGAGAACTTCACTTTCTTCGGGCCACAATTTTGCTAATGAAAAGAATTGCCCGTATTTGTATATGCTAAACACTTGTGGCATTATCCTAGTCCAGTAATGATGGGACAGCCAAAATCATTCTTATCGGTTTATCCCAAAATCACAGGAGCGAGAACATAACCTGACTACCTCTTGAATTTGCCCACATTTTGTTCGTGTTAGTTTATCAGAGGCTGCGGTTTATTAGACTATAAATGAGTTGTCTTAACTTTCTTTTGCCCCATCAGAGCATGGTTTACCTGCGAGGCTGTAAGGATCATTCAATCGGGCAGTGTGCTTGTGCTTATTATTTATTCCTATCAGATGGCAATCCCCTTAAATTTCTTTAGCAATAAATAATATAAAGAAACTGCAGCAATAAATAATATAAATAAATTTCCATTATGATGGCACTTAAGGTGAATTCGTCCGTCAATTTACTAACTTGTTTCTGCGGGATGGTACCTTAGTAGGGTAGTTTCATCTGCCAATCAGATTAAAGTCCCTGAAGAGATGGCAGTATCTGCCGTTTGGTTGCCACTAGTCGCTGTTCGCTCCATGCTGATGCTAGCCAGAAGTAACGGATTACAATTCATCTTATCCACGTCGATCACACCAGCCTTCTCGTTTTATAATAAACAAATCTCCAAGTAGTATCAAAAAGGTAAGAGAAGAGGCCAGTAGCATCTAATATCTCCCTTAAAGAAGCAGTGTTAGGGGTTTCCCTTTTTTGTAAGCTTGTTTTGACAAGTGGAGAATCCGACACACTCCATATCAAGGGATTGTCTTGGCATTGAGGTAAAGCACAAGTTAGATTTGCTAGATTACCAACCTAAAGAGTCGGTTACGCATGGTATCTAGTGCTCTTCTGATATAAGTATATATATATTGACTGAGTGCCCCTTGGTTGAAAAAGGAGAAGTATATGCTTTTCCAATTGAAAAGGGACAGTCCGTCCTCTGTACTTGGCAACCTGCTCTTTCACTTTGGGTGCTGTTGGCGGCAATTTGCTCCCTTTCGGCGTTCGGATATGTGAGCTACCAGCGGTCTATTTGATCCTATAGTTGTCAGTTCACTTGTTATTAGTCTAGATTAGCTTTCCTTTATCAACTAGGTAGCGAGGTGTGGAATGAAAGTTGTTCGAACTATTTTGATGGTTTAGGACTGAACTTAGATTGATCATTAGCATTATTTTATGTTCGTATCGCAAAACTTATGTTTGTGTAATGGTTGTAGTTGTTGTTATTTTTGCTAAATTGGAGCCTATGCTCATTATTTGTTTTTTCGTGTTGACAATACCCCTGCTCCGTGTTAAATTCCTGGCCCTGCTCCTTGTAAAAACTTTATAGCGCTTAGTTAGTAATATCTAAACGGGCCCTGTACTAGGTACTATGAAGTTTTTGAGGCTACAAACTACTCCCTTCGTCCAAAATAAAAGTGCATTTAGGATTCAAGTATGCAAATTATTGTACTTGAGAAATTACAATTTTACCTTAAAAAGTGTAGCTGGCACTGTAATGATTGCCGTAGCATTGGAACGAAGCCAACAACAGTACAATGGATGAGAGGCTTCTAGAATCCATGGAAGAGGTAGCCTCCTTTGGGGTTTCTCTTTTTTTTCCCCACAACTTAATATTTTATTGTCTTGGTCTAACGTGTTTCCTTGGTCCCACGCCTTATATTGTCTTTTATTTTGGGACAAAACTGGAAACACAGATGTGTTTTTATTTTGGGCCGAGGGAGTAGTAGAATGTGACGTGGCCTTGTTTAAATTCAGGAGGGTAAAGTTTTGGTGTCACATGGGAGTGTTTGGATAATAATAATAAAATAAATTATAGAAGTTCTTAGTACTCTGCGAGACGAATTTATTTAGCCTAAGCAAGCCGTTACTGGCACAGGCTACTGTAGCTTCACTGTAGCTATATTGTCAAATCCTGGACTAATTAGGCTTAAAAAATCCGTCTCGCAAATTAGACGCAATCTATGCAATTAGTTATTTTTTAGTCTATATTTCATACTCCATGCATGTGTCCAAATATCTGATGGGATAAGAACTAAAGAGGAACTAAACAAGGCAATTAGTTACTAAGCCTAATTAAGCCGGCAATAACATATATTTACTGTAGCTTTACTGTAGTACCACGTTGTCAAATCATGGACTAATTAGGCTTAAAAGATTCGTCTCGCAAATTAGACGTGATATGTGTAATTAGTTATTTTTTAATTTATATTTTATATCCTATGCACATATCCAAATATCTAATAAGACAGGAACTAAACTTCAGGGCAGGAGCTAAAAAGGCCGTGATGACTATTAGGTTGAGATATCATGCACAGCGAATGGTGGTTTGCTGCGCCCAAGGATTTGAATTACCGTGCATCAGGCGATAGCGACAGGTCCGGGGGAGGTACCTGTCTTTGTCGTGTGGATCTGAGCATGTCATCCGTCCGGCGATCCCGCGTGCGGTTCAGCAGCTCAGTCGCGTCCCGTGGCCCGTGCCTGGTCCGCAGCAGTCGCAGTCAGTGTGATGCTGTGGTTATGGCTCGGCTAATCGGCTTCAGGCTACGGCCTTGTTTAGATATCCAAATTCACCCCTAAATTCTACTATGTAAAAAAAAGATTCTTTATCATATTAAAATGTCGGCATATATATAGAGTACTAAATGTAGATGAAATTAAAAACTAATTGCACAGTTTTGTTGTACTTTGCGAGACGAATATTTTAAGCCTAATTAATCAAAAATTGGACAATTATTATCAAATAAAAACAAAATTGCTAGAGTGTGACGAGACATTTACTATACAAAGTTTGGATCCTAAATTTGAAATCTAAACAAGGCCTACATGAATCGACACAAGGCACTGCCGACGATGCTGAGATAGACTGTAGCACTGATGTACTCCCGCGTTCCTAATTGCTACCTCCGTCCAGAAAAAAAATACAATTACGTGTTGCATGCTAACAAATATACTTCACGTTTGACCAAATTTATAATAAATATTATTCACATTTACGGTTCCAAAATAATTTATTATAAATATATATTTCGAAATTAATCTAATGATAATTATTTGATATCATAAATATTGATTGTTTTTTATCTATAATTGATCAAACTTGTAAGATATAAAACAACGACATTGTGCTAAAATTGCATTCTTTCCTAGACGGAGGGAGTATGTGTCACCGTGGTAATCGTGTCGGTCAAGTTTTCTCAGATTTGATTAAGTTCCTATAAAATATTAGCAATATTTGTATCTCTGGATAAATTTACTAAGAAAATAGATTTAACCATATCTAATGTTACTAATTATGTACTATAAATATTAATATTGTATTTATATATTTAATCAAAGTTAAGTACGTTTGACTTCTCGAAAAATGAGAATGGTAAATTAAAAAAAAGGACAAAGGGAGTAGCAAGGCGCCGTTTGATTTCGAGGTAAAAAATAAACTGAATAAGAGGAAGAGCTAGCAGAGCCGCCAGGATTTCAAGCTTCACCAGCTCCGTATATGCTACAATAGTACTATAGTAGTCTACGACCTTATTTGGAACGCCTTCTCAGCTCCCTTCCAGTGAAAAAAATCGGACAAAGGCCCCCAAACGCAGCACCGGCTTTCTTTCCCGTGCTTCTTCTCCCCATGCTGTTTTCACGTAAAATCAGAAGCGGCCTTAGGCGAGCGTCGGGAGAAATCCAACCGATCCGGCAACAACCGCGATGAGTGCTACCGGATCTGGCGGTCGTTCCTGCTCGGCGACCGCTCGTCCTCTCCAGCGGCGGCTCCTCCCTCCGCGACGGACGCCCTCCTCTTCATCGGCGGTTCCTCTCTCCGTGACGAGCACGACCTTCAACAGCGGCTCCTCCCTATGTGCCTCCGACGGCCACCATCGCTCAAGCTAACAAGAAAAAAAAAGGAACGCGACAAGGTAATAATAGTCAAAACACGGACGCCAGCACGATGGCATGGGATTCTCATCCATTCGCGCAACGCGGCCACTCCGCGGACCCAACACCGGTTAGCTAGCCCTATCCCTTTCTATAATATAGTAATAAATATAAATATAAATACAAATCTAAATCTAAATCTAAATCCGAGCGCCTTTTGCACAAGCCCATCTGTCTCGCATGAATTTTGGTAGCAAATTATTCCTCATGCATATACTAATTATTAACTTGTGACGAATAAGGTAGTGATAGATCAACTCATTTCATTCTATAAACCAGATAAAAAAAAAGAGAAGCGAGAAGATTCACAACCCCATTCCTGAACCAAACACACCGGAAGCGTGCCAGCGATAGCAGAAAGCGACCGGGTGTTTTTATTAGTGGTGGGTTAGTTAAGGGTGCCGGTCAATATGTGCTTTGCATGTCCAAATCTGGCCGGTCAGTGACAGTGAACCGGTGTTGTGATATAATTAAATTAAAGATCAGGCAACTAAGCAGCTTGGGTCAATCAGTACATGATCTACCTGGCCTGATTTGTTTTGACCACTCCGGTCGTCTAATAATTGTTGGTCCAGAACATGCAGGAGAAGTACACGTCCTAAATTACTCGAACCGTGAATAGGCCCCTACTTTGGCCCCTACTTTATATTTCAGTATCCTCTCATTTTTACATCTAGTCCAGCAGAAACCTTCAAATTAGACCCCTCAAATCAATCCAACAGTCAATGACATATGGGTCCACTCCTCATTCCCTCCTCGCTCATGCCGACTGAGCTATCCGCCCGCGTCTCGCCCCTCGTGCCACCTCTCGCCCCTCACTCCGTCGCACCAACAAACAACGAGGCGGATCTCGGCCATTGTGGCCAAAATCTCACCCTCGTCAAGCAAGGGCCGCACGCCTTGGACCTCGCTTGGGAGGTGTCCGTTAGTGGGGAGGAGGCCGTCATCGTCGTCTGCGGAGAGGCTCGTTGCAGGAGAGGACCCATGAGAGCCACCGGACACAGGCGGGACATACGGACAGGGTATGGGCGGGGATGCAGAGAAGAAACCGAGCGTCCATAGGAAACTACCGCAACAGTGATTTGAGGGCTTGGTCCTCTTAAATTTGAGGGCAGCAAGACCATGCTGATTCGTACTACCTCCATCCCGAAAAGAATGCAACTATGAGTTGCGTGCCACAAAAGTTTTTAGTGAATAATATTCACTGTTATGTCTTTAAATTAATTTATTATAAAAATACATTTCGTAATTAATCTGATGGTATTTATTTGGTATCATAAACATGGATATTTTTTTTATCTATAATTGGTCAAACTTAAGGTACTAAAACGTAATACTGTGCTAGAGTTGCATTCTTTTGGGGACGGAGGCAGTAGTTTTTACCTCATAGCCCTTAAAAGTAGGATGATAACTCAAGTAGGGACACTACTGGAGTAGCTTTAAAAAGCCTTAACGAATCGAACATGCTAAGATGGAATAATCCCTGGTGAGCAAACAAACTAAGCAATCCATGTATTTTTAGCAAATCTAAGAACAACTAGGAAGCTCAATATGAATGCTTTAGCACTAGTCTCATAACATAAGCATAAAAGCTCCCGTCTGTAACACCCCTGGGTGTTAAGCATGCATTAGCATTCCAAGGCATAAAGCATTAGTCATAAGCATCACATACTTGGTTATCATTGCATGCAATATAAGCTCTTTTAAATTTAAATTTGAAAAGTAATTAGTTAGAACCTTAACTTTGAATGTAAGTGCTAAAAAGTGTTATACTCTTGGGTAATGACAATTTTAAATAATCTAGAATAAATTAACATGATTTTTGGAGCAACTCTTGATTTTAAATTACATCAATTTTTGCTTTTAAAAATATTATAGAAAAATGAATTTTTACTTAAAAATTTAGCTTTAAATCCCAAATTTAAAATCTATTTAGAATTTTGAAAAGTGCCCTACATGAAAGTTGTAGAGAATTAAATTTTGAACAACTTTTATTTTGGGCAAAAGTTCTGAAAACCTATTTTTCATCTTCAAATTCAAATTTGAAACAAATAGAGAAATCTGAAAATTTTATTTACAAAAGAAAAATCGTTTCTCGCTTTAGTGGGCCGCGGACTCCCTTTCGGCCCGCGAGCCGACGCCGTCCTGGCCCGCTCGCCCCCGCTCCCCTCCCCGCGCGCGCGCGCCCGCGCGCGACGCCGTGGCGCCGTGGCAGGACTCGGCCGCCGCGTGGCCGAGCGACGGCGATGCCGCGCGACACGCGCCCCGGTGGCCCCCACGTTCCCCCGCGCCCGCTAACCCCCTCCACGCGCTCGTCCGCCTCGGCTGCTCCCTCCATTCCCTCCTCTCGCTCCGTAGCAGCTCGCCAGCAGCAGCCGCGCCTCGCCGCGCCATTGCCGGCTCCCGAAGCTCCGCCACCGCCGTACGCGCCCGTGGCTGCTTCTCCGGCCGATTCCTCCCGGCCTCAGCTCCGCCCCGCTTCCCTCCACCTCGTGCTCGCTTCCGTTCTGCCGCTCGAGCTCAGGTGAGGGCCAATTGGCCGCTTCCTTCCTCCACTGTCGCCGTTGGCCGGCGCACGTGGCCGGAGCCCCCTAACCCTCCACGCCTTCTCCGGTCCTAAGCATCAGCTTCCCCTTCGCCTCGCGGTGCTAGCGCCCGCCTTCTCGGCCGCTCCCGTGGCCTGCATTGGCCGGCCGATGAGCTCCAGCGCCGCTGTGCCGCCATCTCCGCCGGCGAGCCTCCTCCGGAGCTCCCGCGCCGCTCGGAGTTGGTGCACTGGGTGCGCCTCGGTGCGGGGAGCACGTTGGTGCCCTCCCCGTCGCCGGAGACCTCACCGGCGGCGAGTTTGCCACCGGTCAGCGCCGCCCCGCGCTGCTCCGGCTGGCAAGCGGGCCCCGTTGACCCGAGGGTCCCGCGTGTCAGCGCGTGTGGGTGCACTGCACCGGGTGCATCCAGCGATTTCACCGGCGGATTTTTAAAGAATTATGGAAAATGATTTCTCAGAATTTATGAAATAGCTTTGAAAAATCATATCTCCAGATTTATAGCTCCAAAAATTATGAAACAAATTTTGTAATGTTTCTCTTGAGTAGATCTACAGTTTAAAAATATTTTCATGATAAATTTGTGACACTTTTCTGTGTATATTTATTTAATTGCTATAAATGCTGATATCTTAGTAAATATGTAGTAAATAAAATAATAGTGGGAAAAATGTGATTCTTGTTGCATTAATCTTTCTTAGTAATGTACTTTCTAGGAAAAATACTTGTGAAGTATGTTCTGTGAAAGATTAGTGAGGTGTAGTTCAAATGCCTTTAATTGACAATCTTTGTTATTTTTAGTAGGGAGCTAAAGTTGTATAAAACCTACATGTGATAATTTTTGTAATATGTTAGTTTACTGTAAGTAACATAGGAAAAATGTGAAATCTGTTGATTGATACTTTTTCTAGTACAAAATAATTTCATGCTCATTATTATGCTATAACTTGTTTATTTTGTATAGGCAGTTTTACATATTCAATTCTCATGAAAATTTGGTAGTAGGTTATTTAGAGTAAGGTTAAGCTACTGTAATTTTTGTAGATTTTTATCTACACCAGAAATAGGTGTTGCTGTGTAACCCTAGTTAAATAGGAATTAAAAGATTATTCTTTATGAGAAATTAAGAGTAATAAAATATGTTTGGTGTATCTTTGAAGCATCAATATGTCTTGCTGATGTTGTTGGATGAGTTAGGTTAGTAAGATTTGACAACTTAGGATCACTTGTATGTGTAAACTGTGTGCTAACTAGTAGAATAATAAGGTGCATGCTCTAGGGTACATGTTCTTGGATGACGTGGACTACCTTGTAGAAGATGTGGTTATAATCCAAACTGCCCATTCCATGTGCTCATCTGCATATCATGTCATCAAAGCATTTCACCGTAATTCGATGCATCATTCGCATGTTGCTTATGCACTTGCATCATACAGGATCGCAGGAGGAGTCGTAGGTAGCAGTACCGGAGGAGCAAGCTTGGACCGATCAGCAGGATCCCCAGGCACAGGAGGTGCCCGAGGAAGAAGAGCCAGGCGAGGAGCTGCCAGAGTGCGTCGACCACCATCCTAGCTCGTTCGAAAGAGGCAAGCCCCGGAGCATTTTAAGTCTCCTACTTTATAAAAGCAATTCTTTATTACATGAGTTATAGTTATATATATATTGTTGTATTAAGTTATAGGAGTTGAGTGAAACCGTTGCTGCATTATCATCCTTGTCCACCGGATTACCTTTTACCATGTTAGGTCAGGATCGAGTAAATTGCTTAGCCATGCTTAGACCGGTAGAAGTCGGGTGATTTCCTGTCACCTGTGAGTTATAGGTGGATACCTGGTTATGGTTAGCTGTAATAGTGATCATGGAAAGTAACCAAGTGTTGGTAGATAAAGGAAGACCGGGCGGAGTCTTATAGGGTTTTGGACTATAGTGATTCCGTCTGTGTCGATTAAGGACCGATCGTTGCTCGTCCCTCTTGTCATGTTGAACGCATGCCTCACATTTAGCTGGCCGAATAAAGTACCTTTCGACCGCGAAGCTAGTGACACTATTTCGAGCCGCACTATTTCGAGCCGGGATAAACTTGGGTTGGCAGACTGGTGCTGAAGGGGGTGTAACGGGGACGCGAAGAGTGAGCCCAAGGTGCGTCCTGACAGTCGGGCGGTCCCTGGATAGTGCGATCCATGATTGTTATCCCGCGGCTTCTTGGAAAGTGTTATTGGTGATCTACGCGACCCTGACGGGGGAAGCATGGTTTGTGTGAGGAATAAATCTCCAGCTGGATAGGAATTCGATTCGAATCGCCGTCGATCCCGTTTAGTGAGCACTTGACTCGAGCTACGGCATCGTAGTAACAATAATGGAACACTGATGGTTAAGTGAATGATGTTGAAAATGCTAAACCTGATATTGGTAATTTAGATGCTAATGATGAATCAAGTGATTGCTTTAGCAATAGGTGCTTACCTAGCTTGAATAGGTTATAATAAAAATGATGCAAAAAGTACTAGTATAGTTTTTCTTAACAACTCTTGCTTTTCGCAAATGAGTCAAGCCAGTCCACTGTATAAAAGCCTTGCATGCTCCTTGATGTCCTTTATTTCTGGTTTATGACGGGTAAGTCTAGCTGAGTACATTCCCGTACTCAGGGCGTTGTTCCCATTGTTGTTGCAGATGGTCAGATGTACTATGGGTACTGCTCCAACTGTCTATATCCGGCGATGGGTGACAACTAGGACCTTGGGCAATGGTCACTCTGTTCGTCTTATCTAATGCTTTTGTGGACCGTGACTATCTCCTGACACTGTATTTGAACTAAGTGTGTGTGTTAAAACTATTTGCTTCCGCTATGTTAATTTAAACTATGTTGTAATAACTTTTTTTCCGAACTCCGATGTATTCCACTCTTGTTGCGAACTCTATGTAATATATGAACTGTGGCTGCTAAATCAGTACGATCTTGGTTGTATGTTGGTTGGTTTGAAATCCCTCGTGATTTCACGGAATCTCGGGTTATACGGGTTTAAGTTTGGTAAATTATCCGCCTCGGTGGAAGATTTTCTTACTTAATCTCGTATAATTACGTTGATCCGTTACAGCTGGTATTGGAGCATGATTTAGCATGTTACTGTTCACATGGGTATTTAAAAATAAAACTGTGTTTTCAACTAAGCTTTTAAACTTAAGAGTGTGCTAGTGGTCATATCCTTTATGCCCAGTAAGGACTCTAGGTGGCTTATTTAAGTACTAACTTGGGGGTTTGCATCATATTTTAAATTTCGTCGCTCATACGGCTTGCTATTGTATGAGTGCCATTTACTTGAGTGGTAATGTATGGATCAATTACCTCTACGCCTTGATAAGTGAGAGTTGTGAGTGCATGGTCGGATACACTACCGACCTAGGGAAGTGCTTATGTGATGCTGAAACACTTACGTGCCATGCGCATGTTCGTATAAAGGTATCCAAATTGTGGGGATTCCGTCATGTGGTGACGATGTCGTCAATAGGACGACGATTCGGGTAGTTGTTACCGTTATACTCGTATCTGGGGATGCGTGTAGAGCGAGTAGCTTACTTTACTGCTTTCTTGCATATTTTCATACTGTGAGGTTTGGGCTGAAGTGACTTTCTGCAGGTACATAACAGCGCTATCGAGTAGTACGTATTAGTTACGTTTACAAGAGATCGTTGTATGCCACCGTTTAGTCCGTTAGCAGTTGTTAATTTTCTAAGTTTGTGAGGACGTACGGAACGTGCATGCATCATGTTGTGCATTCATTCATGGCATTGTTCCTCCCCTTATAAGTTGATTATCTCATTTCGATAAAAATGCCAACTTAAAAATCTGTTCTCACCGCGGTAATAAAATTTTGCTACAGATGGCACGTACCAAGCAGACAGCCCACAAGTCCACCGGCAGAGCTCCCCGTCATCAGCTTGCTCCATGCACTCGTCAGCGCCACACTTTCCTTGGAGAGTTTGGGATGCCTACGCTCTTATGGAGAGTGCTCAGCTATGTAGGCTATCCTGATGGGATGGAGCCCCGCTACTTTTGGTCGAATGAGCAGTTGGGAGGACTTTTGGTGACTGTGGAAGCAGTGGTTCATCCCCGAGGTGATGGTTCTGAGTGGACTGGTTGGCGTTTTGAGTCAACTGGCAGGACCGCTGAAGAAGCCGCTGAGAGGGTAGCCTTTGGGATACTGAGGGATATCATGGATCGCTTTCCTCAGGAGTTGGCAGCAGCTATAGTTGGAGTCTTTCCGAGGGGCAACCCCTCCACTGACTCGTGGCAGCAGGCAAGAGGAAGATCCCTGGAGATTAGCGTAGCAGAAGCACAAAACAGTGATAACCCCGCTATGAGTGCCATATTCGCAGTGATGAAGGCCTTCGATGGAGTGGAAGGTAGTCTGAGACGTGTGTCTGGTGCTCTTGGTCAGGCTCGTGACGACCGACGCCAGCTTCAGAGAGATCACGACGCCGAGATTGAGAGGCTCACCGCAGAGATGGTGAAAGGTCTAGATGGCTAGAGGGGGGGTGAATAGCCTTTTAAAACTTTCTACAAAGACAAGCTAAACAAGTTTATCAATATAACAAATAGCAAGATGCGAGTTTTGCTTAGCCTACGGGGTGTTTGCAAGCCACCTATCCAATTCACAATTCTAGTAAATTTGCACTCAACCGCACAAGTCAAACCGAGAGGGAAACTACAACTACAACTAGCAAGCTACACAAAAGAGCTACTCTAGCAAAGCAAACTAGCTAGCAAAGATAACTAAGAAAGTAATGCAAGAGAGGGTTAGGAGGGTATCACCGAGGGGCGAAGTATTGAGCCAACCAATATGATCAACAATGAATATCAAGATAACCGAACACCGGGATCAATCAATCACAATATGAAAGTGATGACACGAAGATTTATCCCGAGGTTCACGTGCTTGCCGGCACGCTAGTCCCCGTTGTGTCCCTCTTCACCACGTGGTTCGGTGGCTAATCGGTCTCACACCGAGCCTCTCAAAAGGCGCCACAAGAACCTACCAAATGGCAAAAGGTTGCAAATGACACGAGCAATCCACTAATGTTGCCTTTGGCGCTTCGCCGAGGTAGGCACAAACCCCTTACAATCACCGGAGGTGGCCAAGAACAATCACCAACTCTTGCCAACGCCTCCAAGCTGCTCCAAGCCGTCTAGGTGGCGGCAACCACCAAGAGAAACAAGAATCCCGCAGCAAATCAACCACCAAGTGCCAACTAGATGCTATCTCACAATGCAAATGCACTTAGATCACTCAATCTCACTTCGAATATGCAAAGAAGCAAGAGAGATGAGTGGGAGGGGAGTTGCTTAGCTCAAAGTGCTCACAAGTATGTCAAAAAGTCCAGAGAGAGAGCCTTGAGCCGGCCAACGAGTATATATAGACGTACCCCTTCGAATATAGCCGTTAGGAATGAGATCCAGCTGAAATCGCGCTGACCGGACGCGCCGGTCAAACTGACCGGACGCGCCGGTCGCGCAACGGCTAGTTTTCGAAACACTGACCGGACGCGCCGGTCGTAACGACCGGACGCACTGGTCACGACCGGACGCGCCGGTCCCGTGACTGACCGGACGCGCCGGTCAACACCGAGTAGCGCACAACGAACCAACGACCGGACGCGCTGGTGAACCGACCGGACGCCACAGTGCCCGCGTCCGGTGGGAGTCCAGTAAGCTCCCTGGACGACCGGACGCGTCCGGTCGCCTGTGACCGGACGCGCCTCGCGTCCGATCAACCGACTGAAAAACCGCGCAGACACTGGACACTGACCGGACGCGCCGGTCGCACAATGACCGCGTCCGGTGCAGCGTCCGGTGCAGCGTCCGGTCACCACTGTGACCTCCGTTCGCTTCCGTTTGATTTCCGTTTGATTTCCGACTTCCGGCGTAGTAGAAAATAGGCATTTCATTTCCCCGAAATCGCCTGAATCCCGCGCTCGCACGCTCGGCGGGAGGGAGAGAGGAACCCAAACCCTCTCTACCGCTTAAACTTCAACGCCGTCGCAAACGTGCTAACACCACCAAGTGATCATCACTATGTGCATGTGTGTTAGCATTTTCACAATCATTTTTCGAGGCGTTATTAGTTCTATCCAAATGCATATGATTATGAAATGCACACCTAGAGGCACTTAGGAGTTCAATAGCCGCGTCATTCCCCTCTTTATAGTACGGCTATCTATCCTATAATGTAACCACACCCACTAGGTGTCTTGGTTACTAAAACACAACCCTTAAGCATATACCTTTGCCTTGATCACGTAGGGTTGCATCCAAATCCAAGTGTGGCCATCATGATCACCATGTCCATCTTGCCACCAACCTTGGAATGTACTAATCCTCATATGCTACATACTACTTAAGCATAGGATTAGTACTTAGGTATTGTCACTAATTACCAACACCAAACATAGAGCTTTCAATCTCCCCCTTGTTGGTAATTGGTGACAATCCTTTCACAAAGATATTATGATAAAAATTTGATTGAACCCATGTCACATTGTCCAAGTATATTACCATGTGTAAGAAGTATGGACAAGTGATCATGAATTCAAATTGATAGCAATGGCTCCCCCTACATGTATGCTATATGTTTGGATTTTGGAAGCATACATGTTAGATAGGAAAGATTAGGAGCATTGACTATCAATAGGTGCTAAGTGTTTTAGATTATAGACCTTTGAAGCGTGATACCATCGGAGTAGCGATAAACACCATCTTAGCACCTTGTGTAGTTAGATATCACTTGGAAAAGCACAAACAAAGCTAGAAACCTCGTGAGATCAACATTATAAGCAAGGTTCTAGTACCACTTTGAAAAATATGAAGTAAGAGAAATCTAACTACTTCCTATTCATGCTAGTACTTCAATACACCATTCAATTGTATACTAGCAAGTCACCACACAAGCAAGGTATCGGAGAAAAAGAAATGCAAAACAATGCATCATACATATGAAGTGCACAAGGAAATGCAACATTCATGTTTAAGAGCTTGCTCCCCCTACTTGTGTGCTCAAAATTTTAGTTGATCCCCTTCTTTTATCATTTTCACCCCTTTTGTGCTTCTCCCCTTTTGAGTTCTATCTTTGTGAACACTTTTTCTCCCCCTTTGGCACCAATGACCACAAGGGACCAATTTTAGATAGATTATCATGTTGAATTATGGGGTGAGGATCAAGTTTGTGATTCAACCTAGATTGCTTGCATAAATAAAATGCTTCGGTTTGATCCAAGGGCAAGCTTCTTCACACCTCACTAGAAGGGTTATCATGCACCATGTTGAAGCAAATATTTAGACAAGTGATCTAGATTAAACACTTAGGATCACAAGCTACTTAAATAAGTTATATGCTACCACTAGATCATACAAGTCATGGAAACAATAGTGGCACCATATAAACTTCAAAATCATTTGATTTTCATGAATGAGCCTAGAACATGTAAATTATGACTAGATGCACTAAACAAGTCCTTAGCATAGAATGCATGACATGTCAACCAATTATACCTTGGGGCTCGAAGGAGAGGCATGTCATAACATTGGGGTGCATCAACTCATGTTGGAGAAGTCAATTATGTTCAACTCATTCTTTAGCTTGTGAAATCTCTTCTCATCAAGTGGCTTGGTGAATAGATCGGCTAATTGATCTTCGGTGCCCACATTCTCAATTGCAATGTCACCCTTTTGTTGATGATCTCTAATGAAGTGATGGCGAACATCAATATGCTTTGTTCTTTGATGTTGAACCGGATTGTTGGTTAGCTTCACGGCACTTTCATTGTCACATAGCAATGGCACATTCTTGAAATTGATTCCAAAATCCTTCAATGTTGCCTTCATCCACAAGATTTGTGCACAACAACTACCCGCGGCGATGTATTCGGCTTCGGCGGTAGATAGTGCAATACTATTTTGCTTCTTGGATGACCATGAGACAAGTGATCTTCCCAACAATTGACAAGTCCCGGAAGTGCTCTTTCTCTCCACTTTGTCACCGGCATAGTCGGAATCCGAATATCCAACTAGCTCAAAGCTTGCACCTTTGGGATACCATAATCCAACATCTTGTGTATGCTTCAAATACCTCAATATTCTCTTTGTTGCCTTCAAATGACTTTCTCTTGGTGAGGCTTGAAATCTTGCACACATGCATACACTAAACATCACATCGGGTCTTGATGCCGTCACATAGAGTAGGCTACCAATCATTGATCTATAAAGCTTTTGATCCACCATGTTGCCACTCTTGTCACTATCCAAACTTCCACTAGTGCCCATTGGGGTTGTAATGCCCTTTGCATCTTCCATGCCAAACTTCTTGAGCATATCTTTGATGTACTTGGTTTGGCTTACAAATGTCCCTTCCTTCATTTGTTTGATTTGAAGTCCAAGAAAGAAACTAAGTTCACCAATCATTGACATTTCAAATTCCTTTGCCATCATTTTCCCAAACTCATCACAATAATCTTGATTGGTTGAACCGAAGATGATATCATCAACATATATTTGCAACACAAACAAGTCTTTTCCAATCTTCTTGGTGAATAGAGTAGTATCCACTTTGCCCATGACAAATCCCTTAGTTAGCAAGAAGTCTCTCAATCTTTCATACCATGCTCTAGGTGCTTGCTTCAATCCATACAAAGCTTTCCTTAACTTGTATACATGGTTGGGTTTCTTGTCATCTTCAAAACCGGGAGGTTGCTCCACATACACCTCCTCTTGGATGTACCCGTTGAGAAATACACTCTTCACATCCATTTGATATAGCTTGATGTTGTGAGCACAAGCATAGGCAAGTAAGATCCTAATTGCTTCCAATCTTGCAACCGGGGCATAAGTTTCACCAAAGTCAAGACCCTCTATTTGTGTGTAACCTTGAGCCACTAGTCTTGCTTTGTTCCTTACTACTATTCCATCTTGATCTTGCTTATTGCGAAAGACCCATCTTGTTCCAATGACATTGTGATCCTTAGGCCTCTCAACTAGTTCCCATACTTCATTTCTCTTGAAGTTGTTGAGCTCTTCATGCATTGCATTTACCCAATCCGGATCTCTCAATGCTTTATCAATGTCCTTGGGTTCTTCCATTGACATAAAAGAAGAGTGAGCACAAAATGATGCCAATCTTGATCTAGTTTGAACTCCCCTTTGTATGTCACCAATGATGGAATCTAATGGATGGTCTCTAGCAATGTTAGTTGGTTGAAGCACTTGGACTTGATTGCTTGGATGTTGATGTTGATCATGAGTTGGAGATGATGAACTAGCCACTTATTGATCTTGTTGCACTTGAGATGATGTACTAGCTTGATTTTGCATTAGAGAGCCACTAGCTTGTGTAATTGGACTTTGGAGTACTTGATCTTTGTTGTCATCCACATCAATCACTTGCTTTGGCCTAATATCACCAATATCCATTTCTTTCATAGCATTGGTCAATTGAGTTCCTCTCACATCATCCAAGTTATTTTCCTCATCTTGAGAGCCATTTGTTTCATCAAACTCAACATCATGAACTTCCTCAAGTAAGCCACTAGCCAAATTTCAAACTCTATAAGCTTTGCTAGTAGTGGAGTAACCAAGTAGGAATCCTTCATCACATTTCTTCTCAAACTTGCTCAATCTAGTGCCCTTCTTCAAGATGTAGCATTTGCAACCAAATACCCGAAAGTATGCAATGTTGGGCTTTCTTCCATTTAAGATCTCATATGGTGTCTTCTCTAGGAACTTGTGGCAATAGAGGCGGTTGCTATAGAAGCAAGCCGTGTTGATTGCTTCGGCCCAAAATGAATGACTCACATTATACTCATTCAACATTGATCTTGCCATATCAATCAAGGTTCTATTCTTCCTCTCAACTAGGCCATTAGATTGAGGTGTATATTTGGCCGAAAATTGATGTTTGATTCCAAGCTCATCACATAGCTCATCAATTCTTGTATTTCTAAACTCACTTTCATTGTCACTTCTCACTTTCTTGATTGTGGTCTCAAATTCATTTTGCACTCTCTTGATGAACTTCTTAAATATGTCAAATACATCACTCTTGTCCCCAAGAAAGAATACCCATGTGTATCTAGTGAAATCATCCACAATCACAAAACCATACTTGTTACCACCAATGCTTGTGTATGTAGTTGGCCCAAATAGATCCATGTGCAACAACTCAAATGCCTTGGAGGTACTCATGATGCTCTTCAATGGATGAGTGTTGCCTACTTGCTTTCCGGCTTGACATGCACTACATAGCTTATCCTTCTCAAATGTGACATCCTTTAAGCCTCTAACTAAGTCATGCTTCACTAACTTGTTCAATTGCTTCATGCCAACATGACCAAGTCTTCTATGCCATAACCAACCCATACTTGATTTGGTGAGCAAGCATGTTGAGAGTTGAGTGTCACTAGCATTGAAATCAACCAAGTATAGATTCTCATATCTAAAACCCTTGAAGATCAAATTGGAGCCATCAACACTAACTATCTCCACATCATCAACACCAAATATGCACTTGAAGCCTAGATCACACAATTGAGCAACCGAGAGAAGATTGAAGTTCAACTTTTCAACTAAGAGCACATTGGAAATGCTATGATCATTTGAGATTGCAATCCTTCCAAGAGCCTTCACATCACCCTTGCTATTGTCACCAAATGTGATACTATCAATGCCACTATCATTTGATTTGAGAGAGTTGAACATTCTTGAATCACCGGTCATATGTTGAGAGCACCCACTATCAAGCACCCAATGCCTTCCTCCGGCCTTGTAATTTATCTACAAAATAAATTAATGTTTCTTAGGTACCCATACTTGTTTGGGTCCTTGGAAGTTAGTAACTAAGCTCTTTGGTACCCAAATGGCCTTCTTCTTTGGACCCACAATTGGTGTACCAATAAACTTAGCGCACACACCCTTCTCACCCTTGGTAAGAACATAACAAGAATCAAAAGGAATGTAATCCATTTTAGCATGAAACTTGTTGTTGTTCTTATTCATTTTATTACAATTAATCTCTAGATGCCCAACTTGCTTGCATCTATTGCAATAACGACCATTGCTCTTCACAAAGCGAGACTTTGGAGTAGCAAAGGCCGCCTTGCCCTTCTTAGGAGTATAGCCCAAACCCTCTTTGTTAAGAGAGAACCTTTGGCTACCCAAGCATTTTAGCAAGCGGGCATCCCCACCATAGGCATTGCCTAATGCGCGGGTGAGATCATCCACCTCTCTCTTGAGAGTCTCATTCTCAACCACAAGCGATGCATCACTAGTAGTAGAGGTAGAGTTGGTTGTGGTGGATGATGATGAGCTACATGAAGCATTAGTAGGACCAACAAATAAAGAATCATCAATAATATCACATGCTAGTCCAATATCACAAGTGACAATCACTTGCTCCTCCTTAGCTTCCTTCATGAGCTTCTCCAACTTGAGGTCCTTCTCCTTGATGAGCTCAAGTAGAGAGGAGTGGGCTTCCTTAAGCCTAGTGTGAGCAACTTCAAGGTCCTCGTGGTCTTCCTTTAGACACTCACGAGAGGCCTCTAGCTCATCAAAGGATTTCCTAAGAGCTTTGAGCTCTTGTTCAATTCCTTTGCACTCCTTACTCTTTTTGAGAGCAACAAGCTCCTCCATCAAGGCATCATTTTCATTGCTCTTGGCAATGAGCTCTTGTTCCAAGATTTTGTATTTCTTGGTTGTCCTCTTGTAGCCCTTGCTCATTTGATCTATTATGCCCAATAGATCATCCTTGGAGTAGTCCTCGTCCTCCTCATCATCACTCCTACAACCATCACTAGCACAAGAATCATCATCACTATCATCATATTTTACCTTGGTAGGCTTGGCCATAAGGCATGTCGATGTAGTGTCGAAGATGGATGGCTTGTTGGAGAGGGCGATGCTTGCAATGGCTCGCCGAGTGGTCCTCTCATCATCACTAGAGCTATCATCATCACTATCGGAGTTATCACTATCCCAAGTGACCACATAGCCACCACCCTTCTTCTTCTTGTTGATAGTGAAGCTCTTCTTCTCTTTCTTCTCCTTCTTGTCCTTCTTGTTCTTCTTCAACTTCAACTCCCCATCATGATATCTTTTGTCTTCATAGGGGCACTTTGCCACTACATGATCGGGGCTATTGCAATTGTAGCAAAGCACCTCCTTTGCCTTCATGAAGTCCCTTCTCTTCCTTGCACCATATCCTTTCTTCTTCATGAACCTCCCCATCTTGTGCACTAGGAGGGCCATGGTCTCATCATCGAATGGATCATCATCATCGCTCTCCACCTTGTTCTTGCCCTTAGAAGATGAAGCCTTGAATGCAATGGGCTTCTCTTGCTTGACCTTGGTCTCCTTCTTCTCTTCTACCTCATCTTCATCATCGTTATATTGGGCATCGGTCATTATATCTCCAAGCACATTGGTTGGTTTGACCTTGTCCAATCCCTCTCTAAAGATCATTCTTCTCAAGGTGGCAAACTTCTTGGGTAAGCACATCAAGAACTTGTGTGAGAAGTCCTTGTCCTCAACCTTCTCTCCAAGCCCCTTGAGATCATTGACAATGACTTGGAGCCTATAGAACATCTCCGGGATGGATTCATCATCCTTCATCTTGAAAGTGGAGAACTTGTCCTTGAGCATATATAGCTTGGCACTTTTTACCGTTGAAGTGCCTTCATATGTCTCTTCAAGCCTTATCCAAAGCTCATTTGCCTTTTCAAGATCTTTGATTTGCTCAAATACTTTGTCATCAATGGCACGGTAGATTGTGTCAAGTGCCGCCGTGTTGCATTGTTTGTTGATGCGGTCATTTGGAGTGAGATTTTCTTCATCAAGAATAATGTATCCTTCATTGGTCACATCCCAAACTTTCTCATGTATATTGCCTAGATATTGCTTCATCTTCCTTTTCCAATGATCAAAGGAAGAGACACCATCAAAGAATGGAGGCTTGCCATTAACATGATTGAACATAACTTGAGCCATCTTGCACCGAGGTTGTTAAGCCTTGCAAACGGTGACCACGGCTCCGATACCACTTGAAAGGTCTAGATGGCTAGAGGGGGGGTGAATAGCCTTTTAAAACTTTCTACAAAGACAAGCTAAACAAGTTTATCAATATAACAAATAGCAAGATGCGAGTTTTGCTTAGCCTACGGGGTGTTTGCAAGCCACCTATCCAATTCACAATTCTAGTAAATTTGCACTCAACCGCACAAGTCAAACCGAGAGGGAAACTACAACTACAACTAGCAAGCTACACAAAAGAGCTACTCTAGCAAAGCAAACTAGCTAGCAAAGATAACTAAGAAAGTAATGCAAGAGAGGGTTAGGAGGGTATCACCGAGGGGCGAAGTATTGAGCCAACCAATATGATCAACAATGAATATCAAGATAACCGAACACCGGGATCAATCAATCACAATATGAAAGTGATGACACGAAGATTTATCCCGAGGTTCACGTGCTTGCCGGCACGCTAGTCCCCGTTGTGTCCCTCTTCACCACGTGGTTCGGTGGCTAATCGGTCTCACACCGAGCCTCTCAAAAGGCGCCACAAGAACCTACCAAATGGCAAAAGGTTGCAAATGACACGAGCAATCCACTAATGTTGCCTTTGGCGCTTCGCCGAGGTAGGCACAAACCCCTTACAATCACCGGAGGTGGCCAAGAACAATCACCAACTCTTGCCAACGCCTCCAAGCTGCTCCAAGCCGTCTAGGTGGCGGCAACCACCAAGAGAAACAAGAATCCCGCAGCAAATCAACCACCAAGTGCCAACTAGATGCTATCTCACAATGCAAATGCACTTGGATCACTCAATCTCACTTCGAATATGCAAAGAAGCAAGAGAGATGAGTGGGAGGAGAGTTGCTTAGCTCAAAGTGCTCACAAGTATGTCAAAAAGTCCAGAGAGAGAGCCTTGAGCCGGCCAACGAGTATATATAGACGTACCCCTTCGAATATAGCCGTTAGGAACGAGATCCAGCTGAAATCGCGCTGACCGGACGCGCCGGTCAAACTGACCGGACGCGCCGGTCGCGCAACGGCTAGTTTTCGAAACACTGACCGGACGCGCCGGTCGTAACGACCGGACGCACTGGTCACGACCGGACGCGCCGGTCCCGTGACTGACCGGACGCGCCGGTCAACACCGAGTAGCGCACAACGAACCAACGACCGGACGCGCTGGTGAACCGACCGGACGCCACAGTGCCCGCGTCCGGTGGGAGTCCAGTAAGCTCCCTGGACGACCGGACGCGTCCGGTCGCCTGTGACCGGACGCGCCTCGCGTCCGATCAACCGACTGAAAAACCGCGCAGACACTGGACACTGACCGGACGCGCCGGTCGCACAATGACCGCGTCCGGTGCAGCGTCCGGTGCAGCGTCCGGTCACCACTGTGACCTCCGTTCGCTTCCGTTTGATTTCCGTTTGATTTCCGACTTCCGGCGTAGTAGAAAATAGGCATTTCATTTCCCCGAAATCGCCTGAATCCCGCGCTCGCACGCTCGGCGGGAGGGAGAGAGGAACCCAAACCCTCTCTACCGCTTAAACTTCAACGCCGTCGCAAACGTGCTAACACCACCAAGTGATCATCACTATGTGCATGTGTGTTAGCATTTTCACAATCATTTTTCGAGGCGTTATTAGTTCTATCCAAATGCATATGATTATGAAATGCACACCTAGAGGCACTTAGGAGTTCAATAGCCGCGTCATTCCCCTCTTTATAGTACGGCTATCTATCCTATAATGTAACCACACCCACTAGGTGTCTTGGTTACTAAAACACAACCCTTAAGCATATACCTTTGCCTTGATCACGTAGGGTTGCATCCAAATCCAAGTGTGGCCATCATGATCACCATGTCCATCTTGCCACCAACCTTGGAATGTACTAATCCTCATATGCTACATACTACTTAAGCATAGGATTAGTACTTAGGTATTGTCACTAATTACCAACACCAAACATAGAGCTTTCAATCTCCCCCTTGTTGGTAATTGGTGACAATCCTTTCACAAAGATATTATGATAAAAATTTGATTGAACCCATGTCACATTGTCCAAGTATATTACCATGTGTAAGAAGTATGGACAAGTGATCATGAATTCAAATTGATAGCAATGGCTCCCCCTACATGTATGCTATATGTTTGGATTTTGGAAGCATACATGTTAGATAGGAAAGATTAGGAGCATTGACTATCAATAGGTGCTAAGTGTTTTAGATTATAGACCTTTGAAGCGTGATACCATCGGAGTAGCGATAAACACCATCTTAGCACCTTGTGTAGTTAGATATCACTTGGAAAAGCACAAACAAAGCTAGAAACCTCGTGAGATCAACATTATAAGCAAGGTTCTAGTACCACTTTGAAAAATATGAAGTAAGAGAAATCTAACTACTTCCTATTCATGCTAGTACTTCAATACACCATTCAATTGTATACTAGCAAGTCACCACACAAGCAAGGTATCGGAGAAAAAGAAATGCAAAACAATGCATCATACATATGAAGTGCACAAGGAAATGCAACATTCATGTTTAAGAGCTTGCTCCCCCTACTTGTGTGCTCAAAATTTTAGTTGATCCCCTTCTTTTATCATTTTCACCCCTTTTGTGCTTCTCCCCTTTTGAGTTCTATCTTTGTGAACACTTTTTCTCCCCCTTTGGCACCAATGACCACAAGGGACCAATTTTAGATAGATTATCATGTTGAATTATGGGGTGAGGATCAAGTTTGTGATTCAACCTAGATTGCTTGCATAAATAAAATGCTTCGGTTTGATCCAAGGGCAAGCTTCTTCACACCTCACTAGAAGGGTTATCATGCACCATGTTGAAGCAAATATTTAGACAAGTGATCTAGATTAAACACTTAGGATCACAAGCTACTTAAATAAGTTATATGCTACCACTAGATCATACAAGTCATGGAAACAATAGTGGCACCATATAAACTTCAAAATCATTTGATTTTCATGAATGAGCCTAGAACATGTAAATTATGACTAGATGCACTAAACAAGTCCTTAGCATAGAATGCATGACATGTCAACCAATTATACCTTGGGGCTCGAAGGAGAGGCATGTCATAACATTGGGGTGCATCAACTCATGTTGGAGAAGTCAATTATGTTCAACTCATTCTTTAGCTTGTGAAATCTCTTCTCATCAAGTGGCTTGGTGAATAGATCGGCTAATTGATCTTCGGTGCCCACATTCTCAATTGCAATGTCACCCTTTTGTTGATGATCTCTAATGAAGTGATGGCGAACATCAATATGCTTTGTTCTTTGATGTTGAACCGGATTGTTGGTTAGCTTCACGGCACTTTCATTGTCACATAGCAATGGCACATTCTTGAAATTGATTCCAAAATCCTTCAATGTTGCCTTCATCCACAAGATTTGTGCACAACAACTACCCGCGGCGATGTATTCGGCTTCGGCGGTAGATAGTGCAATACTATTTTGCTTCTTGGATGACCATGAGACAAGTGATCTTCCCAACAATTGACAAGTCCCGGAAGTGCTCTTTCTCTCCACTTTGTCACCGGCATAGTCGGAATCCGAATATCCAACTAGCTCAAAGCTTGCACCTTTGGGATACCATAATCCAACATCTTGTGTATGCTTCAAATACCTCAATATTCTCTTTGTTGCCTTCAAATGACTTTCTCTTGGTGAGGCTTGAAATCTTGCACACATGCATACACTAAACATCACATCGGGTCTTGATGCCGTCACATAGAGTAGGCTACCAATCATTGATCTATAAAGCTTTTGATCCACCATGTTGCCACTCTTGTCACTATCCAAACTTCCACTAGTGCCCATTGGGGTTGTAATGCCCTTTGCATCTTCCATGCCAAACTTCTTGAGCATATCTTTGATGTACTTGGTTTGGCTTACAAATGTCCCTTCCTTCATTTGTTTGATTTGAAGTCCAAGAAAGAAACTAAGTTCACCAATCATTGACATTTCAAATTCCTTTGCCATCATTTTCCCAAACTCATCACAATAATCTTGATTGGTTGAACCGAAGATGATATCATCAACATATATTTGCAACACAAACAAGTCTTTTCCAATCTTCTTGGTGAATAGAGTAGTATCCACTTTGCCCATGACAAATCCCTTAGTTAGCAAGAAGTCTCTCAATCTTTCATACCATGCTCTAGGTGCTTGCTTCAATCCATACAAAGCTTTCCTTAACTTGTATACATGGTTGGGTTTCTTGTCATCTTCAAAACCGGGAGGTTGCTCCACATACACCTCCTCTTGGATGTACCCGTTGAGAAATACACTCTTCACATCCATTTGATATAGCTTGATGTTGTGAGCACAAGCATAGGCAAGTAAGATCCTAATTGCTTCCAATCTTGCAACCGGGGCATAAGTTTCACCAAAGTCAAGACCCTCTATTTGTGTGTAACCTTGAGCCACTAGTCTTGCTTTGTTCCTTACTACTATTCCATCTTGATCTTGCTTATTGCGAAAGACCCATCTTGTTCCAATGACATTGTGATCCTTAGGCCTCTCAACTAGTTCCCATACTTCATTTCTCTTGAAGTTGTTGAGCTCTTCATGCATTGCATTTACCCAATCCGGATCTCTCAATGCTTTATCAATGTCCTTGGGTTCTTCCATTGACATAAAAGAAGAGTGAGCACAAAATGATGCCAATCTTGATCTAGTTTGAACTCCCCTTTGTATGTCACCAATGATGGAATCTAATGGATGGTCTCTAGCAATGTTAGTTGGTTGAAGCACTTGGACTTGATTGCTTGGATGTTGATGTTGATCATGAGTTGGAGATGATGAACTAGCCACTTATTGATCTTGTTGCACTTGAGATGATGTACTAGCTTGATTTTGCATTAGAGAGCCACTAGCTTGTGTAATTGGACTTTGGAGTACTTGATCTTTGTTGTCATCCACATCAATCACTTGCTTTGGCCTAATATCACCAATATCCATTTCTTTCATAGCATTGGTCAATTGAGTTCCTCTCACATCATCCAAGTTATTTTCCTCATCTTGAGAGCCATTTGTTTCATCAAACTCAACATCATGAACTTCCTCAAGTAAGCCACTAGCCAAATTTCAAACTCTATAAGCTTTGCTAGTAGTGGAGTAACCAAGTAGGAATCCTTCATCACATTTCTTCTCAAACTTGCTCAATCTAGTGCCCTTCTTCAAGATGTAGCATTTGCAACCAAATACCCGAAAGTATGCAATGTTGGGCTTTCTTCCATTTAAGATCTCATATGGTGTCTTCTCTAGGAACTTGTGGCAATAGAGGCGGTTGCTATAGAAGCAAGCCGTGTTGATTGCTTCGGCCCAAAATGAATGACTCACATTATACTCATTCAACATTGATCTTGCCATATCAATCAAGGTTCTATTCTTCCTCTCAACTAGGCCATTAGATTGAGGTGTATATTTGGCCGAAAATTGATGTTTGATTCCAAGCTCATCACATAGCTCATCAATTCTTGTATTTCTAAACTCACTTTCATTGTCACTTCTCACTTTCTTGATTGTGGTCTCAAATTCATTTTGCACTCTCTTGATGAACTTCTTAAATATGTCAAATACATCACTCTTGTCCCCAAGAAAGAATACCCATGTGTATCTAGTGAAATCATCCACAATCACAAAACCATACTTGTTACCACCAATGCTTGTGTATGTAGTTGGCCCAAATAGATCCATGTGCAACAACTCAAATGCCTTGGAGGTACTCATGATGCTCTTCAATGGATGAGTGTTGCCTACTTGCTTTCCGGCTTGACATGCACTACATAGCTTATCCTTCTCAAATGTGACATCCTTTAAGCCTCTAACTAAGTCATGCTTCACTAACTTGTTCAATTGCTTCATGCCAACATGACCAAGTCTTCTATGCCATAACCAACCCATACTTGATTTGGTGAGCAAGCATGTTGAGAGTTGAGTGTCACTAGCATTGAAATCAACCAAGTATAGATTCTCATATCTAAAACCCTTGAAGATCAAATTGGAGCCATCAACACTAACTATCTCCACATCATCAACACCAAATATGCACTTGAAGCCTAGATCACACAATTGAGCAACCGAGAGAAGATTGAAGTTCAACTTTTCAACTAAGAGCACATTGGAAATGCTATGATCATTTGAGATTGCAATCCTTCCAAGAGCCTTCACATCACCCTTGCTATTGTCACCAAATGTGATACTATCAATGCCACTATCATTTGATTTGAGAGAGTTGAACATTCTTGAATCACCGGTCATATGTTGAGAGCACCCACTATCAAGCACCCAATGCCTTCCTCCGGCCTTGTAATTTATCTACAAAATAAATTAATGTTTCTTAGGTACCCATACTTGTTTGGGTCCTTGGAAGTTAGTAACTAAGCTCTTTGGTACCCAAATGGCCTTCTTCTTTGGACCCACAATTGGTGTACCAATAAACTTAGCGCACACACCCTTCTCACCCTTGGTAAGAACATAACAAGAATCAAAAGGAATGTAATCCATTTTAGCATGAAACTTGTTGTTGTTCTTATTCATTTTATTACAATTAATCTCTAGATGCCCAACTTGCTTGCATCTATTGCAATAACGACCATTGCTCTTCACAAAGCGAGACTTTGGAGTAGCAAAGGCCGCCTTGCCCTTCTTAGGAGTATAGCCCAAACCCTCTTTGTTAAGAGAGAACCTTTGGCTACCCAAGCATTTTAGCAAGCGGGCATCCCCACCATAGGCATTGCCTAATGCGCGGGTGAGATCATCCACCTCTCTCTTGAGAGTCTCATTCTCAACCACAAGCGATGCATCACTAGTAGTAGAGGTAGAGTTGGTTGTGGTGGATGATGATGAGCTACATGAAGCATTAGTAGGACCAACAAATAAAGAATCATCAATAATATCACATGCTAGTCCAATATCACAAGTGACAATCACTTGCTCCTCCTTAGCTTCCTTCATGAGCTTCTCCAACTTGAGGTCCTTCTCCTTGATGAGCTCAAGTAGAGAGGAGTGGGCTTCCTTAAGCCTAGTGTGAGCAACTTCAAGGTCCTCGTGGTCTTCCTTTAGACACTCACGAGAGGCCTCTAGCTCATCAAAGGATTTCCTAAGAGCTTTGAGCTCTTGTTCAATTCCTTTGCACTCCTTACTCTTTTTGAGAGCAACAAGCTCCTCCATCAAGGCATCATTTTCATTGCTCTTGGCAATGAGCTCTTGTTCCAAGATTTTGTATTTCTTGGTTGTCCTCTTGTAGCCCTTGCTCATTTGATCTATTATGCCCAATAGATCATCCTTGGAGTAGTCCTCATCCTCCTCATCATCACTCCTACAACCATCACTAGCACAAGAATCATCATCACTATCATCATATTTTACCTTGGTAGGCTTGGCCATAAGGCATGTCGATGTAGTGTCGAAGATGGATGGCTTGTTGGAGAGGGCGATGCTTGCAATGGCTCGCCGAGTGGTCCTCTCATCATCACTAGAGCTATCATCATCACTATCGGAGTTATCACTATCCCAAGTGACCACATAGCCCAAGTTATCACTATCCTTTTCCAATGATCAAAGGAAGAGACACCATCAAAGAATGGAGGCTTGCCATTAACATGATTGAACATAACTTGAGCCATCTTGCACCGAGGTTGTTAAGCCTTGCAAACGGTGACCACGGCTCCGATACCACTTGAAAGGTCTAGATGGCTAGAGGGGGGGTGAATAGCCTTTTAAAACTTTCTACAAAGACAAGCTAAACAAGTTTATCAATATAACAAATAGCAAGATGCGAGTTTTGCTTAGCCTACGGGGTGTTTGCAAGCCACCTATCCAATTCACAATTCTAGTAAATTTGCACTCAACCGCACAAGTCAAACCGAGAGGGAAACTACAACTACAACTAGCAAGCTACACAAAAGAGCTACTCTAGCAAAGCAAACTAGCTAGCAAAGATAACTAAGAAAGTAATGCAAGAGAGGGTTAGGAGGGTATCACCGAGGGGCGAAGTATTGAGCCAACCAATATGATCAACAATGAATATCAAGATAACCGAACACCGGGATCAATCAATCACAATATGAAAGTGATGACACGAAGATTTATCCCGAGGTTCACGTGCTTGCCGGCACGCTAGTCCCCGTTGTGTCCCTCTTCACCACGTGGTTCGGTGGCTAATCGGTCTCACACCGAGCCTCTCAAAAGGCGCCACAAGAACCTACCAAATGGCAAAAGGTTGCAAATGACACGAGCAATCCACTAATGTTGCCTTTGGCGCTTCGCCGAGGTAGGCACAAACCCCTTACAATCACCGGAGGTGGCCAAGAACAATCACCAACTCTTGCCAACGCCTCCAAGCTGCTCCAAGCCGTCTAGGTGGCGGCAACCACCAAGAGAAACAAGAATCCCGCAGCAAATCAACCACCAAGTGCCAACTAGATGCTATCTCACAATGCAAATGCACTTGGATCACTCAATCTCACTTCGAATATGCAAAGAAGCAAGAGAGATGAGTGGGAGGGGAGTTGCTTAGCTCAAAGTGCTCACAAGTATGTCAAAAAATCCACAGAGAGAGCCTTGAGCCGGCCAACGAGTATATATAGACGTACCCCTTCGAATATAGCCGTTAGGAACGAGATCCAGCTGAAATCGCGCTGACCGGACGCGCCGGTCAAACTGACCGGACGCGCCGGTCGCGCAACGGCTAGTTTTCGAAACACTGACCGGACGCGCCGGTCGTAACGACCGGACGCACTGGTCACGACCGGACGCGCCGGTCCCGTGACTGACCGGACGCGCCGGTCAACACCGAGTAGCGCACAACGAACCAACGACCGGACGCGCTGGTGAACCGACCGGACGCCACAGTGCCCGTGTCCGGTGGGAGTCCAGTAAGCTCCCTGGACGACCGGACGCGTCCGGTCGCCTGTGACCGGACGCGCCTCGCGTCCGATCAACCGACTGAAAAACCGCGCAGACACTGGACACTGACCGGACGCGCCGGTCGCACAATGACCGCGTCCGGTGCAGCGTCCGGTGCAGCGTCCGGTGCAGCGTCCGGTCACCACTGTGACCTCCGTTCGCTTCCGTTTGATTTCCGTTTGATTTCCGACTTCCGGCGTAGTAGAAAATAGGCATTTCATTTCCCCGAAATCGCCTGAATCCCGCGCTCGCACGCTCGGCGGGAGGGAGAGAGGAACCCAAACCCTCTCTACCGCTTAAACTTCAACGCCGTCGCAAACGTGCTAACACCACCAAGTGATCATCACTATGTGCATGTGTGTTAGCATTTTCACAATCATTTTTCGAGGCGTTATTAGTTCTATCCAAATGCATATGATTATGAAATGCACACCTAGAGGCACTTAGGAGTTCAATAGCCGCGTCATTCCCCTCTTTATAGTACGGCTATCTATCCTATAATGTAACCACACCCACTAGGTGTCTTGGTTACTAAAACACAACCCTTAAGCATATACCTTTGCCTTGATCACGTAGGGTTGCATCCAAATCCAAGTGTGGCCATCATGATCACCATGTCCATCTTGCCACCAACCTTGGAATGTACTAATCCTCATATGCTACATACTACTTAAGCATAGGATTAGTACTTAGGTATTGTCACTAATTACCAACACCAAACATAGAGCTTTCAGATGGCTCAGTTGACCCGTCAGAGGGATCAGGCTACCCAGAGGACTGTAGTTTTCGAGGGAGACGTACGTGCACTGAGAGAGCAGGTTGGACGACTGATCACCGCCAACAGGAACGCTGAGCGCATGTTGACCCATGTGCTCCACCAGAGGAATGAAGCCTGGTCTGTAGAGAATGTGTTGAGGGCTAGATAGTTTGAGCTAGAGCAGCAGCTGGCCAATGCAGAAGAGTATAATGACAACCTGCATGAGGAGGTTCATCGGCTGAACAATCAGCTCAACCCCTATGCGCCTCCTGGTGCGGCAGAGATGGATTTGGATGAAGACGAAGATCCCGAAGAGCCCGAGGCACCAGCTGAGGAGGACGATGACGCTGCAGATGGCGACCACGCCAACATCTCTGACTTAGACAACGACCACGATGAGTAGGCTAGTAGTTGTTACGCTAGCTACTAGGTTCCGCCTGCATGATCTTTTGCTTTGTTGGCACGTTGGGCATGTAATAATGAGTAGAAAGACTAAGGCCTTGATGTAATGTTGGAAAAACTTGGATGTGTTTGTGGCGGTATCCGAACGTCAAAAGTCCAGTGTATGTATGCTGGCACCTCGGTTGTTATGGACGCGATGTGTGCACTTTAAGTAATCTAATTAGTGATGTTGTGTTAATTGGAATGACTTATTGTGCCCCTATTTTATTGAATAAATTTATTCTCTCCAGTGAATTCAGTTCGGCATAATTTTTCATTCGGTCACAATTTCTACAACATCACCTAATAATTACTGTTGCTGAAACATGCAGATGCCGAACACTCGTCGTACCGTGTATGGTGCCGCTGAGGCTGGTGGCAGTGCAGCTGGTAATGATGACCGTGATCCACCACCGCCTCCTCCACCCTACACTGTGGAACAGTTTTTCGCACAATTTCTTGGAAGCCAACGCAACATGGAGAGCATGCAGCAGAATATGGAAGCTGCGTTGCGCAGTATTGCAGATAACACCCGTCCAGGGATAAACCCGGGTGGGCACGAAGCAAACCAGTACAACAGTTTCAAGGATTTCATAGACACCCGTCCACCGATCTTCAAGGAAGCCGCAGAACCCTTGGATGCAGAAGAGTGGATTAACACTATGGAAGACAAGTTCCGTGTCTTGAGGATGACTGAAGTGTTGAAAACCAAGTATGCAGCTCATCAGCTTCAAGGTCCAGCAGGAATGTGGTGGAAGCACCACCGTACCACTTTTCCTCCCCACGCCCATATCACTTGGAGGGAGTTCACTGAAGCCTTCCGTGGAACGTACATTCCACCTGGTCTGACAGAGATGAAGCTTGGGGAATTTCTGGCACTGAATCAAGGCACGAAGACTATAACTCAATATCTGCATGCATTCAATAACCTAAGCCGTTATGCCCCTGATATGGTGAATACTGATGCCAAAAAGATCGCTAGCTTCAAGAGAGGCCTGAATCCCAAGATGATGAAACATGTGGGTACCAATATGAGGACTGGTTTCAACGACTTTGTTAGTGACTGCTTGAAGCAAGAGAAGAACAATAATGTTTATGCTGCTTCCAAGATCCGTAAGAGAGCTTTCGAGTCGGGTCCGTCCCAGTCCAGAGCCCCAGTGGCCAACCGTCCAGCTTATCGTTCGCCTGCCCCAGGTGCAAGGTTCAGGCCACCGCAGAGGAAGAATCAGAATGCTCAGCAACCCCAGAGGAACCAGAAACCATTCAAGATGGCATTGCCTCAAGCGAAGGCAGGACAAGGCAGTTCATCTGGAACTGTGGCTCAAGTGAAGGGACCGTGCTTCAACTGCAACCAACCCGGACACTTTGCAAAGTTTTGCCCCTACCCTAAGAAACAGCAGACGCAGTATCAGGCCCGTGTGCACCACACCACAGTGGATGACATCCCGAAAGGAGAACCGGTGACAGCTGGTATGTTTTCTATCAACAATCATCCTGCAGTAGTCTTGTTTGATTCCGGATCATCCCATTCATTTGTAAGTCAAGCATTTAGTAAGAAGCATGAGCAAAAGATAGTTGAATTGGAATATGCATATAGAATCAGTTTAGCCGGGGCTGATCTGTTGACTAATCAGATAGTTCAGGGAGTAACCCTAAACATATCAAACCGGCAATATAAGCTTAATTTGATAGTCATGCTAGGGTTAGTTTTGGATATGATTATGGGTATGAACTGGATGAATAAGATGGGAGTAGTAGTTGATATTGGAGGAAGGAGTATCTCTCTTAAGGAACCAAGTGGGGAAGGCACCTTTCAGGTGGTCTTACCTCGGAAAGTAGACCTAGCTAGCACGACTTGTGCTGTCCAAACTACTCTGCTAGCCAAGATTCCAGTAGTCTGTGATTTTCCAGATGTGTTTCCAGAGGAGTTACCTGGACTTCCACCAGACCGAGATGTTGAGTTTGCCATTGAGTTAATTCCTGGAACAACACCGATCTCGAGAAGGCCTTACCGGATGCCTCCAAATGAGTTAGCAGAATTGAAGAAGCAACTCCAGGATTTGCTAAAGAAGGGTTTGATTCATCCCAGCTCGTCTGAATGGGGATGCCCCGCACTGTTTGTGAAAAAGAAAAAGGATAACTCCTTACGCATGTGCGTGGATTATCGGCCACTGAATGCTGTGACAATTAAAAACAAGTATCCTCTTCCTCGGATTGATATCTTGTTTGACCAATTGTCTAAAGCCAAAGTATTCTCCAAGATAGATTTGAGATCGGGGTATCATCAGATCAAGATTAGGCCGCAGGATGTGCCTAAGACTGTGTTCTCTACCAGATATGGTTTGTACGAGTATCTTGTCATGTCTTTCGGATTGACAAATGCTCCTGCATACTTTATGTATCTGATGAATTCCGTTTTCATGCCAGAGTTGGACAAGTTTGTGATTGTGTTCATTGATGACATCTTAATATACTCAGAGAATGAAGAAGATCACGCAGAACACCTTAGGATTGTCTTGACTAGACTCAGAGAACATCGACTGTATGCTAAGTTCAGCAAGTGTGAGTTCTGGCTTAAGACAGTTCCTTTTCTTGGTCACGTGTTGTCTGAAAAGGGAATTTCAGTAGACCCTAGTAAGGTGCAAGAGGTTATGGACTGGAAGCCACCAACCACAGTTCATGAAGTTCGAAGTTTTCTTGGTTTAGCCGGTTACCATCGTCACTTCATACCGGATTTCTCGAAGATTGCCAAACCAATGACAAGCCTGTTACAGAAGGATCATAAGTTTGTATGGACAGAGGAGTGTGAGGCAGCTTTCTACACCTTGTGAAAGTTGTTGACCACTGCTCCTGTTCTGGCCCAACCGGATATAGAAAAGCCGTTTGATGTGTTCTGTGATGCATCTAAGAATGGTTTAGGATGTGTGCTAATGCAAAACGGAAGGGTCATTGCTTATGCCTCACGTCAATTGAGGAAGCATGAGGTTAACTATCCTACACATGATTTGGAGCTTGCAGCAGTGGTGCATGCTTTAAAAATTTGGAGACACTACCTACTTGGGAATGTGTGTAATATCTTTATAGATCATAAGAGTCTTAAATACATTTTTACCCAGGCTGAATTGAACATGCGACAGAGAAGATGGTTAGAGCTGATAAAGGACTATAATCTGAACGTACACTATCATCTCGGGAAGGCTAATGTAGTAGCAGATGCACTAAGCAGAAAATCACATGCTATTGGTGTGCAGCCGCTGTTTGAAGAAGGGTTCAATTTGTTACATCCTGCTGTGTTGCATAATATTCAGATCAGTTGTACCCTGGAAAGCCATATCATTGAAGGACAGAAAACAGATAAGGGAATATTTTATATCAAGGAGAAAATGAAGATGGAACCCACCAAACACTTTCGATTGGATGACCAAGGAGTGTTATGGTTTAAGGATCGTCTGGTAGTACCCAAGGATAGAGAGCTCAAGAACAAGTTGATGGATGAGGCTCACCATTCTAAGCTATCTATTCACCCCGGAAGTAGTAAAATGTACCAGGAGTTGAGACCCCATTATTGGTGGACTAAAATGAAAAAGGAGATTGCAGCGTATGTTGCTCGTTGCGACATGTGTTGTAGAGTTAAAGCTCTTCACATGAGACCCGCGGGACTTCTGCAACCCTTGTCTGTACCCGATTGGAAATGAGATGATATAAGTATGGATTTTATCACTGGTCTTCCCACCACACAGAAGGGACATGATTCGATTTGGGTAATAGTCGATCGCCTTACCAAGTCAGCTCACTTTCTGCCAGTTAAGACAACTTTCTGACCACCTCAATATGCAGAAAAGTATATTGCTGAGATTGTCCGATTACATGGTATACCAAAAACGATCGTGTCTGATCGTGGTTCACAGTTTACCTCTCATTTTTAGGAACATCTTCATAAAGGTTTGGGCACTAGTTTGATTCGTAGTACAGCGTACCATCCACAGACAGATGGGTAGACAGAACGAGTTAATGCTGTACTTGAAGATATGCTTAGAGCTTGTGTGCTATCATCCAGAGGTTCATGGGAATCCTGGTTACCGTTGGCAGAATTCGCTTACAACAACAGTTACCAAGAGAGTATCAAGATGGTACCTTTTGAAGCTTTGTATGGCAGGAAGTGCAGGACACCGTTAAATTGGGTGGAGCCTGGAGAAAGAAGGTTTTACGGAATTGATTTTGTAGATGAGGCAGAGAAAAAGGTCCGTATTATCCAACAAAACATGCAAGCTGCACAGTCCCGTCAGAAGAGTTATGCAGATAAGAGAAGGAGACCATTGGATTTCCAAGTGGGTGACTATGTCTATTTGAAGGTTACCCCAATGAAGAAGAAATGGTTTGGAATCAAGAAGAAACTATCTGCTAGATATATAGGACCATACCAGATCCTAGAGAAAAAGGGTCCTGTGGCGTACAAGCTGTAGTTATCAGAAGAGATGAGTTCGATCTTTCCCGTCTTTCACGTCTCCCAGTTAAAGAAGTGTCTGCGTGTTCCAGAAAAGAGAATAGAACCTCAGGGTATTCGGATCAAGGCAGACTTGGAATATCGTGAACAACCGGTTCGAGTTCTAGATACTAAGGACCGAGTCACTCGAAATAAAGTGGTAACAACCTACAAGATTCAGTGGAGCCATCATGATGAGAGTGATGCTTCATGGGAAACGGGAGAATATCTTTAAACAGCGTATAAAGATTTTTACAATAAATGGTTCATAACTCAAAATCTCGGGACGAGATTCTTATAAGGGGGAGGGCTGTAACACCCCTGGGTGTTAAGCATGCATTAGCATTCCAAGGCATAAAGCATTAGTCATAAGCATCACATACTTGGTTATCATTGCATGCAATATAAGCTCTTTTAAATTTAAATTTGAAAAGCAATTAGTTAGAACCTTAACTTTGAATGTAAGTGCTAAAAAGTGTTATACTCTTGGGTAATGACAATTTTAAATAATCTAGAATAAATTAACATGATTTTTGGAGCAACCCTTGAATTTAAATTACCTCAAATTTTGCTTTTAAAAATATTATAGAAAAATGAATTTTTACTTAAAAATTTAGCTTTAAATCCCAAATTCAAAATCTATTTAGAATTTTGAAAAGTGCCCTGCACGAAAGTTGTAGAGAACTAAATTTTGAACAACTTTTATTTTGGGCAAAAGTTCTGAAAACCTCTTTTTCATCTTCAAATTCAAATTTGAAACAAATAGAGAAATCTGAAAATTTTATTTACAAAAGAAAAATCGTTTCTCGCTTTGGTGGGCTGCGGCCTCCCTTTCGGCCCGCGAGCCGACGCCGGCCTGGCCCGCTCGCCCCCGCTCCCCTCCCCGCGTGCGCGCCCGCGCGCGACGCCGTGGCGCCGTGGCAGGACTTGGTCGCCGCGTGGCCGAGCGACGGCGACGCCGCGCGACACGCGCCCCGGTGGCCCCCGCGTTCCCCCGCGCCCGCTAACCCCCTCCACGCGCTCGTCCGCCTCGGCTGCTCCCTCCATTCCCTCCTCTCGCTCCGCAGCAGCTCGCCAGCAGCAGCCGCGCCTCGCCGCGCCATTGTCGGCTCTCGAAGCTCCGCCACCGCCGTACGCGCCTGTGGCTGCTTCTCTGGCCGATTCCTCCCGGCCTCAGCTCCGCCCCGCTTCCCTCCACCTCGTGCTCGCTTCCGTTCCGCCGCTCGAGCTTAGGTGAGGACCAATTGGCCGCTTCCTTCCTCCACTGCCGCCATGGCCGCCGTTGGCCGGCGCACGTGGCCGGAGCCCCCTAACCCTCCACGCCTTCTCCGGTCCTAAGCATCAGCTTCCCCTTCGCCTCGCGGTGCTAGCGCCCGCCTTCTCGGCCGCTCTCGTGGCCTGCATTGGCCGGCCGACGAGCTCCAGCGCCGCCGTGCCGCCATCTCCGCCGACGAGCCTCCTCCGGAGCTCCTGCGCCGCTCGGAGTTGGTGCACTGGGTGCGCCTCGGTGCGGGGAGCACGTTGGTGCCGTCCCCGTCGCCGGAGACCTCACCGGCGGCGAGTTTGCCACCGGTCAGCGCCGCCCCGCGCTGCTCCGGCTGGCAAGCGGGCCCCGTTGACCCGAGGGTCCCGCGTGTCAGCGCGTGTGGGTGCACTGCACCGGGTGCATCCAGCGATTTCACCGGCGGATTTTTAAAGAATTATAGAAAATGATTTCTCAGAATTTATGAAATAGCTTTAAAAAATCATATCTCCAGATTTATAGCTCCAAAAATTATGAAACAAATTTTGTAATGTTTCTCTTGAGTAGATCTACAGTTTAAAAATATTTCATGATAAATTTGTGACACTTTTCTGTGTAGATTTATTTAATTGCTATAAATGCTGATATCTTAGTAAATATGTAGTAAATAAAATAATAGTGGAAAAAATGTGATTCTTGTTGCATTAATCTTTCTTAGTAATGTACTTTTTAGGAAAAATACTTGTGAAGTATGTTCTGTGAAAGATTAGTGAGGTGTAGTTCAAATGCCTTTAATTGATATTCTTTGTTATTTTTAGTAGGGAGCTAAAGTTGTATAAAACCTACATGTGATAATTTTTGTAATATGTTAGTTTACTGTAAGTAACATAGGAAAAATATGAAATCTGTTGTTTGATACTTTTTCTAGTACAAAATAATTTCATGCTCATTATTATGCTATAACTTGTTTATTTTATATAGGCAGTTTTACATATTCAATTCTCATGAAAATTTGGTAGTAGGTTATTTAGAGTAAGGGTAAGCTACTGTAATTTTTGTAGATTTTTATCTACACCAGAAATAGGTGTTGCTGTGTAACCCTAGTTAAATAGGAATTAAAAGATTATTCTTTATGAGAAATTAAGAGTAATAAAATATGTTTGGTGTATCTTTGAAGCATCAATATGTCTTGCTGATGTTGTTGGATGAGTTAGGTTAGTAAGATTTGACAACTTAGGATCACTTGTATGTGTAAACTGTGTGCTAACTAGTAGAATAATAAGGTGCATGCTCTAGGGTACATGTTCTTGGATGACGTGGACTACCTTGTAGAAGATGTGGTTATAATCCAAACTGCCCATTCCATGTGCTCATCTGCATATCATGTCATCAAAGCATTTCACCGTAATTCGATGCATCATTCGCATGTTGCTTATGCACTTGCATCATACAGGATCGCAGGAGGAGTCGCAGGTAGCCGTACCGGAGGAGCAAGCTTGGACCGATCAGCAGGAGCCCCAGGCACAGGAGGTGTCCGAGGAAGAAGAGCCAGGCGAGGAGCTGCTAGAGTGCGTCGACCACCATCCTAGCTCGTTCGAAAGAGACAAGCCCCGGAGCATTTTAAGTCTCCTACTTTATAAAAGCAATTCTTTATTACATGAGTTATAGTTATATATATATATTGTTGCATTAAGTTATAGGAGTTGAGTGAAACCGTTGTTGCATTATCATCCTTGTCCACCGGATTACCTTTTACCCTGTTAGGTCAGGATCGAGTAAATTGCTTAGCCATGCTTAGACCGGTAGAAGTCGGGTGATTTCCTGTCACCTGCGAGTTATAGGTGGATACCTGGTTATGGTTAGCTGTAATAGTGATCATGGAAAGTAACCAAGTGTTGGTAGATAAAGGAAGACCGGGCGGAGTCTTATAGGGTTTTGGACTATAGTGATTCCGTCTGTGTCGATTAAGGACCGATCGTTGCTCGTCCCTCTTGTCATGTTGAACGCATGCCTCACATTTAGCTGGCCGAATAAAGTACCTTTCGACCGTGAAGCTAGTGACACTATTTCGAGCCGAGATAAACTCAGGTTGGCAGACTGGTGCTGAAGGGGGTGTAATGGGGACGCGAAGAGTGAGCCCCAGGTGCGTCCTGGCAGTCGGGCGGTCCCTGGGTAGTGCGATCCATGATTGTTATCCCGCGGCTTCTTGGAAAGTGTCATTGGTGATCTACGCGACCCTGACGGGGGAAGCATGGTTTGTGTGAGGAATAAATCTCCAGCTGGATAGGAATTCGATTCGAATCGCCGTCGCTCCCGGTTAGTGAGCACTTGACTCGAGCTACGGCATCGTAGTAACAATAATGGAACACTGATGGTTAAGTGAATGATGTTGGAAATGCTAAACCTGATATTGGTAATTTAGATGCTAATGATGAATCAAGTGATTGCTTTAGCAATAGGTGCTTACCTAGCTTGAATAGGTTATAATAAAAATGATGCAAAAAGTACTAGTATAGTTTTTCTTAACAACTCTTGCTTTTCGCAAATGAGTCAAGCCAGTCCACTGTATAAAAGCCTTGCATGCTCCTTGGTGTCCTTTATTTCTGGTTTATGACGAGTAAGTCTAGCTGAGTACATTCCCGTACTCAGGGCGTTGTTCCCATTGTTGTTGCAGATGGTCAGATATACTATGGGTACTGCTCCAACTGTCTGTATCCGGCGATGGGCGACAACTAGGACCTTGGGCAATGGTCACTCTGTTCGTCTTATCTAATGCTTTTATGGACCGTGACTATCTCCTGGCACTGTATTTGAACTAAGTGTGTGTGTTAAAACTATTTGCTTCCGCTATGTTAATTTGAACTATGTTGTAATAACTTTTATTCCGAACTCCGATGTATTCCACTCTTGTTGCCAACTCTATGTAATATGTGAACTGTGGCTACTAAATTAGTACGATCTTGGTTGTATGTTGGTTGGTTTGAAATCCCTCGTGATTTCACGGAATCTCGGGTTATACGGGTTTAAGTTTGGTAAATTATCCGCCTCGGTGGAAGATTTTCTTACTTAATCTCGTATAATTACGTTGATCCGTTACACCGTCTCTGGATCAAGCGATCGATCACCAACTCCTAATCAATCAGATCCAGATCCAAAATCAACGTCGCCAGTTGGAGGATTTTGCGCCATCCACATGCATCGGTCGTCGGCGGTAATTTGTGTGCCTGGGATTTGTCATCCGCACACCGCCCATCGAGCAAGTTTGCATGCCGTCCACCGCCCCCCTCCTTGCCTTCGTTTGGTGCATCATGGTTCCGCCTAGCCATCATACGGATTACTGGCAGCCTCACCTCCCATTCTAATGACCGCGACACGTCCCGTCACGAGTCTTCAGCTGTGAGGGGCCTCACCACCCGGCCAGACGACATCCGCGGGCCCGTCACCTGTACATGTAGCCGACGTAGCTATCCGCGCCCCGGCCCATGTGCATGCTCCTCTGCCCGTCGTCAGCATTCGTCCTTCGCTCGTCTAGATTTGCTTCCTCCTGTCGCGAGTTCGGCAGTCGTTGGGTCTTTCCTTCGTCTGATACTGCTGCTCTGCTGAACAGGTCCTCTCGCTGCTATCTACCCTCTTCCTTTGTGTTGCAGTTTTGTGCTGCTGCAATTTTCTTTTGGATGAGAACAGAACAGGTCCTCTCATTGCTCTCTGCCCCTCTTCCTTTGTGCTGTAGTTTTGTGCTGCGGCAATTTGCTTTTGGAGGAGAACAGAGGCCTGCTTTTTATCACTCATGTTATCTTTTCTCCTGATGTTGTTGCTATGCTAGTATATTGAGGTCTATTTCCTAAATTTCATTGCATCAGTGTCCATCGAAGTCCAGTTGCACATCTCCAATTCGTCCAAACCACACGTGTCCACAAATTTTGTCAAATCAGCCATTTTTTTTAATTTTGTTTCATGGTTAGCTGAGTCCCATCGATTTAGCTAATCAACATCATCATTGATGCGACTATGCCATCTTGGTCTCTTTCGCAGCCATTTTGCTACACCTCGTGATCAATGACCTTTTACTTATCGTCATCACCATTCTATCCTACTGCTTCGTCTTGCTACAGTAATATCTCTATTCTTCATTTGGCTTGATTTGACACATCTCTCTATTCTCATCGAGTTCACAGTCCAACTTGACACATCTCTCTGTTCTCATCGAGTTCACAGTCTCCAAAGCAAGATTCATAGTTGAAGAGTTGATGTACTATGTTGTGAAAACTTGAGGTACTCCAAATGCAACACCATTGCATTCACGTTGCATTTGAGAGAGGGTGTTAAGATATAATAGTCAAGGGTATTAGTGTAATTATATATATATATATCTTGATGAGGACATCACTACCATGGATACAACCACACCTAAGGGACAGAAAGAGCAACCATAAGCAGGACACACAGTTCAGGCTTGTTGGCCTAATTCTCAGTAAATTCGATCCAAGCTGTCCAACTATGTTCATATCAGAATTGGATGATACTAAATTTCTATGATGGACTAGTTATCCTTAGGAATGACAATGAAGAATTAGATTGGCAAAGGAGCAACCAAGAGAGGAACTAGAAAGGTATCGTTGCCATCAAGGGAAGGGATAAGGTAGAGGGGTGGACCTCAAGTTCGAACCTACAGGCAGCGCCCAATTGAGATAGACATAAATTTTGACTCCTGATGTTGCTAAAGGCCCATGAGTACTTGTTAGAAAGCTCTTGAAGTCTACTTTCAAATGAATCTAACCACGTCATCAAATTCTACCGGAGCTAAGAAAAATCAATGAAGTAACATTTAGACCTCTAGTATAAAGACAACTTCTGCTTTTGGGCCTTGGGCCTTGTATTTCAGTGGAGCCCAAGAGGGGGCGTCCTAAGGTTTGGAAAGCTCATTCAGGACGTCTTGGTTGTAGCCTCCCTATAAAAGGAAGTAGCAGCCACCATTTGAGACTTGGTTTTTGTTTTGTTGTAAGTCTAGCTACTACTACTTCCCTATGAGCGCGTGTATCGATTGTACCACCTGTTTGCTTGATTCAAGATCCCAACTCATAATTCCGATTTACCTTTGTATCTTCCATCCGTGAGTTATTTGCTTGTTCATCTTGTTCTTGCTTGGCATGACAAGAACATCCCAATCGAGATGGTGTACCTGTTGCTAAGGCGTAGACCTTGTGGTGTTGTAGTTGGATATACAACATCGAATCCACCCCAAATCGAGTTTATCCTCACTCACCAAAAGATCAGGGACACCCCTTGTCATATCATATCCCTCATTGTGCCTGAGTAGAATCATCAAGTTGAGTCTCCCTTTATTGATAACACATTTAACCCATCACACAAATAACCTGGCATCCACGATGCCTCAGTAAAAGGTAGTATAGAGCTGAACCAACAAACCAAGTAAACATTGATTAATACATAAAAGCTAAAAAGCAATTGTATAAAAATTAGATATCAATTTTGCCATTTCATTTCATAGATATCAAATATCCAAATAGATACGAATATAGAATTATCACCGTTCGATATTCATTTTTCTAAAATATTTAAGCAAGTACCACCATATAAAATGAATTCATTGTGACAACATTTTTTCAACATCCAATCAAGTAATCTGCATTGTGTAAACCCTTAAGCAAAAACCATGCACATAAAAAATATCCATATCGTATAATATTCTTAGCCTCAGGATGAAGATAGCCATCAGGTAATACTTGGGTCTATTTAGATATCCAATTTCTAAAGTGACATGTATTTGACATGCAACAAACCACAATCTTTTGAACCTTAATATTATAGGTTGCAAAAGTGGGCTTTAGGACAACATTATACTCTAGCCGTCTAGCGTAAAGAGCTCTCTGACCAAGTCTCTCATTTCCCGCTCTTATGGAACAACACGTATACTATTCCCTCTTGCTCTGTCAAATGATGACACGGAGTTCATAATAGGATAGGTTTTGCCCTTGCACGAAATGTCATCACTTCCTCCATAGTCAAATTGATACAAGTTCATTTAATTCCTGAATGCAACCTAATGGTATGCCTTGATTTCAATGCATATTTAAATGCTATAGTAATCTTAGTCTCATCCTACATAGAAAAAAAAGCATCTCTAAGCAAAAATAGTGCAAGGTTGACTTTTTTATTCTTATGATGCCAGATGGTGATGATTTCTTGATATATATATGCAGAATAAAAACCTCAAGAAAAAATCACAAAATATGTAGATAGTATATACCTTATTTATCCATGCGATTTGATCTCCATACTTCTATGTGGCGTATGTTAGGTGAAAACAGAATACCTGTCCAACAAGAAGTTAAGAAAATTAGAGGATACGATAATATTAAAGAAAATGTAACACTGTGGACATAAATGTATATGAAAATGTTTCTTTTGTGATAAATAAAAGGCTTTAAGGATTAAATTGCAAATCAAATAAAGCATCTCTGGTATTAAATATATAATTAATGAATGAGATGGAATTCCAGCACCAGAAGGACTTTTGTTTTGAGATTTATATAAATAAAGCTAGGGGCGGCCCCAGGGCCCGGTGCCCCTGGGCGCCTGCCCGGGCCCCGGTGCGTGTGTGCTGCCCACTCGAACTGTTAGACAGGCAAGTTGAGACTGAGCAACCGAACACCTGCTAGCAGGCGAATCAGGACACACACATTAATTTTGAATAAAGCCACTACCATTACCATTGTTAGCCATTGTCAAACTCCGAAGGTGTTTTCATGCGTTTGCTTTTATGGCTCCCGAGTGTGTCAATTAATTATGGGTAACTGCGTAAATATTTAGTCTAGCACACGCTATCCAGAACTAGAGAGGTTTGAATTTTACAGCAAATGAATAGATGAACTACTGCTTATAGAGTGCAAACGAACTCACGCTCTGTTGATGAGATTTGCAAGACCAAATAGTCCACATGCATCAGCACCACCGGTTGGAGACTAGCACAATATAATAGTAAGAAGAGGTTAGGGTTCACTACTAGTCTTGCAAAAAATTGTGTTAATGTTGGTAATTAAGCCTATACTTACTAAGACCATACACTGTAATTCTCTTTTCGTCATAATAAAAAAGTGGTTAGGCACAGTCGCGAAAAAAGGTAGCGTTTATATCCATAGCCCATGTTGCAACCCTGTTCTGTTTTTGCGTCATTTCACCCAGGCTTGGTTCAATTCATAGGTCCGCCACTGAATAAAGCAACAAGAAACTAACAAAAGCATTCAATATTTATGCATGCAACATAGAAAAAACCCAAAAGTGTTTTTATACTCTTCATATTTACCTTATACTGCTCTCTTCTGAAGGCTAACCTCCTACAAGTTGAGCAAACCATACAAAAGTCACACGCAAATTTAGAAACTTTTAACGTGAAAGGTGAAGGTAAACACCATCCACTATTGAAAGGCACCAGCTGAGCATGTATTGAAGGGCCAAAGGGGTCATTACTCACACATAGATTGACGCTCTAATAGGCGATACTACCCTTGGCTTGCCTCACATCACTCTCCTCTCCCAGTCCCAGTCCCAGATGAAAACACCCCTCACTACTGGAAACAAAAAAGCCACTGTCGGTTTGACACCAACCGACAGGAAAATTAAGAAATTTTCTGTCGGGAACTCTCTACCGACAGAGAAATACTGAAACCGACAGAATATATCGATTTCTCTGTCCGTTTTTGTGCAACCGACAAAAAATATCATATTTACCTGTGTGTTAGGCTAGTACTGACAGAAAAAATCATTTAGGTGGACAACAAAAATGAAACACAACAGCTAACCTGGGCCTGAGCTGCGTCGGCCTTTCAGCTGGCCCAAAAACGGGCGTCTTGTGCAGGCAGACATATATAAGTGGCGTGCCCAAAACCCTAGACCGGCACACCTCCCTTCCTCCTCTCATCTCTCAGCCTCCCCCTTCCTCCTCTCATCTCTCCTATGTGCACATGGCTCGAGGCGACGGCGCGGCCCAGACGCGGTGGCACGGACCCGACGTGGCAGCGTGCACCGCAGGTGGTGGTTTTGCCCCTACAAGGAAATTCTTGTTTCCAGTAGTGCCTGAGGGCTGAAAATAGGACTTTTGTTGCATTCGAGCCTCAGCTTAATGGTAAGCAAATGAGCATTGAAACAAGATTTCAATGATAAAATCATAGACTTTCATATCTACGGAAACCATTGGAAAAAAAAGAGCAAGGGGGTGAACCACATATGTTGAAGACACAAAACTGCAAATCTGAGAACAATTGGGAAGCTAAGAGCATCTCCGAGAGTTTCCAATGGAGTCTCTCAATCTAATATTTTTGGCAAAAATGAAAAAAAAAACCCATCTCCAACGGTTCCCAATCCCACCTCCCAATCTTTTCATGCTTGAAAAAATAGACCGATCGTGCGCATATATCCACGTGTCTCCCACGTGCGTATCCATTGGTTAATCTAAAGGTGTAAGGGCGTAGAAAAAAAATAAAGAGTAGGAAATGGTTCCTTATGCAAATGTAAGAGAGAAATAATATATAAAAGTGGTTCGGATAATTTAGAAATAGTATAGAATTCCTGATGTAAAATTATCTTCTATATTTTATGAGTGAATTTTAGGCCGTGTTGAATATGGTTTTATTCATTCCTCCCAATAATTTATGGCGAGTTAGAAAACTTCATGGTTTTAGAAAAAAATTTATTTAGAACTTTTAGAGATGCTCTAAATATGAATACTTTATCTCATAACATAATCATAAAAGCACCCGTCTCTGCACGGAGCGATCGATCACCGACTCCTAACCGATCATTCATTTTGCCACAGCAACAAACGCTCATGCACCGATGCACGAACGTACCTGGCCCCACGGGTGTGACGCCATACACGTGGCCGTGATGCTCTAGCCTGATGGCGCCCTTAATTCGCGGCACAAGATAAGATCTCAGATGTGATAATCATGCCGCCCTCTCCCTCAGTCAGAGTCGGCATGGAGTGGGTGTGGGCCCTCCTTTGTTCCTGATGATCGGTATGTGGGCCCGGCTACTTGGCATGCAAGTGGGAGTACCGACCCCTTGTTTAGTTCTCCGATTCTCCCCAAATTCCACTATAAAAAAGAAGATTCTCCGTCACATTAAAATGTCGGTAAATGTATAGAGTACTAAATGTTGATGAAATCAAAAACTAATTACACAGTTTTGTTGTACTTTGCGAGACGAACATTTTAAGCCTAGTTAGTTAAAATTTAAATAATTTTTACCAAATACAAACAAAATGCTACCGGAATTCTGATACAGTATTTTTCTCCCCAATTCACCGAACTAAACGAGGCCCGAGTACCACTCGGTACGGCCTCGCTTCGCTTATCCGGATCACAGGGGCCAGGGCAGCGAGGCCGCGACCTGATCTGACGTCTGCTGTGCCTGTGCTGGGCCCGACGCGTCCGGGCAGCGTTGGGCGGGCCAGTCTGAAAGCGGCGGCAGCGTGCCATCTGCCACGATGTCGGCGGGCGCGCTCAAAGCGTCGTGGACCCAAGCGGCCGGTGTTGCTGTCGCAGCTCGATTTTGACTTTTTTCCGTGCGTGGTGTTGTTGACAAAACGCGTGTGGGTTGGTGGCCCGCACGATCTTACCGTACGGGGTCAATTAAGCGCTTTCATAGCTGCATTCTGAGATAGCATAATTACAAGATGGTTTTTTTTCCTTTGCAAATTAATTACAAGCTCGAAATGGGCGACAACGGATGGACAATGGTTGCTGGAGGTACATATATTTTTTTTCCAATCAATGGGCGACGATTATCTAGTTTCGATATGTCCAAACTTAGTTACACCGATGACTATTGTTGAAGCTTCACCTTCAATCATCCGCAGCAACACACCCTGACCTTTGAAAGCGTCGCACAATCTAACGTCACAAAATGGGGGGGTTGCATATATATATATATATATATATATATATATATATATATATATATATATATATATATATATATATATATATATATATATATATATATATATATATATATATATACAATTTTCTTGTTACTTGTTGAATTGGCTTTTTTTTTGTCAAACGTCCTGCCAATCGTGTTCACCATGGACCAATTAGAGCGAGGTGAAAGAGAAGCAAACCAAAATAAATCGAGATGACCACGGACGAAATCAGACCACATGAAATTGCCGCCTTGGTTCTGGCTCTCGACGGCACAGTCACCAGAACTAGCCCACCGTGCCATCCATCCAAGCCGCATCCTATCCTGCCGCCCAGCCAAGCCACGCTTGCCCGAGCCTTTGGCCTATCGCGCCGCCTGACTATCTGCCAATCCGCACACGCGAGCCACACGCTTTCCCACGTGTTAGAGAAGGGTACAAATCGAAAGTCTAAATGAAAAATACATTATACCATCAATTTGATAGATTCTAATAATAACTGATAATCGCTATAGATATTTGATTTATTGTATTGTCTGAAAAGTTTATCGCCCCAACCATTATAAAAAAATAGCATGAAGTAACGATATGGAAAATAACCTAAATGAAACCTCGCAAGTCTTCATCTAAATTATATATTATAAAGTACATCATCACGAAATTTAATATAAGTAACCCTCTAAATGTACATCTCAATTACATACAAATGCTATTACCAAAACAATATCCTAGAATACATATACATGATTCTGGATTATCCACTTATTATACCACCGCTAATAATATAGGAAAAAACCTAACTCAAGGGCTAAGGTGTTCATGCATATAGATTACCAATGTTAATAATATAGAAATTTAAAAACTTATTAAATGTAGGTGTAATGCAAAGGAAAAAAAACTATGAATAGAGAATGGGAAAAGGTATATTAAATTAACTTGTAACTGAAATGTACGAAATGGATAAAATTTACTAAGTGTCTACATAAGTAACATAGACAAAAGTGAGATAGAACGAAGAATAATAAATTTTAACGAGCTCTAAATTTATCTTTGAACTTGTAAATATACTTCCTATCCTTAAATTACTAGCCCAACCACACATAAAATGAACACACGTACGCTTACAGGACACCCTCCTAGATACTAACTCTGTTCGATTTTATCTGGCGCACACGCATATCAAAATTTAAACTTTAAAACTTTGATCAATAATTAGACTAATAATTTTTTAACTATTATAATACAAATTATATATGATTAGATTTGTAAGGAATTATACTATCCAATGATTATAAGTTTATAAGCATAAATAATATAATCTAAAGCAAATGAATGGTCAAAGTGTAATCTAGGAGACCGTGTCACACCAGATAAAATGGAATAGACGGAGTATTTGTTAGGCCAGTCTCGGTGGATAATTTCATTACGTTGTTTTCAAGACAATGAAACTTGGTTGAAACACTCACTCTCAATGCAAAGTTTCATTCTATAATTTCATAAGCATTTAAGTTCATGACTTATAGATAGTTGGTACTCGGGCCATGAGAGCTTCATCCAAGTCTTCACTCTTCTCAGGCCCTGTTTGGTTCATGAATATTAAAGTTTAACTCCCATCACATCAATATTACGGCAAATACATGGAGTACTAAATATAGACTAATTGCATACATGTCAGCACAGATTATGAGTAATTTACGAGACGAATCTATTAAGCCTAATTAGTCCAAAATTGGAAACCTTTTGGCAAATAAGACGAAAAGTGCTACAGTGTTTGTTAAACTTAGGCCTTGTTTAGATCCCAAATTTCAACCCCAAATTTCACTATGCAAAAAGAAGATTCCCATCACATCAAAATGTCGGCATATGCATGGAGTACTAACTGTAGATAAAATTAAAAATTAATTGCACAGTTTCGTTATACTTTACGAGACGAACATTTTGAGCCTAATTAATCAAAGTTTGGACAATTTTTACCAAATACAAACGAATTGGTATAGTACGCATTTAATGTGCACTGTACCAATTCGGCCATCCAAATTCCGCATCTAAACACGGCCTTAAACACTTCTAACCAAACAGACCCTTAAATGTAATGCCATGTCATAAAAAAAACTTATGTGGCAATTTATTTAATACCTTACCAATCTGTTTCACCCTCGATTGGCCATCTAGCGCCCAAAGTGCCACACCCACACGGAAAGCGTACATGGAACTGTAGCACTCCACGTAAAGAAGGTTACGCGTCGCCTCCGCTTCCTGAAAGCTTATATTTATATGAATCCCCCACACTGCCCCTTCCCGAAGCCAATAGCCGACTCCAATCCAATCCTCCCCAGTGGCCGGCCGCTCCCCGTGCTCCGCACCAGAGGAGGCAAGGACCCACCTGGTCCTGGTTCACCACACCACCTCCGCCGCGCCAATGGCGACTCGCCGGCAGCACCGCCGCGGCTTTCCGCTGGTCCCGCTCCTGCTCTTCCTCCTGGCAGCCGCCGCGTACGGCCGCCTCATCTCCGACGGCGCCCCGTCCGCGCCGCTCGTCTCGGTGATCCGCCTCTCGGGCTCCCCGCCGGCCGCGGGGGCGGCGGCCGAGGAGAAGTGCGAGCAGTCCTACGGCTTCCTCCCCTGCACCACCACCGTGCTCGGGAATCTCTTCCTGGTGCTGACCTACGGGTTCTTCATGTACAAGGCGGCCACGTACCTGTCGACGGGGAGCGAGCTGCTGCTCGAGATCATGGGGCCCGGCCTCGTCGGCGGCCTCCTCCTCCCCATCCTCGGCGCCCTCCCCGACGCGCTCCTCGTGCTCGGTTCGCTCTCCTCCTCGCCTTCCTTTGCTTCCTTCCTTACCTCGCCGCCTCATTCTGTGCTTTGCTTTGATGAATCGCCAAGCATCGGTTGCCTGCTCCTAGCTAGTTCATGGCTCGAGTCTAGCGTTAGTTTCCACTGAGCTTGCTTTGTTCGCACTTCAGCGTAGAAAGTATCACTGAACTGCTCAGGGCAAAAGTAATCGTAGTGATGGAATTCAAAACATCTTTTCGCTTTCATTTTTAACGCTTTTTCTGTTACTCCTATTTGTTTTGCTTCAGATCTGATGTTTCTAGCAGTCTAATTTGCTTTGTTTCTGGATGTCTGGATCAGAGTATAAGCTTTTGGGCTATTCCTTTTTATGGAGCCTTTGATTATTCCAGGGATGAAGCCTGGCCACCGCTCTGCTTTTTTCTGAAATTCATCAGTTGGGCCCTGTTTAGTTCCAGAAAAAAAACACTATACGAAAAAAAGATTCCCCGTCACATCAAACTTACGATACATGCATGAAGTACTGAGGCTGTGTTTACTTAAAAAAAAAAACACTGTGCAGAAAAAAGATTCCCCGTCACATCAAACTTGCGATACATGCATGGAGTACTAAATGTAGATGAAATAAAAAACTAATTGTACAACTTGGTTCTACTTTGCGAGACGAACGTTTTGAACCTAATTAGTCAACGTTTGGACACTATTTGCCAAATAAAGCCAAAACATGCTACAGTACTTTTTTTTACACCTTTTTACACAACTAAACACACCCTAAATGTAGATGAAATCAAAAACTAATTGTACAGCTTGGTTGTACTTGGCGAGACGAACGTTTTGAACCTAATTAGTCAACAGTTGGACACTATTTGTCAAATAAAGCCAAAACATGCTACAATACTTTTTTTACACCTTTTTACACATCTAAACACACCCTTGGTTTAGTTTTAGCTTTCTAAAAGCTCCATCAAAGCCTTTTGACCTTTTAACCTTTTCCTTTCACTTTTATTTGCCTTGCATAATTGACCTTTTTTTTTATTTACTACAGCAAGCATTACGTGTTTATTTACCAAATCATAGGCTTCCCGTGCTGTGAAATTGTATCTGAGGAAGGTTATGACTTATGTACTACTCTTTACTCAGAAAAGAGTACCACTTCGTTGCTACAGTCGGATGCAGTTTCTGATGTTATCATAATACTAACACAGTAGATCAGATCTCGATGTGAACTGCGATCTGCAATGTACCAATGTGGCACGGGCCTACATAGGCTTAATTAAATTATGGATATGTCATAGCACCTTATGCCTGCATAGACTTAATTACGGATATGACATAGCACCTTATGCCTAAATAGACTTAATTATGGATATGACATAGCACCTTATTGTGCTGTAGAACAACGGCATGTGATCATATGATTATTCTGGTCTGAACAATGAACACCACGGTAGCCTACAAACTCGTTATATTTATTTTCATCCAACTCTGTTAACAAAATGGCTTGCTACTCCTGCAGCCACTTTAAAAAAGAAAAATCTAATGCGGTAGGAGAAAGCGTTTGTAAATTATGTGTTTTTGTTTCTGTGATAATATGATGTAAAATTCAATTTCTTTATTGCAATTGATCAAACATATTTCTCCTCATCCATATACTGAATCATGAAACTAATGGTGTATATTCAGCACTGTGCTTGCACGTCCAACTACAATTCTGATATGTGTAATGTTTATCCGAAAAAAGGTTTATCCTGATCTGTTTGTTGATCACGTTACAGTATCTGGCCTGTCCGGGAGTAAAAAGGAGGCACAGAGTCAGGTACTTATCGGAATGGGTCTGCTTGCTGGTTCCACCGTCTTCCTCCTCACCCTGCTTTGGGGAACCTGTGTCGTTGTTGGCAAGTGTGACATTGGGCCGAACCGTGAGGCAGTTGATGTAACGGACACCAAGGGCTTCAGCTTGACTGGTATAATGCTTTCTCTTATGCAAAGTGTTTCTAATGGAGACCGTCTAATGGTTGTTTATCATGTACTTTTGAATTAGGACAGCTGAGCACAAAGGTTTCAGCTGTCCATTTTGAAAGAGAGGGGGGACATACCTATTTAACTAAATACTCAATCACCAATCCTGAACAATTGTCTTTAGTTTGCCCTCCTTTTTACTGACTGGAAAAATTGGTGGCAGGCACTGGTATTACAACCGATGTGCAGACCAGCTATGCAGCGCGGATCATGGGGCTATCCGTTATCCCCTTCATCATCGCTCAGTTCCCAAAGATGTTGAAGACCCACCACGGGCAGCGCCTAGCTATGTTGCTGGCCCTCATCGTGTCTTTCTTGCTCGTGCTTTCCTACTGTCTGTATCAGGTAAATAAAATACATTCTGGCAATTAGCCTCCTGAGACGATGACAGGATTGGCAGTTGTAGATTACAAGGATAACTTTGACCATGAAATTGGATCCTCAAATCTTGCACCAGGTTTTCCAGCCTTGGATTCAGAGGAGGAAGCTTGCATACGCGAAGCACAAGCACGTGATCTCTGGGATTCTGAGGCACGCCCAGATGCAGTCACTCGGCCGTCTGCTAAACGATGATGGCACGCCCAATGAAGACGTCATCAGAAAGTGCGTTCCTCTGAATATACTGTTGTATACATATGGTAGGAGAACACTATTTCATGGAGATACCATGAACCTTGTCTTATTCTTACATGCAGGCTGTTCCGCAAGATCGACATGGACGAGAGCGGCACCCTGTCCCGTGCCGAGCTGCACGCTCTCATCGTTGGTATCAACTTTGAGAAGGTTGACTTTGACAGGACGGATGCGGTCGACAAAGTCATGGCCGACTTCGATACGTCCCGCAATGATATCGTTGAGGAGGAGGAGTTTGTGCAGGGGATGAAGATATGGCTCAACGAGGCCAAGCGCCACGTGCCCGTGGGCGGCGCCTTCTCCAGCAAGTTCATCGATGAATACCACGAGGTAATCTGCTCGCCCTGCAGCCTCCAGTAGCTTAGGAATTGTGCACGGCAGAGCACTGATGCGAATGGAATGGAATGGAATCATGCAGAGGACACGGCAGGAGCACAACCAGCTGATTGACAGGTCCGATGAGGCGGTGGAGAGCGTGGAGAACCCCGGGTGGTGCATCACCAAGGCCGTGGCGCTGCTGCTACTGGGCGCTGCCATCGCGGCCGCGTTCGCGGACCCACTCGTGGACGCCGTCCACAACTTCTCCAACGCCACGCACATCCCGTCCTTCTTCATCTCGTTCATCGCCCTCCCGCTTGCGACCAACTCCAGCGAGGCCGTCTCCGCCATCATCTTCGCCAGCAGGAAGAAGCAGAGAACCTGCTCCCTGACCTTCTCCGAGGTACGTGGTCGTTGTTGTACTTGTACCACACTACCACTGACAAACACGGCGACTGATGCATCATCGTCTGCAAGAGACATTTTACGAGGCTTCTTCTTGATTCGCAGGTGTATGGCGGCGTGACGATGAACAACACGCTGTGCCTCGGTGTGTTCCTGGCGCTCATCTACTTCCGGAACCTGACGTGGGACTTCTCATCAGAGGTGCTCATCATCCTGCTGGTCTGCGTCGTCATGGCCCTCTTCACGAGCTTCCGGACCACGTTCCCGCTCTGGACCTGCCTCGTCGCCTACATGCTCTATCCGTTCTCGCTGGTCATCGTCTACATCCTCGACTATGTCTTTGGCTGGTCATAGGCTCACTGGCTCCTCGAGTGAACACGGCCTGATTGGAACACCTGGTTTTTAGCCGCCGCTGTTTCTGTTTGACCTTCTTGTAATTTTGACTCCTGTGATGCTGTCTGTCCAGACTTTCTCATGTGATGTTATCATGTTCTACTCTTTCTCTATTTCCTTGTGTATCCAAAGCACGTACTTCGTCACACAACAGTTGCATTTTTCAGCACCGCACTCCACTCGTGCCACACTGCCACTGATTTTTCAGCTCCACACTCCACTCGTGTCACACTGCCACTGAGATTCGTTTGGCAGTGTTTTTGGAGCGGCTCCTGCTCCGGTTGAACCCCTACCAAACTGGCATCAAAGAAATGGCTCCGGTGAAGAAAAAGCAGAAGCGGAGCTACTTTCCTAGAGCCATGAAAACGTGGCTTTTCCCTCATAAAGTTGACAAATATTATAACAAAACTGGCACAAAAGCCTTTTTGCCTTACTTTTTGTAAAACGGCTTCAACTTCGTCAAAAAAAAACCTGCTCTAGTCCTTTTAGAAGTCGAAGCCTTGCCAAATTGGCCCTTAACAAGTCATGAAAATAAAATCATGAATTCTAAATTGGAACAGGGGTCCCTAAATCGTAAATAGACGTATATAGAACCATAACTGCAAAAATCATAAAAAAAAACAGTGACAGATTGTTGTTGCCCTGAAACGGCAGTTTGCGTATAGACACTTTCAGTGCTCAACGTCGACATGATTTCAGAGGCAGAGCTATACAGAACTACAGAAGTACTTCCATAAGAAGACTAACTGCACCTGATACGAACAAGCATGAACGAAATTCCTAAATTGTCAATAAAACAAAGTTCAGTGTACATCCATGGATATGCATCAGATTCGCAAAGAGCACTTCTTTTGAGAATGCCCTAGAAGATGACATCGACCACACTGAACGATCCGTTTCGGACGCTTCATGCTCTCAATCTTTAGAATCTTCATCTTGGGTCGACCAGGAGGCCTCCGGATATTGGGTGGGCTAAGGATCACATCGACCTTGCTGACAACAACTTGTAACCCGGGAGACGAATTGTTCCAGTGGCTCCTGTCCGGAATTGGATATATTGGCTGGGAATAGGTTTCTCGGTACTTCATTACGCTGAAGCAGTCATGAGCATAGAGACGGGGGTCTTCACCACATGAAAGGAGTGCAGCAGCAGCATGTGCGCATGGAATGCCATAAATTTGCCATCGGCGGCATGAGCAGGACCTAGCTTGAGTGTCGACAATATTTGTTCGCTCCAATGAGACAATCTCAAACTCCACCTTGTTTGCTCGAAGGACTTGATAGCATTGTGAGTCATGGATAGCTTCTGAAATAAGTTTCTCAGCTGACGGAACAAGAACCGAATTGTATGATTGTGCCAAGTTCTGACGTTCAGCAAACCAGCAAGTCAGTTGATGCCTGATGTGCTCGATGGTTTGCACAATGGGAAGTTCATGACAGTCAAGGGACAAGTTATATAATATCTCAGTTATCCCAAGACTAAAATGGCCATATCTGATACCCTGAAAGTAAGAAACTGCCCACATGTTTGGCGGAAAACGCTGTAACCATGGCATAACATCTTGAACTTGCATCATTTCATTTACCTTTGCATCAAATTCTGATGCTGTGAGAGCATAAACAGCACTCCAGAAAAGGTTAAGCAGTTTAGTATTCTTGAACTCATCACGGAAATTCTCACTCACGTATCTCAAGCAAAATCCATGAAAAGCAGTGGGGAAATTAGATCCAACTGCTTCAACCACTTGCCTTTTTCTCTCAGAAAGTATAGTCAAGACCGGCATCTTATCTGTGTTAACTCCAAGCATCTTCCTCAATTCCGATATAAACCAGTTCCAGTTATCATCACTCTCAGAATCAACAACACCGAATGCTAGAGGGAACATCATGTGATCAGCATCAATAGCTGACGCACATAGCAATGTCCCAAGATACTTTCCCTTCAAGTCAGCCTTGTCAATTTCTAGAAGGGGCCTGCACCCATTTAAGAAACCATAAATGGATGCGCGAAACGAGACAAACAGCCGCTGGAAGGCATTTCCTGGTCCAATACCTCTATATGTTGCAACGCTACCAGGATTCGTCTTAACAATCTGCTCACAATATGCAGGAAGAAGGCGGTATCCATCCTCAAGAGTACCATTAACTGCAGCCATGCTTCTCTCCTTCCCACGCCATGCCTGCATATAAGAAACAGCGACCCCATGCTGTTCCCGAATATCCTGCAGTATCTCCTTTGGCTTAATCTGTGGGTTATCCCTGAGCCTTGCCTCGACAGACCTAGCAACCCAACCAACAGTCGCCTGCTGATGATGCAGGTTCAGAACACCCTCACATTTGTGCTCCCCGTGCAAAGTCCGGACAGTGAAAGTTGGAACACCAGGGCACTTGGCGATGTGCACACGCCAAGGGCAACCGTCTTTTGAGCACTTTGCGATGAATCGGCTACGATCAGATTTCACCACACGGAGCTCATAGTGCAAAGCAATGGCCATGTCCTTGATAGCCTTCCGACATGTGTCAACATCTGCAAACTCTTGACCAATGACAAGAGTTTGTGCACCTGGTATAAGGTTCTGCTCTGACTGAACCAAAATCTGGTCGCCTTCCATCAATGAGCAGATCCACTAGCTGAAGAATATCTGTTTTTTCTCTGAATCATACAAAACTTTCAAACAACTTGATAGCAACACATGTGAATTATCCCTTTAGCTGCAAAAGTACTGACCTGCACAGCATTAACAAAAGTAAGTTGTTAGGAACAAAAGATGGTTTCATTCCATACAAGGAAATGGGTTTATGGCTACCAATCATTTGTGCAGAGTACAAACACTAGATTAGTGTCCTGCCTATTGGTTACTAGTTTAGACCATCTGCTTTGTGTTGGAGTGTAGAAACTGTATCTATATAGCAACTCAACGTCCTGTTTACTGTTTCCGGTAGTAACATCATCAGTTTGCTAATGGATTTGGGGGGCAAAGTTTCCTGAAATCAAAAGTTGAGACAAAAGGCCTCCATCTAGACCTTGACAGCATCACCTCTCCAGGAGACCCAACATGCTAGAATAAGTGTGACTTCAAATCTTAATTAAAAAAGGTGCGACTTCAATATAGTTTGTTATCCTTTAGTAACCTACATTGTATGCTGGTGATCATAGGCGTCGCCTAGGCGACAAGGCGTGGTAGAGGCACTGGGCGTCAGGGGCGCCACGACCTGCACTGGTATGGCGTCCGCCTAATCGAATTAGGCGTAGATAGGCATCGGGCGGACGCCTACAGCCGCGCCGCGGACGCCGGGTGCTAATTCGCGGGGGAAGGGGCGAAGGGCGCCAAAAGGACCGCGGCCCCGCGGGAAATCGACCGCGCACTCGCGCGAAAAGCAAGAGGCGCGGGAAATCGACCACGCGTCCACCCAGATAGGCTCTTTGCGCGGCAAATCGACTGCGGGAGCCATTTGCCGCGAGTGCTGGCGAGGAGAGAGGAAGAGTGAAGGTGGCGGGTAAACCTCGAGCTCCGCTTGCGGCTTGGCTGCTCCTCTGCTCGAGTCCACCGGCCGGCCGCCCCCTGCCGCGGAGCCGGACCTGCATCTCCCAAGTCCGCACCAGCCGTGGAGCCGCTCCAGCATCATCGCATGTCGCTGCTGCAGCCATCGACCGTCCGCACCTGCTCTATCTCGAGTCTGCGCCTCCGTCGGCCGTCGGCAGCTACTCGCCCGCCTGTTGTCTGCACCTCCGTCAGGTACTTCCCCTTCCGCCTAGTATGCCTCCTGCCTCCTATGCTTTCCCTCCCGCCTCCTCTGCTTTCCCAAATCTTTGAGGCGTGTACTCTACTGTCTGCTCTGAATATTATAGTCTATGCCTCGTGCTCTGCTCTGAATCTGAATATCGTATACTCTCTGCTGCTCTGAAGTCTGAAACTCTGAATATTGTATGTTCTCTACTGCTTTTTATATTACTTGGGTGTCTTTCTAGCTTACAAACGAGGTGTGTATGTATGTATGTGCTCAAGAATTGGCAAAAAAATGAGGTATGTATGTGCTGCACTAGTATATAAAATTCTAGTTTACAACGCCTTACAATGTGTGTATGGCGTCGCCTAGGCGTCCGCCACAATCGCCTAGGCGTTGTGAAGGGGGCGGCGCCTCAAAAACAATGCTGGTGATATCTTTAGCTACACCTGCAGAATGGACTACTCAAATATGCTTTCCCTCAAAATGTATAATAGTATAGAGGTACCCAAAAAAAATTCCCTCAACCAAAAGGCTAATATTTGTAATGCCGCATAGTTAAAATTGCACAATATATGTAGGAAATATATAACACAAAATTTGAGCATGATATGCAACAACAAAATGATAATAAAGCTTACAAAATAAATCAGGAGACTAAGTAATTTAGAGTTTCAAAAAAAAAGACTAAGTAATTTAGGGACAACTCAAGCTAAGGCGCTAAGCGATTCACAAATTGCTATCCCTATCCCTAACAAATTGAATCTGAATTTGAACTTACACAACTAGAGAAGCATCAACTAGAGGCTCGGCCTGACGGACTCACGCCTTGCTGCTGACTGCTGCCCGACGCGCGGCCCCGACCACCCCTGGCCTCTGCGCTGCCTGCCCGCCGCCGGCCGCCGGATCCCGGCTGCAGTGGCGGCTGCACTGCCCGCCGCCACCTGCCCCTGCTAGATGCTGCCTGCCGCTGCGCGTTGCCGGTGAGCTGTGCGCCCTTTCCGCGCCGCCGGCCGCCGCTCGCGCTCGTCGCTAGGGTTCCCTCTTCCCTACTTCGCTCGCGACTCCGCTCCACTCTCCGCATCCGCGACCCCGTGTGCGGGAGACGGGAGGCAGGCAGGCAGCAGGCAGCAGGCGTCAGGCGTCAGGGAGGGGACTCAGTGCGGCCTGCGGTTAGCAATATGGGCCACTGGGCCTCGTTGGGCCTTCAAGTGGCGGAGAAAACGAGTGAACTATGTTAGTTTGGACTGATTTGCTGTATAGGTGTTCCGATTTGCTGTATTTTTGTTTTTTTTCACTATACATACAGACTCGTACTATAAAAGAGCAAATAATTTGTAGGGGCTGTCCCTCTTTCATAACTGTTTGATCTTGACACCGTTTTATATAAGCCTTCCGCGTCCGAGATCTTACTCTCTGTCATTGATAACCGTTCGATCTATACGTTGTGTCATATGAGCCTTCCATTATCCGAGATCTTACATTATCCCACGCCCCCCTTCAATCCCATGGCTCAACCTCTCACCTCCCTCTCGGTCACGTCCTCACGTACGCCTAAGCAACGTCCCGCGAGGATGAGAGTCCTGTTAGGAAAGTGCTGCCTCCCTCCCGTAGACCTCATGACGCTAGCAATAGATTATTGGCGGCGTCTGGCACAGGTGCTTTCTACCCGGTGCCCTACCTGCCACCTATAAAATGCCCTCACCATCACACGTATGAAGAGGGCAGACGTAAGCATACGCGCCGCCGGTCGGAGGAGAGAGATGCATGAACGGGAGGACGTACATGTACATCCAGGCAGTCGCCAGAGATGCACGGAAGGAGAGGCGGCCACAGGCACCATCTATCTCTTTGTTATTTGTCAAATAAGAGATAATTTATTGTTCTGCATTTCAACACTTATGATGCGCGTGCTTAGTGTGTTGGATTTCATCTTCATGATGATCCTCTTCATGAGGTGCTTAACCTTCTTCATGAGGTGTTCGCTTCATGAGAATGGAGGAGTTTCATTTTATTTCTATTCAACAGGCACCGTGGATTTTAGCTTGATAGCATACAACATTTAGTTTACTACTAGTAAACACAACTTCTGGTTTATAACTTCAAGTTACTCCTCTATTTTTTAAAAATATCTAGCATATGCTCCGCTTCATGCTTCACAAGAGTATTAGTCAAACTATTGTTTGATTTAGTGCGTGATACTATTCCTGCTTCAAGCTTCAAGGAATAGTTCACTTTTAAGATCATTTTCCTTTTGTGGAAATAATATTTGGCATTCAAAATATGCCTTCTCTCCCCCTAATGCCAATATTAGATCTTTTAATAGGATACTTCAAAAGATGCCCCCTATTATGGGCTTAAAATAATTCAAATTCATGTATAAGTTTGATACACTATCTAGAAGATATTGGATAATGTAAATTATTTAACCCCATAATCCCCTGAAAGGATTTATTATCCTGAAGGATAATTTTTATTAGTTTTGCACAGCTAATAAGTGGTCATTATGCATGAAGCATATTGCTCTTGTTTATACTCATATTATAATTCATAGAAGAATTAGGAGCCATCTTTTGAAAGATATAGTATTATGGTACTGCATACCATTAGTTAATTACACAATTAAGAAAAGTGAGATTTGAACAATGAAGTTCAAACTATGGCTTTATGAGGGGGAGCATATTTGATTAAATCTACCTTGAAGGTAAACCACTAAAATTACAAATATCAAGTAGATCATATTTGCCAAAATATTGAAGTTTATGCATAAATTGTGAAGGTCAACATCTGTTCATGAAGAATAGAATAACCTAAAGAATATATGACCAAGAAGGTTAAATGTTGTACTCTTTTTCCCTATGTGAGTTTTTACTTGAAGGTTTCTCACAAGGTTTTTAATGAGACAACATGCGCAATGCAATTAAAGAATGTGACGTACTCTTTTCTCCAATAACCATTTTTTTCCACTGGATTTTTAGATGGAGTTTTTAACGAGGCATGTTCATATCGTGGTAATCACCCAAGAGAGAGTGTTGTAAAACATACAGACTTTATCCTAGAAGGAAAGGAGAAGGAGGAATCCTAATCCTAGTCTGTTTGTATGTGGGCTCTTACCAAATTCTTAGACCTTGGCAGGGCTATATATACATGGGACCTCTATGTTGTAATTATCAATATTCAAAGCAATAAAGAATAATCTCCCTATCTCTGGTATCTATGTGTTCTACTTTCATCTACTATGTTGGTCATGAGAGACGGAGTTGAAAATTTTAAATATTGAAATGGAAAAATCCAAATTACTATCAAGTCTCGCCCATGTCCAAATAACCCCCTAAACTAACATTTGTTTCGATTTACTTCCTCCAACTATTTCAATTGATCCAATTTTCACTTTAAAATGATCTTTATTTTTTTTGTTTCTATATGTACAAATTGTGTTTTAGTTTCAAATTTTGTGGGGTGATAGAGAGACAACATATTTTGTATTAGAAAAGTATGAGTTTTTCCATCATTATGTTTCATAAGATATTGTATCTCTAACGTTAATTTATTATTAAATTTTCAATAACCTATCAAAATAGTGGCAAAAAATAAGATATCTTTTTCTAACATTACCTAAGGTGCTCTCTGTCACCTCACAAAATTTGATATTAAAACTCATACACGTGGGAAAACAAAATAAAAAATCTTGTTAAGGGTAAGGGGTAAACTAAACTAATAACTCATATAGTTGGGGAGCAAATCAAACCAAATATTAGTTTAGAGGTTATCTGGACAAATGATAAACTTGAGCGAAATAATTTGGACTTTTTCCTATTTAAATTCCAAAGTTGTGGTGTCCTTGAACGTTGAGTGCCATGAAGATGGTAATGAGTTGAGTAGAAAGGTTTATCAAAAACACTTGACGAAGCTAGAATAAATTAATGAGGGTGCACTTGCCTTGTGGGTATATACATATGATGTAATGTTAACTAAACTAATGGTTTTTATATTTTTCTTGGGCGGTCCATTTGTGCCACTTAAATATAACGTACATTCATCGTTGATCTTAGTGTCATTAATTGATCATGAGACACGCTATAGAAAAGACGAATCTAAAACTCACGAAATCAGAAAGATCATTTACCCACCATTTCGATAGACCTTAAAATCTAATCGTTGCCGATAATAATATGCATTAGATCTAATTTGTTTTTAAGAAACTAGCCCCTAAATCTGCAGGTAAGTTACGCACCTACGGGCTACAGCATTATATCACATACTCTAAAGTCATCTTTAAATTTGCATCAAAACTAACTATCCTGACATTATGACATATATAATCTAAATAACCTTTTAAATTTACATCTAATTTATTTACAACTTTTACCATGATTTAAAACAAACTGACATATCCTCTTAAATCCACATCTTATATCGCTAAAAATATTTAAATAGCCATAAACTACTATATATGTTTCTAAATTACTCACTTCTATTCTATTACTATTTAGTACTATATTGAAATAAATTAAAGTAAAATATATTTTGTCTCATCGTACAAATTAGGTATATCCTAATAATAAAAACCTTTTTCATAATGGATAATGCAGAGGTACGTCTGCTGTATAAGGATTTCGACAACACATGACATGAGTCTTCCCCCCGGCCAAATCGACATTTTTCGCGACCAGATTGAGAGCCGACTGCAGTACATTGGGGGCTTGATCCGACGAATGTGGAAAATTGACGGGAGAGATGTACATCACATCACGCTTACCCGCTCCTGCTGACCTCATCTCGACTGGTGTCCAGAGCCTTCCTTGTCGCCAGGACCAGCCCTTACGGTCGGCGGTGCGCCATCGAGCCACCATGAGCCTCGAGAGTGAAGAAATCAATCGTGAGAGGCGCCTTTTCCATCTCCTCGAGCACGAGGCGCTCCTCTCCCTGCTTCCGAGTCGAACTTCACAGGTTAGAGAGTAGCGTCGTATACACCCAAAATAAAGAAAAAAAAATTGGACCATTTCACCCAATATATATACACACACATCCAAAAATTGCCTTGTCTCAGCAAATGCCGGTAACGAGACCATGATCCTCTTTCTTGGATCTCCTCGCGGTCCTTTTGCCACCCTCCCTCCATTGTGGTTTCCTCCCCGTAATGGGTGTTAGCGGGCGTCAATTGGGTCATAGATGTGCTTTAAAGACATTGTAATCACGATTGTTGTCTGTCATATTGACTCAAAGCTTAAAAGTTGCCGTTGGAGTGGAGGTCCTCAAAGTTCTGGCACTTCGTGGTGGTCTGTTGTACCTCTTTGAGCGGTAATAGGGGAATTCTTCCAAACCTAAAAGAAAAAAAAAGAAAACCTTGTTTTAATAAAAACAAAAAAAAGAACCCTGTCGTAATTTTTTTTTTTGATTTCATACTAAACCCTCTCGTATTTTAAGCAGCCGCCGTCCTATCATACCGATCAATTTGGTGGTGATCGAGGAAGTATTGAGAATCCTTGTATTTATTATTTATTAGGAATAGATACCGCCGGGTAGATCGATTTGGTACAGAGGAAGAGGTGCGGCACGGCAGATCAGAGGATCATGGCGTTTACCGGCGGCGATCGAGGAGGTAGTGCGGCGGGGAACGACGGCGATCAACAGCATTACTGCGATCTGTTCAGTTGCTTCTGCTGTTGGCGGAGAAGCTGCTCGCCCCGCATCCCGCACGTCGTGCCCGGCAGGGACTACGTGTGCATGCCGGCCCGCGGCGGCGCGGACCACCGCCCGCTGTGCTCGGTCCTCGTCGGCTGTACCTCCGTAGGCGCGCCGTTCCACAACCTACGCCTCCACCGCTTCCGCGTCGCCCAGTCCGGTCGCGTCATAGGCCAGAGCGACGACCTGCTCGAACCCTTGTTCGGCGTGTCCCCGAGCGACGTGTCGATCAGCCACGTTGACGATGGGCAGACGGAGTTCGACGACGCCATGGCCGCACTTGGCCCCAGCGGCCGCCGTCTTTACATGATCTGTGCGCACAGGCCTGTGGTGCTCCCCACTGGCGGCGAACTTATTAACACGGAGGACCTGCCTCCCAAAGTCTTTTCAATGGACATCGCGGACAGGAGGCTGTCTGTTGTACCATCCCCTCCCTTCTCTTGCGGGTCGTACCAACTTGTCTCAGCGCATGGCGGGCTCTGGGTGCCGGCCATACTGGTGGTGGAGAGCTGCAGCGGCTCCCGCCCCGGCGAGTTCTCAAGGTGTCTCTCTTTGTACCGGTTGCTCGACAGCGACGACGACAGCCGCAGCTGGGCTGAGGTCAACAGTGTGGAACTCCCGCCGGACCGCCGCCAGCACTCGTTCGAAGAACCCGGCTGCTACTACGGCGGTGGCTTCCTCCAGGGCTACGCCGTTATCGACGACAGATTCATCCTGCTATCGTTCATCAACTCGAGCTTTTTTTTGCTTCGACTGCGCCACTGGCACCTTGGCCCGTGTCACCACTGAAACTGATGGCGAAAGCAGCACAAGACAGCATCAATATGTCCCCATCTCCGGCAAGGCAGTGCACGTCGAAGGCGTTATCTACTTCGTACGGGACACCAAACTGTACGCGTACAGGTACTCATCGCCCATGGAGATGGAGCGCAAACCGCTAGCATCTCCTATGGAGATCGACACTATTTGGCCGTACGACGAGGAAGGGTATGGCTTCGTCGTGCACCTCGGTGGGCGCATCCTGTGCGCCGTTTGGATCAACATGAATCTCCCATGCGGGTGTACCACACGGCACGTCCTGATCACCACATTCACTATCAGAAGCGTCACCGTTGTTGACACCGGCTGCTTCATCCCCAGTGATGTTGAGGTTCTGCACTCGACGTGCCGTAGGATATTCATGCTCAGGACTGAAGAAGAACCATGGCCCGAATGCTACGACATCTTCTGTTTCTTACAGTAAGTGATATCGTTTTGTTTTGCTTAATTATGAGCCAGTTTCTACTTTACTTAGTAACTCTTTGCTTTTGTCAGTTTGTTTATCCAATTTTTGGCATATCACTCTTCCTTAGTTAAGTTAAAACAACAGTCCATATTTTTACAGTTATTTGAGCACTGCACTGCAATAATCTCAAGGTATTTTGTTCTGCTGTATCTGATATTCTAAACTACAAACATGCTATCACCAGGGAATATCCGGATACTGTACCCAGGTTTGATCCCTCTGTTCCTTCAGAGCTGGGGGTTTTTAATGATATCCACCAAGTTGAAAAGCTCCCGGCCATGCTTCCTACCTGCAGGTTAGTTTTCTTGTTAATAATGCAGTCACTCTTTGTGATTTATTCTAAACTAGTAAGTCTGCTTGTCATAATTAACGTAAAAACATCCTTCATGTTGAGGCAGAGACTATCCGGATAGTGGAGCCAGGTTTGATTCCTCAACGCCTTCAATGCTGGGAGGCAGTTTCAGGGATATTCCCCGGGTGGACAAGTTCTCAGAAAGAATACCTGATTGCTGCAGGTTTAATTTCGTTCAGTAACTCAGTCACTCTAAATAATGTTTCTTTATTTGTTGTCTTATAGCCCTCTGTGACCAAGCCTCTTTCGGCTGTGTTTAGATCACTTGAAAAGTGCACTATGTAAAAAAAGATTCCCCGTCACATCAAACTTGCGATACATGTATGGAATACTAAATGTGGATAAAATCAAAAACTAATTATACAATTTGATTGTACTTTGCGAGACGAATGTTTTGAGCCTAATTAGTCAATGGTTGAACAATTATTACCAAATACAAACGAAAAATGCTACAGTGTATTTCGGTACTCCAAAATTTGGATCTAAAGACAGCCTTCGTTCATTTGTTGCTATGATCCCTCTACTAGGTGACTAGCTAGCTGCTCTAATGCCGGGGCATAGTTCAGCAACTCATTTTCAGCCTCTCATTTCGTCATAGCCCCTAAAAGCATAAAATACTGCAAATGCTTTGGAACTGGTGGACAAGAATTTTTCAGACAGCTGTTCTCTATCACTAAGATATATCTGGAAATTTTATGACCCTTTTATCTAGTTTACATGTATACTCCGTATTAGACAAGCCCTGGCATAAAAAAGTAGTCCTTTAATCATTAATCTCTGCAATAACTAAATTAGGAAGTCAGGTACGTGCTAGACAGGATGAGATTAAAGAAAACTTAGTTCTTTAATTAATGGGAGGAAGTGAACAGTGTAGAGCTGAAATCAACAAAGGTGTAATGTGTCAGTGCATAAACTTTACCTTTACTAGGGTTTATGTTGCGATTTCTCCTCTTTTTAGCATTTAGTTACTAAACTTTAACAGTTTAAACCATGTTGCACGACATTAAAAAAATGCATTTTTGTGATGAAAGTTACACTTTATAACTGTAGAGAGTTCTTGAGCAGAAAACATGGTGTATCAAGTCTTGAAGACTGCAACGTGGCCACCAGATCAGATTTCTATTTTATATGCCAGGTTGATCAGCGCTCTCTTGTGTATCAAGTCTCTATTTCAGGAGGAAAGTGGCATGCAATGAAAAGTCTATAGATGCACTATTGTGCTTAGACACAGTTAGACCCGGAGATGTTGGACTAGATGATCCTCCAGTATGGTTTTTTGTGCATCATGGATCAATGATTGATGTGATCCCATCCCTTCCACACTGCAATCACTATGTGGTTGCTGTCGAAAGGAAGTGCTACAATATCCATAAAAACAAACGTTCGAAGCTCTTCTTTTCCGCAGTTTTTCGAGTTGGTAAACACACAGTGGCTCTTTGTCATACTTTGCAGGATGTCTATGTTCTTAATCAAAACAATTTTCAGTGGAGGCGGCAGAAGACATCATCAAGGTCTCTTGATTTGTCACAGAAGGTTAAGATTTCAGGATTTGTAGACCTTGCTGATGATGCCTTCATGATATCAGATGTTGAGACAGTTGACTGCTTTCTGTTTGATCTGAAGAGAGGGGAGTGGTTTGTTGTAGAGCCACCTAGAGGTTATATTTGGCAATATGCTATTGGTTTACTGAATGGGAGAAGCATATTTGCAGAGGGTTTCATATACACCTGTTCAGATGGTGGTCTTATTACTTTTGAGCTTATTGACGAGGATGGTTCATATTGCCTAGGTGAACCTCTAATGTTGAATTCTTCTTGGAAGTATATCTACGGTGACAGGAGGTTTCTTTCCTTTGATTCAGTTTGCAAAGGAGAAATTGGTAGTAGCATTGTATTCTGTGTGGTCCAGGGATGTCCTATGGCAGCTCCTTTTACATCTCGTCACTACTTTGCTGCTACCACAGTACATGTGAAGCTTAAGAATACACTATGGGAGACAAAGGAACCTGTCAGCATTGACCATGTTGGTATCGTTTGTTCATCAATTGATCAAAACGGGAGGATCCTTACTAACTATGCATTTGCTCTATAGATGGTTATGATGTGTTTTTGGTTATAAGTTACGGAATTCTAACTTCTTGTTCTACCTGACATGGCACAGTTGAACAAAATGATGAATTTTGTGGTGTATCATATTTTGAAATGAATATTAGACTTGAATAGTAGTTCTGGTATAAGGATTTTCTGTGAACTGATGCGCTTTGCTCCAAGTAATCGCCTCTTGTTCTCCTTTTTTTTCCAATCGCATCTCAGTTTGTATGTTAGGCCTATGAATCGAATCACGTATGTGCCTAGTGTTTTTGTTAAACCGAAAACACTGTCAGTTTTATGTCTACACCGAAATGCTGCTGGTTTGGTTTATGTTTGGTCATTAGGATCACCATCAGACCATGACAATTTTTTTATGGGAGACAATGCCAATTTTGCTAATTTCTCGCTAAGCAAGAGTTTTTTCTTTCGTCTTATTTCGTGCAGTATGTGAACAGCAATTGTTCAGGGCGGCCAAGCATCCAATTTGATTAATATGGCACCAAATATCATCACTACATGAACAAGTTTCGCATGTATATGTGGCACATACATGACCGTAGATCCCACGTGTCATTGGCTTTTTAGCCATATAATTTTTTATTGAATATTTGGTCTCCTAAATGATCTCAAGGGAAAACAATTTTAACTAGAAAATTTTAGGCCTCGTTGAATGCTACATATGGAGCGTGTCTCCACCCATGTTTGAAAAAAATCAAAAAAATTGAATTTCAAAATACAAGACCTTAAAATGAATATTTGAGCCAAGTTGAAAAGTACTCAGAGATGCCAGATTGCTGCAGGTTTGCTTATTATTTCATTCCACAATGCAGTAGCTCCCTATTATTTGCTTGATTTTAAAGAATAAATTTTATAAAACCCCATGTTTTATAGTCCTAGTATCACCAAACCTAAGGTATAATGGTACGCGTCACTTAACTGGTTCATGTTGCAAGCCATCATAAACCAGAAATTTGTGCTGAACAGTTACAACTTCTAACTGTAGGGACTTCTTGAGTAGAAATCCTCAGCAAGATAAGGGGCAATGAGTCTTCAAGATTGCAACATGACCACCAGATCAGATTTTTATTTCATCTGCCAGGTTGACCAGCGCTCTCTTGTGTATCAAGTCGACTTCAGGAGGAAAGTTGGCATGTAATGAAAAAGGCCCTGGAAGCACTATTGTCCCTAGATACAGTTAGACTTGAGAGATGTTGAACTAAAGGATCCTCTAGCATGGTTTTTTGTGCATCACAGATCAAAGCTTGATGTTATCCCATCTCTTCCACATTGCGATCATTACGTGGTTGATGTCAAAGAGAACTGCTACAAATTGTATGAAAGCAAATGTTCGAAGCTTTTTTCCCCAATAGTTCTTCGAGTTGGTCAATACGCTGTCTTTTTGTGATACTTTCTAGGATGTCTATATATATTCTTAATGAAAATAATTTCCAATGCGTCCGGTCTCTTAATTTGTCACAGAAGGTCAAGATTTCAGGATTTGTAGACATTGTTGATGACACCATCATGATATCAGATGCTAAGACAGCTAAGGTGCTTCCTATTTGATCTGAAAAAGGGGGAATAGTTTTGCTATAGAGACACCTAGGGATGATCATTGGCAATATGTTGTTGGTTTACTGAATGGGAGACGTATATTTGTAGAGGGTTTCATATAGAGCTTCTCAGATGGCCGTCATATATGTTGCTATTGAGTTGTTTTATGAGGATGATTCAAACGGTTTGGGTGAGCCTATCATGTAGAATTTTTCTTGGAAGTATATCCACGGTGATAGAAGCTTCCTGTCCTTTGATTCAATTTGAGAGGGAGAGATTCATGATAGAATGCATTTTTGCGTGGTCTAGGGATATCCTGTGGCAGCTCCATTTACATAAGGCACATCTTTGCCACCACCCCAATACATGTGAGGCTTAAGGAGACAACACGGGGAACAGAAAAGAGTCAGGCACATCTTTGCCACCATCCCAATACATGTGAGGCTTAATGAGATAACACGGGGAACCATAAAAACCTGTTTGGGTTGACCATATTGATAGTGCTCTTTCATCAATTGATCAGAAAGGGAGGATCTTAACCAAATACTTTTGCTTTTATAACCAGCTGTTGTAAGCTTTTGGTTCTAAATTGTTTGCTTTTGGTTGTATATTCTTGGAGAATCTAATAATAATTGTTTTAGGAGCTTAGGTTCAGTGCGGCTCAAGCCTCAAAGACTTCAATCCGCACAAGCCTTAAAGAATCAGTCTGTGAGTTAATATCGACGTGGACGTGTTTAGTGGTGGGCTTACATAGCTCTGGTGCTACATATTCGTGAATTCGTCAACAATATATCAATAGTGATTATAGTCTACCGAATCAATGGCTATATATCTTTTATCATTGTGATAATTTCAAGAATGTTTATTTTTATAGCGTTTTTTTCACGAGGATTAACATGGAGATTCCATTCTATGGCCTTAATAGTGAGATATAATAAGTGATAAAGAGTTAATGTGGAGTGTCAAAACGTCAAATAAAAATGGGAAATATTGTGATTCCATTGCACGTATCCACAACACAAATGTTCCAAAGGAAAAAAAAACATCTACAAACATCTTTGCATATCTTGGCTTACATCTATCTGACTATCTGTGCATATCTGGGAGTACCATGATGCCATGCTAGATCTATACAGAAAAAGACCCCACAGGCTACCTGCAGGATGCAGCTGCAAGCCAGTAATGCCGATCGTGCACGTGCTCTTCTTTCCTTACTGAAAACCTGTTCAACACTAACACTGCTTCTTTGGCGAGTCTCTCCTACACACGATCTTATCGCAGCCATGTGCAAATGCTTCGTGCTTGGATCATGCACAGACTCCACCCGCGGCAATCTTGCAGGGGGTGGCTAGGTAGCCAGTAGCCCTCACCAGATGTTTATTGGGAGTGAAAATCTTGAAAAGAACGCAAATTCTGATACACAATCGTGTTTCAGGTTACAAACCGAACACGGCACCACAATCTTTTCTCAGCGACAACGAGTGCTGCTCCGTGTTTCCGACTGCAGATTTGGTGTCATGTTTTATCAGGAAGGAACAGAGGGACGGAGGATTCCAGTGATGAGCGCCTTCACAGCTTCAGCTCCAGGTCGACGCCGTCAGAGGCGTCGGCCTTCATCTCGCTCAGCGGTCTCTCGCAGCGAACTGGGCCAACCGGCATGAAGCTGTAGAACGGCCGCGACGACGACGACGACGCTGAAGCGCTCCCATGCTGTTAGAAAAGGTTAGGTTAGTCCGTGAGAACGTCACACAGACACAGCGAGCCACAGATTTCGGCAGAAGATGGCAAGACAAACCCCACTTGCCTGAGACTGCATGACGCCGAAGTCGCCGAACTCCGGGAGGTGGATCGAGGGGAGCGCAGGAGGCTGCTGCTTCATGCGTGGCGTGGGCTGTGCGTTCAAGGTAAGGTAGGCACCCTCGTTCTCCTTGCTGCTCTTGCAGTGGCCAAACTCCGATGACCAGTCTGAATAACTCGCATTCGAGCTGCAGAACAGAACAGAGATTTTTTTTTTTTGAACTAGAGTTAGATTATGACAGTCCCATGGAGCACTGATGAACATTGAAACATGAGAATTAGGCCTACAAATTTAACCTGAAATAGTTTGTGGCTCTGAACTCGTTTCTGCTCAGGTCAGGACAGACGTCAGGCAAGCCGGCGGCGGCCTCTCTCGTCGTCCTGGCGGCGAAAGGCGCTTTGCCCATCGTCGTCCGGAAGGCGGTCGTGTTCAGGCCCTCGAACATGAAGGGCCAGGATCGATCCACGCCGGCCGCCTCCTATACTCTGGCCAATCCACACTTAGCAGCAATCCCAAGCGCAAGAACATTTTCAGAGCACACAGTAACAATAATAGTTCTGAAAACCTCAACGACAGCGTGTACCCTGTCCTCGTCGGCCGGCGCCGCGCTGCTCCTGCTAACGCTGCTGCTGCTGTACATTTGGTTTGAAGGGGGCTCCGTTGGGTGGCTCGACGACGCCGTCAGCGACAAGCCCGTGCTCACCTGCCCATGCCACTGATGCCTCGTCAACTCAGAAGGTCACGCATGGCCGTGGCCGTCTGAACTCTGAAGAAGAGAAGAAGAGGCACTCGTACCGTTGGAAGTGGAGGCTGCGGGCACAGCCTCTTGTACGGATGCTTCATGGGGCCCGCCGCCGACGGGTCCCAGAGCATCGGCGGGTAGCCGCAGTGCACGCCGCCGCCGTCCGCGCCGGGCCTCGGCAGGGCGCTGAGCGAGAGCGGCGGCGCCGGAGGAGGGTGCATCGGGAGGAAGTGGCCGAGCCCGCCACCGAGGTGAGAGGCCCCCGACACCGACATGGCGGTGGCGGCTCCCTCCATCTTCTTCTGCTCCTCGATCCGGAGCTTCTCGAGCTGCGCCACGCCGAGGCCGCGCTGCGGGATCTTCTTGAGCTTGCTCTTCTTCGACGCCCGCGCCACGCCGGTGGCCGCGCCGGCGCCGTTGCCGTTGCCGAACCTCGGCAGCTGGTGGTGGTGGTGGTTGCCGCCGCCCTGCTCATGCACCATCTCTCGTTGCATCTAACCACCGGTCGATCGACCGGTGGAGGCGAGGGTTCTTTGGCGTGTGTGGGTCTTGGATGATCCGCCCGCGCTCCCGGCCGTCACGAAACGAGAAAAGGATGCGACGAACAAATGCAGGATGGTGTGTGTGGAGCTCCCATGGACTCAAAAGAGCGATGAGGGACCACGCACGGAAATCGATCAATGAAGAACAGGCACGAGCAGGAACAGTTCTGTGCTTGGTGTGGACAGATCGATCAGGCACCTCTACGAGTTGAGATCAAGAACGGGAAATGCATCAGGGGAGAGACGAGAACAAGTAAAGAAACGGAGGCCAGCGACAGCTCAACTCAAAGACGGACGGGGCGAGCAACAACAAACAAACCCAGCAGTGATGAAGAACAGCACATGAGAGGAGTAGGAGGAAGGCGACTTGTGGCTGAGGGGAGCGCACGAGCAGTGGTATTTATAGGAGTAGTGTCGGAGTGCGCGCACGCGGGCGCTAGTGGTGGTGGTGTGTGATCAGTCAGAGTCCGTGGATGGAGTGCGAGGCGGGGGCGGCCGAGCGGTGGCAGTGGCATGGCAGGGCAGAGCAGGCAGACCCGGGAGACTCGGGGAGCGTGGGGGAGATCTTCTAGAAGCGAGAACCAGCTAGCGGCGGGCGGCAGTGGATCGTCGAATCTTGACTCCCTCCGTCGCCCCGGCCGGCCGGCAACCCCGCCGCCGTAATCCTCGCTGCACTCTTCTCCCGGCCGGTTCTCTCGCATCACACACGGTGACACGAAAGCCCACGTGCGCACTGGCTTGGCTGTCACCTCCGAGGTTGCAGGGGGAGCCACCGTGCCCCGCAGACCCCAGATCGACAAGCATGCGAGAGATGGCTGGACTCGAGTTGCCGTTGGAAACTGTTAGTCTGCATGGTGGACATGCACCACCAGTCAGTAACGCTTGACGGATGGGTGTCCATACTTTCATTCATTCATCAAGGAGGAGCAGCAGGGTTAGAAGCTTCGGTCACCAGGTGATCGATGCAAGTTGGGGCTACATGCCACTCACCCAACCTGATATCACCCGTGACCTGCTTCGCTAACATATGGGCAGCACGATTCCAAGACCGATCTGCATACCATCAAATTAAAATCAGAAAAACACAAGCTAAGCTCCCTAATCTTTCTGAAGATCGGCGCCAGATAGGATCTTTGGAAGTCGATCCCCCGCGCCTACAGGTTGGCCAGCTCCTGGCAATCGGTTTCAAGTAGCAATCTTGATGCTCCCCGATCCCGGGCAGCTGCCAAACCATCTCTGCAAGCAAGGGCCTCCATCATCATTGCATCCAAACCATGAGCGTACCATCGAGCTCATCCTTCTATGAAATTCCCAGCCGAGTTCCGGAGAAGAAAACCTGTTGCTCCCTGGCCATCTTCTGCATAAAAAGCGCCATCAACATTACACTTAAGCCAACCTGCCGGCGGTGGTTGCCACCTGTGACATCTGCCACAGATCATGCGCCGCATCCATAGCCCAGTACACCGCCGCCAAGTCAACGTATATTACTTGTGTCTTTTGGTGTTCTCGTATATTTAGTGGTAGACGACGTTTCCGTTGACAGCGAGGCGCGTGTGATTACTTTGTCAATAATCTCGAAATGTATCGGCACAGTCTTTCGGAGGTGCTCATAGGGGTAGACGTTTCCGTCGACAGCGAGGCGTTTGTGGTGACTTCGTCGATTTTGAGATGTGCCGGCACAGTCTTTCAGAGGTGGTCTTAGAGGTAGGATTTGCATACGTGTGTTCATAGGAGTGAGTGTGCGTGTATGTTGAGCGTCTGCATATATACTTGTGTAATTCACACAAAAAATACTATTTGTACTACTACATTCTTTAAAAAAATCAATGGACTTGTGCAGTTTTGTTTTCCACGAGTCATGCTATAATAGATAGGAAGAGGTCGGCATGTGTGTTACCATTTCATTGCTTTTTTTTCTTTCTTTTTTGTGGTGAAATGATTTCACAACAACTGCTCTCTCTCTCTCTGTTCTAATTATAAGATGGCCTTTTATAGATACATTTATTTTATTATACATCTAAACATAGTGTATTCTTTCGCAAAAAAAAACATAGTGTATAACAAAAGTTAACGTCTTATAATCAATGGACTACCTTGAATGTGGGCTCACTAGGTATTAGGAATCCAACGAACAAAAGCAACCGAAACCACTCACTCCACACGTAATAAATAAATAAAAACAAATCAATCAATAACCTCGTCATCGGCCAAATGTACTGTTACACCGAAGAGATCGAACGCAAAGGGCGGTCATCGTGTTCGTCCGTTCACCCATCAGCAAAGCGAAGCAAAGGCCAAACCAAACCAAAGGGGCACCTAACCTTAGCTTGCCGGTCCCCCCTGGCCTGCCCCTGCCATGGTTTCTATACAGAGCGCACAATAATGCGCTGCAGCAGTGGCCCGGTTTCCACATCCGGCGAGTGCGCGCTGCGACCGGCCGAAACAGTTTCGGTGAGCCAGGACAAAGCGCACGAGCTTTTCGTCCATCAAGTCCATCACGCACAGCACAGAGAGAGAGGCTCAGAGGTGAGGGGCGACCCAACCCAACCCAACCCGCCGGGCGAGGGCGATCTCCGCTGATTTGGACGCGCTCCCAACGCGATCTCGTCCTGATCTCGCCCCCCTACGTTTCGGGCAACGCGCGCGGCTCCTTTCGGCGCCCCGTTTCGGCTCTGGACGGACGTACTCTGCTGCCGCGCCCACTTGTGGTTGCGGCCACCGATCGGGGTCGGCTCGGATCCTTTGGATGACCGAAACCGAATCCTGCCCTGCGTGCACGAGGTCCATGTGAGCGACCTACCTCTACCTCGCTCCATGGATTCACCGCGTCGTGGGATCCGCGAGATCCATGGCCGGGGGCAGATCCGGCCACCGATCCATCGCTCGCGACCGAGCAACGGGGACACGCACGCCGCTTGTTGTTCCACCTGGAGTAGCTAGCTGCGTCATGTATACATATGCATGCCTACCGTGCCCAAGTACGTATGCATGCATGCATGCAGCCTTTTGCTTCCATGTTAGTTCTCTGAATCTCGCGAGCGAGCTAGCAAATGGCCTGGTAGTACGGTGGTCGATCGGCGCCGGCAGCCGGCCGGAGCGCTTGAATCGGAGAAATCTCGGTGGCGCCGGGGAGGGGGCATGCAGTTCCGCACTTGTTTCGTGGCGCCGGCCGCTCGGGGTTCCGTGTGCTGGTGCAGGTGGTGGTTTGGCTATGAAATGCAACGCATTTGGTGCGTGCGTGTTGCTTGTGTACCTGGACAGGGTTTATTTCTGGCACGATCGTGGCTACTGGGTTAAGCTATGGGGAGATTGGTCGATATATGGCGTGTATGTGGTCCAAAGTCCTTGTAGGCAAGCTAGCTAGTGTCATGAGATGGTGCTCTTATGTGTATGGTCCAGGTTAGTTGCACGATGACACAAAGGTTGTCGTCCCCTTTTCCCATGATAAACTATAGGAGTAGTACTGTGTGAAGTGAAGGACAAGGACTATAGGAGTAGTACTAATAATTCACCTATGAGTTGGTATAGTACTCCGTATGCATTATATTTATGTTAGCCGTCCAATTACAGCTGGACAGCTCATCAGATATTCAGATGCCTATATGTACATAAATACATATATAGCTCGTTGAGGTTATCTGCTGGTGATGTACAGTATAGGGGTATATTTTTAATAACCAGCCAAGGAGAATCTGGATGTCTCGTAGCATCCATGCTAAGTTGAGACAGATTAAGCACGATGACTCGTCCATCCAGCTGCTCACAGTAAAGTAGTATAGCTTTTTTCTCATGCATGTGTGCTGATGTGCAACTTGCAAGAGCGCAACACGCACGTACATCGGTTAAGATCTTGCCGGGATTTCAACACAGGCATAGCATTTCAGCGGGACACACCACCTCACACGTCCTTGTCCATACCATGTCACACAACTTACCTAGGCCGATGATCGAGCACATCCTTCGTCTCTGCCGCTGCGGGCATCCAGGCGAGCTGAGCTGAGGGTAGTATATTACTAGTGGTGGTGGTAGCAGGAAAGAGTAGCCCCCATCTTTCGGAGCCGTACGTATGGCACATCAGCAACACCGGCCCTAGCTTCTCCCCGGCCCTCTCTCGTGTGCCACAATGTATCTAACAACCATATCTTTCTCGTTTCCACCTCAGGACCGGCCACAAGAGGGAAAGATCGCGGCGCTTCTTCCCTGCTAGCTGCTAGACCACGACTGATCTCGTCGCCGCTCGATCATCGGTGCCCAAAACCAAACCCATGCGTGCATGCATCCATCGGCGGGGACCGGCCAGGCCAGGCCGTCGTCGTCCTTCCTTTCCCCGGCCGGTGGGGGGTGCGTGCGGCGATTTAGCCGGTGGATACATAGAGGGGAGAGGGCGGAGGACCACCCCGAAAGCTGGGCCGCGCCGTTGGAGCTTCCAGAGAGATTCACCAAGATCGGCTGACTCCTCCGCGATCCACTGCTGCTGCTGCTGCTATGGCCTATGGCCAGGCCAGCTACGTACGGCGGAGTAGCTTGCATGCGATGCTGTCCTAGTCCTAGCGGCTGGCCACTTGGCCAGCTAGCCAGTAGACGGCCCCAGCGGACAGCGGCTAGCTTGGCCATGCGTGGCGTGGCGACGTTTGCGTGTCTTCTTCCCTAGCTAGCATATATTGAGTCCCATGTCGTGTGTCACCGCAGCCGGCCAGTGCGTACGGTGCCCCCAACATGGCAACATGATGGCCTGATCCATCTCGTGTGATCGCGTCGTTCGCACACGGATACGCTTCACCATTCGGTTTCGGTACCGACAGGTCCTCCGTCTCCACGCTTGTTGAAAAGTAGTCGACACCTTTCTAGTTAACAATCTTGCTTATAAATATTGCAGTTAACAACAATCTTGCTTATAAATATTGCTAGCCTGGGCTATCTGTTTCACCACTGGTCTGATGGTAGCCCCTGTTACCGAAAACTAAAGCGTTAATTGGTCAAACAACGTAAATATTCTGTTTCTAACAATCGGACAGCAGTTTTTTTTTTACTTTTACAGTTTACTGTTAGTAGCTAGCTCGTGGGCATGTGTTTTACTGCCTTTGAGGTAGGAGTACTAGATAGATGCCTTTGTGTGAGCTCTGCACACATATTTTGTGGTCCTTCATTGTTTCCCCTGCAGGGCAGCTTCTATGCCCGGGTTGGGTTGGGGCTGTGGGACTGGGAAGGCTTGCACACATGCTGTCACTGTATGCCCAATCGTGGCAACTGAAAGGGGCCCTGGATGATGATGGTCCTGCTCCAGCCGTTGGATCAATGGATCCTCAGTCCTACCACTCCCAATGCAAATGCAAAATGTTCGGTTTCTCTCTCTCCGCGAGTGTTTGTTTCCGTACGGAACGCATGCAACGCATGGAGGAGGACTCGCTGCAGCAGAAAAGTCAGAACCCAGCAAGGAAGACTTGTTGCATGGCCGGCAGGGAACTCAACTCGTCAGGAGGGCAACCTTCTTGGCCCAGCCCATTGTTGTCATACCATGCCTGTACTGAGGCCGGCCCGTATCATCCGTGATCCATGCAGGATTGCTAGCTCTAGCAGACGGCATCGGCCTGCCAGGGAAATTGAGCCCAAGCAACGGCCCGCAGCGCTGGGGCCGTCGCCGCCCGCCGCTTCCGTCTCCGGTAGCCATCACCACCCGTCAACGATAGATGCGTTCTCCTAGCAAGGGCGTTGAATTGAAGCTGGCCGTGATGCGTGATGCGGGATCTGATTCTGGTGGGCCGCCGCTAATCGTTTACGCGGTAGCTGATACCGGCCCACCCAAAACGGCACGCGTTCGGACGGGGCACGAGTAAGCTGCTCCTATGCCTCTGCCCGTGCGCCCGTCTGCAACCTCTCCACTCCCACATACATGCACGTGGACCTAGCTTTCATCGGACCCCCCCAAGCCTGACATGCCCGCACCCTGCCCCCCAACTCCATCCCCATCAGTTCGCCTCGCCCCCGCTGCCGCACCCCCGCCCCGTCGTCCCTCGACACTACCCCCTAGAGCGTCACGCGCCACACCCATCGACTCGCCGGGCCCCATTCCCTGACGCCACATGACTCTCCAAACAGCATAAGACACATGCAACATAAAACACTTGAGTGCAACATACATCTCAAACAGATGAAACATCTGAAACATACAGTTACAACATATGTGTGAAAACATATACAACATTCAGATAGAACACTTGCAACTTGCAACATGAAAACACTTGCTGCAACACAAGACTGAAACAGATGAAACATTTTGGAACATACTATTGTAACATATATGTGGAACATATGGAACATCCAGATCAAACACGTGCAATAATATGTCTGGGAACAGATGAAATATTTCGAACAAAACGCTTGCAACATGTCTCTAAAATACTTGCAACATATGCAAACATGTGCAACATTCCCCGATCTACATACTTTTGCAACATCTATATGATCCAACTGTAACATATCTCTGAAACGTCTGAAACAATTGAAAACATACAATTGCAACATGGGGGAGGGAAGGAGAGAGAGAGAGCTTGGTGCGGGAGCGCCATGGCCGCCGAATCTGCGGGCATTGGGGACACCAGTGTAGGGGAAGGTGCGCCGCCGAGGTGGGGGAAGGAGCCGCCGGGGTGGGGAGAGGAGGACGCCGGTGTGGGTGAAGGAGCCACCAGGGTGGGGGAAGAAGCCGCCGGGGTGGGGAGAGGAGGACCCCGGTGCGGGTGAAGGAGCCACAGGGGTGGAGGAGGAGGATGTCGCGGTAGGGGAGGAGGACACCGAGGTGGGTGAGGGCGTCGCCGATGGCCAGGGAGGGAGCCGGCGGCACACGTGATGGGAGGGGCGAGAGGATGGTGAGCAACGGCATGGGATGGAGTGAGCGGAGCGGCGGAGCCTTGCGTTGCGAGCAGACACGTGTCGTGGGTGGTAGCGAGGCGGCGTGGGAATGAGTGGACAGTGCGACAAGCAGATAAGGCCGTGGAGAGATGAGTGGAGGAGGATGCGCGGGTGTCGTATGCAATCGTTACCTGCCGCGTCCGGAAAACGTTGGAGCGTTCGAGTCATAGCATTATCGCACCCAAAAAAGCATGGAGGCATAAAGTAATGAGAGGTCAGTTAGCTTAACATAACGCTCTCTAATGGGATCCCATCCCAGCCAAACAGAACGCATCGGTCAAGGGATGAAGTAGAAGCAACTGTCGAATCATGTGGCGTGCAGTCGCCGCGTCCGCGCCGATTCCCTTGGTCCGGCACGCCCACTTGGCCGGGTTCACTTCCAGTTCACGCCCTCGTGCTCTCGAGCCTGAGAGCGCATCGTCATCCTGGGAAGTGGGAATGGAACGGAAGCTACGAAAGCTCTTCTCGTCTCTTATCATGCCGTCGTTCGGTCGGGTATAGGTCCGGATCGCGCCGGGTTTGATGCGGGCTGATGATGAAACAAACTAGAATAAACATGCAACTAAACGTGTATATGATTTTCGTCTTAGTTTATGCACAATTAATTATTAACTTAAATTTGAGCAGAAATTAGATCATAGATACTGTCTCCAATCCAAGTATAGTCTTCATCAGAGAGTATTTTTTTTTTAGAAATTTATTTCTTGTGTGTCAAGTTACCATGTTAGCCGAGATCATAGTCCAACATGATATGGATATTTCCTTGCTTTATCTGTACCGACTACCGAGTAAGAAGAAATCGACCAGGAACGTGGCAGGGCAACACATCGACCGTATCTTGCTAGGCCCCCCTTTCTTCTTATCCTCATCCGTCCCCTTTCTTCTTATCCTCATCCTACCTCCCACGAGGATCATGGCCATGTAAAGATGGAACGTTTCTCGTACCATGCAACAACAAAAAGTGCCGAGCGGTTGTGAGTTGTGACCTGACACTGATTTCAGACAGGGTGCAGTTCATGCTACTTATGGTTTATGGATCATTCTCATCTTATGCCCTTATTACACACCCTTATTACTGCCTTATCACGACATGTAGCACGCATCTTCAGGTACAAGTACAATGTACACCAACAGCCTCATCAGTCTGGCTCTGGCATGTGCAGATACGTCCGTCCGGTGGATATGGCGAGGCATTCCCGTTTCGTCGGGGAAGAAGCAAGAGACGCCAAATCAAAGAGGCCCGCCAGTCGCTTATCCACACTGGAAACTAGGAAGAAAAGGAAAAGGAAGAAGAGTGTGCGAACTACAAAGCAGAGCACGATCCACAACCACAAGGCAGCGACGACCGAACCGGGCACTGCCAAGTGGAATTTCCCGCTGCAGCAAACGGTTCGATGCAGCAAAGGCGGTTGGGCGCGCCACCTCTGAGGGAACAGCAGCGTCTCGCCGCGGCCTGGACGTTTCCTGCACAGCTGCACTGGTGTGGTGAGATACGCCACGCAACAGGCGACACCCGATCGAGCCGGTTCCTCCCGCAATCCATGCTGGATCCAATTTATGAAAGGTTATGATCGCCTATTGCGCCCATCGTCACTAATAACAAAATTGAAGTGTTTAACTGTTCGTGTTACATTGATGTATTCAGTGGACTACTAGGTTGCAGCGTCGCAGGACACAGCACCGGAGAATGTGGGAATTGAAGCTTCAGATATGCGCCTGCTTTAGATCTTGTTAACTGAAAATTTTTCAGTCCGGCAAAGCCACTTTGTTGATTCGCTTTTTATCGCACTTGGCCGCTTGATATGGTCGAGGATCTTGTACACCAAAGCTTTGTTTGCTTTTAGCTCCCTTTTTCCTTAAAAAAGGTGTTCGATTACCTCATGTGTTTTACCCCCATTGGGAGCTGGGAGTTTGCTACTTGCCAAAATCTCAAACAACAGTCAAATAACTTTCTCCAGTGCACGAAGCGGTGTGCACACGTATGGTAGCCCTACAACACTACGTGCTCCAAGCTACGGCATGGCATCAACGTCTCCGTGATCGTCTGATCGATCACTACATTTGATGGGGGATAGGAACGCAGTCCTACGGTTTATCATCATCACGGTGACAAAAAAAGAAAAGCTCCGCTAAAGTTGTGTTTTCCAAGATGCTATGCTACACAATCGTCTCCATGCTTATTAATCAGGACATCAACTTGCATAAGCAAGCAAGGATCGTCCAGCTGCACGCTTTGGAACCAATATTGACGAAAGAACAAGGGGGAAAATATCCAGAGGAACTTTTCTTTCTTCTGAACTGAAACGATCGCCTTTAAATTTTCCCTCGTTACAGGCCCACAAGTCATTGATGAAGTTTCAGTTTCGGAAGAAACAAGCCCACACTGTTGGATTGCTGGAACAAACCTAGGCAGCATCACAGAGGGTGCGAATCCGTGACCCATACGAAGCGGCCATACCGCGCCCTTCAAGTTGCTCCGCTCGGTTTTTATGTCCCCAAAAGCTTGCCACTCTGCTCACATCCGTCAGCATGGAACTGCTAGCTACAACCCAGCCCAATCCAGTGCTCCTCAGCGCTCAAACAGAACGGGCACAAGCTAGTTATGTGAGGTGTTTCTTTCTCTCTTTTTTTAATCAAAGAAAAAAACAGAGGAAGAACTGAACGACATAGGTCCCTAGTGCCCAAGCTTTTGTTCTGCCTACACCATCGACCCATGCATTCATTAGACACCAAAGCCGGAACGCACAAAGGCAAAGCACCATTAAATTCTTTTTTTTAAAAGGTGAAGACTGTCATTATGAGCCACAATGGACATCGGTCATGAATTTACGACGTGTGTCTTTTTTAAAAAAAAAAACTTTTCATTTTCTAAACTTATGGAATTAACTATAGTACTGATGCTTGCTTCTTTGAGCTTTTTTTCAGGTGTCAAACATTAGTCGTTAAATCAAGATCTAATGTTTCTTCCTCATCTAGACTGTTGTCCATTTTCTCTCAATCCCCCTGCCTACCCCCCGCCTCCTCCGGCTTTGACAGTGTTCTCGTTGCCAAGCTGCTCGTCATTCTCTCCCGCCACGCTAATCATTGTCCCGGCACGCTAATCTTGTGGCCACTGTTGCCCCGTCCCAACCCTTCCATTCGTTGTCCACCGCTGTCCATGGCCAACAACTCTCTCCACCTCATAGTCTTGCCCTCGAACTGCCACCATCGGTCGGACCTGCATACCAACCCTCAATCCGTTTATAGCTCCAACAGGCACTAAGCCCCTTCCCCAGCAATCCTCCTCCCCCTAGCTCTGGCCACTGATGTAGATGCGGAGCAATTTGAGTGTTGTATAAAATTGACGCCAAAATGTTTGACTTCCCTAAAATGTTTGACTTCTTAGGAAGTGAGAATGACATTCTTTGTCGGACCGAGGGAGTATATGGATTAGGTCTTTACCACCACGGGATGGTTGGCAGCTATCTACTCAATTCTATTCAAATTCTTATTTATTTCTTATTATTTTATATAATATGTAGGACAACAAGGCCAAAAATGACATTTATGCTGTTCGTGCACTCTCGGTTTTAGGGTAAGTACAAGATCAAATAAGATGACATGATCACTATGTATTGTGTGTTTTTTCTAATGAAAAAGGCTTAATCGAAATGGTATTTTCTTGTAGGGTGAGCCTAGGACCTAACTTGTACTTTGCCAAATCTCTCTTTCATTTAAGAGGTTGCACGTCTCTTGTAGATTTTACACATAGAATGCAAAGATCTCGTATTAGCCATACAAAGACAAAAATAACAAGCGGATCCAGCAGTGGGCCCCTACCGCTACCGTTCCCTCGTAGCTGAAAGCCCAAGTTTGGTTTTGGTAATTAATGACACCAAGTTGCTAATGCCATGTGTTAAGTGTTTTGAGTTAGGCATAAGCAACACATGTGATGAAGGTGTACGTGGCAAGGAGTGGTGGCCACACGATCACAAAGAGATGGTGCATGGACATGAAATGTTGATCATGATGGAATGCACATAAAATGATGGACATGATGATCAAGTGGAAGAGAAAGATTTAGGAGCGCAAGGCAAAGGTATAACCATAGGGTTTTCCTTTTGCCGGTCTAAGATGAGTAGAGAAGTGATTGACCGGGTTTAGGATACATAGCCGACTATCAAGAGGGGCAATCACAGTTAGCTCGGAAATCAAGTGCCACTAGATCAATGTCTTGAGCATATGCATTAGGATCTAGTAGAGAGCTAACTTAACGCCTTGAAAAATGTTTGTGAAAATGCTAACACACATGCACATGGTGTTTTTCACATGATGGTGTTGGCACTTTTGCGAAGGCGGTGGTGTTTGAGCGGTAGTAAGGGGTTTGGGGTTCGCTCTCCCTCCCGCCGAGCGTGCGAGCGCGGGATTCAGGCGTTTTCGAGGAAATGAAATGTCTATTTTCTATTGCGCCGGAGGCGAGAAAAGGTGGCGAAAGTCCGAATTGTTTATCACTGAAAATACAGTGACCGGACGCTGTGGTCGAATTGACCGGACGCGGGGGGCGCGTCCGGTCAGTTCAACTCGGTGCTGCTAGGGTTTCTGACCGGACGCTGGTCTGGCCTGACCAGCGCGTCCGGTCAGTTCACCTGTGCGCAGAAGAAGGGCGCGCGACCGGCGCGTCCGGTCCCTCACGGAACCGGAGCGTCCGGTCAGACGTCCAGAGGGGCAGAGCACAGCGGAGTGCCGATCGGACGCGCGGCGCGTCCGGTCACGTGCGATCGGACGCGTCCGGTCTCGACGGGAGCTTACTGGAACGCGACCGGACGCTGGCACTGTCGCGTCCGGTCAAACGGTTGAGTGCGTCCGGTCACGGCAACGGCTAGTTCTGACGCGCACTGTTTCTTGCTGTCGTGTAGTGACCGGACGCGTCCGGTCATCCTGACCGGAGCGTCCGGTCAGCGCGATTTTCGCTGCGTCGTCCGTAACGGCTAGCTGCGTACCCCTTCGTTATAAATAGAGGATGTCCGGGGTTTGAGGGCAACTCTTGCACATTTTGAGACCTAGAGACATCCTTTGAGCTAGAGAACAACCCCTCCACTCATCTCTTTGCTTGGTTGCACATCTTGAGTGAGATTGAGTGAGATTCAAGTGCATTGCTTGAGAGTTGCATTCTAGAGGCACTTGATCTTCGAGTTGCTGCGGATTTCTTGTTACTCTTCCGTGTTTCCCGACACGGTAGACGGCTTGGAGCAGCGGAGGTGATTGAGCTCGCAATTGGAGATTGTTGGAGCCCTCACCAAGTGTTGTAAGGGGTTCTTGATCCTTCCCCGCGGGAGTTCGTAAATTGGATACTCTAGTGGAGCTCGTGGCTTGGAGGATCCCCATCTTGTGTGCGGTTGTGCGGCGCCCGCCGAGGGCTCGACTCTTGATAGTCGATTAGCTCGCGAACCGACAAGTGGGTGCATCGCCACAACGAGGAGTAGCTTGCCGGGAAGCAAGTGAACCTCGGTAAAAAAATCTTGTGTCATCTCTTTGCCGAGGATTTCTCTTGTGGTTGATTATTGTAATTGATTCTTCAAGTGCATTACTTCTCTACATCGTTGGTATAAGAATCAAGTCACTTGCTCTTTACTTTCTTGTTCTAGTCCTTGTGTAGTTTGCTCAGTGTAGCCTTTATCACATAGGAGTAAGTAGCTTAGTGACTTAGTCTTGTGGGTGTGTATTAGAGATCATAGCCTTGCTTCACTAGTATTGTATAGGTGGCTTGCATAGTGTAGTTGAGCTAGTGCTAGAATTAGCTTAGCCATCTTTTATACTAACGTGGTTGTTTAGTGAAGCTTGTAGAATTTTAAATAGGCTATTCACCCCCCATCTGGCCATTTAGACCTTACAGTAGCCCCCCAAGAATTTGGTGTAGGGGAGGCCGACTATGAAGGTGGAAGACAATCCCACATATGAGGACCACCGTCCATGGATAGCTCTTACCACCTTATAGCCCTAGTGCTACCACCACTGTCGAGCCTGCAACCCTGGCCCGTTTAAAATTCCAATAGCCTTGAAGTCCTATTTTCAGCAACCCTCCTCCCTTAATTCTATCCACTATTGCAGATGCAAGGCAATTTGAGTGTCGTATAAAATTAACGGCAACTTCAGACGTCTGATATATAGAAAATGTGTTAATTTATACATGCATAGACGTATGCCGTAAATATGCGGCAGGTGACCAGAATAATCCTCACTGATTTTTTTTTCTCCCACGCAAGCTCTTCTAGTCCTATGTCGTCTCGTCGCAAATGCAACCACAAGTCGATCGGTTCGAGTTGTCTGACGTTTGATAGGTGGCCTCGTGCGCTCCAACCAATTAGTCCACGGACCACGGCTGGGAATGGCCAGCCGCGGCAAGCAACAGCATTGCTCGCTCTGGCCCCTGGCTAGTGGTGAATCAAGGAACCCGGCCAAGCTAGCTAGCCAGGCAGCGCGCGGGTCGAGTGAGCCCGACGACGATCCGATGTCCCGGTGGCCCGGTTTGCGATCGCAAGCGCAGATGCAGACGGGCCCGTGCAAGCTTCGATCGGGACATGTTCACATGGCTGGCAGGGAAAAGGACGACCGGCTGGCCCGGCCGGTCTCGGGGCGTACGTATATACGTGCACTACGTACAGGCTGAGTCGCGTGCAGCTCTGTTCAATACGTACCCAGCTACCGCCTCCCATCGTGTGATCGTGTATGCATCCGATCCACCATATCCAGCCAGTTGATGGGGACGACGTCAACTGCGTCGCTACGAGATAACAATGGGCCATAAATAGGCACACGGCTTCCGTGCCCCACCCCCACAGCGAGGAGCAGCACGCGATCACGTACGCGCAGCACAGCTAGCTGGCCGGAGATGCCAAAAGCCCCGGGCGGCGGCGTTTTACAGAAGGAAACACCAGAGCCACGAGGAGCGCCCGCGAGAAAGCGTCGGGACGTCGGGGTCCATCCATCGCTTTTCGAGAGATGGAAACGGGGAGGGTCACCACGCGACTCCTGCTGCCTGTATGTAGGTGATATGATTCCTCTCCCATTTGCGCACTCTGCATCTGCGTCGGCAGATTTTCACGCGAGGCCGAGCCGAGCGCGCAAGAAACGAATAATCGTTCCGACGACAGGGGCATGCGCAAGTCACAAAGTGCTGGGGAAGGGAAGTGCCGGGGGAGGAGAACAAAGTCGTGGTTCCGTTTTGCCTCTCGGCCCGGGGCGAAGAAAGGAAGGAAGGAATCGGCCAATCGGGGACGAAGAACCGGTACTGCAAGTCAATTCCAAGGGCCCCGGAGGCCCGGACGGGACCGGGCACGCGGTTTCCACCGCACCTGGTGCCGGTGGGTGGATACACGGACGGAATGGAATCAGCAGCGGTCAGCGCATGGCATGGCATGGCATCCAAAGAGTGCCGCGCGGAGACGAGGCGAGGTGGCGGCGGCGGCGGAACACGACGTACGCGCACGGTGCAACGGAACCGCTTGGCTTGCTCGTGGCCGCGAAAGCGGCCGGAACGGGACAAACTGAATGAGACGAGCTGCTGGAGCCGCGGCAGGACGCTGTGGCACGCACGCGAGGCCGGGTGTAGTGTAGCACAGCTGACAGCTCTCGCTTGCTTCTGCACGTTTCCTTCCATTCGCCACCATCAAAACGTCCAAACAGCTCAGCTCAGCTCGCCGGAACAGCAGCATGTAGCAACACAGTGTTGACATCACACTCACACATACTATCGCTGTACTACCGTAGTACAAGTACACATGACATGACGAACCAATAAATAAATCTCCACGGTTGATTAATATAATAACTAATAAGCCTCTATATGTGAACACTGGATCCGTATGTTATCACTGGTGATAGTGATACGATCCTAGTACGTTACCACTCTAGCTAAGCTAGCAGCACTGCTGTGCTCTGTCTGTCACTGTAGCACCTCGCCGTTGCTGTTCTCCAATCATGCATGCGGTCAGTCAGCTTCAAGCATTCCCAGCTTCCCAGGCGCCCCTGGGTGGTCGTCTCCTCTCCTCAGAATCGATCCACGCCAGATCACAGACGCCACACTACACAGGTGGCAGCGCCTCCGCCGGGGAGGAGGACGAGACGGGGACGACGACGACGGCCGTCGCCGGCTCGGCCTGCTGCTTGGTGGCGGCGGCGGCGGCGGCGGTGCCGACGGCGGCGCGGCACATGGGGCAGGTGGAGTTGGCGCGGAGCCAGGCGTCGACGCAGTCGGCGTGGAACGAGTGCGCGCACTTGGGCAGGCGCCGCACCTTCTCCCCGGCCTCCACCTGCCCGAGGCACACGGCGCAGTCGAGCGCCGGCGCTCCGGCGTCGTGCGCGAACGTCGGCAGCGCGGCGATGGCGTCCGCGCTCATGCCCTGGTCGCCGTCACCCTCGCCGGTGTCGCGCTGGCCGCCAGGGACCCGGCGGCGGCGGCGGCTGCAGAGGTACCAGATGGCGAGGTAGAGGAGGAACGTGAGGACGCCGATGGCGAAGGAGAGGCCCATGAAGAGCAGCCGCACCCGGGTGCTGTAGCGCGAGTTGTCCGACGCGAAGAGCCACGAGTTGGGCGTGCCCATGCCCATTGCTGGCCGTATACCTCCCCGCCCGCGCCCACCAACTCGCGCGAGAGCTGCTGCTGCTCCTGCTCCTGCTCCTGGATGCTTTGCTTCCTCGGCACCGGAAGCGGCAGCCTGGTGGCCCTGGCTGGCTCACCCGCGAATCGGTCGGGGAATGGGCGCGGGTGGTGCACGCACGCGGCGGGGGTGGTGTTTCCTCTGCTTTTGTTCAGTGAGCTGAGGGCGCTTGCTGCTGGGGCAAAGGGACGCCGCGGCAATATATAAAGCCGCGGGCGGGCGGGTGGGGCTTCAACGACACGGCGCGCGTGGCGGGCGCGGTCCGCTCTGTTTCTTGAACCTGGGTGCTGGGTGCGCAGTGGGCGCGCACGGCGTCGGACGTCAGGTGCGAGCGCGCGCGAGATATTTGAGGGCCGGGCCCCCGGGGCACCGCGCGCGATCGACGGCGATTGGGTCCGGCTGGGTTTGTTTAGTTTTGGACCGCACCGAACGAAACGAGTCCGACGGGACCCCGCCGCGCGACAAAAGGAGTCTCACCGGGCCAGGGTCCCCTCCTCTCCTCCTCTACAGCGACGCACTGCCGCTGTAAGTGCGTTTACGGGCTGGCCATGTCCAAGTTTTTTCGTGTTTTTTTTTCCTCTTCCTGTAAAGCGGGACGGTGTGGTGTGATTACACATGCCACCGGTCATTTCCTTTGTTTTTTTTTTCTCTTCGTTCACAGTTCACACCGATCCCCTTTCCCGTGTTCGCACTAGACATACCAGTCTACCACTCAGACTACGTCACCTGTTGGGTCATTTCATTCGTGTGTAGTAACAATCACCTGAGACTTTTAATTTACTGTGCGCGCGTGCGTACGAGTGTGTTTGTCGTGGCGTTGTGGCAATCATCGAGAGCTCCCATTTCTTGGCAGGCGGTGCCTTCCGCTCGCCCGACATCTGGCCTGCGTGCGTACGTGACGAGTCTTCACACTCCGTCAGTAGTGCGTCGTCATCATGCTTAACTCAACTCGAAGCCAAACGCAGTTTGCGTGTTCCTAGCTGGAGGCTGCCTGGAGCTGGTTCGATTGGCGCTTTCGCTTCTCGTGTGGGAATTGGGCACCGCGGCGTGCATGCGCTCGTGTCTCACGTAGTCATGTCGTACTAAGTGAGATTCGATCATGGTGTTTCGGCTAACGATCACGATAAGGTGGTGGGGGTCACGGCGGTAATTAATCTATGACTGATTAGTGGTCATAAACCCGTGATGATTAGGTGCTTTATGTGCGTACCTGTGTAGCGTGTGTTATGGTGGGTAAATTCACTGCAGCACTAACCAGTTCAGGTGGAACTGGACCGGCCGTCCGTCTCGAGTTTGCGGGTGCACAAAGCCAACCGGCATACTACATGCATGGTTTCTTTTCTTACCAGCCCACAGAATTGGTAAAGTGCAAAGGGATTGTCAGTTGTCACCGGGACCGGGAGATTCTGCTGCCAGTTCACCTGAAAAAGAATCTGCTTCAAGTTGGCACCGAACCTTTGCAAGTGCATATGGATGACCATGATCTGTGCTACTGCTAGCACTGTCACTGTACGAGGAGACATGAAATAATAAACTAATGAAAAAGAGAACAGAAAAAGAACAAAGCAACGCTCACACAGTACAAGATAGTATGATACATGTCCCTTAACGATACCGTGCCTACTGCAACTGTTGATGATGCATGCCGCATGCGTATGCGTTCCATAAAGAAATGAACGATGAATCATGACACGGTCGGTACTCGGAATTTATGCCTGTAAAACCTGTAGCAATCCGCTTTACGCCTTCACCAACAGGGGTACCCTACCAGCAGTCATGCTTTGGTCGTGTGCTGCAGCCTGCATTGCACAACGGATAGCGACTGTTTGCATAGGTGCAGCACTGCTGCCAGTTTTGCTGTTTGCGAAAAGACAGCAAAGGGTTCAGTTCAGAGGACGCTGGTTTTCGAGACTCACGCACTGGGTTCAGATTCTGGTCTCAGCCCGGCCGCAGCTAGAAAGCTCACGACCAGAATTCCCGTTCGGCTAAGACAGACCACAAGCAAAAGTAAGGCTGGTATGACAGTGATTTAACTGACGTGAAAAAAGGGCTGAGACAAGAGATCTCAGGCTGCCCCGCATGTTTCCTGCTCTTGCTTCACGATCAGAATCGAAGACCTTTCTATCTTTTGCCCTGGTAGACTAGAAAAACAATGGGTTTTGTGGGGGCACGGGGCCCCCAGTTTCGTTTCTGAAGCGGCCACTAGGCCACTACGAGCAGTGAGGTTGGTGGAGTTGGAGCGCAGCGGGCAGCGAGAGCTTTCCTCGTCTTTTGTGGTTGGATCACGTCACAATCAGAAACCGCACAGCATTGGTGCCATTTTTTTTAAGCCTCTCATCTAAGTACAGTTGTAGCATCTGTTCGAATACAGATACACATCACCACACACACGCACACCTCACACACACCCTGTATACAAACAACCCTACAACTATACTTAGACACGAACGCAGCTGAGAGATACTCGAAGATCACCAGACTCCGAACTGTGGCGGGCATGTCACTTAACCATTGTGCCATTTGTGCCATTTGACGGCGAGGGTAAAAGCAGCTCACCCTTTTTTTTCCTTTGAGCAGAACAGCTCACCTGTCCAGTCCCCAAGGGCTTGTAGATTCATTGTACTAGACAAGTGGGCTTCCTAATTTAAGGGCTCTGGGCCTTCCGGTCATGGCTGCGTTCTGGCCTGCTTCAAGAGCTGTGCTTGCTGGGCTGGGACTAAATTTGTTGCGTCCCCAATCTCTCTGCGGGCTGGGCTAATCAGCAAACCAGCGAACGCTCCGACTACGTGTGCGCGGTGCGCTCCTCTTTCCTTTCTGGTCAGCAAGCGCCAGGGAGGAAGGCAGCAAAACGAAAATCATGGTCCCACGCATCATTTATTTTCTATTTTATGCACGCGCAATCACTCAAAAGCTTTTTATGCGCGCAAACGTATATGCAACAAAAACTCCTAAGAAAAAATTATTACAGACACACAACTTAGGCACATATTTTTTGGAATACAGTGTAAACACAGATCCTCACAAAGATACACTTCTGTCCTTATGAATGCAAGCACATATCCTACTTGTATAAAAAACATATATGCACATGATTTGTGAACTTAAAGGATGCCATTAAAAAATTGTTCACATATATTTTTGAAACAACAAATTATATGCACATAATATAACATAAAAATATGGTGTCATTGTTGGCGAACTTGCCACACAAACCGTGACCCATCAGCTCCAACTTCCACAACCAACAATAACAACTGCCCCAAAACGTGGTGCCCACAACTCATGAGTAGATTTGCGGACTACAACTTGTCATAAAGTTGCCAAGCTCATCTAATGACGGGACGCCGGGACCCAACTACTCTACTACATCTCCAAAGCAAGCTAGGCTGGCACAAGAATACAACACCAGCAGAAGGACACAACACTTGCAGAGGCATCTGTTTGGCTATAAATCAAGTGGTAAAAGACAGCTATTTGGCTATAAATCAAGTAGTAAAAGCCAAACTATACAATAGTTGTTTGGCTATAAATTAAGTGGTGAAACCCAAACTACACAATAGTTGTGTCTTTTATTTGTCTAAAAACACTTTTTTTATTATTACTTTGATCCATTTTCACACCATATCTTTCTAGATTCTCCTCATATTCACTTAATATTTAATATCTAAGTCCGTCACTACATAGGCTCTCGTGCCCAACTAGTTACTTGCGTGAGAGCAAAGCTTTCCTCTCTCTTCTTCTTTCTCTCCTCCACATTAGCAAGACTATTATTGTATCCGCTCTTACACCTCAGGTAGTTATTTTGACGTGTCTGCTAGCTCTCAGGCCAATTAGCCAGGTGTCGAGGTGTCGGCAGCGGTCCCTAGATCTACGAGAAACATCGTTGTGAGGAGAGGGCCATGAAACCCTATAGCGGGAGACAATGATATGGCAAGCTCAACTGAGGAGCCGGAGCCAGAGCAGGACATGTTGCATTGGTGGTGTGAGCTGCAGTGACGGAGTCGGCGAATGAGAAGCCGGAGTGACTATGACCTCGCTACATAGTGAGAGATGTGAGATGAGGAGCACCACAACGCGATTCTGAGAGAGAGAGAGAGAGATGCAAAATTGGGATCGAAGTCTGGTGTCACTAGGCTAGGCTATTTCGTCAGGAATGCTTCAAATCCACGTTCATTGGGCTCCCCAAAACCACAAAAAATTGGGTTAGGGAGGCTGCCTTGCCTGTTTCTGGCCTAGGGAAAACATGGGATCCCGGCCGGGATTTGGCCTTTGAAAGTAGCCCTTAAGAAATCCGTGTCATATAATGAAGTTTATCCTGATGGCATCGATAATGTTTTTGGCTAGATTCGGCCCCATCGATCTGGTTAACAAAAACGTCGTCTATTCACCGTGTTCTAGGAGATCACAGTGCACTCGTTTGTTATCTATTCACATTTATCGTCTCTGTTCTATGCAGATCACTGTAAGGATTGCCGCCGATCGTCGCCTTTTATCTGTTTTCTAACATGACGAAAGTGAATTGAGAAGTTGTCAGTTGAATAAAGGACCATAAAACCATATGGCACCTCCACATCATGCTGCTAGTGAGCATATTTGCAGTGTATATGAGCATACTTGACAAGTTGATGCATTTGTTTGTGCATTTTTGCTTTTTGTTAGACTGGAGTGGTATAAAAATAAGTTGTTGTACGATGGGTGGAATTTACTTGTTTTATCTTCTTCACAGCGCTGTACAATACTTAATATGAGTTCTATATGGTGAAAAAAAAAACAGAATCGTCAATATCATTTCACATGACAAAGGCATGGAGAAAAATCACTTGATCTCAGTGAACCGAAGTCAACATGGACGAATCTTGAGCACCAGCGGTCGCGGCGCGGCGTGCAGGTGCCTGCCTCCGGTGTCTCAGCGGCACGTCGCCCGGCACACGGGGCACGTCGGTCGCAGGCGCAGCCACGCATCGACGCAGCGCGCGTGGAACGCGTGCGCGCAGGTGGGGAGCGCCCGCGCCGTCTCGCCTTCCTCGACGGCGCCCAGGCACACCGCGCACTTCTCCGTCGCGGCGGCAGCCGCCCCGGCCCCGCGGGTCACGACGACGAAGCAGGGCAGCCGCGCGATGGCGTCGTCGTCGAGGCCTGATGATGAGGCGCCGTCGTTGCTCCGTGCTGCCGGTGGGATGAGGTCGTCGTCGGCGCTCAGTGTGGCGAGCCGGTGGTTGGCGTAGAGGGCCGCAGCGTACCGCAGGAGGAGGAGGAAGGCGGAGAGCGCGGCGAGCTCGAGGACCACGCTGACGCGGTCGTACTCGCAGACAACGGCAGCGACGGCCGTTCCCGCGCCGACGATGTCCGATCCGGTGGCCGCCGGCATTGAGCGCGGATAGACGACGGAGAAGCGGCGTGGACTTTCACTAGCAACAAGGAGCCGCTAATAATGCTACAGAGATACGGAGTACTACGCACATGCTGCTGGCACGGGTAGTTATCGACTACTAGGATACCCCTATACGGCTATACTTCACGCAACTACCTGTATCGCTATACGATCCTATGCTCCGATACGCCGCTGATACCGTATATCAGAAAAGTATGGGAAAATCGAGCAGAAGATATAAATAAAATTAATCAGGATACTTTGATGATACATCTCGATACACCTCCGATACTCCCGAGTCCCACACATAGTATCCAATCACGGTATTTTGTTTTCTATATATTACTATATTTACATTATACATATGCATACTAGTAATATTTACTATACATAATATATATGCTTGTTGTATCGGTGTATCCTGTATTTTGAAAAATAAAGTATCGCTGTATCATCGTATCCATATCCTGTATCAGTGCAACTTGTGTCTCGTGATCCGGATTCGTTAAGGCGCACACAAGTCGGTGCAGCGGATTGAGACTTGAGAGTCCAAAATCATCACCATGGCTGCTGTTTTTTTTTGCGGGGCGCGTGGGTTGTCCCAGACTCCGAGTTCGGCAAGCGGCGCAGCAGTGGGTTTTGGACTCTTTTCTCTGCACAATGGTTCGCGTCCCGCCCGCGGTAATAAAGTAGGTAAACGCGGTCGCCGGTCGGCGTACTGCCACTTAGTTTTTGTTTTATCATCATCCATTCCCCAGAGGCATCCATTTGCTTTGCACGATGTTTCGGCGCAACAAACATTCGCAAGGATTTACCAGGACGAAGCGAAGAACTCGGGGTGCCAGCAATATGAGACACGTACATCGGAGCCCAGCAGGTCAGTCCGGCCCAGGAGTAAGAATGACCGTGTGTTTGGTCCATACCGGCGTAAGCGTAACTAGAGATAGCGAATTAGTGTGAGTTTCTGCTGCCTGCGAGCAGAAGAGTTCAGTAGTGGCCGTTAGGGAAGATTTAGATGAACAGAGAATACAAATCGAAACAAAATGGGAAATCCATGGAGCGAGAATGACAACTCAAGATAGCAGTTCAAGGATTTTTTTTTTCATTGCCAAAGTGTACAGAATTTCTCTACTGCCTGTTATTTAACCCATTAGATAGTTCAACAGTACACATTGGTGCATCAAAATGGTGGAATCTTCACGAATTGCTGGCAGCTGAATATTACCTTGGATTAGCCTGTGGTATTCTTTATCTACATCTTGATGTTGTTGTAGTCGGAATCAAAATGATGCAGCCTTACATATCCATCTTCACCACCACTCGAAAAGCTAATAAGATTAAAGAAAGAACATGGACAGAATTAGAAAAACCTATTTTACTAAAAAAAGCAACTTCAGAACATAAGAGAAAAGTATCTACAGCACATGTTGATAGGGTACAATGGTAGTTCTCATGAATCATATTTTTTTTCAACAGCGCAATCAGAATAGCATATATAACCAGTGTGTCTGGTTGAAGTCTTGAGCTATCAGATCCCAAAGATGCATACAATAATAAAAAAGATTTTTTTAAAAGGCCAGATTAATGGTAAAGCTACTGTCGGCAGAATGCAGCTCTCATACTCAAAATATTCATCGAACTGAGGTCAGCATGGCGTATATTGCCAATGTAATTGGCTACAATCACTGAGCTACATGTAAATAGCATGGCTGAAGAGGAGAGATTCAGCCATATAAAAGGTAAAAATTAGCTTCAGAAATCAATGAAGACCAGATATGTCGTAGACATATGAAAAAGATAAATAATGTTTACAGAAAGAAGAGTGTCAATGTAGATAAAATATTTCAGATTAATTAACTTAAAAGAAGAGTGGGATAAAATGGAGAATCAGGACTGGTCGTTACATTGCTCCACAAATGAGAAAGAAAAAGAGATTTTTCAGAGAGTAAATTTGCAAAAGATAAATCAATATGAAAACCTAATGAAAATTACACATAGCAAATAAAATCCTGCTCTCAGAAAGCTTATGGCATCCTTGTGGGCCTCAGAATAGCGTATATTACCATGATTTACCATGGTAGAATCATTGAGCATATACAAAAAAAAAACACGAAATATGGGCATAACCTTATGCAATGGGCAGTGGACAAATGTTGATAGTAACAACAGTGACTAGAAAAGACAAGCACTGTCAGAACAGAAAAAATTACCTCCGCCCATCAGGATTAAATGCTAAAGCATTAATTGGCCCAAAATGTCCTTTAACACCACCAATTTCCTCTTGCAAAATCTAAAAGAAAGCAAGTTTTAATCAGAACAGTTCAAATATTATAAGCATACAAAGTTTAGCAAGGAAGCAACACAAAAGGAGTAATACCTTGATACTTTATTAACTGGAGAAGAACTTACCTTGTGATAGAATTTAGCCTCAAATTTACCAGCACGGCGGTCTGTCATAGTCACATTCATTGCATCCTGACCACCTCCTAGAACTACCTAAAAACAGAAACGAAAATCTTAGAAAAATGGAACATAGATGATGGTACCACTGAGCTCGGAATCACATGTAGACCATAAACACAATGCATTCATCTACGGCTCAAAAAAAAATCAAACGTGATAAATAGTGTTCTAGTGTAAATACCAAAAGAAGCGCAACAGCTAACAAAATGCATAAGCCAAAGGTCAATAGCTTCAATGTGATAAAATACTTTTCTCCTAGTGTACACAGCAAAATATGCAATTGCTGAAGCACTGTTATATATACACAAAACCATGATCTATGATTATTACATAAAAATGCACTAAATCAGACAAAGAGCCACTTTGTAATACCAGGTATATAACGATCCACTATACAAATTATGAAACCCAACTGTCAAACAAATTAGATCAGCAATGCACAGAACCTGGGCATTTAGACAGACCACAGACCCCACGCTAGTTCAGGAATCACAGATTTGACACAAAGCTCATGACAATGTGTCAATATTACACAGGCTGACAGGCATTTTATGCTTTTCATCTTTTGCCATGTGGCAAGGGAAAGTGGAATAGAAAAGACGCGTATAAATAAGTTTGTGAAGAGGAACATACTGTATCATGTGTAGGAGAGATGTCAACAGCATTAACAGGTCTCTCTGTGACATATGTCTTGATCAGGGTTAACGTTCTTGTATCCCATAGCTAGGCATGGAAAATTGAATGTCAGGGAAACTATAAATATCCTCATGAAAGTCAACTTGAACCAATTCTAACCTTAGCAGATTTATCCAAGGAGCCAGTAATGAAATGTGACCAATCTGAGGATTTTGACAATGATGAAATGGTCTTCTGATGTCCAGATTCTTTATTAGACTCTTTCAGCAGTTGTCCAGTCTACATACAACTCAAAGAGCATCTCATGAGTGACGTGAAAAAACAGTCTCCATATTATGGAGAAACAATTGGCATTTTTTTACAGTGTAAAAATGGCAGAGAAAGAGCAGCACGGATATATATATAAAAGCATAGCAGGTTTGATTTTGAATCCCACACCCACTTTCAGTTTCTTCATTCCCGCCCTTGAGTAAATGGTGCATTACATAAATTATCATGGCCTCGTTGGATAGACTATAGTGACACCACTGGAAGCAGTAATCAGCAAAGGTGTCCGGTTCTGCAGATACTAGTACTACTACCATATTAGTTGGTCGTTGTCTCAGTTCACTAAGCTGATAAAAGCAAGGTGAGCATTATAAACTTCTAAGAATACAACTAAACATATGAACTAACCCCGATCGTATCTGAACAGGAAGAAAAAAACATCGCATATTATATAGTATCACCACCGGATGCCCATACCAACAAGCAATTGATGGGGGCATTCTTAGGGCTAGATACCCAAATTATAATATAGCGACCATCAGTAATATGTACACGCCTATAACAGCATGCTACACTAACCTCTGAGTCCCAGATGCGAATGGTGGCGTCCTCCCCGGCAGTGATGATGGTCCTGTTCAGCGGCCCCCAAACGGCCCTGTTTATCCTCCCCTTGATGCCGGTGATGACGAGTGCAGACTCGTCCGTCTCTGCATCCACCACCACATGACTTTGCATAAAAACTCCATTCATACACAGGATCTCAAGGGTGCTGGCTTGTGCCATTCAAATCAAACAAAACAACAGAGGAAGCATAAATGGAATGAAGCGTTGAGAAGGCAAAGCACTAACGGTCGTCGATGTCCTCGGCAATGTGCTTGACCTGGACGGTGGGGACGTGGTCCATGAAGTTGTCGGTGGTGATGACGGCGAGCGCGTCCCCGATGGCGAACTCGACGGACCTGGCGGGCGCGTCGAAGCGGAAGCTGAAGAGCTCCTTCCCCGTGCTGACCTCCCAGAGCTTGGCGGTCTGGTCGGCGGATGCGGTGATGAGGCGCGCCGAGTCGCGGGAGACGTCGCAGGTCCAGACGGCGCCGTTGTGGCCCCGGTAGGTGCCGAGGCGGTCGCCGTTGTCGGCGTACCAGACCGTGGGGGTGTGGTCCTTGGCGCAGGAGAAGAGGAGGTCCCCGTCGCGGTTGTAGCGCAGGAACGTCAGCGGGCGCTCGTGGCCCTTCATCAGGATCGGCCTCATCGTGGCGCGCTGCTGCTGGTGGTGCTCAGCGCCGCCGGAAAGGGAGGAGGAGCAGGGGCGGATCTGGTGGTGGTGGTGCTCACCGCTGCTGGTAATCGGCGGAAGGCCTCGGCACCTGGTGAATTGGTGAATGGTGAGGGGGGACTGGCGTAGGCGCGTAGCTGTACGGCGATGGCGGCGGTAGCCCAGAGAGAGGCAGAGCACGGCGGCGGCTGGCACAGGGAGGAGAGGCAGAGACAGCTGGGCCTTTAACGGGCCTTCTCCTTCCAAGCTGAGACGTACCTGTGCAAGCGGGCTTATCCGTCTGCTGCCACGAGAGGAAGAAGGAGACGTACTTGGCCCATTAAAGGAGGAAGAAGGAGAGGGGAGAGAGAAGCGTCGGCTGTCCATTCCAAGAGGGGGTGCGGGCCGAGCCCGTGGGGAGGAAGAGGACTGAGCAGTTGGGCCGCAAGCTGGACAAGGAGGGTACGTTACCTTCTCAAAAAAAAAAAAAAAACTAGGCACGTTAAAAGATTAATTAGGTCCAAGCTGTGATAGCAGAGGGAGAGAGGATCTGACATTTGTTTGAAGCATAGTATTCAAATTCAAACTTAATAAAAGCCTAGTTGGATTGAATTTGATTAAAAAGATCATAGGAATTTTACCAAATATATTTGGTGCGAAGAATAATTGGATAACTAATTTTTTAGTCTTATTTCTTTGTCGCCTTTGTTATAATATATATGCACAAGGATATTTTTAAATGCATCAACATGCGAGAAAAAATCATTAAAAATCAGGAGGCATTTCCATAAGAGAGGACATTTTCATATATGTGATTTATTTTGCATTGTTACACATATGACATAGAAAAAAAATGTGCAAAATATTAATCCATTACTATTACTAATCATCTCACTACCGTGTAGTGATAATCTATATTTGCTATAACAATTAAACAATTATGACAAACAAAGTCACCATAGTTATAAAACGAAGTAGGTTATGGTGATTTCGGATTGTGATCAATAACAAGCGATACATTTTCGTCAATAAGCTGAACCAACTCTTGGAAAACATCACAAACAGAGTGATTCAGTGACAAATAGCTTGCCATAGGAGCTCTAATTTCTTGTAGACTATGCTACTGTGAAGACTCGACGGTCCATCGGTCAGGTTTCAGATCATTAAAAAATATTAGTATCTTTTTTATATAAATTTGATCAATTTTCAAATCATTTGATTTAATATTACTATAGAGTTTGCATATTTTTGAGAGAGAGAGAGTAGTGGCGTAAACCATAATCCTCGCCTAATAATTCCTCTGTGTGTTTGTGTTCATGTTTGCAAGGAGAATTGTAGCAACAGGCAGACAGTACATGTTTACGACGTCGTTCTGGCCAAGACAGCACAAGAAACACGCCCGATCAAGATTTATAAACATGTACCAGATTTGTAAACGCCTGATCAAGATTTGTAAACACGCCCAATCGAGATTGCAGGGCACGTTTCTCGAAAAAAATTTGTAAACGATCATAGCAATCGAGAAGTACCAGATTTAATCCACTCTTTTTTTGCGATTGATTTAATCCACTCGTTAACGGGGCCGTTCGGCTGGAATTATAAGCCGGCTGAAAAACACTGTTGGCTGATTTTTTGTGAAAGAAAAATACTGTTCCGGCTGAAAAAAACAAGCCGAATAAGACGGATTATAAGTCAGATGAACAGGGCCGTTGTTCACAAGCAATAGAGAATTTTAGATGGACACGTAATATAGATAGCAGAGAATGGTCAAAATGTAGCAAAATATTCAAGAGCGACGACCTACAGATGTTGCTATCTTAGATTGTTGACCAACACATAAGAAGCTTCTTCACAACTGAAACTAAAACTAAAGCTGTTTCGGCTAGAGCTGGAGCTCTACCGAACGGAGTGTTCGTATTGCCAGGGAGAATTGTAGCGACAGGCAGACAGTACAAGTTTACGACGTCGTTCTGGCCAAGACAGCACAAGAAACACACCCAAGATTTATAAACATGTACCAGATTTGTAAACGCCTGATCAAGATTTGTAAACACACCCGATCAAGATTGCAGCGCACGTTTCTCGAATTTTTTTTTTGTAAACGATCATAGCAATCGAGAAGTACCAGATTTAATCCACTCCTTTTTTTTTTGATTGATTTAATCCACTCGTTGTTCACAAGTAATACAGAATTTTAGATGGACACGTAATATAGATAGCAGAGAATGGTCAAAATGTAGCAAAATATTCAAGAGCGACGACCTACAGATGTTGCTATCTTAGATTCTTGACCAACACACAAGAAGCTTCTACCAGGCAATCGCTGCGATTGGCCATTGTTGTACACAAGGCGTTGGCGGGACGCTGTCAAGTCAAGCCAAGCCGCCACCGGCCTCCGGCCGCGTCGTCCACGGTGCCCTCTCAGCCTCTCGATCCTCGCGGCGTGGACGACGAGGCACGCTCCTCGTCGCCGAACAAGACCGCCGCGACGCGCGCCGGCGTGGAAGCTGCGGCGGCCCTGTCCTCGGCCCGCGCCGGCGCCGGCGGCTCGGCCTTGCCGCGGCAGACCGGGCACGACGCGCGCGACGCGAGCCACACGTCGATGCACTCCTGGTGGAACACGTGCTTGCAGCCGGGGAGCTGCCTCACCATCTGCCCCTCATCCAGGACGCCGAGGCAGACCGCGCACTCAGCGGCGACGGCCGGCACTGAGGTCGAGCCCTCAGCCTCGGCGTCGGCTTGCCGCCGGTACGGGAAGGACGGGATCAGGGCGATGGCCGCGGCGTCGAGGCCGGGCTTGGACCGATGATGCTGCTCCTGCAGGAGCCATCTCGCGCGGTGGCGCCAGCGCTGTCGAAGCAGGAGGAAGCGCACGAAGAGGAAGGCGACGACGAGGATGAAGCAGCAGACGAATGACGTGGCGGCCACGGCCACCAGCGTCGTGGCTTTGCAGCACCAGGTGCCGCCGGCTCCCGGCGAAGCCGTGCTGTTGGAGGACATGGTCGCGGTGCTCGTGGAGTATAGGAGGATTCGTAAGGCGCGAGCGAATTATTTGGCTATTTTAGCAAAGGTGGTTTAACCTCCCTTTTTTTAAAAAGAGAGTCACATTTGTTTTTTCTTAGTTTTAGTTGTTGCAATTTTTTTTTGAAAAAGGTAGCTGGCAAATGTCAAGCTGAAAGTTTGGCGCGCCTCTTCCACATTTGGTCTAGCCGTTCATGGGCTTTGGCAGATGGAATTCGTGTGTATATACGAGCGTTGACTAGATTAGAGAATGACTTATCATAAGTATATATTCTCAAATAAATAAAAAAACTGAAAAAATTATTGTGTGTCTTCAGGCCTGGCCTTACATAAGCAGTGCCATTGCCAATGTCAATCAATGTTTTTTTTTTGCCAGCTGAACATACGGAGGAGGATCATATAGCAGGACTTCCTCTCCGTAGGATTACACTGGTCTGCCATGCCCATGATACGACGATCATCTGTTTGTCTTCTATCCAATTATTAAGTAAAAAGCTTGCATCCATGGAAAGACCACGCAGTTGTTGTACTCACTTTGTTTTAAATTGTTGTTCGCTTTAGCTTTAGATTTGTCCTAAGTCAAACTAGTCTAACTTTAAGCAAATTATTAATAAAAAATTACACCAATATTTGCAACATCAAATAGTTTCATTAAATTCTCTACGAAATATGCCATGTTAAGCATTAATTAGAAAGAACTTAGGAGCTCAAAAGTTTTAGAGGTTTTTAGTTGTTGCACAAGTTAAGATTTATTTGCTTAAATTTTTATTAACCCAATTGAACCCTCTTGGGCCAATGGGTCCTTGCGGTACCGAAGCGTGTTGAGTTTTTGTAAGTAAATCCTATATTGCCAACTTTTCGTTCATAATATGTGAAGAGTAAGCACAAAGTTATTACAGAAAAATCTAAGTCCAACATATTATTTATCTCATCCTAATAAAAAAACACAGTATAAGGGATTGTAGTTGCTCCAACATATATTATTTTATCTCATGCTAATACAAAAAATGTAATATTAAGGATTGTGGTTGCTCCAACAGATTACGAATCATATTCTCAACGTCTTAAAGTTACTTTTACTAATTGTTCAAAATCCACCCCCATCCCTCTCTTAAACGTAGGAAATACAATCCCTCTTAATATCCACTTTTAAAAATATTGGTAATCTTTTGGATGAGAAAAAGAAAAAACTACACTGTCAATAATAGGATTATCACCTATATAGAATTTTCGGAGACGAGAGATAATTAATTTTGTTGAAGTGCTCTGACAAGGTACCATGCATCTTCACACAAGATAAAGTAGTACACAATGATTCTAATTACATGTATTTGATTCGTATATACAATACACTAAACAAGGGCTAATCAGTCGCAACGTCGTTTTCGCCGATTCTACCCTACGGCACCGGCCGGTTGACCGAAGGCCAGCACGGACGAGCGCCGCGCGTCCCCGGTCTCCGCGGCGCCTCCGCCTTCCACGGTCACGACCAACGTGGCCCCCGCCGCACCGATCAACGCCGGAGCCGGCGCCGGGCGCGTGTCTGCCGTCGTCGCCTTGGGCCGCACCTCGGCCCGGCACACCGGGCACGTGGTCCGGGACCGCAGCCACGCGTCGACGCAGTCGACGTGGAAGACGTGGCCGCAGCCCGGCAGCGCGCGCACCTTCTCGCCGTCCGCGAGCTCCGACAGGCACACCGCGCAGTCCGCCGCGGCGCTGCCGGAGGCGGAGCTAGTCCCGTCGCCGCCGCCGTCGTCGGCCTTACGGACGCGGTACGTGGTGACCGGCAGAGTGGCGAGCGCGGACGCGTCGAGCCCGTGACGGGCGCTTCTCCTGCCGAACGAACCGAAGGAGCGGCGGACGCCCAGGGCCAGGCTGCCCCGGCCGCGCGCCACGAACTGGTAGAGCAGCAGGCGGATGAGGACGAAGACGACGGTGAGGATGGCGAGGATGACGACGGCCGTGAGCAGGACGCGGCCGCTGAAGCTGTAGTCCTTCTGCTGCCGCTGCATGAATGGGCTCGGCCCGCCGTCAGGCACCGGCGGCGGAGGGCTCGACATGGATGGACACGGCCGCAAGGGCCAACAAGGCCAACTAGAGTTTTTTGTAATCAAGAACTTGGCAGGACGCGGAGGGATAAGTGATTCTTGTCTGCAATGGAGTGTAGGATACGTTGGGGGTTTGTAGGTAGTGACGTGGTCAACGTAGAAAAAAAATGTTTTGTGTCCATGGCGATCGAGGCCGATGACTTGTGTAATGGAATGGAAATAGGATGGTGCCGAGAATTCCACGACGCCCATTTCTGTACTAGTGCGCGCGAGAACGGTCATCGCGCGGCCATATGGACGTGATCACTAGCGTAGGCAGGTTGATCCAACTCAATATAAAATTTGAAACATAATACGAACAGATTAAATGAGCAATAAACACTGAAACTTGCTTAAAGTAGCTTTGCTACTGAAGTCCAAAGCACTACGGTGGTCACCCCTTAGTAACATCTCTAGACATGTGCTATATTGTACCATGTGAAAAGCTCTCTTGTGCACCTGAATTTTAATTGTGATCATGTTATATGGAAGAGTTCAGGTGTTCTAGAGGAGTTCCATACCTGGATCAAAAGGTGACGTAAGAATCGGGTAAAAACATCATAAGTTGACAGCAATTAAAATGGAGCTTTGCACTTCTGATACAACTCGTGTGGGGAAAAAATGATCTGACACTCGAATTTTTTCTTCCTAGCAGAAACAAATATGAGCTGTTGATCTCTGATCAGAAGGTCAGAAATTCAGGTGTCAGCAGGAGTAGCCTTTCACGCGAGTGACCGGTAGCCAAATCCTGGATTTCGAGTTTGCTTATGTGTATAGTGTTTGTAGGAACTAGGAAGGGCCAAGGAAGCTTCTGGGACCAGTAGTGAACCATGTTAAGATTTGCTTGTGCTGACTGACTTGTGCAAGCCAGATTAAAAGCAGCTACTAGGTCTATTATATAGCTTGGGCATAAAGGAACGATGCAATGCCACAGAAAAAGCGTAGCCGCAATGTCGCAGGAAATCGAACAGAGGCGTGTGTGTGTGGCATATTCGGTCGATGGGGTTGCGGTGATCACCCGTTTGGATTTATCAGCAGAATCAGCAGCCATCCAGCAGTGTTTTTCTCTCACAACAGGCTAGCAAATAGTACTTTCAGCCACAGTAAACCAGCGAAACGAACAGGATGGATGACGATCGAGCAGGGAAGCTCTGAATATTAGACACCGCAGGAAGATGCAGTGCTTTTGGCTGGCGTGTCGTGCACTCTTCCTTGCTGATGCTGTGTGCAGGCTGCAGGCTTAGAAAAAGAACTAGAAAACCTAGGCGCGGCTTTGCCGCGCCATCTTGATACACATGTTATTTTATTGCCCTATAGTTAAACAATAGATTATTGAAGCTCAATAAGGAGCTGTAAGGTGTTTGATATCTTCTCCCGTTTGGTTTGGCTGCTGCTCATTCTGTAGTTCAGCAATGTCACCCTACAATGACAAATTTAGAAAGTATAATAACATGATAACAGATAGATAACATGAACGAACCAAATTTGTTTTTAAGTTAATTGGTAGCATGGAGGAGAGGTAAATATAGCTTATATAGCGGATACGATCATAAGGGTACAAAAGCAGTGTCAACAATAAGTAATAAGAACTAAGTCAAGTATTCAGTAGAAAATAAATAAAGGTCAGTTGTTATGGCATTCTTCAATGACAATCTTCAATGAAATATTAGACAAAATAGCATATGTACTTTCAGACAGGTAAGACTGCAGTAGCAGCCAAAGACAAGCCTCTGATTTCTGCTGATAAACACGAGAATGTTGTTTAAATAAGAACTCAATTAAGTGTTGGCTATTGATTAGAAGGTAAGGTACATTGCAACTACACATTGAATCCACATCATCTTCGTTGTACGTAATCAGTATCTGTCAAGGAGAAGGCCACAGTAGTTAGAGACATGTGATGGGGAGGGGAGTGGAAGGCAGGAGCGTCGGGGAAGCGAGGGGCGATCGACGCCAGCATCTTGTCGCATACGCGAGCAACAGGACTGAGTCCTCCTCCCTCACTGCTCCACATCTTGTAAGCGCCCAGTTGCCAATGGATGGGTGAGACATGAAGATGAAGGTTGTGCTGAAAGGGGATAAGCTCTACAATAATTAATGTCTAATCCAGTGAATCAAACAAGCGAAATGGAATAGGATTTCTATTGAAGCAAACACCTGCAATACCTTCTTCTAGAACAGAATGTCAACATGTTAGGTTCCTGCGTTCCCAGGATTACCAGCTAGCAGAAACAAAATATTGAAAGGAAGAAAAGAAAAAAAAAGAAAAAAACACACCTACATGTGTTCATTTCATTGAACACCTTCAGGGCATCAGCATGTAGGTATTGATAGCTGCGTCGAGGTGCCATGGCTGTGGCAGCAAAAGCAGCTCGCTCCAGAAGTGCTCCACGCCGTGTGGCCCTCTTCTCCACGTGAGGCAGCCGGATCGAGCTGCACCTCTGCACCAAATGTACAGCCCACATTGAGCCAAAGCGGATTCTAAATCTAGTAGGAGCCCGCACCGTCGCCAGCGCCGGCGCACGCCTGCGGCAGTGTTGGTGGTGATCCAGATCGGAAGCCCCGCAGATCCGCGCCGTCGTCCATGCGCGTGGCCCGTGCTTCGCTGTACCACAGCCCCGCGCACAGTAGCGTCCGCCGTGCCGCAGCCCTCCTCGTTTCTCCGGCGAAGTCTGGCAGAGCAGAATGACCTGGTGGCGTGGCGAGCCCCGGGCGTCGTCGAGCCTCGGGCGGGAGCAGGGACGTCGGCGGCGCGACGTCCGCGAGAGGAGGCTGGAGGAAGCTGGAGCACGGGCGGTAGTGGATGCCGCGAAGACAGGGAACCGAGGCGTCGATTTCTGTCTCGGCCCTGAGCAGGGACGCCGCTCGGGACCTGTACTGGTGCCAAGCTCGACATCTGGAGAGCTGGCGGCTGCGAGCGGAGGGGGCGACGCCGCAGGGGGAGGCAGCGGCTAGCATCGCATGAGCAGCAGTCCGAGACGGAGAGGGAGTCGAGTGGGTTCGGGAGCATTCGTGACGGCCCAAGTAGCTTAACGGGTAGGAGACCCGCGAAGACCCTGATCAGACGGTCTACATGGTTTGTTTGCCAGATCGAACGGTCGGCGGGCTAACGGGCGACGTGGACCTATCCACAGCCCGCGGTTTCTCCTGCAGTTTCGTGTTTAGAAGATTCCTGCCTCAACTCAAGTGTCGCTGTTCCTCACCGAACCCTTCTTGGCTTAATAATCATCATCACTGGAGTACTAATCAGACAGAAGAAGGTGAGGAGGGCGGCTCCCCGGACCAAAGGCTCAAGGAGGAGCCAAGACTCGGGCCGTGACGGGGGCTTTAGCGGACGCCCGAGGTTCAGCAGGCTGCAATTGCCTGGCCCTGGAGGCTGAAGCTTGCTGCTTTTTAGCGCCAACATTGACACAGACGCTCGCCTCGAGCCGAGCGGCATCTATCTATCTATCTATAAAACTCTCCAACAGTATCTCTATATTTCTAAATCTCACTTTTTAAATTATTATTTAGAAAATCATTTATATAAAAATCGCTTTGTATATCTTTTCACTCTCCAACAGTTTTTCTATATCTCATGTGCACTCCAGAGAGCCATTCTCGCATTCTATTTTTGGCTAGCGAAAAACCCAAATTAGAAAAAGACTATTTTTAGATAACTATTTAGAGAAACTGTTGAAGAGTAATTTTTCACCAAAATCTCTATTCCTGACATTTAGAAAAGATATAGTCTCTTGGAGATGCTCTAAACACGGTGTTCTTATGAATAGTTCACCTCCCTTTCCTCCCCCTAGAACCCCTGTTCATCTACAGGATCACCTACCTGTCCGTCCGATCCAGCCTTCGGCCCTCCGATGTGTGCCACGCTGCACCAGTCTACCACTCCATGTGTGACCGAGGCCCACATCCCATCAACTCAGCTCCTGCCTGTAACATCCAGGCTCGGCGCACACGGTCTAGGCCCACTCTGCCGAGGGGTGGTCCCACCTGTGTAGCAACCTGCTTGAGCTTTTGTCCTCGCTTCGCTCAAAACGGTTAACCGAAGGTTACTGCGCGTCCCTGGCCCTGATATTTAAGCTGGCTAGGATTCACGGCAGGGACAAGTATCTAGTTGTACAGTACTCGTGATGCTACAGTACCCGCGAACAGTATCAGTGCTACATCAAACCGAATTTTGTCGGGCCCAATTTGGCGCTACAGTACAGGCTTCTACATCATCTGAGCTACAGTACCACGCCACTACAGTACCACGCCGCTACGGTGCTCAAAGTCCGGAGGTGGAGCAACCCCGCAGCTACAATGATCAGCCCACCATCCTGCTACAGTACATCAGTCCATCAACGAATTGGGCCCACTTGGCCTATTTTGGGTTGTTACACTGCCTCCCTCACTCCACATCCCATAGCGGTGCCTCCCAGCCACGAAAAAAAATGTCGCTTCCGAGACCTTCCTCCCTCGGTTGCGCCTCGTCACTCGCTCGCGACCCGTCGCGCGCATCGCCCGCTCGGACGACCCAAGTCCGGTGCTGGTGGCGCTGGTGTTGGATGCTAGTGGTGCTCGTGCGCCGCCACTCACCGTCGGCTCCCACCCCGACAGCCGGAATTGACCGGCACAGGCGCCCCCTCCCCTATATTGCAAATATATATTTCAAATGTGTCATACGTTTCACAGATATGTTGCAATTGTTTCATATAGATGTTACAAAAGTAGATATCGGGATCTTGTACATGTTACAAGTGTTTTAGGGACATGTTGCAAGAGTTTGTTCTAAATGTTTCATCTATTCTAAACACATTTTGCAACCGTTTTGATCTAGATGTTGCATATATTTCATGAATATGTTGCAACAATATGTTCCAAACGTTTCATCTGTTTCAATCTTCTGTTGTAGCAAATGTTCTATCTAGATGTTGCATATTTGCAAGTGTATTTTTCAGATATTTCATCTGTTTTTGACGTATGTTGTATTTAAATGTTTCATGTTGCACGTGTTTCGTATGGACGAGCCGGTGGCCGGCGGATGTGGCACGGGGCACGGGGCGCGCTAGGGTCTGTCGATCGGGGCACGACGGGGCAAGGCGGGGTGAACGGATGGGGGCGAGTCGAATCAACGCGGACGGGACGGATTACGAGTCGGACGCCAACATATCCCTTTTCTTTCAGACGGAGTACGCAGGCGGCGTACAGGGGAGGAGCGGCGAAGCAGGCGGTGTCGCAGGCCGGGGTCCGCTCAACCTCGATGGCACTGCGGGGCGACACGACCGGCGCATTGGTGCGGCCCGCTGCCGCCGCGACGTGCGGCAGCCAGAGGACGTAGGCGGGCCTGCCGGCGGCAGAGCGCGGAGGAGCGGCGAAGATGGCGGCGGCGCAACCGAGGGAGGAAGGTCTCGGAAGCGACGTTTTTTTTTCTTTATTCGTGGCTGTGAGGCACCGCTGTGGGATGTGGAGTGGGGGAGGCAGGAGCTGAGCTAATGGGATGTGGGTCCCGGTCGCACATGGAGTGGTAGGCTGGTGCAGCGTGGCACGCATCGGAGGGCTGAAGGCTGGATCGGACGGACAGGTAGGCGGTGACCGTAGATGAACAGGGTTCTGGGTGGAGGAAACGGAGGTGAACTATTCATAAGATCACCGCGTTGAGAGAGTTTTATAGATTTCGATGTTTTTCCTATTACTACATTTTTTTTTTCAATCCCAGGTTCCAAAAGGCAAGCGTAAGTAGAGCAAAACTTGGTAAAGCTGAGTATGAAACCAGAAAAGATGTCAACATGGCACACACAGGTCGGGCTAATATTTGGAACACAAGTGAACACTGAGCAGCTCATTGTCACAACATCTAGCATATAGCTAACACATGAGTTTACTCAGGTAGTCAACAGCCAATACAACTCTCACTTAACCACAATGACATGATACATTTAAGTCTGGATGGATGGAGCACAATGTGTCACAGATACTCAACGCGTGCACCAAACATCATTCCTGCCATAATAATCTTCACTTGCCACTGCAAAAGTTGAAAATGGGAGATTTTAGAAGTCCACTCACTAGAAATTACAAGGTTCACAATAATTAGCCAGAATACGAAAAAGGTAGGATTAGTTCACTCACGTGTTCATCATCAAAGTTATGTTGTCACCTTTGAGGAGTATCCGGCCTGCAAATCATTTGACAACCAAACATATTAGAGCATAACAAGAAACCATGATATCAAATTATGTGACGGGGGAAAACAATTTTCCAGGGTTGCATGTTTTACTAACCCAGTGATTTCCTAGTGTTTTTCTTGACGTTGATTTCCTCAGCATCATCGAGGACCAAGTTCATGTACTCATCGAATCCCTGCAAGTGTAACAAATTATGAGGTAAGTTTCACTAAATATAGTACAATCTGCAGAGTTTAATGCGAGCAAAATCATATCGAGGTATGAGTTGTCCTACCAAACAGTATGCGATTAAAATGGCCCCTTCCCTAACAGACATGTACGAGCAATATAACTGCAAAGATATAGCCTATAGGGCACTTTTGGGACCGTTGTGGAGCTTGAGCAGGAGCTAGACTAGGGCCTTAAAGGTGAGCTATCTTGTCCCCATTTTTAGACCCCAAAAAATGCCTGGTACAATTCGTTTTACCCTGTAAATTCCTAATTTTGTATGAATACTAGAGTTCAAGTTCTCTCAAAGAGGCTCATAGTATGGTTGTATGAATAGCGAGCTCCTGGATTCCAATATCCATACAGCCCTTATCAGTCAACCATTACTCCAAAAAAATATATATGAACAAGAGGCTAAGACTAAGCAAATGCACAAACCTAGAATTTCAGACCACGGTAGAGAATGAATTAAATTTGTGTTACTATAACTCATAGTTTTCAAGACGCCACTGTTGGCATAACATAGCCTAGTTAGCGATGGTAAATGGAAAAGGAACATCTGTATAGCCCCGCAAAAAAACAGACATCCATATACATGTCCAGCAGTCCAGGGTCACCCATACGTTAATCAGATCAGACAGCAACATAGAAGACCAAATAAGGGGAAAATAGGCAAGTCAAAAACAAAGGGTCCTGCATTTATGTCACATAATGAACACATATAGGAAAACCCAAATGATATTGAAATAGAGATTAAAAAAAGGAACACATGCTACCACACCATACACCAGTCACCCAGGACAATACAAATATTTTCCCAAGAAACCCAAGGAGCACTAAACATGTCCATGAGTGATTCGTGATTGTCACTTAACACCGTCATTTGTTTCCCACTGTTCATGAGGCAAAACAAGGGACTCACAAGTCACTAACACATACAGTGTGGAGCTCTGTACCCAGAAAGAGAAGCCAAAGGATCCCCAACACATATAGTGGGACGCTCTGTACCCGCAAAGTGAAGCCAAGGCCCCTAAACGAAAACATTCTAAATAGCGTCTTTCAGAAGTCCTTCACTATTTGTTTATATAAGCATTGATATAATATTCTGTTTGGGCAAAAAGGTAATATTTTCATACGAAAACAACAAAGCTCAACCCTATTTACAGTAGTTGTTCATAGTTCATATAGATCAGTTCTTCAGTCCACACGACAAGGGTTAGGCATTCCTGATTTAAGGACTGTAATTTGATGAAAAGGAATAAACTACTCTAACCTTCTGTTCCAACTAGGATAGTAATCCTTTGAAGACACTTGAAACCAAGCATGTGCCTTAGCTTAAGAATTGCAATCTAACAAAGAATGTGCATCACACTCATGCCATATTAGTAGGTGTTTGTGGCAAAGCATTTTATTAAGGTCAGATGTGATTTTAAGCTACCAACTGTAAAGCGTTTTTCTAGCTGACCTTTAGCCCGTAGCAAAGCAAGCCCAAGATAAGACTCATGTTTATCCCTCCCTTTTGCATTCTTTTGGGATAGTTAGGATGATCTGTCCCCATAAAACTACACTACTATTAGCATATCCAGGCGCTAGTAGAGAATTACTAGGAGCTAGCAGAGAGTTATTAGGCGCTAGCAGAGAGTTACTAGTACTAAATTTTGCCGTTTGGACAAAAAACAGGGCAAGAAAACTCACGATGATGCGACCCTCAATCCGGAGGTCCTTCTGCTCGAACAGCCAGATCTGGATGCGCGCTTTCTGCAAGAACCAAATCAATTTACAAACCCTGACCACCGCAAAATACGCAGATATGAACATAGAAACAGAAGAGAATTGCAATCCACTTACGCTCTGGAGGAAACGGAAGATGAGGTTCTACCGCCGTGCACGCCCACGAAGGATTCGCCAACCACAGCATCAAACATAGGGCGAGCCGATTAGGAACAGCACGACGATATTATGAATGAAAAACAGAAGAACAAACAGGCGCAGAGGGGAAGGGGGGCGGAGAGGTAGCTTACGATGGGCTGGGTCATGATACGCTGGACCTTGGTGGACGCCATGGCTGCTGCAGCGGCGGGAGCCTCCCCTCCTCCTCCTCGGAGCGTCTAGAAGCTTCTGGAGGCGTGCGCGGCGGGGCGGCGAGACCAAAACCTAGCTAGACGCGTCTGCGAGCGAGGCGGCGAACGAGGGAGGAGGGTTTTGTTTCGCCCTGGGCGGCGGGCGGGGAGATGCTTGCCTTTGCCGTCGGATCCATCCAACGGCTGAGATTTAAGGGCCTGCATAGGCTCGAAGCCGGCGGGAAGGGCCTTAGAATTCTCAGATGGGCCTCAGATGAGGAAATAAATGGGCCCGAAATTGTAGGGAAGAATTTTCTTTTTTTGCATGTATACAAGGAGTCCGTTTACAGTTTTACATTTCGTCCTGTTCACTTGGCTTATAAACCAAACTTTTTTTCAGCCAACGAACAGTATTTTTCTCTCACAACAAATCAGCGAACAGTACTTTCAATCATGGCTTTTCAGCCAAGCGAACAAGGCTACGTTTAGATTTGAGTCAAATTTATAGTGAATATAGGATAACTCGGTGTTTTTTCACCATGATGACATGGATCGTTCAATGAAGTCAAAGTGGAAGACGAGGTTTTTTGTGGGATTTTTTTTTGGGTAAAGGCTCCAGTGAGTCGATCGGAATATTAGATGTATGCAAGTTTTTGAAGGCGGGTAGAAACTACCGTGTGTTGCTGAGACGCGTATAGAATTTTGATGGTGGCGGATCATCAGCAGAGGAAGTGGCTACACAGGGCACAACGACACAAGTCAAAATTCCAGCATTCATCCACCGGTAATTCTTGGTACAGGGCGTTTCGCGTTCGTCCGCACCGGACACTCCCGATGGTGGGCCGTCCGCGACAGCCCAACGACCGCCTCTTATCTTATCCGCTCATCCACTCGTCCCCGTCCGTTCTTAAAAAAACTCACCTCACCGGAGCGCCATGACAGCAGTCCACGATCGCATCCTGCTGCCTCGGCGGTCGTGCTTTTCCACCATGCCTCCCTCTCAACTGTGCCTCTGCTTCGCCAGTCGGCATCTCCACCGCACCAGAGCGCAGCAACTCATCTTCCTCCCTCTCCACCGTGCCTCTCACCGGCTGTGGCCTTTTAGAGTGCGTGGACCTGTCGTGGCCTTCTCCACCAGATTGGCGAGCTCCGCGCCACCATCGAGCTCTGCACCGTGAACTCCACGTGCTGACGAGCCTCCATTGCCAAACAGCAAGGAGATATTGAGCTGAAAACACGTGTTGCAAACGTACGCTTCAAGTGTTTCAGAGGTTTGTACGCTAAGTGTTTCAGAGGTATGTTTGCAAGTGTTTTATATCGGTGTTGTAAAAATAGATCGGGATATTGCACATGTTACAATAACTATACACATATGTTTCAAGTGTATGTTACAACGGTTTCATCTGTTTCAGGCTTATGTTGTAAGTGTTTTATTTGAATGTTGCAAAAGTAGATCGATCTGGATGTTGTATATACATGCATGTTGCAAGCGTATGTTTTCAAGTGTTTTCAATTGCTTCAAACGTATGTTTCAAACGTTTCATCTAGATGTTGCATATATTTTGCAATGGCTACACACGTGGTTTTCTGGTGTTTTAAACGTATGTTGCAAGTGTTTCAGCTGTTTCGGACATATGTCGTAAGTGTTTTATCTAGATATTATAAAAGTAGATCTAGTGGTGCATATATTGCAATGAGACCCACCTGCCGCTGAAAGGTCGAGATGGCTAGAGGGGGGTGAATAGCCTTTTTAAAAATTTCTACAAAGACAAGCTAAACAAGTTTATCAATATAACAAATAGCGAGATGCGTGTTTTGCTTAGCCTACGGGGTGTTTGCAAGCCACCTATCCAATTCACAATTCTAGTATATTTGCACTCAACCGCACAAGTCAAACCGAGAAGGAAACTACAACTAGCAAGCTACACAAAAGAGCTACTCTAGCAAAGTGATTAAGAAAATAATACAAGAGAGAGTTAGAAGGGTATCACCGAGGGGCGAAGTATTGAGCCAACCAAACAATAAGATTAAGAGATGAATTCAACAATACACAACCACCGGGATCGATCAATCACAATAAGAATGATGACACAAAGATTTATCCTGAGGTTCACGTGCTTGCCGGCACGCTAGTCCCCGTTGTGTCCCTCTTTACCACGTGGTTCGGTGGCTAATCGGTCTCACACCGAGCCTCTCAAAAGGCGCCACAAGAACCTACCAAATGGCAAAAGGTTTCAAATGACACGAGCAATCCACTAACGTTGCCTTTGGCGCTTCGCCGAGGTAGGCACAAACCCCTCACAGTCACCGGAGGTGGCCAAGAACAATCACCAACTCTTGCCAACGCCTCCAAGCTGCTCCAAGCCGTCTAGGTGGCGGCAACCACCAAGAGAAACAACAATCCCGCAGCAAATCAACCACCAAGTGCCAACTAGATGCAATCTCACAATGCAAATGCACTTGGATCACTCAATCTCACTTCGAATATGCAAACAAGCAAGAGAGATGAGTGGGAGGGGAGATGCTTAGCTCAAAGTGCTCACAAGTATGTCAAAATATCCAAGGGAGAGAGCCTTGAGCCGGCCAACGAGTATTTATAGACGTACCTGTAACAGAACCGCCCAATTATACGAAATTAAGTAAGAAAATCATCCAACGGAAGGACAATTTAACAAACTTAAGCCTGTATAACCCGGTAGTCCGTGAAATCTCGACGGATTTCAAACCATTTCACATAACAGCCAAGATCGTACTAAATTTAGCGGTCACCGTCATAAGTTACATAGAAGTTCGCGGCACAAAATACATCGGAGTTTTAAACATAGTTATTACAAACCAGGTTCGAATAAAAGTAGCGGAAGCAGTAGTTCAAATCATGCACACACACAACGTTTTGAGATAAAGTGCCAGCTTGTGATCATCTCCAGCAAAAGCATCAGACGAGGAGTAGTGATTGACCATTGCCCATGGTCCTAAGCTTCGCCCATCGCAGGGTAGAGACAGTTGATACAATAACCATAGTACATCTGTCCATCTGCAACAAGTGGGAACAAAGCCCTGAGTACGAGAAGGTACTCAGCTAGACTTACCCGACAGAACCAAAATAAAATGACACCAAGGATCATGATAGGCTTTTTGGTGGGCTAGCTGACTCATTTGCAAGAAAAGCAGTTTAACTTAGCAGTCCTTTTTCAAAAGCATGTAGTATTTTAATCTTTATTACCCTGTCAACTATGTTTGCACAAAAGCTAGATTAGCCATGTAATTAAACAAGCAAGGGTTACCATTGATCATCAACAATAATTACCATGTCATTTTTCACATAACTATCCAAGTGTTCATCAATATTACTACGATGAAGTAGCTCAAGTCAAGTGTTCACTATCCAGTGAACGATGGCGATTCGAATCGATTATTAACCAGCTGGTAATTTATTCCTCACACAAACCTCACTCACCCGCTAAAGTGAGGTATTGGTCACCGAGTCAACCATTCAGGTAAAGTCGCGAGCTTGCCAGGAACCACATGTATCCGGGGGCCGCCCGACTGCTCTTTGGCCTTATCATCGCGCCCCCGTTTCCTGCCACTACTGCTCCGGTACAGTGCGTTGCGGGCAATCCACTCGGCCCGAATAATCTCCCGGCTTCGCGGTCGAAAGGTACTTTATTCGGCCAGCTAAATGTGAGGCATGCGTTCAACATGACTCGAGGCCCGACAACGGACGGTCCTTAATCGACACAGACGGAAGACACTACAGTTCCAGAACCCTGCAAGCTTCCGCCCGGTCTCAGATTCATTTCGACACTTAGTTATTCTCACATGACATTCTTTCACATAAATCCAGGTAATTCCCTATAGCTCGCGGATGACAGACAATCACCCGACTTCTACCGGTCTAAGCAAGCTAAGCAATTATTGACCGCGGACACCAGGGTAACAAGGATCGGGTAAAGCAAGGTGAAACAAGGTATAATGCAGCAACGTTTGCACACAACTCCTAAACGTCATACATCAAATTAAGTAAAGTTAATAATAAATTAATTGCAAACCGGGGGAGAAATGCTCCGGGGCTTGCCTCGCTCAAAGGAGCTCGGACGGTGGTCGGGGCACTCCGGAAGCTCTTCACCGGCCTCCTCTTCTACTTTGGTCAACTCCGGCTCTAGCACCTCGGGCTGATCCTCTGCGTCCTCGGGAACTACTGCCGGGGTCACTTCCTGCGATCCTGTATGATGCAGAAGTATGAGTGCTCATGCATTGGTGCATTGCAGGAGTGACATGAGAGGATGATGATGAATGAATGAGATGTAAACGAGCATGTTACGTTCTTTGGATTACATGGAACTTACGACTCTTCTACAAGGTAGTCTACGTCATCCAAGAACATGTACTCGAAAACTACCACCACTATTCTCTACCATGCAAGGACACTTGAACACTCAAGATGCTTCAAAGATACACCAAAGTATAGTTTACTAACTATTTTTGCATTAAAGAATGAATGTAAACCCTAATTAGCTCTATAATTGAACAGCAACACATAGTTTGGTAGCACAGAAAAATCTTAGAAAATTACAGTGGATTACTAATATCAAAACTAGCTTGACACAAGATTTTACTGCAATTCGGATTACTAGAACTGCCTATACAAAAATAACAAACTAAGGCCAAAAATGAATATTTAAAATACTTTACATTATGAAAAGTATCAAACAACAGATTTAGAAATTTTCCTACTTTCTACACAGTAAACAAACACTATAGAAAAATTATCACTTGCATGTTCTATTCAAATTTATTTAAATAACAAAAATAACAAATATTAGTGATAGAAAGCATTTGAACTACACCTACACATTTTTCTACAGTACAGGCATGAGATAAAATTTCCCTAGCAAATACATGGTACAAAAAGATTAATAAACTTGGAATCATATTTTTCTGATTTTTCTAGGACTTATTAAACATTTAACAAGAAAACAACCATTTCAATAGTTAATTAAAAACTCTACAGAAAAGTATCTCAAAATTGACATGCAATAATTTTATATCATAGATCTGGTTCTAATGCATCTAGAGAAATTTATTTCACAATTTTTGGAGCTGAAATGACTGCTAAAAATATTTTCCAAAGCATTTTCATCAAGAATAATAAAAGAAAATAGGAAATGAAATTCTTTATACGGCACTGGGCCGGCCCGGGAAATCGAGCGGCCCATGGCTGTCGCGGCCCGGCTTGCGCGCGCGGGGGAAAGGGCCGAGCCGGCCTGCTCGGGGCGCGGCCCACAGCGCAGCCCAGTCCACCGAGGGGGGGAAACACCCGAGCACGGTCGCCGGCGTTCACGGCTTCGACGTCGCGGCGGCGGTCGCGGCCAACGGCCGGCTCCGGCCAACTCGAGGCCAACCAAAACGTGCAACACATTCGCCAGGGAGTGGCTAACACGCGAAGGCGGCGCGGGAGGGCAGAGAGAGGGCGAGTGAGGCGGTGGCGAAGCTCGGCTCGGCGGCACCGCCGCGGTGGCGCGGCGAGGCGGGCAGAAATTGAGCCCTACCGTGGACAACGAGGGGATGGAGATGCTCGTTCGGAGGAGGGGAGGATGGGGTGGAGCTTCGTGCACGGGCAATTGGACGGAGGTGGTCCACCGGTGCCGGAACAAGGCGGAGACGGTGGCGGAGCTCGGTGGCGAGCTCGTTCCGCGGTGGCTTTCACTGGAGGGAGGAAGAGAGGGAGCAGGCAGGGCGAGAATGGGAGGGAGACCCGGCGCTCGGTTGATTTTGAAGCTGGACGCGGGCGTGGGGTCCACGGCGGCCACGCGGTGGCGTCGCCGGCATGCGAACGCCACGCGGCGAGCGTTTGCTGCCGGGGCGCCAGCGTGCGCGGGCGAGCGCGGGAAGAAGAGGGAGGGGGCCGGCTGGGCAGGGCCGAGGCGAAGGCGGCTGCGGGCGCGCGCGGGGAGCGGCGTGGGCTGATTCGGCCAGCGGGCCGAATCCGGGGCGGCGGCCTGCTAAGCGGTTTTAAATATTTTTGAATTTCCCAGTTTCAAATCAAATGAAATTCAAACTTCAAACCCTATTTTGAACAAGAAGAAGACATTTTCTGGAATTGACCCAAAAATAAAAGTTGCTCAGAATTAAATTCTCTACAACTTTGATTAAGGGGCCAACTAAAAATTCCCAATAGATTTTGAATTGCAGAATAAAAGCTAAAATAGGGAGTATTTTTGAATATTTTTAATCAATATTTTTGAACAAGTTTTTGACAAAATTTTTGAGTCATCCAGTTGCTCCAAAACTTGAACTATGGTTCTAAGTGATATAAAATTTATAGTTGCAAGATTTTTGGTGTAATGTGATTATCATATTAATATTTTGCATCACATATATCATTTTCAAGCTTTTATTTCATTCAAGTTATAACATTATCATACATGATTATGATGAGATGAAATGCCATGCAATATGATTGTCATGCAAATGCATTGCGTAACACCGGAGTGTTACAGCCCTCCCCCCTTATAAAAATCTCATCCCGAGATTTGGGTTACGAACCATTTATTATAAAAATCTTCGTATGCTTTTTGTAAGTATTCACCCGTTTCCTAAGATGCATCCCCTTCATCATGATGACTCTATTGTATCTTATATGTTTTCACCACACTGTTTCGAGTAGCCCTCTCCTTAGAGTCCAAGACTCGAATTGGCTGCTCACGATACACCAGATCTGACTTAAGTTTTATGCCTCGAGGTTCAATTCTTTCCTCTGGAACGCGCAAGCACTTCTTGAGATGGGATACATGAAAAACTAGGAATATAGCACCCATGGATTCTGGTAATTCCAATTTGTAAGCCACTGGACCCTTCCGTTCCAAGATCTTGTAAGGTCCTACAAATCTGGCGGTGAGCTTCCTGCGTATACCAAACCGCTTCTTTTTCATTGGCGTGACTTTTAGGTAAACATAGTCACCAACTCCGAACACAAGCGGTCTCCTTCTCTTATCTGCATAACTTTTCTGACGTGACTGAGCTGCTCTCATATTTTGCTGGATGATATGAACTTTCCTTTCGGCTTCCTCCACGAAGTCAATACCATAATACCTTCTTTCTCCTGGCTCAATCCAATTTAAAGGTGTTCTATACTTTCGGCCATACAGAGCCTCAAAAGGTGCCATCTTGATACTTTCTTGATAGCTATTATTGTACGCGAACTCTGCTAACGGTAACCATGATTCCCATGAACCTCTGGAAGACAACACACAAGCTCTTAACATATCCTCTAAAACAGCATTAACTCTTTCAGTCTGACCATCTGTTTGAGGATGATAAGCAGTGCTACGAATCAGACTAGTCCCCAAACCTTTGTGCAAATGCTCCCAAAAGTGAGCAGTGAACTGTGACCCTCTGTCAGACACTATAGTCTTTGGTATGCCATGCAATCTCACAATCTTCGCAATATACTTCTCAGCATATTGAGGTGGTCTATATTCTATCTTGACAGGCAAAAAGTGGGCTGTCTTGGTAAGACGATCCACAATTACCCAAATCGAATCGTGACCTTTCTGAGTAGTGGGCAGACCTGTGATGAAATCCATACTTATATCATCCCACTTCCAACTAGGTACTGACAAAGGTTGTAGCAATCCGGCAGGTTTCATGTGAATTGCTTTCACTCTACAACATGTGTCACATCTGGCTACATAAGCTGCAATTTCCTTCTTCATCTTGGTCCACCAATAACGAGGTCTTAGCTCTTGATACATTTTACTGCTGCCAGGATGAATGGACAACTTAGAGAGATGAGCTTCGTCCATAATTTTATTCTTAAGCTCTCTATCCTTTGGAACAACAAGACGGTTGTCGAACCACAACACATCTTGCTCATCCACCCTGAAGTGTTTCGAGGGTTCTTCTTTAATTTTCTTTTTGATGTGGAATATCCCTTTGTCGGCCTTCTGACCCTCTATTATCTTACTTTCCAAGGAGCAACTGATCTGAATACTATGTAACACGGCAGGGTGCATTAGATTAAAACCATCTTCAAGCAAGGGTTGCATATTCAGACAATGTGACTTTCTACTCAAAGCATCAGCTACCACATTGGCTTTCCCAGGGTGATACTGTACATTTAAGTTATAATCTTTGATCAGTTCTAACCATCTTCGCTGCCTCATGTTCAATTCTGGTTGGGTAAAAATATACTTAAGACTCTTATGATCGGTGAAAATGTTGCACACATTACCAAGCAAATAGTGCCTCCAAATCTTTAAGGCATGCTCTACAGCGGCAAGCTCAAGATCATGTGTCGGATAATTGATTTCATGCTTTCTCAACTACCGGGAGGCATAAGCAATGACTCTTCCTTCTTGCATCAGAACACATCCTAATCCTGTTTTTGATGCGTCGCAGAACACATCAAAAGGTTTCTCGATGTCGGGCTGTGCAAGAACTGGAGCAGTGGTCAACAGTTTCCGCAAGGTGTGGAAAGCTGTCTCACACTCCTCTGTCCACACAAATTTGTGATCTTTCTGTAACAGACTTGTCATCGGCTTGGCAATCTTCGAGAAGTCTGGGATAAAGCGTCGATAGTAACCAGCTAACCCTAGGAAACTCCTGACTTCTGACACTGTGGTTGGAGTCTTCCAATCCATAACCTCTTGCACTTTACTCGGATCTACAGAAACTCCATTCTCAGATAGAATATGACCGAGGAAGGGAACTTTCTTCAACCAAAATTCACATTTGCTGAACTTAGCATACAACTTATGATCTCTCAGCCTGGTCAAGACAATTCTCAGATGCTCTTCATGATCTTTTTCATTCTCAGAGTATACTAGAATGTCATCAATGAAGACAACTACAAACTTGTCCAACTCTGGCATGAAAACCGTATTCATCAGATACATAAAATATGCAGGAGCATTTGTTAGGCCAAACGACATAACAAGATACTCGTACAACCCGTATCTGGTAGAAAAGGCGGTTTTCGGCACATCTTATGGCCTAATCTTTATCTGATGATACCCTGACCTTAGGTCTATCTTGGAGAACACTCTAGCCTTAGCCAACTGATCAAACAGGACGTCGATATGAGGCAAGGGATATTTATTCTTGATAGTCACAGCATTTAGAGGTCGATAATCCACACACATCCTTAGAGTACCCTCTTTCTTTTTCTTCACGAACAAGGCAGGACATCCCCATTCAGACTTACTTGGGCGGATAAACCCCTTCTTTAATAATTCTTCCAGTTGCTTCTTCAACTCAGCTAACTCATCCGGAGGCATCCGATAGGGTCTCCTCGAAATAGGAGCTGTCCCGGGGATCAACTCGATTCCAAACTCAACATCTCTATCTGGAGGAAGGCCAGGTAACTCGTCTGGAAACACATCCGGGAACTCGCACACTACCGGGATCTGGTGGATAGGAACAACTTCCATGGCACAGGTCACACTCACAAGGTTTGTTCTTTTAGGTAATGGCACCCGGAAAGTACCCTCTGCCTGGGGATCCTTAAGGGTAAGCATCCGACTGCTTGTATCTATGACTGCTCCCCAGTCTTTCATCCAGTTCATTCCTATTATTACATCCAAAACTAGTCCAGGAATAACTACCAGGTTCACTCGAAACTTCCTACTACCTAACTCAAGGGTTGCCCCTCTAACCATCTTATTGGTTAACACATCAGCTCCTGCTGAACTTATGCGATAACCATAACCCAATTCTGTGCATAGTTGTTCATGCTTCCGTGCAAATGCTTGACTCATAAAAGAATGCGAGGATCCAGAATCAAATAGAACAACTGCAGGGTGATGGTTCACAAGAAACTTACCGGCAGTTACAGGCTCTCCCTCAGGAACCTCATCAACGGTGGTGTGGTGCACATGAGCATTGTAAGTTTGCTGCTTCTTTTTAGGCGGGTAAGGGTAGAACTTTGAAAAGTGGCCTGGCTGACCACAATTGTAGCAGGGCCCCTTCACTGTACCAGCAGACCCTATAGCTCCCTTGGAGTTGCTCTGTTCTGCAGCTGCGGTGGTCTTGGTTGGTGGCACGGCCATCTTGTACGACTTCTGTGGTCCCTTGTAGTTCTGAGTTTTATGCTGTGGCGGCCTGAACCTTGCACCTGGTGCGGACGGACGATAAGGAGGACGATTTGTAGTGACAACTCTGGACTGGGATGGTCCTGACTCAAACACCCTCTTGCGATTCTTAGATGCGGTGTAGGCGTTATTGTTCTTTTCTTGCTTCAAACAATCACTGATAAAGTCATTGAATCTGGTGCGGGTATTGGTACCCACATGCTTCATCATCTTCGGACTTAACCCTCTCTTGAAACTAGCAATCCTCTTTGCATCTGCGTCAACCATGTCGGGAGCATAACGGCACAAGTTGTTAAAGGCATGCAGATACTGTGTCACAGTCTTGGTACCCTGATTCAATGCTAAGAACTCTCCGAGCTTCATCTCAACCAACCCTGGGGGAATATAAACTCCCTTAAACGCTTCAGTGAAATCTCTCCAAGTAATCTGGGCATTGGGAGGAAAGGTGGTGCGGTGATGCTTCCACCACATTCCTGCCGGTCCCTGTAGCTGATGTGCAGCATACTCTGTTTTCAGAACTTCTGTCAGCCTCAACACACGGAACTTATCTTCCATAGTGTTGATCCATTCTTCAGCATCGAGTGGCTCTGCTGCTTCCTTAAAAATAGGTGGCCTAGTATCCATGAAATCCTTGAAACTGCTGTACTGGTTCACCCCATGGCCACCACCTTGATTATTACCTCTCTGAACATTTTCAGCGATGGTACGTAGAAAATCTTCCATATTCCTCTGTGACTGTTCGGCATTGCGTTGACTTCCAAGGAACTGCGTGAAGAACACCTCTGCAGTGAGCGGTGGAGGAGGGGGCAAATGTGGCTCTGGCTGTGGCTCCTGGTGGTTGACGTTGTTTGCACTACTTCCACCAGCTCCTGCACCGTTGCCACCAGTTTCAGCGGCTTCATACGTGGCACGACGAGTGTTTGCCATCTGCATATTTCAGCAACAAGCAATAATTGAGCGAAGTTGTAGAAATTGTATTCGAATGAACAACCATGCCATACTGAATTCATTGGAGAGAACAAGTCATACAAGAAAACAGAGGCACAATAATCACATTCCAATTAAAACAACAGCACCAATTAAGTTACTTCAAATGCAACATCGCGTTCCATACAACCACGTTGCCAGCATACATACAATGGACTTTTATGCGTTCGGGTATCGCATACACAACCAAGATCCAAAAGATCGTCAGTCTCAAGATCGAACAGGATGCAACACGATACATGGAAACCAAAAGAAGGCCATCGCGACAAAGCCTAGCTACTAACGCAGGACACTATCCTACTCCTCGGGGCCGTCGTCGAGGTCGGAGGCATCGCCATCGCTACCTTCAGCAGCAGCGTCGTCGTCGACGTCCATCTGGGCGGCGTCCGGAGGAGCATACGGGCCCATCCCGTTGTAGAGGGCATGAAACTCTTCATGCAAGTTGGCATTGTACTCTTCTAGCTCCTCGATCCTCTGCCTCAGAAGGTCCCTCTCGTTCCAGGCTTCATTCCTTTCTTGTACTAACTGTTCCATCATGCGGTCTGCATTTCTGTTGGCCTGAGTCAACATCTGTACCTGCTGCATGGAACTCTCACCTCTCTCGAGAGCTCATTCCCGCTGCAAGCTCATGTCAGCCAACTGTCCCTGCAAGCTAGCTATAGCACGTGCTTGCTTCTTCTTCTGCTTCCTTGCTTCAAGCCGATCATCACCACGTAGGCCAGTCAAGGTCCAATAGGTATTCTCCAGACCCTGGTATGCTCTGATGGCTGCATACATGGCACTCATGGTGTGGTTGTCGCTAGCCCGTCCTTCCCTGGGGCCTCTAACCAGGGCACTTCCCTGCGGCTGTACCCAAATGGCATCGCGAGGATCATCTCTCGGGAAAGTACCGGCCAAAGCTGCTGCCAACTCATTGGGAAACCTGCTCATGATGTCTCGGATGACGCGAAAGGCCGCGCCCTCTGCACCCTCGACTGGAGTGCGTCCTTCAAACTCCAGATGCCAACCATCCCATTCTGGCGTATCACCAAGAGCAGGGACGGTGATTTCCACGACAGCAAGTCCATCCTCAGCTAGCTGGCTCTCGCTCCAAGAGTACACCGGCTCTTAACCCTCCGGGTACCACACATCGTGGAGCACTCTCCAAAGCAAGGTGGGCATGCCAAACTCGCTTAGAAAAGTGTCCGTGTTGCGGTGCTCCCGCGGGGCCATCTGACGACGGGGTGCTCTTCCGCCGGTGGACTTACGGGCAGTCTGCTTCGTGCGGGCCATCTGTAGCACAAGTTTTAATTACCCAGTGAGAACATATTTTAGTTGAGGTCACTTTTATCAAAATGGGATAATCTTTTTATAAGGGGAGGAATGCATGTCATGAATTGAATGCACAGACAATATGATGCATGCACGAGTCTTACGTTCTCACAAACTTAGAAAATAAAGACATCTAACGGTGAATTCGGTGGCATACAAACGATCTCTCATATACGTAACTAATTCGGTCTACACGATAACGCTGTTATGTACCTGCAGAAAATTCATTTAAGCCCATTCCCCATGAATGCATGAAAGCAGTAAATCTACCTACTCGCTCTACACAAATTCCCAGATGCGTGTACAACGGTAGTAACTACCCAAACACATCGTCCTATTGACGGCATCGCCTCAACGGACGGAACACCCACACATGCGACACTTTCATAAAAATATGTGTAAAACATGTAATTATTCTAGTATCATATAAGCACTCTCCCTAGATCGGCGGTGTATCCGATCATGCTCTCACAGCTCACACTTACCGAAGCGTAGAGGTATCTGATCCATACATTACCACTCAATTAAGTGACACTCATACAATAGCACGCCGTATGAGCAACGAAAGAGAAATATGGTACAAGAACCCCAAGTTAGTACTTAAATAGCCACCTAGAGTCCTTAACTAGGCATACAAGATATGACCACTGGCACACTTTTAGTTTAAAAATCACACTTTTTAAACAAAATTTTGTTTTAAATACACTTATGAACAGTAATCACGCTAAACCATGCTCCGATGCCAGCTGTAACAGAACCGCCCAATTATACAAAATTAAGTAAGAAAATCATCCAACGGAAGGACAATTTAACAAACTTAAGCCCGTATAACCCGGTAGTCCGTGAAATCTCGACGGATTTCAAACCATTTCACATAACAGCCAAGATCGTACTAAGTTTAGCGGTCACCGTCATAAGTTACATAGAAGTTCGCGGCACAAAATACATCGGAGTTTTAAACATAGTTATTACAAACCAGGTTCGAATAAAAGTAGCGGAAGCAGTAGTTCAAATCACGCACACACACAACGTTTTGAGATAAAGTGCCAGCTTGTGATCATCTCTAGCAAAAGCATCAGACAAGGAGTAGTGATTGACCATTGCCCATGGTCCTAAGCTTCGCCCATTGCAGGGTAGAGACAGTTGATACAATAACCATAGTACATCTGTCCATCTGTAACAAGTGGGAACAAAGCCCTGAGTACGAGAAGGTACTCAGCTAGACTTACCCGACAGAACCAAAATAAAATGACACCAAGGATCATGATAGGCTTTTTGGTGGGCTAGCTGACTCATTTGCAAGAAAAGCAGTTTAACTTAGCAGTCCTTTTTCAAAAGCATGTAGTATTTTAATCTTTATTACCCTGTCAACTATGTTTGCACAAAAGCTAGATTAGCCATGTAATTAAACAAGCAAGGGTTACCATTGATCATCAACAATAATTACCATGTCATTTTCTACATAACTATCCAAGTGTTCATCAATATTACTACGATGAAGTAGCTCAAGTCAAGTGTTCACTATCCAGTGAACGATGGCGATTCGAATCGATTATTAACCAGCTGGTAATTTATTCCTCACACAAACCTCACTCACCCGCTAAAGTGAGGTATTGGTCACCGAGTCAACCATTCAGGTAAAGTCGCGAGCTTGCCAGAAACCACATGTACCCGGGGGCCGCCCGACTGCTCTTTGGCCTTATCATCGCGCCCCCGTTTCCTGCCACTACTGCTCCGGTACAGTGCGTTGCGGGCAATCCACTCGGCCCGAATAATCTCCCGGCTTCGCGGTCGAAAGGTACTTTATTCGGCCAGCTAAATGTGAGGCATGCGTTCAACATGACTCGAGGCCCGACAACGGACGGTCCTTAATCGACACAGACGGAAGACACTACAGTTCCAGAACCCTGCAAGCTTCCGCCCGGTCTCAGATTCATTTCGACACTTAGTTATTCTCACATGACATTCTTTCACATAAATTCAGGTAATTCCCTATAGCTCGTGGATGACAGACAATCACCCGACTTCTACCAGTCTAAGCAAGCTAAGCAATTATTGACCGCGGACACCAGGGTAACAAGGATCGGGTAAAGCAAGGTGAAACAAGGTATAATGCAGCAACGTTTGCACACAACTCCTAAACGTAATGCATCAAATTAAGTAAAGTTAATAATAAATTAATTGCAAACCGGGGGAGAAATGCTCCGGGGCTTGCCTCGCTCAAAGGAGCTCGGACGGTGGTCGGGGCACTCCGGAAGCTCTTCACCGGCCTCCTCTTCTGCTTCGGTCAACTCCGGCTCTGGCACCTCGGGCTGATCCTCTGCGTCCTCGGGAACTACTGCCGGGGTCACTTCCTGCGATCCTGTATGATGCAGAAGTATGAGTGCTCATGCATAAGTGCATTGCAGGAGTGACATGAGAGGATGATGATGAATGAATGAGATGTAAACGAGCATGTTACGTTCTTTGGATTACATGGAACTTACGACTCTTCTACAAGGTAGTCTACGTCATCCAAGAACATGTACTCGAAAACTACCATCACTATTCTCTACCATGCAAGGGCACTTGAACACTCAAGATGCTTCAAAGATACACCAAAGTATAGTTTACTAACTATTTTTGCATTAAAGAATGAATGTAAACCCTAATTAGCTCTATAATTGAACAGCAACACATAGTTTAGTAGCACAGAAAAATCTTAGAAAATTACAGTGGATTACTAATATCAAAACTAGCTTGACACAAGATTTTACTGCAATTCGAATTACTAGAACTGCCTATACAAAAATAACAAACTAAGGCCAAAAATGAATATTTAAAATACTTTACATTATGAAAAGTATCAAACAACAGATTTAGAAATTTTCCTACATTCTACACAGTAAACAAACACTATAGAAAAATTATCACTTGCATGTTCTATTCAAATTTATTTAAATAACAAAAATAACAAATATTAGTGATATGCATTTGAACTACACCTACACATTTTTCTACAGTACATGCATGAGATAAAATTTCCCTAGCAAATACATGGTACAAAAAGATTAATAAACTTGGAATCATATTTTCCTGATTTTTTAGGACTTATTAAACATTTAACAAGAAAACAGCCATTTCAATAGTTAATTAAAAACTCTACAGAAAAGTATCTCGAAATTGACATGCAATAATTTTATATCATAGATCTGGTTCTAATGCATCTAGAGAAATTTATTTCACAATTTTTGGAGCTAAAATGACTGCTAAAAATATTTTCCAAAGCATTTTCATCAAGAATAATAAAAGAAAATAGGAAATGAAATTCTTTATACGGCACTGGGCCGGCCCGGGAAATCGAGCGGCCCATGGCTGTCGCGGCCCGGCTTGCGCGCGCGGGGGAAAGGGCCGAGCCGGCCTGCTCGGGGCGCGGCCCACAGCGCAGCCCAGTCCACCAGGGAGGGGGGGAAACACCCGAGCGTGGTCGCCGGCGTTCACGGCTTCGACGTCGCGGCGGCGGTCGCGGCCAACGGCCGGCTCCGGCCAACTCGAGGCCAACCAAAACGTGCAACACATTCGCCAGGGAGTGGCTAACACGCGAAGGCGGCGCGGGAGGGCAGAGAGAGGGCGAGTGAGGCGGTGGCGAAGCTCGGCTCGGCGGCACCGCCGTGGTGGCGCGGCGAGGCGGGCAGAAATTGAGCCCTACCGTGGACAACGAGGGGATGGAGATGCTTGTTCGGAAGAGGGGAGGATGGGGCGGAGCTTCGTGCACGGGCAATTGGACGGAGGTGGTCCACCGGTGCCGGAACAAGGCGGAGACGGTGGCGGAGCTCGGTGGCGAGCTCGTTCCGCGGTGGCTTTCACTGGAGGGAGGAAGAGAGGGAGCAGGCTGGGCGAGAATGGGAGGGAGACCCGGCGCTCGGTTGATTTTGAAGCTGGACGCGGGCGCGGGGTCCACGGCGGCCACGCGGTGGCGTCGCCGGCATGCGAACGCCACGCGGCGAGCGTTTGCTGCCGGGGCGCCAGCGCGCGCGGGCGAGCGCGGGAAGAAGAGGGAGGGGGCCGGCTGGGCCGGGCCGAGGCGAAGGCGGCTGCGGGCGCGCGCGGGGAGCGGCGTGGGCCGATTCGGCCAGCGGGCCGAATCCGGGGCGGCGGCCTGCTAAGCCGGTTTTAAATATTTTTGAATTTCCCAGTTTCAAATCAAATGAAATTCAAACTTCAAACCCTATTTTGAACAAGAAGAAGACATTTTCTAGAATTGACCCAAAAATAAAAGTTGCTCAGAATTAAATTCTCTACAACTTTGATTAAGGGGCCAACTAAAAATTCCCAATAGATTTTGAATTGCAGAATAAAAGCTAAAATAGGGAGTATTTTTGAATATTTTTAATCAATATTTTCGAACAAGTTTTTGACAAAATTTTTGAGTCATCCAGTTGCTCCAAAACTTGAACTATGGTTCTAAGTGATATAAAATTTATAGTTGCAAGATTTTTGGTGTAATGTGATTATCATATTAATATTTTGCATCACATATATCATTTTCAAGCTTTTATTTCATTCAAGTTATAACATTATCATACATGATTATGATGAGATGAAATGCCATGCAATATGATTGTCATGCAAATGCATTGCGTAACACCGGAGTGTTAACGTCCCGCCTCCTCGAGGCCGGGCCCGCTTACATCTGGCCGCTTTTCTAGGACATAGATTACCCTCACAGACCAACACAAGTCTTTTCTGTGCACTTTGTCCTCACTCGTGCACACCCAGGAAGAACTTCCCGGTCGGTCACCCATTGCTCCAGGCCAAGCACGCTTAACTTTGGAGTTCTTTGGAGATGGGCTTCCGAAAAAGAAGTTGCAACTTGTTGGTATGGGTATCCTATTAATCCTGTTAAGCCTTGGACCGGGATGTTACATCCTCACCCCCTTAAGAGACCGACGTCCTCGTCGGTCAATCCCAAGCCAGGAACGTCCTCTCTTGGCCACGTCCGTGTGTCCAGTGCCAGCGCATATGCCATGTTGTGTGACCACTCTGGGTCCACACCAGCCATGCGCACCATGCCTGTGCAACTGCGACACACGCGCCCATGAAACCACGAGAGTCGGCTCCGATACCATTCTGTAACGTCTTGTGTGACCACTCTGGGTCCACACCAGCCATGCGCACCATGCCTGTGCAACTGTGACACACGCGCCCATGAAACCACGAGAGTCGGCTCCGATACCATTCTGTAACGTCCCGCCTCCTCGAGGCCGGGCTCGCTTACATCTGGCCGCTTTTCTAGGACATAGATTACCCTCACAGACCAACACAAGTCTTTTCTGTGTACTTTGTCCTCACTCGTGCACACCCAGGAAGAACTTCCTGGTCAGTCACCCATCGCTCCAGGCCAAGCACGCTTAACTTTGGAGTTCTTTGGAGATGGGTTTCCGAAAAAGAAGTTGCAACTTGTTGGTATGAGTATCCTATTAATCCTATTAAGTCTTGGACCGGGATGTTACATCCCCTTCGAATATAGCCGTTAGGAACTTGAAACAGCCGTAGTCGCGCTGACCGGACGCGCTGGTCGCGCGGACCGAACGCGCCGATCACACAACGGCTATTCGCGAAGCACCGACCGGACGCGCTTTTCGCAACGACCGGACGCGCTGTTCTCGACCGGACGCGCTGGTCCCGTAACTGACCGGACGCGCTGGTCAAGCCTGAGCAGCGCACAACGAAACAGCGACCGGACACGCTGAAGAACTGACCGGACGCCACAGTGCCAGCGTCCGGTTGGAGTCCAGTAAGCTCCCTAATCGACCGGATGCGTCCGGTCGGTCGTGACCGGACACGCTGCGCGTCCGATCAAAACGCTGAGACACACGCAGATGCTGAACACTGATCGGACGCGTCCGGTCAAACAGAGACCGCGTCCGGTCCAGCGTCCGGTCACCACTGTGACCTCCGTTCGCCTCTGTTTGATTTCCGACTTCCGGCGTAGTGGAAAATAGGCGTTTCAATTCCTCGAAAACGCCTGAATCCCATGTGCATGTGTGTTAGCATTTTCACAATCATTTTTCGAGGCGTTATTAGTTCTATCCAAATGCATATGACATGAAATGCACACCTAGAGGCACTTAGGAGTTCAATAGCCGCGTCATTCCCCTCTTTATAGTACGGCTATCTATCCTATAATGTAACCACACCCACTAGGTGTCTTGGTTACTAAAACACAACCCTTAAGCATATACCTTTGCCTTGATCACGTAGGGTTGCGTCCAAATCCAAGTGTGGCCATCATGATCACCATGTCCATCTTGCCACCAACCTTGGAATGTACTAATCCTCATATGCTACATACAACTTAGGCATAGGATTAGTACTTAGGCATTGTCACTAATTACCAACATCAAACATAGGACTTTCAATCTCCCCCTTGTTGGTAATTGGTGACAACCCTTTCACAAAGATATTATAATAAAATTTTGATTGAACCCATGTCACATTGTCCAAGTATATTACCATGTGTAAGAAGTATGGACAAGTGATCATGAATTCAAATTGATAGCAATGGCTCCCCCTACATGTATGCTATATGTTTGGATTTTGGAAGCATACATGTTAGATAGGAAAGATTAGGAGCATTGACTACCAATAGGTGCTAAGTGTTTTAGATTATAGACCTTTGAAGCGTGATACCATCGGAGTAGCGATAAACACCATCTTAGCACCTTGTGTAGTTAGATACCACTTGGAAAAGCACAAACATAACTAGAAACCTCGTGAGATCAACATTATAAGCAAGGTTCTAGTACCACTTTGAAAGACATGAAGCAAGAAAAATCTAACTACTTCCTATTCATGCTAGTACTTCAATACATCATTCAAATTATACTAGCAAGTCACCACACAAGCAATGTATCGAAAAAAATGCATAACTATGCATCATACATATGAAGTGCACATGGAAATGCAACATTCATATTTAAGAGCTTGCTCCCCCTACTTGTGTGCTCAAAATTTTAGTTGACCCCCTTCTTTTATCAATTCTTCCCTTTAGGTTTTCTCCCCCTTTAGAATCTATCTTTGTGAACAACATTTTCTCCCCCTTTGGCACCAATGACCACAAGGGACCAATTTTAGATAGATTATCATGTTGAAATATGGGGTGAGGATCAAGTTTGTGATTCAACCTAGATTGCTTGCATAAATAAAATGCTTCGGTTTGATCCAAGGGCAAGCTTCTTCACACCTCACTAGAAGGGTTATCATGCACCATGTTGAAGCAAATATTTAGACAAGTTTTCTAGATTAAACACTTAGGATCACAAGCTACTTAAACAAGTTATATGCTACCACTAGATCATACAAGTCATGGAAACAATAGTGGCACCATATAAACTTCAAATTCATTTGATTTTCATGAATGAGCCTAGAACAAGTAATTTATGACTAGATGCACTAAGCAAGTCCTTAGCATAAAATGTATGACATGTCAACCAATTGTACCTAGGGGCTCGAAGGAGAGGCATGTCATAACATTGGGGTGCATCAACTCATGTTGGAGAAGTCAAGTATGTTCAACTCATTCTTTAGCTTGTGAAATCTCTTCTCATCAAGTGGCTTGGTGAATAGATCGGCTAGTTGATCTTCGGTGCCCACACTCTCAATAGCAATGTCACACTTTTGTTGATGATCTCTAATAAAGTGATGGCGAACATCAATATGCTTTGTTCTTTGATGTTGAACCGGATTGTTGGTTAGCTTCACGGCACTTTCATTATCACATAGCAATGGCACATTCTTGAAGTTGATTCCAAAATCCTTCAAAGTTGCCTTCATCCACAAGATTTGTGCACAACAACTATCCGCGGCGATGTATTCGGCTTCGGCGGTAGATAGTGCAATACTATTTTGCTTCTTGGATGACCATGAGACAAGTGATCTTCCCAACAATTGACAAGTCCCGGAAGTGCTCTTTCTCTCCACTTTGTCACCGGCATAGTCGGAATCCGAATATCCAACTAGCTCAAAGCTTGCACCTTTGGGATACCATAATCCAACATCTTTTGTATGCTTCAAATACCTCAATATTCTCTTTGTTGCCTTCAAATGACTTTCTCTTGGTGAGGCTTGAAATCTTGCACACATGCATACACTAAACATCACATCGGATCTTGATGCCGTCACATAGAGTAGGCTACCAATCATTGATCTACAAAGCTTTTGATCCACCATGTTGCCACTCTTGTCACTATCCAAACTTCCACTAGTGCCCATTGGGGTTGTAATGCTCTTTGCATCTTCCATGCCAAACTTCTTGAGCATATCTTTGATGTACTTGGTTTGGCTTACAAATGTTCCTTCCTTCATTTGTTTGATTTGAAGTCCAAGAAAGAAACTAAGTTCACCGATCATTGACATTTCAAATTCCTTTGCCATCATTTTTCCAAACTCATCACAATAATCTTGATTGGTTGAACCGAAGATGATATCATCAACATATATTTGCAATACAAACAAGTCTTTCCCAATCTTCTTGGTGAATAGTGTTGTATCAACTTTGCCCATGACAAATCCTTTGGATAGCAAGAAGTCCCTCAATCTTTCATACCATGCTCTAGGTGCTTGCTTCAATCCATACAAAGCTTTCCTTAACTTATATACATGGTTGGGTTTCTTGTCATCTTCAAAACCGGGAGGTTGTTCCACACACACCTCTTCTTGAATGTACCCATTGAGAAATGCACTCTTTACATCCATTTGATATAGCTTGATATTGTAAGCACAAGCATAGGCAAGTAAGATCCTAATTGCTTCCAATCTTGCAACCGGGGCATAAGTTTCACCAAAGTCAAGACCCTCTATTTGTGTGTAACCTTGAGCCACTAGTCTTGCTTTGTTTCTTACTACTATTCTATCTTGATCTTGCTTGTTGCGAAAGACCCATCTTGTTCCAATGACATTATGATCCTTAGGCCTCTCAACTAGTTCTCATACTTCATTTCTCTTGAAGTTGTTGAGCTCTTCATGCATTGCATTTACCCAATCCGGATCTCTCAATGCTTTATCAATGTCCTTGGGTTCTTCCATTGACACAAAAGAAGAGTGAGCACAAAATGATGCCAATCTTGATCTAGTTTGAACTCCCCTTTGTATGTTACCAATGATGGAATCCAATGGATGGTCCCTTGCAATGTTGGTTCGTTGAAGCACTTGCACTTGATTGCTTGGATGTTGATGTTGATCATGAGTTGGAGATGATGAACTAGCCACTTGTTGATCTTGTTGCACTTGAGATGATGTACTAGCTTGATTTTGTATTAGAAACCCACTAGCTTGTGTAATTGGACTTTGGAGCACTTGATCTTTGTTGTCATCCACATCAATCACTTGCTTTGGCCTAATATCACCAATATCCATTTCTTTCATAGCATTGGTCAATTGAGTTCCTCTCACATCATCCAAGTTATTTTTCTCATCTTGAGAGCCATTTATTTCATCAAACTCAACGTCATGAACTTCCTCAAGTAAACCTCTAGCCAAATTCTAAACTCTATAAGCTTTGCTAGTAGTGGAGTAACCAAGTAGGAATCCTTCATCACATTTCTTCTCAAACTTGCTCAATCTAGTGCCCTTCTTCAAGATGTAGCATTTACAACCAAATACCCGAAAGTATGCAATATTGGACTTTCTTCCATTTAAGATCTCATATGGTGTCTTCTCTAGAAACTTGTGGCAATAGAGGCGGTTGCTATAGAAGCAAGCCGTGTTTATTGCTTCGTCCCAAAATGAATGACTGACATTATACTCATTCAACATTGATCTTGCCATATCAATCAAGGTTCTATTCTTTCTTTCAACTAAGCCATTAGATTGAGGTGTATACTTGGCCGAAAATTGATGCTTGATTCCAAGCTCCTCACATAGCTCATCAACTCTTGTGTTTCTAAACTCACTTCCATTGTCACTTCTTACTTTCTTGATTGTGGTCTCAAACTCATTTTGCACTCTCTTGATGAATTTCTTGAATAGGTCAAATACATCACTCTTGTCCACAAGAAAGAATACCCATGTATATCTAGTGAAATCATCCACAATCACAAAGCCATACTTGTTGCCACCAATGCTTGTGTATGTAGTTGGCCCAAATAAATCCATGTGCAACAACTCAAATGCCTTGGAAGTACTCATAATGCTTTTCAATGGATGAGTGTTGCCTACTTGCTTTCCGGCTTGACATGCACTACATAGCTTATCTTTCTCAAATGTGACATCCTTCAAGCCTCTAACTAAGTCATGCTTCACTAACTTGTTCAATTGCTTCATGCCAACATGACCAAGTCTTCTATGCCATAACCAACCCATACTTGATTTGGTGAGCAAGCAAGTTGAAAGTTGAGTGTCACTAGCATTGAAATCAACCAAGTATAGATTTTCATATCTAAAACCCTTGAAGATCAAATTTGAGCCATCAGCACTAACTATGTCCACATCATCAACACCAAATATGCACTTGAAACCTAGATCACACAATTGAGCAACCGAGAGAAGATTGAAGTTCAACTTTTCAACTAGGAGCACATTGGAAATGCTATGATCATTTGAGATTGTAATCCTTCCAAGAGCCTTCACATCACCCTTGCTATTGTCACCAAATGTGATACTATCAATACCACTATCATTTGATTTGAGAGAGTTGAACATTCTTGAATCACCGGTCATATGTTGAGAGCACCCACTATCAAGCACCCAATGCCTTCCTCCGGCCTTGTAATTTACCTACAAAATAATTTAATGTCTTTTAGGTACCCATACTTGCTTGGGTCCTTGGAGATTAGTAACTAAGCTCTTTGGTACCCAAATGGCCTTCTTCTTTGGACCCACAATTGGTGTACCAACAAACCTAGCATGCACACCTTTCTCTCCCTTGGTAAGTACATAACAAGAATCAAAAGGAATGTAATCCATTTTAGCATGAAACTTGTTGTTGTTCTTGTTCATTTTATTACAATTAATCTCTAGATGCCCAACTTACTTGCATCTATTGCAATAACGACCATTGCTTTTCACAAAGCGAGACTTTAGAGTAGCAAAGGCCGCCTTGCCCTTCTTGGGAGTGTAGCCCAAACCCTCTTTGTTAAGAGAGAACCTTTGGCTACCCAAGCATTTTAGCAAGCGGGCATCCCCACCATAGGCATTGCCTAATGCGCGGGTGAGATCATCCACCTCTCTCTTGAGAGTCTCATTCTCAACCACAAGTGATGAATCACTAGTAGTAGAGGTAGAGTTGGTTGTGGTGGATGATGATGAGCTACATGAAGCATTAGTAGGACCAACAAATAAAAAATCATCAATAATATCACATGTTAGTCCAATATCACAAGTGACAATCACTTGCTCCTCCTTAGCTTCGTTCATGAGCTTCTCCAACTTGAGGTCCTTCTCCTTAATGAGCTCAAGTAGAGAGGAGTGGGCTTCCTTAAGCCTAGTGTGAGCAACTTTAAGGTCCTCGTGGTCTTCCTTTAGACACTCACGAGAGGCCTCTAGCTCATCAAAGGATTTCCTAAGAGCTTTGAGCTCTTGTTCAATTCCTTTGCACTCCTTACTCTTTTTGAGAGCAACAAGCTCCTTCATCAAGGCGTCATTTTCATTGCTCTTGGCAATGAGCTCTTGCTCTAAGATTTTGCACTTCTTGATTGTCCTCTTGTAGCCCTTGCTCATTTGATCTATTATGCCCAATAGATCATCCTTGGAGTAGTCCTCATCCTCCTCATCATCACTCCTACAACCATCACTAGCATAAGAATCATCATCACTATCATCATATTTTACCTTGGTAGGCTTGGCCATAAGGCATGTCGATGTAGTGTCGAAGATGGATGGCTTGTTGGAGAGGGCGATGCTTGCAATGGCTCGCCGAGTGGTCCTCTCATCATCACTAGAGCTATCATCATCACTATCGGAGTTATCACTATCCCAAGTGACCACATAGCCACCACCCTTCTTCTTCTTGTTGATAGTGAAGCTCTTCTTCTCTTTCTTCTCCTTGTCCTTCTTGTTCTTCTTCAACTTCAACTCCCCATCATGATATCTTTTGTCTTCATAGGGGCACTTTGCCACTACATGATCGGGGCTATTGCAATTATAGCAAAGCACCTCCTTTGCCATCATGAAGTCCCTTCTCTTTCTTGCACCATATCCTTTCTTCTTCATGAACCTTCCCATCTTGTGTACAAGGAGGGCCATGGTCTCATCATCAAATGGATCATCATCATCGCTCTCCACCTTGCTCTTGCCCTTAGAAGATGAAGCCTTGAATGCAATGGGCTTCTCTTGCTTGAACTTGGTCTCCTTCTTGTCATTTTCATCTTCATCATCATCATATTGAGCATCGGTCATGACATCCCCAAGCACTTGGTTTGGAGTCACCTTGTCCAAACCCTCTCTTTGGATCATCTTCCTCAAGATAGCAAACTTCTTAGGTAAGTTCATCAAGAACTTGTGTGAGAAATCCTTGTCCTTGACATCCTCTCCTAGGCTCTTGAGATCATTGACTATGACTTGAAGCCTATAGAACATCTCCGGTATGGACTCATCATCCTTCATCTTGAAGCTTGCAAACTTGTCCTTGAGCATATAGAGCTTGGCACTCTTTACCGTTGAAGTGCCCTCATATGTTTCCTCTAATCTTGTCCACACTTCACTTGCCATCTCAAGATCCTTGATTTGCTCAAAGACCTTTGCATCAATCCCATTGTAGAGAGTGTTGAGAGCCATAGTGTTGCATTGGTTGTTGATGCGATCATTGTTGGTGAGGTTGTCGGGATCAATGATAGCATAATCATGATGTGTCACCTCCCAAACCTTCTCATTGATAGAGCCAAGATATTGTTTTATCTTTCTTTTCCAATGATCAAAAGATGAGACACCATTAAAGAATGGAGGCTTGCCCCCGACATGGTTGAACACAACTTGAGCCATCTTACACCGAGGTTGTTAAGCCTTACAAACGGTGACCACGGCTCTGATACCACTTGAAAGGTCGAGATGGCTAGAGGGGGATGAATAGCCTTTTTAAAAATTTCTACAAAGACAAGCTAAACAAGTTTATCAATATAACAAATAGCGAGATGCGTGTTTTGCTTAGCCTACGGGGTGTTTGCAAGCCACCTATCCAATTCACAATTCTAGTATATTTGCACTCAACCGCACAAGTCAAACCGAGAAGGAAACTACAACTAGCAAGCTACACAAAAGAGCTACTCTAGCAAAGTGACTAAGAAAATAATACAAGAGAGAGTTAGAAGGGTATCACCGAGGGGCGAAGTATTGAGCCAACCAAATAATAAGATTAAGAGATGAATTCCACAATACACAACCACCGGGATCGATCAATCACAATAAGAATGATGACACAAAGATTTATCCCGAGGTTCACGTGCTTGCCGGCACGCTAGTCCCCGTTGTGTCCCTCTTTACCACGTGGTTCGGTGGCTAATCGGTCTCACACCGAGCCTCTCAAAAGGCGCCACAAGAACCTACCAAATGGCAAAAGGTTTCAAATGACACGAGCAATCCACTAACGTTGCCTTTGGCGCTTCGCCGAGGTAGGCACAAACCCCTCACAGTCACCGGAGGTGGCCAAGAACAATCACCAACTCTTGCCAACGCCTCCAAGCTGCTCCAAGCCGTCTAGGTGGCGGCAACCACCAAGAGAAACAACAATCCCGCAGCAAATCAACCACCAAGTGCCAACTAGATGCAATCTCATAATGCAAATGCACTTGGATCACTCAATCTCACTTCGAATATGCAAACAAGCAAGAGAGATGAGTGGGAGGGGAGATGCTTAGCTCAAAGTGCTCACAAGTATGTCAAAATGTCCAAGGGAGAGAGCCTTGAGCCGGCCAACGAGTATTTATAGACGTACCCCTTCGAATATAGCCGTTAGGAACTTGAAACAGCCGCAGTCGCGCTGACCGGACGCGCTGGTCGCGTGGACCGGACGCGTCGATCACACAACGGCTATTCGCGAAGCACCGACCGGACGTGCTCTTCGCAACGACCGGACGCGCTGTGCTCGACCGGACGCGCTGGTCCCATAACTGACCGGACGCGCTGGTCAAGCCTGAGCAGCGCACAACGAAATAGCGACCGGACGCGCTGAAGAACTGACCGGACGCCACAGTGCCAGCGTCCGGTTGGAGTCCAGTAAGCTCCCTAATCGACCGGACGCGTCCGGTCGGTCGTGACCGGACGCGCTGCGCGTCCGATCAAAACGCTGAGACACGCGTAGACGCTGAACACTGATCGGACACGTCCGGTCAAACAGAGACCGCGTCCGGTCCAGCGTCCGGTCACCACTGTGACCTCCGTTCGCCTCTGTTTGATTTCTGACTTCCGGCGTAGTGGAAAATAGGCGTTTCAATTCCTCGAAAACGCCTGAATCCCGCCTCGCAAGCTCGGCGAGAGGGAGAGAGGGCCCCAAACCCTCTCTACCGCTCAAACTCCACCGCCTTCGCAAACGTGCTAACATCACCAAGTGATCATCACCATGTGCATGTGTGTTAGCATTTTCACAATCATTTTTCGAGGCGTTATTAGTTCTATCCAAATGCATATGACATGAAATGCACACCTAGAGGCACTTAGGAGTTCAATAGCCGCGTCATTCCCCTCTTTATAGTACGGCTATCTATCCTATAATGTAACCACACCCACTAGGTGTCTTGGTTACTAAAACACAACCCTTAAGTATATACCTTTGCCTTGATCACGTAGGGTTGCGTCCAAATCCAAGTGTGGCCATCATAATCACCATGTCCATCTTGCCACCAACCTTGGAATGTACTAATCCTCATATGCTACATACAACTTAGGCATAGGATTAGTACTTAGGCATTGTCACTAATTACCAACACCAAACATAGGACTTTCAGCCGCAGCTGCTGGGGCGTTGTGCATGCGCGTGAAAAGCAGAGGGATGGAGCGCGGCGCGACGGCGGGCGCAAGAAGTGAAGGGGGATGGCGGTAGGGGCGCGGACGGTCCCATCCTCTGCGGTTTCGATCGGACGGATGGAACCTGTAACGTTACAGGCTAGGTGAGAGCTGCGTCCAGACACCTCCTGGGTCGGGCATCCAGACGCTAGCATCTCCGGTCATCAACCGGACATCTGGTGTGAAGAAGATAGAATCCAAGGGTGGAAAAACAAGTAGTATTTTCTGCATTGTTCGATGCACTCATAGGTATGTCTGTGTATTTTTATATTTTGGAAGAGGAAGAAAGAGTTCTCGCCAAATAATGCAAATGAAAATGAAGAATCGCATAGAGTCGTTGAATGCTCTCGGTCTTGGCTCGGGTCCTGACGGGCTTGGCGGATGCTTGAGGTTCAACGGACTGCAAGGGCTTGTTTGGATGATGACGTGGGATTCTTGCTTGCCTCGGCAGCGTTGCAGCCTCGCACGTTGGAAGAAGACGCCTCAAGGTTCAAGATGGCTCAGTAGCTGCACGGTGAAGATCCAGTGACCTTGGTTTATCACCTAAAAGACATGGAAAAAAACAGACATATGATGTATAGTATTTCCCTTTTTAATTTAGGCACCAAGGAAAAACAAATTGCGATGGGAAAGATTTTGGACCGAATAAATAATAAAATTTTCATTTTTACGAAAAATTAGTTGCCATTTTATCATCCAAATAATCTTGGCCGCCTGTCGTCAACAGTACACTTTAGTGCAGTTTAAATCGAGTTCGCCAATGTAAATGTGGATTGGCGAATTGGGGGGGGGGGGGGGGCACGTGTTTCATCGTCATTCATTCATTCACAGAAAGATTCTTGCGATAAGTTCATAAAAACACGAGTTTCAGCATTTTCTTTTATCTATACCTAATAATAAAGAGACAAAATTTTCGCCAAGGATATAAGACTCCTCCTAAACTAATATTACATGTAAGATGTAAGACTCCTCCTAAACCAAGATTCAATCTCAAATACGTCTATTTTAGGAACATGAGTCAAGTACGACCTCTGTGTTGACCTGCACCATTATTTTTCTTGGACTCAAATCCTCGTATCTGATTTCCATGACCCAAGGCGTAATCAGATTGGAGTTCTATTTTATTTTGGACGGTGAGAAAAAAAAAGTTGTTGGACTAAAGTCCGCCTGCAAGATGTTTTGGCCGATGATGATTTGATTGTACGTGGTATGATGGGCATAAAAAACTAAGATAGTACGTGATGCCATTGTTAATAATTTTTTTACAAGTCCAAATATGATTATAGAAAATTGACTACCGTAGGAATTTTGATCTATCTATACATGAAACGACTAGCCATCTTATCTCCGTGTGCCGAGTCCGAACTTATGGTCTGTGCTCATACAACATAACTCGCCTTTCTTATTTTTTTTATCTCCCACATTTTCTTATAAACAAAAATAATAAATAATAAATATATTATGAGCCTATTTTTTACTTTCCAAATACGCTCACGCCTTCAGTGTCTCGTATGAAAGTCTGGACTCATGATACGTGCTCATAGAAGTAACCACGACTCGCATTTAGCAACGCACAGACACAATTGCTAGCAGATTTTTCCTAGTGCAAACTCAGACACGTGATCGGTCGTGCATTCGTGCCCCGGGAGAGGAAGAAGAGCCACCTAGCGCCGGCGATTACGGTTCCAAGAGAGATTTCACTAACAGACAAATGTACAAGAGGGTTTGGGTTGGTGGTCGCAACATAGCGGTGATGGTGGCCGAGACGACGTGGGCACTGCTCGCGGGGGCGGTGGGAGATGGCAGTTTGCACAAGGCTAGCGGCGGGGGCGTCGTACCGGAGTAGTCGACAGGAGCCCTGTGGTTCGGGTAGGGCGACGTGGGAGGTTGGAGGGGTAGTGATCGATCATGTGTCAGTTGCCAACCGTGGGTGATAGAAGACCAATGGAGTGGGGTGGCGACTGAGGGGTGCGTGTGGCAATGTGCGCAATCGAGAGCAGAGGTGGGGTCGGCGCCGACAAAGAAGAAAAAAGATTAGGTGGTTCCCACCACATAACCCTTATCCTATAGCAACGCACGGGCATATATGCTAGTATAAATAAAACGGAAATGTGAGACAAAAACAAAGTGGACATTACATACAGTAATAGAACCACGTTGTGCGTGCCTGTAGTGCTTGCAGAGCCGAGAGCTGCCAGGCATACAGAAGCAGGTGAGTGGACAGCTAGCGGAGTATAATTTCGCCGTGATATGGCCGTTGCAGCTCCCACAGTTGCGACGCCCGTTCTACAATTCCCGTTGTCTGAATTCCCGTTGTCCCTTAGGGTAGTTGTACGTGCCCTAAGGGACAGCTAGCCGAGCGTCCGTCGTCCCTGAACCTGAACGCGACGAGCAATGCAACAGCAATGCAGCATGCATGACAGCCATCTTCCTGGTCGCTTGGCTGAAAAGTCATGGCTGAAAGTATCGTAAAAGAAAAACACTATTTATTCACTGAAAAAGTATGACTTATGAAATAAGTGAACGGGGCCATAGCAAAGTATGGATCGGACGGAGTCGGAGGTCCCCCGGCCCTGGCCCTGGCCGGCCACGACTATGCAAATCCAAGCATGGCATGCAATCCTGCTGTCAGCCGGAGCCGGGCGGGGGGCCATATATGCATGCCTGCCTGCAAAACTGTAACTGACGACGGGCGGGCGCCACCATAACTTGGCGGGAGTCCACCGCAGATGGATGGAGCTGTGTATCACCAGTCGATCGTCATCAGATGCGTCGTCGAGGCACTGGTCGATCCATCCAAGCCGAAACAAGCGCAGGCCCCCATTGCCCTTTTGTAACCTCTTCTTGGAAGTTTACCGGAGGCGGACGCGGCGGCTGCACGATCTGACGGCGGCCGGCCGGTGGTTTTACCGTCCCGATACCAGTGCATCCAATGCATTTGGAAGGTGATGGTGATGGTGATGCCCCGGTGCTTTCTAATCCCTCTTCTAGTACTGTACAGGAGAACATTTCAGCAATATAATATTGCGGGTTCCTGAAATGGAGCCGACCGGAATTCTGTTAGCCTTTATACTCCACTAGTTTTTTCTAGTACTACGATACTTCGATGACTAATATATATATACTGCTAGTTGGTTGGTGGATATTGTATTACAATTAAAATGGCTGGTAAGAATAGTAACTGTGTATTTAGCGTATCTTTTTCCAACGACAGAGTTCAAGTGATGTGGAAGCAGACAGGAAAGCGCCGCGCATTAACGAGACCACAGCAGCAGGATGCATGCTATATACTGTACGTATAATACTATATCCCTCTCTTTTCTAGGTCACCCACAAGATTTAGGGAGCTGCCTCATTATTCCAGGTGCCTGAAATTTATATATATTTATTTACAGGCGACAGGTGTGTGCAGCCTCAAAAATCAACATTTGAAACGTTTGAAGAACAACGTCAGCAACACTATTAGCATGCATATGAGAGGTGCAATACCATGTTTCGTGTTTCACTCATCAACGAACATCGCAAAGCAAATCTATAATACCCTAGAACAACAACTACAACACTCGCGAGCGACGAACAATCGAAAAATTCAGGCGCCATGAAATATAGAAGATGTGTAAGATTTATGTATTGGTGTCATATTAAGACTCTGTTTGGATCTTCTAAGAAAAATGAGAATAAGATCCAAACACTTGAATTCTAGAATGAGATTCTAGAATCCAACTATCTATCCCAAACATACTATATTGGGGATTATCATCACTATGCAAAGTCAATAATTACTATGAGACCATCTTAGCCCTCATCCTAGCACCACTCATCTATAGTAGTCCTCCCAACATTCTCATGATTCGGGCACTAGGGACATCCCTGCATACCTTCCACACACCGCATCCATGTCGGCGATCAAAGCTAGGCCCATGGATAGAGCTAAAGCAAATTCGAGGGAGGTGTGCTTGCTTTGTGGGTGCAAGAATTTGTGACATGGGGTGCAAATATAATGAAAATTTAGCTCTTATCACTACTTTCTTATTTTTGTCGGTGGGTGCGGCTTCAACCACATCAATACATATATACCTCCGCCCCTAGCTAGGCCAGCCTCTTGCTAGTGCCACCCTTTAATTTCACTTGCCTATAAAACTAGAGATGGAGAAATCTCGAACATAGTGAACTAAAATTACCATATTTTTAGTCCACACTGAAAAAAGGAGCCATGATATATTAAATGTGAAAATTAGAGTATTAACCTAACCTTTTTTTATGAATCGGCACAAGAGTGTGCCGATTACATAGAACAAAGAAGGGTTTGCCTTAAAGAATAGCAAAAGGAAAAAACAAAAAAAAACAAGGAAATATATTTTTATTTACAGAATATTTTCATGGCTACATATAGGACGTACTTCTGAACTATTCTTTAAAAGAAAAGTGGCAGAAAGTTCAAAGTAGGCGTGACGTAAGATGGAGGCGAAGGTATAGTATAGTATAGTATATCTTTGCCAAACATGGAGTAAAACTTATGTGTAATTATAATAAAGTTTAGTTGTGTGTATAAGTTGTGCCGAGACCCGAGTAAAATTTCTTTTTTTTTAAATAAAACTTCATCATGACTGAAAGGGGCCAATGATTCGTGCCATTGGAAGACTCTTGAACTTCTCTCCTTCCGGAGTCTGGACAGCAACCTAATTAATTTGAACTGTATCTTTGTTCGCAAAAAAAAAAAAAACTGTATCTCTGAGAGTACCGGTTGGTATGAAACAGTCTGTACTAAATGCATGCAACACGAGTTAATTCCGTTGTTGCCATGAAGTCAGACTAACCAACATATTTTTTTTCTTTTTTTGAAAAATGTAACCAGCCCGGGAGGTACCTACTCCCTCTGTCCCTAAATATCTGTTATGGTTGGTGTACGTGCTACAAGTTTGATTCAATTTATAGAAAATGCATGCAACATTTGTATCTTCAAATAAATTTATTAAAAAATTAGATTCAAAGATCTTTTCAATGATATTAATTATGTATAATAAATATTAATTTTTTTATATATTTAGTTAAAATTATTTCCCAGGAAGCGAAAACGACGTATATTTAGGGACGGAGGGAGTGTACAGGAGTAAAAAGGAAATACCCGTGAGTGTGAAACTGTGAACACTGAATAGCCGGAAATGGCTGTGCCTGCGGTGGTGCTATTCGCGCATGTGCGTTGTTGGGCAGTTCTTGTTTTTTTTTCTCAATACGCAGGAGATCTACGTATCATTGTATTAAGTAGAAAGAAAGAGTTATTAGTACAAACAACGCGCATCAAGCGCGCTAGGTAGCCAACGGCTGGACCAACCTAGCCGAATGTTCCCTAGATCGATATTACATAAATGGATCAACCAAAAGACGCTCCTCGCCGCACCCTATGGGTCCGCCCGGAAGAGCTCGCACGCGAGCCCGTTGCACGCGAGGAACAACGCGTCCAAGGCCTCCGCCTCGGTCGGCTCCAAGATTCCAGAACGCAGGGCGTCGAGTATCCTCCTTGGTGCAGTCGAAACTGGTGTGGTCGGCGGTGCGATCCCTAGTCTTTGGTTGAGGAGAACCTCGTCCCGCCGGGAGGCTGGAATGTGCGCCAATGGTTGGGCGGCAATCCGACTGCTCCTTAGCCGGATAGTCGGGGGTCTCCTGACAGGCGTCTTCTGCCTTGGCGGAGAGGCGATCAGGGGTGGCTCCTACTCAACCCGCACCTCGTCAAGGAACCTTGCGAGGCGGCGAGCGGCCTGCAAGTAAGACAGGCCATTGGTAGCTGCGGGCATACGGACTGCAAGTAAGACAGGGCTGTCGTGCTGGCCGATCTGGACAGACCCTGCCTGGTGCCTGCCCTGACCACATCGATCATCGATCAGCCCCACCGTTTGCGGTGCAACAGCCTCAGAGCTAGGAGTACTCGCAGCTCCATCACATGAGCGGCGAACCGAACCCCGTCCGTCCGTCCCATCACAATTCATACTCCCCGGCGATCCCATCCGGCCGGTCGGAGGGTGCGCGACCGGCCGGTCGTCGCCGATGCATGCATTGATGCGCGCCCGCACTGCGCAGCAATCAGCATCGTCGTCTACAGCTACAGGGTCTCCGTCGAACCAACCAACGGACGAGGCAGCGCGCGACCCACTTGCACTGCACGTACACGTACGCCATGGCATCTCATTTATCGCCTCCAGCGCGGCGTCGTACGTGCCCGCCCGCCGGATCCGTCAGCGTCAGAGCCTTTGGGATCAGTCACCAGCTAAAAGGAATATTCTATCCTAGTCATCACAAAATATACAGTTTCTCCGCATCTATCCATCCTCTATATCATCCTCTATCCACTGTAGAGCTCACTTGTCACTTTATCTAAATATATCCATGTGAGATCTAGTTTTGAAGAATTTATTGAAATGAATTTAATGGTGCAGTCGGAATTTAATTTGGTTTTATGGTTTGTGATTTATAACATTTTTTAGATAGATAAAACTATGAGGCCCGCCACTGAGATTCCTTGCACACACGCACACTCTCTCTGGCTTGGCCGCTCGTGATCACGTGGTGGAGGTCGGACACGTGGTGGAGCCGTCCGACCGGTACCATAACCCGGTATCCCTTCAAATTTACCGGAGAAAGACACATGCAGGGCAGTTTACCGTTCCCCGCTGCAGCTGCTTGCGAACGCTATAAGCAGACGTGTAGCTATACCGGTTGCCTTTAGAGGCACCGGTGCACAGGACGCAGGACGGGATGGGCCACGGCGGATGCAGAGGACGGCGGCCGGGGCGACACCGTACGCGGCCGCATTTACGGCCCTCATGTGCTTCTGACGTTCCGTTCTGCGGCCGGGTACAGCGCCCATCGGGCGGATCGGATGGGATCAGTGGATCACATCAATCATATCGCTCGCCCGGCCGCCTGTGCAGCCTGCCGCCCCCTGCCCTGCCTGCCTGCCTGAGCAGCTGAGCCTGACCCGCCCGCCTCTGGCCTCTCCTCCCGTGTGCAGCTGCAGCTGCATGCAGGCGAGCGAGACGGAGACCGTACGTACCCGTACTCGGCCGGCCACCATTGTGTCGGAGAGTTGCCGTGATACACCGGCAGCTGCGAACACCACTGCGCCGTGCCCATTGCTGCATGATGCATCGCTGTCCTGTCCACGGGTCGTATTAATTCGCACCGGCCGCTAGCCATGAACAAGTACTAGTGGCTTGCCATGACACGGTTGTTAGAATGATCTCATCCATCTTGATCCAACGATTAAGATGGACCCTTTGACCGTGTCCTGATCGGGGATGCTTAACCGACTCGTAGTCGGTGGGCCCATGTCGCGCAGCCCTATAAAGAGGAGGTGGGGGCCAGGGGCACACAACGCGAGGTTCACCGCCACAGTAACTTCCCCACCTCCTTTCCTAGACCGATCGAGAGGAGGGGCTGTAGGCGACGGGAAGTCCATCGTCGCCGCTGCATCGATCCCGACGTCCGCACTACCATCTCCTCTCCATCACCGACGCCGTGACTGCCTCCTCCTCGAGCTCGTCAGGCAAGCCCGATGATGATCCTAAATCTAACAATGGTATCAAGAGCTTGGTCTGGTGTGTGGATCTAGTTGCGGTAGATAGAAAGGAATCAATAGAAACAAAAGATGACCGATTCAAACCGGATCGGGACAGAAAATGTAATCCCTAACCCTAACCCTAATCAATCAAAGAAAGGACAAAGGTGGGAGTGCCTACCCGGGCCCTCACTGCTGTCACCACCGCCGGCTGTCACCTTGACGGCGGGCGGAAAGAGAACCCGCCGCCGATTGGCCGGCGCGTGGGCAACAGAGAATGAGCCGACCAATTTGAATCGGGATTGAAAGAACGTGAAACCCTAACCCCAGCAAAGGTCAGCGTGGAAAGGGTCCTACCTGGGCCATCCTCCCGCCGGCACCACCGTTGTTGCGCGGGTAGAGCACCGCACTACAGGAAACTGGCTCTTTGCCGACTGCAATTTTCTTTGCCAACTGTTTTTTTTCGACACTCGGCAAAGAGGTCCCTTTGCCAACTGGAATTTCCTGCAGTCGGCCTGGCTTTGCCGACTGCAATTCTTTGCCAACTGCCTGGCCCGTCACCTTTGCCGACTGCCACTCCGTCAGCAGTCGGCAAAGGTGCAGGCTTTGCCGACTGCCATCCTCCCTGGCAGTCGGCAAAGGCTCTTTGCCAACTGCCACGGATGGCAGTCGGCAAAGAATTAATTTTTTTTTTCGATTTTCGATCCCAGTTTTTTTGTGTTGCCTTACTACAGTAAGTACATGATATATTCCAAGTTTGGGGTCATTTTGATTTATTTTGCTATATTCCATTGATTTTTGTTATTTCTTTGATTTTTTCCGGCAACTCTAGATTTGAACTGCAGGTACATGAAATAATGGAATCCGGCGATTTAGAAAATGATATTCATGATGTTTGGAGCATGTTGAGGCCGTGTGCGGGGCCTCGCGTGAAATTTCGACCGTGTTGGTGTCGGAACACGCCGAGGCACGCGCGTGAAAAGTGTTTTTAAATTTTATAAAATCGAAACGGAGTCCGAAAATGACGAAACTTGACGACGTGTCTTGCCATCGCATGCGGAGGCTGTGGTAAAAATTTGAGAAAGTTTCGAGCAAGTGGCGACGTCGGGTGGCTAAAACCTGGACATCTCCACATGTGATAACAAGTTAGCCACCCGACGTTAGTCCAGGTTGAGATTTGGTAAAATTAGATGCTAAATTGTGAGATTTAGCCATTATGTAAAATAGAAAGTCTATCTAAAATGTAGAATTTTACAACAGCCTAACTAAATTGAAAAAACATAAATAGTAAGTAGGACTCGCTAGGGAAATATGGCCAGCGAGAATGGTGGGATAGCGAGCTAGAAAAAATAAAAAACAATATAGACAGCTGTTGTAATGCTTATTTAAAGTACATTAGCTGTAAATCGCTTTACTAATACATTTTGCTCATGGCCCCGAGGCAGGGGTCGGGTCTTGGGTCTTGACGTCTCGTAGCACACGGAGTCTATCCATATAAAAAACAATAATATGTGTAGGTCGGATGCTGTTTTTGTTCATTTGTGGCCCATGAAGTGTTTTTTTTGGGCCCAATAGCCCATTCATCCATGCCCGAACCCTAGGGCGTATTCCTTATAAAAACCTAGCTCCATTCTGTTCTCAAACCCCAAGACGCAGTCGGCCGCCGCAGACCGGGAGTAGCCGACGCGCCATCACCGTATCTCAGATCAGCGGCGAGCCGTAACCAAGCCACTCTGCTGACGCCCGACGAGGTACTCCGCCGCACGCGCGCGCGCTTCTCTTCCTTTTCTTTTCGCTGTGCGTTGAGCCTGTTTGTTTGATGACTAGATCTACTGGGTTTGTCGTCTATGTGTGATGAGACGAGCCGATTCATGCACTGGATTTCTAATCAAGTGTTGTTTCCGCCGCCGCTACCTCTATTTAGTGTCTATGTATGAATTTGGTTGCAGTTTACAACTGATTTGTCGAGCCATAAATTATAACCGTTTGGTTGTTCTAGACTAGATCCAGTTTCCGATCTATGATATTACGTGGCTGAGGCACTTTACTCTGTTTTGTGTGTAAGAACTGAGCCGATTCATGTGCTGGAGTACTAATCCAAGTTTTCCTTTCGCCTCATTTGAGCCGATTCATGTGTGGTTTTGAGGCTGGTATCTCCAAGGATGGTCAGACCCGTGAGCATGCTCTCCTTGCTTTCACACTTGGAGTGAAGCAGATGATTTGCTGCTGCAACAAGGTATGATTCCAGGAATTTTATCTAGTCTGGTTCCTGATCTGATGTGTGATTCCAGGAATTTTATCTAGTCTGGTTCATGATCAGAGGTGCCTGTAAATGTGTTTCAATAGTCTAGCAATATTTATCTGCACTCAGTGTCTCAATTATACTGCCTTCAAGTTACTGTATTCGCGTTCTGATTAAATAGCTTATGTAAGCTGTATACTAAATTTGACAAAATGAAACACTGATTGCTTAAATTAAATAGGCATCTTCGTCCTATACATGTTAATGTATGATAGCAACTTGTCTTCATTAGTTTGCATAATCTAATATGATTTTTCCAGGACAATTTTCCCAATGGGCGATTTAAATTTATGATTCCACCTGATTTTAGAAATTGTCTGAAGTAGTTGGATTGTTGGAATACTTGCAATGCATATGTAGTTAAAGCAAAAGGGTTTGCATAATTTAACTGTCTTCATATGATTGCAATTGTTACTTAGTTTACTTTGTCAATTATTATAGGATTTGTTGGCATGAACCTGTTAAGGTCTGTATTTTTTGTATACTTGCTTTATATTTTTGCAGCCCGCACTAGTTAGTATATGAATAAATTTGTTAAGTAATCTGCCTGGCGGTTATTTCTGTTGACCCCAAGAAATTTCATGCCTTAAGCAAGCTTAGTTGGCCAGTAATTTTTTATTATTATGTTCTTGCATTTTTACTGTTTGCTTGAAGTTTAGGTCACTTATCTCATTCAACTATTGGTATTGTTTGGGTTTTGCTGTTTTACAGATGGACGCCACCACACCCAAGTACTCGAAGGCCCGTTATGATGAGATTGTGAAGGAAGTCTCTTCCTACCTGAAGAAGGTTGGATACAACCCTGACAAGATCCACTTTGTTCCCATCTCTGGTTTCGAAGGTGACAACATGATTGAGAGGTCCACCAACCTTGACTGGTACAAGGGCCCCACCCTGCTTGAGGCTCTGGACTTGATCAATGACTGGTACAAGTTAGCCACCCATAAAAACTGTGATATGCCTTGGTATGTTTGTAAACTTATCTATACATCTGTGTAAATGTGTGTGTGTGTGTATACTTTTGCTGTTACAACTTTGCCTTCTAATAAGTTTCTAGTAGTAATAATGGCTACCATCTGATCCAATAAACCCTGTCATGTACTCATGTTGCAGGTACCAAACAGACTCCAGTAGACTTGATAGAAAGCATAAGGTTATTTTTCAATTTAGTTCTCCAATTAGTTAGCTGAATCATTTACATTGAAAAGATGTATATCAAGTAGTCATCCATTTATTCAGTGCAACAGACCAATATGTATATCAAGCAGTTCCATTAATTACTTTATCTTAAGGTGTCCATATAGAATTGCATGTCGTAGTTTGTGTACATTGAAGTCAGCAAGATATTTATGTGTGTGCTTTTCCCCTTTTTCTTTGAATTACCTACCAATGAATTTTATTGTCACCACAATTCCTATCCAAGATATTTATGTGTGTACATTGCTACTGTTTAAAAATATTTTTTTGTGCATTTAACTCTTTTTTGCTTGTTCAACAGAAATTAGTGATATATACTAATATTATTCAATAATAAAAAAAATCCAGCCTGGGCAAAAAAACCAGGACAGAGTCTTTGCCGACTGCAATGGGAGGCAGTCGGCAAAGAGGTCAAACCTTTGCCGACTGCAACTCCGAAAGCAGTCGGCAAAGAACATTTCAAAAAAATATTTTTTTTCTTTGCCGACTGCTGAGCTGGCGGCCAGTCGGCAAATAATTTTTGAAAAAAAAATTCTTTGCCGACTGCCGAGAAACCAGCAGTCGGCAAAGCCTGCCGTCAGGGCTGACGGCGCCACGTGGCTATGCCGACTGCTGGCGTGGCAGTTGGCAAAGGCTTTGCCGACTGTGTGCCACGTGGCAGTCGGCAAATCCGCCTTTGCCGACCCAGGCTTTGCCGACTTCTCTTTGCCGACTACCACGTGGCTTTGCGGTCGGCAAAGCCTTTGCCGACTGGGTTTATGCCTTTGCCGACCGGGGCAAGCAGTCGGCAAAGAGGCGTTTTCCTGTAGTGCCACCGCGCGCGGAACATCGTGACGAGCCGCGTCGTCGTCCACATGTCGCGCGGGCACAGGGTCAGGGCACCGACATGGAGCCGCTTGACGGCGGCGCGCTCTACCTTTGGGGAGTGCGCGCGCCGGCGAGAGGGCCCACGGCGGCGCCGTTTTCTTCCTCCGGTTGCCATGACGGCGGCCGCCGGTGCTCCGCTGTGGACTGACAGAAGAGGAAGGAGCAGATAAAGAAAAAGGGGAAGGAGATCCGATCGGAACGAGCTCTGGCGGCGCTATCTCCTCACCGGCGCCATTCCCTTTCCCCGCGTGCTCTTCTCCGGTGCGGCGGCTGGCTGCTCGTGGTGGCGCGTGGAGGAGAAAGGAAAAGAAAAGAAGAGAATAGAAAGAGCCGAGGAGGGGAGCCGATTGGGCTTGCCCGGCGGCGCTCTTCTGCCGTCGGCCACCATGGCCGCGGCCGTGGCATCCGGTTTTCGGGCGCCGTCGGCCAGAGAGAGTAGAGAGACGGGAGGGAGTGAATGGAGGCTAGGGTTGACGGGGATGGCAGCAGGGGGTTTTGATCCTCCGAAATGGGCGCCTGGCCGTCGGATTGCATCCAGCGGTTGGAAATGACCGGGCTCAATTCGGCCCAGGTGGGCGAGCCAAATGCCGGCCCAGGCCCAGGTTAGGGCCTGGTGCGCGGACGAGCTGCAGTGAAGCACGGCCGTAGGCTGTTTTTGTGAGCTAGGCCAGCGGCAGTCACTAATTCGGCCCACGAAGCAAGCAGCGCTTGCGCCTTGCGAAGGGAAATATGGCCGTGGGCCGCTGCGCGCTTGGCTGGGCCTTCGGGCCAAAGTAAAGTTTTTGAGAATTTGTTTTTTCTTTTTCCAGAAGCATTGTTATAAAAGCTTTATTAAGTTTTGATGCCAAATCTTGCTCAATTTTTTTTCACCAACGTGGAAATCTGAGCAAAGAGTAATTAAGTAATTTTAAAGATGCTTCTGGATAATGTCATTTTAAGTATGGTTTTAATGTTTCCTATGCGTATTTAAAGTTGTCGTTTTCATTATTAAATCTGAATTAACAGGAGGATTTAATTTTAAAAAATGGATATGTTTAAAGTTAAAGATTGTTGTCTTCTCATTAAATTCGAACCAACGGGAGAATTTAATTTGAAGAGCAGTTATAGCAATTCAATGAATGATGAAAAGTTGATCCTCCAGTTAAAGTTGAAACCAACGGAAATTTTAAATTGGAGGAATAATCAGTTTATAGTTAAGATGAATTATAATATTGTTATTTTCTGACCAACGTTGATGATAACAATATTATAAGTTTATTTATGAGTTTAAGGTTAAAAGAAAATTATGATATTGTTATTTTCTGACCAACGTTGATGATAACAATATTATAATTCTATGAATTTTATGTTTAAAGTTTAAATCTCTGATGAATTTTGCATCAAAGTGAACAATTTTTCAGAGAATAGATGAGAGATAAAAGATGCTCCAAGAGCGAGCAGAATGTAATGTATTTTCATGTTTCCGCTGCAATGATGATGATGATCTTCATAATTAAATTTGAACCAACGGGAGAATTTAATTTTGAAGAGGGTTATAAAATAATTGAGTTTTCATATGTTAATTCCATTTCTGCCCAACGGTGATGTGGAATTAATGTAGAGGAATGTTGTTTTATTCTATTTCTGCCCAACGGTGATATAGAATAGAACATAAAGATTTAAAAGTTTAATGTGCATGTCTTTAACTAGACCAATGTAGGGTTATTTTCATGCTTATTATTGTTGATTATTGATTAATATTTTCAGACAAAGAACTTCATGCCTTTATTCTTGAAGGGTGAAAAGAAAATGAGCTGGGTACTTGTGACTCAGAAGATAAAAGTGCAATTTTTGCAGAAAGAAGACCATTGTGTAAGGGACTACGGTCCCTTTAAAGAATGGCTTCAAAAGAAAAGAATTCTAGGATATTGATCCAAGAAAGAAATAGAATAATAAGAGCTTAGTTTAAGAGATGTATTTTATACACTCTTTAAAATAATAATAATAAGTAATATAAGTTTAGTCTTAATCATCATGTTTTGAAATGTAATAAGTGACATGCATGTTTAATTTGACCAACGTCGAATTAAGCATGTGTGTCAAAGAGTATTTGGATTTATTTCTAAATTTGCTGATTGAATATGAGCCAATATTGACATTTATGTCCCTACAAGAAAGTTATCTCGCATGGCGGGAAAAAAGTTTGAAAAGATACCCGTATGACGGGGTAAAGTTTGGCATAGTACTTATGTTAATCAATCCTGCATGGCAGAAAAAGTTTGGCTTAGTACCAATCCTGCATGGCGGGAGAAATTTGACATAGTATTTATCCTGCATGGCGGGAGAAAGTTGTGATGACTCATGTGCTTTGAGTGTATTCCGTACAGGGAGAAAATTTTAGGGTAGATCTTATGCTATCCTAGTATAAGTTAAGGAGAACAGAAAGTTACAGACGAACCTCAAGATAAGAATGACGTGCGAGCGTGATTTGCGAAAGTATTAATGATAAAAGACTCTGTTGAGTTCTTGAAGTGAAATGAGGAAAAAGTACTCCCAACAAATTAAGAAATAATTTCATTTGTATGATGCAATCATGTGGACGAAGAAAGTAATCAAAGTTTTCTCATTCACAAAAGTTCTGGATAGTTTTCGAAATTGTGGTAGAAAAGTTCGTACCACATTTCGAGGGGGAGAAAGGTGAGATCAATTAAGAAAGATACTTCCCCATAATTCAGACAATACGATACATACTAAAGTGATCTATAAAAGATGAATGTGATCGTCGGGGGAGTAAGACGGCCATAATATCGATACCCCTAAAGTAAAGAAATAGCTAAATCAATGGACCTTTGACAGTTTCAATAGAAAGATAGCATAGTCAGCCAGTATTTATACTGGACGTGTTCAGAGTTTTAAAGGTGGTGCTAAATGCACCATATGAGTTTTAGCAGATTGAACCCAAAATAAGAAAATTAAATATGGGACAATCTGGGGGAGCATGGTACAAAGAAACCTGACTACGCAAGGAGGATGAATAATGTAAACAAGGATCTTGTTACAAAGGATCTTATAGAATCAATTGTCTTTTGGCAATAAAGGTCAAGAAATGCTAGTAGCTAAGGCCCCAGAAAGTCTCAAATAATAAGAAAATTAGATACTTCTGACGATTATAAAGTCTATATTAGTGAAATTCAAATGGAGGGTAATCCCACCTAATTTGAAGAAGCCATGAGAGGCGTTCACTCGTCCAAGTGGCAAGAAGCAAAGAAAGATGAAATGAAATCGATAATACCAATAATACTTTGGGATCTAGAATAAATTCCTAAGGAGCCAAAACAGTAGGCTATAATGAGTCTACAAGACAAAATGTGACTCCAAAGGAAATATGTAAAGATGTGGAAGCGCGACTTGAATCAAAAGTTTTTGCGCGAAGCGAATGAATAGATTACAATGAGTGCTAGTGGCACATCATGATCTGAGTTACATCAGATGAAAGTAAAGACAACATTTTCCAATGGGATTTGTATGAAAATAATTACGTGGCACAACCCAGAGGTTTTGTCATGAAAAGAAAAGAATGTAAGGGATGCCACCTGTAGAAATCTCTTATGGACTGGAGCAAATCTCTAGACAGTGGCATTTAAAGTTGAAGAGTCAATTAGAAATTTTGGGTTAAAGAGAATGAGAGGACAATTGCGTTTGTACAAAGTTATAGAAGGGAAAATTCATTTCCTAATCCTATATGGATGACACCCCAATTGTTAGTAGTGATGTCAATCTACTGCATGAGAAGAAGTTCTTGTCCTCAACATTGAATAAGAAAATTCTCGGTGAAATGTATCTCGTTAAAGGAATTGAAATTCACCGAGATAGAAGAAAAGGGGTATTAGGACTATCGCATAGGTATGCTAAGAAAAGTTTCTAAAGAAATTAAGTACCTATGCGGGTAAACCTACGCCTGTTCTCATGGTCAGGGTAATAGTTTTGAGAACTTTAATGTTCCAAAAGCAATGTAAGATTGTTATAGATGGACGTCATATATGCTTCAGCTGTTGAAAGCTTAATGAGTATAAAGATAGGACCTTGCCCTGACACAGTTTACGTATCCGGGTTGTTTTGGCAAAAGTCCAGTCCAGATATAGATCACTGGAATGGAGTTAAAAATGTCGGCCTCATGCTAAAAAGGAAAGAACAAGTACTCTCAAGTAGTTGTGGGTACAAATGTTATATTTTGGCGAGATGTTTAGTGAAACCCACATAGTAGCTAACACTCGTAGTTGGAGTTTTATTGTGGAAAAGCTCAAAAGAAACAATTTTAGTATCATCAATGATACATAGTTATAGTATAGCATGATATGAGGCTGAGGGACAGGCAAAATGGTTGAGGAACTTGTACCCGGAATTGATAATGGTTGTCAACAGCAATGACCATTTAAGTAGTTTGCTCCTAAGACAACGGATCAAGTGTGCTGCCAAACACATTGACGTTAAAGTTATACGTTGTAAAGGAGAAAGTTCGGAATCATACTGAAGATATTGTATATATACGTTACAAGAAAAGCTTGCGGATCCGCTTACCAAGGCTTACCACCCAGTGTGTTCAGAGAACACACAGTCGACATGGGTTTATGGTATAGCCTATGATTTCCGGACAATAAAGGGCCCGAAAGTTAAAGAATCTGTTTCAGATCAGAGATGTGTATTGTAGCTGTTAAATCTATCGGCGACTGTCCGTGACGATGAGGCATGCTCTATACACTGATTTGTGATGGAACAAATAAAAGTGAAAACAATTAAAGTCAAAGTTTAAAGTTAAAGTATAAGATGAGATCAAGGGGGAGAATGTTAGAATGATCTCATCCATCTTGACCCAACGGTGTTAAGATGGACCCTTTGACCGCGTCCTGATCGGGGATGCTTAACCGACTCGTAGTCGGTGGGCCCTTGTCGCGCAGCCCTATAAAGAGGAGGTGGGGGCCAGGGGCACACAACGCGAGGTTCACCGCCACAGTAACTTCCCCACCTCCTTTCCTAGACCGATCGAGAGGAGGGGCTGTAGGCGACGGGAAGTCCATCGTCGCCGCTGCATCGATCCCGACGTCCGCACTACCATCTCCTCTCCATCACCGACGCCGTGACTGCCTCCTCCTCGAGCTCGTCAGCCAAGCCCGATGGTCTGTACACTCATCCCCCCTCTCTCTCCCTCTCTCTGTCTCTGTAAATCGGTTCACTGGGATGTTCAATACATCGTTTCCCAAAAGATGAACACCCACTACATCTACTGCCAGATGATCCTAAATCTAACAGCGGTCGCCAACCCGGCCGCCCGCTCCGTCGTCGTCGTCGCCTGCTGTTCACCGCGAGGGCCGGGGCTGCATGCATGCATGTCAAGTGGAGCTCACGAGAATCTGACGACCTGTTCGTTTCCGGCTACAGTCGTGTCGTCGTCGCACACCGGCAGCCTGGCGGCCCGCCCCGGGCTGGAGACTCCCGTCAGGTTTGTTTTGGTAGCATGCGGCCATGCGCATGCATGGCCGCCGTGCAAACGCATGTGATCCGTTTACATGGCCGTTTCCCGACTCCTGCATGCGGTGGTGGGTGCCCGCTGATGCTACACAGCTAGTACACCACAGTCCAGCCCACAGGACACGATCCACACCACCACATGTAGGACGTACTGTATGTAGTAGCTTTCTTTGGCTTGCCTCAAAACCCTTCTTTTTCCTCAGGAAAGCGCGAGGGATCTGGTTCTTCACAACCTAACAAGCTATTAGGTGTTGCATATATCCTCTCAAAAGAAAATATGTGCCTTTGTTTGATTGTTTCACACTTGTAGAGTATAGACTCCCTCTGTATATATGTGTGCCTACATTTTAGTATAGATTCGGTAACTCAAATGTAGTGCTTCATTTTAGATATGACACTTGATGATCTGCATATATTATTTCGACTAGGAGGTTAGAGCATCTCACTTCTTATATTTGACACCCCCCCCCCCCCCCCCCCCCCCCCTAATTTCTCCAAACGGGCTCCTCAACCAGTTCCATTTTATATGCTACCAAATACTACTAACAAAATGCCACATTTTATACATGCACGATGTAGAAAACATGTGAACCAATGTTGATGATCGAGTGTTGAGTGCGTGAATAAAGACCAATATACATAGTGCGTGCGTTTCTTCCAAGCACTCATCATGTCTAATTATTTAAAATTTCCTATTTGTGTGCTTTATATATCATCGACATGTTAAACATGCTAGGGTGAGAGTTTGACCTTAATTTTTTGTGAGAATGAAACATGGTTGGTTAGATGCACAACTTCTATGACTGCTAATTGATTGGTTTGGGGAAGATTATCTATATCACTTATCTCAACGGTAATGAAACTGTAAACAACATGTTGCTAGTATGAACTATCTTTAGGAATCAAAATCATAACATAACACTTATAGATCTAGGAGCCACATTGTTATTAATATCAGGCAGCAAGGAAACAAGAAATTCATATGTTTAGAAATCCATATAGGTCACTGGATATTGCAATTAATCACATATATATGGATTTGACAAGCAAATCAATACATCATAGGAAGGAGAACAAGAAACTTGTGTGTATAAATTTGAATAAAATGGAATGACTCTCTTTGCGAGTTAGAGCCTTTTATAGTCGTGTGCTACGATTGATGGATGAGGGGGGCTAGTAAGCTAGATTCTAGTGTCGAGGCCTTGTATGCCACCATTATGGAGAGAATGATTATTACTACATTAGTAGTTCTGTGGACGAAGGTTCGAACGAATGCGAAGCATTCACCAATTTCAAATTTTGAACCGAAAACTTCTCATTTCAAGTAACGAATATTCTAAATATAAATACACACACTTCTGATCCTTCTCAACCATTTCCATGATCCAGATCGGCAAATTTTCTATATAATTTTTTTGCTTCAGATTGTGAATACAATCTTAGCTCGTCTACCCGAATCATAACACTTTGGTTTTAGTAGCGGGTTGGGAATAAAAAAAAAATCATATCAAATAAACAGTAGCCAAATCCTTGTCATCCTTATCGCTACAATATGCACAAAATCCTAGCAATTCTTTTTTTCCACCAATGACTTACTTCTCTAAATATGGGCCAATGAATAAAAAAACAGTAGCGATACTAAGGACTCATGCTACCCAAATGGGAAAGGGTACTCACATATATATGCCTCTACTAGTAAACCAAGCAATACTACAAAGATAGCAAGGAGAAAAAGAAATTTGTGTGTTGAGGTACTCATGTATATAAGGATCGGTTGACAATAAAAGGAATAGAAAATAAAAAGTAGAACAAAAAAATCCTTGTGTTCAGAAAACCAGTTGGGGATACTCGCATATATTGGTCTAAACACAATGAGAGACATTTGATTGATTCAACTTGTAGTATGGCATATCACTATGTATAAGTAAAAAAGATGAGTCCTTATATATAGTACTACGTACTGTATTCTCTATAGTGGAACAAAGTATCTGCACAAACTCACAATGTAGCTGCCGGGCCAGGCTAAAGCCTGTAAAGTACTGATGGTATGTTCTTTGTGATAACCACTTGCGCACTCATCAGTGTTGTGAATGGCATGGGGTGTATAAAGTATCCGTAGCTCATTCCATGCCGCAATGCAAGCATGCAAAGCCCCTCATCTATGGCGGCCGACTCCTAGAGGAGATGAATGAAGGGCCCGGCCCCGAGCTCCTCCAAGAAATATGACGTGCCTGTCATCATCACCCCTCATCCCCACAGCAAAACTACCAGCTAGCGCCCTAGTAAAGGTTAAAACAGCGACAGGGCAGGGCAGACAAAGGGAGTACTCCATGTGGAAGCCAATTAGAGAGGCCGGGCTGAGGAGGTGGAATCATTCATGGCCATGGCTGGCGGGTTGCCGCCGGGATGGACCCCCACTGCACTGCATCTCGACTCCCTCCTCCTGGCATCTGTCACAAAGGGTTGCGCTGCTTCAGCCAGACAGGCACTGCCCGTTGCAGGAGGTAAAATGGTTAAAAAGCCGGGGGGCAATGTACTGTGCCGCCGGTGGCCGCACGTACTGCGCTAAAGACACGAGGCGGAGGCGCCAGATCCTGTACTAATGACACGTTTCCTTGTGTCATTCTTGCCGTGCCCAGTGATAGATGCATTCGTAGATCATGGATGGCACAGGAAAGCTGCTGCTGCTGCTGTCGCTGCGTCCTCCTGCAGTCCTGCTACAGCAGCAGCGGCAGGGCAAGAGGGCTTGTGTTCAGTTACTGCTTCACAACGTCACATCGAATGTTTAGACATGAAACATTAAATATAGGTAAAAAATAACTAATTATATAGTTTGATTGTAAATTACGAGACGAATTTTTAAAATCTAATTAGTCCATGATTGGACACTAATTACCAAATACAAACGAAAGAATTACTATGCTTCCAAAAATTTTACAGGACCAACTAAACACACCCAAAACCAATCACATGCTGGATTAGGGTGGGGGAAAAACTGCTACTACTAGTACACTGCTTAGCGTGAGGCCATGCAATGAACCTACTCCTGCAAGCTTTGTGGTATCTTTCTTTTTTCCTTAATAAAAAAAGAGGCTTAAAGTGTGCACAAATCCTACTGTTGTGATGCCTTTGAGGTCTTTAATTTCTCACTTCCAAACAATGGTTCAGCAAGAACAAAGCCAAGATAAGATAAGATACTTGTGATAGGCTGCAGCAGGTAGGAGACTGGCACCATCCTAGGTGTATACGTACTAATTTTAAAATGTTAAACAAAATTAGGAGGAGATCTTAGGGCATGCAGGGAGGCACAATCTGTTTCAAATGCCAATCACAGCAAAGAAATTAAAGAACGAAAGACTCCTGTCCCCATCCGCTTAATTATCAGGTTAATTAACAACAACATCTACTGGCACTGCTGCTTAGCTCCTGAACCCCAGGAGGAAGCACATTAACCATTCATGCATCACAAACAAGAGCAAGTGCAAAAGAAGCAAGCTTGAACTACAGCAACTAGTAGAACATCAACTAAACCTACCGTAATGCAGCAAACAAGCCATCGCATCGATCAAGCCAATGTGCTGCATTCTCACAGGCCTAATTTCTAAGAAGAAGCTCCGAGTGAGCTCTTGAAGCAAAAACCAGTGACACAAGCAGCAAGAGATCTAGAAAACCGACCGACCAGCTCCCAACCTTGCTCCTCCTTGTTGCAATCATCCATTCCCATATGTAGAAGCAGCAAATTATGACTACCTGAAATGAAATGGGGATACAAAATTGCATCAGAAATTCAGTCCGAGAAACAGCAGTCCTGTAGTGGGAATACAGTGCTAGAACGAAGAATTACGAGGCAATTCTCACAAGGGTGCATGTTGAGGAGCTGACGACGATGTTACTGATACTGATACATGGTGTATTGCTCAATGACCATGGTGGTTGGTGGTGGGTGGGGTAATCTGTGCTCCACTGCTAGCTGCTGTCAGTGGTGAGAAGCCGAGGACACAGACGGCGGCGGCTTGTCGCCATTGCCGCTGCCGCCGTTGTGCTCCTCGTCGCCCTGTATCCTGGTGGGGATGCGGATCCCGGAGAAGCCAACGCCGGGAGCGAACCCGATGGCCGACACGGTGGGCCTGAGCCCGCCACCATGCTGCTGCTGCATCGGGTTGTCGGCTTCGACGGTCTCCGGCCATCCTCGCTCGGAGGGCTGGTTACTGGACTGAAGGGGTCCCCTCTGGAAGAAGAATTGGCTCTGGCAGCCAAGCGCCGCCTGCATGTGCGCCGCCTGCTGCGACACGTTGAACAGGTAGCCGCCAGTGCTCCCGCCGCCTGGGTCGGGCACGTTCCACGGCACCATGCGCTGGCTCTGCGCCTGCTCGGCCCACATGGCGCCGCCGCCGCCGCCGAAAGAGTAGCTGGCGGCCCCGGGGAAGAGCGCCTGCTGCGAGGAGCCATTGCCGCCGTGGCCTTGTTGCGACCGGTCCTGGTGCTGGTGGTGGAACATGGGGTCTGGGAGAGACTGCAGCGACAGGCGGAGCTCCTGGCTGTGGCTGCCGGTGCGCGACAGGAGGTCAGGCGTGTAGCTTTGGAAGCCCATGGCCGACGACTGCGCAGCCGCCGTGGACGAAGACGCCTCGCCGCCTCCCGTGCCAGCCATGGGAAAGAACGACTTGATCGTGTCCGCGATGGAGTCCGAGTCGAGCGACGCTGGAAGGAAGCCCGCGCCGCTGCCGCCGCCGCCAGCTCCGCCAGCGCCCGGGAAGTCGAAGGCCGTGTGCGCGACGGTGATGGCCTGTGCCTGGTCGTCGGAGTTCTCGGCGGAGTCGGGGTGCGTGGAGGAGGACGGCGGCGCGGCGGCATTGGATGCGGTGGCCGTGGGCTGCCACGCGGGCAGCGTCTCGAGCCTGTCGATGGCGTCCTTGGCGTTCTTGATGAGCCAGTCGACGGCCTTGCTGGGGCGGTCGTAGCCCAGGCGGTCCTGCACGTCGTAGAACTGGATGGCGGTGTGCGCCGACAGGCGCACGCGTCGGTCCCGCGGCCCGCGCGCCGTGCAGACCTTGCTGTGGCGGTCCTTGCGCCCCGTGGAGCGCACAATGTGCCCTCCCTGCACCGCCACGATTTCCCCGCCGCCACCGGCGCCGCCCCTCACGCGCGAGTGCGACGCGGACGTCGCGGCCACGACCTCGCCGCTCGCGCCTCCTCCTCGCGGCCGCGAGGAGTGGGACGCCGCGGGCGCCGCCTGCGCCTGCGCCGTGAACTGGTGCACGTGGTGCTGGCCGACTCCCCCGAAGGACAGGAGCTGCGGCTGGAAGGCGTGGTGGTGGTGGTGGGAGTGGGACTGGCCGGCGTCGCCCATGGGCGCGAGAAGGGCATACTCGGCGGACAAGCCGCCCCGCTGCCTCACGGCCGCCGCGGCCTGCAGGTGCTGGAGCTGGAACAGTGGGACAGGCGGAGGGTCTTGGTCCTGCTGCACTTGCTGGTGGAACTGCAGCAGCCGGTTGTGGTGGTGCCGCTGCTGCTCATCTGCTTCTTGCTGCGCTCCTCCTCCTCCTTCTCCGCCGCCGCCGCCGTGAGGAGCCCGGTGGTGGTGCCTCGGATCCAGATCCCCCGCCTGCTTCTGCTTGGCCGCCGCTACTGCTGCTCCGCGTCCGACAATGCGCGTCCATCCACCTCGCCGGAGCCCATAACTAGGACGACAAGAAACACAAAAAGAAACACAGTCAAAAGAGTGGAGAAGAAGAAGGCGGCGGCGCTGGTGGCGGCCGCGGCATGGGGATGGATAGCAGACGAAGTGGTGGCCAGGGATGGATGGACACTGACCCAGGAGGAGAGGAGTGGGGGGACTAAACTAGAAGCAATCGGATTCGGATGGATGGCAACATCACATTTTAGCAGGGGTGGTGGGGGGGACGGGGGAGGCAAAGCTCGAAGCTTTCTCGCTTTCTTTTCCCCCTCAGGAGTGTGGGAGCTCCGAGGGCAGGAGGCACAAGGGAGGCAGCAAGACAGGATGATAAGATTAGGATTTGGGATTTAGCGAGGAGAGAGAGACTGAGAGAGAGTGCGTGTGGTGTTCGTCCCTGAGCTCTCTCTTGTGACTTGTGACCGCCGCTGCCACTCGCTGTCCCTCTCTCGCTAGCTGATGAGCGAGAGCTGCTGGAGGTTGCTGGACAGGGCGGAGGTGGACAGCGAGGTGCAAGGGTGCTCGGGAAGCCAAATTTGGCCCTTCTTTAGTTCCTAAAATATTTTGTAAAATGTAACTGTAGCGCTACTGTAACACTTTTATTGTTATTTGGCAATTATTGTCTGATCATGGACTAATTAGACTTAAAAGATTCGTCTCGTGATTTACAACTAAACTGTGTAATTAGTTTTATTTTTTATCTATATTTAATGCTTCATGCATGTGTCCAAAGATTCGATGTAACGGTTGCAAAATATTTTGGGAACTAAACAAGGGCCGAGGAGCTGGGGATGAGTTACTTTGGGTGGGGATGCATCACAAATTCACAGTTCACAGGGTGTCTCACTTCGGCACTTGGATGGATGATTATGGAGATGGCCGGAGACGTGGCATGAGATGGACATTTATGTTCTTTGTATGCTTGCTTGCAAATGCCTCGTTTGTTATGCATGCATGGGTCCGATTCTTCCCGTTACAAACAACGGCCAGATGCCGCGTGAAAACATATGAATAATTAAACCTCCAGTATGGCCTGAATTTAATTTTGCAAACATACATGTGGAGTTCAAAATTCAGCAAAAGAAGCAGCTATTTGAACAGTAAAGATTTCATGATTACACTTGACTTTTTTTCTACCACTATGAAATTGACGAAGTGCGGCGGTGAAGACAATTTTTACAGGAGCTTATATTCATCCTTCGTTTTCTGTGTTTTCCCCAATTTACATGTTAGTAAATGTATATTTTTTGTCTAAAGTTCTACACTTTTTAGACGAATAAAGCTGTCAAATTTGGCTTTAAGCAAAATATTTTGTATTAGATTTATCCTAAGTCAAATGTTTCTATCTATAACCATCAATTTTAAAAAATATAACTTAACAATATAATATTCATGTTTTTAGATTTACTATGACAAATAATTTCATAATACATAGTTCACTTGTTGTGAAACAACATGATTCTTTTTAAAAAAATGTTGATCAAAGTTAGAAATGTTTGGCCTTGGACAAAACTAATATGACATATAAAAACAGAGGGAGTATCACTAAATTAGTCATGGAATATGTTTCATAGGAAACGTGTTTGAAAATATAAATGTTGATATCATTTTCTATAAATTTAGTCGGACTTACGATAATTTGATTTGCTTCAAACTTAGAATTGTAGTTTTTGGGGGATGGAGAGAGTATTATCTTATATGGAGAGAGAGTAATAAATTGTGAAAATATATTTAAAATGAATCTAGAAATGCAATTCGCATGTTGCCAATAACTCGTATAAGATTTCACATACTCAAATTAAGGTTAAAAGGGTTTGACTCAGGAAAAAAAGTATATATATCTAATCTACGTATATTTTTTTTACTAAAAGAAAACCATGTTTGGATTCACAAAGTGAGCTATTAGCTGTGTTAGCAAGGAGAAACCGGCTACTAGCTAATCATTAGTTGCGTGTCTTGGGTGGTAGGTAAGACTTATATTAGCTAAAGATCCAAACTAATTTTAGCTAATTTTTAGCTAACTATTAGTTGGAGGGATATAAACAGGCCCTAACAAGCAAACTTTGAAACACCGCTTGAGCTACTTTTCAACCATGGAATAGTGTTTTTCTCTCACAACATTTCAGCATAAGCATCAGCATAAGCGAACAGGGTTCTATACTGCTATTGTTGACACCTTCATGGACTCCCTCTGTTCTAAATTATAAGTTGATTTGGCTTTTCTAAGTACGTTACTTTTTGCTACGTGTCTAGATATAGTCAGAAAAACTTACGATTTCAAACACGACGAGTACTTGTTAGGAAATCATAAATTTAAACAGGACGAGTTGGTTGTTACGAAATCATGCGGTGCATGCATGCATTTTGTTCACTCGTAACTCCACTGGTTAAGTGGTTGCAGTAAATTTTGACTGGAAGAGACCTACTCTTTGACTGGAAGAGTAGTAGCTTAGGCCTTCCGCAGTGTTGGTCTGAAGTGATGCTTCAAAAGGAAAGAGAAGAACGTAGCATCACTTATACCACTGCAACTAGCGGTGCTTTTTGGGAAGTGGTGCTCAAAAATCGTGGGGTGATGCATGTTCAGGATGCGATGCCAGCTTTCTTAAAAAATCATTTCCTTGCGGGCGAAGGGAGCATGTAACAAGAAGTATGGAGTCAGACAACAAAGGATGTGATTTGTTTTCTATTTTTTATGTATAACTGGTCGGTCCTAGCGTGATGCTCACCATTGCGACGTTTCAAGCACGATGCCAAAAATTGAAGTGGGTCCTACACTTTTTTCCCGGCATCACTGTAACACTGCAGAAGGCCTTAGGAAAGCGGGGAATTGCACGATGAATGCATGCACCACACCTTTCGAAATATATCCGTAAGCGTCATCCCGGACACGTGACGTAAGGCTTGCTTGCTGTAGCTGCAGAAGTAGACGACTGCAATTCACTGCAGTGAATAACTGAAACAGCCGTAGAAATTAAAATTAGACAGGCATAATACGTCCATCCATGTGCCCTTGTTGACTGTGGAGCACGGCGGCGGTGCCGCAACGCAGATGAGCCGACAACACCGAACACGGCGGGCAGGTGGGCGGGCGGTGTGCGCGTTCCGCTGATTCCCTGCAGTGCCTGCAGGCTCCCGCCGCGAGCCCCACGATCGAGCGCATGCATTGCAGCTGAAGAAAGCTCTCCTCCGCGTTTGCGTTTCGTTTTGTTTGGCCGTACGTGCCACATGGGGTTGCATTGGGGACTGGGAGCGGAGGCTCTGGCGCTGCGTGACACGACCCACACACAGTGTGTCAGTCCAAATCCAATTCTCGCGCGAACAACTTTTGGCTCCCTCCCCATTGCTTTTGCGTCTGCCTGCGCGACGCTACGCTTTGAACTGCTTTGCCCAAAGAGACGCGCCCTTTTTATCGGTCCAGTTCCTGGGTAGCTTGTTCCACACACACACACATGGTGTTGGGGTCTGCGGTGCGATTCGAGGAAAAGGCAAAGGGAGACAGACGACAGGCGCCCTCCCCTCCCTCGAATCCAGTACTTGGAGAATTTGCTTTCGCTCGCTAAAGCGCGGTAGGAGTACTCGTACGTGCTGCAGAACGCTTTGCTGCTGCCTGCTGTGCAGCTGTGATCCAGTTCAAGTGTCCAGTGTCCAGGAGCGGCAGACACGGAGACATTCTACGATCCGCGCCACCACCCACCACCTGGCCAGCCCGTACATGCACGTTCCTGGGACTGGGAAGAGTTATTTTTCTTTTCTTTTTTTTTCCACCTCTTTCTCCCCTGCATGGCTGACATGCGACAGGGGAGGCACGGGCGGCTCCTTGATCCATGATCCTGTACGAGGTTTCATTCTCTCTGTCATGTCAAGCGTCGCGTCGCCTTTGATCGACGGGGTGATTGCCTAGGGTTGGATTCAATGCGTCCGGCCGGCGCTCGACCGGCCAGCTACACCTGCACCGCAGGCCAGCACGCCCGGACAGCACGGCCGCCGGAACAAACGGCCCTGCTGTTCGCGCCCTTTGTTGTCTTGTCAAATGAAATCCAAGGGAGGCGCAGGCGGTAACGAACGCAGCCGCCGAGCCCATGATTGTCTGCCCGTGCTGCCATCATGCACGGGAAACCGGATGGATTTGGATTGGACTTACACGGTGACGAACTCTCGGAGGCCTCCGCAACCACGTCTATTTCGCTCCAGGAGATTTAGTATTTTGTTTGTGTGCATAAAAATATAGTAAATACTTTCTTAAAAATGCACATCTTTCTTTTCAATCGGTCAAAGTTTTTATAACAAATAGTGTAATTATGTGTCTATAAATATGCTTATTATAAAAATATATTCCACTGCCGATCTAGCACCTTCAAGAGTTCCCTAAATCCCTTCCTACTCCTTGATTTTTAGCAAGATGAGAAAAAAAAACCCCTCACCAACAACTCCTAATCCATCCTCCTAATCTTTTAGAATTTGGGAAAAGTCACCATGTTCCGCGTAAAGTTACGCGCTTCCTAGTCGCACGTATCCTCTCTCTCTCCCGCGCGTGTTTCTCGGCCAATCTAAAGGTGGAAGGGCGTGGAAAGAATAAAGAGTAGGAAAGGGTTCCTGATGCAAATGTACAAGAGAGAAGGAAAATATAAAAGTGGTTAGGATAATTTAGAAATAGTATAGGATTACTGATGTAAAATTGTCTTCTATATTTTAGGAGTGGATTATTAGAAACTCTTGAAGTTGTAAAATTGTCTTCTTTATTCCTTCCAATACTTTTTTAGGAGTTGTAAAACTTCATGTTTTTAGGAAGTAAGTATTTGGCACTCTTGGAGATGCTCGTGTCATAATTATTTTTAGTACTATATTTTTTCACATATTTGATTAAAACATAACAAGAAGTTCTCTTTGGTTGAGCTGATATATACTCAATTTATTAATTAATTAATTATCAGGGGAGCTGAGCTAGATTAGACTAGATAGTAGTACTATATAGTATGATTTGTTGTAAAAGAATAGTACAATTTCTTGTGGTACTAAAGAAAGGAGCGGAGACCGACATTCGAAAAGCCAGTGATATGATATTCTATACCGGGCCTGGTGACACAAAATATGTATTAAAAAAACGAAGCTTTCGGTGCATGCACATTGGCCACACGAACAGTAGCATGCATGCACATTGGCTATGTGCTTTAAGATAGTAGTGTTAGACACGTCGTCGACTCACCGACCCTGCTGCTAGATCCATACTTGTTTGTCCCTAAATATCTATGGTTTGCGCTTTTCGAAAAACAACTTTGACTATATATATATATATATGAAAAACTATTAATATTTATAGTACATAATTAGTATTATTGGAAAGATATTTAAATCTAGTTTTTTAATAAATTTATTTAGAGATACAAATGTTGTATATATTTTCTATAAATCGAGTTAAAGTTGCGGCACGTACACCAACAGCAGTGGTTATTTAGAGACGGAGGAAGTACATTATTGGCGTGGTCGCTACTTGCGGTTTCTATATATATGGGCGTGAGATTTGATGTTGACTGCAGACTTTTTGCATGTACGGAGAATCATCGTTATCGTCGGCCCTGGCTAACCGTTTGCATAGCTAGCTGCTAGTAGCTCTTATGGGCCGAGTGACAAAGCGACGTGGCAACTTGGCTACCTCTTTAGCTCAAGAACAAAATCCGATTTCCACTGACAAAACATAACCTAGTGGCTTGTTTGTGTAATATTCTGCTATAACCCTTTTCCTCTTCATGGCCTTGTTGGCAAAAAAAAAGAGGGGGCAACTTAGAGGAAATAAACATTGCCACGTTACCAAATACCACATAAAATGGACTCAGATCAGGGTCGACCCAAAATGGTGCCAATGGTTAGGGTGCTAGAGTTCGAAAAATATATTACTAACATCTTCTTCAAATCAAAACTAATATACCACTGTACCATATTCCATGGAAAATTTAATGAAACTAAGTTGTCGTTATAGATGGTTTTTGAACAGAGGAAGTGCTACATGTTTGTGGGAAGGGCAAATTTTCCATAGAACATCGTCCTTCAGTATTGTTATTTGTTGATAGACACTACTCAATATTGTCTTTGGTAGATGGCATTGCTCAATTGTGGCAAATAGCTCTTAGATATTGTAGCTATTACAATAATAGTTTATAGGAGCGGTCGGGATATAGGAATTAAAAGTGATTAGTATGCTCCTAGATATTCTACTCCACCCTTAATAGGTGTCTTCAAAAAACATAACTTTTTCATATAAAAATCAGATGGATACAAACTTTATAATAAAATCATAGAGCTCAACGGGATATACAACTTTGTAGTTGATAATTTTTATTTAAAATTATTTTTAATTTTAGATTTTGAAATTTATTTTTTTGAACGATCAATTCTAAATTTTAAGACCAAGGTCATTCCAAAATTCTAAATTTCGAATGGCCAATTATGAAATTTAAAAATCTGATGTCTTTCCCAAATTTGAATTTTTTATTTCAAAAATTTGAGAAATCAAAATTTGAAATTTAATAATATAAGAACTTAAAAAAATCTTGGTAATGCAAATGATTTCAAATAAAAAGTGTATCAACTACAAAGTTGTAGATCTTGTTGAGCTCTGATTTTTTTCTGTATATGGTTAACCTTCACCCAACCTCAAATGCAAAATTCATAGATTTTGTAGTCAATTATTAAGGGTTATTAAGTAGAAGCACGTACGTAGTAGTCGCTTTTAACTTCTCTTTTTCCTCCATTCGTGAGAACTATTATTTGAAGCTCACAACATCTACTAAGAGATTAACATAATTGAAGAGTGTCTTCTAGCAATAATAGCATCGAGTAGTGTAATACTCCATCAGCGAATACCCTTGCTGTGAAATGAAATCCAGCCATCAGGGCTCCCACATTCGGCAAGTGGTTCTTCATCACTCGTTGGATATGTGGATCTGAAATTCTTGGGTTTGCCATGCATTCCGCGTGACACCCGTCTCCTGAGGGCGTCCCCAACAGCTCTCCAAATAGCTAGCAAGGAGTACTTAATTTTAATCCACTTGGATGAGAGAGAGGATGGAAATCGGGCTCGCTAGCTCTTGCACAAGTAGCTACTCCTTTGTCCCAAAATAGAAGTCATTCTCGCTTCCCGAGAAGTTATCTTTTTTAAACTTTGATCAATTATATATAAAAGAAATAATAATATTTATAATACACACTAATTAGTATCATTAGATAGATCGTTGAATACACTATCATATAATAAATTTATTTAGAGATATAAATGTCACACGTATTTTCTACAAATCTAGTCAAAGTTGAAAAAATTGATCAGCACGCATCCCATAACGTCATCTATTCTAGGACGGAGGAAGTAGCTCGCACGCTCACTAAGGCCAGTCTCAGTGGGGATTTTATGGCCCTGTTACCAATACATCCATATTTTGGAAACAGTGGAGAAGAGTTTTATCCCTATGAAACTCTCTCTACTCCAATGAAACTCTTATCATCTCTCTTCATCAATACGGTACCACATCAACCTATTTAATGCCTATGAAACTTTGATGAAACTCCACCGACACTGGCCTAGGGAACCATGGGTCTCTAAGGCTGTCTGCACCGGGTCCTGTAAAAGGATCCAGTATAGAATATAGAGGAGCAAAAGTGCTGCAGCGGCGTACTCTATCAGGCACGCTATCATCCGGTGCACGACAAATCAAGTGGCTACAGTAAAATTTACCGGACGGCAGCGCAGAGGCAGCAGCGCGCGGGAGAGTGAGGAGAGAGAGTATGCAGTGGTGGGTCCCACTCGTTCAACTAGCTAAAAATGTTATAACTCATAAATCATAAAACCAAATTAAATTCTGATTGTACCATTAAATTCGTTGCAATAAATATGGAGTACTTCAAAACAAGATGTCACATAGATATATTTAGACAAAGTGACAAGTGGGCCCTATAGTGGATAGAGAATGATATAGAGGATGAATGGATGCGGAAAAACTGTATATTTTGTGATGACTAGGATGGTAGAGGTAGAGGTTTATGAGTTCGGATAGTCTAACATGCTGCTCCTGTGTCTCTAACATGCTGCTCCGCTTCCTTGTGATGCGCAGCCATTTAATTTCTTTACTTCTTTGTTCACTCAAATCACCACGTCAGCTGTCGATTTGGTACGACTTCTGTGGACGCCCTGAAAGAGAACTCGTTAAAACTGGTTGTCTTTGGGCCTGTTTAGTTCTCAAAATTTTATAATTTTTTTCAAAATTTTCCGTCACATCAAATCTTTAACGCATACATGAAGTATTAAATATAGATAAAAAATAAAACTAATTACATAGTTTAGACGAAATTTACGAGACGAATCTTTTAATCCTAATTAGACTATGATTAGACACTAATTACTAAATAATAACAAAAGTGCTACAATACCCTTTTCTAAAAAATTTAGCAAACTAAATAGGGCAGAGATCGGCGAACGAAGCTACCTACACGACCATGATTGATATCCTGCCTTCCGCAGTTGGATTTGAGCTAGCTAGGCCTAGCAACTACCAGGGCCTTGTTTAGTTCCATTGAAAAGTGTACTATGCAAAAAAGATTTCTCGTTACATTAAATTTGTGATACATGTATAGAGTACTAAATGTGGATAAAATCAAAAACTAATTATACAGTTTGGTTGTACTTTGCGAGACTAACGTTTTGAGCCTAATTAGTCAACGGTTGGACAATTATTACCAAATACAAAAGTTTGGTTGTACTTTGCGAGACGAATATTTTGAGCCTAATTAGTCAACGGTTGGACAATTATTACCAAATACAAACGAAATGCTACAATGTCGCTACAGCAAATTTTGGCGTTTTAAATTTGAGAACTAAACACAGCCGAGTAAAAAATGCAGGCAAGAGGATCCATGATTGATGACGACATACTCCTAGCTAGTAGGAGTAGGCTGATAGGCCGAGTGATGACGATGATCGAGCTAGGCGAGGGGCATCGATCGGCATGCATGCCACAGGCGCAGGCCACTGCATGCATGCAGGCATGCTGCGCCTGCGAAAGCCGAGCCGAATCATGTCGCATGGCGCTCGTATAGAGCTAGGCCTGGGGCTGGTTTAGATGCACCTAAAAATTAGAATTTTTTTACTCTCTCCATCACATTAATATTTAACCGTTTGCATAGAGTATTAAATATAGATAAAAAATAACTAATTACACAGTTTAGTTGGAAATCACGAGATGAATCTTTTGAGCCTAGTTGGTCCACGATTAGACAATATTTGTCAAATAAGACGAAAGTGGTACTATTCATCAGGTTCAAAAAATTTACAAACTAAACAAGCCCTGGTTTAAATCACCAGATTGGAGAGCGCCAAATCACTGTTTGATACTGTAGTAATTTTGTTTTTATTTGGTGATAATTGTCCAAACATTGATTAATTAGGCTTAAAATGTTCGTCTCGCAAAGTACAACAAACTGTGCAATTAGTTTTTGATTTTATCTACACTTAGTACTCCATTCATGTGCCGGCATTTTTGTATAGTGAAATTTGGGGTGAATTTGATGATCTAAATAAGGCCCTAGTATAGGCTATCGGCTAGTCCTACGAGCTAGTACAAGGCCCAAGGTGTAGCACTAGGACCGTAGCCTGTAGGAGTACTAGTAGCTGTCGGTCGACCGGGCGCTCGCCGCGCTTTCTGTTCGACGGCGCCAGCGCCAGCGCCAGTGCCACCGTCCGTCCGCGGTCCATCTCATGCGCATGTGTAGCGTCGCGCAGCGGCTGCACTCGCTGCGCCTGCGCGCGCGCGCCCTTTTCTTTGACGCGCATGCATGCACGCAGAAGCAGCAGCAGCAGCAAACGCACACGCATCACCAGAGCCAGCTTTACAGCGCGCCCCGGTAGACGTAGCTAGCCAGCCGGCTAGCTAACGCCAATGATCAGCTACCGTTCAGAGCGCGCGCGGCCACAGGCACACAGCCCGGGCATACGGGAGTGACGCCGTGACGGTGGCATGCATGCGCGCTACAGGTCGGTGTTGCATGCTGCATGCATTGCATGCTGCATGCACTAGCTCATCGCTGACGCCTGGCCTGGTAACTAGCTAGCGGCCGCAGGCCGCAGCTGCTACGCTACGCGCTGCGGTCCGCAGGCGCCATCGACGCGACAGCCCCAAACACTCCAACCGCAAACGCCAAGGCAACGTAAGTCGTGGTCCCTACGTTCGAAATTGAATGATACCGTATTTTAGTTGTTCTAGGTAAGTAGCCCAACTTTTACTAAGTTTAATAGTAAATAGTATTAGCATTTATGTTTCAAAATAAATTTATTATGAAAATACATTCTATAACTAATCTAATGATACTTATTTGGTCTAATGAGTGTTAGTACATTTTCATATAGTTTTAATCAAAGTTGAAATTGTTTGACTTCTCGAAATGTAAGAATTACGTTCTTTTGTGGACGGAGGGAATAATTTTTATTATGCACTTAGATATACACTGTACCTAGATACATAGTAAAAGGGGCATATCTAGAAATGACAAAACGTCTTATAATTTAGAACAGGGGAGTATATATTATTAGCTCCAGTAATGGATCCAAATAACGTAGCTAATAATAGCTTAAAATATAAAAAAGCTAATAAAAAGTTACTAACTCTATGGCTCTAACTAGCTAAGTGCTACTAACTATTAACTCAATGATTCAAGCAAGGCTTAGTTGATAGCCCCGCTAATAAAGAGCTACTCCCTCCATTCTACGTTATAAATGTTTTCAGTTTTCTAGATATGCCGCTGTTGCTACGCACTTAGATATATACTATGTTTAGATATATCGTAAAGAAAAAGAAAAATCCAAATTACTACCTCCATGTATAGATTTAGTCCGGATGACCCCCCTAAAGTAACAAAAGGTTTACTTAACCTCCTCCTTTTGCAAAACCGGTTCAGATTTCACCTTTGACGCATACGCAAAACCAAACTTGCTGATTTGACCGGTATTTCTTGACTACGATTGACACGTCAGCTGCATTACGTGGCGAGTATGCATGTTTAGGTTCAGAATAGCCCCTCAGCTATACTACATGGCATGTACGTATGAATTATTCAATAGTTTGACAAGGGAAAAAAATCTGGAGTGAAGATAATGATAACTTTTAGCATAAAAAAATCTCACAATTTTTACTGGACCACTTTAGCATCTTTTGAATTCCAAAACGCTGAGCAAGTACGTAAGCAACATTTTACCTAAAAATGGACTAATGTGTTCTTGGCTTGGCAACAACTAGTACTTCTTTTTCACACTAATAGTCTTCGAGCTGCTCTAAGAAGGCATATCAGGTCCATCGTCTTGTGTATTCCTTTGAGTCCCGGTACCTTATCTTGTCTTGTTTTGCGCGTTGCTGCACTCCAGTACCTAGCTGTTGCCAAGCCAAGAACACATTAGTCCATTTTTACGTAAAATGTTGCTTACGTACTTGCTCAGCGTTTTGGAATTCAAAATATGCTAATGCTAAAGTGGTCTAGTAAGTATTGTGAGATTTTTTTTATGCTAAAAGTTATCATTATTTTCACTCCAGATTTTTTTCCCGGTCAAACTATTGAATATAATTGATACGTACATGCCATGTAGTATAGCTGAGGGGCTATTTTGAACCTAAACATGCATACTCGCCACGTAATGTAGCTGACTTGTCAATCGTAGTCAAGAAAAACAGGCCAAGTCAGCAAGTTTGGTTTTGCGTATGCGTCAAAGGTGAAATCTGAACCGGTTTAGCAAAAGGAAGGGGTTAAGTAAACCTTTTGTTACTTTAGGGGGTCATCTGGACTTAATTTATATATGGAGGTAGTAATTTGGACTTTTTCCTAAAAATAATGTATCCAGAAAAACCAAAACGTAACAGCTACTAACAATAAGCTTTGCCTGGGTCCCACTAGAACCGAGCGTTTGATACCATACTAGTACTCCCTCTATCTCAAATTATAAGGCATTCCAAGAATCTTGGAGAGTCAAAGGATCTCAAGTTTCCCTCTATCTCAAATTATAAGGCATTCCAAGAATCTTGGAGAGTCAAAGGATCTCAAATTTCCCTCTATCTCAAATTATAAGGCATTCCAAGAATCTTGGAGAGTCAAAGGATCTCAAGTTTAACCAAATTTATATGATAAGATAATAATATTTATGACACCAACTAAGTATCATTAGATTCTTCATTAATTATATTTTCGTAGTATACCTATTTGATGTTATAAATTTTTGTAATTTTCTCTATAATTTTTATCAAACTTTGTTTTGACTCTCCAAGATTGTTGGAACGACTTTGGAATGGAGTGAGTACACGCTATCTTTGGCGTTTATGCTTGGCGACTTGGTGTTAATGTTAACCAACCTCTCTCTGTCTCTGTGTCTCCCTCCCCACCCCCCCTATTGGTAGGTTCTTCTTAGCGTCAATATGTAATGGATGCACATGCTCTAGCTACCAACGTACAGTACTAGGCGCATGCATGCGGTGGATCCTGGCCGGCAGGTCGGTCGATCGGTGGCATGCATCGATTATCGTCGGTGAGGTTTGTCCAAATGACTCTAGCCTATCTACACCTAATCACCTACAGTAAGGAGTAAATCAATCGCGGCACCCACCACGGACCACGCCTGCTGGGGCCTCGCTCCTAGTCCTAGCTAGTACGAAAAGCAGCAACCTAGCTGGTTCTCCTTCGGTGCCGTCGTCTCATCTGATCTCTCTCCCTGAGTCCTGACGGCGGTGGCGGCCGGCCGCCGGTCCACCACCGATCGCCAGTTCGCCATATATACCAATGCATTACGAATCAGTCAATCTCTCAGCAGCAGCCGAGAGCAACCGCCCGCCCGCCCGGTGTACTACATCTACATGAGCATGCATGAACCCGATCGATCGAGACTCGAGAGAGACCACGGCCTCTACCCATCGATCTGATCATCTGATGGGCTGATTCCTCCACGTACGGCTACGGGGACAGCGATGCTATCTTCGTGCTGGTGAGTGTGACATGCATGTGTGCAGTGCAGGCGGCGACTAGAGTGGAGTGATGATGGGGAGAGGCCAGGATGGATCAATCCGGTTGCGCTGGACAGGAGCCATCAGGACTGCTGCTGCTGGTGGAGGAACATCTGGCTAACTGATGGGTGATGGCGACGACGACGGACAGGTGGTGCCGTTGCCGTTGCGCGCGCGGCATCCCCCAGTTGGCCGTGTTTGTGTGAATGATTGGGCATGCAGCAACACGTCGCTTTTCATGGCGACGGGTGGACGACGATGCACGCAGACACGCAGAGAGAGATCTGGCTGGGGATGGATGGATGGCTTGGCTACAGCACTACAGCTAGTTGCGACTCGCAAACAGCTCGCTGCATGCTCCAATTCATTCATATCCGTTCGTCTTTTTTGAATCAACAGGAGGACGGAGCCGGTACGAGTACGTGAGAACAGTACTTACAGCTGTGGAGTAGGAGTACAGTAGCACTACAACCTCCATCAGTGGATAACTGTAGCTCGCGTCGCCGCATGGCAGGCGTCTACGTACCTATACAACATCTAGCTGCATCAACCCTCGCTACTCGCGCGTCAGCTCGTGGGTGGGCCGCTGCTGCAGCAGCATGCACATACACTATTACACTCACTACACATGCATCTTTCTCGCTCTTTCTCTGTGCCCACGCATGGATCGCGCCAGAAAGACACGGCACGCACGCACGTCGTACGTATTTGGACATCGGTCGGATATATTTTTACAAAATTCATTGGAAAGTAACTAATTCCAGATTTATATATATGCACCGGAGGACAAACTTCTGGAAATTTTGTCGCACGTCGAATTTGTTCCTTTCATATGATTTTTTTTCTATATAAGTCTGAATCTCAAATTTTGTGACAATGCAGTACAATAGTGGTAACATAATTTATGATGATGACAAAACAAAATAACAGTACTTGTACGCAGTATTCAATTTTGATGTGCGTGTACAGGACTGTACGGTACTTGTACGCAATATTCAATTTTTATGTGCGTGTACAGGGCTCGCGATTGCATCAACATTGGCAGGATGCTCTATAGTAGTATAGTACTCCGTCCTGATATATTCTAAATTACTGTGGCTCTAAATTATTACTGTGTGCATTCACCGCATGGTGGTACGTACGGCTGGGCTCGACGGTATGTATATATTGTACGGTGTACTCGTTCCCGATGACGCATGAACATAAACTGCGCGCGCTGCGTCAGTGCACGGCCACACTATGCTATCACACCTACTACCAGCGCAGGTCTATTACTACTATTCGGGTTACCACCAGCCTTGCAGTGCGGCGCAGGGCTGCGCGTATGTACGAGTACGAGTACTGTGCTGCAGCGGTGGTGCAGTGCAGCTTCACAGGTCCTTTGAAAAAAAATACAGTAGCAGCAGGTACCGTACCACCGGCCAGTACGGTGTGTATCATATGCCTTATTAGCGAATCACAAAGCACTTTACTAGTAAATACCAGTGGCAAAGCTAAATTAGATGAGATACGTTTGTCTTGTGGGCGTATAGAGTTATGCCATAGGAATGCATATATAAGGTAAAATTTTAACCATAGTTGTTTCACTCCTAACAAAAATGTAGCTGAATTCACCCCTGTTAAATAATACCTCCGCCTCCGAAACTACACAAATCTAGAACAATGTTCAGTTGGACCTTCTTAATTCTCCAAAGTTATATAAAAAATATAATGAGACTTATCATATGAAATAAGTATAATTGAGTTCATAATAAAACACATTTTATATTCTATATTTAAAGACATAAATATGTATAGTATTTTTTTTATAAATGTAAGTTAGTTCTAACTCACATTAAATCTAGAATTGTACTTTTTTATGGATAGAGTAGTAATAATACTAGCACAGACTATGGTAGAGTAATAATAAAAGCAGCAGAGAGAGCATAACTTAACATAAATCATATGAAAGTGTGTGAGTTTATCTCATATTTTTTTAAAAAATAAAAATAGAACATACTAGTATAAAGAAATGTATGTGCATAGACGCATAAATGATAAAAAAATTGTGTAAGCTTAGCACTTCATAAAGATCTTAACCTAGAGCAAGCGCAACGGGTGCTAACTTGAGAAAATGGTGCTAGCATTTGCTAGCTACTAGCACTATCCACTCCAACATGTTGTCACTTGTAGTCCTCTCTAACATTTTCTCTCTTTCTAGCACCTCTAACACATCAGCATTGCAGCTGCTCTTACCAGTCTCTTCTTTTTTATTGAATTTAATATAAAACGAGCTAGCTATTTTAATAATGTAGGAGCTAGCTAAGGGATAAGACGAGGAAGAGGCCGGCGCAGCACACGCTGGGCGTGTTTGGATGGCTCCCCACCAACTCAGTGGCGAAGCTAGAGCAAATTGAAGGGCGGTGAACTTGCCTTGTGGATGCATATGTTTATATTAGGGACGGTGCATATATGTGGTGAAACTTAAGCCAAAACTATCGTTTTCTTTTTTAAATTTGGGGTGGTGCATTTGCACCCCCTGCTACAGATAGTGTACCTTCGCCCTGCCCACCGACGTTGCCTGGCCCAGGCAAGGCTCCCAAGGCGTGATCCAAACAAGGCCCGGGCACGCGCAGCGGCACGGGCGCAGGCACACAGACGCAGGAGCAGGCCGCGCGGGCAACGAAAAGGATCGATGATGGGTGGGGTGGGGTGGGGAGGAGAAGCAGAAACAAGGGAAAGGCAAAAGAAGGCAGGCACAGGCGTGCAGGTGGGGTCGTGGTCGTCGCATGCGCAATCCTCGGTCTCGCGGCGGCCACGTGTCAGGTCAGCCTCCGCTGTGGATTGTGGTCGCCGCCTCGCCTCGCCTCGCCTCGCAGCAGCAGATCTTTGCCGTACACATGGGCGGCTTTGTTTATGTAATCCAATCTGGTTGGCACTTGATTAACCAACCTAGGCCGCCGTAGCTAGGCTAGCTAGGGATCAGTAACCCACACGGGCTGGGCCATGTTATGATTAGTTCCTAAATTCACCCTAATTTCACTATAAAAAAGATTCTCCGTCACATCAAAATGTCGGTACATGTATGAAATACTAAATATAGATGAAATCAGAAACTAATTGCACAGTTTTGTTGTATTTTGCGAGATGAACATTTTAAGCCTAATTAATCAATGTTTGAACAATTATTATCAAATAAAAATAAAAATGATACACTGTAGTGATTCGGAATGCCGAGAATCGGGCATCTAAACATGGCCTGGGGGCTGGGCCTGCGCTGTGGCCCCCGCAACAGCTACTGGTCCGGGAAGCGTGACCCGTTTTTGTACAGTAGCAGCAGGCGCGCACAGGCACGCACAGCCGTGGCGTGGTTTTCTGCGTGAAAGAGAGAGAGGGAGGGTCTTGGTGTGCTAAATTCTGCATCTTGAGGCAGAGACGTGGAGGATGTCGTCGTAGCGGACTCCCATCCCGAGATGATGATGCGCTGCCTGCTCACCGGGTGGTTTTCTCACTGCAGTACTGTACTTCCTCCGTCCCACAAATAATTATACATTTTTGACTTCTACACTTCTTGTTTGATCGTTCGTCTTATTTAAATTTTTTGTGCAAATAATAAAAGAAATAAAACATTATGAAAATATCTCTAATGATTGAATAAGTCGTAACAAAACAAATAATATTTATTAAAATTTTTTAAATAAGACGAACGGTCAAAAAGAAGTGTAGAAGTAAAAAACGTGCAATTATTTGTGGGACGGAGGGAGTATCTATACTACCCTATTTGCAAAAAAAAAAACCCTCTACTGCTAGCCACTCGTCCTCCGGTGAAATCAAGCCAGGCGCCCAGGCCCATATCTATATAGGAACTAAAGGGCCCAAACAGTGACGACGCCGGACCGCGCCTGGCTAGATTTTTTCCCCCTTTTTTATCTGATTCTGATGAACCAGATCTTTCTGCTCACATCACATGGGCCTCCGCTCAGTGGCCCCAAATCTTTGAGCCCTTCTTTTTTTTCGCATGTCAGCTCATCATCAGACGGCTCCATCCAAGACAGACGTTTAACTGTTCCACAGTGACATTTGTTGAAACCACAATGTCCCTATAATACGGTACTGAAAAAATGCCATTTATTAAACCTCACTGTTCCTGCAATGGCCACAGCAGTCCTTTATGCATACTAATAATGTACTCACAAGGGGAATGAAAAAAACATCTATCTCCACAAGGAAAAGTCGCACACGCAGCATCACACACCGAGTGGAGCACGTCACTTGACACGATCGAGCAAAACATCGCTGATCCAATCGTGCGCAGTGGCGTCGTCTTCAAGCTCCGAAGGCTTTCATGGGGTCCTTGGGGTCGATCTCGTGGAACAGGGGGAGGTCGGACGGGAGCCTGTCCTGGCTGAAACCGATGCTCGCCAGTGTCTTCACCACCTCGTCGAACAGGATCTTGTTTCCTGCCGGCGTGAAGTGGAGCCCGTCGCTGCATGGTGGTAGTATCAAAATGTTATCCCAGGCTTACACTAATCAGGACTGTTATAATGCATTTGTTACCAATTTAGAACCACAGTAATTTTCCAGGGAAAAATATTAGAAACACAGCATTCGTTACAAATACAAAAACACCGGTGCCTGAAGACTACGACTACGATGGAGGAAGCTAAAAGTAGTAGTGTACTGGGCCATTAGTGATCGTTCCACATGCTACAGGGTACACAACATCACTCTGAAGGAAAATCAATTGAACTACATTCTGGAAGTTTCCTTCTACAAATTTCCCAACAGTGTTCCAAGAACAAAGCCTACTGATCTAGCAAGTCGTAGCAACAGCCAGCAGAAAATAAAAAATATGCATAAGTTCCTTATGATGTGGAAATATTCAGTGCACAATGCTATGATGTGGGAAAGAAATGTAAACGGTTTAAGAACTAGACACACAGATGAGTAATTATGCGTGTTCAATCCGTCTGAAGATACAGAATTTTATTTGACACAGCAGAAGCTCTAGAAAAACAAAGTCATGCATCACAAATGTTACTTGGCCCTACTACCAGTTTGAGGTCATGGTGCTTGAACTATAGCACTGGGACACATAATCTGCAAAGCAGAGAATACGTCCAACAACCTTCTATCTATCCTTTTTCTTATTGTCTCTGATGTCTGATGTACCTATGAAAATACGACATCTTCACTCAACTCCAAATTTCATATTTCAGATCGGAGTCACATAGTTTCTAGGTAACAACCTACCATTGTTGACAAGCTTTTACGTGCAACTAAACCAGTATCTGATCGACTATTCCAGAACCAGCGAGGTAGGAAGCTGCTAATAACTACTGCTCATTTAACGCATCTGGATCTTGCATTGGTCACAGAGGTAATTGAAATATATGCTTACCTCAATGCAGATGTTTGCCAATCTGGAAATTCCTGCATCTTCGTCCAGATGTCTATAGCTGGATGATTCAATTCTGTGGCAACAGCTATGCATGCCTGTGCATAAGCGCCAGCAGCCTCATTGCTTCTTTCTGGTTGGCGTGAAGGGTCGTCTTCTCCATACATGTCTCTGCGTAAGGAGCCAAGGACAATCAGTGTGGCTGGCTTCAAAACTACTATTGTTTTTTTTTCTTGAACAAAAACTACTTTAGTGAAAAGTGCAATTTGCACTGGATGCTTGAAGAAGTCATTAGGTCAGGCAAGGAAATCGTATTGCTGGACATGTGCATAAACACAGAGACAAGTACTTTAGTGAAAAGTGCAATTTGCACTCGATGATTGAAGAAATCATTAGATCAGGCCAGGTATTTGGATTACTGCAAAAATTGAATGGAAAACAGGCAGCATTCAAGGAATCCTATCTCATGGACTCTAGGAAAAAAAATATATGTGCGGCTATAAAAAAACATGCAAAAAACACTCCTGCTTGGAGGTCCAAAATAAGCATGCTAACTCTCTCAATACGTACAATGATCTCGGCCACTTTGTTTAAACTTTATTACTCAATAAAACTGCTACTATGGGCTTGCCCCTTGTGTAATTCAGTATTTCCTGTTTTTTTTTCCTCCAGCGAGATATGTGCATCAATGTTACGAGCATATACAAACAGAAGGCTATGACATAGTGACATATATTGTTATGAGAAGCAACATGAATGTCAATGTGCATAGCAACTAAAATGGCGATATGGTGATCAGCATAAAGGCATCTTCTGGTCTCATAAACTTTTTCTGCAGTTGCTGATAGATTCTCTTCACAGTAGATAGACAGAGTGGTTTCTCCCTTTACCGACTATTGCAGGTTCGTAGAACGGTGGCAGAGTGATGAGCAGCAGTATCAGTACGGATCTAAATGCTGACAACTTTTCTGACTTACTGAAAGCAGCAGTGGCCTTGTTGAAAGCAGCAGTGGCCTTGTTTAGATGCCAAATTAAAAAGAAGATTCCCATCACATCAAAATTTCGGCATATGTATGGAGTACTAAATGTAGATGAAATTAAAAACTAATTGCACAGTTTTGTTGTACTTTGCGAGACGAACATTTTGAGCCTAATTAGTCAAGTTTGGACAATTTTTACCAAATACAAACAAATTACTACAGTGTGCATTTAATGCGCACTGTACCAATTCGGGCGCCCGAATTCGGAATCTAAACACGGCCAGTGTGCATGGATGCAATTCACTTTCTAACTGGCAAACTGCAGATAGTGGAATTTAGTATCATACTACTTGCATGCCATGACCGCAAAGCAGGAATGGCATATATGCGTCGCAGCAAAAGGAAAACAAGATGGGGGCCAGCATGTGCAAGGCACCCAACCAATGACTTGATTGTGCTATGATCGGCCACCAGATTCCCCTCAGAAAGCTAAGATCAGTAGAGCGAATAAAGTGTGATATCGGTGGATTGATTTGATTTGTACTTTTGTAGTATCTTCAGAGTGGATCTATTCGTTTACCGGATTCTCGCTGGTTCATAAATCGGTGGGGGAGTGATGAGTATGATAGCAGTGGAGGGCCATCGCTCCTGCGATCGAAGAACCAAACGACGGATAGATGAGTGAGGAATCCAACATATCCGAATCGGAGATTCGCGCGAAGCGTACTAGGCCACAACTTATATAGATAGAACCTTGAAGTAGGCGCAGATGGCGCGGAGGTTGCTCTGGTACTCCTGGAGCGGCACGTGCTGGTGCGCCTGCACCTGGTCGGGCAGCGAGGCGTCGTTGGCGCCGAAGAAGACGATCACCGCCGCCGGGTCCGCGCCCGCGGCCGCCGCGCCCTCCATGGCACGCGGCAGCACCTTGAGCGCCCACCGCGTGTTGTAGCCACTGAGCCCGCGCAGCACGACGTCCGCCTGACCAAAAGGCCCAGACGCAGCCAGATCAGGAATTCGCCACACCAAGGCCACGCCCACGCTCAACCATCACGTGTGACCGGCGGCGCCAGGGCCTATGGAGGAGCGCGCACGGCACGTACCTGGCGGGCGAAGCGGTCGGTGAGCGCGGCGCCCCATCCGCCGGACGCGAAGGACTGCTCGGTGATGGAGTCGCCGAAGAGCACCAGCCGCGGCCTCATGTCGGGTTGCTTTGCTCGGATCGGGGAATCTGCCGCGAGGGCTCGTTCGCTCGCTGACTGTGACTGGAGTACTGGGCCGACGACTTCCGCCGCGAGATCCGAGAGCAGGACTGCGAGCAGTGAGCTTCTCTGGGAGGCTCCTCTGGGAGGGGACTGGCAGTCCAGTACTGCAGTGGCGGCTGGGCTACCTCGTCATCTGGGCTCTGGGGGCAGGTTTGGTGGCCGACTGGCCGTACGTGATCTGGATCAGACGGGAATCTTGGGTGAGATCGTGAAGTCTTCGTGACGAAACAAATTGACAAGCCTCCAGCAGGCACGTCGTTATCCTGAGTCCCTGACTTTTTTTTTGAACCAAGAGTCCCTGACTTTTTAACACAACAGCGATCCAATCCAACTTTTGTTATTCTTTTCAGAAACAACGAAAAGAAAATCTTTTCCAAAAAGATAACAGTTGTTGTTCGAGATTCACATGTAGCCACACCAGCAGTGATTTATTCAGTTCCCTTGACCACTTTTTGGTTTGGTTTGAAATGTGTGGAAGTTTTATACATGTGAGGATAAAATGTACTGTTCACCTGGCTGTTTTTTTTTTGCTGATGCTGATTTGTTAAGCGAAAAACATTGTTTCATGACTGGTTGATTTAGACACCTCTCATCCAGTTTCCGATGAACGAAAGCATACATAACACTATTTTCTTCTATATGCTATTATATCATTTGGATACATGTTAAGAAACTCTTAGAGGTATTGAACACTAGTTTCGATATTTTGTCGCGAAGCTCTTTCATTATTATAGCATTATTAGGGCTTGGAAGAGTCCCCTAGGGTAGTAGAAAGATCATGTGTGCGTTGCCACAACGTGCGCGTTAGTTTTTTTTTGAGGGGAAACATGCGCGTTAGTGATAGACACAGGGTTGTGGTGGCACGCTAGCACACATGCTGAGTGATGCGTTATTGTATCAATAGCATTTTCTTTAAATGCGTTAGTTTTTTTTGAGTGAAAACGGTGTAACATTTGGCATAAACCTATTCAGTTAGTACCTAACTTTTATCGTGAGTAAATGATTCTCGCAACCATATCATGATTAACGAGAGTGCTTTTCGTCTTTGATGTTTCAAAATCGGTTGTACACGCTCGCCAAAAATGTTATCCCTTCATCCTAAATCGTAAGTTGTTCTGACTTTTCTATGTATAGAGTTTTTGCCACATGCCTAGCTATACATTATGTCTAGATACACAATAAAAACTAAAATATGAATGACTTACAACTTAAAACGAAAAGAGTATATATAACCTAGAACAAAGTCTTTGTTCTTATACATCATCTGGCCCAAATATGTATTATTTTAGGATTCATGAAAGCTAAACTTTTTTTGACTACTAACATTAGAAAAGTTATTACATATATTGACAATGTGGTACAACAGATGCAACTAGATTCACTTAAAATATCTATTTATTTCCTGAAATGTCATATATACTCCCTCCGTCCCATAAAAAGTGTCGTTTTAGATTTTTCAGACATCGTGTTTGACCGTTCGTCTTATTCAAAAATTTTGTGCAAATTATAAAATAAATAAATCATTATTGAAGTATCTCTAATGATAAAATAAGTCATAACAAAATAAATAATATTTATTAAAAAATTTTGAATAAGACGAACGGTCGAACACGATATCTGAAAAACCTAAAACGACACTTTCCTGGTACGGAGGGAGTAGTCTATAGAAGAAATTCCTAGCCAAAGCTTCGATGTATAGACCCTATTGAAGATGTCCTTATCGACTTGTATACTGAATCCGGGAGGGTATAATGTTATACTAGGTTCAAATACAAGGGGCTGGTTCGGCTGGTGGAAAAACCGGCTGGTTTCGGCTGATTCAATAGTATTTTGTGAGAGAGAATAAGCTGAAACAAGCTGAAACAAACCGAAACATGACCAGCACAACAGGGCCAAGGAATCAGGATCAAAATAATTTTTTACCAGCAATGGAAAGGAGAGGAACAAAGGAGAGGGTCAGAACAGAGCAAGGAAAAGGAAAAAAAATGATCCTCTCTCTCCTGCACTTGCACAGTACTAGCAGCTGCCTGCCTTGCCCCCACCACCCACCACCACACCGACCCCCTCCCTGTTCCGCCGCCTCCGCCCCAAATCCCCAGATCCCCGCCTCCGATCCGCCGCCGTCCTCGATCCGCCGCAGCCGTTGACCCGCCCAGAATGGCCTCCGGGCCGCCCTCGCCGTCCGGCAAACCCTACTCGCGCAAATCTCACGCCAGCTCCAAGGCTCCCAGCGTCCCCTCCTTCGACGCCCACAACGGCCCGCTCCTCCCCACCGTCACTTTCTCGCTGCCCTCCACGCCCGCCGGGAGGCGGGAGCTGCGCCGCCGCCTCTCCGCCGAGCTCTCCCAGGTGCGCGCCGCCGCCAAGCGCCTGAACTCCCTCTCGGCTCCCGCCCCCTCCTCGGCGCTCTCCGCCACCGACCCCTCCACGCCGCTCCCGCCGCACCCGCCGGCGTCCAAGCACAAGTCCAAGAAGGGCGGGGGAGCCCCGCACCCGCACCCGCACCTCTCGGCGGAGGCGCGGCGCAAGCTCTACGCGCCCGTGTTCAAGACCTGCTCCGCGCTGCTCCAGAGGCTGATGAAGCACAAGCACAGCTGGGTGTTCAACAAGCCGGTAGATGCGAGCGCGCTTGGCCTGCACGACTACCATACAATCATCACCAAGCCCATGGACCTCGGCACAGTCAAGTCAAAGCTAGGGGCCGGACAGTACAAGTCACCACGGGAATTCGCAGGTGATGTGCGTCTGACGTTCCAGAATGCCATGACGTACAACCCCAAGGGGCAGGATGTGCACTTCATGGCCGAGCAGCTGCTGAACATGTTTGAGGAGAAGTGGCCGGAGATTGAGGCTGAAGTAGCTCAGCTATCACCACAGCCTCCGACACCATCCTCAGCAGCACCCAGGAAGCCAAAGGAGATAGATAATTCTAGGGTATTAGAGAGGTCGGATTCGACAGTTCATGCTGCAGGGATGGAGGCTACCCCGAAGACACACACCGGCAGGCCCCCAGTTTTAAAGAAGCCCAAGGCAAGGGAGCCCAATAAGAGGGATATGACATTTTGGGAGAAGCAGCGGCTTAGCAATAACCTCCAGGATTTGCCTCCGGAGAAGCTAGACAATGTTGTTCAGATCATAAAGAAGAGGAACTTGTCACTCAGCCAGCATGACGATGAGATTGAGGTTGATATCGATAGCTTTGATGTTGAAACATTATGGGAGCTTGATAGATTTGTGACAAACTATAGGAAGAGTATAACTAAGAATAAGCGGAAGGCTGAGCTTGAGCTTTCTGCGGTAAGGCCGGATGAAGCTGATCCTGATCAGGAGCCGGAGAAGGTAGAACATGTGAGGCAGGACGAGGCAGATCAGGATCAAATTCCTGCAGTACAAGAGCCGGTATGATTATGGTTGATAGTATTCAGTGCCGTCACTAAATTTTATGGAATATAGCACGTGCGGTTCTTACTGTTGTCTTTCCGTTACAGATTCCAGAACCAGAAGCAGTTGATGTTGAGCCACCTAAGGACAATGCAGCAGGTAGGCCAGTAGTGTGTCTTTAGACCATTGTTATGATTGCTATATTCGTCATTTTCTGTTTAAGAAAAGAACAAATGTATCATTATAGTCATTCTTGTAATGCAACAGTCGTTTTTTATTACAATCCATTATCACTGTGAAAAACCAACTAACTTTACTCAACTACAGATGACAATGAGAGATTTGTGGGTGAATCATCACCTGGTCATTTGGAAGATCAGAAGGGAGAGAATGCTGGTAGATCAAGTAGTTCTGGAAGCTCTAGCAGTGACTCGGGGTCATCCTCTAGTGGTAAATGTTCTCTTATTTTAAGATATTGTAACAAGAAAACTTTTGGATTCTGTACTTTTCTTTTATAATCGTTTGGTTTGGAAGTATTTGGAGAACACATGAATTTACCTTAAGAAACATTTGCAGATACGGACTCAGATAGTTCATCAGCAGATGGTTCTGATGCTGCACAATCACCCAGAACGTAGCATCTATAGGCCAGGTATATTCTGCATTAATGCAGCAATCATTTGCATTTAATGTCCAATAACTTTGGTGAATTCTTCAAAATCAGATAACCTTTTTTTGGATTTGCAAACCACTATAACTACCGAGTGCGCAGAGAAAAAAATCATGTCCTTTATGGAACTAGCTTAATTAGTTCCTTGCTTTTTCTAGAAAGCTTTTGGGTGTAACTTTCTTGTTTAACTTACAGTGGATGCTAATGTTTCTGGTTGTTAAGCTCACATGAGCAAGCCAAATTCATCTTCTGGCTCACGTATTGTATTTTGCTCACCCATGAATCTTAATATTTAACCCTTTTTCTAGCTGCATAAGCTTTTTAAAAAAATTGGAATTCGGAAGACCAATGTGATACCTTATGCCTTTGTATAAGTTTATATATACACTAGCGAAAATGTAACTCATTGGCTTCGTCCTCTAGTTCTTTGCACGGAACATGGGTAAAAATAAATGTGTAGTCTTGGTGGTGACTTTGCTTGGTTGTTCTGACTAGGGCACATGAAAGAATAGCCTCTGTTGTTGGCTTGTAAGTAAAATCAAGTAGTGCTTATAATTGCTATATAATCTGACGTACTGAATAAAAGTGACTATGGTTCGACTAGAGTCTACGTTCGCATGATTTAATGTGATAAGGATTTTACTACTGTGATCTTAAAATGACACACAGTAGTTTTCCCAACTTATTAGAAAGTACTGTTGGTTACATAAACATTTTTTAGGGTAAGGATTAAAGATATTCCCTAGATAAATTGTAAATGGTTGTCCATATGAATGGCATATAGCACAGTTATTTATGTTTTTCCTTGCATATATAGTCCAAAACAGTGGATATTGGGTGTCAACTGCTCATTTTCTTGCATATTTAGTGTCACATGCTCATATTTGAAGTGACACATTTTACTGTACATATATATGCTAGTTTAATGTTGTTCTGTTAATTCGTAATATATTTGATTAGTCTACTGTTATGAACCTAACTGTTCTAAACTCAAAATGCTCAAATTGATGAACTTCTGTACATGTTCTGATACTGCTCATCTTTTATGATTCACACTTCTTTAATTTAATTACACCTAGAAGCTTCTATTTTGAACTAGGCATATAAATTTGACCAGATGCCAAGTGATACAATTGTTCTTTGAAACTATATTAGTACCTTGTGTATAGTTTTTTTTTTCTTGGCGCATCTTTGTCTTTGTTTTGTAGTGAGTACTGAGTACTATAGGCTCTAGCTGTCCACTTTGTGTTGAGCTGACAGTTACTAGACTTACGATCCAAACTGATTTGCTCTTTGCCTTTTCTTCTTGCTAGCCAGGTTTTTGATATTGATATCTCTGCATCTATCTGGCTCTAGATTTAGGTATAGCACCAAATTAGTATAAAAGATTCTTTAGGAATAAATGTATCATTGATTGGTGCTACTATCCCTCAGAATTGAAGCAACAGAGAGATCAATTGTAGTAGCTGCTGCTTTTTGGCGTACGCTGAGCTGGTTGTTTTTTTTAATCAAATTGAAATTTTAACTACATTTGGAAAACTGAGAGGGAGGTATTCTTACTGTAGTTAATTAAAGTTTACCTGCTCTTCCTTTTGTGAATTTCAAGTAGGTTTGCTTGGTATCATTTCCCATTTTCATCATCGAGGAAGTATCAGGTGCGCAATAGTGTATTGGCGCACATGTGCACAAACTTAATCTCACCACTCTTATCCAGCCTGAATGACGCAGATGAGAGGTGGGAATCCCTCCACACCCCTTGTTCACCTTTTAAGTGGATCATAGAGGGATGAAGAGATCTTTACCTCCCACCTGAGCTATTCTGATTGAATTTGAGGAGTGAGATTGAGTTTGTGCTCATGTGTGTCGATATACTCTTGTGTATCTGATACTTACTCTTTTATCATCTATTTGTATGTAGTCATGGTGGGCTAGCCGCCTAGCCCATGGAGAACTGCTATTTGCTAATATTTTTGCCCATGGAAGAAAGTTCTCCAGTTCAGATAATTGTTTTCTGCAGTTATTTTGTGGATCATTTAAAATATAACTTTTCCTGAAAACATGCTGTGTTTAAATCCCACACTAGTTAATGTATCATAAAGGTTAAGTTGTAAACATATAGCTGATTCTCTTTATTTTCTTACATAACCTTTTCTTAAAATTATTGAGGTACTTGACTTTCTTATTCTGTCCTTTTTCCCCCTACCCTAGAGGCTTAGACCAGCCTCTCCAGAGCCTTGGCGAATTAGAATAAGTGCGGCAATTTTAGTCTTTGACTAGTTTGTTATACACAATGGAATGCAGATCTGAAGCCAAATGTAGCATAGATTGCTTGATTTGATACATCACCACAAGCTGCACTAAGTTTAAGTGACTGGTATTCAAGGCATCCTTTTTTTGTCATTTATAGTTATTATTTTAGGTAATTTTTATTGCCCAGTGAGCTTGTTTCACTACTCATTTTTTACATAAAAGTTTGTTGCTCATAAAGCAAGTTTTTAGCAAATCTTGGTATGTTTTAGCAAATCTTGGTATGGAATAAACTGATTAAATTATAACTAGTTTCATGATCACACAATCATGAATGACGAATCTGACATGTAAAACTTCCTTCTATGCAGATGCTGATGGGGCACTGGAAAGGCCATAACAACTTAGTTCAACAAAGGATTCTAGCATGAAATTGTCGGGCGAGAGATTGTTGTAAATTTTGGTCATGTAGGAACTCTAACCAGTGCCATGCTGTTTGTCGTTTTGTGCACAAAGTGGATGCCCGAGATAGCACATGCACCGATTCACCTGTACAACTATCTGCAGTTGTGTACTTACTGTAGAGTGCCGTGTTTACCTTAGTCGTTGATCTGGAAGTTACCTCAACATTGGAATTGGATAGGAGGAAACATGAAAACTGGGGCAGTGAAACAAGCGGTGAGGTGAAGACCAGGAACCTGGAGGCCTCGCCCTGTTGTAAGATTGTACAATTGCTATAGTCATGTAATTTCTGTTGGTGTTTGCATCAGCATTAGTTTTTATTTTTTTAAAAAGGTTTGCATTGCCATTGATTTTCCTCTCTTGTTGCCCTGCCTCTTCTAATTGAGCTGCTCGTGTGTTCCAACTTTCCAACTGGAGTCCATCTGATCTCTGCAGTTTGTGATCGGTATTAGGAATCTAGTCAGTACCCTAGCGGCTGAGAGTACAGTAGTGCACCTTGCAGTTGCAATGGTGAAGGAGAAGCATCTGATAGTTTGAATGGTAATCTATTGTTTGCACTCTTTGCTATTGTAGGAGCTCTCAATTCCTTTTTCATGAAACTCTCACGTCCTAGAGGGTCGGAGTGTCATATTTCCCAGAAAATTAGCGGCAATTGTACTCTTTCTCGTGAAATTCTCCCAAACAGGCCACTGTGCTTCGTTTGTTCCGTGGCCTCTTCCACCCTTCAGTGGACGCGAACGCATCGCGTTATCCCGGCTCCGGCCAAATGCACCCGGTCCGCCGCCTACCGTTGCTCCCACTGCCGCGCGGTCCCGCAGCCCGCCGCCTGCTATCGGCCGCGGCATCCCCCGCCGCCGCCGCTTCGCCGCTTCCATGGCCAGGCCTCCACGCCTGGCGCAGGGCGCCGCCCAGCGACCTCCGCACGTGGGGCCCGAACGGTCCCTGCGCCTCAGACGTGGATGAGCCGGCCGGTGACGCCGGCGCGGGCTCGTCGCTGGCTGAGATGGGGGCGCTCGTGCTGTCCACCGCCGATCCCCTCGCCAAGGCGCGGCTCACCCACACCGCCTTCTCCCGGTGGGCCGCCGGGCTCCCCGTCGGCCAGGCGACGGCCCCCGACCACCCCGCTAGGCCCGATAAGCCCCTCGTGGTAAACCCTCTCGCGCTGCTCGGTGCACCCCCTCCGATCCTCGTCTTAGGTTGAGGCGTTTCGTTGAGCAGGAGGTGGGTGGTGGATGACTGGGCGTTGCTGCTCTCCTATGCAGGTGACGCAGAAGGAGATTACCACGCACAAGGAGATGGGAGTGCCGCTCAACGCGTACATGCTGCACAACCTGGCACACGTCGAGCTCAACGCCATCGACCTCGCTTGGGACACCGTCGTGCGGTTCGCGCCGCTCAGGGATACGCTAGGGGACGGGTTCTTCGCCGATTTCGTGCGTGTGGCCGATGACGAGAGCCGACATTTTCGGTGGTACTCGCAGCGGCTCGCGGAGCTCGGGTTCAGGTTAGTGGCGCAAAAGATGCAGCACCAGCTACTTGCTTCAATTCCATTGTATGAATGTTTGTACTATCATTTATTCATCTGTCACTTGGTCAGACGAGGGAATCAACTATCTACTGATAATACTGTAGGCTTGTATCATTACAACACATGTCTAATACGACGAACGATTACATTTTCTTAATGAACAATGAGCTATCTCAGTTCCATCAAAACAATGAGCTATCTCACAGTGATCATCGTACTTTCTGGACAGTTATGGTGATATGCCTGTTCACAATCTTCTGTGGAGGGAGTGTGCAAAGTCCTCAAGTGATGTTTCTGCACGATTGGCAGTGATTCCTTTGGTTCAGGTGCCACATCATTGCTGCTTCCTTCTCTGTGATGCTTGTCCTGTGTATAAGCTTTAATTTTTGTAGTTGAACTTTAATAGTCTTCAGTCTTCCACCTAGTAGGTGTAGGTTCCATGTTTTAGGTGAGAATGCTTGCTGAAGAACTTTACATTGTTAAAATTGACCAATATGTTGATTATTAGAACCTTGATAGGAAGCCAGAGGCCTTGATGCTGGACCAAGATTAGTCCAAAGGTTATTTGGTTTTGGGGACCATCGATCTGCAGACATTGTGGCAAGAGTAGCAGAGGAAGAGCTTGCACATGTTTCTGTAGGTTTGTATTGGTTTCTCAAAGTATGCCAGATGATGGGTCGTGAACCGGGTGATACTTTTAAAGGTCTGCCCATCTCCTAATTGTGTAGACTGTCATATATGCTTATAAGAGATCATGCTGGCTAATGGAATGTTCACTTCAACATTATAGACTTGATAAAGGAGTACGACGTTGTACTGAAGGGTCCATTCAACTATCCGGCTCGTGATGAAGCTGGTATACCCCGTGAATGGTAATTTCTGATTAGCACGCATAAGTCTTCAGGCATACGCATCTATAGGAGGTTAATGTTCATATTGTTTTAGGTATGATGAGAAGTTCAAACAAGAAGCTGCACAAAAACTTTCAGAGGTGAGAGTCTGTCTTGTTTTTATGATGATGTTTTGCTATGAACCTAAACTGGCAACATGTCCTTGACAGGTCCATGATAGACTAGCTTGTATTGTTGAGATGGAGAAAGAGAATGCAAGTTTGATTGGCTAAGTGCCAGTTGATGTACACGAGAGACTGGGTAGGCACTCTACTAATTTTTTTACCATATTTAAATTAGTCTTCTTAACCCTGAAAAACTATGGAATATCTCATTAGCCATACCTGCCATTCATAACCTTTTTGAGTGACACGTGTTGTCTTTTCTCTTTGAGATAGATGAACATGATTATCTACTATATTCTGTTGGCTGTTGCCTCGAATAGTTAAGCTCTGTGTATATGGTAGACTGATAGCACCCATTACTGGATTCAAATCACTTGTTTCTTAGATAATTCTTGTGAACACTGGATTATCTGTAGAAACAAATCGAGTGGGAAAATCATGAACTCTTGAAGGAAAAGCCCTTCTGTACCTCAACTATGGGCACATGATCCATAATGATCTCCTGCCAATGTCATTCAGATCCCCTAAGCCAAAGAGATATTCCAGCCTCTAACCTTGCTAATGGTTTTGTTGAAATTCTGTCTAAAATGCACGCTGCCCGTAGTCCCATATTTGAACGACAAATTGCAGGGCGTTACCAAAATGCTAACTTTAGTATATTATCATATTTCTTGTTGGGTAGCCTTGAATAAAGTCTTTAAACCTGACCATTCCAGGTTTTGTCTGATGGAGTGAAAAGATAAGGAATCATCAAAGCGTGTTAGACCTATCAGTGGATGCTTGGAAAGTTATCCGCCGTCAAGTGGGAAATATATATATATATATATACACACACGCGCTATTCTACATCGAACTGTTATACTGAACAAAATTCAGTAATGTTCAGTAGTCGTGTTTCAGTATTATTCAGTATTTCGTGGTACTGTGCGTAGTACTGACTGATACTGAACACAGTTCAGTAGTACTCAGTATTTTTTTAGGTCAGTTTTGGCTTGTGGTGTAGAATAATATTCTACATATATATATATATACACGGCAGCGCTATTCTACACCCTAGGTGTAGAATACTATTCTACACCAAGCTGTTATACTGAACAAAATTCAGTACTGTTCAGTACTTACGTTTCAGTATTATTCAGTATTTTCGTGGTGCTGGGTGTAGTACTGAGTGATACTGAACGCTGTTCAGTAGTACTCAGTATTTTTTCTACTCAGTTTTGACTTATGGTGTAGAATAATATTGTCGTATATATATATATATATATATATATATATATATATATATATATATATATATATATATATATATATATATATATATATATATATATATATATATATATATATAAAACTATTACCCTACAGCTGGCTACAAAATAACTTATTATGTAGCCACTTTGAGTTACGATTTTTGCTATGCTAATTTACGAGATTATAGTAACTCCTTACTATGTGATTTACTATAACATTATGGTAAATATCCCCATGTATTATAGTAATTCAACTATTGTAAATATATACTGACATTGTCGTAAATTAGTATATAAAATTATCGTAAATAGAGGTGGCTACAAAATTACTTATTTTGTAGCTAGCTATAGAGTATACTCTCCCTATATATATATATATATATATATATATATATATATATATATATATATATATATATATATATATATATATATATATATATATATATATATATATATATATATATATATATATATATATATATAGACTGGGAGCCGTGAACTGGTACATTAGGATGCTGGCTACCTTTTTTTTTTTGAAACTAGGGTGCTGTGTTACTTGGAACAGAATTAACAGTGGATTGGTGGACACATATCAATTCTTCGTTCTGCTGCAGGCTTAATGAGTACCAAATGTTGTGTTCAGCTTTGTATCTACAGTGCTATTGGCTGTACAGTGAGTACCAAATACTTGTGTGCGCCCATGATGCCTATCGCCCTCTATTTTTTTTGGGGTCTTTGCTTCGACCCAGTTTGTTTTAAACTGTAGCTTCCAGCCTCCAAAGTTGTTGATGCTCCATAAATCATATACAAGTGTCCCCTTGATTTTCGTTTCGTCTCTAAAATAAGATGTATCCTGCTCAGATTATAATGTCACATTGGACTCTCCAATCTTTTAGCATTGCTCTTATTGTTAGAAGAGCTTTCAACAAGGTGTTTTGATAGTCCTGACCGTTTCAGTTTTTGTACAGCTGGGGTCCTTCTTGCCCTTGTATATTAGTGCTAAACTGCTAACATAATTCTTCACTAGCAGATAAGGTCTTAGTTACTGTGGTGACCAATGGTTGCTGAGTCCAGTGATATAGGGCCCTTTTCATATGCATATGTCCTGTGACCCAATTGCCATTCTTATGTTTATGTGCTAAATACATCCATGTTTTGGCCATTCTTATGTTAATACGCTACTACATACAGCCCCGGTTCTGCTTGAAAGCATCTGTAATATGTACTGCCACTGAACACTGGAAATTTGTATTTGTCCCCTTCCACACTTTTTAGGAGCAACAAGAGCATCTCCAGTAGTAGTAACAAATCCTAACCCTAAAAGCTAGTTATTGGAAAGGCTACAATTTTTGTTTGTTTTAAAAGACTTCCGCTCTAACAAGGATATCTCATCTTGTAAGGTCCATCTGTCGTTCAATAAAACTCTCTTTTTAGTTTGAAGTCCCCTTTGGGGTCCATTTGTCGTTCAATAAGACTTGCTCTTTCAAGCCTCCTTTCGATTGCGGGATTTTTTTTTCTTTTTTCGTGTTTTTTAAAAAGAATTAAATGCACCAGCGGCCCTCGAACCTGTAAGCGTGTGCCACGTAGGTCTATGAACTTTTAAAATGCATTTCTAGATCTTTTTTTCTCGAACACGCAGGAGATCTGTGTATCATTGCATTAAGAAGAAGAAAGAGTTTTTAGTACAACCAACGCGCATCCGGCGCGCTAGGTGGTCAACAGCTAGACCAACCTGGCAAAATGTTCTCTGGGTCGATATTAAATAAATGGATCAACCAAAATGTGCTCACCGCCGCGCCCTACGGGTCCTTCCGAAAGAGGTCGCACGCGCGCCCGTTGTACGCTGGGAACAACGCGTCCAAGGCCTTCACCTGGCTCGACGACAAGGTCCCAGAACGCTGGGAGTCGAGTATCCCCTTGGGCGCGGGTGAAACCGGTGCAGTCGACGGCGTGATCCTCAGTCGCTGGTTGAGGAGGGAGGCCGGAATGTGTGCCAACGGTTGGGCGGCAATCCGTCTGCTCCTAGGCCGGATAGGCGGGGTCCTCCTGACTGGCGTCCTCCATACCAGCCATGTGGACAAAGTTTGATGACGTGGCATGCTTGCATGGCATTCATTTTTCATTTAACCCCTCACATTTATTTTTCTCATAAAAATAAACCCTTTCTTCTTTCTCATCCTACTTTAGCCGGTACTACGGCGTGGGCAACCTGGGCGTACTCACCTCGGGGACCCTGCTGGTCTGGGTCGAGGTCTCGAGGACAAGGTCAGCTGGGGGCTCGGCTAGGGCCTCTGCGCGTCGTTCGTCGCGGTGGTCATTGTCGGACTCGCCGCGACGGCGCCCGTGTACCGGCTCGGGCCTCCGGTGGGCAGCCCCTTGAAGGGCGCGTGCCAAGTGCTCGTCGCGTTCGCTCGCAAGGTGAACGTGAAACTGCCTGATGATGCTGCCGAGCTATGGAGGAGCATGTCAAGGCGTCTTTGTTGCTTCAACCGGCTCGCGAATTGTTAGAGCACACGTACGGACCAGTTCTGGTGTATGTATTCAATGGGAGGTGGTACACTAGTACTCCGTAGACACTGTAAGTGCCTCCCACCGCTCGCTCGATTTGCCACGAAGTACTCAAGGTAGAGCATTATTGCCGGCGCGAGCCCTGGGCAGATGCGCCTCCCAGTACCTAACGGCATCATCTTGAGCTCCCTGGTACAGGTCAAGTCCGCGTCCTCGGCTCCTCGCCGGCCCTCCGGGCATGAACCGCCCCGGTGTGAACGACATCGGGTCTGACCATGCCGCCGGGTCGCGTCCGATCTTACCAACGAGGAAGTTCAAGGTCGTGGCTTGCTTTCCGGTTCCTGACCTTGGCTACGAGAGGCAGGAAAAACTCTTCTTGCTGTTGCCTGAGGGCAAGAAAGTGGCGCCACCATAACAGGGAACCTTGGAACTTCTGCATGGCGCGGATCGGAGGCGAGTGCCCTCGAGCTCGGAGACGACGTCCTTGCCGAAGCACATCTCGGCGAGGACGGACTACACAGCGAAGTGAAGGCTCTCGCTAGCCGGCGCGCCGCTCTTGAGCGCGCCCCCCACGAGGTCCCCGAGCACGCGAGCGCGGGCGTTGCCGAGCAGGAGGAAGCGGGACGGGTGCAGCACGCCGGCGGCCACGTGGCTGCGGATAGCACGCCAGTAGGGCCCGTACGGCGCGTGAGGATGGTGCTCGGCACAGAGGTCATCGGGCGTTCGAGGAACGCCGCGCTGTGCTGCAGCAGGGCACAGCGGCGCGCCATGGCGTGCCAGAGCGAGCACCGGTGCAGCAAGTTGTTGCAGTGTGATGGCTGCCATGGCGTCAAGTTTGTGGCTGCAGCCAACGAGGAGGAAAGAGTGGTTTATTTTCTATGAGAAAAATAAATATGAGGGGTTAAATGAAAAATGAATGCCATGCAAGCATGCCACATCAGCAAAAATTATCCACATGACTGACACGGACTTGTGGTGCACCACTTAACAAGTTTAGGGACCCAGAAATGCATTCTAAAAGTTCATGGACCTATGTGACACACGCTTACAATTTCAAGGGCCGCCATTGCATTTAACTCTTTTAAAAACAAACTTATTCACGTAAAATTTCTACATGATTGTTGTGAAATTCTTACGTTTAGGCCTTATTTTTCTTCTCCTCACCTGTTTTTTTACTCCTTCGAGCACAACATCTTCCTCACCCATTCCTCTCCTATCGCTGAGCCTCCGCAATGGGAGGTTCTACGTTGAACCTATGCAATAAATGTTGCTATAGGAGCCGCTCCCATACATTGTGAGGCTAACTCCATGAAGGAGCAACTCCTATGCAAGGAACCAGGTCCTATCTCTACAACTAAAAAGAGCCGAATGTTATCGTCTTAGTAACACTAATCGCCCCGCCTCCCCTGAATCGCGCCCACTCGGGAAAAAAAACGGCCTCTCACACCGCCTGGAATAGAAAAAAAATCGGAGCTCTCACCTGCGAGTCTGCGACCCAGGTCATCCGCTCTCACATCCTCCCCACGATCCCATGCCGGTTCGTCTTCCTCCCTCCAATCCGCCGGAGATAGAGTTGGTGTGGAGGTTGAGGACGCAGCACTCGTCGCCCGTTCTCTCGGCTATCGTGCTAATCGTCGACGCAGGCGGCGCAAGCGAGGAAGGGGAGTAAGAGGATTGGGCTACGATCCAGCGCCTCGCGAGGAACCGCCGCGCGGCGGGGCGGCAGGCGCTGCCGCGGTCCAACTCGACAGGCCACAGCGGCGCCAGCGACGGCGGGATGGAGCGGTTCGCGCTGCAGCTCCCGGAACACATGCGCCTGGAGCTCCTCAATCTGCTCCCCCAATCCGCGAGCTGCTCGGCCCTGGCCTGACGCTGCCCCCGCGCACGCGGCACGTCCCGCCCCTGCCCCATTGCGCCGCCACCCATCACGTGCTCCGCCCCGCCTCCACGGCCCTTCTCGCCGTTGCGAGCGTCGTAGCCTTGGGCATCAGCACGACCCCGACACGCCAAGGCCGTGCCATCTCCGGGACACGCCACCCAAGGATCTTCGGCGGGACAGACAAGCCACGTCGACGACGACTGACACGGCCGCACGGAGCCTCGACGCAGGGGCAAGAATCGCCGCTGCAGCCTCGACGAGCGCCGACTATGCGGATGGGTGCCGCCACCACGCCCCGACACCGGCGCTATCATCATCGCTCCCCCGCACTGGTCCCCTCCCGGCCGATGGTTGCGGGCACAGCCCCTCCGTCCCTTTCAGAAAGGCAAGATGATCTAGATTGGTGCATTTCTTCTTTTCAGTAATTTTTCCTATCTTTTCATTTGCATATAAAAATAATTTGTAGGAATTCTACTGAATTACTGAACTACCAATCCCTTTTTGCACTGCTTCCAATCAAGGAGCTGGTTGCCTTTGATTGATTATTGTTGGCTGCAGAACTTCTAAAACTTGAAGATGAAGCAGGTGTGGATAACTAAAAGGTAATAGATATAGATAATCCATCATTGTTTATTGCTCTGATGTTGGCCTGTATGCAGAAATACCTACAGTTTCAATTTGTTGCTATACATTTTCTTCAACGCATTCCGGTTGCTCAAATGTTCATCTCTGAAATACTATAGGATTGTTAATATGGAATGATTTTGGTTCTGATCCATGCCTGTGCTGCATCACTGGTTTTGTGTTCCTGGTATGTCATCCATATTTTCTGCTAAGCTACTTTTCAATTTCTTTTCAACCCCTTCTTGTGAACCAAGAAAAATCTAATAGAATCATATGTATGTTGTTTTGTGCTAATATTTAATCTCAAGATACTAAAGAAGGGATTGAAGATATCATTGTGCTATACAGCTAGAGTTTTTATTCCTTTAACTTTTGCCTTGCTCATCGGCAATATCACTTTCATGATAGAACTTGGTGATGAAAAACCATTGATTATGCCTCAAATGAGTATGGGTAATAGATCTGTCAATAGGAAGCACATAGAGAAAATGAAATTGCACATCTGTTTTTGGGTAGGAAGGCAGCATATGTTATGAAGGAAGCATTGCCTCTGAACTGAAGTCGAAGGGCCTTATGACTTTTACTATTGTTCTAAGTCTATTCCCATGCATAAGTCATGTCAAATGGTCTTGCAAAGGAATAACATATGTTATGAAGGAAGCATAGCCTCTAACATATTTTGTCTATTATTTTGTTTTTGTCAGGTCTGATGCATCCATGGACATGAAACAATCTACGTAAAAAAAGAGAGTTAAATTAATTGATTGCTATAGATTTACACTGACTTCATGTTTCCTTTACTGATTTGTCTCATAGGTTGGTTAGCTAAGATAGAGTTAGTCCTATATTAGCTGCATATCAAGTTATTTACAGTTCAATCTTGCTTCATGGTACAAACATATTTATTATTCTTGAATGAGCCAATATGCCTATTTTGATCCTGACTACTTTTAGTGTCTATCTAAACATATAGCAACAGTACAAAGTTATTGATGCAGTGGTTTAAGTTAGTAAAAGATAGTATATGTTTTGATCAAAATAATATTTTTCCAGGTTTACCATGGTTCTTGGTGGGGAGATGGTGCGTGTGATTATGAGGAGCCTGGATCATGCCGCCTGGTTAGATGATGACATCTGTGAGGTTCTATTATTTCTCAGATTTTATATTGCATTTGAGAATCGATGTAATACTTACATTAAAGTTTGCTATTTGTGATTTCATACTATAGAGTGCAGGCTTTACCATCTCTTGTTTGTTGCTTCCTATGGACACAGATGGTCGTTTCATGGCTGCAACCTGCAAGCTGCAAAATGTGTGCATGGTTTTAACTAATTATTATTATGCATGGACACAGATGGTCGTTTCAGGTCCTGACTGATGATAGTTTGTTTATTTTTGCAAAGTATTATTAGTAATCTTAAAATAAGGATCAAGTGACTTTGCATGGTTTTAACTAATTATTATTATGCATGCAGCGGGTGGTGTGATTGCAACTCTTCTCGTATTCCTGTCCGTTGGTTTAGTTGGTGCTACTGATGGTATAGGCTTCCATTCAACTGGGAAGGTAGTAAACTGGAGTGGCATGCCCTTTGCTATTGGTATTTATGGATTTTGCTACTCTGGGCATTCAGTATTTCCAAATATCTACCGGTCAATGTCCGATCGCTCTAAGTTCCCTAAGACACTGTTCATATGGTATGTTTGGCCTGATTCCTGTTTCGGTTTACCTTATTATGGAATCCATAATGATTTTTCTCAAGGTGTGCTGGTGTTTTGCAGTTTTGCAATATGCACAGTAATATATGTCTCTTTTGCTGTCATTGGCTTTCTAATGTTTGGAGAGAACACTTTATCACAAATCACTTTAAACCTTCCAAAACATTCGGTTGCCTCAAAAAGTTGCACTATGGACCACGGTAACAACTGCATCCTGACCTAAGTTTACTTTCTCAAATTCCAGAAATTTTTTCTTTATATTATTTTTACAATGAATTTTCTATAATATTACTCAGTAATGTTTTTGTATGTTTTCAGGTGATCAACCCTTTCACCAAGTATCCTTATCATCAAAACTTCGAAATTTCAGCTTTCTAGGATAACATTTTGATTTTAGTGCCATGATTTTAATTATTCTAACTCTTTGTGGAATTGCTTCATCCTTAATTACAACCAGATATGCCTTGTTGTTAAACCCATTAGCTCGAAGTTTAGAAGAGCTGCATCCTGAAGGTTTTATGAATGAAACATCGTGCTATATTATACTGAGGACTGCCCTTGTTGCATCAACTGTCTGCATTGCTTTCCTTCTGCCGTTCTTTGGTAAGCATGCACCCATTTTCTGAATTGTGCATCCCACATCACTGTCTACTTCTGTTATCCTGAAAATTTTCTGTATATTGTATCCCACAACTCAGTTCACTGTCTTGACTGAACCCTGCATTTCTGAACTATCTGCTTCGTGTTTCAGGTCTTGTGATGGCTCTCGATCTCTTCTTAGTATACTTGTGGTAAGTTTTTTTTTTCATTTAACTTGTTATCACTGTACTGAGCTGTATTGTGAGACTACGAAGTGACAAACTTGTTGAGATAAAGGTTGCTATGCTAGAATTATAAGACCAGTATTGACGCTTAGCCTTCATATCTAAATTTCCTAACTTGCAGGTACATCATTCTTCTGAAAAAATTGAACTGTTTCACTAGAATAGTAGCCTTGTTTAGTTTTTCCCTGATGTACCATGCATTGTTTCATTATTACAATTAACAGTCTCATACAAACTTATCAGACAAAACTTTCTGATATGCCATGCATTGTTATTTCATTTGTTACCTAAAAAAGAGGCATGGATGATAGATTAATCATATTTTATTATAGAATGTGGTTAACGGGTGTATACTATTCATAATTACAGGCAGTCATAATGCCAGCCCTGTGCTTCCTGAAGATCACACAGAATAAAGCAACTTGTTCACAGGTAAATGATCGTCAAATTGCAGTTATCACAAAATGAATTTTCGTCTATGCATATCGGGCTCTCAACTGGAGAACTCTGATGATACTGGTGGAAGTATTCTTTTTTTTCGAAAACCTGAAGTATTCTTTACGGTGGCAATTTGCAAACTTGGTCGCTGATATGGTTACTTCTCAATCTCTAATTTCAGGTAATCGCAAGTATTGGTGTCATAATATTGGGCGTCATCAGTGCTGCCCTGGGGACGTACTCCTCCATGAAAAAGATTGACAATTGCTGTCTGCAGAGGCTACCACCCGATTCCAAGCATGGAACTCGAAATGGTCAGGTTTTACGTACGAATCAAAATTTTGCTAGAACTACCGAGTTTCCTGTAGATTATTACTATTATTATTCGGACCACAATAGTCTATCACAGTAAAAAAACTGCATCATCACTTGCAATAATGTAATCATGCGCCCTTTTAGCAGCTTCTCTATCATTTCCGTGTACTGTAGCAAGTTCATGTGCTGCCGAATGTTCCTATAAGATCCTGCTTTTTACTACTTGAGGTATCTATGCATAAGCTTTATCTGGGCTTTTGGAGTCAATGAATCAACTTTGAAAGTTTGAAGATATACCTTTCGCAGTATTGTTATCTTATCGTGCGATGCGTGTGTTTTTAGTACAAAAATTTAGCTGCCCCGTAGCAACGCACGGGCACGCTACCTATAACTATAAAAGGGACGAGTATTTTTAGGATTTTTAGGACAACTTCTCCTTTAATCTACCTCCGATCAAGGAGGGATCTCATTGGAGCCTTCTAGCACAAATTTAGAGCGATGTGTGATATGAGAAACTTAGAGCGATGTTTTAACTATCAATCCATCTATTTTAGGTAACTATATAACACGCGCTCATACATATGTTTATGGTATTACGCGCTCCCGTCGCAACGCACGGGTATTTACCTAGTGGTATAAAAAAGAGCAAAATGTACCACAGGTCCATTAACTTTTAGAGTGATATCATCTGGGTCCATCGAGGTGCATTTTTAGGTCCCTACACTTTTTATATTCTGCACCGTAGGTCCATACCGCTTCGGGAGCTTGGTATTTTTTTCATTGAACCCTTCCATTCTATAACCCTCTTTCAAAATAGCCCCAGCAGAGAGAACATAATCAGGTGGCCGTGCCTGCAGCCCCGTTGTTGCCGGGCAAGCGGACCAGCCAGGACACGCCCGCACAAGGCGGGCTCAAACCTGGCTAGTGGTCGCGCCTAGCAGCCACGCGGCTTCACCGTCGTCGAGCAAGCAGGCTGCCGCACAAAGCCCGCCACGTTGCCACGTTGTCCTTGGCCAGCAGGTAGAGTGTAGCCCTGTGTATTACTATAGATCAGTTACCATCAGTATGAGTGCTGCTGTCAAGTGTGGACCAGGCTTTGCAAGAATGCTGGATCACTTGGAACTTGAAAGATCACCACTCATGTATCAGCCCAGGAGATTGCCAGATCGGTTAAAGGACTGATTGTTCATCAGCCTGATGCTGCCTGCGGCCTGCCTCTGTCTGCCAGCTCAGTGAGATGAGATTGTCTGAGCTGAATTAGCAGTATCATAATAAAACCATTCTTGGTTGCACGTATGCGCCACGGGGGATTTATAGTACGAGTATTATATACTTTTCTGCGCCTGTTGATTGTGAAATCATCGAGGTCGGTTGGACGATCTGGCAGTTGCAGCACCTGGGCCTGGGTTGGTTAGAATTCGAGGAGAACGTGGGGAGGAAGCAGCCGGTGGCGTCTGGCCAGCGAAACGCCGAAACCCCGACGGCCAAACCGCGCGCCGCCACGCGCCCCATAGCGGCGCGTCACCACGGATTCACGTGTGGCCCCATCTGAGTCAAAGTCCGGCCACGAACTCCCGTCCATCGCTGCCGTCCGCGATCCCGACGAAACCTAGCAAGCTGCCCTGCCGCTGCCGGCGTCCGGCCGTTGCCGTCCGCCCGCCCGCTGCCTGATTGCCACCCGGCCCCGTCTAGTACGCTTGGAAAGTCAGACGAGAAAGCGTGTTGGGCTTCTCTCTCAGCACCGCGGTTCTACCTTCTGCCTTCATAGAGTATATACCGATCGGGTCCGGACTCTGGACCTCTTGTCGTCTTGGTGCGCGCGCTTGGTTTCCCTTTCTTTTAATCCTTTCCCACTCGCGCGGCCAGCTCAGCAAGCAACGCCGGAGCCGGAGAGGGGAGGGCCGACCAGTCAAGGACGGACGATGTGCTGCTGCGACGGGGAGTGCCGGCCGCTCGGGTGGCTCCTGGGCCTGCCCTTCGCGCTGCTCGCCGTTCTTGTCTCCTTCGTCGGCGCCATCATCTGGATCATCGGGTGCGTGCGTGCCCTGGCCTCGCAGCCTGGGTTCCTTCTTCTTCTTGCTTCCTTTCCTTCCTTCTCTCGTCTGGATCGATCGACCGGCGCCGCCATTGAAATAAATTGACTAACTTCGTCGCTGATCCTGCATGCAGGCTACCCATCTCGTGCATCTGCCCCTGCTGCCTCTGCGTGACGGTGCTGCTGGAGGTGGCCGTGGAGCTCGTCAAGGCGCCGCTCCATGTCATGACCTGGTTCACCTCCAAGATACCCTGCTGAGTGCCGATCTTCAGTTCGTCCCAGTCCCAGTAGCTGTCCCCGATCATACGTTCTTGCTTTAGCCGGAGAGATTGCTGTACATTCAATTCGTTTCGTCGTCGGTTGAGTCATCGTAGTACTTCAAGGGTTCTGCAATTGATTTTTCCACGGATTTGGTAATTGTGTGACCTTGTGATAAAGTACCAGTAGCACAACTTCTTGTTCTTGAATTGAATGCATGGAGTACCAGTGCCCTGACTATGACGATCGGCACACTGACTTTGGTTACGGCTCGTAAGTCTTTGCGTGTGTTTCCCAGTCCCAGCCCAGGGATTCCGCAAGAAAATCCGTCTGAAATTGCGAGGGTAGCACGAGCGGAGCTGTTCCAGGCGGTCAGCCGGTTGCCTTCCACTTCCGCTTCCGCGGCGGCGGCGGCGGGGACGGGGGACCAGGGTCCTTGTGCCGTTCTACGTGGGGATCGGGACCCGGGGCGAAGATTCCGCCGAGTGGGCCTGGGGGTCGCTTGGGTAGTTGAGTTTAAGCAACTGCTCCGCACTGGCCCAAAAGGCTCAACTACCCCAACTTGCCGTGGGCTTGGTGCTTTCTTTCCTTTCTCATTAAAAGTCCATCTTAAACAGTACTTTCAATTTTATTGTTAACTCTAATGCCCCTATTTGTTTCTGCTTATGATCGGATTCTCGATGAAAAAACAAGAATTCCACCAAACGCTTCGATTATTTCTGATTATTCTAACCGTCGCTTTAGAACTTTGAACAAGAATCCAAAAATCTCCATGGTACAACAATTATAAGTGAATCGATTATAAGTAGAAACAAACAGGGCCTAAAACCATAAATTACATCTTCAGACACTATTGGAAACGTGAATTTCCTTGACGGTGCATTTATCATCAGTGAAAACGAAAATACCGTCGGGGAAATTCCGGTTCCAGTAGTGAGAGTTCTCAAAAACATTTAAATTACCTCTCTGCCTTGGTTTGAAGTGGTTCTTAAGGTTGTTTTGCCTTTTTTATTAAAAAAATACGGTAAATGCTTAATAAGGTTTAAGAACCACAAAATAATATCTCTAAACTTATAAAGGTCTAATGTTATTTCCTTGTAGTGTGTAGTGTAGGTTGATACAAAGTGCAGTGTACTCATTCAAATTTCACACTAGTTCCCCTAAAACAATGGTACCAGCTAAGTCAGATCTCTCTCCATGAAGAGTTTGGACAACAGAGTTTGCTCTGGTACTTCAGTTTTTACAGTTCTATCTCATTGCAAACTTAACCTGCTACATTTCCATTATCAAATTCAGAAGCGCCACCATTCCCATTAACATCCCATCCACTCCATCAAATCATGCACCGGTCTTATGCTACGTGTCATTCTCATTGCTATGTGCTCTTCACCTTTTACCACTAATGCCTTCTATAATGCGTTGATGGACCCTTAATGCTTAAAACACTAACTTCCTTGCTCTCCTATCCTTACAACGTATATGGTTTACTTTGTTTCAGGCCACAATATCATAACTGGTGCACTTCTAGATATAGGCTAAATAATTCACTGTGCAAGGACTGCATATTGTCGGCTCACTCAACTGCAGTTGAGACCTTTTTCTGGAAGTATCATGCCTTTACCATGCTTTGGGTATCCAGGGACCAATGCAACGAAAACATGATCGATCAGGGAGTCTCTGTGTACAAATTATGCGTTTGTCTCCCATATTTGAGCGATAATGGCCGTCCTTGTCATTATTCCAGGAACTATGCTGTTATCTGCTCATCTCTAAGAGCAGGCTATATGGTCAACACATTTAATAACTGTATGTATGTTCAGTATCCAACATGCATTGTTATGCCATCTGGTTTTCCAATCAGCTTGTTCAAATTTTCAATTCGTCTATGCACTTAACATAAGAAACAAACCGACAGATACATGCACAAAGAGAGGACCAATTTCTGTGCGCACAGAAAAGCTTTAAATTTTCTGTTTTGAAAAATGAAACTGAATTCGCAAAAAAAGAAGGAAGAAACTGGAGTAGTATTAGTTTTTTTTTTGGATAGGTGGAGTAGTATTAGTTTTGAGTACACCACTATTAATTTCTGTTCTTTTTCAGGTCCACTCACTGTATCGTTATTGCACACAGAATTCTCATCAATAGATTAAAGAAGAACTCTAAAAAAAAGATTAAAGAAGTGCTCTGCTAGAGTTGACTCCTGAAGTGCAGAACAACCATCCAAAGATGCACCTCAGCCGATGGTCATAGTGACGATGGCTCGCAGTCTCACGCTATAAATGGCAGCGTCTGTTCGCTGAACGCTGCAACCAAGCACAGAGTTGCAGGCATTCCAGGCGTGACGCATCTGATCAGCAATGCTGAGGGCGGTGGTGTTCATCGTCTTCCTCCTCTCCGTCACCCGGCGCTACGGGTGCTCGCAGAGCTACAACGCGATCTACAGCTTCGGGGACTCCATCGCCGACACCGGCAACCTCTGCACGGGCTCCGGCGGCTGCCCGTCGTGGCTCACCACCGGGCAGCCACCCTACGGCAACACACACTTCGGGCACCCCACCGGCCGGTGCACCGACGGCCGCGTCATCGTCGACTTCCTAGGTTTGTGTGCGTGCAGTGCTTTATCCACAGTTATATACTTGGCACGCATGCCATGCATGTCCGATACTGACATGTCGCGCATACGCAGCTGATCACTTTGGCTTGCCGCTTCTTCCGCCGTCCAAGGCGATCGGCGCCGGCGACGTCAAGAAAGGCGCGAACATGGCCATCATCGGCGCCACCACCATGGACTTCGAATTCTTCAAGAAGCACGGCCTCGGCAACAACATTTGGAACAACGGCCCCTTGGGTACCCAGATCCAGTGGTTCCAGCAGCTCATGCCCTCCATCTGCGGCACCGGTGCCGGTGACGACCGTCTCACTCTCGATCGTTTCATCACTAAGATCCAGTGATTATTAGTGAATAATGCTGAACCGTGAACGTGCCGCGTAGATTGCCAGAGCTACTTCAACAATTCCCTGTTCGTCGTTGGCGAGTTCGGGGGCAACGACTACAACGCGCTGCTCTTCGGCGGCAAGGCCATGGCCGAGGTCAGAAGCTACGTGCCCGAGATCGTCGACCGGATCGCAAGCGGCGTGGAGGTACGTATCATCTGCAACAGAACACAACATGTCGTCGTCACCGCCGGCCGATTTGAACGCGCACGCACGTACGCTTTGCAGACGCTGATCGGGCTGGGCGCGGTGGACGTGGTGGTGCCGGGGGTGCTGCCGATCGGGTGCTTCCCGCTGTACCTGACGCTGTACCCGAGCTCGAGCAAGGACGACTACGACGAGATCGGCTGCCTCAAGAGCTACAACAACCTCTCCAGCTACCACAACGAGCTGCTGAAGCAAGCGGTGTCCGACCTGCAGAGCAAGCACGCCGGCGTCCGGCTCATGTACGCCGACTTCTACGCGCAGGTCGCGGACATGGTCCGGTCACCGGAGACCTTCGGTACGCGACTTGCCATTCTTGTTCGCTTGCTGGTGCATGGATGGGAGGTCAGTGAGAACCTGACGATGATCCATTGCTTGTGTGTTTTAATCCTGCACTGTGCGCATGCAGGGCTGAAATACGGGCTGAAAGTGTGCTGCGGCGCCGGCGGGCAGGGCTCCTACAACTTCAACAACTATGCGCTGTGCGGAATGTCCGGGTCGAGCGCGTGCGGCGACCCGGAGAAGTACCTGGTGTGGGACGGCATCCATCTCACGGAAGCCGCCTACCGTTCCATCGCGGATGGGTGGCTCAAGGGCACCTACTGCAGCTCCGGCATCCTGCGTTGAGAGCTCACGATGCATGCAGGCGGGCGGCGGCCATGACTGTATCTGTACTGTACTCGTAATAAAATAACAATGTTAGGGGATGACGATGACTGTGGTGGTGAAAAAAATATATCGGCGCAATTGATTCCAAGATGTAATAGTTGTGCTTAACTTGATATAGTTATCTTGGTATCAATATTAATATCAATATCAATATCAATATTAATATCTATATCTCTTATAATTCTAAACCCCGCTACAATTCTATCTCGACATGCAAGGCTTCCATGTCAGCAACCCACTAGCACATTAATTATGACACATAATCCTAAACCCCACTACAATTCCATCTCGACATGTAAGGCATCCACGTTAACACCCCACTAGCACATGTAATTATGACACATATTTATTTATACAAGCTATCCATGTACACCATGAAGACCATGATCTCAGAAGCCCTCTGACGATCATCCATCACTAATAGTAATACCTCACTACTACCATTATATTACTCCACCACTTTTATAAATTAGAGAATAAAAGAAGTCCTCGTGATCTTCCCGCGCTTGTAAGGTAATTCCTAAGATTTGTGCTAAGTGCTTGGGGTTTTCCGAAAGAGAAAACCATATGTAAGCTTAATTTTCCGCATACGCATACGCATATTCACTAATCGCACACATTAATCTTGTATCCACCATCCACCCACCAAGTGTTCCGCATAGTGCCTGAATAGTAGGCAAGGATTTGGGTGCCTGAGCCACTCCCGGGTGAGCTGCCTTCCTTTAAGCTCATTCATATAGGGCGGTGTCTCTATGCTAGGGTTCCTAGAGTAGAAACCTCTGCGTGTGTTGTTCTCATGTTAGCTCTGATAGTGGCATTTGTAGAGAACCATGTTTGCGTAGAGAAGTGTTTCCTTCGGGTGGAACTGTGGGAGACGATAGAGCCTGAGTCCTGTGTGTGCATGGCTAAGGATAGCGAGAAAGAAGAACGGATTAGCCTGATTCTGAAGCGAGCCTGTGATGCATATGGCGAGTACCAAGTAGGACTGACACAAGCATAGTCATACGACCGGCTGAATTGTTGGTCTCGCCAGCCTGCAAAAGATCTTAAGAAATATTAATCCACATACGCATATTCACTAATTGCACATATTCATCCTGTATTCACCATCCACCCACCAAGTGTTTCGCATAGTGCCTGAATAGTAGGCAAGGATTTGGGTGCCTGAGCCACTCCCGGGTGAGTGCTCTTGCACTATTCATATTCCAAATTTAAATAGTAGCAAGTATTTTCAATAGTGACACGAATTTGAATAGTAGCCGCTTTTCCAGATCCAATAGACCCTCCCGTAGCTAGGACAATTATTGGAGACCGCAACACCGTCCAACTGTCCAGGCAACAGTAAAAGAAAATAATTGAAGACTTCGCCTTGAGGGCAGTGAAGAAGATAAGCACGAAGGATGCTAGAGGATAAGCACGAAGGACGCTCTAGAAGGCTCTTCATGCTCTATAAGAAGAGAAGCCTGGCGCATGCATTCATTAGAAATCAACGGGACCAGCAGATCACCGCACTCTCGACCAGCAATACCTCTACTGAAGCCACATCTCCACTTTCCCACATACACCATGAAGACCAGATCTCAGAAGCCCTCTGAAGATCATTCACCATTAATAGTAATACTCCACTACCGCTGTATTACTCCACCACCTTTGTATATTAGAGAATAAAGAAAGTCCCCGTGATCTTCCTACGCTTGTAAGGTAATCTCTAAGGTTTGTGCTAAGTGCTTGGGGTTTCCCGAAAGGGAAAGCCGTATGTAAGCTTGCTCTGTGAAAATAAATTAAGCTTTCCTGTTTTAATCCCTGCCTTCCTTTAAGCGTTCATATGGGCCGATGTCACTATGCTAGGGACCCTAACGGAGAAACCTCTGCGTGTGTTGTTCTCGTATTAGACCTAGTAGTGACGTTTGTAGAGAACTCTATTTGCGCAGAAAAGTGTCCCCTTCGGGTGGAACTGCCTGGGGAGATGATAGAGCCTGAGTCTTGTGTGTGCGTGGTTGGGGATAGCGAGAGAGAAGAACGGGTTAGCCTGATTCTGAAGCGAGCCTGTGATGCATATGGTGAGTACCGAGTAGGACTTACACAAGCATAGTCGCATGACTGGCTGAATTGTTGGTCTTGCCAGCCTGCAAAAGATCCTAAGAAATATTAATCTGCATACGCATATTCACTAATCGCACATATTCATCCTGTATCCACCATCCACCCACCAAGTGTTCCGCATAGTGCCTGCATAGTAGGCAAGGATTTGGGTGCCTGAGCGACTCCCGGGTGAGTGCTCGTGCACTCACCCTATTCCAAATTTGAATAGTAGCGAATATTTTAAATAGTGACATGAATTTGAATAGTAACCAATGAATTTGAATAGTGCCATGAATAGTAATTCATGAATTTTAAATTTGAATGTCGAGTTCGAAGTTTTTTTCCAGATCCAATAGACCCTCCCGCAATAGTGGTATCTCAGAAGCCCTCTGAAGATCATCCACCACTAATAGTAATACTCTACTACTACCATTGTATTACTCCACCACTTTTATAAATTAGAGAATAAAGAAAGTCTCCGTGATCTTCCTGCGCTTGTAAGGTAATCGCTAAGGTTTATGCTACATGCTTGGGATTTCTCAAAAGGGAAAGCCGTATGTAAGCCTGCTCTGTGGAAATAAAGTAAGCTTTCCTATTTTAATCCCTGCCTTCCTTTAAGCTCGTTCATATAGGGCGATGTCTCTATGCTAGGGATCCTAGAGGAGAAACCTCTGCGTGTGTTGTTCTCATGTTAGCCCTAGTAGTGGAATTTGTAAATAACCCTGTTTACGCAGAGAAGTGTTCCCTTTGGGTGGAACTGCATGGAGAGACGATAGAGCCTGAGTCCTGTGTGCGTACCTAGGGACAGCGAGAGAGAAGAACAGGTTAGCCTAGTTTTGAAGCAAGCCTGTGATGCAAATGGTGAGTACCAAGTAGGACTGACACAAGCATAGTCGCACAACCGGCTGAATTGTTGGTTTCGCCAGCCTACAAAAGATCCTAAGAAATATTAATCCGCATATGCATATTCACTAATCGCACATATTCATCCTGTATCCACCATCCACCCACCAAGTGTTCCGCATAGTGCCTGAATAGTAGGCAAGGATTTGGGTGCCTGAGCCACTCCCAGGTGAGTGCTCATGCACTATTCATATTCCGAATTTGAATAGTTGCGAGTATTTTAAATAGTAACATGAATTTGAATAGTAACCGCTTTTCTAGATCTAATAGACCCTCCCGTAGCCAGGACAATTATTGGAGACTGCAGCACCGTCCAGCTGTCCAGGCAACAGTAAAAGAAAATAATTAAAGACTTCGCCTTGAGGGCACTCCAGAAGATAAGCATGAAGGACGCCAGAGGATAAGCACGAAGGACGCTCCAGAAGGCTCTTCGTGCTCTATAAGAGGAGAATCCGGACACATGCATTCATCAGAAACCAACGGGACAAGACACCAGACCAGCAGACCACCGCACTCTCGACCAGCAATACCTCTACCGAAGCCACTTCTCCACTTTCCCCCATACACCATGAAGACCATGATCTCAGAAGCCCTCTGAAGATCATCCACCATTAATTGTAATACTCCACTACCGCTGTATTACTCCACCACCTTTGTAAATTAGAGAATAAAGAAAGTCCTCGTGATCTTCCCATGCATGTAAGGTAATCCCTAAGGTTTGTGCTAAGTGCTTGGGGTTTCCCAAAAGGGAAAGCCGTATATAAGTTTGCTCTGTAGAAATGATTTAAGCTTTCCTATTTTAATCTCTGCCTTCCTTTAAGCATTCATATGGGGTGATGTCTCTATGCTAGGGACCCTAGAGGAGAAACCTCTGTGTGTTGTTCTCGTGTTAGCCCTAATAGTGGTATTTGTAGAGAACCCTATTTGCATAGAGAAGTGTTTCCTTCAGGTAGAACTGCCTAGGAAGACGACAGAGCCTGAGTCCTGTGTGTGCGTGGCTAGAGATAGCGAGAGAGAAGAACATGTTAGCCTGGTTCTAAAGTGAGCCTGTGATGCATATGGTGAGTACCGAGTAGGACTGACACAAGCGTAGTCGCACGACAGACTAAATTATTGGTCTCGCCAGCCTACAAAAGATCCTGAGAAATATTAATCCACATATGCATATTCAATATTCACACATATTCATCCTGTATCCACCATCCACCCACCAAGTGTTCCGCATAGTGCTCGAAATGAAAAGCCGTATGTAAGCCTGCTCTGTGAAAATAAATTAAGATTTCCTGTTTTAATTCCTGCCTTCTTTTAAGCTCGTTCATATGGGGCGATGTCTCTATGCTAGGGACCCTAGAGGAGAAACCTCTGCGTGTGTTGTTCTCATGTTAGCCCTAGTAGTGGCGTTTGTAGATAACCCTGTTTGCGCAGAGAAGTGTTCCCTTCGGGTGGAACTGCATGGGGAGACGATAGAGCCTTATGTCCTATGTGCGCGTGACTGGGGACAGCGATAAAGAAGAACGTGTTAGCCTGGTTCTGAAGCAAGCCTGTGATGTTTATGGTGAGTACCAAGTAGGACTAACACAAGTATAGTCGCATGACCGACTGAAATGTAGGTCTCACCAGGCTACAAAAGATCATGAGAAATATTAATCCGCATACGCATATTCACTAATCGCACATATTCATCTTGTATCCACCATCCACCCACCAAGTGTTCCGCACAGTGCCTAAATAGTAGATAAGGATTTGGGTGCCTAAGCCACTCCCGGGTGAGTGCTCTTGCACTATTCATATTCCGAATTTAAATAGTAGCGAGTATTTTGAATAGTGACATGAATTTGAATAGTAGCCGCTTTTCCTGATCCAATAGACCCTCCAGTAGCCGGACAATTATTGGAGACCACAACACCGTCTAGCTGTCTAGGCAACAGTAGAAGAAAATAATTGAAGACTTCACCTCAAGGCCACTCCTGGGTGAGTGCTCTAGAAGGCTCTTCCTGCTCTATAAGAGGAGAAGCCGAGCGCATGCATTCATCAGAAACCAATGAGACGAGACACCAGACCAGCAGACCACCGCACTCTCGACCAACAATACCTCTACCAAAGCCACCTCTCCACTTTCCCACATACACCATGAAGACCATGATCTCAGAAGTCCTCTAAAGATCATCCACCATTAATAGTAATACTCCACTACCGCTGTATTACTCCACCACTTTCGTAAATTAGAGAATAAAGGAAATCCCCGTGATCTTTCTACGCTTGTAAGGTAATCCCTAAGGTTTGTGCTAAGTGCTTATGGTTTCCCGAAAGGGAAAGCTGTATATAAGCTTGCTCTGTGAAATGAATTAAACTTTCATGTTTTAATCCCTGCCTTCCTTTAACCGTTCATATGGGGCGATATCTCTATCCTAGGGACCCTAGAGGAGAAACCTTTGTGTGTATTGTTTTCGTGTTAGCACTGGTAGTGGCGATTGTAGAGAACCCTGCTTGTGTAGAGAAATTTTCTCTTCGGGTGAAACTGCCTGGGGAGACGATAGGGCCTGAGTCCTGTGTGTGCGTGGCTAGGGATAGCGAGAGAGAAGAATGGGTTAGCCTGGTTCTGAAGTGAGCCTATGATGCATATGGTGAGTACCGAGTAGGACTAACACAAGCATAATCGCACGACTGGCTGAATTGTTGGTTTCGCCAGCCTGCAAAAGATCATGAGAAATATTAATCCGCATACGCATATTCACTAATCGCACATATTCATCCTATATCCACCATCCACCCACCAAGTGTTCTGTATAGTGCCTAAATAGTAGGCAAGGATTTGGGTGCCTAAGCCACTCCCGGGTGAGTGCTCGTGCATTGTTCATATTCCGAATTTAAATAGTAACAAGTATTTTGAATAGCGAGACAAATTTAAATAGTAATTGCTGAATTTGAATAGTGTCATAAATAGTAACTCATGAATTTTAAATTTGAATTTCGAGTTTAATTTTTTTTCAGATCCAATAGACCATCCCGCAACAGTGGTATCTTAGAAGCCCTCTGAAGATCATCCACCACTAATAGTAATACTCCACTACTACCATTGTATTACTCCACCACTTTTATAAATTAGAGAATAAAGCAAGTCCCCGTGATCTTCCTGCGCTTGTAAGGTAATCCCTAAGGTTTGTGCTAAGTGCTTGAGGTTTCTCGAAAGAGAAAGCCGTATGTAAGCTTGCTCCGTGAAAATGAATTAAGCTTTCCTGTTTTAATCCCTACCTTCCTTTAAGCTCGATCATATGGGGCGATATCTCTATGCTAGGGATCCTAGTAGAACACCCCTGGTGTTAAGCGTCACAAAAACTTGGTCATGTCATCATCATGCATGTTAATATGTCTCCTAGATAACTATGGCTTGCATTAACTAAAAATAATGTTATTTTGTTAGATATGCAAATGCATGTGTGGTGTAGTGTGCTTAAACCAAAATGTTCTTTTGAGGTACTTTGTGACCTACTTTTGGAATTCACCTAAAAACTTGGAATTATGCCCAAATAAACCTTGATGTGTAAATGTTCTATTTTACACTAATGATAAGTGTTGGGGATGTTTTCAAGTTCAAACCATAAAAAAATTGAGCTTCAAAATTGAATTCAAAGTTGAAATCCAATACTTAGTCTTTCTTTTCTAAGTCTTGGAAATTCAGTTTTGATTCACTTTTGGAGTATTTATTAAAATGAATTTCTCAAATGTGGCTTCAACCTTTGCATCATTGCTTGGTGTAAAGTTTGTACCAATTCATGGTGGTATTGGTTGTTGAGTTTGTTAGCTTATTAATCACCAATTAATTCCACAAAGTAGCTAATCAGCTCTAGTTTGTAAACCCTAACTGTTCTATGTTCTAACAGTTTAAAAGTGCATCTGTTTGGAAATAAAATTCTTCAAAACCTTAAAGTTTTTGGGGTTGGTTTCTTAAGAGGAAGTGGAGACCAGTGATCAAGGAACAACTTTTGTTTTGGGTGCTGAGCAAGTTGCTATGCAAAGTTTGGAGAACAGAGGAGGAGAAGAAGGGAGTTTCTAACTGAATTAAAAAGCTTAACTGAAAATTCTCAACTCAGTTTCCTTCTACTCTCTTTTCTTGATCCTGATCTCTCCAACCATGAAGAACCAGAGCTCAATCCTGTTAACAAAGATGGAGATTGTATGAAGTACAACAACTTTGCTTCTTGGAACTTTTTGTGTTGTCTCACGAAATCCAGAGAAAATGGATGATGAACATGCCCTGTCAGGCTGCTACAGTGACGTTGGTGACCTGCTCCTCTGCCTGCTTCGTCACCGACGACCGTCGCCTTCCAAACGCCTCTTCACGAGCGTCCAACACGCAACTGCTTTGGTGTCATGGTCACAAATAGGAGTTGGCTCGCCCTGGAGCAACCACCGCGATGACTTAAGCCAAGACGGACGCAGCGCACACCTTCTCTCCCCTTCGAGCTCACCGTCGGTCATCTCTCACCACCGCCCAAAATTCGCCGCCGTCCTTCCATCTCTACCAAATTGCTCACGCAATCACAACCACCTCGTCATTGCGCATCGCCTAGATGCACACGAAAGGTCCTGCTCTGCCAGAGTTGACTGTATGGCCTTTTCCCGTTGCGGCGGCTCACCTGCGCCGCCGTACTTCCGCTCCCAGTGGCCAGGCCACTCCGAGGAGCCTCTTGCCGTGCGGATTAATGTTTTAGCTCCGCCATGTCTTGCTAATGCTCATCGACTCATTCATTTTAGCTGTACCGCACAGGGATCCTCGAGACGAGTGCTCACCGTCATGTCTGTGTCACCGTGGCCACCCGTTTCATCGGCAATGCACCTCTGTTGCATCTCCGCCGCACCCGAGCAGTTCTTTGTGTTTGTGGTGAGCTTCTGGGCACGATGCTTGTCTCTGTGTTACTTATACCACGCCGTATCGACATTTGTGCCATTGCGCTACCGCGCGGGAGACCGTCGGGCCACCATGGCTGCGGTCGTGCCCTAGCTATGATCGTTTTCATCCGAGTAGTAGCTTAGGTGCTCTCGTGTTGGTTTGGTGATCTTGTCGGAGTGATCCTCCCTGTCGAATACCTCATCGGCGAGCGACAGTGCTCATCGTGGCCGCACGGCTGGGCCGAATGGTCATGGGCCTTTGGCCGCGGGTTGGGCCGAAGGTGGGCAGGAGCAGTGTGAAGCCGTGGGCTCAAAAGAGAAAAAAGGATTTTTGTTTTTCCTCAAAACATTTCTGAGCTATTACTATTTACAACAACACAACAACAACATAGCCTTTTGTCCCAAGCAAGTTGGGGTGAGCTATTACTATTTAATTCATTAAAAATAAGTAGAGCTGATAAAATTATAAAATTTTTGTGTGTGCTTGTTACGATGTTCTTTATCTAGAAAAAATATGAAATGTTAAAAATGTTTAGTTCTGGCATGATTTAAAATTACCTTCTTTAATTAATAAATGCAACTTCCATGATTTTTATAGGCTAAAATATTTATCCAAAAATCATGAAACTTGGTAAGTATGTTTTACATGCTTAGAATAGTCTTCACAAAAATTTTGGTACTGTTTGGATGAATAAAAATTAGATACATAATTCCATGCTTAATAATTAATTAAATGCATGCTTAATTGATTAGGGTTAATCATTAATGAATTGAGTGTGATTTTGGGTTGATTGTAGACCTTGGGACACAAACACCCTTGTTGTCCCTTGGCAAGTTTATTTTTTGGTTGTGCTCATAATTAACTTGTTGTCCTTAATTAAATAAACTTGCTTTGTGAATAATTAACCTACTTAATTAGTGAAGGAACGTTGTACTCAAGTTAATGAGTTTTACTCGATCATCTTAATCCATGTTTAGTACCGCATCATCCTAAAGCATGCGTCTTTATTACATCTAGTGATCGTGGAGTGGAATTCCATAGTTGAGCAAGGCCCTGGAGTGGAATTCTATTCGTTGTAGTTGGTTATCTTTCTAGTGGTTATCTGAAGTCTGACAACCCCGACATCGCAGGCAAGCCCCGGAGCACAACCCATCTTCTTGTATTTTATAAAAATTATTCACATAAGTCTATGCTTGTTGCATTAAGTAATAGGTGTTACTTGATATACAGTTGTTGCATATCTTCCTTGTCTACTTTTATCTATCCCATGGTACATAGCTTAATATGATATAGTATTAAATGCTTAGTCTTGCTTGGATGTTAATGCTGATAAGTAAGTTTATCCTAAAACTTTGATGAACCTGAAGTATGAGGATGATCATGTTTTTTAATACAAGACTGGGCGGAATCTTGGCTTGCATCACGGTTTGAGGCCTGACGTAGTGACCCCGCCTGTGTCGATTAAGGACCGTCCGTTGTAGGCTTGTTATGTGTTTGAGACTTTGCTAGTACTGGCCACATACTTCGGTAAGCCTAATACCTTGGCTATTCCATTATGTGAAACGACAACTGTGCACTGGGAGTGTGGAGATGGTGAGAGTAGCATGTACCCATCCTATGAATTCACGAGGAGTGGCACACGGAGGTGGCGTACTATGCTCTTGGGTAGCGCTGGACCGGTTCACATTTTAGAGGATCCGAGTGAAGGTTGATATATGTAGGTTCGGGTTTGGATCCGAGTTCAGACCTAGAACTGCATATGTCGTGTGGTAAGGAAACCCCAGCTAGGCCTAATCGATTCGAATCGCCGTTGCTTCTTAGAGAAGAAGACTCGATCCTCTGCCCTGCATCGTAGTTAATAACTGAAACTGGATACTTATGATCACATGATGAGATGGTTTAAGAATTGTTTAGTTTAGATTAGGTGCGGATATGATACTTATGTTATAAAGCTTAAGCTATAATACTGAAAGTAAGGATCAACTGTTAGTAACGCTTTGCTGCAAAAGTTATCTTGATTCTTGCTGCAGACTTACCTTGATTCCCATTATCCTGCATATCCTTGGAGTCTTTCCTTGTCATCGGTTAAGTCTTGCTGAGTACTTTTGTACTTAGGGTTTGTTAAACCCTTGTTGCAGGTGAGAGCCAGTAGTAGAAGAGTTTCTTGTGAGCCCTTAGGCAGAGTGAATCTCTCTTGTGTGTTACTAGTGGTACCTATCATACTACCCTACTGCCTTATTGGCTCAAGCTTAAGTTGTAATAACTTAATGAATGAGTTGTAAAGTTATGGTTATAAGTCTTCTGCTGTCTACTCTGATGTAAGTTATTGTATATTTATACAACTATTGTAATACTACAATGTTTCTGTAATGGATCCTGGTAGAAAGAAAAATATGGATGATTTGGGGTTCCCCGAGGACACCCGACAGACTACCGAAGTTGTCTGACTTGCATGTGCTGCTATCAGAAGTCTGGAAGACGATGATAGGCACATGTGGGCCACATGATTCAGGTGGTTTTGCCACACCTAGAGGAGAAACCTCTGCGTGTGTTGTTCTCATGTTAGCCCTGGTAGTGGTGTTTGTAGATAACCTTGTTTGCGTGGAGAAGTGTTTCCTTTGGGTGAAACTGCCATGGGAGACGATAGAGCCTGAGTCCTGTGTGTGCGTGGCTAGGGATAGCGAGAGAGAAGAACAGGTTAGCCTGGTTCTGAAGTGAGCCTGTGATGCATATGGTGGTACCAAGTAGGACTGACACAAGTATAGTCGCACGACCGGCTGAATTGTTAGTCTCGCCAGTCTGCAAAAGATCCTGAGAAATATTAATCCGCATACTCATATTCACTAGTCGCAAATATTCATCCTGTATCCACCATCCGCCCACCAAGTGTTCCGCATGGTGCCTAAATAGTAGGCAAGGATCTGGGTGCCTGAGCCACTCCTGGGTGAGTGCTCGTACACTGTTCATATTTCGAATTTAAATAGTAGCGAGTATTTTAAATAGTGACATGAATTTGAATAGTAACCACTGAATTTAAATAGTGCCATGAATAGTAAATCATGAATTTTAAATTTGAATTTCAAGTTCGAAGCTTTTTCTTGATCCACAATCCTGTTGTAGTAAAGAAACATGAAGTTGAGTTGAAAAAAAAAGACAAAGAAAATAATAATACTGAAGAAGTTGTACAGAATAAAAACTTAGACTGTGCTACAACTGAAGAAGAGCAGTGAAAAATTAATCAAAAGTTTTTATTAGAAAGTTATGAAGAAGAAGAAGAAAATAATGCCCAAAGTTATCACGATTTTATAGACTCTTCAGATGATGAAGAGTTACGCAATCTAGATAACGCTGTAGAAGGATTAGATATAATATGTGAAAAATATTAATAGTTCAATAGAAGCAAAAACTGAATTAATGGATCAAGGAAACTGTGAGCATGATTGGATAAAAGGAAGAGGTGATTATAATATAAAATGTGCTTTCTGCATATATTATCCTAGTCAGGAAAATAGATTTACATGCAGCATATGTTTAAAGCAAGCATGTTCCTCATGTTTAAGAACTAATAACCAAACATAGAGGCAAGAAGTAGAATTAGAACCAGAAGATAAAATATTAGTAAGTAGAGTTAGAAACTTAGAAAATAGAGTAAATAATTTAGAAGCAGAAATATAAGAGCTAAGAAGTAAGATAGAACTCAATAAAGTAAATAAGATTGAAGAAAATGATAGAGGCATAACCGAGTTAAAAAATCAAACGGTAGTAAATAGAAAAAAATGATAAAGCAATATAATTAAAAGACGCCATAATCAACTTTGGTAGCAAATATATAGTTAGATTACCATTTAAAGAAATTATAGGAATAAGAGTACTTGTAAAAGTAAAATTAACGCCTAACATCTCCTATAAAATATTAGCGTTAGTAGATACTGGCTGTACAAAAAATATTATACATGATAAATATTTTACAAAATGCCTAGAAATAGTTCATACAATAGATTAAGATAAAGCAGAAATATCTACTGATATGTCTGGAATGAAAAGATTCATAATCAATTAGCTTATGATGTTGAAGTACAAATAAATAATATAAAATATATAATGGATGAAATTACAATAAGAGACCTATCTATGATACATGATGATATGATATTAGGATTAAGATTTTTACAATTCCCTTTACAAACAATAATCATACATGAGCAAGGAATAACATTTATTCCTTATCAAGATAACATTTCATATATAACAGAAGTACGAAAGTCTAAATTCTAATCCAGGAAAGACCAATTTAGAACTCCAAGGATCTGATGAAAAAGTCCCTGACAATTATATAGATGAAGAACTAGGTGAAAATATAGAAGAATTTCATATAGCAAACTCATGTATAGAATGTATCCGTCTGCAATCATTAGCACCAAATTGGTATAGAGATATAAAATCTAAAAAAGATATAGATAAAATTGTAAGAAGATTGAAAGATATTCAAATAATTGGAGAAATACCAATGAAACATTGGGATAAAAATGGTATAATATGTAAGAGTAACATAATAAATCAAGACCATATAATCAAGACAAGTCTATAGAAGCAACACCTAAAGACATAGAAGAATTTAAGATGCATATCGAAGAATTACTAAAATTAGTAGCTATAAGAGAAAGCTGAAGTCCTTATAGATCAGCTTCATTTATAGTTAGAAATCATGCTAAAATGGCTAGATGAAAGTCAAGAATGGTTATTAATTATAAAATACTAAATGATAATACTATCGATGATGCTTATAATATCCCAAATAAACAAGAATGGATAAATAGAATATAAGGAAGTAAATATTTCTCAAAATTTGATTTAAAGGCTGGGTTCAATAGAATGGATTGCTTTCACATGTCCTCAAGGTCATTTCAAATGGCTAGTAATGCCCTTAGAATTAAAAAATGCCCCTGCTTTATTTCAATGAAATATGCAACATATTTTTTAATGAAAATCAAGAATTCATTTTAGTTTATATTGATGACTTACAAAAATGGAGATATGTAAGGAAAAGATAAATTTCTTAGGTCATGAAATAGGAGAGGAAAAAAATTATTTATAAGATCATATTGCAAAGAAAATCTTACAATTTCTAGATGTCATGAATGATAAGAAAACCCTGCACAAATTTTAGAAATAGTAAATTATGCTAGAAATTATATTGAAAATTTAGCCAAAATAGATGGTCCATTGTATGCAAAATTAAAAAAAATGAGCAAAAACATTTTAATTCTGAAGGTATAAAGTTAGTAAGGAATATTAAAGAAAGGGTCAAGGACTTAAAACCCCTAGAATTACCTTTATATGATAATTATTTCATTATAGAGACAGATGCATCTGAGCTAGGATGGGGAGCTATACTAAAACAAAAGCCATACAAGTATCCTACAAAATCAAAAGAAAAAATATGTAGATACGCTTCAGAAAAATATAAGCTACAAGCAATAAACAATACTGATAGAGAAATTAGCTATTATTAATCCAATAGATGCTTTTAGATTATATCTAGAGTTTAAAGAGTTCACAATAAGGACAGACTGTGAAGCTATATGTAGATACTACAATAAAGTCAATAATAAGAAAAGTTCAACTAGAAGATGGGTATTATTTGAAGATATCATTACTAGAAATGGTTATAAAGTAATTTTTGAGCATATAAATGGTAAAGATAATACTTTACCTGATATATTTTTACGATTATCTATTTTGCAGGAATGAAGAAAGGAGCAAGTCCTAGTGGGGGAGAATGTTTCAGTTTTGGAACTTGTAACACCCAAAAATTCTAAACTTTAGGAATAATGAATTTCAAATAAGTTAGATAACAATTAAGGGCAAATTAAATTTTTTTTAAAAAAACTATTTGGTGATGCATTCATGCTGTTGCATTTATTTTGTTTTATGGTGTGGTTATATTTGTTTTATTTTATTGATTTGGTTTTGGAAAATATATATATGAGTGAAGAAAAGGAAGAAAGAAAAATATAAAAATCACTTCCTGTGCTCCCGGGCCGGCCTGCTTTCTCTCCCTCTCCCTTGGGCCGAGGCCTGCTTTCTTTCGCGTCCACCCGCGTGGGCCGGCCTGTCCGTCGCGGCCCAGTCGGCCCGGAGAACGGTGGCGCCTTCCCCTTCCCTCTCTCGGTGGCTGATCGGTGGGTCCCCAATGTCAGCCGTCTCCTTCTTCCTCGTAACCGGACCGGAGTCGAGTTCGTTCCCAACCGAATCTTGTAATCCGGGTATGTTAACCGAAATCGGCGATTGAGGCTATAAATAGGTCGCCTAGGTCCTCTAGTTTCCGTTTTTCACCTAAAATCGTGAGTTCCACCGCAAAACGTCGAGTTCTAGGGTTGGGTTCGGTTGAATACGGCGGACGTTGGGGAGGAGTGCTTTCGGGTGTTTTGGAGGCTAATTCGTCGTGTTGGTAAGCTCGCAAATCTCCTCATCTTTCTTCCCGTGCCCTTCTTTGGTGTTGAGATGCTTTGAATAGTGGTTTTGGTGAGCTCGGGTGCACCGGCAATGGCGCCGCCGCTCCCTTGTTGCCGCACGTCGTGTTCGGTCTACCATAGCGGGTCTTTACCGTTTAGTTGAGTTCGCACGGAGCTTCTCCACCGTTTGGATCAAATCTCGAGTCGAACGGTGGTCTAGAGGGGGTGATCCGCCATCTCCGGCGAGAAGGAGCCCGCCGGCCATGGAGGGCCGCCGGCCGGACTTGAGGGTGAAGGCCGGTCTTTTTACTGTAGCGCTGCAGATGATTGCGAGCCGTCCAATTCGAGATCAACGGCCCAGATTAGAACTTACCCCTTCGCGGGTAAAATTCATAAAGAGCCCCCTAACTTTTTAGTAATCAACCCGCGGTCCTTAGCGTAAAACTAAAAGTACGTTTTCGTGTTTTGAAAGCGTATTCTCTTCCGGTTAAGTCAAAAATACGTTTTCAGGTAATTACAGTTTTGCCACTAGAATTGTTTTGGTCATAAAAACTTCGTTTTAACTCCGATTTGATCCGTTCAAGTTGCGTTAGGTTCGTATTTGCGAGCTCTACATGTTAGTGTAGTTGTACAGTTAGTTTTGATAATTTATTTTTCGAGTTTATAATTAAGTATTTATTTATCTATAGGAAATCTTAGAAAATTCATAACTTTCACGTTTTAACTCCGAATTTGGTGATCTTTGCGTCTGTGTGATCGTAGAAACGTGTAGAAGAGTTTTATAAACTTTTATTACTATTTTGCTACTGTTGGTGTACTGTTCTAATTATATCTCTTTGTTTGCTTTGTGTATGTTTGATTGGATGCATGTATGTTGTTGATTGATGATCGAGTATAGAAGGTGAGCAGTATCTGGACGATTCGGAGTATTACTTTGAGCCAAGTCAGCAGTGTCACTTGGAGAGCTTTGATCAAGGCAAGTATAACACAGGACTATCCTTGTTACCTATACATCGAATTGTCATACATATGCATGTGTTTACCTTGACAACCGTAGAGATTATAACCTAGTGATTGTTATCATGATTCCTTGTCAACCTTGCGGATGCATATGGGTAGCTACTGCTAGTGCTTAAACTATGAACAATGATCTTGTAATTTGATTAATGGATTAAGCAATCAACCATTAAGATGATTTTATTACTGTTAAAAGGGGGCTAGAGCATGTGTATTATTTTGATGCTCTAGTTTCTCTCCATAAGGACTTATCTGTAAGTGATAACCGGGATATACAGTATAGCTGTGAGGGCTATATGGCTCTGGCTTTAGTTGTCTAAGAGACCTTTTCTAGCTTGTTAGTGGTTACCTTAAATGGCGTAAGAAAGGCTTGCCACGTTGGGTGTAGTGCGAGCCCCTGGCCTAGTGTGTATAGGCTGCGGTTGTTGTGCCACAGGGAAGGGGGTTCTACATCTGTCTGCCGAGTGAATCTAATGGCCTTAACTTGTTAGACGAACTTTTGAATGGCTTTATATGGTTCTCGGGTGTTTGGGCTTGATCTCCCCACTCATTTGGAAATCATGACTCACAGTGAAAGTGTACACTTCTGCGCAGAGTTAAAAACTGGTATACTAGCCGTGCTCACAGATACGAGCGGCCTTGGGGATTCTTATGGAATAGCTGATCATAATTGTTATATCATGTTTAATTATTGTTGGTTATTATTATGCTCATGTTAATGCTAATCATTATCCTTATTACAATTGATCATTGGTTCTTTAATGGGAAGTGGTTTATCTTGATGCTACATAATTGCTAATTATATGATTAAAAGCTAAACGCAGTTAAACAGTGTCTAGCCTTTTGAGCCTCATGAACCCTGTGTTATATTTGTTGAGTTCGACATGGACTCACTCTTGCTATTTCCACCATAACAGATGAAGATTATGAGGAAGATTATCGTAATGAGTACTAGTCTTGGTGTCAACCAGTCAACCGTGTCCCTGTGTGGAGTTTCCGCTGGAGATTTACTATTAGCTATTATTATCTATCGTTCAAGACTATGTCTTAGATATTTATTCGCTATGTAATAAACACTGTGATGATACTATGTAATTTGTCTACTTATGTGTGCGATCATGACCTGGGGCGCACATGAGTACTTTATGCATCCTATTTTTGTCCTTAAAAATGGGTGTGACAGAACTGATAATAAGTTAAGAATCTTTCCACCAAATATATATAAATTTAAGTCTCGAGACCATATTGTTCTAGATGATATACAAGAATGCATTCTAGACAATTTTTGGTTTTAATATAACAATAAAAGAGAAGATAAAGATTATATGCTAGCAATATTAAATAGTCTAGCTGAATATTTTCATATGATTAATGGAAAAATACAACCAAAAAACCATCTGGTAATATAGAGAAAAGATCCATATATATTATATACAGGGGAAAAACACTAAGAATCTATGTAACATTTGAAGAAGTTATAGCTCAGCGGAGAGAGAAAATGATAGAGGAGTATCATAAAAAAAATATTTAGATATTGATCAAGCTCTCTCATATGCAAGAAGTATTTTGGGAGTAAATTATTTCATAGAACCAGCAGCAAAAAGATTATATTCAAAAATACAAAAGGACAAAAGATGTGAAGATAAATTTACCAGGAGTAAATATAAGAGAAGATGGACCTTCAAGAATATCCACATATAAAGATATTGTAAAGAAAGAGACAGAATCGTTGAATAATGAAATTATTGAGAAAAGTTAAAAAAAAGCTTGAATCAATAATTCCCAAGCTAAAGAAAAATTACATGCATGCCAGAATTTAGATTGATGTTGCACATCAATCATTCGGACGTGGAAGAACATCACGTGAAGACAATAAGCAGTACTGCAGTCAGGACAATTATTGGAAACCACAGCACCGTCTAGCTGTCCAGACAGCAATAAAAGAAAATAATTGAAGACTTCGTCTCGAATGCACTCCTAGAAGATAAGTACGAATGGCTAGGCTATTCGCTGTCCAGACAGCAATAAAAGAAAATAATTGAAGACTTCGTCTCGAATGCACTCCTAGAAGATAAGTACGAATGGCTGGGCTATTCGAAGCCCAGGGCTACCAATAGGTTTTGAAAGCCCCAGCCAGCCACCCTACCCAGCCCCCCATGAAGCTGACACGCGCGCAGGTTGGGGACCCCCTGGGACCTAACCGATCGGACGCATAAAATCCTAACTCAAGCTACGTAGAAAGGTTTTTATCGCGATAATGCATAAAATGTAGTGGTGGCATGAATTAAAACTATTTTGTTCCTGCATAAAAACCTCTCCGCGAGCTGGACGTTACACCTGATAGCATCTGACGCAGGTTGACACATGCGTGCGTGCGTCCACACTAATCTCTTCTATTTTTCACTATAATTTCTCAACCAAGCATCCGGTTAAAAAACGGTTTTCACCATTGAACTCCTGATATTTTTGTGCACGATTCAAGATCTATTTGGATATTTTTTCAAAAAAAATTAAAATTTATAAATTTAAAATTTGATTCATGGCATGTGATGGCCGATTGGATGCATAGAAACAATAGTTAAGATGCGTAAAAAAGTTGTTTGCGCTGATGTTGCATAGAAATTAGTAGTTGGGTGAATAAAAATTAATTTTATTACAACGTACTAGCACAACCATGATTGTCTCCACCAACATCATGCTTTCCACTATGGGGGTGTATAATTAACATGAGTACAATGAATAGAACATGGAGGCCGCAAGCGTAAAACATGGAGACATTCTCATCTTCTCTAAAAATTTAAAATTTAAATCACAGGGTGGTGAAAAGCATAGAAAAATGTCTTCCTTTTACTATAAAATTTGAATCCTATTGGCGTAGAGGTTCTATAGTTCTTATGGAGTGTTCCAGTGCATAGAATCTTGAAACGCAAACATGAGAATCATTTAAAGCTATGAAATTTGAAATTTGAATCTTACTTGGATACACTCATATGCATGCAGGCACAGAAAACACATAACACTTGCATATACCTTCGACATCAAAGTTTAGTTATGCATAGAACTCTATTCTTACCGGTATAGGAACCAATGATTTTTACTGCAAAATTTTAAACTTTGAATCCCAGAAGCATTCACATAATTCACAACATGCATAGAAACCTAGTCAACAAAACTCTTAAAACCCAACTGAGGTTACATAGAAACCAATAGCTTTGTTCGTGTCATCCAAGCATATAAACACAACATATGAAAAACTAACTTTTTAAATTAACCCATCAACTACATCAAGATCACACTACGCCACCGTGGCAAGCTAACTAAGTCGTGGACCTCACAAGTCATGTCATATGTCTGAGCCATCATTAACCTCTCACACCAAATGGAGAGCACTCTTTCCAACCATCCTACATCACAACAAAGGCATAAAAACATGCTTTAGAAGGCGCAAAAACCTTACAATGGCAAAGAAAGGCATAGAAACATGTTTTAGTACGCGCAGAAACCTTACAGCGACAAGAAAGGCATATAAACATGTTTTAGCATGCGCAAAAATCTATTTATGTAACTAATGTCAGTTACATTAATGCAAAAATCACAACAACATAGCATATAAATCTAACTTGTCAAGTATACAAACTTATTTTAATATCAGATACATTGATTAAAATCACGGACCATTCAGGTACTGCAAGTATATATAAATCAAACTCCAAAACATGGGACAAGACAACTAGTTTTAGCCAATGTCAGCAGTGACTATTGTCTTGCCACACATTATAGCTACCCAAATTAGAAGGCATAAAAATCAGGAACAACTCTTTATGCATATTAAATCAACAAGCAAACTAGACTGCTAGAGCTCGCAAGATCAAGATTGGGGCATAACTTTTTATGCAGATTAATTAACATACAAGCTTGATCTAAAAATTCTAGAAATACATGAAACATAGATACATCCAGCTATAGCACCTCCAGCTAGAAAAAAACATGAGACATGAAGCATACAAACATTTACACACGAAGCATAAAATTTCCACCACATCAAATCGCCGAACTCATAAGCATAGAAAGCTCAATCTAAATTAATATTTCAATTTCATTCACATTATATCAAGGATAAGCATAAAACATCCACTTCAGAGGACATCAAAATGTGTTAAGCAATCATATAAAAATCATATCTTAGCAGTAAACTTGTCGACAAGCATAAAAAGGCATATGAAACCATGCTTGCTTGCATTGCTAGCTCTTCGTTTGCCGCAACTATATCTTCGAGCAAGATAGCAACTAAATCAAATCAATGATAAAATAACACTTAATGACTAATGTGATACTTCGAAAAAGAAAGCATACATCAATTTTATTTTGAAATTGAACCCATATCGATGGCCAGGATCTGAACCTTTAACTCAGTTCGTTGATTTATATCTATGCAAGAAAATAGTAATGGAACTAATACTAGCTACATTAATGCATTCAAAAATTAAAGATTTCAATTTCATTCGCATTATATCAAGGATAAGCATAAAACATCCGCTTCGAAGGGCATCAAAAGTGTTAAGTAATGACATAAAAATCATCTCTCGACAGTAAACATGTTGACAGTCACAAAAAAAGGTATATAAAACCATGCTTGCATGCATTGGTAGCTTTTCATTTGCCGCAACTCCATCTTCCTACAAGGCTGCAACTAAATCGAATCAAAACATAAAAATCTATGGCATAGAAACTATGGCTCATACAAAAAATTAAAAGCAGACCTATGGAAGGCGTCCTTGACCATGTCACGCCACAGCCATTGTCCATGGCACCATCCGCCACCGCCGATTCACACCACGCTCATACATGTAGTCTCACAAATAACAGGTAATTTTAGCCTCTTGTCATAAAAGTTTTACATCATACATGTAGTTTCACAAATAACGGGTAATTTTAGACCTATTCATTTACCAACATATGTGCATAGAAACTAACTAAAGCTATAACAGAAACTCATATTGATGCAAATACTAGAAAATTGAAGATGCGCATAGAAAATAATTAGGGACATGCTGAAAGGTACAAAAAGGCATATGAAACCATGCTTGCTTGTATTGCTAGCTCTTCGTATTGCATAAAAATAGTTGCACAATGGCATAAAAATTCTAGAAACACATGAAGCATAGATACATCCAGCTACAACACCTCTAGTTTGAAAAAAACAAGAGACATGGAGTACATAAACTTTTGCACATGAAGCATAAAAATTCCGACAACATCCATCACCGAACTTATCAAGCATACAAAGCTCGGTCTAAAATACCTCCAACTAACAACATCCATCACACATGAAGCATTGAAATTAACATTGATCATACTTGCCGCTAGGGAAGGAGCACCACTCAAGTCCGCAATAGCACGTTGTGGGCGTCGTGGCCTCAGACCGCCAACTCGTCGGCTTCTTCTCTGTCTTCTCTGGCCACATCACGCCTCCTACAGCCCTCTTCTCGGTCCCATGCCATTGCTTGGTGGACCCCACCCGTGCCTCGCGCCGTGCCGTCGCTTGGCCAAGAGCAACTCCAGCTAAAATCACATCACACATATGAACTGAATGCATAAAAAACTAACTCGTCAAACATAGAACAAAAAATTTTAGTTTCATAGCAGACCACTAATGCAAGTATAAGAACTTACATTGATGCAACTACTATAAATTGAAAGATGCAATCATAGAAAATAATTGTGAGGAAAATAAAAAAGATTTGATCATAAGGGCTTTGATATAGCTAGATTATGAAGTAGAAATCATATGCCCTAGAGTGAATAGAAATAATTCCTGCTCGAATTCTTGATGCTATCTACTTCCACTCATATTGCGTAGAAACCATTCCTATTCAAGCAAAACCCAATGTTTGCTCGCTTGCTTACACGGCTGGCTCAAGAAGCATAGAACTAAAAATTGAATTGCACATAAACCTTGCTGACACAGGATGCAGTGAGCATAAAAATATGGAGAAAAAGCATAAAAAGGAATCTGTTGATTAGAAAATAGAATATGTACAGACTAATGTGATACTACGGAAAGGAAGCAAGCATCGATTGTTTTGCTCAAAATTCTTCGATCTTGCCACAACTGGATCCCTTTTGCTCATTGTTTTGTATTTAAGTGAAACATAAATAATCAAGGTCAAATTCATACAAATTCTATTTGAAGAGTAGGCAACGGATAAGCATGTTACCAGCATGAACATCATAAACATGTATTCACATAAAAAGCAATGATAACAGTCATAGAAAGTATATCTATGCAAGATAATGTATAATTTTAGAGCAATAATTTCATTGCACATCATATATGAGAAAGAAGCATAAAAAGTTTAAATCAAAAGTGATAAAAAATTTCATTGCACGAACATCGTAAACCTTGCGCTGCCTAGAAATTCTGCTCAGGATGCATAGAAATTTTGTATATTTATACATAGAAATGTGTTTGCCCATTTCCCCTGTTCTCTAGTTAACAAGTAACACGGAGCAAATATCACTCACAGTAGAGAGCATCATCATAGATATGAGAACTGTTAACTTAAGCATAAACAAGCATGATCTATTACATTTCCAGACTGACAAACTCCTCCATAAGGGACATCAAATGATCAAAGTAACATATCCAGTGAGGCCATTTGATCCAGAGCCTACACAGCAACTTGGGGCAAACACTGCACCCACTGCACCAGCAATTTGGGGCACACACTGCACGATATTGGAAGCATAGTAGCTTTTTAGCACAATTTTTAAATGAGAAGACACAATAGCTCTAGATTTTTAAATGCATAGGAATGCCAAAGGTTTTTAACTGCCTAAAAAGGTATGTAATCTTTCCCATTGAAATGCATAATAAGGCTACAGACATTACTGCTAACATGATATAAATTACTAAGCTAGCTAGTCATGCAGAATTGAGTAAGGTAGTGCAGAACTAAACAGAGGACTGGACAAGGTGCTTACAGATGACACCATGAACCAAGATGTTTACAGATGACAAATGAAAGAAAAAACTAGAGTTTTCTGGTTCTTAGTAGAAATACTTTATGCACACATTATACAGTAAAATAAAGCCATTTTGGTCTATTATTTATCACTCCTTGAACATAAAAGAAAGCAAGTGGAGATGTAACTAATGTTGTAACTGGTGAGTGGAGATGTAACTAGCTCTTAAGGTGTCTCTGGCCTACATTCTACATTGCTTATATCACACTCTGATCCTGTGAATGAAAAGGATTAGAAGAAATGTCAGAGTATGCTGAAAAGAAAAAATATGAAAAGAGCTAAGGAAACAAGTAAAAATTAAACAATTGACTAGTGGCTGGCTGGCTCTGCTTAATTCACAAGCTCAATTCAAAAGCTAATTGTAATTCTTACTAGTGAGCATGTTTTAAACAATAATTGAGGTAGCTATAACCTTCATAGGTGACAAAATACACTCTAGAACATACGGTGGCACAAGATGCATAAAGATTTACGCTTAACGTTTATGAGGGAAAAAAACTATATTGGAATTGGCAGAGGCAGGCCAGATATATAGCTCAATGCAATGGCCATCCTATGGCGCACATGGAAAGCACCCTCGATCTGGTTGCACATGGCAAGTAGGGAAGGGAAGGGAAGGAAAGGGCCTACCAGTTCGATGCTCGTCAGTGGCAAAAGCGCTTGACGGAGACTTGGCAAAGGGCGCGCCGCTCACCCAGCCATCACCGCGGAGTGACGCACCTGGTCATTGGAGGAGCCGCCATTCCAGCCCTAGCAAGAAGGCAGAGATGAGCCGAGGATGAGAAAGGGGAAGAGGGAAGGGACAAGGAGCCAGAGGAGTTGGGAGAGGTGCGCACCTGGATCCGTGGAGCCGTTGTTGGAGTCCAGAACCCCATACCACCTTGTTGCTTGGGGCTAGGACAACGCGGCCCACTGTTGTGCGACATTGAGCGCTGCCAGTGGCTGCGCCTCCCCGAGTGGCCCCTGTCCCCACGCCACCGCTCCCGTGCGGGAGAGATGGTGAGGAGCAGGAGTGTGGTCGCCGGGTCCTGCCGCGGCGCTGCCACCCTAGTGGACTGGATCTGGGCGTCGGGACGGAGATAGATAATGGAGAGAGAGAGAGAGGAGGAGGAGGAGGAGGAGGTCGTGCCTTCATTTGAACTCAGTGGGTCCCACATGGTGCTGCAGGAAAAGGGAATGGGTCGACTCAGTGGCGCGCCTAGTCTGGACTGCTGGCCTAGACTACTGGTTCGGTGGAACCATGTAGCTGCACTTTGGGCTAGGGCTTCCACTAATTATTGGGAGCCCTAAGCTCCCAATAATAATAATAATAATAATAATAATAATAACAACAACAACAACAAGAATAATAATAATAATAATAATAATAATAATAATAATAATAATAATAATAATAATAATAATAATGCAAAATTTTAGGCTTTTTTTTCGTTCAGCCCATTCTAATTTGGCTAACTGTCCGATCACCCGCTCGCTCTCGGCCCACTCGCTCACGTGCTAATCCCACACGCTGTCCGGCCTGCTTGCGGCCCACCTCATTGGTCCACAGGCTATCCGGCCCACTCGCGGCCCCGGAAGCGAAAAAACCCCACGCCTGGAAAAGGTCTGGACAAAAATAAGTCCCCAACAGGGATCGAACCTTAGTCACCAAGGTTGGAGAACTGGAGGCTTACCACCAAGCTACATGGGCTCAACTGCTATTTGTCAATTCTTTTTCTATTTATCGTTTGAGAACCGAGAGCTAAAGAGCAAAGGGGTGACAGGATCACGGAATAGAGTCACGGACTCCACGTTGCCCCCTGTATGGAGTGCGACGTCTATACCAAGCGCTCGTGCACACCTTCTCTTCATTGGTAGGAACTCGCTCGCCGACTGAAACAAAACTCCTTTTGCCTGCTTGTTCATTCGTTGTATGTATGAGGGGTGGATCAAAAAAATTAATAAAGCGACTTTAGTTTTCCTCATAATGAATGAGCTAGCTATGGGATGAGAGGTTGGTGGGCGAGTGGAGTGCTCATCAATCGTCACCTTAGCATTAGCATGCCGGGAGGAGGCCTACCTTTTGGACATGCACTCTTTGGTTAAAATTGGACAAATCTAATTTTTAGGTCTTGTATTTGCTATGAATACTCTATTTATTCTCGATCGTTTGATTTTCATGAAATCTAATGGTCCATACATACACATGTAATGGTGACCTGGACGGCTAAAGGGCCATCGGCCAAAACGGATAATCTTGTTTCAACACCAAAACACCGGTGTATTTAAATATATGTTGATTTTTAATGGCCATGGTCTTTTTAAAGGTGTCATAGTCATCATCCACGTACGCACATCAAGCCTAAGGAACAACCATCTTAATTTACGGTGCACAAGTGCACACGTGAGCAACATATCTATTCACAGCATGCATAGTTCGATAATAAGGTGAACTGAAGTGTACATTGTCATTAGATAAATCTCTAAGCCTTCCTATCCACAGCAGTCCAGTTAGGATCGTCGAGCAGCTGTGTCGAACATTTACAATAGCCTCCATGACAGATTTTATAGACATGTAAACCTTAGTGCACCCTCATGTCACCACCCCCTCCCCCAACGTTCGCCTCCTCCAATGCTCACCCCTCCCCAACAGCTCCCCCGACAAAACAAAGGTTTCCCCGACATCCACAGTGGGTCGGCTGGCCGCCGGCGGCCGTGCCGCTGCGCCTATCGGCGCCGCCCCCTCCCCCAACTACGACCCGTTAGGAGGACCACGTCGTCCCCCCAATTTTCTAGGCCGGCCCTGAGCAGGTGTCCAGGTAATTTTTTTGTTTTTTTGTTTAAGTAATTTTGTTTTATAGTTTATTTAGTTTAGATAATTTAGCTAATTATTATATTTAGTTATTTAGTCATAGATTTAGCTAATTTAGTTATGTAGCCAATCTAGTTATAGTTATTTAGTTTTATAGTTAGATTAGATAGGTAGTTAGGCAATGTAGTTAGCAAATTTATTTTATATAGGTACACAACAAATTTAGATAGTTATTTAGTTAGGTTATTAGGTGATGTAGTTAGGCAATGTAGTTAGCAAAAATTTTTATATCATTATTAGGCGATGTAGTTATAAAATTTAGTTAGTAAGATATATAGTTATGTAGTTAGGTTAATTAGTTAGTTATTTGTTGTGTATTATATCCGTAATAACTTTTGTGTTGTACATACCAACTAGATGGACAACGTAGTCACCCTATATCATAGAGGAAGTGTGGAGGAAGATGAGTTTGGGAATGTTAGGTTTGTTGGAATGCAAAGAGTGCCTCTCATGTTCGATGATCGGCCGATGTTTTCTGAGTTGTGTGGTAGTGCTCGTGATGTGCTTCATTGGAATTCAAATGGGGATGGCATCTCAATTGAGGGGGTACTTCACTATGGTAAAACAAGTCGTATTTTTAGGCGGTTGGTACCAATTGCATCAGAGGCTCAATGGGACAAATATGTCAAAACTATCTTGAAAAATGAGTTTCAATGTTTGGATTTGGTTGTGCGGAAGTTGTCTAATGATCCCACCCCTCATGGGTATTCACCCCCTAATGGGCATTCACCCCCCTCATGGGTTGTCTTCAGAACTAGAGAATCTGGCACCTTTTGACCCTCCGTTACCCAACCGCATGGAAGATGTGGAAGATGTGGTTGTGGTGCCCGATGCTCAATCAGCCCCGAATGAGGTTGGAGTATGTCCTGATGTTTGTGCAGAATGTCAGTCCGATGATGGAGTTGCTGCCCCTCAGGAGATCCATTTGACCCAGAATCATCCAAGTAAGTGACGTAGTAATACGCTCGCTTTTGTTATTCTTTCTTCATTCCATTCGTTTGTCTCAATTCTATCCATATTCGTGCTTTATATGCAGGAGACAATCTTGATAATGATGGTTGCCCTCCTGTGCCTCCATCAACCGACGTGGACCCAGGGTTTATAGCCTCTAACAGTGTGGATGTTAATAGTGCGAATGATGAGGAGCCGTATGGCACAGCAAGAGCCGTTGATTCTGAAGATGACCGGCTAGTTGCAGCTTTGAGCGAACAAGAAATGGAGCTCATCAGGCGTTTGTGTCCTGATCGTGATCCACTTGTTCATGAATTTAGCGATCTCAGTCATTCTCAACATGCTTATGGAGAAGGAAGAGATGAGTTGCTAGAGGCTCCTGAGGCCGGTGACAGTGTGAAAATTCAGAAGGGCATGGTCTTCAAGGACTTGCCCACCTTGAGAAGGTGGTTACAGAATTATTCTGTGAGACGTAAAAGACCATTCAAGGTGAGGCACTCCTATGTGGAGCGCTGGTACACAGTGGTGTACGAGAACACAGATTGCAATTGGAGGGTCTGTGCTCGCAAACAGAAGGCCACAGGGAAGTTCAAGATCACCAAAATGTAGGTCCACATACTTGTGCCCAGACAGATCTAAATCAGAAGCATCGATAGTTGACCTCTACCCTCATTGCCAGAAGGTTGTACACAACATTGAAAGGTCAGCCCAACTTAAAGGTCAGGACAATTATGGAGATGACTAAGGAAATTTTTAAGTATGACATAAAGTATGGGAAAGCATGGAGGGCAAAGCAACGTGCCTGGAAGATGATATATGGGGACTGGGAGGAGGGGTATGAGCAGTTGCCTGCAATGTTTAATGCAATGAAAGCAGCAAATTAAGGCATGCATTACGAGTACATCCCCAAGCCGAATTAATGGAAGGACGGGAAGCAGATATTCTTCCATGCATTCTGATGCTTTCCCCAGTGCGTCGAGGCCTTCAGGCACTGTCGTCCAGTGTTATCCATTGATGGTACTTTTCTGCTGGGCAAATACATGGGCACACTATTGGTAGCCATTTCCTGTGATGCAGACAATGCATTGGTTCCCTTGGCTTTTGCTTTGGTGGAGAGGGAGAACAAAGACAACTAGGGATGGTTCTTGCGTCTTGTCCGGATACATGTCATTGGCTCTGGTAGGGAAGTTGGTGTCATATCTGATAGACACCAGGGCATACTCAGTGCCGTACAGGAGCAGATTCCGGGGTATACACCTTTGTACCACCGTTGGTGCACTCGGCACCTTGCCGAGAATTTACTTCGGAAGAAGGATCACACATCCAATACCTCTACCTACATGTGTCCTCTTCATCAGACTTGGCTACCTTGCAAGGATCACCGCACCAGCACATGGGCACTGGAACACCACTAGGTAGAGGCAATGGGTCGAAGGCATTTCCAGTCATCCGACCATAACTACAATTGAACCAAATTTGTTCTAAGAACCGAAATAATGAACATTAAACCCTAAACTTAGGGTTTTCCATTTGTTGCACATAAATGAAAACATAATATAACACGATGACAAGAGATTACCTTGGCTTACTAGCTTTACCGCGCCTTGGCATCCTACCGTTACATAATACAAAAAATAAAAATCACTTCAAACATTAAGAAGGTAACTAGGGTTGCAAAATAGACCTAATATATACCAAATCAATGCATAAAAATGAGAAGGGGAGAGAGGATACCTTACTCGTGAAGATGTATGGATCAATTCCAAGTTTTCAAGGTCAAATTCGTCGATTCTAGAGATTGGCCGAGTTGGGAAAGGAAGAACCAGAGAGGGAGAAGGAAGAAATGAGAGGAGCCTCGGCAGTGGGTGGCCAGGCACCTCGAAGCCAAGATCTGTGGCGCTGAGACGTGTTATATTGGCGCCACGAGTTCTGGAGCCGACCCCCTAGGTCCAAAGATGACTTTACGTCTCCTAGGGGGCCAAACGTAAAATTTTTTCAAAAAAGGGCTAAATTGTAAAAAATTGGGAGAAAGTTGCTTCCTTGTTTCTTCATTCTGCTTAGCAGAGAAAGTGTTGTGTATGAAGTTCAACATTGGTTGCAATTTGAAGTTTAACATAGATACAAAGGACACAACATCAGTTTCTTAGATACGTAGAATTGACCTTACATATATGTACTGTGATGGAGAATATATAACGAACTATTTCTTGGTGTAGGTTTAATGTTGACCAGTGTGCAAGCGGCTAAAACTGAGCTTAATAGAACATTGTCACATTACTAACGATATTAACTTTATTAGGATGTCATGATCATCATAAAAAAAATTATATCCATTACAATTTATAAAGAAAGGTAAAAATAAATAGATATGTAATTGTCTTTGTTTCCTATTAACATCTAATAATTTTTTTCTTCTCCCGTTGCAACGCACGGGTATATTTGCTAGTTTATATCTATTTATAATCCTAAACCCCCCTACAATTCTATCTCGACATGCAAGGCTTCCATATCAGCACCCCACTAGCACATTAATTATGAAACATAATCCTAAACCCCACTACAATTGTATCTCGACATGTAAGGCATCCACATCAGCACCCCACTAGCACATGTAATTATGACACATATTTATTTATACAAGCTATCCACGTCAGCAAGCCACATCATCCACTTAAATTCATTCACAATTCCCGCAGCAACACGCAAAATAAACTTTTAGTTACTTATATATATATATATATATATATATATATATATATATATATATATATATATATATATATATATATATATATATACACTAAATAGGCATGTTCGAAGCCTCCATGTTAATTCTCATAGCACTATAAAAAATGATAAATCTAAAAACTTAATCTTACTATTACTAATTAGAGACACCAGAAGAGTCCATGTTAATCCTCACAAAAGCACTAGAAAAAAAAATAAATTCTAGATATTTTCATAATAATCATCACCAACAATAGCCATTCCGTCTATTCCGTTTTTAAAATACCCACCTCTATCATTTAAAAAATACATAAAGTAAAAGCATCTCCAACAATTTTAAAACTCTCTCTCCCCCTCTCTAAATCCTCATTTGGAGACACATTTGAATAAAAATTGCTCTATATGCACGTATATCTTCCCACCCTTCAACAGTTTCTTTATATCTTGTGTGCACTTTGGAGAATCATTTCCGCTCTCCAACATCATTGGCTAGCGAGAAATCTAAAATAGAGGATGTTAATATTTAATTTAGAGATCTAATTGAAGAAGTTATTGGAGGACTTTTTCACTGAAATTTCTATTCCCAACAATATCGAAAGATATAAACAGGCTAAACTTGGAGTTGCACTCCCTATGTTGCATCAAAATTACCATGTCAACATTGATAGCTACAACTTTGGTATAGACCATGTCAACACACTAGATCTTTTAAAAAATTCAAAAAATTGAATTTTGAAAAATGATAAATAAAAAATGAATATTTGAACCTCTAAAAGATCTCAGATAAAAAAGTTGTCAACTACAAAGTTTTAGATCGCCTTGAGCTCTACAATTTTGATCTAAAGTTTGACTTAATATGAAAATGTTATGATTTTCTATATATAAAAGAAAGAGAGAGACCACCTGACATGTGGGCCCCACCACAATGTCAGCAAACCACCTAGAAAACCACTTTGAAACGGTGAGGGGGTGTTTTATCCAGTTTTGAAACATGAGAAGGTAAGTTGTCCGATATTTAAGTTCGAGAGTGATTTTTAAATTCAACAAGTTTAGGGGAGAGGGGTAAATTGGACATTTAAAATGTAAGGTACAAAGCATACGTTGTTTTCTATTGTTAATTACCATTTTAGAAAGAAATTAAGGCAACACTTGAGTGTACATAATTGTTCAATTGGATGTAACTAAAACCTTTATCCAAATTACTAAATAGGAGAAACTTTTATTCAAATTATTAAATTGGAGTAACATGCAAGTGGTCCATCGATTATTCAATGCATATGCTTGTGAAGCTCGCAAGCAACACAATGAATACTATTCTTCTTTTTTTCTTCACGAGGAACACGTCACAAGCTGAACAAATAATGCCATGTCAGGTTGACAATAGTGCGGTAGAGTTAGAGCGGCATGCGTAGGAGGTGTTAGATCAGCAAATCACCAATCACCGGTAGAAAATCGACTTTTGGTTCGCACCTTTAGTCCAGTTAGGTTGAGGTTCGGGACTAATATAAGCATTAGTCATGGTTTTAAATTTTACAGGTACGGAAGGCCCTTTTTTTTTGTCCCGGTTGGTAACACCAATCACGACTAAAAGCTATCCTTTAGTTCCGGTTATGTTATCATCCCGGACTAAAGGTCCTGCAAACCGGGACTAAAGGGTGACCTTTTAGTCCCAGGTGTCATCAACCGGGACTAAAGGTCTTCCACTCGGTACTAAAGGTTCCCCACGGGTGAATTTAAAAGGAGAGCGTCCAGGACTTTGCCACTTGTGGTGTGCAGTTGAGTTGGTAGGAAAGCTACGCATGAGGCAACGAATCTCACGTACCGCAAGAGAGGTACCCTGAATTTAAATTTTTTTTTAGTTTCGAGGATGGATTTTTGTCCTGCTTGCATAACCTGGGACTAAAGGCCCGGATCCGCAGTGCCGGTTGAAAACCAAGACTAAAACCAGTTCGCAATTGGGAATTATAGTTCTATAGTTTCTATGTAAACGCTTTGAGACGTGATCGGTGTTGAAGCATTGACAAGACCCATTAGCGGCTGGTTGAGCTACAATGGCTTCAACATATATATGAGCAGTTGAATCTAGCAATTGTATGGAAAAACAACTAGTATAATGCGTAAAGTGCCAAATTTTGAATTTAGAAGAGGGTAAAGCAACTTAAAAATGATAATATTTTGGTCAAAAACATAAAAATGATAATAGCCTTATGGTAAGTACATTTCTACATTTCAATGGTCTCAAAGGTTGTCTCATGAAATGCTACATAGGATTTTTTATAATGGGGAGAGAGAGGAATGTGAGACAGAATCATGAGCAAAAGTTTAGGACAATGAGAACTATTTAACTATTGTACGATTTAATGCTGCCATGCAAGTATGCAACTCACAAACTTTGCTTTGTTGATTGCACAAATTGAGGTGAATTACTATAAGACAACTTAAAAACAACTCATTATATGAGTTGGTTGTCCAATTATCTACCTAGGAGACAACACCAATATACTTGCCCTTAATGAGGAATGGAGCTCAGCAAAAAGAAATTGAAGGCTACCTTATTACTTTGGCATCGGCAGAAATTGGTGATAGATATATGGTTGTTCGGACCGTCCTATGAATGCAATTGGGTGAAGAAGAGATGACTATTGCAATCAAACAAATAAACAAAACTATTTGTAAAAATTATTTGAAGAAAAATCAAAATGTTACTCCCTCTGTTTCAGATTATAAGTCGCTTTATTTTTTTAACATGTCTAGATACATTGCAAAATGGATATAAAAAAAGTCTAAGCGATTTATAATTTATAACGGAGGACAAGAAAAAGAAAAAAAACTAGTAGCCGTACTATTTGCGTGGCCGTCCAAGCTACCTAGTTAGACTCTAATTAAAAAAAAGAACTAGAGTTAGACTCTACATACAAACAGCTAGGAGGGCGTATGTTATTGTTATGTGTGCATTGACTGCAGCATATTCCTGCTGCTGCACGCATCCAAGGCCTAAAAAATTTGGGTGGGGGGATATAGATATACGAGAGACATAGCACATGCGGCATGCGAGCTTTCCAAACTAATAATAACTGCAAGCATGCGCAACAAATCCTGTAGTTATAGCGGAACCGAAATTTAGTTAGCGTTTGGTGCTCTCGCCCGTCGTCGCCCCGGCAAAACCGATTGCATTGGAGATATGCTGATGAGGTTAATCAAAATTACAATATCATTGATTCATTATTTCAGTGTGTAGCTATACACGGGACGGGAGTAGATGAAACACGTCCCATATACATCATCATGTCAAGATTTTGATCAAGAAACAGAAAATGAACGAATTGGAAACGGAATGGAGAAACTGAAAAAAGAAACCAATAAAGCATAGCCATATCCTCTCCTCGTCAACATGACTTATATGTACTATATATATAAGTATGGCTAGCTAGTGATTACCCTCTCTCTTTTTGAGTTTTTGTTCCACTTTGCTTTGCAGCTGGAGACCAACTGACCAAGATTACATCATTTACATACATGAACACACGAATGGTAATGAATAATTAAGGTTGTGCGATGACCGACACCATAGCAAAATACGCATGCTTCAGCGCATCTTTTCCAACTCCACAACACAACCAAAGAATTAATATACTTGACTCGATCGATTACTCGAACAAACACAGCAAGATGGTGTGCGCCGCGTGTACTCACCATGGAAAACCGAACCAGCTGCCTGTGCTAGCTGTGCGGCCGCCATGAAAAGCTGCTGTATCCATGCATGCATGCAGCCACATGCAGGTGATTGTGCTGCTTGCGTGCGTGGCTGCGTGCCGTGCCGACCGACCTTGATCTCAGTGATGCAAGGGGTTCGGGCCTGAAGGCACCAGCCTCTTCTGCACGCCGTACCGCGGATCGATCGCCTCGTCACCCTCGCCAGCTGCTGACGGTGGAAGTGATGGAATAACCCGGTGCCGGTTCCATCGCCGGTCCGCGTGGTGGTGGTGATGATGAAGATGGTGGTGGTGATGAAGATGGTGGTGGTGGTGACCAGCAGTTGACGAGGACGAGGCGGCAGCGTCAAAGCTTGTCATGGCGAGCAGCATCTTCCTCGGGACGGCGGCGGGCCACCTCGTCGGCCTCCTCCGCGCCAGGCCGCCGTTGCCGTGGATCAACGCTACGGCGAGGCACAGGAGGAGGAGGACAGCGAGAGCGGTAGCGGCGACGTGAGGTCGTCTCATGGCCGGCCACCGTACGTGCAGCAGGTTCCTGCCCGGCAGTAGAGAGGAGGATTTATGGAGATGGACAACGTGGGCCGACCGGCCGGAGGCCGAGCTAGTACCTAGCTATCGGCATGCATCTGCTGTGCTGGCCCTTTGTAGGTAGCTCGATCAGGTGCTGGAAAGTGGAAACCGCACGGAAAAGGTAGCTAACAAGGGAAGCAAGAAGGCTGGCTGTAGCCTGTAGGAGTAGTTAGCATCTGCACGTCGTAGGAGTATGTACTTGCTAGCTAGCCTGGCACTGGTAGCTTAGCTTCTGGTTCTGGGGAAGAAGTCAAGAGGCTCGGCTCGCGTGAGGTACGGTTGCCGTAGGCAAGGCAAGGCGAGAGCCGAGAGGGAAGACGAGCTAGACGAGGGGCGTCGAGCGAGAGGCAGTGGAGAATGGAGGGCGTTGGGACCGAGGCGGGCCGAGTTGCTTGCGTTTGCGTGCGTGGGACTCCTATCGTCGCTGGGCTCGATCCATCCATCCATCTGGATTTCAGTTCACAATTCACACGGTTGCGTCAAATAATCCGCGCCGAGGCCGAGCTGGACGCGTTCGCACTCCAGCGCCCGGCTTTCGCGGACGCGGCCGGTGGCGGGTTTCCTGGCCCGGAACGTGCTGCGCGGCGCCAACTCGCTTGGCGTTCAAGGGAACTGGCTACCGCTCTCGGGACTCGGGATCGAGACGAGAATTTTTTTCCAATTAAACGACGTTCCATCGATCGTGAGATCAGGAGAAACGTATAGTACCAGTGATCAATCGATCCAACGCTCATGGATGGATGGGTCGGGGATAGATGTCCCGGGTCGGTGTTGCCAGTTGCCACGCCGCACAGCGGTGGTGCTCGCCGTTGGCGCCCGCAGCTCGGCGGCCGGCGCACAGCGGCACACGGGGTTGCGCTGCGCAAGCCAGAGCGGCCGCCGGGGCTGGCGCGCCCCCGTTCCGAAGCCCGATCGTGGCCGCGCAGCTCGCCGAGGCGCTCGCGGGCTGCCACCCCGAGTCCAGACTCCTGACCGGCGGCGTGGTCCCGTCCACCACAACGTCAAGCCCGACGACGTCCTCCTCGACACAACCTCGCCGGCGAGGCGCCCCCGTCAGGAGCGGCTCGATCTCCGGCTCTTCGTGTTCGTGTCTGCCGCGCGCGCGGCTCGGCCGCTCGGGGCTCACCGATGAGTCACCGCGGAGTTCTTGCTCAGGACGTCGTAAGGTCCTGTACATTTTGTATTTTTTTTTTCCTTCGATTCAACTGCTAATGGGTTGACTGAAAAAAAGTTTATCCTTGTCATTTTTAAAATAGAAAAGCAACATGCATAAAAGATAGAATGAGTATCTTGCTAGTTTCACACCTCACACACGTACCAACTGTGAAAGCATACTATGCAATACTGTATTTTCAAAGTTCAAACACCAGATGACATGGATGAAAGATATTAAGGATCTTGTTTATTGCCCCAACTTTGACTAGCAATGATTGCGTATTTTCGCTAACTGTTCATGCGTCTTGTTATTAGGTTTGTAAAAGTTAGCAACATGGTGTCACTATCACTGAATGAGCATGGTTTTTGGCATTACAAGGGTACCTCCACACCATATCAAGTTCGAAATGGCATCACAACTTAATTATAAAATGTATGGATAAGATGGTATCCCCCCTTTGTTCAAATTACCCCAAGTCAAATTTCCTTTGCAAAGAAATAGTCAATTTTTTTCTAACTCTGAAGTTTTTTTAGAAAATATATTAGCAACAAGAAAACAAATTAATAAATATACTATCAAGACATATTTTACGGTATATTTAATGAAACTAATTCAATATTATAAGACATTGGTATACTTTTCAATAAAGTTCATCAAATATAGAGAACTTTTACATGGTAAATAGTTAAAGCGACCTATAATTTGTAAAAAGGGGGGGTGTGAGTATATGTAAGTTGCTTTGATTTTAAACTTTTGGAATTGACACTGAGTATCAGTCTCTCAACCTAGTTTCCACTGTGTTAGCATAGTCATTGTTGACAACTACTATCAAATATATGAATCTTATGATGTAACAAATGGAGGGAACACTTATACCCTAGAACAAGAACCAATGGAAATTTAGATCGATCAATAGGGCCTTCAAAATGTCATGGATCATGGTATGTATAAACATGATTCACTCCTTTCCAGGTCATGGTACGTGTAAAATGATTCCATTCTAGAAAGAAAACATTGCCTTTCTTCAATATTCATCGACTACAATTAACCATATCACCGCATAACTATTTTGGTTGCCTTTGCTGTCAGCTCTACAGTATGTCAAATGTGCACATGTAGACATGGAGTTATAATCCAGTCCAGCTAGATGTTTCTTTCTTGTAAATGCTTTAAGTAAACATCGTTAAATCTAGATGAATGAATACCATAAAAAGGAACTTAGAATTTTGTTTCGAATTGTTTATACAAAACTTTGTATATAATTCTTTTGTTACTATATGAATTCTTATTTAAATCTGTCTATATGGATCTTTGTGTACAGAATGTAGTTTATATAAATCTATCTATTAAATTTTTATATAATTTTTAATGGATAAACCTGTGTATATACATTTTATTATTTAACTTGAGAATATAAATTTGTCTATATGATGCGTACAATTTAATATAAATTTGTCTACATGGATCATGTGGTTGAAAAATCTATTTTACCTACCTATATAATAAGTTTGTTATATAATCTTTTAGATAAACTTGTGTATACATATTTAGATTTGTAAAAGAGAGTATAAATATGTTTATACAATCTTCTTAATATATATTTATTATTATAATTTGTTCACACAAATTTTGTACATAGATTTGTTTGTATAAATTGTGTCCACACAAGAAACAATTTTTCTCATACAAATTTATGTGTATATAATTTGGTTTACATACATGTGTACATGGATCTTTGTGTTTTTATAATATGTGTATAACATCGCTGGTTGAGAACAATTTTAAAAAGTTTATAAGAAATAGGCTATTGTTTTTTTAGAGGGAAATAGGCTATTGTTAATTAATTAGGCCAGTCTCAATGCAGATTTCATGGGGGTTTTATGCACATTAAATAGGGTGACACATTAGCAGAAATAGAGCTTTTGCATGTATCGTGGAGGAGAGAGAAAGGAAACATTTCATGGGGACGAAATGAGTAAGCGTTGTTTCCAAAACATTGGAAATCGGATGAAACCCCCTCTGAGAACCTTCAGTTCGTTTCATCCCGTGCGCAACTTCCTTCCATCCAGTGCGGGAGTGGATGAGACCGCCACTGCCGGAGGGGATGGTGGCACGGGAGGGGAAGGCGGGCTCCCCAACCGTGGGCATGGCTTCACCGGTCAAGGTCATGAGCTCCACCGGGCACGGGCGGCAAGGACGCGGCGAGGATGGGGACTGGGAAGCCCAGCCGCGGGCGCGGCTCCGCCGGCCAAGGTCGCGAGCTCCGTTAGGCACGGGCGGTAAGGGCGCGGCGAGGGCGGGGACGGGGAAGCCCAGCCGCGGGCACGGGCGGCAATGGCGGGGACCGGGAAGATCTCGGTGCGGGAGGGGAAGGCGGCGGGGGTAGCGGGTTGGGCGGAGCGGTGGTCTCGTCCACGCCCGATAGCCATGGGGTTCCTGGGCGGAGTTCCTAGCGACGGAGGCGGGAGGGGACGGAGGCTCCGAGGGGATGGCAGGCGTGAGAGAGACACTGATGAGACCCACGAAAGGCTAAAATCACCCCATGTAACTGTGCTGATGAAACTATACACGGAGAGAGACCCGTTTCATGTTGTATTTCACGTCTTGGAAACTGGAAGGTGAAACCTTCTATTGAGACTGGCCTTAGACATACATAAGTTCTTTTTTTTACAAAGACTTATACATACACAAGTAGAACTGTAGAAGCCTAGAAGGAGAAACTACGATATACGTACTCCTGGTCCATGGGCTGAACAAAAGAAAAATTCTGGTCCAGCCCACGGGAAACCAAACCAGGCCAGGCCCATTATGACAGGTCCAGCCTTTCCCGGCCACTATGGTCCTCAGCATGCTGCCACCATCCATTTCCATTTCCATTTACAAAGAAATCCAGAGTTGCAGCACATGCTTGTAATTGTTTATCACCAACACGCAATCTCTAATAGCGCCTACCGACTACCGAGCGTAGTGGCGGAGACTCAGATCACATGGAACCAGGGATCCATGGACATGGACATACACATACATTACCTTTGCTTGCCCGGTTGCCCCGGTCAAATGGCGTAGCATACCGTGCTGCCAACCTACTACCAGTCTACCACGTCATGGTTCCATGCATCTCGAGCTACCTACCTGCCACACTTGGACTAATCATCTTCGAATCCTCGAGGACGGACGACTTGTATCAAATTGCATCTTTGGAAGTTTCACAACAAGTCACCTGTCCAAATGACCAAAGTTTATTCAGGGCCGGTTCTAAAGGGAGGGCAGGTAGTGCGACCGCCGGGAGCCTAAGGAGCTAGGGGGTCAAGACCATATAGGTAATTAGTATATATAATTTTCTATTTGACATAATAAACATTTGAAGGTCCATCACAAACTAGCCACAGGTAACTCGTCCTTCCAGTCCTATTCTACATAACCTGATCCATTGAGCGGAGCCCAAGCGATGTTTCATTTGATCGTTTCCTGCTGCCGTGACCCTGCCCATGGACGCACTATCCTGCCTGAGGAGAGAAGACTCCGACGCCCATCCGATTCGCTCCTCAGTCCTCACCCGGCGACCGGCAAGCGACCACGGTAAGGACGCCGATCCGATTCGCTCTTCACAGTAAGCAACACCAACACACGGATAGATTAGTATTTTCTAATTTATTTATTTGCCTATGGTTATAAATTTCTAATTCAATGTATTTATTTGAATATGATAAATGTTGCCTAAGAAGTATTTGTTGGGTGCTCAAAAAAGAAAAATGAAAACATGAAAAAGGATATTTTGGACGATATTAATCTTGATTCTGTTCTTGAAGATTTTATAATAAGAAATGCTCGAAGACGGTTTTTTACAAGACACTGAAGCATTATATTTTTATTTGAGGTAATCATAATGGTTACTGTTTCTAGTTTTTTGTTACACTATTGTTATGTTTTATGAGCTATACATATATTGCAAAGTAATTTTTATTATTCGTACTATATACTGTAATTTCGATATTAAAAATTAATTCAACGGACCCTTATCTTCTTACTTGCCCAAGGGCCTTTAAAATTTTAGAGCCGGCCCTGAGTTTATTTATCCTACTATGACCAATACTTCTGTGGAATTAGCATGCGCGGCTGTAATGTTCGGTACGACACCGGCTGCCACTGCCAGTCTGCCACTGATGGCAACATCTCTACTCTACGTTTATACATACTCCTATATTTCATTTCAGTTCTTGCCAGAAACATCCGCAACAAATACCGGAACGAAGCAGGTACCTTACCTCCCGAGACCGAGAACGCAACTGCACAGTGAGTGACAGAGGAGTCGATGCTTGCGGTTGTCGTCGCAGCCATGCAATGCGAGAACGCCCTCTGATCTTTCGTCCTGACAGCGACAGAAGAAGCACTGTACAGCGCGTCATCGCCATCAGCCCAATGTCGCCTGGCAGTCGCCATTGCAGAACTGAAAATTTTCATCGCACGGACCTCGACTTCCAATCGGGAGCACAGCACTGACACTGAGAGCGCCCGTGCGCCAGCCAAGCTAGCTAGTTACTGACCAGTCAGCTTCATCTGTTTTTTTTTTTGAGGAAGAATCAGCTTCATCTGTTAATCTTTTTCTTCCAAGTTTCCTCATCAGTTACGATCCCTAGCTATCCAACCACAGGTTAGGCAGGGAGGACGAGGGGTGTGTAGAATGCAAGTCCGCAGGGACCATCGCCTACGCCTGTTTCGTCCGCATCTGTACAAGTGAAAGGGCACACGCAACCGGGGGCGTGAATAGTTCCTGAAGTCGATTCCTCAACGGCAATCGACGACGCACAGGCTGCACTGCACAGCTCGATTGCTGAATGGCATCCAGTGCTCGGCTCATCAAGTACACAGCAGCAGCTGCAATCATGCGAGTTATTTAAGGGCAGGCAAACAGGGATACGGCGAGGTCGCCAGCCTACCTGCCTGCACACGCTACGCATCGGCGAGTTTTGAGATATATATCACTATATATATAGTATCGATCGAGCGATCGTTCTCATGATCGTGTACTCCGCGCCAAGAACGTTACAGAACCTACCAAGGGGAGGGAGGGCAGGTGGACTGATCGTTGGCAATATTGGCAACCACCGCTACTGATTGAACTGAACGATGTGAGCTAGTAGGCTAATCCGTTTTTAACACGCATGCTGATCAATGCAACAGACGGACTGAGCTCGACCCTCTCCCATCTGTATGTAGCTGTGGCTATATTACTTGGCTGGCATGGCATGGCATGCGTCCGGCATGACGGCATCCATCCAGGACACGTCTAGAGCTTAGCATGCCCAATGCAAGGCTACTTTGTGCTTGTACCTTTCGAAGCGTACGGGTGCGCTTGCAGCCGTGGACTGGTCGACTGGAGGATACTGTACGTCGTCTAGCTACTCGGCTGCGCACGCAGGGGCCAGGGGGACGAACGACGGGCAGGCATGAATGCTTGGCATTCATCAGGCTCGCACTTCGCAGACATGGCATGCCCCGGCCCCTGCCGGCAGGAACAGAGCGCTGTAGATGGAGCTGAACTGGGCTACGTACCACTGTACCTACACACAAACGCACGGATACTTGTTGTCTGTTAGACTGTAACGCTCGGCATGCAGTTGGATCGGCCGGCGTGAACGAGAGGCAGAGGTAGCTCCATCATGCCCTTGTTCTGAATCCCAGAACCTTTTGTTTTACTGCTTCTAATATTCAACGAATCAACGTCTAATATTCAACCAACATACCACCAGCTAGAGTTATAAGGTCTAATATTCAACGAATCAACGTCTTTATATCTATCTATATATCCATATGTCATCACTGGCTCTAGCACGACGATGTGTGTGTGTGTATATATAGGTATACTCTATAGCTAGCTACAAAATAACTTATTTTGTAGTCACCTCTATTTACGATAATTTTATATACTAATTTACGACAATGTCAGTATATATTTACGATAGTTGAATTACTATAACACATAGGGATATTTACCATAATGTTATAGTAAATCACATAGTAAGGAGTTACTATAATCTCATAAATTAGTGTAGCAATTATCGTAACTTCAAGTGGCTACAGAATAAGTTATTTTGTAGCCAGCTGTAAGGTAATAGTTATATATATATATATATATATATATATATATATATATATATATATATATATATATATATATATATATATATATATATATATATATATATATATATATATATATATATATATATAGTACAATTTGCACGCCCACATGGCCTGCCACTCCTTCCAAGCAGTGCCCTGCGCAGACTGCCGAAACGGAGAATGTTCAGAGGCCCAAGTACAGATCGTGCAGAAACGGACGATAGAATAAAATACAGAAGATTCCATGAGCTAAGCAGCCGCTTGCTGTCTGCTCGTCGTCATCCCCAGGGTCAATGCATCAAGGGAGCTCCGATCCTCATCTTGCCACCCATCCATCCATCCCTCCATCATGGACGCACACACACATCGATCCCTGTTGCATATGGCCAGCTCGGAGCAGGTGTCGTCATCCGTGACAGCAACGGCGCAACCACCGTACCGGCGGGCGGCGGGCCTCCGTCCTGCTGATCGCTCAATCGTGGACGGACCTCTTCTCGGCAGCGACGGGCGACGGCGATCGATGCCGCCTGCAGCCCTCGCGCTTCCATTCCATTGGCTGCCGGCCGCGCAAGTGACTCGGAGCTTGCCACTTCGTCCGCGTAGTATACTAGTACGGGCCGCGACATGAACTCGATCGGCAACTTGCTCCGGCCGGCCCCGGGCCCGGAACGGACCAGATGCACATGCTGTGCGCAAGTACACGTACATGCACTGAAAGTCTGAGATCTATCGTTCGTCGGCTACGCCTAGACGATGTACGAACCTTCCAACGGAAAATGCTCATCTGTTTCCTGTGGAAATCGAAGTACTAGTAGAAATGCAAAATGTTTTCGAATCAAGACAAGTTGGCAATAAAACTGTTGGTGATGGATCCATCTATCGATTTATCCTGTGGCATAATATATATCCATCATGCAAGGTCGAGACATACATCCCTGGCTGTCAGACCAAAAAAACTCAGAAGCATCAGGTCAACTCCGATGTGGTGTGCAATGGGGTCAGCTCTACGAGACAATAATTCGGTGCATGTTCCTGCTCCTCGATCGCCAGCCGGTACAGTAGATCTGTAGATGTACCTCAATGCATGTGTACACTCCAGCAGTAAGAGTACCTTGACACGAGGGTTAACAACTAACCGTGGGTCCGTGACCCGTTAACAGGCGTTTTATCATATCATAAATTTATAGATATATGAACAATATAAAATAAAATAAATAGTGTACTTTATTATACCATGTCATGTCAAGTTGAATCTTGTAAAAAGAGAAATGGAAGGAATACGCCTTTATGATCTTATCTTACCTAAGAAGTTTCATTCTACGATTTGTCAAGGTAGTATATGTTACTGTGATTTATATGTCTACGATTTTACTCCAAGACCACCGAACGATTTTGACAACCTTTCTTGTAATATAAGGCGAACCTAAGAAGTTTCATTCTACGATTTGTCAAGGAAGAATATGTTACTGTGATTTATATGTTTACGATTTTACTCCAAGACCACCGAACGATTTTGACAACCTTTCTTGTAATATAAGGCGAGTGACCTGGGCTCGAGCTCAACTCCAGCTACGCCGCGCCGTCGTGCTCATGACTGCATCGTCGTGTCATTTTAATTAATTAGCCACCACTCCGTCTAAAAGACCCGATCAAACTATATATAGCTAATATAACAAGCCAGTTGCAGTCGTCCTCCTCTTCTCGCAGACCAATCAGGGCAACCAAACCCCTGATTAGATTAACCAGCAGCCCGGGCCCGACGACCGGCTCCGTTCCGCGCGGCGATTTAAACGCGCGACTGCGCGAGCAGGCACGCAACAGGCGCAGCGCAGGCAGCAAGCAACGAGCACGCGCGCGCCGCCGGCCGGCACCATCTCGCGGGCGACGACGGTGCCGGGTGCCGTGGATTCCGTTGGATCGATCGTCTTCGTCGTCATGGGTGGTGGCCAGCTGCCGGTGGCGTGCTCCGCCGTCCTCGTCCTCCTCGCCGCGGGGTGCGTGTGGGCGCCGCGGGCGGCCGTGGCGGCGCGGGAGTACGCGGCCATCTTCAACTTCGGGGACTCCCTGGTGGACGCCGGCAACCTCGTGGTGGACGGCATCCCGGACTACCTCGCCACGGCGCGCCTGCCCTACGGCATGAACTACTTCGGCTACCCCACCGGGCGCTGCTCCGACGGCCGCCTCGTCGTTGACTTCATCGGTACGCACGCACGCGCGCATGGATACAAATACATGTTGCATTATATATGGCCACTCGTTCTAACTAATAACCGGCTTGCTTGTCCTCGGCCGGCGATCGAGCAGCGCAGGAGCTGGGCGTGCCGCTGCTGCCGCCGTCCAAGGCGAAGAACGCGACGTTCCACCGGGGCGCCAACTTCGCCATCACGGGCGCGACGTCGCTCGACACGCCATTCTTCGTGGAGCGCGGGCTCGGTCAGACGGTCTGGAACTCGGGCTCGCTGCACACGCAGATCCAGTGGTTCCAGGACATGAAGCCCAAGCTCTGCACCTCCCCGGAGGAGTGCCGGGAGCTGTTCCGGCGGTCTCTGTTCATCGTGGGCGAGTTCGGCGGGAACGACTACAACTCGCCGCTGTTCGCGTTCCGGCCCATCTCCGAGGCGCACGACTTCGTGCCCCACGTGGTGGAGTCCATCGGGAAGGGGGTGGAGAAGCTGATCGCCGAGGGCGCCGTGGACCTGGTAGTGCCCGGGGTGCTCCCCATCGGCTGCTTCCCCGTCTACCTCTCCATCTTCCGCAAGCAGGCCGACGGGTACGGCGGCCGCAGCGGGTGCATCAGGGACCTCAACACGCTGTCGTGGGTGCACAACGCCGCGCTGCGGAGGAAGGTGGAGGAGCTCCGGGGGAGGTACCCCGGCGTGCGCATCATGTACGCCGACTACTACACGCCCGCCATCCAGTTCGTCCTCCACGCCGAGAAATACGGTGAGTCGATCTCCATGCATGCTCCATTGCCATCGCCCTCTCCTATCCTGATCGATGTCTTCTCCGTGTGTGGTCACGGCAGTTTGCGTCTAAGGTTGTCGCGAGTTCGGTAGCTCGGTTCGTCACGGCAACGTGGACGGGCGCTGACACGTCGGGCCCACGACCAGTCCACGTCCCTTTTTGTTTAGGAAAAAGATTTAAAACACCGTGACCGTTTCGTTGGTTCGCTTTGAAAAACGATACGTATTTTTTAAAGGAACAAAAGGGAGGATACGCTCAACGCTCAACTGCTCAAGGAAGGAAGGGGAGACATTTTTTTTTATGGCTGAGAAGACGATTCAGAGATGAGTTAGGTAGCTGTGTGAGCGATTCATTGAATTAATTAATTAATTATTACTCCAAAGGTAAGACTACTAAAATCCTCGAAATCACCCATAAAAAAAATCCTCGAAATCAAACAGTTAAGCGAGAAAGCAACCACGACGCGGACTACAGCATATAAGCATATCCATCCATCCATCCATTCATTCATTCATTTGGGCATTGTTTAGTTCACGAAATATTTTGGAAAATGTAACTGTAACGCTACTGTAGCACTTTCGTTGTTATTTGGCAATTATTGTCCGATCATGGTCTAACTAGGCTTAAAAGATTCGTCTCGTCCATTTCGTCTAAACTGTGTAATTAGTTTTATTTTTTATCTATATTTAATGCTTCATGCATGTGTCCAAAGATTCGATGTGACAGGAATCTGAAATATTTTGGGAAATATTTTGAGAACTAAACAAGGGCTTGATCCGGTCACGCATGTAGCTGAAAAGTATGTGGGAAGGCCCGGAAGGGAGTGAATAATAATTGAGCAGAAGCAGCCGCGGCACGGGCACATTTGGGCCAACGACGCCCCGCGATCACCCGTAAACGGCCAGAAGCCCCGGGCCGGGACCGGTGAATCCGAGGAAAAGTCCACGGGCTGACGCGCGCAGGGGCGCATTTCTGGGCGAGCAACAGATCAGCGGGTGGTTGGGTTGGGTACAATTTCTTCCGGCCTGCCCGTGCGCGTGTGTCGGCGAGGTGTCGTGACCTCGCCGGCTAAGCAAGCGACTTTGAACGGGCACGACAAAGGGTGGATGGCCGGGCCGGATCGGAGTCTTCCAGGGGGCTTCGCTAGCCGCCGGCCGAGCCGGCAGCGGCTGACGACTGAGAAACACGCGCCGGCGGCTGCTGCGTGCTGGTCTCGCTTATCGTTGGCGCGGTGCCGCGGTGGCGACGTGACGGAGGCCGGAGCTCGCCTCGCCTCGCGTTGCATACGTTTGGTTGGTTGATTGAAGGTTAACGTGACAGTGACACTGACACCTAATAACTAAAGTCTAAAGATGATGTAACTGTAATGAATAGACACGGAGTAACTTAGTAAGTGATGATGAACCCTCTGTAGCTACCTCGCTGTGTCGCCCTGTGTGTGCGTCCTGCTGGAATAAACCGTGGTGATCGATGATGAGCTCATCATTATCTTGGACGGTACTAGTAGTATACTAGTATCGTCCATGGAGAAGATATGTGGTGGATTGGTAGTCTACGATCACACCATATGTGAGCATGCATGTATGTGACCGTGTCAATTGCCACGTGACAAGACCTGTAGGACTTAGTACTCGTCTCCAAAAGTCTGTCTAATATACGTACTACACTATAGTACTTAACACGCCTTTGATTAATGATTAATTAGTTGCGTCCTGGCCCCCCATGTGATGTGCAAGCCGTTAGCCGTGGACATTTCCTGGATGGCGTACTACTCGTACTTTCCTAGCTAGAAGACCCCAGCCAACACACAGCAGGTTACCGTACAGTTACGCTAGGAGTACTAATACTACAAATTGAACTGTGGGGCAAGGCAACTGGAATAATGCCAACTGTGAAACTCAGTGTCTCATCAACCAATTAGGGTTCCCTTAGAAACGTACAAACCTCAAGTACAAAGGCCGAATCAAGCTTTGGAGTTATCCGTTAATACAAAAAACGGGACATACTCAACCGCTGCAACCTTTTCGACTTTTGTTTTCTTTTGAGATGGATCTTTTCGATCGAATTGTTCGTTATCCCTGCCCTAATCATTCAGCAATAAGCGGTGGCCATGCACGAACGATTCGGCCAACTTTGCCCCTCGTGGGTAGTCTTGGAGTTGGTACGACTTCAACTTCTACCGAGAACAAAACCCAAAAAAAAAACACCAATTTAACTGTTACAAGAACATTGACCAACTTTTCGTGAAGGACACTCAACGCTAGTAAGCGGTGCGTGCCCAGCTATGCACCCGTCGTCACCACATGCATATTCGGTCTGAATGTTCAGGAACGTTTGCAATTCAGAAATACTATAGTCTCTAGTGTCATACATGGCTTGGATGCCACGTCAACCGTGGTACGTACGCATCGTCAATTTTGGACGTTTAGCATAGGACACGACATGTAGTGTGTGTGTGTGTGTGTGTGTGTGTGTGTGTGTGTGTGTGTGTGTGTGTGTGTATATATATATATATAGCGCCGATCTGTCTATCTACATTATATAAATTGCACAATATACTTAATTTACTACCATCGTTCATTATCGCCGCACCGAACAGCAGACAGAGTAATACGTGATCCGTGCAATCCGGCTTCGAACAGGAACGAATCATCAATCAAACATAAGATTCAGTTCAACGACTGCTACACGTTCGTCATATAGACAAATTATAATCTTATTATCCACACACACTGACACACATGCACTTGAGTTTTTTTTTTTTGAGCAAACACATGCACGATGACTCGATGAGTATGTAGGTACTCTCGTAGTTGATCGACGAACGCCGAGCGCGGCAGGTCCACAGACTCGATCATCGGGGCCCAAGGCTTCGGCCCAAGCCCTGTAGCTCCGACCTCTGCTCTTCTCTTTCACCTGGGCTTCAGCCACATGTTCTGATGGACGTTTCCTTTTTTTTGCACAGGGATGTTGAAGCAGACGCCGCGAGCCTGTTGCGGAGCGCCGGGCGTGGGAGAGTACAACTTCAACCTGACGTCCAAGTGCGGCGAGCCGGGGGCGTACGCGTGCCAGGACCCCTCCAACCACTGGAGCTGGGACGGCATCCACCTCACCGAGGCCGCCTACGGCCACATCGCCAAGGGCTGGCTCTATGGGCCCTTTGCCGACCCGCCCATCCTCGACACCAAGCATCTCGGCTAACACCCACTGTCTTCTTCAGCGCCGGTTGCGACCGGCCGGCCGGCCAGTAAAGATTAATTCGTCTCTACGCACGGGACGTCGGGGCGGGAACACCGATCGACCTGTAAATTGGTTGGTTGCTATAGAGAAAACAGAAACGAAACAGGGAGGTGGACAATAAGGCGGCAGGCGTACAGGCCAGTGAGGCCAGCGCTATGTTGAGATTTGTTGGTTGTTCAGATTAATTGGTTTACATATACATAGGTTATGTTGTCTTTGTTGTTTTGTTTGGGGATACATCGGCGATGTTTGTAATTTGTTTGTCGATATTTACTGCACAATAGTTGTACTGCTTCTCATAGTCAAGATATGATATGTATCAAATCACCATCATAGCATCAATCGAGCAATATGCACCTATAGTTTTATACCTAATTAATATTAAAGAGCCAAAGTTTTGGCCTGTTTTTTTTGGTCCACTTCCCCCAAACTAACTCGGTGAATATGGAAGTTATCTATGCTTGTCTGTCTATAGCTCGCCTATTTTATCTATGACATATGTCGGGATTCATGAAGTAACTTAGATAGGTATATGAATCCTAATATGAATAGATCCATCAATCCCAAACAACATGAATAGGAATCCAGATCCAAAGAAATAGGAGGGGCAAGTGTTTATTGAAAGACTAGTAAAGTATTCCCTCCATTCTAAATTCTAAGTTGCTTTGACTTTTTTGGTACATCTATTTTGCTATGCATCTAGATATAATAATAATATGTCTATATACATAGCAAAATGGATGAACAAAAAAAATAAAGAAACTTATAATTTGGAACGGAGGGAGTACAAAATTACATGAAAAACAGAAGGTACAAAGAGCAAGTGCTCAGGAAACCAAAAAGGAAAAGAGAAAGATCGGCAATGGAGTCCTACGGCCTACGGGTGACGGAGACGACCCAGTTTACTTCTATGATAATAAAAGTCAACATCTTCAATTGTGAATGATCTTGGATCGTGTTTTGTGTCCAATCGATCCATCCGGAATGGTGAGACGGACACCTCCCTCTACCTAACTAGGTGTGTAGACGGTGGAAGTCGAGTACAATTACAATTTATATATGTATCATGTTTTTTGTTCCGCGTTCGATGTCCGCATGAGTCCAAGTTATGGTTTATTGGCGTCCGTGTGTCCAGGTTTGTGTCCGGAGATCAGCGCTTTTGGTTTAGCCTTGCATAAGTAGGGTTTTTTTCTATGAAACAGATAACAGGAAGCAATACTGAGAGCAATTTCGGCTTTACACGATTTTTTCTAAAGTTTTTTCTCCAATGTATTAACGTACGTACATGGTTTCTGATTTGCAGTAATTTTTTGCTTTTATTGTTTCTCCAACGTAATTACATGGTTTCCGATTTGTATAGAATTTTTTTTGCTTTTATTTTTTTCTCCAATGTACTACGTACATGTTGATTTCATACTTGTACACTTTTGGTTACTTTTTCCCATGTAAAATAGGTACTCGCCCATTAAGAGAGATTGTTTCATTCATCAATCAAAACCTCTAAAATTGATGTGGCATTTTTTAAAACCGTGTGATGAACCTGTGCATTGAGACTAGCCTTATTATCAACCCTAATATGGCACCACACAATAAATTGTATGTTCTGTTGCAATGCATGGGGCATCTATTACTAGTCAAAATACCATGTCTTGGCAATGCTGCAACAAAGCACATCACAATTGAAAGTGGATAAACGTGCCGCCTCATAGAATTTAAACCAAAATTTTTAAATGTTAATAAGCAAGACATAACAATAATTTTACGATAGAACATGTCACAATACAATAATAGTCTCATGGCACACCTAGCACAAACTCATCATACTCCTCGTCATCATCATTTTTTTTGTAGAATACCATTGCGTATCATTGAATTAAGAAATAATCATCACCATCTTCTGGAGAGGAAAAAGTAAAACGTGGACATATTAGTTACTACAAGAAAATATTACATAACTAATAAACCATAAACTATGAAAATTAAACAAAGTAGTTTAGCAAGTAGTACTTTGCGGAGCTCAGTGAGAAGCCTCATTGTATGTGTCCTGCCTCAGCGTCGTCGTCGTCGTCGTCTGAAGAGTAAAAAAAGTAAAACATGGACATATTAGTTACTGCAAGAAAATATTACATCACTAATCACTAATAACATGAAAACAAAATAGTTTAGTAAGTAGTACTTTGAGCCTTTATCGTATAGTGCCTTAAAATTCTAAACATAATTCCAAGTATTGTTTTCTTCATTGTGTCCTATTATTGTTGGGGGAGCCCATATAGCATATGAGCCAAGTATCCTCTAGAAGAGGTCTAATTAGTGATAGTGTAGTGGCATCTAAATCCACCCCCACCATGGGGCCACTTGTAAGCCATTGTCTATATATATATAGTGTCCAAGGGTCTGAGGGCAAGGGGCTCTCTTCCTCCCACTCTCACTTGCAAACCATTGCTTTTGCCGAGCTCCCTCTTCTTTCTACCCCTTAGCTTGTTAGGAGTCTAGTTGAACAGTTGTCATGGGCTTTATGCTCATTCAACAAGCCTCACTTAAGAAGTCACACCAAACAAACCTTAAGAGAACTCACTTATATATGACATTAATTTATTACTAAGATTGACGGGCCTCACATACTATATAATTTACTAGAGAATGATGAAATAATTAGTACAGTACACATGCAGTCTCTGTAGTACTCAATAGAATTGGTTGATGGTGTTGGAGACACAAATAATTATCAGAGTAGTTACTAGGAGTACAGATGCGCGCATATAATCATCTCATGTCTTAACTGGGTTTGTTCAGTAGTTACTTCCCAACGTTGCTCGGCCTCGGCTTCGGTTGAGTCGTCTTTTCTAAGACACGACGACTGTCGTTGTTCCATTGTAGAGGAAGTCACGGGGAATGGGAGGCCAATCACATTTCTCGATGTTGATGTTTATGACATCTATATTGACACACCCTGGAAATAATAAGTTAATGATAACTCGAACATGTGTCTGACAGCTACATTATCATGCAAATATGTTAAAAACTTTACCTATCTGATCATCATCTTCCTTCGATTTTGCATTAGTAATCAGCTTCCAAGGTCCCCCATCATTGCCACCCTATTGGGAAGATCCACTTGCCATGCATCCACGATAGGAGAGGATACAAAATAGATAGGAATAAAAAAGTTAAGTCGAGTAAAAAGATAGTAACACTAACCACAACAAAGTTTGCCATGTTTATAGTGACCCAGAGCGAACATCAGACTCTTGACTCTTTAGTCTTCACATGTGACTTTCATCGTTCCTGGCTGAATGGCTTTACATGGCTAGCTGCTCTCTCCACTCATGTATCCCTTTATGACTTTTGCCATCTATGCACAAGGTTACGGGGATATGCTTACCTATTTGATATTGTATAGGCACATGTGTATCCCACTAGTACAAGGGCTGGTTCTACCAGAGGTAAGAAAAATGTATATGTACAGGCAGTAGTTTCAACCGGCCATTAGATATGAATACGTGATGCATTTCCACTGACGTCGTATTTTCATCTGCTAGGGCAACCTATCTTCACTGGTTTGTACTGGCGGTGACCAACTGTACAAGTACAAATCATTTTTCACAGGAGGTGCAGTTAAGTTACTACCCCACGCGTTGATGTGGGACTTTCAAATAAAACATTTGAAATATTAGATCAAATTATAGGAGAATGCGATAAGCAAACAAATAGTATAACGTGAATACCTTGTATGTTGATAGATAGAAAATAATAATTGCATTTAGTGGAAGCTGTTGTACCAATTATTAGAAGGATGACGTGACACATAGTGGAGTATGTCATGTTGATGACTTTCATGTGGAGAATGAAAGACAATGGGTTTTGCTTTTTATAAGAGATATAGATTTTTGTATTGCTTGTTCTTGTGCTTTCAAATACTCAGCCAAATGGCCGATCTTTAATATATTTTCCAACATTGTTATTTATCGTTTAGTCATATCAGAGAAGTAAGCATCACTTATTTTCAATTTCTCCAAATCTTCGGGTATCAAAAATGGAAGGGCTATAGCGTCGGGATGTCCGGACAGGATGTCGCGTTCGGACGTAGCCCCCTCCCCCGCTCGCATCCCGTCCCATGCCCCGCATCCGCATCCCGTCCCACGCCCCCGCATCCGCATCCCGCCCTGCGCCATCGCCCACGTCCATTGCAGGACTGTGCCCCTGCGCCCTCCCCGCGTTCACATGGGGAACCCATGTGGGTTAACCCATTGCTGCTGTAAGCCGCTATCCACCAGCCACCGGCGCCATGCAATTTCTCGATCTACTTTTGAAACATCAGATGAAACATTTACAACATACGTCTAAAACAAATGGAACACGTGAAACATGCATGTATAGGCATAGCAACATATGCAACATCCAGATCTACTTTTGCATTATCCAGATGAAACACTTGTAACATAAATAAGAAACATATGAAACAAACACTTGAAACATGTGGGTAGAGCCATAGCTACATATGCAACATTCAGATCGAACACTTCTGTTACCTAATAATAAAGAGACAAATTTCAGTCTTTTTTGTTCATCTTCCTTTAACTACCAGACAATAGAGAGTTTCTTCAATCAGGACTTATATATAATCCATGCTCATACGAGTTAGAATATCTCTTGTCTATCGTGATACGAAGTCCGATTCCAAAATATATTTGCGGTGCTATTGTTTTCCTGTTCCTTCTACACTTTCTCCATCCAAATACAGTGTCTGTCTTTCTTGCGCACCTGCATCAGCAATGTCCGTATCCTCTACTATTTTTATATATACCTAAATTTTTGGTTCACCTCTTTTAACTACCTAATTATTCAGACACAAGAAGTAGAGTCCAATCTATATATGCTCCCCTTTTCCCTCGGCTGGTGGCATTTCTCAAATTCCGATTTTAGGGGTTTTTGTTTCCGTTCGTGAGTCACGAGTCATGTTTTGATTTGTCACCACCAAATTATTAATGGAGTTTTAATTGAGAACAAAACTTAAATAATTATTACGGTAATGCTACCAATAAGATGTCCGGAAGGCCGGACATCTCACTCCACTCACTGTCACATGCGTCGTTGGCCTCAAAAAAACAAAATCAACTCCCACCCGCCTCGCTCCACTCTGCTCCCGCACGTGGTGCTCAGCTTTGCTCCCGCATGCGGTGCTCGACTGCCAGCCCTACTAGACGCGGCACGTGGCTACCCTCTCTCGGTCTCGGTGCAGTACTGCCTGCGAGTCGCAGCGGCGTGGTTGCCGGCCCTGCCCGGCGTGCAACCGCCTATGAGTCGTGGTGCTCGGCTACCGGCCCGCTAGGCATAGCGTGAGGCTACTGCCTCACTGCCTCGGCACGTGGCCACTGCCTCCCTGCCCTATCGCGTAGCCACCGCCGAGCCGCTTCCTACAAGTGCATGATGAAAGCGTATGTTTCAAGTGTTCCAGAGTTATGTTACAAGTGTGTCGTATGGATGATGTTGCAAAAGTAGATCAGGATGTCGTGTATGTTGCAATTTGTTGTACACGCATGTTGCAAACGTATGTTCCCAATGTTTCATCTATTTTTCAGACGTATGTTGCAAATATGTTTTATCTGGATGTTGCATATGTTTCACACATATGTTTGTAAGTATTTCATTTGGATGTTGCATATATTTTGCAAAGGTTTTCAAGTGTTTTTCATGTGTTTTTAAGTGTTTTCACAAGCATATTTCAAGTATTTGATATGTTTTTTTTATGTTGAAACTGTTGCATCTAGATGTTTTAAAAGTAGATCAGGTGTTGCACATGGGATGCGCGGAAGCGGCTGACGGCACGAGCGACGTTCAGGGGCGGTGCGGGCCCACTGCTTAGGCACTCGCTCGCTAGCCCGACGTGGCTAGGGTGCTTTGTTGAGCCATTCGGTGGGAGTGTGGCCAGCATCCGATGGAATCCTATCCTATCAGACATCCGGGCGGCAGCACATCCCTAATTATTATAATATGTTTTAGCAAATGGTCCAAGTAATCAAATCGTAAATTGAAGTCTGGAGCAGTTTGTTATCCAATTTAGTCTAATAAATATCTCACCAAAAGCAATCCTCGACTAAAGCTACCATGTAGAAATCGAGAGATGCTTCACGTCATTATCATCAGATAGACCAGCCTTTAACACATTAGTAACTATACATCTTACCGTCTTTCATTTGAGATTAAAATTACATTTTTTATGGGTCCACAAAGGAAGTCATATCGCTCAAAAATTAATTATACCAATGCATGCATAGTATAAAACTAAAAATATGATTTATTTACAAATAAATAGTTTTGTGTATTTTGAAACAGGAGAGAAAAAATCTATTAAGATTGTATTTTAAAATTGATTATACAGGCTTAATAAGGTATTGTCATATTATTGCCAACATTAGCTTATATTGTGGATGTCATAGTCATCATAAAAAATAGCTTTGAAATTTTATAGAAAGAGTAGAACATAAATAGATATGTATCATTTCAGTCCTCGTTTTTTGTAAATGTTTTGTAGATTTTTTTTCTCCCGTTGCAACGTATGGGCACATTTGCTAATGAAACATACATCTGAAAACACATGAAAGACTTGAAACATAGGCTTTCAACATACATATATTGTCATTGCAACATATACAACATCCCAAATCTTCTTTTCTGACATCCAGATAAAATACTTGAAACACAGCGTCGCTAGTAACCATGGCCTACCTGGTGGGAAATTGCAGTAGCCAGCAAGCTCAGGTCAGGTGGACATCGAGAGTTGCCCAGCGTACGCCTAGGCGTAGGCATAGGTGAAAGGTCCCTAGTTTGATTTTGGTAATGGAGTGGCAATCTAGGTGGACTAATGTGTTTAAATGTGTGATACACAGGTGATTAGTCCACATGTACACTTGTGTGAGCAACTCATGCCATGATGGTGAAGATGACTTGGATTTGTTGCAAAGCTCACACATGTGATAGAGGAGTTCATCGCATATGAGGCATGATATTGAGTCATGTGACTAAGGTGGAGAAGATCAAGACAAGAATTGACTTGATGGATCAGTTGCAAGTGTGAAGGGCAAGTTAGAGGCTTTGGAGCGATGGACCGCGCAACGGTGAAGCTTAAGCAAGACTTGGCGCCGACGAACGAAAGCAACGGTGAAAAGCAAGTGAAGTCAAGATTGATAAACCAATAAGGTCATGTGATGATATGAAGTGGATCATATCATTTGTGATATGGTTGGTGCATATGTTGCATGAACACCGGAGGAGATGGAATAGAATGCGCAAGGCAAAGGTATATTTATAGGATATTTCATTTCATCGATCATAGGTGTGTAGAGAAGTTTATGACCGGGTTTAGGATAGTTGGCCATACTATCAAGAGGTGGTAAACTTGTTTGTATATCGGTCATCTAGGGCCACTTGAGTGATCTAACTTTGCATCATTGTTAGGATCGAGTGGCGTGGTGAATTGAGTGACTAATCCTTTGAATCATATTTGTGAAAATGCTAACATACTTGCACATAGTGGTGTACACTTGGTGGTGTGAGCACATTTATAAAGTAGAAGAAGTTTGAGTTGAAAGGGATGAAAAAGAGAAGAGATAGGGGTCACTAGGTGTGACCGGACGCTGGCTCTGAAGTGACAAGACACGTTCGGTCAATGACCCTAGTCGCACGTAGAGAGGTTTGAGCAACTAGACGCTGGCACTAGGCAATGACCAGACGTGCCTCTTGCACTATTTATAGGCTGGCACGCTGGCTGAAGCGTGACTGAACCCTACCCTACTGACCGGACGCGTCCGGTCATTGTAGGAGAGTCCGGCTCTAGAACCTCTCTATTAATGACCGGATGCTTGGGACAAGTGAGTCTGGTCATGTGACTGGACACGGAGTTCATTTGCGTGCGTTGGGAGCCATTGGCGTCCAATGGCAACATTCAAACGGTCAAAACACGTGGCGCTTGGAGAGTGACCGGACTCTGTGACCGAACGGTCCTGTGTGACCGAACTCTGCAACCAGACGTGTCCTGTGCGACCGGACTCTGTGAACGGACACGCCGTGTGCTCCTTGCAGCAAGTCCAATCAGTGCACAAAAATCAAGATGAAGGGGGTAAAGGCTATTTTAGCACTTAGGGCTACAAAAGAAGTGTGTGGCCGGCCTTGGCTGATACTTGGCACCCTTGGAACTTAGTGTCTATGCTTGGGAAGTGCTAGGAGAGCCTCTAACTCACTTGTGCTTGCAAGAGTGCGAATCAATTACGAGTGAGTGATTCTAGTGTGATGTTGCAAGCCACTGGTGCTTGTTATTCTTAGAGGTTGCCACCTCCTAGACGGCTTGGTGGTGAGTTCTCTATCGTGAAGCATGCAAAAAGATTATGCGGTGCTATAGAGAAGGATTTGTGAGGGGTACCGTGCTCACTCCGTGCGAGCCATGAAGAGCAACACTAGTAGTGAGTGTCATTAAGCTACCGTCACTTGTGGGTAGGTTCTTGCGGGGCCCAACGTGTGAGCTAAGCTTGTAAATGCCTATTAGCCACCGAACCACCAAGTGTGCGGTCTACATAATAGGTACTAGCTTGGTGGCAACCAAGTGAACCTCGGGATACAAATCATCATGTCATCCTTGTTCTTCCTATTGGTTTACATCCCTGCTCGTATTAACCTTTCATATATTGTGCTTGTGTAGTTGGTCTTGTAATTAGTTTGCTTGTATAGCTTGCTAATTATCTTCTTGCTAGTATAGCATAGAAGTAGCTCCATTGCGTGACTACTTGGCTTGAGTAGCCTTATTAGTCACATTGCTTAGTTTGTTTAGCTAAGTAATTGTTGAGCTCTCTAATTTGGCTTGGGTAGCCTTGTTATTGAGCATTGCTAGTGAGCTTAGACTTTGTGCTTTTGCATACTAGTTTGTGTAGGAGCTCCCTGGTTGCTTGAGTACTAGTTGCATAGGTTTGTGTGACCTTGCTAACTAGAATTGTTTATGTGAGCTCTAGCTAGCCTGACACCTTAGTTTCCTAATTACGACCTTTGTAAGGTTGCCTGTGAATTTAGATAGATGGGTGTAGTCTTGGCTAGACCAATAGTTTTAATTTTGTATTTGTTTCGGTTAGCTACCGTGATTATTTTTAGAAAAGACTATTCACCCTCCTCTAGTCCGTCATCTTGATCCTACAATAGGCCTTCCCTTCTTGCCATGGTGTCTTCGACCGGCCGCAGTGCATGCCATGGCCGTGACGGTGTGAACTAGATGGGGCGCGGCATGGGGCATGGAGGAGCGTAGGATAGGGGCCGGGTTTGGTGCACCCACGCTGGAGAAGGTGAGCTACGGGCGAGCAGCATGGTGGATGCACCAGTGGTGGTCGCATGCGTCGGTGGGGAAAGGAAATGTCGTTGTCTTTTTGAGAAACTGTGAAACACTTAAGGTGGAGCGGAGTAGGCGGCCTGTTGAGCCTGATGACTGCGCATGCCCGAGAACGGGCCGTCCAGACGGATATGCCTAGACGGACATCCTAGATTTCGTATAAAAAATAACTATTTAATGGTAGGGATCGTCATCCCCATGTTTATGAACCAAATGTGTAAAATAATAATAACTAGATTCCATGTGGATCAGGATTAGGATCAACAGAAGCATAAATTGGAAGTTTTGAATGAACATAGATCTACTTAAGTAATAACCTTGTTGTTATATCTAGAAATCCACTAACTGATATCAATATACACTTATACCTTCTATGAAAGTTGGTTTGAACTAAATTATGAAACATGCTCTTTTTTCCGCAATCAAAATAAAGTTTCAATCTAATCTTTTGTACTTCTAATAACACTGGAATTCTCTGCATATTTGGATTTGGACATGTCATCTTCACCTTTGTCTTTAGCTTTGTTTTTTTAAACAAATTCAAAATGACCTACTATATAACCCTTCGGTTCTGCAACTACCATCAATGATGACTTTGTGCATTTAAACACGCAACAAATACTTGATATCAAATGGTTCAAGACTTTTTTGACCCCCAAGATGTCTTTATAACAGTAGTATACATGTCTATTTATCGCAGTGATCTCTATACTAGTTGCTTTAGCAATTACTAACTTGACACAAACAAGTGCTATAATTTTTTTCTATATCTTCTCACTGAGATGATATTTGATAGAACATACACCCATATGACCTGACCCATAATTTTGCAAAAAGATCAGACTCTTTGCTCTAAGCAACGGTACTTCAAACAAACATCTTTCTCTAGAACAACGCTAGGCTGATGACAACTGCTTTTCTATTTCTTTTAAAATTCTTATTGTTTTTTCCTTAATAATAATGTGTTTTTATTCAAGAAGAGAAACCATCTATGTTGGTCGTGTTTCATGTTTATCACCCATGATGTTGGAACTTGAGTTTCGAACAGACAAAAGGGGAGAGTAGAGAAGAGTGAGTTCAGCCATTGAGAGAGGAGACATTAGGGTTTGCGACAACCAAATGAGTGGGGGGAGAGAGTTCCTTGCCCTCGTGCCCTTGGGCACTATATATAGGGAATGGCTATTACAAGCGGCCCCTTGGTGGTGGTAGATTTTAGATGCCACCACACTAGCACTAGTTGGGTCTAATTTCTCATGCTACTACACTAGCACTTATTGGGCCTCTTCAAGGAGGAGACTTGACCCATATGCTATATGGGCTCCCCCAACACATGATAAATTCAAAGCACTCCTCGATGACCTGAAAATACATGCAAGTAGGCAAGGCTAAGAAAAATAGAATCAAGTAGGCAAGGCTAAGAAAAAAATAGAATCAATTGGCTTGTAACTTAGCAAATAAATACAATTAACATAATATGCCATTATTATAATCAAGTTTATGATATTTGTAGGTTTTTAATGTCTTGATGAAATTAGAATAAATAAGTTAGGCATTTACAGGTTTTACAGGTAGCCATATCCTAACAAAATTACTATAAACAAGTTTGAGGCATTTATAGGTTTTACCCAGCTCCTGTCCCTTGTCCCTTAATAGCCGCTACCGCCTCCACCATCACCATCACCAGCACCAGCACTAGCACCAGCACTAGCACCAATAGGCTTTTTAGACATAGGCATGTCACTACCCTCATCTTCCACACTTGTTCTCTTTCTCCTATTGTTTTCACAGCAAAGAAAGATATGCAAGAAATTACAATGACATGCAAGGTATGAAGGAAATTACAATGACCCAATTTTTTTTAAAAAATAGGAGCAATGGGGATACTGCAGTCAGTCTATGTATGTATGCAACCGCCAATGTAAATTATCTGTAGCTAGTTTGCCTTAGAACTATGCTCCAACCAATCCAAATTATAACTTGGAGGTATAATAAATGTAAATGCATATATGTGTGTTTGTGTTTGTACTGTGCTTTTTAAAAATGAAAAATATGCTCATCTAAACATGATGAAAATAGTTAGGACATGTCTAGATGTGCTAAAACCAACTATTAGTTGGTTAATGGCAAGAGTTAACTATTAGTTGTTTAAAATTACCTACAACCTATTTGATACCTAGGTTGTATGGTATGTTTTGTTATAAAGACACTCAAAAGATTCTCATATCTGATATATATCAAGGAAAACAAAGTCTAGTGCAAAATATAGATAACATGACACAAGAGCAATCTATAAAAATAAGAGTGCAACAAAAACCAATTTGGCCGTCTTCTTTCTTCGATTGTCCATTGTTTATTGAAGCTTGAGAACTGCACTTTAAAGACAACAAATAAAAGGGACACCTGTAAACACCCTCTCCAAACAAGGCTTTGAAAACTGCAAAAGCCACTCGTTTTTCAAGATTCGATCTATTACCCACTGAAAGAATATTGAGCAGAGGAACCCTTCAAGGAATATAATCTTAGAATCCTTCACTATCAGAATAGAGTGTCTTTTGGCCTTTCTATCTTGAGAAAGTAAGCAATTTTCAAATTAAAATTAGAACATAAATCATGACAATCTCAAATATTAGTATGAGCAGTGCTCGCATACTTGTTAAATTAAACAACACAGACACAAATACTAGTATGAACATTGCTCGCATACTAGTTAAATTAAACAGCATGAACAACGATACTAGAGTATGAACATTGCTCACATACTAGTTACATTAAACAGCATGAACAACGATACTAGTATATGAGCATTGCTCGTATACTAGTTAGATTAAACAACATGAACAACAACATTAGATCACATGATGTGTACCTTTCGTTTGCAGAGGGAGACGATATTGCTAGTGGTGGAGACGTTGTTGCTGATGGTGGTACAAAGTCATCAATTAGTGGTAGAGGAAGAGCTCGAAGTAGCTAACGGTGAACATGCCAGGACATAGTGCTGCCTAACTTGGATGGAAGATGACTCGTCATGGAAGTTGGGAGCAGTCACGCGAAGAGCACTTCCCAACAACCTTATTCATCCTCTCTCGGTGTAGGATCACAAGAATGAGGGTTCTGGAGACTTGCTCTTCCAATCGCCGATGCACGCAGGTGCTCGAGGTGGAGAGACTATGGCGGCAGCGTGGTAGCAAAAAGAGGCAAAAACCCTGCTTGCTCGATTAGATGCGTATTGTCATGGATGATAAGTTGTTTATATAGGCCAGTCCAATCTAAACTCATGTCACAATCATGATCTAGACCATTTAGGACTCCTATCTACAAATTTAAAGGCCAAGCAACCAAAAAATGCAAAAAGAAGTCGCGCCCCTGCAAAGCGAGGAGTCAGATTTTGGAGAACCATTCACGTAGGTGCCGCACACCCTTCGCCCCGCCTAGCCCAGTGAGATGAAGCAAGGCGACTGAGCGCGCGCGGGGGCTTTCTTTCTCGTCCTCACACTTGACTTGAAGAAGTGGAGATGACTTCCATATTTAAGCATGGCTACAGAAAGTCCTATGTTTGGTTTCAGTAATTGAGACAACTTGTGGACTAACCTCTAAGCTAGTGTTGTGTATGAGTTAGGTCATGTCCACACCAAGTTTGAGCAAGGATGGCACACATCGTGATGGTTGGCTGCAAATGGTGATCAAGTGCCTAATTCCTTGAAAAGAAAAAAGAGAAAAAACAAAACCCTATGGGCTCAAGGCAAAGTTATAAGATAGGGTGTTTGTTTTGCTGGTCAAGACGCAGTAGAGTGCGTGACTGGGTTTATGGTAGATATTTGTATAGCTAAGAAGGGAACTCGAAGTTCAAAATGGCTATCTAAGTGCCACTAGGTGAATTGACTCCTTGCATGCGCATTAGACCTAGTGATGATGCTACAAACCCTTTGAAAATATTTTGTGAAAATGTTAACTCACTTGCACTAATTGGTTGAACACTTTGGAGTTGACACATTTGCAAAAGGGTGGAAGAAGTGAGCTAGAGGGTGTTTCCTATAGGCATCGGATCCTAACCGAGGGCTTCAGATCGGTGTCTGGTCGAGTCTAACACCAAACCCTAGCACAACACGCGTTGTAGGGTGTTTGAGTCTCGTTGTACGCTGCTCACCAGAGGAGTTACACAGGTCCAACGCATGGGAGAATTCAAAGGGGGTTGTTGACCCCCAACGTTGGTCTGATAGGCCATGTCGGCCTAGTTCGACAACCAAAATACTGTTCTAGGAGCTCTCTGGATTGCGTCAGATGCTCGGCGTCGTTGGTCTGATGTTCGTCGGACTCTAGGGTGTTGGCCCTTTGGCGTGAGTAGTCGTCGGGTGGCAATGACAACATTCAAACGCTAACTACATGTGGCGTGATCTAAGGGTGTTGGACCCTTTGTCGATGGTCCGACGAAGGGCGCCGGTCAGTTCGATGATCAAGACTTTTCTGCAATGAAGGGGTAACGGCCACTTGGGCTCAAAGGGGCTTATAAATAGGTCTTGGCCAGCAATGGGCTAGCTCCCTTAGCACTTTGACATATTGTACACCCTTGTGAGCATAAGCAAACACCTCACACTCATCTTCTTGTTCATTGCTTCATCCTAAGTGAGAGTAGGAGTGATTCTAGTGCATTTGAATTGAGATGAGGCATCTAGTGGCACTAGTGATCGAGTTGAGCTACGAGATTCTTGTTAATCTTCATGGTTGCCATCATCTATATGGCTTGGAGGCAGTGGAGGTTTGTTGAGCGGCTTTGGTGATTATTGCTGGCTCTGAACAAGTCATTATAAGGGGCTCCTATGCTCATCCCCGTGGGAGAGAGCAACTCTAGTAGAATCATGGCTAGTTGGATTGCACTTTTTGAGTAGTTCTTGCAGCACCAAAGTTGTGGGCTTGGCGTGTTGTAGGGTCAAGATGGCGGACTAGAGGGGGGTGAATAGTCCTCTCTAAAATTAATCGCTTCGGCTAATTAAAACAAATGCAGAATTAAAACTAACGGTCTACCCAAGACTACATCCATCTATCTAAGTTCTCTAGCACCTTACAATAATGATACTAATCAAGCAACTAAGGTGCCGGGCTAGCTAGAGCTCACTTTACTAATTCTAGGAGCAAGGTCACACAAACCTATGCCACTAGTACTTCAAGCAACGGGGGAGCTCCTACACATGCTAGTAAGCAAAAGCACAAAGCCACCTAAGCTCACTAGCAATGCTCAATAATAAGGCTACACAAGCTAAATTATAGAGCACAAATTACTTAGATACACAAACTAAGCAATGTGACTAACAAGGTTATTCAAACCAAATTAGTCATGCAAGGGAGCTACTTCTATGCTACACAAGTAAGAAGGTAACTAGCAAGCTACACAAGCAAACTAATCTATATATACTATAAAGACAAACCCTACTAAGCTAATTATCTTGAATCTCCTTGTGCCATGTCATCCACTTATCCTTTGCAATTAACAAAAACCCCACTAAGCTATTATCTTGAACCTCCTTGCGCCACGTCATCCACTTATCCCTTTCAATTAACACCAGCTGATCATGTGCATGCATGCGTAGTAGTAGTTCATCTTCCAAGTTCATGCACGCAATATAGTAGTAGATATATTTAGTTGTCCACATCAGAATGCTAAAATATAGATTTCTCCTTCATACCCGTGGGCAACATGCGGGGAATCCTCCTATTTACAAAAGCAACTACACAAGCGCAATGTATATGAAAGTAAATACAAGCTTGTGTAACGGGGATGCAAACCTACAGGAAGACAAGCATGACACAACGATTTTTCTCCTAAGGTTCACGTACTTGCCAACATGCTAGTCTCCGTTGTGTCGACCACTCACTTGGTGGTTTGGCGGCTAATTAGCATCACCCGCCAAATCTGCACGTCGGGCACCGCAAGATCCTACCCACAAGTGAGGGTAGCTCAATAACACACTCTACTAGAGTTGTTCTTCATGGCTCCCATGGGGTGAGCACAATCCCCCTCACAAATCCTCCTCTGAAGCACTGCACAATCTTCTTGCGTGCTTCAATGGAGTCACAAGCCACCAAGCCATCTAGAAGGTGGCAACCTCCAAGAGTAACAAGCATCATTGGCTTGCAACACGATCACCTAGTGCCACTCAATGCAACCTCGTGATGCAATCGTACTAGAATCGCTCACTCACTCGATCGGATGATCACTATCAAGCCCAAGTTAGAGGGCTCCCAAGCACACCTACATAAGACACCAAGGCTCAAGGATACTCAACAACCAGTCCAAGGCAAAGCTCCACCTCTATTTATAGCCCCCAAGCCAAATAGAGCCATTGGAGCAAAGTGGCTGGTTTCTGCGATGGCACTGGACATGGTGGTGCCTAGCACCAGACACGGTGGTGCCCCTCCCAATGATCGAATTCCACCGGACAAGGGTGGCAGTGGCACCGCCCTAGGGGTGGCGGTGACCACCTAGGCCAACTCCGCGAAACCCTTGCCCTTGGGAAAAATAGGGTGGTGCACCGCCCTAGGCATGGCGGTGCCCTGGCAATGACCCCCTCGCCTTCCTCTGCTCTCTATCAAAAAGCGGCGGTGCCACCAGACAGGTGGTGGTGCCCATGGTGGTGCACCGTCATGCCTGTGGTGGCGCACACCACCACTAGCGGTGCCAGCACCATCTCTACCTCCTCTCGGCCACTGCCAAGTGGGCACTGCCCTAGGGGTGGCGGTGCCACCGGACATAGTGGCGGTGCCCTCTAGGGCAACATGCTGCTCTCAGCCTCCCCAGCCGGTCACCGCCACAAGGGTGGCGGTGCACCAGACAGAGAGTGGCGGTGCCCTCAGGGTAGCACCCCGAGCTTAGTTTTGCCTCCTCTTCTTCAGCAACTTCTTCACCTTTGCAAATGTGCTAACACCACCAAGTGTTCACCACCTTATGCACATGTGTTAGCTTTTCACAAACATTTTCTCAAAGGATTAGTCACTCAAATCACCACGCCACTTGATCCTAGCAACGATGCAAAGTTAGATCACTCGAGTGGCACTATATGACCGATATGCAAACAAGTTTGCCCCTCTTGATAGTACAACCATCTATCCTAAACCCGGTCATAAACTTCTCTACACACCTATGACCGGTGAAATGAAATGCCCTATAGGTTATAGCTTTGCCTTGTGCATTCCATTCTATCTCCTCCATTGTTGATGCAACACATGCACCAACCATATCACAAATGATATGATTCACTTCATATCATCACATGACCTTGTTGGTTCATCAAACTTGACCTTACATGCTTTTCACCGTTGCCTTCATCCATTGGTGCCAAGTCTTGCTCAAGCTTCATCGCCACGCGGTCCATCGCTCCAAAGCCTCCAACTTGCCCTTCACGCTTGCAACCGGTCCATCAAGCCAAGTCTTGTCTTGATCTTCTCCACCTTAGTCACACGACTCCATGTCATGTCTCGTGTGCAATGAGCTCCTTCACATGTGTGAGCCTTGCAACATATCCAATCCATTTCACCTCCATGGCATAGGATGCTGACACACGATGTACTTGTGGACTAATCACCTGTGTATCTCACTCAAACACATATTAGTCCACCTAAGGTTGTCACTCAATTACCAAAACCAAACAAGGACCTTTCACGTGTAAGGCCGATTAACACAAGAACTATCAAGTTGGGACTCGCCACAACGAGGACGTAGGTTGCCGGCAAGCAACTCAACCTCAGCGCTAAATCTCTTGTCACATCTTGCCACGTGTGGTTTGCTTACTATCACTCTTGCAAGTACATTCATATACTTGTCTTCCCTCTTGCAAGTACTATCACCTCTTGTGTATAGTTGCTTCCCTCTTGTTTGAGTAGTGGTAGCTCTTTGCTTAGTGTAGCACTAGAGTAGCTCGTTGTTCCTTTCTAGTTATTAGTAGCTCTCTAGTTTGCTATATTGTGTAGTTATGTAGTTAGTAGCTTGAGTGGTGAAGTTATTTAGCTAGAGACAAACCGCTACTAGACTTGTGTAGGGGCCTTGATTGTAATGAACTAGAGCTCGAGCTTGTAGTTGCTATTAGGATCATATTTTGTGCTAATCATCTTCCTCTAGTGAAATTGTGAATTTGGAGAGAATTTTTATAGGCTATTCATCCCCTCTAGCCATCTAGATCATAAAACCTACCTCCACATCCCCAAGCAAGGTGGGACTAAAGGTTCCCACTTCCCCTCTCTTGCTCACATGAATGGGCCTTTGAGATTTCTTCATGGGAATTTTTGAATTTCTATTGGGCCAAGCCCATTTATTCCAACAATCCCCCACTAGACCTCAAATGCCCATTTAGAGATTTGTCTATGCCCGCTACTGTTTGAGATACTAGTGTTTCATCTGAGATCGCTAAGTTGAACTTCTGCCTAGGGCTTCAAGCTATACACCCATCCACAACTTGAACAATAAACTACACCTTGAATTGCAAGTTTGTGCAAACAAGTTTCACTAAAGTCAAACTAGTACCTGCTATAAGTAGCCTTTTCCATTGGTGGAGCATATACATGGTAGTTCATTACCTCTTAATGAGCTTACTAGAGATCATCCAAATCTCATAGACGACGATGTTATATGATCGGGCAGATATAGTTATGTTCTTTTAAGAATGCTCTGTAGGACAACACATTCTCTTGCTAAAGCCAATGGAACACATTATGGCATTCGCCAACCTGCCTTACAACTCCTCATAGGTCTGAGAGTATTGCATCTTCACTTAGAGAGGTTTATAGGTTACTCTTCTCGGTTTACTAATAGCTTGTTCTTCCCAGGTCCTTAGTCATGGGATCTCCGATAAAAAAGGTTGAGTTACTACTACTGTAAACTCAAATGGATCTCATACCCATATCCCTTGATGCGTTTTCTATCACATTCTGTGATAGCCCTTTTGTAAAGGGATCTGACATGTTTTTGTCTGTTTGAACATAAGCCACAACTATTACTCTAGAGTTTTTCAATTTTCTGACATACTTCAAGTGTCTTTTAACATGCCTCGTTGAATTCACATTATCCTTAGCACTGTTCACCTTAGTAATCACTGTTTGGTTATGTTCATAAGGATAGTCGGTATTGGTTTTTCAACCACCGGCAGTCCAACAAGAGCTCACGCAACCATTCTGCCTCTGCAGAAGTCGTATCAAAGCAGTAAGTGCTGCATCCATGGTTGACTTCGTCAAAATGGTCTGCTTGCAAGACCTCAATGACACTGCACCACCTCCAATAGTAAACACATACGCAGTTGTGGCGTAGATCTGATCAATATCAAATATCCAGTTTGAATCACTATATCCCTCAAACACAGCTGGGTGCCCAGAATAGTAAATCTCATAGCTCATTGTACCTTTAAGATAACGCAAGACCCTTTCAAGTGCATGCCAATGATCATCACCCAGGTTGAACATGAACCTACTCAACTTGCTCACAATAACAAAAGAGATATTTGGTCTTATTGCGCTAGCTAAGTAAATGAGTGAACCAATGATCTGAGAGTACCTCAATTGGTCTCTAGCCATTCTCTTGTTTTTTCTCAATGTCACACTGGGACCATAAGGTGTTGGAGAAGGGTTGCTATTCATATAGCCAAACCGGCTCAAGACCTTTTCAACATAGTGAGATTGCAACAAAGTAATCCAACTCTTATCTTTAACCAGCTTAATGTTTAGAATCTGTGTATGGGACGGACCTAAAATCTATTATGATACACAAGTATATAAGATAAAGGAAAAAAAAATTGTAGTTGCAGACCTGTGTCGACCTCTTATGGGCTCAAATCATACTGGTTTTAGTTGGGCATAGAGGGCAATTTGGGCCTAACTTATACGAGCAAGAATATTTGAGTTTTGTGGATACTGAGCTGAAAATTTTCAATTGAAACTCTGCCTTTAAAAGTTTTCTAAAAGAAGGAAACAAGGAAGAGAAAGTCATAATAAATCTACAGGGAAGGGAGATATATAGAATATAATTTGTAAATGCTATAATCTTTGCAATCATGTACGTAATATTTATAATAGTGAGTGTATACAATTTCTGGTTATACCATATATTAGTTTAAATATCGATATTCATTAGAGAAATCAGATGCCAAAAATGCACAGAAAATTTTATTCTCCGTTTATTTGGTGCCATATCTGGCATCAGCCCAAATAGTAACAACAGAGTCAATGACGATTGATGATCGCCAAATGTTCTCTCTATATAAAAGAGAACTCAGATACAAGGCTCGGTAGTATACTATTCTTTCTTTTCTTGAGATGAGATTTGAGATCGAGACTTGAGATTCAGAGGGCTACACAAAAGCAACTCATCTGTTCGATCGTCAGGACAAAGAACAATGAAGCACGTAATTCTTTGCCTGCAAATCTCTCTGCTCCTCTCCAGCTTCTCCTATTCGATGCAGGCCCAGTACACCTCGATTTTTAGCTTCGGTGACTCCTACACCGACACCGGCAACAAAGTCATCCTCTTCGGCCCGTCGACGCCAGGCCTGCTGATCAACAAACCGCCGTACGGGATGACCTTCTTCGGCCATCCCACCGGCCGCCTCTCCGACGGCAGACTGGTCATAGATTTCATCGGTAAGTTTCTTCCACGGCGAGCGTAGTTTCGTTTGCTCCTTATCTCGACGCCGGCAATGCTGGCATGCTGCACCTATATAGACCTGATCGATTAATTCATGCCCGTTTGGTGTACACAGCCCAGGCACTGGGCTTACCTCTCCTTCCGCCCTCACTGGCGAAGAACCAAAGCTTCAAGCAAGGCGCAAACTTCGCGGTGGCTGGCGCCACGGCGCTGAAGACGAGCACGAGCCCAGCGTTCTACCCGCAGGCCGCCGGCGGCGGCGCCAAGCCTCCTCCGAATAACATCTCCCTCAGTGACGAGCTGGGGTGGTTCGACGCCATGAAACCCACGCTCTGCGGCTCACCCCAAGGTACGTAACTCATTGGTGTGAGACGCCACGTCATCATCCTGATACATTGGTGCTCATGTCAGTTCTTCTGTACGTAATACACGATACTGATGTGTACATTGCTGATGCGCTCTGTAGCATGCAAGGAGTTTTTCGGGAAGGCGCTGTTCGTCGTCGGCGAGCTGGGTTGGAACGACTACGGGGTCATGCTGGTCGGCGGCAAAAGCGTCGCTGAAGCGCAATCCTACGTGCCTCGTATCGTCGCAACAATCGTTGCTGCCACGGAGGTACGTACTAATTGTAACCGACATGCATGCATGATCCAGCTGTAACTGTAACTGGTCGTGTGCATGCATGCAGAAGCTGATCAACGACGGCGCCACGGCGATCGTGGTGTCCGGGATCTCGCCGATGGGCTGCGCGCCGGGGAACTTAGTGATGCTAGCGAGCCAGAACGGGGCCGACTACGAGCCGGACACGGGGTGCCTGAAGGGCCTGAACGATCTGTCCAAGGCGCACAACGCGCAGCTGAGCCAGGCGCTGACGGCGCTGGGCGGCAGGTACCCCGGCGCGCGCATCACCTACGCCGACCTGTACGCGCCCGTGATCGCCTTCGCGGCGGCGCCGGCACGGTTCGGGTTCGACGGCGCGGACGGCGCGCTGAGGGACTGCTGTGGCGGCGGCGGCGGGAAGTACAACTTCAACCTGAGCGCGGCCTGCGGGATGCCCGGCGTGGCGGCGTGCGCCAACCCGTCGGCGTACGTCAACTGGGACGGCGTCCACCTCACCGAGGCGGCGTACCACCGCGTCGCCGATGCCTGGCTCAGGGGACCTTACGCCAACCCGCCCATTCTCGGGGCGTAGCGCTGCAGGCAGATGCACCTATTGTACTGGTAATTCCTTGCGGCCGTAGTCACGTAAATAATCTGCCTAGTTTTGTGTCTGATTCGTGAGGCATGAAGAACTTTTTTTCGAGAACATGTCCGTTGACACGTTTCACTGAGAGGAGAACATGTCTTTGAATAACGTTTTTGAAATTAATTTAAGGAGCGCCCCGACATTGCTGGCATGTGTAAGAACAGTTGCACAAATAGACGGAACCAAACGTTTGTTGGGTCGTTGGCTGAACATATGCCAAATTTGAGAGTAATTTAGACATGTTTCCCTATAAAGAGCATCTCCAGCAATGCCCCCTATTTAACGCCTTACTTTGGATTTAGGTAGTGGGGTCAAAAAAAAAACCCTAGCTCTAACAACCTCCAACTGCAACCCTTACTACTTTTCCCTCAGCACCCTCTATTCCTGTTGGCCCCCTACTCCACCGTGCAAAATTTTCCCCTTCTTCTCTGCGCTCAAGCACGCACAAGGACTGACGGGGAGCCACATGCTCCTCCGCGGCCGCCCCTCCCGGGCCTTGCGAGGCTCCCCGGCGGCGGCCTAGCCCTGGCACGACCTCCCCAGCAAGGCCGCCCCTCCCCGGCGCAGCCTCGGCTCCCCGACAGCGGCCCAGCCCCGCACGACCTCCCCGGCGCGCCCTCGGCTCTTTGGTGCGACCTCCCTGACGTAGCCTCGGCTACCGACGCGGCCACCCCTCCCCTCCCCGGCGATCTGCATCGGCGCGGCCGCTCCTCCCCTCCCCGGTGAGGCTCCTAGGGCGGCAACCCCTCCCCCTCCGGCGAGGCTGCCAGGGCGGCAACCCCTCCCCTCCCGGCGAGGCTCCTCGGCATAGCCATGGATCGGAGCTTCCCGGTTGCTCCCCTTCCCTGCATGATGCGACCGACGAGGATGGCCGAGTTCGTGTATGGGCCATGAGATGGGGAAGAGGATGACAGATCGGTCCCACATGTCATCCTCTACAAGGATGGATTTGGGGGGGTCTATATTTAGGTAGTGTTGCTGGAGTAAACCACAAAATATGAGTAGTATGAAAATTAGTAGCTACCTAAACTGAGAAGTAAGGGGTGTATTTTAGGTAGCATTGCTTTTGAGGATAAAAGAAAAGAAAACTGTGTGCAAAGGTCTAAACTGGGCCGTGAGGTCGTCCAGATCCAACCCTACCTGGGCCTCGCTCGACCATATCTATCTTAGCCCAACTCGCTTCGCTTTACCCAACCTTCGACTGGGCCGGGACTCTCTTTTGACATGCCGTGGCAGGGCCCACACTTGCCCCGGCGTCTGCAGCTGCAGCCTGCAGGCTGCAGGAGGACACTGGAGGATTCGAACGCACTGTAGCGTAGCGGCGGTACACGGACGGTACTACGTACTACGTCTCTCCTGCTGCACAGCACTGCTGTCTGCATGGCAATCGGGCTCGGGCCCCCTGCAAGCTGCTGACTGTGACTGAACTTCTTGTTGTCGTCCATGCAGCGCATCCCCAGTCCCCAGAAGTGGCTGGGCCCTACTCGCGTGGGGAAAAGGGCCCAGCCCAGAAAGATATTCGAAAGCTGGCGCATCCTCCACATCGCCCGGGGCCGGCTGTCGACCAGAGAGAGCTTGTCGCTAAAATCCTTATTCTTTGCTCGGCCGTACAGCAGCGCACACCCAGGTTAGTACCCTTGATTATTATAATAGTGATTATACTACTTATCTCGTGAGTAAGCATTGCATCAGCTACTGTTACAGTAGCGTGGCTGAGCATCTGATTTGAGCCCAGTCGACAGTTCGGGCGACGCAGGCTGCAGGTGCACTTCCGCTGGAGGGGAGGGCTGAACTGAAACTGGAAGTACTAGTGCTGGCCGTCGCAGGAATGACTTGGTCCTTGTTATGGATTCTAAATTCTAAATTTTTACACTCTTTTCGTCACCTCGAATCTTTATACACATACATGGAGTATTAAATATAGATAAAAAAATAACTAATTATACAGTTTGGTTATAAATCACGAGACGAATCTTTTAAACCTAGTTAGTCTATGATTAGATACTAATTATAAAATACAAACAAAAATACTACAGTAAGCAAATTCTAATTTTTTTTTCATCTGAACACGCCTTTGTTCTGGGAGCGCAGCGCGCACCCTACCAAACTGTCATTTACGAGCACTGAATGCCCATAAATGAGCATTAATGTGGTAGGAGTACCTCGTAAACGAGATGATTCCAGGATAGGACTAGCAGCAGCATAGCAACAGTGTTAGTGGATATTTGGGACCTGCTTGGAGCCTGCGGAGCACGTCCTTAGCTTCATTTTTTTTTCTCAAACAGGTGCGTGTAGCTGAAATCGTTTAATTAAAAATATATAGAGGGTGTGTTTAGTTGAGAAAAATTGGGTGAAAAGTTACTGTAGTACTTTTCGTTGTTATTTGGTAAAATTTGTCCAACCATAGATTAATTAGACTCAAAAGATTCGTCTCGAACTTTACAGACAAACTATGCAATTAGTTATTTTTTTACCTATATTTAATGCTCCATGCATGTGTTTAAAGATTTGATGTGATGAGTGAAAGAGAAAATATTTTAGGTTCGCATGCCAAGTGAACACAGCTAGAGTGGAGCTGAAAATTATGAAGTTGAGCCGTCTCAGACACCCCTTATGCCTGTCTGTCTATGCTACTGACTGCTGCTTTGATCTGGACTATGGAGCATTGCATCAGCCATTCCAAATTCCAGTTCTTTGCTAATGGTGCTGGGAAAGGACGAATCAGTGATAGCGTTATTGTAATGATCTGTCACGTTGTGTCCACCTGCCTGAGAGTGAGCACCGCGTCGCTCGCTGTGGTCGGTCGGGGCCGCCGGAGTAATTGAGCTTTAGGCTTTGGGAGCGTCAGGCCTGGAGCTGGAGCTACACCACACATCAGCACGTCACCCATACTGGAGTGAGGACGGATGAGGGTTTTTGTTTGGGGTGTGTTTAGTTCATTCAAAGTTTCAAAATTTTTATAAGATTCTCCGTCACATCGAATCTTTAGACCCATGCATAGAGCATTAAATATAGGTAAAAAAATAACTAATTATATAGTTTAATTGTAAATCACGAGACGAATTTTTAGAACCTAATTAGTCCATGATTGAACACTAATTGTCAAATACAAATGAAAAAATTACTGTGCTTCTAAAAATTTTACGGGGACAACTAAACCCACCTTGGCTGAAAATCAGGCAGGCAGCAGGAGGACCCGGCACAATTACTGTGGATGTACCGGAGTAGCCGAGCTCGAGCTGCTGATGGAGTGCTGCCCCCTCCACCACCCACCTCCTACTCACTCAGATTTGCCCTCGGCCGGCATGGCATTTATCCCCCACCTACAATCTCAGGCAATCCGCCATTACTGAGCCCCATCGCCCATCTCCCCATCGGGTCGTCGCAGCTCGCAACGCCGAAGCGCCACCACTCCCTGTCCGTCCCTGCCTACCTAGCCAAGCCGTGCCTGTGGTGGCTGGCTATCAATCACTCAATCAGTGACTGAAGGACGCTACTGCCTTGCCACCACTCGCTCCGCCTCGCCTGCCTCCGCCTGCGCGTGCCGCCCTGCCAGCGGTGTGTACCACCAACAGCGATCGCATTCCCATGGCGGACCACGCCAGGCTGCTGCCCGCACTCGCCGCCGTCTTGCTCTGCTGCTGCTCCCTCGCGCAATGCCGAGGCGGCGGCGGCGGGCAGAACTACACCTCCATGTTCAGCTTCGGCGACTCGCTCACCGACACCGGCAACCTGCTCGTGTCCAGCCCGCTCTCCAACCACATCGTCGGCCGCTACCCCTACGGCATGACATACTTCCACCGCCCAACCGGCCGCTGCTCCGACGGCCGCCTCGTCGTCGACTTCCTAGGTGCGCCATTTGCCCCTGCTTCTTCTTTCATTCAGTAGCAAGTGCATTTCGTTCCTGACGCGACTTCCTTGTTGCAGCGCAAGCGTTCGGCCTGCCGCTGCTGCAGCCGTACCTGCAGTCCCGCGGCAAGGATCTCCGCCGGGGCGTCAACTTCGCCGTCGGCGGCGCCACCGCCATGGATCCGCCCTTCTTCCAGGAGATCGGCGCGTCAGACAAGCTCTGGACCAACCTGTCCCTCAGCGTCCAGCTCGGCTGGTTCGAGCAGCTCAAGCCGTCACTCTGCAGCTCCCCAAAAAGTCCGTCACTTGCATTGCATTGCATGCCTTCTCAGTAGTCAGTATTCAAATCCGAGGGATTTCCAAGTGTCCATGAGAAAAAAACGCTAATTGCAATTTTTTCTGGTCTGAAATCTGAATGAATGAGCCAACAGAGTGCAAGGAGTACTTCAGCAAGTCCCTGTTCCTCGTTGGAGAGATTGGGGGAAACGACTACAACTACGCCTTCTTCAAGGGCAAGACCCTGGACGACGCCAAGACCTACGTCCCCACGGTCGCCGCCGCGGTCACCGATGCCACCGAGGTCAGGTCACCGAATCTCGCTCTAGATTGTTTACTGTATCTCTCTCTGCATTTCGCACTAAACAATTTGGGCCGCTACTCTACTCCCGACAACAGAGGCTGATCAAGGCCGGCGCCACGCACCTGGTGGTGCCGGGGAACCTGCCCATTGGGTGCTCGTCGGCGTACCTGACCCTGCACCCGGGCCGGAACAGCAGCGACTACGACGCCGCCGGCTGCCTCAAGACGTACAATGACTTCGCGCAGCACCACAACGCGGTGCTCCAGCAGAACCTGCGGGCGCTCCGGGTCAAGTACCCGCAGGCAAGGATCATGTACGCCGACTACTACGGCGCCGCCATGTCCTTCGCCAAGAACCCCAAGCAGTTCGGTGAGTGCAATTGTTCAACCACCTCATATCGTGATCCTGATTCTGGGAGAGCTTTTCCAATTCGACATCAAATGTGTTCATCGCATAACTGATCGGCTACACTGAAAGTGACACTGAATGGTCACTACTCTGAGCTAGACTAAAGATGGTCCCACCACGATCTGCCATCCAATTGGAGTTCAGATTGCATGGCTCTTTCAGAAAATAAAAGGGTTGGGGATCTAGCTAAAACCAAGTCACCTATAACCTGTTCGGCCATCTCCTTTCGGGAAAAGGGAGCTATGTCTTGCTTATTGCTTGCTTTTGCTACAACGAAAGGCATATATGGTCCTTTTGGTCAGTGTGAGTCATCTTCAGACTGCAGTTAACTGCAGTGGCTAACACATGGATCATGGATGTGAGACTGAAAAATTGGATCTTGACTCTTGAGCCACTTTTATTGTAATTGGTAACCCTGCTTTATGTGCATAATGAAATGTCAGAGCACCAGCCGAGCTTGCAAATAAAAAAAAAAAGGATCTTTCCCCTGGAGTGTTAAAACCCATTTCTTTTGGACTATATTGATCTAGGCAGTGATCCTTCCATCCATGTAAATCTGGACACCGGATTCTCAGTCTCCGCCCAGTTATATAGTACTCCTTACTAACATTCAAATAGTTGTTAGGGGGCATCCAGAAATGTTGTTGTAGAGGTTGCCGAAGTCTGCTGGCATCTTGGGCTGGTTCATTTTATTCTTATTATGAGCATTTATTTGGCACACACCATTAAATTGATTTGAAGTTCCGTTACCTAGTAGATGCCACTGTCAGTCCAATGAAATCTGCCTCATTTTTCTTGACAAGATAATAATCTTGTAGCTATATTGATGAGTTGGTTAGCAGCTTGGTGAACTATCATGGTCTGTTCTGTCCTATATATAGGGGAAATGAAAATGATATCTCAATGTCGATTTGGAGAATTGCCAACTGTTTATAGACTTGGACCTCTAACTTCCCCTAACATGACAGTTCCATCCAGAATTCAGTTATTTGGTGGTCTTGTGTATGTGCAGATATAACGACCTGATTAGTCATGGTCCATTGATCACTGAGATCGAATGAGGAGGTCTGTTCTGCAGAATTTTGAATTCTTTTCTCTTCATGTTACGTCCTAAGAATTCAGGTTCAGTGTCCAAACACTCCCGCATGGTAGCAACAAAAGTTTATTAGCCCAAGTTTTATGTGGATATAGTAGTTCTTCTAATCCTCTGGAGTTTTGGGTTCAAAAATTCAGTTCTCATGCTGGCTATTGTGTTCTGAGGTTCCAACAAGCACTGGCAAAAATGCATAAGTAGAATCCAAAACGAGGACAGACGGGGATTTGATGGAGTGATTACATACCTTTGGTGGAATATTTGAAAGGAAAGAAATTGCCTGGACTTCATCATCCTATCATGGAAGACATCGACTTCTACACGCGGTCCTTTGGGAATCACATTACAATTATATAACGAGGAAATATGGGCTACTATCTGGGTTCGGTCGATGACTCGATGTCAGTTGGTTGCCTTGTGAACCCTTTTGTGGTAGGCTGGCAGGGTGATGGGTTCTCTCGAATCTCTGACATCACTACTAGCGTCTCCTTCCTCTCTTTTTTTTTCCAGTCTTTTCTTTGTTTGTTCGCCTTTTGTTCGGGGAGGGGGGGGGGGGGGGGAGGAAAAACATGATGTTCCGAAACTAAACTACTCTGTGGATGCAGGGTTTACTGAGGGGCCACTGCGGCGGCGGCGGGCCATACAACTTCAACCCGAAGGCGAGCTGCGGCGTGCGGGGCTCCAGCGTGTGCACGGACCCGTCGGCATACGCCAACTGGGACGGCGTGCACCTGACGGAGGCCGCCTACCACGCCATCGCCGACAGCATCCTCAACGGCCCCTACACCAGCCCCAGGCTGCTCTGATCCGGACGATGAAGCTCATCGTCCATCGGCAGTTCGGCACGGCGGCAGCTCATCTCATCTGTAGACTGTAGTGGTGACAAGAATGTGGCCGTCAGCTGCTAGCTGTGGTAATTAAACGACTGTTGTACGTACTCCTACTATTAGTAACTAGTGTGATGGTGTTGGGACTGGAAGGGTAACTCGTAACTAAAAATGGTGGAGTTTTGCGTCCGCTTCTCGACTTGTGGCTTTGATGTGGACTGTGTACTCACTGGCAGGCGCCGGTGACTGTGTCGTGTTTAGTGGATGAATCTCCTCTAATTTAAGCTAGAGAGACTTAGTCACCGGTGGATAGGTTTGTTAGATCCACATGTCAGTCACTGGTGGAAGTGTTTAGTGTTGGTTCTCGGCCAGTGATAATTGTGGGGCCCTAGAATCCCAGATTGTTGGTTAGAGAAAATATTATATAAGGGGAATTATATTTAGGACTCTTGGAATTGCCTCCCCGTTTGGATTCTTAGAATTGAAATTCGTTTTAATAATCACATTTACACATAGATTGATTAGGCTAATATGGCTATATGCAGACTATATTTGTATATTACTATACTGTAAGAGAGCGAGTCGGAGAGTGTGTTATGTAGAACAGAAATATAACATTGGGACCTATGGAATCAAATTCTATCTCTCACCCCATGAGCCTCACTGGTAGGCGACGGTGACTCTGTCGTGTTTAGTGTATGAGCCTCCTCTAATTTAAGTTAGAGAGACTTAGTCACTGGCACATGAGCCTGTTATACTCCCTCTATTAGAGAAAATATAAGACGAATTATATTTAGGAGGACGGTTGGAATTGCGCTCATAGATTTTTATTAAAAAAACTTCAGAGACTAGAAAGATTGAATTATTAAAATTGAGTCTGCAAATTTAAAAGAAAACTGCTAGTCTAAAGTTGCCTTAGACCTTGATTGTGCACCTAGCACTTTGTGGCCGTTGGATGCGCTAGGAGCATGTTCATTGTGAAATTAATAAAACTCGGTAGAAAAAAAAAGTCCTAGCTTCAAGAGGATAAAATGTTTCAGACATGTGATTTGTAAAATAAATGGTAAATTGTTCTGTTTAATAACAAACGATATTCTATATTATTGAGAGAAAAATACTCGACACGTGTACTTTTTGTTCTATAAATATAAATGTTGTTCCTCGACAAGGAAGAAATGTTTTAGCCTCCACAATAAAGGTTGTTCGGGAAGGAGCTCCAATGGTGCCACGCTGGCAGCTCGATCTGGGCATGTCTCGTCAAATGAAATCGTGGATCCACCAAATCTTATCCTTCGGACAAAATCTTGGGAGGAGGAATGTTCCACTGACATAGTTCATGCTGACTTGGCTCACCTCCAAATGCTTATATATTGAAGATCGCTCAACAATGCTGTGGTTGTTAAACAAGTCTGGGCGAATGGTCTAAGCTGGGGATCCTCTAAGCTGCTGTATGCACCACCAGCATCAACTGATCTAGAACTGATGTCATATCTATAAACGCTGACACAACGCTTTGGAGGTGAATCATCCTTGAGGAGACAACCCTGGACAAGGACGAGGAGGACGCGCACAACAATTTGCAACGCTTGAAGGCCGCATGCTCTTAAGTGTCAGCCGACCTCAACGCCATTGAGCGCAGTCATGCAGAAGTGGTAGACTATCATGAGAAGCCCATTTTAGTGAGAGAAAATTACACTTCCAAGGCTGCTAAGTACGAGCAGCAAGCAAAAGAGGCTCTGAAGCGTGAGGAGAGGTTTCTTTGTTTTGAGGATATGGCCTCTGAGAATCTGATCAGCTTCGACAAGGATATCGTGTCACTACTTATATCATCAACAGGCTTATGAAACGCCGCGATGACCTGAAGAACCATGTGCTGCTCGTTGGTAGAGAGAAGAAGCATCTTCAGCTTGTTAGATTATGCCAGGATGATGCTTCTTCTCTTCGCCGACGTGCGTTACATGGTCTTGCAGCTCATCATGGTGCTTGGTCAGCCTGCTGATGCTATCAGTCTCGCTCCGAGATCCTTGTCGAAGGTGATAAGATTTTCGGAGGCCTTATCCTCCAAATGAAACCTCCTTTGCTTATTAGTGTCTTATATCCAATAAACTTGGAAGTAGTGTCTTATATCTGAAAGACCGGAAACGGCGACCAGAGGAGGTGAATGGAAGCCTCAAATTTCTTTCAAAACTTTCGACCGCTGTCCCAAAATTAACCCCCAAAAGGCACACAAACAAAAGCTAAAACTCGAGCCATCAAGAGTTAAGAGACCCTAAAGACGTTCCTTAGATCACTAGAAACTCAACGCAAAAGACGAAACTCGAATCGGAAACCGAACGGGCGAGAAACGGATTGGAACAGCACAGACTGCGAGTTGCGGACAGTCCACTACGGTACCGCGGACAATCTGCTACAGTATCCTATAGTACCACGGACAGTCCGCAGGTCAAAAATCTGAAAACGAACTCCGCAGAAGCAGTTCTATTCTCGCCTGAAAAACCACTGCTACAGTACCGCGACAGTCCGGGTTTTGAGGCCGGACAGTCCGCAAGTACGGACACCGTGCAGCAAAGAAAACACAAAAAAAAAATCTCGACTCCTGGACTGTCCGTGAATCGCGAATCAGCAAGAACAGAGAGCTCCGAAAATCACCTTCTCTCTTCGATCTTCCGATTTGCGGCCAAATCTTCACCAACTGCCACGAAACTTGGTGAGCATGATCACAAGGCAGTAGTGGAGCTACCTCTAAGAGGTCATCGTCCAATTTGAAGTCAATCAACGGGAAATCGAAGGGGCACGAAAAACACCGGTTCTTGAGACCTAGACCAAGAAATCGCCCGATCTATGAGCTCGTGAGGAATTAGTTGATTTCCTTCGGTGGAAAGGCTAAACTCACGTCATAGCTCAAATAAACGCAAAAGGAACGGATCAAAAAGGTCTAGAAATGACGAATCGAAGGAAGAACTAGAGGGGGAAGAGAGGAGCTCGTGAAGAACACATTCAGAACACACAAATTGCTTCATCCGCCGAACACCGGAGGATTCGGGACCTCCTTCCCTCAAAGATTCATGGTTCTTACACTAATCGGTGGATTAGTGGACCTCTCTCACACACAAGCACCTAGAGGAAGAAATCCTAAAGGAGAAAATAAAAATGGAGGAGGTAAGGGAGATGGGAGCTCCCTCATCCTATTTAACAGGGCTATTACATATTTTCAGTTTTGCCCCTGGATACAAATGAGCCAAACCATTTAGCCTAAGGGCGTAAAGGTCCAACCTAGTGTCATCTTCATCCGACGGCCACCGCGCCTCCTCACCGGTAGCTTCGTCTCGACGCGAACTCCCCAATGCCGCCACGTGCCGTCCGTTCCTCCTCGGAACCTCTGCCCGGGTTTTGAGGCCCAAACCCGTAAACCCGCCACCAATGGTTTTGAGGTCCAAACCACCAAACCACTTGCGAGTAGCGTACTCCATACGCGTCCCCCGCCGATAGTTTTGAGGACGAAATCACCAAACCCCCAATGTTGACGCGTGTCCGACCTCCCGCCAAGCATAACGCCTTCGCCTTCCTCCTTGACTTGGCCCACCGGCCTCCGCCAAGTGCCACGACGCCATCGTCTCCATCTTGACTTGGCCGACGTCGTCTTCATCATCATGTACACTCGCACTCGTCGATGTCCCAAGGGTCAGCCACCACGACTAGTCACCCGGCCTCTGGTCCCTCGGTCCAAGCCTCATGTCCGCCCTTCACCACTCCCAGTCCGTTGGTACGGCACGTCCTCCTTGACCTTCACCTCGCCGTCGACTACCGCCTCCGTGCTCCACACCTACACACCACGAGCCAAGAAACATGCACACATAGCTTTTGTCATGGTAGGGTTAGTTACCACTCAACCTACTTCGTGGATCACATTGACAATCACTCATCACAAAACAAACACACAAGAGTACTTGTCAACCTTGTGTTCGCAATATTCAATAAACTTGGAAGTATACTTTTCCCTCGATAAAATAGCCTTCTCATGATATTCTACTTGTTCTGCACGATTGGCCTCGGTGGCCTTGAGGTCCGTTGACACTTCAGATCACGCAGCCTGCAAGCATTGCAAACGGAGTGCGCATTATTCTCCTCGTCCTTGTTGATGGTCATCTCTTCGATGAATGATTCACCTTCGAAGCATTGCGCCAACACATGTAAACATGAGTACATGACATGAGCTCCAAATTGGATGATGTTAGGTGGTGCGTGCAACTTAGACCATTTGCCTACCAAGTACTTGACTTATTTGATAACCGCAACATTGTTGAGCAGTGTCCCCGTCAATGAGCATTGCTGAAAAACTAAATTGGCAAGAACCAATAACGTCGGTGTAAATGTTCCTCCTCTAAGGTCTTTGTTGGAAGGATGAGGAGTCCTTTACTTGTATGCCATTGTAAAAGATGGTCCTGACCTACACGCCACTAAAAATTTCGAACGCACCTAGGAGCCGCTGCGCTAAACTTTTTTGCCTTCCACACCATTATGTCCATCTTCCGTCTGGTTTTTGCCATTTGTCAACTCTAAAATGTGGACCCATCCATTAAAAGTGTCCAGAATACCCTTCTCTCATACTCTTACCCTCTTCTTTCTTTTCTCTCCGACTGATGGGACCAAGCTATCGGCGTCTTTGGCATCGCAGTAGGCGAAGAGGGTCGGGCCGTAGGAGCGGAGGCGCAGCGGGGTGCCCGCAGCGTCCATGCAGCGGACGACGGAGAAGGCCATGGCAGGGTCGCGGGTGGCGGTGGCGAGGCGCACGACGCTGGTGAGGGTTGCCTCGTTGGGCTGGATGCCATCAGCATCCATCCTAGTGAAGATGTCGAAGCCACATGGTCCGCGCGGTGCCATGCGCCCGTGCGACTGCGCACGCGCAGGGCGCGAGGGGCGGAGCGGGTGTCATCCGCGCTCGCCACTCAGGGCCGGCACGACATTTGCTGGAACGGCCGGCGGCGGCGCCATGGATGACGGCGCTCTGGCTATCGATTGAGGGGCCGAGTCGGGTGCCCCTGACTAAGAGATTGCGGCGATGTCTCCAACTTCTCCTCGGCAGACGGTGGGGGTGCCCTTGACAGCACTCGCGTCTCAGCCACGTCACAATCTAGTGACTAGTGAGAAATGTACGACGCGCGCGCACGGGCATGGCCATGGCCAAACGACAACGATGAACGCGAACCCAGCGCCCGCGGCCGGCCACGATTCGAGCTTCGGTTGCTTTCTGCTCCTCCTGCGTGGCTGCATCACACTCACATCTCTCTCGTTGGTGACTCGGCTGTGCGGAAGTCAAGCTAGGCAGGCTGCAAGAGACCGGGAGGGAGTGAGGAGGACGAGGAGGCATTCGACGACGAGAGCAAGCTGCTCAGGACCGCCCTGGCCGAGCGCACACTCTCCCTGCCCGCGAGCCGAGCGCCGCCGTGCTATCACCGTCCTGGAGTCCCGGCCGCCGCCCTCGGCCGAGGTCCTATCCCCACACATGGTCCTGCAGTGCATCGGCCCAGCACGCCTAAGCACCGCTGGCTGGAGCTGAGCCCACCCCTGCCTGACCAAAGCATCCCCTCCCCTACGCGCATGCAGAATCGGCCATGGCCGAAGGTTGAAGAAGGTCGCTTTGCACTCTAGCCCTCCCCTTTCTATCTTATCAGTCATGTGTCTGGTGAATCTTCCCAATAACCCCTTGTTAAACTTTGCACATCGCAGCCCCTCCATTAGATGGCATTTGGTCAGCGAGGTGAGGGCATTTCGGACTTTTTTCACCACAGGTTGACACCGTGAGAGGCAAAAGTGGATGGAATCGCGTGGAAGCCAAAAAAAATTTAGTGCAGTGGCACCTAAGTGTGTTTGAACTTTTTAGTGGTCTGCAGGTTAGGACCATCTTTTATAATGTCATACGGGTAAAAGACTCAAGGATGAGGCTTGGCGGATTCGAACGGGTTCATCCTCGATCAAAAGAATCGAGTCAACCATGAACCATGATCCACCGGAGGTTACCTGGGAGATGTACGCGCCCGCGCTGGCCTTCTTCTTCAGCCTTTTGCATCTGATACCTCGACGCCATGAAAGCACTTATTAGTATTATGAAAAGATCGTTGTGCAACATTATAATTATAAGTAATAGTATTCTTGAGCTACCGACCTTGCAGCTGGATATATATTGCCTTCTCCTGATCCCTGACGTTGGGATCGTCATGAACTGATTGGATTCGATACTAATACCGTGAAATGATTTGATGTTGTTGCGAAATCATGTGGGTTGAGAACAACAACATAAAACTCTGCACAACAAAATATATATATATATATATATATATATATAGGGAGAGTATACTCTATAGCTAGCTACAAAATAATTTATTTTGTAGCCACCTCTATTTACGATAGTTGAATTATTATAACACATGGGGATATTTACTATAATGTTATAGTAAATCACATAGTAAAGAGTTACTGTAATCTCGTAAATTAGCATAGCAATTATCATAACTCCAAATGGCTACAGAATAAGTTATTCTGTAGCCAGCTATAGGGTAATATATATATATCCACCTCTATTTACGATAATTTTATATATTAATTTACGACAATGTCAGTATATATTTACGATAATTGAATTACTATATCATATGGGGATATTTACCATAATATTATAGTAAATTACATAGTAAGGAGTTACTGTAATCCATAAATTAGCATAGTAATTATCGTAATTTAAAGTAGCTACAGAATAAGTTGTAGCCAGCTGTAGGGTAATGCATATACATAAACAAACAAGAGGAAGAGTTGACTGTCTGCTGGAGTCCCTGTCAAAGTACGTAGTCCACATCATCTAGGTCCAGCCTTTTTTCTGGCCTACCTATTCCCAGTCGATGTTATCCCCCCCGGCGCTCAAGCACTGAAGCACGCGACGGCCGTGCATGCGAAGCGCACTGCCGCCTGCCGATCATCTTGATGGCGGAATGGACGCGTCCTTAGCCTCGGCATGTGAGGGTCCCCGTCCCCGGCCGTCGCGTGCTTTTTGCGGATGGCGCCGTGCCTGAGCGCCGGCAATGAGGAGGCAGAAATTGAAGGAACGCCACGCCAATGAACAAGATGGATGGAATAATCTGCGTTGGCTACGAAGACTATTAATCTGTGATGATAGCGCTGCTGCGCTGGTGTGACGACGAACTCATCAATCCTGCCGGGTATTTATAAGCCGTATAAAGATCGGATAAAGATCGGAAGGATAGAGTTTGTTGCGAGCTAACAAGAGATAAGAAACACGCGCGGGTTTGTTGCGCTGGATCGGAAGCCTAGCTGGAGTACACGTAGGCCTCGGCGTTCGGGTTACCTGATTTTTTTGATCGGCTAATTCAGATAATTCAAAATTCGGGTAATAAAAATTGCTACCCGATATTCATCTTGAAAAAACACTACCCGAAATTTCGGGTACCCGATAATTCGGGTTCGGGTTCGGGTATACCCAATATACCCGAATTCACATAAAAGAGCAAACTGCATAAAATTTTTATAGCAATTTTATACATAATTTCAGCAGCGATTTGTATAAAATTTCAACAGCAATTTATAAAGAATAATATATTATAGTCACTTGTTCATATAAAGAAAATCATATACTAATAAAGTGATAAGTTCAAGTGCTCCACTGACAACACATTACAAACACAAAGACACAAACACATGTTCGGGTAGTTTGGGTAGTTCGGGTACCGGGAGATATTACCGGAATTACCCAAACTTATTTCGGGTAATCAAAATTGTTATCCGAATTTAGGATCGGATACCTCGGGTTCGGGTAATTCGGGTCTGGGTTTAAGTATTTCGGGTATGGGTAATACGTATCGGGTATTTTGCCCAGCCTTAAGTACACGCCACCACGTAGGCCGTTCGTTTTTTGCTTTCCCCAAGCAGACTCGCTCATCATGGGCCTTTGTACCTGTTGGGCCACGGTTTGAGAGGATGCGAGCATGCATGTACATTAATACATTTTGGTTACATGTACACGACTATCTTGTATGGTCTCGTTTCTTGATGCTTGAAATCCACACATGCATATTAAATCGGAGCGGCTAGCGCCCAGGCGCCCACGCCCGCTGCCCGCTCGTTTTTAATAATAATATCCTCAAGGCGTTTATGAATGTAGCTTCGTGCTCCGCTTCGCCCCGTGCTCCGCGCCTGCTGCCTATCTATGGATATAGCTTCGTGCTCCGCTTCACCTCGTGCTCCGCGCCTGCTGCCCGCCCATGGATGCAGCTTTGTGCTCCGCGCCTGCTACCGCGCCTGCTTCACTTCCCACGCGTATGCGAGGGGACCACCTTCGCCTACGCCCCTTTGCCACGCCTACTCATGAAACACTTGCAACATAAAGCACCTGCTGCAACGTATGTCCGAAACAGATAAAATATTTACAACATACGTTTGCAACATGTGTGTATGGACACTGCAACATATGCAGCATCCAGATAAAACGCTTGCAACATTCGTTTGAAACAGCTAAAACATTTGAAACATACACTTGCAACATACGTGTATAGTCATTGCAACATATGCAACACTAGATCTATTTTTGCAATATCCAGATGAAACATATGCAACATACATCTTAAATACATGAAACATACGGTTGCAACATGTGCTAACCTACTTGTTGGGCCCAATGGACGCTCGTTGACGCGGAGCTTGACGCCGACATAGAGCTCGATGCCACGGCGCGGAGGATGGACCTTAGCTGTGCGCAGCGCGAGTCTGGGTGGGAGGCGCAAGAAGCGGCAGAGCGCAGCACGAGGCACAGGCGACGCGAGGCGAGAGCAGCGCATGACACGAGGCACGAGGCGCGGTGGAGCGCGCGAGGTGCGGGGGCAGGTGTGTCCGTCCTGTCCGGCCGAACGAACGCTTGGCAGAGAGCATTACCGATATTAAATTGGTTAACGTTATGTATAAAGTAGCATGGAACAATCAGTTCTGGCCTTTTCAACATTGAGGTAGTTAGTGCTGATGCATGTAGGGATCGTGCGACTTGGTGCTTAATTAAGTTTACCTTAAATCCTTGCTGCTCAAGTAGACAAGCGGAGGCCGGCATCCATACAATAGACTTATAATAGACAGCTTGTGCTAGCATCATTCAAACAAATTTATCTGTCAGTACCCCACGTTGGAAGAGTAGGCTATTTTACTGTACCTAGTGTTCAGGGAAGTTTTTTTTTTGACTGTTCACCGGGGAGGGATTACTCCCCCACCTGAATTGTATTCATTTGTGGCCTTGAAACAGGCTCAACCCAGTATAGGTTACAATGATGAGACGATCACAGATTGATCGTCATTGAAGGAGGGAATTTTGAGTTTTTGCGCAAGGCTTACATTGCCGAATAAAAAATATGGCACCACTGATCGATTAGCTGACGTTTGTCGCGGCAGTCTGAATCTCCAAACTTCTGCTTCTTGCTTGCAAGCCAGCAGTACTTGTCGTTTGGTTAATGTTTGTGTTCAGGGAAGTTAGCAACCAAGGATTGATTACTTTAAAAGTGTGGCGGCAGCTACTTGCCTCATGAGTCTTATTCTCACGCGTATATATAGCTTTACTGCAAACTGATGCAACGGTCAGCAACTCACCAAATTAGCTAGGCTATGGTGTGCAGGGTCTCTATTATTTTACATGCGCACATCTGTAATTGTATGCCCAGAAGTGAAAATAATAGTTCATGCTATTTTTAGCAAGCTTCAAATAATAAGCTCAAATAGCTAGAACTCTTGTTAACTAAATCTACGTCTCTACCCTCTAGCTAGCAAAGGCAAAAACAGTTACAAGAACCGTTAGTTCTACGTAGTTTCGCCGCCGGCCGTGTTGCCCTTGAGGAGTGATGTGCAAGAAATCTTCCTCCCTCGCACACTATTTATATGGAAGCATTTGAAACATCTTGAAAGCACTAGCTCACACGCCCCAAGCACCACAGAGCATCAGATTAAGCATCATCAAAAAGCCATTCTTGCGTTTGTGTTCCAAGCGCAAGTGGGCCAACCGGCCAACCATGAGGCTTCGTCCCATGGCGTTGCCGCCATTCCTGATCCTCCTCTTCCTCCTCTCGTGCCCTCGCAGCTCCTACTCCGGCGAGCAGAAGCGCTTCACCTCCATACTCAGCTTCGGCGACTCGTACGCCGACACCGGCAACCTGGTCAGGTGGGAAGACCCTGTCCTTGAGAGCGTCAACCTGAGGAACCCACCCTACGGCGAGACGTTCTTCGGCCAACCGTCCGGTCGCGCCACCAACGGCCGCATCGTCCTAGACTTCATTGGTACGAGTATTACCACTGGCACTGCTGGTTTTATTTATTTTACTTCGATCACCCCATTGATTATATATGAGCTGACGTTGCTGGCGCCGGAATTTGCAGCCGATGCTTTGGGTTTACCTTTCGTGCCGCCGGTGCTATCCAGAGGGCAGAACTTCTCGACGGGAGTAAACTTTGCGGTGGCCGGAGCGACGGCTCTGAATCTGACGTACCTCCAGGGGCACAACGTCACCGTCGTCCCTCCGATCAACAGCTCCCTGAACGACCAGCTCCGGTGGTTCGAGAAACTGAAGCCATCGTTTTGCCGCAGCACACCAGCTGGTACCGGTAATAATAAAAGCTATAAATACATGTTACAGAGCTGAAATGAAAGTTCAGCGCCGCCTCATCTAATCTAGTTACAATTACAACAACTAAGCTAAGCTAGTCTAGTGTCGCATTCTACAAACGCAGCATCCAGCGGTTGCTTCGGCGAGTCTCTGTTCATCATGGGGCAGTTTGGAGGAAACGACTTCCTCAACATGCTGATTGCCTCCAACATGACCCTGGAGCAAACGGGATCGTTTGTTCCAGAAATTGTCAACACCATTTCCATCGGTGTCGAGGTACGTTGTATGTGCTACGACGGCATAGCATAGATGATGAACGCATGCCTGCATATGAGTTTGACGAACTGCATCTGCACGCATGCAGAGGCTGATCCGTCACGGCGCTAAGTACATCGTCGTGGCGGACATCGTCCCCGTCGGCTGTCTGCCCGTCACACTGGCGGCGCAACCGAGCCCCAACAAGGGTGACTACGACCGGTACGGCTGCCTCAACAGCTTCAACACCGGGCTGTCGCAGTACCACAACGCACTTCTCCGGCGACGCGTCGACGTGCTCCGGAGAAGGTACCCGCACACAAGGGTCGTCTTCGCCGAGCACTACCGGGCCGTGGTCGCGTTTCTTCAGGACCCTGATCATTTCGGTGAGCTCCTTATTTCAGAAGAGGACTAATTTTTGTCTGTTGAAAGTGAAACTTGAGAGCAGGTTTCTGAAATTCTTTTGCTGCAGGGTTCAACCGCAGTACAACGCTGGTGAGCTGTTGCGGAGGCGGCGGCCCGTACAACCAAAACTGGAAGGTACCGTGTGGTACGCCAGGAGCCACCGCGTGCGCAGCTCCGTCCACGGCCATCAGCTGGGACGGCATCCACCTTACCGAGTCCACGTACAGCAGTATCGCCCATGGATGGCTGCACGGACCCTACGCTGATCCGCCGATTCTACAACTGCTCAATTGAGCAACTCTTAGCTTATTATTACAAGAGGTCCATCTCGAGGTTCCAGTGGGGTTTTAAATTTGGTCTGTGAAACGATTAGTTTCTGCAACGACAGCAATAATATATATATATATATATATATATATTTTGTGAGGGTTAATGTAAAGGCTCTATTGAGGGCCTAGATCCAGTTAGTAATATTATGATAAGTATTATCCTTTGCATTGTACATTTGTCATCAATGTGTACTTAGTTGAAACCCTTAGATGGTCCATGCATCTCGAGGTTCTAGTTAGTTTTTTTTAAAAGATCCAGTTGCCCGGCTTATTAATAATAAGGAGGTAGCATACAATAGTTGGTTACATGCGTGAACGGTGCTCCCTATTGCAGCCTAGGCTGCAGAGGTTTTGGTTTACAAAGACTAATTACTCAGTATCCAGTCAGATGACCATTAGGGATTTAAGAACTACCCCTTCTGCCAATACCAGCAGTGGCTAGTATCCTTAATCTCTATGAACATAGCCTTTGTTGACCTCTTACTGCAAGATGACAGAGCCAGTCCTAAGTTCCATCACTGCTTAAATCCGGCATACTTCCATCTTCCCCAGTATGCACATCACAAGGGACAAAAGATCCTAACCCCATTGCTGGTCTAAAGTTGCCTTAGACCTTGATACAATAACAAATTTATAACAAAAACTTCAGATACAAGAACAAATTTATAACAAAATTGCCTGTCTAAAGTTGCCTTAGACCTTGACTGTGCATTTATCACTTTTGTGGCCACTGGACAATGTGAAATTAAAAAACTCCACTTGGTAGGAAAAAAATGTTCTAGCTTCTCAAGGGAAAAATGTTTCAGACATGAGATTTCATCCATAAATGGTAAATTGTTCTGTTTAATTGAGTATCAAACAATATTCTATTATTGAGAGAAAATATTCTTCACATGTGCTCTTTGTTCCATAAATATAGAGATGGTTCCTCAGCTATGAAGAAAGGGTCTTTTTAGATCAAGCCATTGCAATTTTTCAAGTTTGGAGATACACCATTACAATTCGTCTATTTGGAGAACTGCCATTATAATTCGATCTCTCATCCATCCATGCCATTTTCTATGTCTCTCGCGTACAGAGGCCCACTTGCAGGTGCGTATGCATATAGGGATACGCGTACAGGCCCACTGCATGCGTGAACCATGGCGAGCAGACAAGGCTAAGAGCGACGAGGGGGACACCCTGCCTGGACACGCTGCTCAGAGATGGTCCGGCCGGCGCGCTCGCCCATGCCCGCAGGCGTGCCCCTGCCCACCTCGCCCCCAATATACACCTCGCCAGAGATGGTCCCTGCCCGCCGGTGCGCCCGTGTCTGCCCGTAGCCCATCCTGCCTTCTCCCTTCGTCCTCATCCATGGATGAGGTCACTAAGAGCCGCAGGTCCTTGCAGAGCCCGATGTCAGGTGCCGGGAGGTTGAGGTCGAGCACAAGTCTTGCAAGATCATGCGCGAGCTCCCAAGCTTGACGGTCGCATCCGGTCCTAACCCCGCCGCGGCCGTGAGCTCCTGGTCAAGCTCGAGGCAGGCCGACGCGTGCGAGCACCACTGCTCTGCCTCGCGTGCAGGCCGCCGCGGGCGAGCGCAGCCGCTCCGCCTCACGTGATGACCACCGCAAGCGAGTGCGGCCGCACGCCTTACCGTGCATGCCATCGCTCTGGCTTCCGCGCTAGCCACGGTAGGCGAGCACCACCGCTCCGCCTATGCATGCCACCATGGGCGAGCGTAGCCACTCCGCCTCACGCGCTAGCCACTGCAGGCGAGCGTGTCCGCACTCCTCATGCGCACACCGTCGTGGGTGAGCGCAGCCACTCCGACTCGTAGACAGTGGGCCTATACACGTATCCCTGTACGCATACGCGCCTGCAAGTTGGCTATGTACGCGACAGACGTAGAAAATGGCATGGATGGATGAGAGATCGACTTGTAATGGCAGTTCTCCAAATAGGTGAATTGTAATGGCGTATCTCCAAACTTGAAAAATTGCAACAGCGTGGATGAAAAGAAAACCACGAAGAAAATGTGTGTTAGCGTTAACAATAAAGGTTGTTCGGGTGGGAGCTCTCAGTTGTCTCTGAAATTGACAAGGAGGAGCCCTAGCAACTCGACACATGCAACCTAAGAAAGCAAGGAGAGAAATAAATAAATATTGGTAATGTGATGTCAACCTGGGTTAGTCACGACACAACGGAGGAGGATACTGCTTGGCGCGGTCAGGGTGACGATGACGATCCCAGTGTGTGACTGCCAGCCGATGATTCGCAGTTTTCTTGCAGTATGTGCGTGCGTGGATGGATGTACAAGGATCTTTTCATATTAACGGATTATTATGACCATCTTCCAATGGAGGAGAGAAGGGGGCTCTTGCACTTCTAGGTCGGGTTCAAGCTGAACAACAATACGCATACATCTCCCAGCTGATCTCTGATGATGTGCCACAGTTTATGGTTGACTCGATTCATTTGGTCGAGGACAAACCCATAGATCCATAGAATAATGCCACCGACTGAATAAATCGGTGCGTTTGGTTTGAGAAATGAGGTGATCCATCACCTTCTTACTCCTTACTTTTTGTATTTGGTTTATGAAATGGAATGAGTTGATCCATCATCACCTCATTTCTCATAAACTATAAACTAATAATTAGTATATGCATGAGAAATGGATTGATTCCACCAAAATTTTAGAGATAAACTCATGATACATCACCTCATAAAGCATGTGATGACTCCACAGACAAACACATCGTATTAATCTCCAAATTGGCAAAAACTATGCCGTGGCATGTTCCTCCTCCAAAGTAGTTGTCGGAAGGATCAATGAGGCTTCGTGGATCCACACGGATTCATCCTCGACCGAATGAATCGCGTCAACCATAAAAGCACGGCACATCAAGGATTACTGGATTAGCCAGTAGATGTACGTGTCGATCGTCGTTTTGATTGTCTTCTTCATCTTTTAGCTTTTGCACCCCGATCCAATCCAGAAGTGCAAGAGGCCCCTTCTCTGCTCCATTGGAACTGTGAGGCAAAGGCAAGGATGATGGGTGGCGCCGGTGACGACGACCGAGGAAGACCTCATCAATCCTGGTGGGTGTTTATATATTTATAATAAGCCAGCCGTAGGCCACCCCGCTGGATAAAGATCTATCGGAAGCAGAGAGTTTGTTGCGAGGTAACAAGAGATCAGAAACACGCACCGGTTTGTTGCGCTGGATCGGATACCTAGCTGGAGTACGCGCCGCCACGTACGCCCTTCGTTCTTTTCCCCAAGCAAAGCCTGAGTTCATCCATCAAGTTGCATGTGTTCCAATTGATGTGTGAGTTAGCCTCGGACCGTAACAAACGCCGAAAGAATAAGAGTAACACAACGTCATTGACTAAAATTAATGGTAAATTAATGGGAATTACCAGTGCCCGGACGTCTGGAGCAGATAAGCGTGTTCGGACATCCCGTGCATGCTGCTGTCCTAGCCTGCTAGCCCCGCACGCGTATCCCGCTCCCGTCCACCTCGCCACGCCCTGCATGCACACCCCGACTCTGCCTGCCACTCCTTCACTCGACCCCTCCTCTCTCCACGTGGGCGGGACGTGCGAGCCCGGATGAGGACGAGCACGCCCCGTCCGCAGGACCTCGGCGTGTCGTGTGCCCCATCTGTCTGCCTCTGGCTCGTCGCGCCCCTTCTCTCAGCGCTCGGGTCATGCCTCTCTGACTCTTTGAACATACCTCTAGAACACGAAACACTTGCAACATAAAACACTTGAATGCAACATAAGTCTAAAGTAGATAAAAATATTTAGAACATACACTTACAACATATGTGTGAAACATATGAAACATCCAGATAAAATATTTGTAACTTACAATATGAAAACACTTATTGTAGCATAAGAGTGAAATAGCTGAAACACTTCGAACATACTCTTGCAACATATATGTGAAACATGTGCAACATCCAGATAAAAAACACTTGCAATATACGTCTGAAGCAGATGAAATATTTTGAACAAACCCTTGCAACAGGCCTCTGAAACATATGCAACATCCCGATATACTTTTGCAACATCCATTTAAAACACTAACAACATGTCTATGATAACATCTGAAACACTTGAAACATATATTTGCAGCATAGGGGGAGGGAGAGGCCAGGGCCGGTTGATTCCGGCCTCAGAGTGGGAGCCGGCGCTGAGCGGCAGCGTGCAAACACCACCAGCATGGGCCGCGCTTCTTCGGTGCCCTTGGCTCGGTGGGGACCGACCTAAGGCGCGCGATGGCACCACCAACGCTAGTAGAGGCGAGCGGCGCTGCCCCTGCCTGATCTCGCCCGCATCGCTGGATGTTGTCTCCAAGGGAGGATGCGGACCGAGCTCTATGGAGAGGAAGAGAGGCGGAGGCCGATTAGTCACCGCTCCTGACCCGAGGTGCTGTCGGAGAGGGACGGAAGCGGTTGGCGGGCACGACAAACTGAAGCCGTGCGATGGTCAGTGAACTGTGGTGAAGATGGAGGGTGGTGACCGACCAGCTGCGGTCGAGAGCGCCGCGGGAGTGAGGAATTGGAATTAGGTGGCGAGTGGAGATTGGGGAATGCCGTTTCTCGAGATCCGTGAGTGAAGAAGATAGCCTAACCTTTTTTTTATCAAACAGCCAATCGGAGGAGGCATTTGGAATACTTGGGCAATTCGTATTATCGCGGCCCACAGCAACGAGGCGTCCGGACGATCGGATGTCCTGAACCCAGCATTTCCGAAAATTAATTAATCATCCCTTTTTATATAATATACTCCCTTCGTTCTCTTTTATAAGGCAGGCCTTAACTAGACACGGTCTCCCAAATGTAATTGGCCATCTATTTATTTTATTTTTTCCTCAAAAAAATCTATTTATTTTATTTTATATATTATTTATATTTATAGATTTATGATAATTGGATAGTAGATAATTTAATTACAAATCTAACCATATATGAAGTTTGTGTTATAATAATTAAAAATTGTTAATCAAATCATTAGTCCAATATTTTGAAGTTTGAATCTTAATATGCATGTGCGCCTTATAGAAGAGAATGGAAGTAGTAACCAACGTTAAAGGAGATTAGATGAAAAAAATGAGCTTCACCAAAATCTCTTTTCCCCAAAGATTTTCTCAATGTCTCAAATCTTGCCTACTCTCTCCCTCGAACAAAGGAGCGCCGATGCCGCCTTTCTTCCTTCCTCTTTCGACATCTAGGCCGCACACTATCGAGCCGATGCCGGGGTAGGCATGCCGTTAATTCACACGCCACCCCACACCGGGGCGAGCGGGCATGCTTGGTTGGCAGCAAGAGCAAAAGGAGGGGAGAGGAAAGGGAAAGAAACGAGAGAAGAAGAGCAGGAGAGAAATGAGAGGAGAGATATTTCTTTACCACTAACACTTGAGTTCTACGTATAAAGGGGATCTTTTGATGAGGTATACATCCTCTGTGCTCTACCATCCACTTTTCTCAATTTCCTATACCTGATTTGAAGAAAAAGGAGAAATAGGATCTGGTGGAGTTGCTCCCAACCTGTCGATAAGATTGATTTCAGATTTAAGTGAGACGACGGTCACGCGTCCGTGCACTAATTTGTTCGGTTCCCAAAACGAATGAGAGGCGACTCCAGTTAGGGCAGTCCCAATGGATGAAATCATGGGCAATCTAGGATGTCTTCACGTAATAAATACTAATCATTTTTTATCTTCTCCCTTATCCCTTGCTTCATCTGATACTCTCTCCTCTCGTTCTCTCTCAACCACACACGATGCAGAGGACAAATGCATGCTCTCGTTCTCTCTCAACCGCACACGATGCAGAGGAGAATGCATGCACGGCGGCGGCAACCGCATACTCTCTCATCTCGTTGGTTCCTGAACTGACTAGATTCATACTTGTGCGGCGATGCAGGCAAGGGCTTGCGGCGACCGGCGACCGGCGTCTTTGGCCAAGCGCACGCAATGCCAGGCGGTCAGCAAGGTTGCCAAAGTATTCCAAATGGACGAGACGAATCTTTTAAGCCTAATTAGATCATGATTAGACACTAATTGCCAAATAACAACGAAATTTGCTACATTGTCATTTTGTAAAAAATTTTGCAACTAAACAGGCCCAGAGTCAAACTGCCTTTCCCTCATGCTAGAATTAATGGTCTAGACATCAAGACCGCACAACGCTTCGTTGTCCAACTCGAGTATGGCGAGTCCGGGACTGTACGCTTCGTTGAGGTATGGAGTTGTTACTGCTGATGCATGTAGGGAGTGCAACTTGGTGGTTGTTGCTTTAGTTTACCTCAAAACCTTGCTAACGCTCAAGTAAACAAGTAATGGTCGGCATCCATACAATAGACAGCTTGTGCTAGTATATCATTCAACAAAGTTATCTGTCACTACCCCCACAGTACCGAGTGTTGAGGGAAGTTAGCAGCCAAGGATTGATTAACATTTACTTTAGTGTGGCTGGCCGCAGCTACTTGCGTCATGCGTCTTATCCGCACGCGATACAAAGTTACAAACTGAAGCAGCGCGGTCAGCAAGGTAAGCTATATGCTGTGCAGTGTCTCTATTACAGTAATTTACATGCTTATATGTGAGCATTTGTATTTATAATTGTAGCTGTCCGAAAAAATATAGTTCATGCTATTTTATCAAGATTCAAATAATAAACAGCTCAAATAGAACTCTTGTTAACTAACTCGATCCATGCACCCTCTACTCTAGCTAGCAAAGGAAAAACGACAACCGTCAGTTCTTCGTAGTTTTGCGGCCCTTGCCCTTTGAGTAGTGATTGTGCAAGAAATATGCCTCTCTCACAAACTCCTCCTATTTATATATATGGAAGCACTTGAAACATCTTCAAGGCACTAGCTAGCTCCAACGTCCCAGGCACCACAGTCCACAGAAGCTCGATCGATAGCCATATGTTGCTTCTTCCCAACAAGCGCAAGCGGTCCAACCACATGAGGCTTCTTCTCCCCGTGGCGGTGGCGCCATTCCTGCTCCTCCTCTCGTGCCCTCGCGGCGCCTACTCCGGCGAGCAGAAGCGCTTCACCTCCATAATCAGCTTCGGCGACTCGTACGTGGACACCGGCAACCTGGTAAGGTGGGAAGAACCCGTCCTTGAGAGCGTTCCCCTGAGGAACCCACCCTACGGCGAGACGTTCTTCGGCCACCCGTCCGGCCGCGCCACCGACGGCCGCATCGTCCTCGACTTCATAGGTACTACTACATGTGTATTGCCACTGTTGGTTGTGTTTTCCTCCAGGAACTCTAACTATGCATGAACTGACGTCAAATTATCTTCTCCTTGTGTGTTACGCATGCGTACGAGCAGCCGATGCTTTGGGTCTACCTTTCGTGCCGCCGGCGCTGTCTAGAGGGGAGAACTTCTCGACGGGCATAAACTTCGCGGTGGCCGGAGCGACGGCGCTGGATCTGACGTACCTCCAGGGGCACAACGTCACCGTCGACGACCCCACGATCAACAGCTCATTGAACGACCAGCTCCGGTGGTTCGAGAAACTGAAGCCATCGCTTTGCCGCAGCGCGCCAGGCAAATTAAAGCTATGGGACTCGCTAAGGTACTCCAGACTCCGGCTACCCATTGGAGGTAGGATCTCAAACAATTCTTGTCCCTTGATTTTTGAAATGGAAAGGGTCTACTTAACTGTCTCAACAGAGCATCTCCAAGAGATTAGTTAAAAAGACTAGCTAAATTTTCTGATTTAGCTACTCTCTAAAATAGATTTGACAGAAAAAAAATATTGGAGTACTCTAACCGACTCTGTAAAACCAAGAGGCTGGATAGCTAATGAGGTAGGCTATCCAAAAGTAGAGAGTGGATGAAATGAGATAGAGAGCTACTAAATTGGAAAGTCAATTACAGAGTCTGTTGGAGACGTTTTTCCTTTAATAATATCCAAATTACCTTTAGAAAACGATTTGGCTAATCTCTTGGAGATGCTCTTGGTGGTTATCTACTCACCACTTCACCTATAAAACAAGTATTATTGAAAACCGTCTAACCAACCCCTTCGAGGCAGTTTTAAAGGTTGTTTCCCTGACGTGTCATATTAAAAATTTATCAGCATTTACTACCGTGACACATTAGCAGATTTGATGACTTATTAGCATGTTAATTATAAAGAGAGAGATATAGATAAATTATCATGGAGTTTTATAATAAAACTCAGTATCACAGTTACCATTACAAAAACTTACATGTCACTCTTGGTAAGAACGCCATGAAACTCGCCACTAAGTCCTGCCTAAAAAAGTTCCTATTATCTTGAAGTAATAAGGGATTGTAGCTATCTAGATGGACGGTTGATAGTTATTTTGAAGTACCGTAGCAAAGCCCCTAAAGCTATATATTTCAGCGCCTCCTCGCCGTTCTTAGCGCGCGGTGATAGTTAGGTCCCTTGTTTCCACTCGTTGCAAGACCGTTGTCTGTATAATCGTTGTCTGTATAATCGTACTACTCACCCAGAAAAAGCTAGCACAATGGCACCTCGCCATCTTGCGTTGGCTATCTTGTAAACTGCTAATTTCTACTTAATGAAACATCGTGCTTAGCACGTTCTCAAAAAAAAATCTAACAACTAAGGTAGTCAAGGGACGTTGTTACACATGTGCAGCATCCAGCGATTGCTTCGGCGAGTCTCTGTTCATCATGGGCGAGTTTGGAGGAAACGACTTCGGCAACATTCTGTTTGCCTCTAACATGACCTTGGAACAAGGGAGATCGTTTGTTCCAGAAATTGTCAACACCATTTCCAACGGTGTCGAGGTATATACGTACGTGCTACAACAGCTATCATAGATTAACTCATATGTCTGCATATATGAGTTTGACGAACTGCATCTCCATGCATGCACGCAGAGGCTGATCCATCACGGCGCCAAGTACATCGTCGTGGCGGACATTTTCCCCGTGGGCTGTCTGCCCGCCACACTGGCGATGGTCTCGAGCCCCAACAAGGGTGACTACGATCAGTACGGCTGCCTCAAGAGCTTCAACAGCGGGCTGTCGCAGTACCACAACGCCCTTCTCCGGCGACGTATCGACGTGCTCCGGAGAAGGTACCCGCACACAAGGCTCGTCTTCGCCGAGCACTACCGGCCCGTGGTCGCGTTTCTGCAGGACCCTGATCATTTTGGTGAGCTCCTATACTTTCTTATATCCTACTTTCTCTATTTCAAATTGTAACTTTCACATGTTTAGATCATTTTTTCCGAGTGCAGAAAGATTAGGAGTTGGAATAAAAAAAGTTGTTGGAAAGAGATTTTTTCTATATTGCCAAAAAAACCAAGATTGAGTGGGTTTTGAACTCCTAGAGACACTCTTGTATTTTAGGATTTTGGGAGAGGGAGTAGTAGACTACTACCGGTTACTACGCTTTGTGGTGTGTATGTATAGCAATTTTGGTTTTTTAAAAACACTTGTCTCTAGCATCTCTATTAGTTGAGATGAGGTAATAAAACTTCTTAAGAACTTGTTTGGCTACGCTCGTATTCATCTCAATCCACGTGATAGCTTGTATGGCTACATTCAAATCTACTCAATCCATATTTGTTGGAGTGAATTACTAGTGTTAAAATTAATTAATTTTTCATCCTAATTCACACAAATACATGTGTATTGAGATAGATACGGTACAACCAAACAAAGACTAATGTTAATTGAGGTGGACATAAGTCAGGAACGAAGCTACATATACTTTAGGAGGTGCAATGCAGCCCCTCAAATATAAAAAAATAATGGTTTTAATTTAACTAAATTTTTATCATATATACATCTTTATGACACAAGTCGTCTATGCACCTATAAAGTAAGTGTACCCGCCTCTAATTTGTTTTAGATTTATCACTGATACGAGTGAACGAAACAAGACTGAATCACCATTCGATTGCAGGTTTCAACAGCAGTACAACCCTGGTCAGCTGTTGTGGAGGCGGCGGTCCATACAACCAAAATTTGAAAGCACTGTGCGGTACACCAGGGGCCACAGCGTGCGCAGATCCATCCAAAGCCATCAACTGGGACGGCAACCACCTTACCGAGTACGCATACAGCAGCATCGCCCAGGGATGGCTGCGCGGCCCCTACGCTGATCCCCCGATCCTACACCTCCTCGATTGATATAAGCCAGTCTTATTAGAAATAAAAGTGGTCGATTTCGAGTTAGTTTCAGTGGGTTTCTTTTGTCTGTAAAACGGTCGACTTGTGTTGTGTATGTAATCATTTAGGAACAACAGCAATAATGGATGAATAGTATAATTAATTAGAGAATGCTTTTGGTTAACACTAAATTCAGTATAGCATATTACTACTATTTTTTTTATTTATAGAGTTTATCATCACACTATAAAAGAGCGAGTTTTTTTAGGGGCCCTCTTTCTATAATAACCGTTCGATTTATACACCGTGCTATATGAGTCATCTGTCATGCGTGATCTTACTCTTCATCTATAACAGCCGTTCGATCTACACGTCGTGCTATATGAGCCCTCCGTCATCCGTAACCTTACATGTAAAATGTAAGACTCCTATTCAATCTCAAATACGTCTCACGGTAGGTCATGTTTATTTAGGTACATGAGTACAACTTCTATCCTTGACGTGAACTATCTTTTTTTTCACGTTTATTTTAGGCCGATCCAACTCCAACTCTGTTGGACTCCTCACCTTGGCTCCCTCTATCTGCATGTTACGTGCACAGTTTGGACTCTACGCCGACGTGCGCGTCATGCAGATCCCGAGTCCGATCTGCGAGAGAACCCGTTTAACCTCGTTCCCAACTACTTCTTATGTCCCAAATTATAAAATGTTTTACTATTTTTAGATTAAAAAAGAACTTTTACTATATATTTAGTCATAATCATCAGCACACTAAAAAAACGAGGTTTTTGAGGGGGGCTCTCCTTCTGTAATAACCGTGTCATGCGTGATCTTATTTTTCCTCCATAATAACAGTTCGATCTACAAGTCATGCTATATGAGCCATCTATCATCCGTGATGTTTCATGTAAGATGTAAGACTTCTATTCAATCTCAAATACGTCTCACGGTAAGTCACATTTATTTAGGTACATGAGTCAAGTACAACTTTTATCCTTTGACGTGAACCATCTTTTTTCTTTCACGTTTATTTTAGGTACATGAGTCAAGTACGACTTCTATTCTAGACTTACACCATCTTTTTTCTTGGACTCCCGAGTCCTTAAGACACGTCAATACGAATAAAACAACTATAATAAATAAATTAGTGCACTAACCTTCCCTGAATTTGGTTTTTTCAAATAATTAGAAATTACAATTTAAATTCCTTGGTCAACGGGCTAGTCACATTAGGCAGCCCAATAGAGTACTGGTCTTTCTCTGCCTTGCATTACTTATAGTACCACATTTGCTCAAAATAAAAACTTATAATACCACATTGTGAACAAACAACAGCTGCAACGTGGAGGTGGAAATAAAAACAAGGCACACACAACAACACAATTCACACGTGTGGGACAGACAATCCCCAAAATCCAAATAATATATGACAAAAAAGGTAAAAAACAAAAATCTAAACATGTTTCTAAGAAATAATGGGAAAAAAGATTTTGTACATGTGCTTTATCCTCTACTTTATGTGGCCAAAAAGGAAAAAAAAACATAAAGATATGTTTAGATGGACCTGCTAAATAAATTAATGCTACATTATTTAAGTCATAATTATTTTGCATCTACATATGATTGTTTATTTATACCATGTTATTTTATATCTGTTCATTTCGACACAATCTTATTACATCATTAATAAAGTCATAGCCCCTCACATTGTTTGAGCATGCCAACGGTAAACGTTGGGTAGCCAAGTATGGAAAGGAGCTCACTCCAAGATAAGTGATCTCTTCTCTAACCTCCCTAAAGTCTCCGATATCACAACTGAGACGGGTTCTCCACCCATACAAGGATGGGGTTCTCCACCCATACGAGGATGGATCGATAGAAGTATGAAAATAGGATAAGATAGGGGCAACATGAGCCGTCTAAGAAGGTGTCAAGTCAAAGTGCAGCGATATATGCAGCTAAGGCATCCTAACGAACAAACGATTTGAACCTTGTTCTACATGACCCGATCAAATCGATTAAGTACTTGTCATCTACCTTTATTGTATATCGACAATTCAATTAACATTTCTATTGCATTTAAAATATTTTTATAAACACGTGTGTGTCGCTCGTGCATATTTGCTAGTTACTATTTTGGTTTACACATTAAATTTCTTTTTTAATAATACCTATCTATGTACTAAATATATCTAGATTCGTTCTGAAAATTGCTACACTATACTCCCTTCATCATATAAAAAGTGTCACTATAGGATTTGTGTTGGTCAAACTATCCTAAGTTTGACTAGATTTGTAGAAAAAAATATTAGCAACATTTGTATCATCAAATAAATTTATTATAAATATATTCAATGATCTATCTAATGATACTAATTACATGCCATAAATATTAGCTTTTTCTTATATATTTAATCAAAGTTGAAAATGTTTGATTTCTCGTGAAGTGAGAATGACACTTTTTATGGGATGGAGAGAGTACATCTTTTTTTTTTTTTTCTTTTCTACTAATATGGATTATGTTCTTGATATATCATGTCAAACGCATAGTCATCGTATAGAGTAGGTTAGGAACTATTTGGACCCATGAAACCCTAAACCAAGTTTAGGGACCCGAATATATCATTTTGGAAGTTCGTGGACCGAGATGACATTGACAACTAAGTTTAGGGACTAGCGATGGTCACCTTGGAAGTTTGTGGACTGAAATGACACTGTTCGCCAAGTTTAGGGAACCACATATAGCACTTTGGAAGTTCGTGAACCGAGATGGCACCACCCGCCAAGTTTAGATAGAGTTCGGCTATGAATTTTACTCTTTGGCTTTTATAGATACATATATTTTGCAATGCACTTACTCACTCGATCCTGAAAAAAGGTATCCCAGAAATTCTAGGAAAAACTATTGGGTAAACCAAATGACACATGTAGCCCTTACTTACTATAGAGAGATCTTGTGCTTTCTATATTTTGATGAGTATGGTAGACATTTATGGTAGTTACACATGTGGTTGGTGTTTTGGAAGAGTTAATTCACCTAGAATATCTTATAATTTGGGATAAATTTTGAATGCTTCAGTAACTTATATTTTAGGATAGAGGAAATAGATATATACTTTGTCTATATATATAGTTAAAACAATGTATCTAAAAAATCAAAATGTCTTATGACTTATTAAAATGGAGGGAGTAGCATCGAACAATCAGTCCTGGCCTTTTCAACCATGAGGTAGTTAGTGCTGATGCATGTAGGCCGTGTGCAACTTGGTGCTTAAAAGTTTGACTTCAAACCTTGCTGCTCAAGTAGACCAGTAGAGGCCGGCATCCATACAACAGACGGCTTGTGCTAGTATCATTCAAACAAAATTATCTGCCATTTAATTCGCAAAAAAATTATCTACCATTACCCCACATTGGAAGTAAAGATGAGCAAACGGGCTGCCCTGCCCGGCATGGGCCCGTGCCAGGCCCGGCACGACAGGGTTGGCGTGCCACCCCAGTCCTTCATGCCTGGCCGATGGCCCAGGCACGGACTTCGGGCCAATTTCCGTGCCGTGCCGGCTCGATGAGCACGGCCTCTCGAGCTGGCCGGGCCAGCCCGAGGCCCGTGCCGTCGCTGCTGCTACGGCTTCGGCCTCGCGACCACAAGGGAGCGCCCGTCGCCGGGGGCATTGGTGTCGAGGAAGGAGGCCGCGACCGCAGCGCCGTGTCGGAGAGGGATATGTGTAGTGGGGCGGGGAAGGAGGCGACGGGCGGCATGCTCCACGCGGCCGCAACCAGGTGCGAACGTGCGACCTCCACCCGCAGGGCAAGATTGCCGCCGGCCCGCCCAGCCAAGCCGCTGCCACAACTGTCGCGCGCTCGCCTGTGCATTCTCGCCCTCTCCCAGCCATCTTCGTGGAGGAGGAACGAGATCTGGTGGATTTAGAGAGAGAGCGGGATCGAGGGAGGACGGAGGAGCGACTCCGCGAGAGGGCGCTTGCGGCTCTTGTACGGGTGCGGCGCGGGGAGGGCAGAGCGAGTGCATGGCTGTTGTGTGGCGCGGGGAAGGACTTAGAAATTGGAGGATAGGGTTGTAGGGAATAGAAACCTGGGCCTTCCTTTAGCAGGCCATGCCAGATTGCCAGGCAACGAGTTAGTACCGGCCTCTCACTATTTTGCGGGCTGTGCTGTGTCGCTCGGCGGGCCTAGGGAGCGGCCCAGGCACGGCCTAGTCCACCGGCCGAGCCGTGCTTGGACCGGGCCAAAAAAACCGAGCTTCGTGCCAGGCCATGGGACTACGGGCTGCATGCTCATCTTTAATTGGAAGAGTCGTAGGTTATTTTATAGAGTACCGAATATTGAGGAAAGTTAGCAGCCAAGGATTGACTGACATTTAGTTTAGCTTGGTCGCAGCTACTTCCCTCACGCGTCTTATCCGCATGCGTGTATATATATGCAAACTGATGCAGCAGTCAGCAAGGTACTTAGACTATGGTGTCCAGGGTCTATCTATTATATTTTCATTCTCATATAGTCATATGTGAGCATTTGTGTTCGTAATTGTGGTTTGTGGATGCTAAGCTTCAAAGAATAAATAGGTCAAATAGAACTCTTCTTGCTAACTAACTAATTAACTCCACTCTCTGGCTAGCAATTAGCAAAGGCAAAATCTAGCAAAGACCAGAACCGCCGGTTCTTGGTAGTTTCGCGGCAGTTGCCCTTGAGGAATGAGGAGTAATGTGCAAGAAATCAACGTCTCTAACTCACTATTTATATGGTAGCACTTGAAACATCTTCAAAATAAGCACTACCTCCCACGTCCCAAGCACCATAGAGGATCAGAGGCTCAGCATCAGCAAGAAGCCATTGTTGCGTTCCAAGCGCAAGCGGCCCAACCATGAGGTTTCTTCCCGCCGCTGTGGTGCCATTCCTGCTCCTTGTCACCCTCTCGTGCCCTCGCAGCGCCTACTCCAGCAAGCAGAAGCGCTTCACTTCCATAATCAGCTTCGGCGACTCGTACGCCGACACCGGCAACCTGGTCAGGTGGGACGACCCCGTCATTGAGAGCGTCAACCTGATCAGGAGCCCACCCTACGGAGAGACGTTCTTCGGCCACCCGTCCGGTCGCGCCACCGATGGCCGCATCGTCCTCGACTTCATTGGTACTGTACATTCTCTGTATTGCCATTGTTGGTTGTATTTTCTCAAGTAATAACTGAAGTTAAATCTTTTCCTTGTTATACGCATGCGTACGCGCAGCCGATGCTTTGGGTCTACCTTTCGTGCCGCCGGTGCTGTCCAGAGGGGAGAACTTCTCGACGGGCGTAAACTTCGCGGTGGCCGGAGCGACGGCTCTGAACCTGACGTACCTGCAGGGGCAGAACATCACCGTCGACCTCCCGATCAACAGCTCCCTGAACGACCAGCTCCGGTGGTTCGAGCAACTGAAGCCATCGCTTTGCCGCAGCAGCAGCACACATGGAGGATCGTCCAGCGGCTGCTTCGGCGAGTCTCTCTTCACCTTGGGGCAGTTTGGAGCAAACGACTACCGCAACATCCTGATGAACTCGAACATGACCTTGGAACAAGCCAGATCGTTTGTTCCAGAAATTGTCAACACCATTGCAACTGGTGTCGAGGTACTTACTACCGTACTAGCTAGTAGAAGACTGTAGAATGCTCCGATCGATGAACTTGCATCGCGCGCCACTGCATGCTAGCGCACCGGCCATTTGACGAACTGGATGCATAATATAATACGCAGAAGCTGATCCATCATGGCGCCAAGTACATGGTCGTGGCGGATAAAGTCCCCTTCGGCTGTACACCCGCCACACTGGCGATGGCCACGAGCACCAACAACAACGGAGACTACGATCAGTACGGCTGCCGCAAGAGCTTCAACAGAGGACTGTCGCAGTACCACAACGCTCTTCTCCGGCGACGCGTCGACGTGCTCCGGCGAAGGTATCCGCACACAAGACTCGTCTTCGCCGAGCAATACCGGCCGGTGATCGCATTTCTGAAGGACCCTGACCATTTTGGTGAGCTTCTACTTCTACATAATCTAGCTCTTCTTCTTCTTCTTATGTTTCCGCTGGGGACCGATGACGAATTTGAAAGCAGGTTTCTTAAACACGATGTATATCGATTGCAATTGCAGGGTTCAACCGCAGTACAACCCTGGTGAGCTGCTGCGGAGGCGGTGGCCCGTACAACCAAAACTGGAAAGCACCGTGCGGCACGCCAGGAGCCACCGCGTGCGCAGCGCCATCCAAGGCCATCAATTGGGACGGCTTCCACCTTACCGAGTCCGCGTACAGCAGCATCGCCCATGGATGGCTGCATGGGCCCTACGCTGACCCGCCAATTCTACAACTCCTCGATTGAGCGAAACGAATGGGCATGCATCTCGAGGTTCCAGTGGGGTTTTTAATTTGGTCTGTGAAACGATCAAATTTCTGTTGTGTGCGTAATCATTTATGAACAACGACAGCAATAATGGGAGAATGCTATAATTTAGATCTACATTCCTTTATCCAAGAAGAAAAATATTTTGGTTTACACCAAAGTCAACGTGTACCCATCTTGTCAAATGTGGAGAAAATATAGATGGTAATGCTCGGCCACGAGCGTCCGTCTGTCCGGACACAGCTCCTAGGCCTGCGCTGCAGACCAGCCCCCTTGTCTCTCTAAAAAAATCCCCACTCTGCTTCACAACGCACATGCCAAGCCGAAAAGGCATTTTCAAGTCCTAAGCAACGACTCTGCCGCCGCCGCCGCATGACTTGCAACTCGTGCCGGCCGGGCTAATGTCTGCCAACTGCTACTACCTCTCCCTTCTTCGTTCGGATCTGGCGACCGGCATCCCTCCTCCACTAGTAGCAAGCAGTAACGACTCCCGATGCCACTGCTGCACTTGCATCTCGCGCTAGTTGGGCTGATTCTGCCCCGTCGCGCCCCCATCCCCTGAGGGGACGGTGTTGGACGACTGCGGCCAAGCAAGCAGCGGCACTGGAGTAGCAGTAGCGGGACCACGCCGATAGGCGCTAACCTAGGCCGCAAGCAGGCGCGCGAAAGAATCGCATGAGGAGCGACGGGCCATGCCAACGAGCGCAGGTGTGGGAGCAACATCCCTATGACCCGAGCTTCCTGGCTACCACAATTCCTCATCAGGTAGGCTGTGGCCACCGGCGACGTCGTGTTTCAAGTGTTTCAGACGTTTCAGACTTATGTTTCAAGTGTTTCGTCTGGATGTAGCATAAGTAAATCTGGGATGTTGCATATGCTGCAATGACAATATACGCATGTTGCAAGCCTATACTTCAATTGTTTCAGGTGCTTTATTTGTATGTTTTAAGTATTTCATCTGGATGTTGCTAATTTTACAATGGTTATACACTTATGTTTCAAGTATTTCAGATTTATGTTGCAAGTGTTTCATCTGAATGTTGCAAAAGTACATCTCGATGTTGCATATATTATACACACATGTTTCAAGTGTTTCATCTGTTTCAGACGTATGTTGCAAGTGTTTTATTTGGATGTTTCAAAAGTATATCTCGGAGGAGCACATGTTACAATGGTGCCAGTGGCTGGTAGACAATGGCAACGGCAGCCGCATGCTACTGCTGCTAGGGCGCCGTCGTGGGTCAGCGCACCGCCTGCTGGTGCTGGTGCTGCGCGCATGCGGGCGTGTGAAACGGAGCGGGCTCGGGTGGTACACATGTGGGGGCGTGGGCGAGCGAGCCATTGGCATCGCATTTTTTCCCACGGGTGCGCGTGATAGATGTAACAGAACCGACCAATTATACGAAATTAAGAGGAGACGATTTAGCAAACTTAAGCCCGTATAACCCGGTAGTCCGTGAAATCATGAAGGATTTCAAACCAACTCACATACCAGCCAAGATCATAATAAGTTTAGCGGTCATCATCACATATTACATAAAAGTTCACATCACAGATACATCAGAGTTTAAATATAGTTATTACAAACCGAGTTCAAATAGAAGTAGCGGAAGTCATTTGTTCAAAACCATACACACTCACACGGAGTTCAAGTACAGTACCAGCCGATGATCATCTCCAACAAAAGCATTAGACGAGACGTAAGGAATGACCATGCCCATGGTCCTAAGCATCACCCATCGCAAGATAAAGGCAGTTGATATAGTAGCCGTAATACATCTGCCCATCTGCAACAAGTGGAAACAAAACCCTGAGTACGAGAAGGTACACAGCTAGACTTACCCGACATAACCGAAAATAAAGTGACACCAAGGATTATGAAGGGCTTTATAGTAGGGTAGCTGACTCATTTGTAAAAAAGACATTTTTAGCATTCCAAGAATCTTTCCAAAAGCATTATTATCAAGTTAATTATTATTAACCTGTCGACTACATTTGCACCTACACTAGAGCAAGCATGTGATTAAGCAAATAATGATAACCAATGATCATTAACACTTTTCATAATGTCATATCCATTATAACTGTCCAAGTGTTCCATCAACATTACTACGATGAAGTAACTCAAGTCAAGTGTTCACTATCCAGTGAATGATGGCGATTCGAATCGATTATTAATCAGCTGGTAATTTATTCCTTACACAAACCTCACTCACCCGCTAAAGTGAGGTATTGGTCACCGAGTCAACTATCCAGGAAAAAATCTCGAGTTTGCCAGGAACCACATGTACCGGGGGCCGCCCGACTGCCTTTCGGTCTTATCATCGCGCCCCCCGTGTCCTACCACACCTGCTCCGGTACATGCGCTGCGGGCAATCCACTCGGCCTGAATAATCTCTCAGCTTCGCGGTCGAAAGGTACATTATTCGGCCAGCTAAATGTAAGGCATGCGTTCAACATGACCCGAAGCCCAACAACGGTCGGTCCTTAATCGACACAGACGTAAAGCACTACACTCCAAAACCCTGTAAGTCTTCGTCCGGTCTCAACTTCAAATTAACACTTAGTTATACCATGACTACATAGTTATCCGAGCAGATCCAGATAACCACCTATAGCTCACTGGTGATAGAAAATCACCCGACTTCTACCGGTCTAAGCCAGCTAAGCATTGACTCGACTGCGGATACTAGGGTAACAAAGATATAGTATAACAAAGGTAAACAAGGTATAATGCAGCAACGGTTGCAAACAACTCCTGAAAGTAATGCATCAATTAAAGTAAAGCATTAATTAATAATTGCAAACTAGGGGAGAAAAATGCTCCGGGGCTTGCCTCTCTCGAAGGAGCTCGGACAGTGATCGGGGCACTCCAAAAGTTCCTCAACGTCCTCCTCGTTTGCTTCGGTCACCTCCCGAGGCTACACCTTGAGCTGCTCCTCGGGCTCCTCGGGTACGACGACCGGGCTCTCGGTTTGCGATCTTGTATGATACAGGTGCGTAAGTGCTTATGCAAAAAGTGCATTGGATGAAATGCACATAATAAATATGCTTGCATGCAAGGTAGATGAGTATGATTCGCTTTAATGGGTAGAGTATAATACAAATCTCATACAAGGTAGTCAACATCATCCAAGAACATGTACTACAAAGGCATGTCATCTACTGCATTCTCTTCTACTACTAACATGCTAAGTCAACATATCTTATTGAGTGCTTCAAAGATACACCAAAGCTTCACTAACACCTTAATCATGCATAAAGCAACTTTTGATTAAACCCTAATTAATAATATGTTTGAATAGAAACATCTATTTTTACAGCATATAAAAATCTTAGAAAATTACCATAGCACAGTAATACCCTAATTAGACTACCATCAAATTTTCATGGCATTTGGATAAGTGGAATAGCCTACACAAAAATGACAAGCTAGGGCCTAAATATGAGCATGAAAATACTTTGTATTATGAAAAGTGTCAAACAACAAATTTATTATTTTTTCTAGGCTCTACATAGTAAATCACCACTGTACAAAAATGATCACATGCATGTTTTATACAACTTTTGCCCTCTATCAAAAATAACAAAAATCAGCCATTACAGGCACTTGAACTACACCTCATAATTTTTATATAGAACATGCATGACACATATTTTTATTAGAAAGTAAAGTACACAAGAAGAGTAACAAACTTGGAATCATATTTTTTGAGTTTTCTATGATTTATTATGCATTTCTCAAGAAAACAACAATTTCAATGATTAAATAAAACTCTATAGAAAAGTGTCACAAATTCAACATTCAATATTTTTAAACCATATATCTACTCATGAGGATCACTACAAAATTTATTTCACTATTTTTGGAGTCAAAATGGGTACACAACATTTTTCCAAAGCATTTTTCTTCCTAAATAATAAAAGAAAAACCGAAATCATATTCCTATCACTACTGGGCCGGCCCACGGAAACAACCAGCCCACGGCTGCTTTTGGCCTGCATGACCGAGTGGAAAAATGACGAGGCGGCCCGGCACGGACTCCGGCCCACGGTCGGCCTGGCCCAGAGAAAACCGAGGGGGGAGGGAACGGCCATGCCACGCTGGCGTTCTCGGCGTCGCGGCAGCGCGGCGGCTGCCCGCGGCCGACGGCCATTTTCGGACACTACCGGGCGAGATGGAGCGCGCACGGGGTCCGCGAGAAAATGGTGAACATGGAAAGCGGCTCAAGGGGAGAGAGGAGGAGCGAGGAAGCCGGCGGGCGGAGCATGAGCTCGGTGGCTCCGGCCATGTGGCACGCGCGGGAACGCTCGATTGAGCCATAGCGATGCGAGTAAGACGGCGCGGTTGCTTGTTCGGAGAAGAGGGGGAGGTGGCGGAGCGTGGCGCGCGGGCAATCGGGCAGAGGTGGTTCGCCGACGTCGAAACGCGGTGGCGGAGGTGGTGGCGAGCGGTGGCGAGCGATTCTTCCCGTTTGGTTTTCCAGATGGACAGAGGGAGAGAGCGAGTGAGGAGATGGAATTGAGGCAGCGCGCGGGCGCAGTGATTTGAGGTCGAGCACGCGGGGGGCCACCGGCGTCCACGTGGTGAGTTGCGTCGGCATGCGGCCGCCACGCGGCGTCGGGCGTCTGCGCGTGGTCGGAGCGGCGCGTCCACGCGCGGGAGAAGGAGGAAGCGCGCGGCGTGGGCCTGGGCCGCGGGAGAGCAGGCCGGGCCAAGGCAGCGACGCGGGCGCGGGAGTGGACGTTGGGCCGGCTTCGGCTGATGGGCCAGAAGTGAGGCAGTGGCCCGATAAGCGAGAAAAACATTTTCAAATTTCTATTTTCAAAGAATTTTTAAATATCAGTTTTCAAATCCCATTTTGAGCAAGAAAATGACTTTTTTCTGAAAATGGCACAAAAATAAAAGTTGCTTAGAATTTAATTCTCTACAACTTTTATTAAGGGACCAACTCAAAATTTTTTATAGATTTTGAATTGGGTAGTAAAAGCTAAATAGAAGGGTATTTTGACCATTTCAAAAACATTTTTAAAGCAAAAATTTGACAAAACTTTGAATACCAAAGTTGCTCCAAAAATCATGGTGAACCATTATAAGTTAATTAGTTAAGTAAACAAGCATGTTTCAAGTCCATGTTTCATATGTTTCAAAGCATTGTTTCAGTTATTATTTAACAGGATTAAGCATGTATGATTATGATGCTTGATGATGCATAATATGCATGATTTGCAGTGCATAAATGTTTGCATAACACCGGATGTTACGATGGACGAGGTGCGGAAGTCGCATTCGCGCGCGTGACAAAGGAGGATCGGGAGCTGTGTCCGGATGCACCGTCCATCCGTCTGGGAGCTAGTCCTTCCAAAATATATATAGTATATGCAGACATTCATCGTCTCGTTTTTGAGCAAGACAACGGCAATAATAATGGGAGAATGTTGTAATTTAGATCTGCATTCCCAATAACGAAAATATTTTTGGTTTACACCAAAGTCGACGTGCGCCCATCTTGTGCAATGGAGAAAATATATATGGAAAAACTCTACTTCACCCCCCGCTACTTCACCCCCAACTATGAAACCGTCTATTCTACCCCTGAACTTTCCAAAACCGATCAAATTACCCCCTAAGCAGTTTTGGACAGTGGTTTTGCTACAGTAACGGTGGTTTTGTTTAGATTTATTTAGATTTAACAAGTATAAACCCTAAATAAATCTATAACTAAGTTATACATGATCCAATGAGTATGGAATTTACTACGGTTCAAGCATACAATAATTAGGCCACCATAAAAATTTCACCATAATTGGACCATATAAACTGCAGTTATGAATTATTCCAATTAATTACAGAAAAAATAGATCAAAATCTACAGCAAAACTTTGTACTAAAGCATACCATATTATATATTCACTGTATAGATCTACTCATGTGGAGTCCAACAAAATTAGATTTTCTATTTTATAATTTTTCTGTAATTTACTATGATTTTTCAAAGATCTAGCCGAAATAAATAAAAAGAAAAAGACAAAACGTTGTTACTGTAGCAGCCCATCGTTACTGTAGTAAAACCACCGTCCAAAACCGCTTGGGGGTAATTTGACCGGTTTTAGAAAGCTCATGGAGTAGAATAAACAGTTTCATAGTTTGGGGGTGAAGTAGTCCACTTTCCATAGTTGGGGAGTGAAATAGACTTTTTTCTAGGATTAAAAGTTGAAATGCAAAAATATAGATTCATGATGTCATAGAAGGTATGCACTAAGAGCTTATATAACTTAAGCTTAGATTTCAACTAAATACACAATAATGACAAAGGTATAACGCAAAGGATAATACTTATCTTAATATTACTAACTAGATCAGGCCCTCAGTAGAGCCTTTACATTAACCCCTACAAGATGTGTTAGAAAAAGAATATAGATCCTAGAAGTTATCAAATAATCAAAAACACCTATTCATCGTAGAGAATAAATTGATCTATTTTATTTTAAAAAAAATCCACTTTTGCCATTATACAAAAAGTACAAATAACTCCCTAAATCTATATATAGACTACCAAACTTCGCCTATGAAAGTTAATTTGAAGTATTGCCTAAATTTGCATCTTTTTCGCCTACACCTGTTGTTATAAACATAAACTAAAGTTTCCCTCAAACCAACGTATAAACTACCGATATAAACTATTATGAAATATAATTAAATAATCATAAAGTATACCGCATTTGTTTTCTAAAATACCCAGTCTACCACTGTTAATTTCAAAGTAAACATAAATGTTTTGTGTCACCGTATATAACATCTATACTTACATACATTAATGGTACTATGTCCTATTATAGTTCATCGATTGTTGTTTAACAAACCAATACCAATGAGACCGATAATTAATATAAATTATATCTAAATTCTATGACAATGAGTTATGTAATTTGGAATTTTAATATATCAATACTAGCAGTTTAATTTTACATACTCAATTTATTTAAATGATACTTCTATACATATAATTCTTTGATAATAAATTCAATATTTTGATTAGTTTGGTGTAGGCTACATACATATGTCTTTATAAAAAAATCTCAAGATACTTCTAAATTTGCAACTTGTGCTATTGTTAATATAAAAAAACTCAATGTATACATATATGTTCTGTGTTACCGTTTACACCATGTACACATGTATATGGGAAGCAATGATCATATCAAGTTCCACGTCGAACACAAAGCTCAAGGTAATAAGGTTTTAACTAATGACATGTTAAACATACGTGGCTAAGGGGGAAGCTACCAATAGGGATGTAAATGTACATTGAGTAACTGTCAAGTGAGGTATGTTCAATTGGAGTAATAACTAGAGAAAGTTAAGAAAGTATCTACGAGTACAATTTTAGAACACGAAGATAATACATAGAGCAAATGTGAGCAATTCTTTTTTTAGGAGGATGTAAGCAATTCTGACTATCGTTTGCTTTAAACTTATTCTTGATTTTTTATCGCTCATATATCTCTGTTCAAATTACTATCGTATTCTTATGGTGGAGCATGGGTTGATGGATTTTTGTATGACGAGCATTTGTGCATGCTCACCAAAAATGCATGCATGGTTTGGGTGTTGCTGAAACGAGATGGTCTGCATATATAGTACTAAAAGTTGGAAAAAAGTCTACTTCATCCCTAACTATAGGGGTGGACTACTCCACCCCCAACTATGAAATCGTCTATTTTACTTCCTGAACTTTTTAAAATCAGTTAAATTACTCTCAAGCGGTTTTGGACGGTGGTTTTGCTACAGTAACAATAGTTGCTACAGTGGCAGTAGTTTTGTCTTTTTTTTATTTCGGCTGAATCTTTGAAAAATTATAGTAAATCACAGCAAAATCATAAAATGGAAAATCTAATTTTGTTGGACTCCACATGAGTAGATCTACACAGTGAATATATAATATGGTATGATTTAGTACAAAGTTTTTGCTGTAGATTTTGATCTATTTTTTCTATAATTAATTGGAATAATTCATAACTGCAGTTTTTATGGTCCAATTGTGGTGAAATTTTTATGGTGGCCTAATTATTGTATGATTGAACTGTAGTAAAAATTTCATACTCATTGGATCATATATAACTTAGTTATAGATTTATTTAGAGTTTATACTTGTTAAATCTAAATAAATCTAAACAAAACTACCGTTACTGTAGCAACCACCGTTACTATAGTAAAACCACTGTCCAAAACCGTTTGGGGGTAATTTGACTGGTTTTGGAAAGTTCAGGGGTAGAATAGACGGCTTCATAATTGGGGGTAGACTTTTTCCATTTGTTGCTGCAATTTTTTTAGCTCCGCCACTGGTCTTCTTGTGTACCTAATGTAACTATAAACAATTAATTGAAACAGCAATGGGACAATGGTACAATAAGTTTGGCATGTATCAAAGTCGACGGACGATCTTAGTTACTCCTCCCTCTATGCACAGAAGGATGCAATTCTCACTTTTATGAAAAGTCAAATGATTTGAAGTTTGACCAATTTAAAGTCATATAAAAGAGTAGTAATATTAATTATTTGAAAGAAGTATTATATTGAATTATTTATAAAATATATTTTTGCAATAAATCTAGTTGGAGACCTAAATGTTAATACTGTTCGCTATAAATTTAGTTGGAGTTAAACTAATTTAACTTGCACAAATCACATAATTACATCTTTTGTGGACGGACTGAGTATCGTGGAAGAATGGAACCACCATATGAGTACTATCAGCGCAAATGTACGTGTGGTGTGCCCATCGTTCATCACGTCATATACATGACGGCGACGACCAGCAAGTGTAACCAAGAATTTTGAAACAATAATCACCGATCCTGGCCTAATTCCTTATATATAGGACGCACTACTACTCGTAACGTCCAGCATGATACGCACACGAGTTCCGAACACCTTCGCGGCAGCCATGAGGATCTCCATCGCCGCCATGCTCCTCGTCGTGCTGACCATCCAGTGCCTGCTCCACGGCACCGCGGACGCCATCCACCCGCCCACCAAGCCCTTGTTCCCGGCCATATTCAGCTTCGGCGACTCGTACGCCGACACCGGCAACTTCGTCAGGCTCATCTCGTCCATCCCGTTCGGCAACCCACCCTACGGCGAGACGTTCTTCGGCCACCCCACCGGCCGCGCCAGCAACGGCCGCCTCGTCGTCGACTTCGTCGGTAACGTCGTTCGTTCAGTTGGTAGCCGCCGGCAACCTGCATGCACTGAATCACGTACGTACTGATTCTCATGTATGTGCAGCGGCTGCTGTGGGCTTGCCTTTCGTGCCACCGTACCTGGCCGAGGGCCAGAACTTCAGCACGGGCGCGAACTTCGCGGTGATCGGAGCGACGGCGCTGGACCTGGCCTACTACCAGCGGCAGAACATCACCACGGTGCCTCCGTTCAACACCTCCCTCAGCGTCCAGCTCGGGTGGTTCGAGCAGCTCAGGCCGTCGCTGTGCAACGCCACCGCGCGTGGGTACGACGACGACGACTACCTGGGCAAGTCTCTCTTCTTCATGGGAGAGTTCGGCGGGAACGACTACGTCTTCCTCCTTGCTGCTAACAAGACCGTGGCCCAGACCAAGACCTACGTTCCAGCCATTGTCAAGGCCATCGGCGACGGCGTCGAGGTACTCCTCCTGGTCCCGGGACCCGGGACGACAATATGTTCAGTGAGACGACACTAGCTGATTTGGTTCTTGCTGGAGTATATATAACAACATAGCATGCATGTCTCTTGACCAATGCAAATTCGGTATTGATACAGTGCATACGTCCGGACGCGGACGGACGCGCCGCGACGTAAACAACACGCGCGCGACTCGCCCCGTGCCGTATCCATTCGTTGACTCCGCCCCGACCCGCCCAGCCCCACTCGCTCGCCTCCTCCGCTCCACACCGCTCTGCCTCCTCCGCGCGAAGCCGCTCGCGCTGAGCGCGCGCACTCCTCCTCCGTGCGCCGGCGAAGCTCCTCCTCCGTGCGCCGGCGAGCTCCCCCTCCTGGCCTTCCTCTCTCCCCCTCTTCCTCCCCCTTCCCGCTGCGCTCCCTTGGTGGCGGATCCTCAGATCCAGTGGCGCGGGTGCTCTTCTCCTCCCTAGAGCTTCCTCCTCCAACTCGACGACGGCATGGGGGGCCTCCCCCGTGGCGGATCCATGGTGCACCGAGCCGTCCACGGTGGATCCATGGTGGCAGTGCAGATTCAGTTGGGGTGGCGCTTTCCACTCTTGCGCGCCTCGCTCACCTTGACGACGGCTTTGGCGAGCTCCCCTGGTGGTGGATCCATGCAGCAGCGTTGCCCCCGTGGTGGATCCATGGGGGCGTTGCAGATCTGGCGGCCTTCTTCCTCTTTTCTCCCCTTGTTTCAGTATTCAATCTGGGGGTTTTTCTGGGTGTTTCAGTAGTTCAATATGGATGTTTCACTAGCTCAATTTTGGGCGTTTCAACGGGAGGATTTCAAGTGTTTCAGTAATCCAAACTGGAGCGTTTCAGTAGTTCAATCTTGGTGTTTTCAATAAGATGTTTTCAAGTGTTTCAATATTCAAAACTGGGGTGTTTCTGGAGTGTCTCAGCAGTTCAAAACTGGGTGTTTCAGTAGTTCAAAACTAGGTGTTTCAGTAGCATGTTTTAATTGTTTCAACAGCCATCGGATGTACGTTGCAACAGTTGTATTTAAATGTTTCATAGGTAGATCTAGGTTTTTGCATCTCTCTCCCTCCCACCTCTGTTGCAAGTGTGGGGGAGGGGCTGTGGGAGGACAATGGTTGTCTCGGGGAGCAGGCGAGGTCTGGAGAGCGGGGTGGGGGCACAGATCCGCGCGCGGGGGCCGCTCGTTTCGCTTCCTTTTTTTGTTATTCGTTAACACGCGCGGCGGAGGTAGCGGGGCGGGGAACCTCGGGGCGGTGCGTCCGGCTGCTAGCGCCCGGATCCGGACGTCCGGGCGCTAGCAGTGCCGATGCAAATTAAACGTACACATCCAGAGGCTGATCCACCTCGGCGCAAGGCGCATCGTGGTGCCGGGGAACGTGCCTATGGGCTGCTTGCCCATCATCCTGACGCTGTACGCGAGCCTGGACCCGTCGGACTACAACAGCTACGGGTGCCTGCACGAGTTCAACGGCCTGGCGCGCTACCACAACCAGCAGCTCCGTGATGAACTTGGTTAGGATCTACTACTAGTAGCACGAACGGGGATTCAGGGTACAAAAGGAATAGACAGTGAAGTACAAGAACATACAGTAGATCTAATACAAAAGAAACGAAATAAAGAAACACATAGATTGACGTGTTAGGGTTGTGACCGTCGTTGGCGGCGGGTGCGGATCCGGTGGCGTCCATGATGATGGTGTTAACGCTGCGGCGATGTAAATTTCGTCGTCCTTCGGGCCTCCACCGGCGCTGACCAACAACGGCGGGGATAGAGTAGTAGGGAGGCGGCGCGGTGGTGCTTCCCGACGCCACTGCGCAAAACCGATCAGATGGCCTAGGGTTGTTGAGTGGGTGTCGGTGCACGGCGAACCTAAGATCCCGTGTCTGCGGCCCCCACTCCTGTTTTTATAGTACAACGCGTCGGGGGTCACCAATCATGGATCGGTTGGGCGCCCCCGAACAGGGCGCGATCTAGAGGGAAATAGGACTCAGCCGTTGGGCTAGACCTGAGATCAACCTAACATTCTCCCCCTTGATCTCATCTATGCTCTTTCGCTTAGTTAACCCACCTCATCACAAATTAGTGCATTGAACATGTTTCATCTTAACAGTTATTACTGTTAGATTAGACAGCCACAAGCACCTTTCTATTTAGAGATGAATTCTTGCCTTGTGCCCCTTACTATCCAGGAATCACAGGCTTTCCCTTAAACCCATGCCGGCTACATGTTCTCTGAACACATTGGGCGGTAAGCCTTTCGTAAGCGGATCCGCTAGCATCCTTTCTATGCTTATATGTTCAAGACTTATGACGTGATCCCGGATTTTATCCTTCACAACATAATATTTTATGTCAATGTGCTTGGCGGCATTGCTTGACTTATTGTTGTGAGCATACAACACTGCTGGCTCGTTGTCACAATACAACTTTAATGGTTTATCGATGCTGTCGACCACCTTTAAACTGGGTATAAATTTCTTAAAGCCAATTCACCTGCCCTGATGCCTCATAACAAGCAATAAACTCAGCATACATTGTGGACGATGCAGTGACTATTGTTTGTTTTGAGCTCTTCCATAATATGGCTCCTTACGCGAGAGTGAATATATACCCTGAGGTAGACTTTCTATCATCTCCCGCATAATCAGAATATGAATATCCTACTATTTATAGGTCATCAGATCTTCTATAGGTTAACATGAGCCCTTTCGTGCCTTGCAAGTATCTTAAGACTTTCTTTACTAGATTCCAGTGTTCCATACCTGGATTACTTTGATATCTGCCAAGTAGCCCGGTCACAAAAGCCAGGTCTGGACGTGTGCACACTTGAGCATACTGTAAGCTTCCGACAGCTGAAGCGTATGGAACGGCTTGCATGCGATCGCGCTCGAACTTGCTCTTGGGACATTGATGTTCTCCATACTTGTCACCTTTTACAATAGGAGCAGGTGAAGGTTTACACTTATGCATATTGAATTTCTTCAAAACTTTCTCTATATATGCCTCTTGGGACAATCTCAATACCCCTCGGTTTCTATCTCGGTGAATCTTTATGCCCAAGATAAAAGAAGCTTCACCTAAATCTTTCATATCAAAATTTGAGGACAAAAACCTTTTGGTTTCCTGCAGCAGAGTGACATCACTACTTGCTAGTAGAATGTCATCTACATACAGTATTAGGAAAATGTATTTTCCATCCTTGAACTTTGCATAGACGCAATTGTCCTCAACATTCTCTTTAAACCTAAACTTTCTGATTGTCTTATCAAACTTCAAATACCACTGTCTGGATGCTTGCTTTAATCCATAAATGGATTTCTTCAGGCGACAGCCCATTCTTTCTTTGCCTATCACAGCAAAACCTTTCGGTTGTGCCATGTATACTCTTTCTTCTAGATCCCCATTGAGAAACGCTATCTTCACATCCATTTGATGCAATTCTAGATCAAAATATGCCACTAGGGCCATTATGATTCTAAAAGAGTCCTTGCTCGAGACGGGAGAGAATGTTTCATTATAATCTATCCCTTCTCGCTGAGTAAAACCTTTTGCTACCAGTCTTGCTTTGTACCTTTCTATATTCCCTTTGGAGTCTCGTTTCACCTTGTAGACCCATTTGCAGCCTACTGTTTTGGCTCCTTCAGGAATTTCCTCTAGGTCCCAAACTTTATTGGTACTCATAGATTTTAATTCATCTTCCATGGCTTCTTGCCACTTAGATGCTTCAGTGCTCCTCATGGCTTCTTCAAATAAAGTGGGTTCATCCTCCATCTGAACTTCTTCACATTCATAAACTATGTAGTCATCTGAAATAGGAGACTTTCTCGCTCTTTGAGGTCTGCCAGAAGGTTCTGCTACTGGCATTTCTTGTTCTTGAGCCTGATCTTATTGGGGCTGCTGTTCATCGACTATGGGTTCATTCGGCTCCTGAAGGACAGGTTCCGAATTAGCCATAGGCAAAATTACAGCAGGTGTTGTCACCACTTGCGTAGGTCCAACAACAACAGGCAGCGTGAAGTAGGGTTCCTGCACCATAGGAATGGGCACAAACACCTGCTTCTCTTCAAGTTTGATTTCTCGCGCTGCCTTACTCCCCCTTATCATCTGATCTTCTAGGAAACTAGCGTGTTTCGTTTCCACAAACTTGGTATGTCTACCAGGACAGTAGAAACGATAACCTTTCGACTTTTCTGGATAGCCAATGAAATGACAACTTACTGTTTTGGGGTCTAACTTTCCTATGTTTGGGTTAAATACTTTTGCTTTAGCAGGGCTCCCTAGACATGCAAATGGTTGACTAAGGGTTTCCTGCCGGTCCACAACTCATACTGTGTTTTAAGTACTGACTTGCTTGGAACTCTGTTGAGAATATGAATGGCGGTTTTTAATGCCTCCATCCACAAACTCAATGGTAAAATCGAATAGCTCATCATGCTGCGTACCATATCCATTAGAGTACGATTATGCCTTTCTGCTACTTCATTTTGCTATGGGTCGCCTGGCATTGAATACTGGGCTACTATGCCATTTTCCTGTAAGAACCTTGCAAAAGGTCCAGGAACTTATCCATAAGGGGTATGTCGACCGTAGTACTCCCCCCCACGGTCAGATCTTACTACTTTGATTTTTCTGTCTAGTTGATTTTCAACCTCAGCCTTGAATATCTTAAACTTGTCTAAAGCTTCTGAACGTTCTTTGATTGGATAGATAAATCCAAAGCGAGAGTAGTCATCTGTGAATGTGATGAAGGAATCAAAACCATCCACAGATATCACTGGAAAAGGTCCACAGATGTCTATGTGAATCAATTCTAGTACTCCCATGCTTCACTTAGCGCCTTTCTTTATGTTCTTTACTAACTTGCTTTTAATGCAATCAACGCATTGCTCTAACTTTGAGAGTTCTAGTGGTGGAAGGATTGATTCTTTGACTAAGCGTTCTATTTTCCCCCTCGAAATATGGCCTAAACGACAGTGTCATAATTTCGATGAGGAATCAATTCTCTTTCTTTTCTTGCTTGCATTTGCGGTCATTGCATTCTCAGCGTTGTTACATTCAGCATTCACATTCTCAGACATAGATAATAAATAAAGTTTGTCTTGTCGGAAGGCAAGACCCACACATAGAGTTCTAGTGGTGGAAGGATTGATTCTTTGACTAAGCGTTCTATTTTCCCCCTCGAAATATGGCCTAAACGACAGTGTCATAATTTCGATGAGGAATCAATTCTCTTTCTTTTCTTGCTTGCATTTGCGGTCATTGCATTCTCAGCGTTGTTACATTCAGCATTCACATTCTCAGACATAGATAATAAATAAAGTTTGTCTTGTCAGAAGGCAAGACCCACACATTTATTATTTAACTGTAGCTTACAATCGTTCTTACTGAAATGGCAATCAAAACCATAGTCTGACAAACATGAAACTGAAATCAAATTTCTAGCTAGAGAGGGAACATAAAGAACATTATGCAACTCAAGTGTGAAACCACTAGCTAAATCTAGAGATAAATTTCCTATAGCTTGAGCTTCAGCTTTAATGTCAGTGGCCACCTTAATCTGTCTTTCTCCTCTTTGAAGGGTTCTCCCTCCATTGAATCCCTGCAAAGAGTTTACAACATGAACAGTTGCACCTGAGTCAATCCACCATGTGGATCTAGCATAGCTTATGTATAAGGATTCATCAACAAAAGTTATAATGTCCTCACCTTTTACTAGGCAATGTCTCATGAACTTAGGGCAGTCATGCTTCCAATGCCCTGTCTCATTGCACCATCTACAGCGATCCGAGTCCTCCTGCTTCTACTGGTTGTCTTGCTTTGGCTGTGCTCTGGGCTGTGAAGAGCTTCCTCCCTTATTATGAGAGGTGGAGGCATCTGAAGCTTTCTTGTTGTAGAATGGTTTCTTGTTCTTTCCTTTGACAAAGTTCATAGAACCACTATTTGCATTCTTTAGCCTTTCTTCCTCTTGCACACACATAGCAATCACCTTCTCTAAATCCCACTCCTCTGGCTGTGTGTTGTAGTTAACAACAAATGTCTCATACTCTTTGGGAAGTGAGTTTAGAGCTAGGTGAATGATGAAACCATCTGCGAGGGGCATCTTTAGCTTCTCTAACTTAGCTGCCATGGTGCTCATGCTCAAACTGTGCTCTCTCACACTACCTCCTGTGAACCTCATGTTAGTGAGTTTCTGGATCAGGGTGGAAGCATGAGCTTTGGTGGAACCAGTGAACTGATTTTTCACTTTCTCTAGGTATTCTTTTGCTGTGTCACATTCTGGGATGGCACCTCTTAAGCCCTCGGTGATGGTTTTCTTGATGACAATCTTGCACTTGCGGTTTGACTTTTCCCACTTGTACTTCTCAAGATCATACTTCGCTCTAATAGGAGCATAGTCTCGCTTCCGATTAGCAAAAGCTTCATCGGTCTCTTTCTGGGCCCTTTCGGGCTCCTCTGGCTCAGTGGGCTTTGGCTCCTGAAGAGTCAAATCTATCTCAGCAAGTGCTAGAGCTGCATCAAGTTCTTCGCGTCACAGAACATAGTTCTGCCCCGTCAGCTTTGGGATTGCACTTATAAAGTGCATTGCATTGAGCGCTTGGTCTGAAATTGGACATGAGAAAACAGTGAGAACATCAACATTAAAACTAGGAAAAGTAATTGCATATCTTAATTTAACGTTAGTCAAAATCAAGATATACAAAAATTGACTCTCTACATAAATTCTAATCACCGTTGGGCAGAATAGAATAAATGCATAAAAGTTGAAACTTGGAATTTGCAATATTGCTATTATTAACGTTGGTAAAAAAAATAACTTTTCCCATTGGTTCAATTTAATATGAGAATTAAAACTATAACTTGCGCAGCGAAAAACGTTAATTAACTCGCTATTTTTCAGAAGCATAACTTGCTGACTTTGCTCTCAAAATAAAAAAGCTTCTAAAAAATGGAAAAATGTTACTGTGCTGGTTGGGCCAGGGCGAAAAAAGCGGCCCACGGCCACTTTCGGCCCAGCCCATATTTGCGCGGGAGTGCGCGCGCGTAGCCAGGCTGCAATCTGGGCCGGCGGCGCAAAATCGGCCCAGTGCCGAAACCCGCCTGGGCTCAATCTGGTCCAATCAAATCCTGGCCGTTGGATCACATCCGACGGCCCTCCTTTGATCTCGGGTGAACAAAACCCGAAGGCAGTCCACCGGTGAAACCCTAGGCCCATTCCATCCGTCGCCTTCTCTTTCTTCTCTCTATCCTCTCTCTCACCGCTCCGAGACGCAAGAAGGAGGAGCGCCCTGCGACGGCCGGTGAGAAGGACGACGCCGCCCCGAGGCCCCTGGCCGGTGCGCGCGCTCGCCCATTGTGGAGCACGCTGCCGTCGAGCGGCTTCGTGCGCGGTGCCTCGCTGGGTGAACGGTCACGGAGAGCCACGCGGTGGCGTGGTTTCCCCAGCCGGTCTCTTTGCTCGTCCCGGTCGCCGATGACCCGGCGGCGGTGCGGGGATGACCACGGCACAGGTAAGTGCATGGATCCCCCCGCCCTTCCTCTTTGCTTTTAGGGTTAGGTATTCCCTTTCTCGTTCTTGCACGTCTGGATCTGGGTGCTAGGGTTAGGGTTTGGAAAAAGGAAAAACCCCTCCTTCTACTTGCTGTGCTCGCTAGGTAGTCCCCGAGCCTGATCTACTACTAGATCGGCCGATACCATTGATGAACTTGGTTAGGATCTACTACTAGTAGCACGAACGGGGATTCGGGGTACAAAAGGAATAGACAGTGAAGTACAAGAACATGCAGTTAATCTAATACAAAAGAAACGAAATAAAGAAACACATAGATTGACTTGTTAGGGTTGTGACCGTCGTTGGCGGTGGGTGCGGATCCGGTAGCGTCCATGACGATGGTGTTAACGCTACGGCGATGTAGATTTCGTCGTCCTTCGGGCCTCCACCGGCGCTGACCAACGACGGCGGGGATAGAGTAGTAGGGAGGCGGCGCGGTGGTGCTTCCCGACGCCACTGCGCAAAACCGATCGGATGGCCTAGGGTTGTTGAGTGGGTGTCGGTGCACGGCGAACCTAAGATCCCGTGTCTGCGGCCCGCACTCCTGTTTTTATAGCGCAGCGCGTCGGGGGCCCACCAACCATGGATCGGTTGGGCGCCCCCGATCAGAGCACGATCTAGAGGGAAATAGGCCTCAGCCGTTAGGTTGGACCTGAGATCAACCTAACACTCCGGACGCAGGTCCATGCACTCCGAGGCAGGCACCCGCGCGTCGCCATCGCCTTCGCCGACTACTACCAGCCCGTTCTCGCGTTCCTCACGACCCCGGCCCTCTTCGGTGAGATCACCTCATCATCATAGCATTCAAGGTTGGCGAAACCAATCTGATGAGAGATGCTGGTGCAGGATTCAACGGGAGCACAACGCTGGTGGTGTGCTGCGGCGCGGGCGCCGGCGGAGGCAGGTACAACTACAGCGTCGCGGCGGGGTGCGGCCGCCCCGGCGCGGCGACGGCGTGCGCCGACCCGTCTACGGCGGTGAACTGGGACGGCATCCACCTCACGGAGGCGGCGTACGGGGACATCGCCGAGGTGTGGCTGTGGGGGCCGTCGGCGGAGCCGCCCATACTGAGCCTCATCACCTTCGAGCGTTGAACTTGTAAGGAATAACCGAGGAATAACCAAGGAATAACCGTCGGCCCAAGTCAGGCCGGTTATGTCCTTCTTCATTAATCTTTAGATTACTGATGAAGACTGACGTAACCTTGACATTCTATTTCTACTTAATGAAAACACGTGTCACAGTTCATGAAAAAAAAACTTGCATGGAATAACGGGCCATGCATGCCTCGATTGCCCACCGGGCCGCCGTTGGCTGTTACGTGGTGTGTGCGCGCATTGCGTGCAGCCTACTGCAAAGTTTCCCTTTTCCTATGTTTTTTTTGTAATAATGCTCTCTGTTTACGGTGTTCGGACGCATCTAACCTCATCCACACAAACAAAAGCTCCGCTCGCCTCCCTCTGCAAGCGCGGCTCGCTCCTGCCTGTGCGCCTCCACATGCGCGCTCGCTCCCGCTCGCGCGCCTCGCTCCGCCCGCACCCACGCCCGCGCCCGCACCGCTGTTGTGGATCGACGGCGTAGAAGCGCAGGGCCAAGCCACCGTCTTCATCGCCAAAATCTTTGCTCACGTCGACCCTACCCTTTCTCACCGCCGTCCCGGAGCTGCAGCGCCCAGGTAGGCCTGCCGGCTGACTCTACCACGGCGGGGCGACTCCATCCGATTGTCACGGCCGCCTCCACCTCGCTAGGTGCCGCCATCTGCTATCGCGGCCGCCTTCACCGCGTCGTTCGTGCCATGTTGCGTTGAAAAAACGTGTATTGCAAACATATGTTTGAGATGTTTCAGAGGTATGTTGCATGTGTTTTATATGGATGTTGTAAAAGTTAATCGAGATGTTGCATGTGTTGCAATGGTTTATACGGTATCTTGCAAGCATCTATTTTCAATGTTTCATCTGTTTTTAGACATATGTTGTAAGTCTGTTTATTTGGATGTTGTATAGGTTTTACACGTATGTTGCAAGTGCTTTATCTGGATGTTGCGTATATGTTTGCAAGATTTTCAAGTGTTTTTTACATATTTTTGCAAGTGTTTCAGACACATGTTTCAAGTGTTTCATCTGTCTTCTTTTGTATGTTGCACATATTGCGTCCAGATGTTTTAAAAGTAAATCGGGTGTTGCATCTCTCTCCTCGTCTTCTGTTGCCTTACCTTGGTGTCTCCTCCTCGCCTTATGCTGCCTTGCATCCTTCTCAGATTGTGGAGGAGGCGCATCGGGGGCCAGCAGAGGGGGAACGCCAGGTGATGGCGGCGCAGACGCAAGCACATGCTCTCCCCTTCCGCTACGTGGGCAGGGAGCACTTCGGTCCACTTTTTCTGTTATAGGCGGGGACGCTAAGATGGGATGCTCCCGTTGGTAGGTCTGGGACTGAGAACTGGGCCATGTATCGGTTGGCTAGGACTGGGAGTTGCGTCCGGACGCGCTGCGGGCACCGGACTAGTTCCTCGGCTTTTTTCCAGCTAAAACAGTGGGAAATAATACTTGGAAGTACGGACACTGTGGACCGTGGCCTTTTTTTTCAACTTGTGCTTGCTGATAATAAAGCACGGCCTTTCTTTTTCAGTTTTCACGGCTCTGACTTCATTAATTGGTATCTTAGCAGCCTGAGGCGAGTGGCAGGTCGCGTGATCGTTGCTAAGTGCATGGTTCGGATTTTGCGGCGGCTCAGGCAAATTAGGTTAGATTTGAGGAGCCGCTTAATCCTCGGTGAGGTGGTACATCATGAGTTTCCTCAATTTTGATAAAATGATTTCATTTCTCATACTAATACTGATTATTAGCTTATGAGAAATAAAATGATGATGCATTAACTTATTACATTTCATAAACTAAATAAAAAATAAAGAATGAGTATATGTTGGACCATCTTATTTCTCAAACCAAACACATCCTTAGTCTCACATAAAAAATTGACGGGAGCATAATATATAAATCGGTTAACTCTCATAGTCCACACAAAAAATTTCAGTGTAACACTCATCTATATTTGGATTGAGTTAGATGCGAGTCCTTAATATGTTGTAGGCTCAGATAAATCTAGACCTAAGGGACACCGGCTCGTGAGGATAGCTGGCCCAGGAACGGAGCCAAGACTGCCCCTAACGGGGGCGCTTTATGCCTATATTATATTGAGATTGGTGCCAGAATTTGTTGATGACTTAAAAAATGTTTATTTTTTAGGGAAGCTTAAAAATGTTGTGAGGTACCCGTGTTGTAGATCTCATCGAGCATGACAATAATTATATACTCCCTCTGCTCCATTTTATCTGGCGCGCACATATATCAAAATTCAAACTTTAAAAATTTTGACCAATAATTAGGCTAATAATTTTTAACTATTATAATATAAACTTTATATGATTAGATTTGTAAGGAATTATACTATCCAATGATTATAAGATTATAAGCATAAATAATATAATATAAAGCAAATGAATGGTCAAAGTGTAATCTAAAAGACCGTGTGTCGACAAAACCTGGTCGGCAGTCTACCGAGGGGTATGCCCAAGGTAGTAGATTATCGGCAGACAGGTGTGCAAGCACGAACAAGATGGTGATGTAGAACAACACGCGGGTTTACCTAGGTTTGGGCCACCGTATGGCCGTAATACCTTACGTCCTGCTCTGCTTTGTTATTGCTATCTCGAACAATGTATTACAAGCTAGATTGCCCTAGAGTATGTTTCGATGATTTTAAGGGGTCCCTTGAAATCATTATATAGTCCGGGAGGCAGGGTTGCAGATCTGGAAACTAATCTTAGCCGGTTACAATTGCCATACAGAGCTGGATAAGGATTTCTAATCTAACCGACCAAGACCTTGCTTGATTCCCAAGTCTGGTTTGATGCCTTGCGCGAGACTCCATCCCGATGATCTGGATCACGTGTCGTCATGTAATGGGCCGGACCGTCTGGTCTGGGCCTGCCCATGTCTAGCAGTAAGGGTATAGGGGTTTATACCCCCACAGCTAGTCCCCGAACACTATGTATTCTATATCGACACACTGTCTTAGTCTTCTTCAACTTGTGAGGTTCGTCTTCACATCACCTTGAAATGTTAGCCGAGCATGCGCTAGTGTTCCGTCTGGATCAGGAATCAGTAAACCATGATTGTTGATGAAGATTGCAGTTGTCGGTGAAGATTGCATAGTGATCCAAAAAGAAAAATTTTCTTTCCTAGTGAAGTGTACCCACTTGTATTTCTGAGAAGAAATGTAAGTGTGCGTACTTGATGGAAGTAACTTATGAAAAATTTCAGATCGTAGGGGCAAAAAATAGAAATAATTCACCGTCAGGTGAAGTGTACCCACTTAGTCTCCGAGCCTGGTAATAGGTGACGTAGGCGCGTGATGCCAGGGTCTAAAAAAGAATCATCAAGAACCAATGATCATTATGCACCGTCAGGTGCATCATATATGATGTAGTCCCCGAGCTTGCTGGAAGACGAAAAATGAGCCTTGTAGCAAGGCCTAAGAATATTAAGCGTCCATCGACTGTATGCAAGCGTAGTACATGTAGTCGAGAAAGAAGAATCCTGGAGCAGGAAGTGGTATAACAAGTCCCCGAGCTCGAAGGTCTAACGAATAGTCCCCGAGCTCGGAGGTCTGGCAAAGAGTCCCCGAGCTCGGAGGTCTAGCATCGTGTCCCTGAGCTCGGAGGTCTAGCGTCGTGTCCCTGAGCTCGGAGGTCTAGCGACAAGTCCCTGAGCTCGGAGGTCTGGCGACGAGTCCTCGAGCTCAGAGGTCTGGCTGTAGGTCCCAGAGCATGCTGGTCTAGTGAGTCCTCAAGCTTGGAGGTCTGGCTGCAGGTTCCAGAGCTCAGAGCTCAGGCTACAGGTTCCAGAGCACACTGGTCTAGCGAGTCCCCAAGCTTGGAGGTCTGGCTGCAGGTTCCAGAGCTCAGAGCTCTGGCTACAGGTTCCAGAGCACACTGGTCTAGCGAGTCCCTCGCCACACTGTCTCGGTATATCTCTTTCTTTTTTTCTTCTTTTCATTGTCATTTCTGTTTTTTTCCTGACTGGTCCAATCTGACACGCTGATGACGTGGGCGGCGCCGCAGTTCCTTTCTGGCGCATCATGTGAACAGTGACCCAGTGTCTGTAACAAGACACGTTTGGGTCGCGTACCAAACGGCGCCAAAATCGAAGGGACGCAATTTTTGCGGAGGAAATATGTCAGTTACCGCAAATCTCGCGCCACGTGCCCCATTCTTTCGGAAACTGAATCGACCCTGCCTCTTAAAGACCGGGAAAGGGAACGATTTCAATCTACTCACACTCGCATATCTGCAATCAACCGTCTTCTTGCTTCCGCCGCCGCCGCGCCATTGTCATCACAGAGCCCTCTCGAGCCCCAGTGCCACCATCATAGTGCAATCCATAATCGCCACCGTAGGCATCGACTAAGTTGTCCCTAGTTCTTCACGCGTCGCCGCCGCTTGAATCACCGCCACCAAACCCTAGCCACTGGGAAGAGCGGCGCCTGCCTTTTCCTCCGTAGAAAGGAAGAGTCAAAAGAGTCAGAGAATGGCCGCGAGGAAGACGAAGACGGAGGCCGAAGTTCGCAAGAAGATCATGAAGAAGGAATGGAGTATGTCAAAGTGCACCCCACTCAGCCTCGAGCGACTGGTGCGGATTGGTGTGCTGCATGCCCAAGAACTGGCGGGATGGCGTGCATCCGATCTGGAGCCATTCCCGGATCCCAAAGGAGGTGAAATTCTTGTTTTTGAAAAATACTTTACCCATGGATTTGGTGTTCTTGTACATCTATTCTTGCAGGGGCTCTGCAACTATTACGAAATCAGTATCTGCAATCTGCATCCAAATTCTGTGTTGCTTGTCGCTTTCTTCATCCATTATTATTGTTGAATAATGGAACCACCATATGAGTACTATCAGCGCAAGTGTACCTGTGGCGTACCCATCGTTCATCACGTCATATGCATCATGCATGACGGCGACCAGCAAGTCACCGATGCTGGCCTAATCCAGATATAAGATGCACTACTACTCGTAACGTCCGGCATGATACGCACACGAGTTCCGAACACACGTACGCGGCAGCCATGAGGATCTCCATCGCCGCCGTGCTCCTCGTCTTGCTGACCATCCCGTGCCTGCTCCACGGCGCGGACGCCGCCGTCCGCCGGCCCACGTCCAAGCCCATGTTCCCGGCCATATTCAGCTTCGGCAACTCATACGCCGACACCGGCAACTTCGTCAGGCTCATCTCGTCCATCCCGTTCGGCAATCCACCCTACGGCGAGACGTTCTTCGGCCACCCCACCGGCCGCGCCAGCAACGGCCGCCTCGTCGTCGACTTCGTCGGTAACGTCGTTCGTTCAGTTCGTACGCCGCCGGCAACCTGCATGCACTGAATCACGTACGTACTGATTCTCATGTATGTGCAGCGGCTGCTGTGGGCTTGCCTTTCGTGCCGCCGTACCTGGCCGAGGGCCAGAACTTCAGCACGGGCGCAAACTTCGCGGTGATCGGGGCGACGGCGCTGGACCTGGCCTACTACCAGCGGCAGAACATCACCACGGTGCCTCCGTTCAACACCTCCCTCAGCGTCCAGCTCGGGTGGTTCGAGCAGCTCAGGCCGTCGCTGTGCAACGCCACCGCGCGTGGGTGCGACGACGACGACTACCTGGGCAAGTCTCTCTTCTTCATGGGAGAGTTCGGCGGGAACGACTACGTCTTCCTCCTGGCTGCTAACAAGACCGTGGCCCAGACCAAGACCTACGTTCCAGCCATTGTCAAGGCCATCGGCGACGGCGTCGAGGTACTCCTCCTGGTCCCGGGACCCGGGACGACAATATGTTCAGTGAGACGACACTAGCTGATTTGGTTCTTGCTGGAGTATATATAACAACATAGCATGCATGTCTCTTGACCAATGCAAATTAAACGTACACATCCAGAAGCTGATCCACCTCGGCGCAAGGCGCATCGTGGTGCCGGGGAACGTGCCCATGGGCTGCTTGCCCATCATCCTGACGCTGTACGCGAGCCTGGACCCGTCGGACTACGACAGCTACGGATGCCTGCACGAGTTCAACGGCCTGGCGCGCTACCACAACCAGCAGCTCCGGACGCAGGTCCATGCACTCCGGGGCAGGCACCCGCGCGTCGCCATCGCCTTCGCCGACTACTACCAGCCCGTCCTCGCGTTCCTCACGACCCCAGCCCTCTTCGGTGAGATCACCTCATCATCATAGCATTCAAGGTTGGCGAAACCAATCTGATGAGAGATGCTGGTGCAGGATTCAACGGGAGCACAACGCTGGTGGTGTGCTGCGGCGCGGGCGCCGGCGGAGGCAGGTACAACTACAGCGTCGCGGCGGGGTGCGGCCGCCCCGGCGTGGCGACGGCGTGCGCCGACCCGTCTGCGGCGGTGAACTGGGACGGCATTCACCTCACGGAGGCGGCGTACGGGGACATCGCCGAGGCGTGGCTGTGGGGGCCGTCGGCGGAGCCGCCCATACTGAGCCTCATCACCTTCGAGCGTTGAACTTGTGAGGAATAACCGAGGAATAACCAAGGAATAACCGTCGGCCCAAGTCAGGCCGGTTATGTCCTTCTTCATTAATCTTTAGATTACTGATGAAGACTGATGTAACCTTGACATTCTATTTCTACTTAATGAAAACACGTGTCACAGAGACACATTCATGAAAAAAAAAACTTGCAAGGAATAACGGGCCATGCATGCCTCGATTGCCCACCGGACCGCCGTTGGCTGTTACGTGGTGTGTGTGCCCACTGCGTGCAGCCTACTGCAAAGTTTTCTATTTCGTGTGTTTTTTTCGGTAATAATGCTCTGTTTAGGGTCTTTGGACGCCCTGTTCCCATCGGACGCATCTAACCTCAATACCTCATCCACACATGCAAAAGCTCTGCCCGCCTCCCTCCGCAAGTGCGGCTCCCTCCTGCCTTTGGGCCTCCGCATGCGCCGCTCGCTCCCGATCGCACGCCTTGCTCTGCCAGCGTGCCTCGCTCCTGCTTGCTCCGCCCGCGCCCACGCCGCTGTTGTGGATCGGCGGCGTAGAAGCGCAGGGCCAAGCCACCGTCTTGGTCGCCAAAATCTTTGCCCACGTTGGCCCTACCCTTCCTCACCGCCGTCCCGCAGCCGCAGCACCTAGGTAGGCCTGCCGGCTGACTCCGGCTGACTCTACCACGGCGGAGCGACTCCATCCGATTGTCGCGGCCGCCTCCACCTCGCTAGGTGCCGCCATCTGTTGTCGCGGCCGCCTCCACCGTGTCTGTAATTTTCGCCGTGTCGTTCGTGCCATGTTGCGCTAAAAAAACCCGTGTTGCAAACGTATGTTTGAGATGTTTCAGAGGTATGTTGCATGTGTTTCATACGGATGTTGCAAAAGTTGATCAAGATGTTGCATGTGTTGCAATGGTTTATACGGTATCTTGCAAGCATCTATTTTCAATATTTCGTCTGTTTTTCAGACGTACGTTGTAAGTCTGTTTATCTGGATGTTGCATAGGTTTTACACGTATGTTGCAAATGCTTTATCCGGAGGTTGTCTATGTTTGAAAGATTTTCAAGTGTTTTATGCATTTTTGCAAGTGTTTCGGACACACGTTTCAAGTGTTTCATCTGTTTTCTTTTGTATGTTGCACGTATTACGTCTAGATGTTTCAAAAGTAGATCGGGTGGTGCATCTCTCTCCTCGTCTTCTGTTGCCTTACCTTGGTGTTTCCTCTTCGCCTTATGTTGTCTTACATCCTTCTCAGACTGTGGAGGGAGCGCAGCGGGGGGCAGTAGAGGGGGAACACCAGGCGATGGCGGCGCAGATGCAAGTGCATGCTCTCCCCTTCTGCTACGCGGGCAGGTAGCGCTTCGGTCCACTTTTTTTTTTTGTCATAGGAGGGTGCTAAGATGGGATGCTCCCGTTGGTGGGTCTGGGACCGAGAACTGGGCCATGTATCGGTTGGCTAGGACTGGGAGTTGCGTTCAGACACGCTGCGGGCGCCGGACGTCCGGCGCTGGTGCCTCGGCTTTTTTTCCAGCTAAAACAGTGGGAAATAATACTTGGAAGTACGGACACTGCGGACGTACCGTGGCCTTTTTTTCAACTTGTGCTTGCTGATAATAAAGCACGGCCTTTCTTTTTCAGTTTTCACGGCTCTGACTTCATTAATTGGTATCTTAGCAGCCTGAGGCGAGTGGCAGGTCGCGTGATCGTTGCTAAGTGCATGGTTCCGATTTTGCGGCGGCTCAGGCAAATTAGGTTAGATTTGAGGAGCCGCTTAATCCTCGGTGAGGTGGTACATCATGAGTTTGCTCAATTTTGATAGAATGATTTCATTTCTTATACTAATACAGATTATTAGCTTATGAGAACTAAAATGATGATGCATCAACCTATTACATTTCATAAACTAAATAAAAAAAATAAAGAATGAGTATATGTTGGACCATCTTATTTTTCAAACCAAACACATCCTTAGTCTCATATAAAAAATTGACGGGAGCATAATATATAAATCGGTTAACTCTCATAGTCCAGACAAAAAAATTCAGTGTAACACTCATCTATATTTAGATTGAGTTAGATCCGAATCCTTAATATGTTGTAGGCTCAGATAAATCTAGACCTAAGGGACACCGGCTCGTGAGGATAGGTGGCCCAGGAGCGGAGCCAAGACTGCCCCAAAGGGGGGCGCTTTATGCCTATATTATATTTAGATTGGTGCTAGAATTTGTTGATGGCTTAAAAAATGTTTATTTTTTAGGGAAGCTTAAAAATGTTGTGAGCTACCCGTGTTGTAGATCTCATCGAGCATGATAATAATTATATACTCCCTCTGGTCCATTTTATTTGGCGCACACGTATATCAAAATTCAAACTTTAAAAACTTTGACCAATAATTAAGTTAATAATTTTTAACTATTATAATACAAAGTTTATATGATTAGATTTGTATGGAATTATACTATCTAATGATTATAAGTTTATAAGCATAAATAATATAATATAAAGCAAATGAATGATCAAAGTGTAATCTAAAAGACCGTATCATTCTAACTTGCACTAGATAAAATAAACCGGAGGAAGTATATTTCAAATCTATACAATGTCATATGAAAAGTTTTTTTTGACAATAATGTCATATGAAAGTTATGATTTTTGGAGACATGCTACGTGGTGAGTGGATAAATATTTTGATTTATCCAATCGCTAACCTAGTATATATCTCTTAAAATATATAACTTTTACATATAATCTTTGATGGACAAAAAAATTATATAAATACTCCTTCCATTTTTTACATGTCACGTAGGTTTGTCCTAAGTCAAACATTGTTATCTTTGACAATCTATTTCGAAAAATATTTGTAGTTTTACAACCTATGAATTAAATATTATAGAAGTACTTTTATATATGATCTAAAAACATAAATCTTATGTCATAAATTTATATTTATTTTTTAAATCGATGGTCAAAGATATAAATGTTTAACTTATGACAAACCGAGTATGACTTGTAAATAGGAGTGGTTGTATTGCTTGATGAGATTCATAGGTTGTAGGTCATGGTTTTTTTAGAATTATACAGCACAACGAAGACGCCCACAACACGCTGGCACACTCACCCCTATGAATACACGTACGCAAATTCTACTCCTATGAGCATCTCCGAATGACTGAGCCAGCAGAGCTCGGGATTCACGAAGTCATCACAGGCGCCTCCCTGTCGACAGGGATGTTTCAAAAGTAGATCGGATGTTATATCTCTCTCCTCACCGTCTTGCCTTGGTGTCTCCTCCTCGCCTTCTGTTGCCTTGCATTCTTCTCAGACTGTGGAGGGGGCACAGCGGGGGCCGGAGGAGAGGGAACGCTGGGGGATGGCGGCGCAGACGCAAGCGCACGCTCTTCCCTTCCGCTACACGGGCAGGTAGCGCTTTGGTCCAATTTTTCTGCTATAGGCGGGGATGCTAAGATGGGGATGCTCCCGTTGGTGGGCCTGGGACCGAGAACCAGGCCATGTATCGGTTGGCTAGGGTTGAGAGTTACGTCCGGACACGCTGTGGACACCGGACGTCCGGCGCTGGTGCCTCGGCTTTTTTTCAGCTGAAAACAGTGGGAAATAATACTCGGAAGTACGGACACTCCGCGGACCGTGGCCTTTTTTTCAACTTGTGCTTGCTGATAATAAAGCACGGCTTTTCTTTTTCAGTTTTCGCGGCTCTGACTTCATTAATTGGTATCTTAGCAGCCGGAGGCGACTGGCAGGTCGCCTGCCTGATCGTTGCTAAGTGCATGGTAACGGACGGAATTTTTCTCATTTCCAACCGTCTGTTTTTCTATATTTCACCCGATCATTTTCGTATTTTCGGAAAAATCCGGAAACGGTACGGTTTGTGAGACGAAGGTTCGCGGAATCGGAACGGAAACAGGATAAGCATTTTTCTGCCCATATTTGCGGAATTCCGTATCTGGTCGGAATTTTTCCGTATGTTTTTCGGATTTTACCTGGATTGGGTTGGGAGTGGAAGCGTGTTGCCTTTGACTAGGTGGGCTGTGCGCCTGTGCGCCGGTTGATTGGGCCAATGGGCCTTGTGCTGTGAACGCGGTCAAGCGGTGGTGAATGGAAGCAGCGCCGTTCCATTTACTTGCGTTGAGTTTGTTTCTTTTTCCATTTCCTTTTTTTTAAATACTCGGCATGTATATAATTAAATGTATATATATATATATATATATATATATATATATATATATATATATATATATATATATATATATATATATATATATGAATGCAGAGTAATAATAGTGATATTACATAAGTATATGTGTGTATAAGCACATACTTGTGCATATACATATGGAACACACCTTGTGCAGTAAAGATGTGCGGTATTCCGGCTTAAGTTCCCAGCTTCTGACCGTTTTCACTGAATTTCCGACCGTATTGGTTCGTTTCCATATATCCTTATATTCCGTTCCGTTTCCGAATCCGCAATTTCTAAACCCGATCCCGTTTCCGCCAAAAAAATATAGAAATGGAAGTAGAAATGAGGTTTTTCTGTCCGTTTTCATCGCTACTTCCGATTTTGCGGCGGCTCAGGCAAATTAGGTTAGATTTGAGGAGCCGCTTAATCCTCGGTGAGGTGGTACATCATGAGTTTCCTCAATTTTGATAGAATGATTCCATTTCTCATACTAATACTGATTATTCTCATACTAATACTGATTATTAGCTTATGAGAAATAAAATGATGATACATCAGCCTATTACATTTCATAAACTAAATAAAAAAATAAAGAATGAGTATATGTTGGACCATCTTATTCCTAAAACCAAACACATCCTTAGTCTCACATAAAAAATTGACGGAAGCACAATATATAAATCGGCATAACTCTCATAGTCCACACAAAAAATTCAGTGTAACACTCATCTATATTTGGATTGAGTTATATCCGAGTCCTTAATATGTTGTAGGCTCAGATTAATCTAGACCTAAGAGGCACCTGCTCGTGAGGATAGCTGGCCCAGGAGCGGAGCCAAGACTGCCCCAAAGGGGGCGCTTTATGCCTATATTATATTATATTAAGATTGGTGCTAGAATTTGTAGATGGCTTAAAAAATGTTTATTTTTTAGGGAATGTTGTGAGCTACCCGTGTTGTAGATCTCATCGAGCATGATAATAATTATATATATTTCAAATCTATACAATGTCATATGAAAAGTTATGATTTTCAGAGACATGCTACGTGGTGAGTGGATAAATATTTTGATTTATCCAATCGCTAGCCTAGTATATCTCTTAAAATATATAACTTCTACATATAATCTTTGATGGACAAAAAAATTATATAGTACTCCTTCCATTTTTTACATGTCACGTAGGTTTGTCCTAAGTCAAACATTGTTATCTGTGACAGTCTATTTCAAAAAATATTTATAGTTTTACAACCTATGAATTAAATACTATAGAAGTACTTTTATAGGATCTAAAAACATAAATCTTATGTCATGAATTTATTTATTTTTTAAATTGATGGTCAAAGATACAAATGTTTAACTTAGGACAAACCGAATATGACGTGTAAATAGGAGTGGTCGTATTGCTTGATAAGATTTATAGAGTTGTAGGTCATGGTTTTTTTTTAGAATTATATAGCACAACGAAGACGCCCACAACACGCTGGCACACTCACCCCTATGAATACACGTACGCAAATTCTACCCCAATGAGCATCTTCGAATGACTGAGCCGGCAGATTTCGGGATTCACGAAGTCTTCATAGGCGCCTCGCTGTCGACAGGGATGTTGTCTACCTATGAAAGTATAGCGCCGTTAAATCCTGAAATAAATCTAGAAAAATACGAGCACCCGTGCTAAGTCAAGGACTTGAACCTGGGTGGGCAGGTTCCGTCACAGAGAGCCATCGTGATAGACAATAATATACGCAATATTCAAATCCGTATTTTTGGATTTGTACATTATGTCAATTATATAGGAAATTCGTCTGTCCACTCAAAGAAAAAGAAGCTTGCTCCTACCTCTCATCTCTCATGATGCAACAGCCACCATGCGCCTATGTGGTACCAATGTAGTTGTGCTGCGCGTTGCTGTATCTACACTCGATGGCTCTGTCCATGGCTATGCGACTCACCGGTTCCATCCTTTCTTGTTACTCTCTAGCTTCAAGGTTAGAAATCCAGTCTGCCTCCTCCACCCCCTTCTTTTCCTTGTCCATGGCTATGCGACTCACCCACTTCACAACACATCCTTCTTTATTCTCTTCCTTGTGTCCGGCGGCACACACTTCTTTCTCTTCTTCCTCGCATCCTGTACCACCATCTTATTCATCACGATCGACGGCCCCTTCTCCTCTTCCTTGCTACCAACACTTCCTTCCCCCTGTTCGGGTGAGCTTATCAGCACGGCTTATCAGCCGTGGAACAGTGTTTTTCTCTCACAGCAAAACAGCCACAGCCGGCTTATAAGCCAAAAAAACAGCCTGCCGAACAGGACCCTTATTTCTTATTTTCACCGCGACCGACGTCCCAATCCCTTCTTCCCAGTGGCGGATCTAGGAATTCATAGAAGAGTGGGCTCAACTCATCTTCAACCTCTAAAACCCCTCCTCCATCTCTTTCATGCCTATAAAAATTAGGAGGGGCTCAAGGAGGGGCTCTATTGTCGCGGCAGCGATAGGGGGGGCTTGAGCCCCACCCGCCCCACCGCTGGATCCGCCCCTGCTTCTTCCTCACCTGGAACTCCCCCTCTCTTCTTTCTCACCACACGATGAGTGCTGGAGGCATTCGTGCGGAAGGGCGGAAGGCATAGCACAGGTAACAAAATTTCAATTCCATACTTGTGTACATCCAAACAGGAATCGAATTGGGTTGATTTCTAGAATTTTTAAAACCGTCATCAAACGACTGAATTTGAATTATGGACCATTTTAATATCATGGCAGATTTGATATTGAGCCAAATTCCATTACATACCCCAATGTCAACCTCAAAAAGAGTCTAAGAAAGTCATGAACAGTATACCTATTTGTCCTAGTCACTTATGGATAAAGCTCTCTGGGAGAATTTAAATGTTAAATCCTCCCAATAGTTTTATCACTAGGCGAGAATGTAAAACTCAGAGCACCTAAAGTTGCTCGGAAGTGAAGCAAACACGCATTAAAACCAGCCAATAGCCATGCCCATTCACATCCGTATGACCCTAACTAGGTGGGACCGCACGTCTGTTGCCATGCCCCTGAACTCATCTGTGATTTGCTGGGGTCCTGTCGTCCCGACCTCTCGGGGCAGCAATCAGCACGATCTTGTGGCTTGGCGCCACGTTTGTTCTGCAGATTGTTTTTGCTGGAGCACGGACGTTCAATCAAAGTTCTACATCGACAAGAGAATGGACGACGCTACTGCTCAAGAGAACAACTGTATTATAGTAAATGAATAAAATCAATGAGAAGATTACGGAAATACTAACTGCACCATATATATAATTTATATTTGCGTTAACCCAATTCATGTAATCCTTCCAGCTCGACAAAAAAAAGAAAAATAAATGGTCAACACTCAACACATCTACTCGTTCAATGGCCACAACATCATTGCTTCTTGCTGGCACAATTTGTTTATGTAATAAACTAATAATTCCCAGGACCCTGACATTATTTCCTCTGAGCGTCCAACACGATGGAGGCCTACAAATTTGGAACTCCGAGCGTGTCAGTTATGTCATCAAAGTGCCATTACCGCGCCATCCCCCATTTCCACAGCCATGAGGAGCTCCATCGCCGCCGTGCTCCTCCTCCTCGTCTCGTGCCTGCTCCATGACGCCGCCGCCGACTACCGGCCCAAGCCTTTCTTCGCCTCCATATTCAGCTTCGGCAACTCCTACACCGACACCGGCAACTTCGTCAGGCTGGCCGCGCCGGTCGTCCCCGTCATTCCTTTCAACAACCTCCCCTACGGCGAGACCTTCCGCCGGCCGACCGGACGGGCGAGCAACGGCCGCCTCGTGCTCGACTTCGTCGGTACGTCGTTTCCATACCACGCACCCTCGCCTCCAGTGTTGCATTGCATTGTATGCCGCCTGTACGTCTGAGCAAATGTTCTTCCTCTAACATGGATCAACAACTGTTGCAGCCGAAGCTTTTGGCCTGCCGTTCGTGCCGCCATGGCTGGACAAGTCGCAGAGGTTCAGCAAGGGTGCCAACTTCGCCGTCACGGGGGCGACGACGTTGGACCTGTCCTACTTTCAAGAGCACAACATCACCTCCGTTTCCCCGTTCAACAGCTCCTTGAGCGTGCAGATCGGGTGGTTCGAGCGGCTCAAGCCCTCGCTCTGCAGCACCCCTAAACAATGCGACGGATACCTGGGCAAATCTCTCTTCGTCATGGGTGAGATCGGAGGCAACGACTACGTCTTCCTCCTCGCCGCCAACAAGACCGTGAGTGAAACGAGAGCGTACGTCCCGACGGTGGTCAAGGCCATCGCCGGCGGCGTGGAGGTACCGACCGACTGACCGACCATAATGGATGCTTGCTAATGCTAAATCGTCCCGGCCGTTTGTTGGTTGACCAATGCAAACGCGCGCGTACATGCAAAGGCTAATCGAGCTCGGCGCCAAGCGCATCGTCGTGCCGGGCAACCTGCCGATCGGCTGCACTCTGACCATCCTGACGCTGTACGCGAGCCACAGCAAGTCAGACTACGACAAGTACGGGTGCCTCGACAAGTTCAACGACCTGGCGCGCTACCACAACGAGCTCCTCCGGCAAGAGGTTCAGGCGCTGCAGGACAAGTACAATCTGACGAAGATCGCCTTCGCCGACTACTTCCTGACAGAAAATGTGCATCGACTAGACGAAGATCAGGTGGGTGAATACTATTCATTGCGATAAAAACACATAGAACATCATAGATCTAGAGAGGGAGAGAGAAGGGAGAGAAGTAGTGGTACAAACCATCGGGCTCGGTGGAGGAGCTCGCCATGGCGACAGTGTCGGTGTCGGAGGCGAGATGCGGCAGTCCGCTGGTAGCACTTTCCGCCGCTTCAGCACTCCCTCGATCGGTAGGGTTGGGGCAATAGGTAGATGTTATGACGGCTACGATCAATCTCGTCACTCGTGCCTTTGGCCCTCACCTCCCTCTTATAGTGCTGCGCGACAGGGACCCACCAGGTCAATGGCTAGGCGCCCCTGATCAGGACGCAAATCAAGGCCCTGACTCAGTCGTTGGACCAAGTCAGGAGGAGATCAACCTAACATTCTCTCCCTTGATCTCATCTTATAACTTAAACTTTAGACTAAAACTTAACATACTTATCTCTTTTCCCATTCCATCACAGATCAGCGCATAGAGCGTGCTCCGTCATATTGGTTAGTACCATTAGATTAAACAGTTATAGTATACCTCTCTATTTTTAAACAGATTCTTAACTAGACCCTTATTGTCCGGAAATCATAAGGTTTCCCATAAACCCATGTTGACTATGTGTTCTCTGAACGCACTGGGTGGTAATTCTTTGGTATCCGCAAGTACTTGCTCAATATTTTCAATATGATTCCAGACTTTCTCCTTTACAACGTATAACTTAATGTCAATATGTTTGGAAGCACACTTGACTTGTTATCATAGGAGCAAACTACTTAAAAGGTTATTGCTGTTGTTTACCATTATCAACTCTGAGTGCGGGTTTGCTTAACCATTTTGCCTGTCCCGTAGCCTCATAACATGCTATACCATAACTTTGCATCACTGATGATATCAAAATTGTTTCTTTGAAGCTTTTTCACAATAAAACTCCAACTGCGAGTGTTAGCAACTACTGTGGTTTTCTCTACACATCTCGTTAGAATTTAGTCTTTGTACCCACAACTATTTGAGAGTACTTATCCTTTTCAACTTAGAATGAGGCCGATATTCCTAATTTCATTCCAGTGATCTATATATGGACTGAATTTTTGCCAAAACAACCCGGATACGTGAATTACGTCAGGGTAAGTTCTTATTTGTGCACTTATAAAGCTTCCAACAGCTAAAGCATATGGAATCATGTTCATTTGATCTATCTCATATTGGTTCCTGGAACACTAAAATTCCCAAAACTATTACCCTTGACCATAGGAACATGCATAGGTTTACATGCATGCATACTTTATTTCTTTAGAATTTTTTCTAAGTATGTCTTTGCGATAGTCCTAATACCGCTTTTTTCTTGTATCTCGGTGAGTTCCTATTCCTAAAACAAATTTACCGAGATCATTCATATTGAAACTTGAGGATAAGAACTTCTTCTCCAATGACAGATTAGCGTCACTATTAGTGAGTAGGATGTCATCTGTACACATGACGTGGAAAATGAATTTTCCATTCTTGAACTTTGCACAAATACTATTGTTCTTCTTATTTTCTTTAAACCCAAACTTTTTAATTGATTCTTCAACTTTAAATACTACTGTCTAGAGGTTTGCTCTAATCCATAAATGATTTCTTCAAGCAGCACCCCTTACGTTCTTTTTCTTTCACGACAAAACCTTTAGGTTGTGCCATATAATCATTTTCATACAAATCCTCGTTGAGGAATGTCGTCTTTACTTCTATCTGATGTAACTCTAAATCGTAATGTGCCACTAATGCCATTATGATTCTAAAAGAATCCTTTCATGATGTAACTTATTGTAATCTATTCATTCTCTTTGCGTGAATCATTTCGCCACATTACCTTTGGAGTCATATTTTATCTTGTAGACCCTTTACAGACTATTGTTTTGGCTCCATTAAGAATTTCTTCTAAGTCCCAAACATCGTTGGTATTCATCGATTTCATTTCATCTTGCATGGCTTCCAGCCACTTCAGCGAGTGATCGCTTCTCATGGCTTCTTCAAATGAGGTGGGATCACCCTCCATTTGAAATGCTTCGCTAACATATTCTTGACTAACATATTCTTCACTAACATAGTCTTTATAGTCATCAGAAATAGCTGATTTTCTAATTCTTTGAGACCTTCTATGGAATCAGCTATTGGCACTTCATTGATATGGGGTTGTTGTTGCTCTTCATTGTCAAGAGACAATTGATTCTACAGTCTCCTATATTACAAGGTCCTTGTTTACGTTATTCATCTTCTTTGAAGAGCTAACAACATGTGTTGTATAAGTCATACAACATCAACAGGTATTGAGAAGTTTGTTTCTTTTGAATCACTAGAGTGGGCACGCAGTACCACTTCTCTTTAAGTCTTAGGTCTCTACATACTATGATCCCCCAGATTACTCTACCTTCTATAAAGATAGTGTATCTTTAAATTTTTTTATTTGGGTTTAATCTATTAAAAAACTCGTTTGGCGCTTTAAACACCGTCTTAGTATCTCTGAGGCTCGTCCAGTATGAATATCGACTGATCACGCTATCTTCTTAACGGAACTTTAAAATGTCCAGAAATTTAGCTATTTCTCTACTTAGGGGTATTGTTATTATGACCATTGTACTCCCTCACTGATCACATTCATCTTTTATAGATCACTTTTGCCCTCAATGCACACTATGCATCACATTATCTGAAGTATAGGGGAGTATCCTTCTTAATTGATCTCACAATTCTCCCCCTCGAAATGTGGCATAAACAATATTGCCATAATTTTGAAAACTATTAAAAATGCATGAGGAGACATCTATGACTTACTTCATTCACATGATTATGTCATGCAAACAAAGTTATTTCTTAATTCATATGAGAGTACACTTTCCTCATTCCACTTCATAAACTCAACAAAGTCCTTAGCAGTACTTATACAAGTCATGCTCGCATATTCTTCTTATCTTTTGACTCGTATGTAACTTTCTTTTGTCTTTAAACTCATTTCATGTCATAATGATACTACAGGGAAGGATTTGAATTGATCATTTTCTAATTGATGTGCTCAGCTCAGTTGATAGACTCAACTTGTCAAGCCTTAACCTTTCATTTTCGTTTCAGTTCATGTCTAATGAATCTATCTTAGTGGCTATATTATACTTCAAAAATATTCATTACACCATTACTAGACAGCTTTGCAATGAGCTGCTCAATTAGAGTGCTCGCATATGTTAGTAAAAGAGTCAGTTAAACGACTCCCCACCTTCTTAAGGTTTAGCATTGGTGTAATTTCGGGATTGCTCTCCTTATGGCCCTCGACCCATTGAGTGCTTAATGACCATGACACAATAGAAGTGCACAAACTCTTAGGACATAGGAAGTGTTTGAACATTCAATCCATCAGATTCAGAAACAAATCCGAATAATTTGTAATACACATGCTTAATCTAACGTTGGTCAAATTAAACATGCATCTGACTTATTACAACTCTTATCATAATGACTGAAACTGAAATTAAATTCTTCCTCATAGAGAGTACATAAAAGATATTTCTTAAACTGAACTTCCATATCAACTTATTGCTTCATCACCTTTTTTATGGATTAATTATATTCGTGAATCCCATTCTTTTCAAGCCATTCCTCAAAGAGAACATAGTCCCTCATGTAGTGGCCTTCTTTCATACAGAACTTACACTTAGACTTTTCATCATCTGAGTTATAAGTACCCAGCTTATTTTCTTTTCTGCCTTCAAGAATAAAAGCCTAAAGATCTTTTCTGAAAATATCAAACAATAATTAACAATAATGAGCATGAAAATAACCTTACGTTGGTCTGGTTAAAAACAAGCGCATTAAACTTTTAAATCTTTCAGTTCTATTCTATATCACTGTTGGGTAGAAAATAGAATAAAACATCATTCTTCTACATTAATTCTATATCACCGTTGGGCAAAAATAGAATTAATGCATAAAATTTATAAATAAAATCATAATATTGCTATCATCAACTTTGGTCAGAAAATAACAATACCATAATTTAACTTAAACTAATATGACTACTTCTCTAATTAAATTTTTCCCGTTGGTTCCAATTTGAATAGAGGATGAAACATTGACTTAGCAGCGGAAACATAAAAAATAATCTTAAAATAATACTAATGCAGAAGCATTTTACTTTACTCATCTACTCTCTAAATAAATTATCACGTTCGTTCAAATTTGAGTAGAGATAAACATTTAAACATAGCAGCATTCAACTTGCTTCTGAAAAATTAATAAACTTAAAATACTTTCTTTTCTTCATTTGGCCTGGTCAGAGAAAAGAAGGCCTGCGGCCCAGTCGCGCGCTCCCAAGCCGGCCCAGCAAGAGGATGCGGCTCCTCGACCGAGCAGCACGCGCGGCGCTCTTCAGCACACGCCCCAGCAGCAGCAGTGCAGCTCGCGGCCCAGAACTCCACGGCAACAGCGCGCGCGGCCCTCCCTCGCGCCCAAGCCGTAACCTGGGCCTGGGCCGGGTATTTCCTTCCCTGCCTGGGCTGATTCTGGCCCGACGAATCCTGGCCGTCCATCTCTATCCAACGGCTGGACGCGATTCTCGCCTGAACAAAACCGGCGCTCGGCCGCCTCCATTAAAACCCTAAACCCATTTGCTTCCCTCCCCACTCCTTCTCAGCTCAGAGCGGCGGCCGCCGCCCATGGTGGCCGAAACAGAGGAGAGTAGCGGCGCCGTCGCCGGTCCTCCCTCTAACCCTAGGTCCATTTTCTTGCCTTCTCCTGCCTTTCTCGCAAGCGTGTCCGCAGTAGATGCCGAGTGAAAGAACGACCGCGACGACGGCCAGAGTGGTGTCGCCGCCGTCGAGGGTCCGCACGGGCGGTGCCCCGAGACCCGTCCGGCTCACCCAAGGCTGTGCGGTTTGGGGAGGAGCTATCGAGCCCACGGCTCAGCTGATCTACCCGCTCGCCGGTGAAACGGCGTCGCGCTGGTGACAGTTGAGCCAAGGTAGGCCCCTTTCCTGTCCATCCTCCTCTCTGCTCAGTTAGTGTTAGGGTTTGGTTCTTCTGAATCAAAGTTCGTTTCTTCTCCTTCTTTATTCTACTTCTTTTGATTTCTTTTACTACCCCAAACCTAGATCTACACACTATAGCCTGGCTTTGATACCATTGATAGAAAATGTGCATCAACTAGATGTAGATCAGGTGGGTGAATACTATTGCATTGGGATAAAAACACATAGAACATCATAGATCCAGAGAGGGAGAGAGAAGGGAGAGAAGTAGTGGTACAGACCATCAGGCTCGGTGGAGGAGCTCACCATGGTGACGGTGTCTTCGTTGGTACTTCCTACTCTGCTACCCACACCAAAGCAGGATCGTCAGTCTTCATCCTTGCTCCTAGTTGGCTTTGGCTAGCAGCTTTTGAGTACTCTTCTCTTACCACATGGATCCTATAAGTGATGCCACCAACTCTGCACAATACAACAATTGAAGAGCGCTCCTGGTTTTATGTGTGGGACCTTGTTTTGTTGCTAGCTCTACTCAACACTGTAGAGGGCCTTAGAAAGGTACTGGAGCTTGTCGTTCCCTAGAGTCTACAGGCTGCACACGAGGGAGGCTAGGCCAGGTTTCTTGCCGTCCAGTGTCTACGAGCCTGTTTGGTTCGTGGTGTGGACTGGGGTGCTCGCCTAGGCAGGTTGATCCCACCGTCAGGCACTCAAAATCGACGGCCTGGGGAGCTGCCTTGTGGAGGCACGTTCGCCAATTCTCGTGAACAATTTGCAAAATTAAATAATAAATAAAATCTTTTCATATATGCTAGAATTATGTAAATACTAGCGGCACAACATCTCCTCCAGCTCGACAGGAGAAATCGGAGAGAACATATCTACTCTCTGAAGCTGTGCAATATTCTAGAATTATTGCCCGGATTTGTTTAGCATGAAGTCAACGAGCGGTGCAGTATTCAAAATTTATTCTGAACATCCAACATGATAGCAGCCAGGTCTTCAGACTGGCAGCGCCGAGTTTTCAACTGTCATTTGGTAATCTTTCCATTACCCAAATCCACAGCCATGAGGAGTTGCATCGCCGCCGTCGCCGTGCTGCTCCTCTTCGTCTCGTGCCAGCTCCACGGCGCGGACGCCGCCGGCTACCGGCCTAAGCGCTTCTTCACCTCCATATTCAGCTTCGGCAACTCCTACGCCGACACCGGCAACTTCGTCAGGCTGGCCGCGCCGATCATCCCCGTCATTCCTTTCAACAACCTCCCCTACGGCGAGACCTTCTTCCGCCGCCCAACAGGCCGGGCGAGCAACGGCCGTATCATCCTCGACTTCATCGGTACGTCCTGTCGTCCATACGCCAGCCGCCGCTCTGACGAAGACATGCATCTTCCCTATTTGTATCTGACGACATGGATCTTCGCTTCGCTTGCATGCATGCGCAGCTGAGGCTTTTGGTCTCCCGTTCGTGCCGCCGTCCCTGGACACGACGCAGAGCTTCAGCAAGGGCGCCAACTTCGCCGTCGTGGGGGCGACGGCGCTGGACCTGTCCTACTTTCTAGAGCACAACATCACCTCTGTTCCCCCGTTCAACAGCTCCTTCAGCGTGCAGATCGGGTGGTTCGAGCAGCTCAAGCCCTCGCTGTGCAGCACCCCTAAACGATGCGACGAGTACCTGGGCAGATCTCTCTTGGTCATTGGTGAGTTCGGAGGCAACGACTACGTCTTCCTCCTCGCTGCCAACAAGACCGTGGAGGAGACGAGAGCGTACGTTCCGGCGGTGGTGAAGGCCATCGCCGACGGTGTGGAGGTAGGTACTCGCCTCGATCTCTCTGTGACTGAATTCATTTCTCTGACAACTAACTCGATCATCTTGTGCCTTGGTTGACAACGCAATGCAAACGCGCGCGCGCATGCAGAGGCTGATCAGGCTCGGCGCCAAGCGCATCGTCGTGCCAGGCAACGTGCCGATGGGCTGCATTCCGATCGTCCTCACGCTGTACGCGAGCCCCAACAAGTCAGACTACGACAAGTACGGGTGCCTCGACAAGTTCAACGGCCTGGCGCGCTACCACAACAACCTCCTCCGGCGAGAGGTTCAGGCGCTGCAGCACAAGTACCGTCACACGAAGATCGCCTTCGCCGACTACTTCCGGCCCGTCGTCAATTTCCTTCAGAAACCGGCCAAATTCGGTGAGATCAATATAATCACAATGCTTCTATGAACTGGATCGATCGATCGGTGCAGCATGATTATTCACGTCGTTCAAACTGCTGAGACCAAACTGAAACAAATTAACTAGTCCTTCCAGAATGTGATTGTTATATGCATCATGCATGGGCTTGGTGCAGGGTTCAACGGCGGCACGGCGCTGGTGGCGTGCTGCGGGGCGGGCGGCAGGTACAACTACAACGCCACGGCAGCGTGCGGTCTCCCCGGCGCGACGGCCTGCGCGGACCCGTCCAGGGAGCTGAACTGGGACGGCCTCCACATCACTGAGAAGGCGCACGGCGACATCGCCGCCGCATGGCTGCGCGGCCCTTACGCGGAACCGACCATTCTGGACCTCGCGCGTTGACATATATTTGTCTTGATGAAAGCTGGGATGAACCTCGGTGAAGAAGTTTGATCGCGTCTGCCTCTGCCATCACTGTGTGCACACCTTTGGCTCTGACCTGGTGCGTCTCGGCGTCGCGTGGAGCAGGTTGGGATGTCCTCTGTGTGTTTGTTTCTTGCCTCTTCATTCCGACTTGAGGGGGAAAAAATTGTGTTGGCCTTTTCAAGATTGGGACTGAATTGGTAGTATTTTAGAAGTCGCTTGATGAGAATGGCAAGGTTGTTAGCGTCTCGTCGTCGCAAGAATTTTTCGGACAATCTAAAATTAGACTCATGGTAACTTTGTTTTCAGACTTCTTTTTTTATATAAAAATGTTTTGAGACAAAAGCATAAGCTAACTAGCCGTAACAAATAGAAGATATAGTGGATAGCAGCACACAAGATACAATGATTATACTCGTTTAGGTGGGGCATGCTACATCCAGTGTGTGATGAGGCTATATTGCTTGTGGTTGTATGGTAATAAGTGGTTATTGGTCTGGTACCGATTAGGGACTTCCTATCTCAACTTATAAAGCCAGATGGTAGGGCTATAAATGGACATCCCCTAATAAGCCTGCAGGTATATTTCCTAGTTTGTTACAAGATCGGCTAGCGGATTTACATATTTATCTTTTCGTGTCTTGTACATCAATACATCAAGTAGTAGATAAGGAACCTTCGGGTCATTATTCTTCTTTATCACTAACTAGAGATGCTTTTGTCATTAATCTAGCTAAACCTACATGTATTTTATTAATAATTCGACATACAAGAATGCCTACATTTCTATAGATAAATAAGAATAAGGAAAACAATACCTTGCAAATGCAACTGCTGGGGCGCCTTCCCAGCATGTGTGGTGCGTATTGCAATTCTAAAGTCAATAGGCCTATCATACTTGTCAATAGGGAGACATGGCAACACAACTCATGTTATAGATACGTGCACCTAAGGCTGGATAACGAGCCGAGCTGGCTCGGCTCGGCTCGGCTCGGCTCGTTCTGGCTCGTTAGGATAACGAGCTAGCTCGGCTCGGCTCGTTATCTTAACGAGCCAGAAAGCCAGTTCGGCTCGGCTCGTTATGAGCTCGAGCTGGCTCGTTAGGCTCGCGAGCCAGGTATAAAAAATACACAAAATATAATATTTGCATTTATCTAAAGATTAAAAATATTAATAATATAAAAATAATATATTCAATAACTTTAAATCGAATAAAATATTTATATGAGCTAACATATCATCCATTTGTGAAGTGCAAGACATAAAGTAATACAAAACTAATATAAGTTATGATGACTTTTCCCTAAAACTATGGCTTGTTTGGCTCACGAGCGGCTCACGAGCCAGCTCGAGTTGGCTCGTTATAGCTAACGAGCTAAAATCCTGGCTCAGCTCGGCTCATTATCATAATGAACCGAGCCGAGCTGAACCGAGCTAGCCACGAGCCGAGCGAGCTAACGAGCTTCGAGTTTTTCGTTCAGCCTTACGTGCACCCGAGACTAAACACATCAAAAAGATAATCAGCATTTGGAGAGCTGACAAGCGCTATCCGCCCTAAATAGTCCTATATACATTTTCAACCTCCATAAGGGGCGGACCTACATATATAGCAGTGGGTGCAGGCGCTGCCATAGCAAAATGGAGAAACAATGATTTTGTTCAATTTTTCACCATATATGCACCCTCAAAATAAAAATCTATGCACCTCGAATTTGCTCTAGCTCTACCCTGACCTCCAAGTTGCACGTTAGTTCCTTCAATCTTGAACTATGTAATTAACGGACACCCTCCAATTGTCCAAACTAGAAAAATTTAGTCCTTTGACTAATTGTAAAGGTGGTTTTTATTTTCTGATTTTTTTATTCTAAAAAATTTAAAACTCTTTAAATTTCTATAAATCAATAATTAGTTTTATTTTAAATCATAAAAATATGAAACCAAGACCTTTTAAAAAAACTTTATCTACTATTTATGACCTATACATAGTTGGTTGGAACTATTGCTTTATTGCTCATAGTCGTGCTCATCATTTATTTAAAACGGAGAAAATAGAATAACTCCATATAGAGCAACAATAGATAGATAACAATTTTTGAAGAAAACTAGTATAAGTTTCATATTTTTTTTGATTTGAAATAAACTGATTATGGAATTTTAGAAATTAAACCAGATTTTTACTATTTTTAGAAAATAGAAAACTAGCAAATTGATCAAATTTGTCCAGATTTGATAGTAGAAGGGTGTTTGTTACTTGATTTCATAATTCCTGTTAAAAATCAAACTAACGTATAACTTGAAAGTTGAAAATATACTTTGCCCTTAGATTAATACCATTTTTAGAAAAGTTCTCCATGTCCGTTCGCTTTTGGCCCATTTCGTGGAACGTCATGGACGCAAATTCAAAAAAAAAGGCAGATTGCCACATGGAGAGAGCGTGCTGGTAGCCGAGCTTCACTTGAAATAGCGTCCCAGTCAATATGGTATCCTAGTTGAAATTTAGCACGTCCAGTAACCGGAGAAAGCATCTCAAAAAACCTCCATTTGAACAAAAATGAAAAATAAATCCATAACATCAACAAATTTGCAGAGTCACAGTCACAACTCACAAATAGACCGCTCAAGAAATGAATTTTTCCTTCTTTGTATAAACTAGTACATATGCCCGTGCGTTGCAACGGAACATACCACTTATTTCATCTATTACAATATATCTTGTAATTTGCCTGATTCAATACGTCTTGAAATAAAACTTTGTACCGTTACTAAATATGTGCTATTGCAAGTTGCGAACTCGGATCACGGATGAGACATTAGACCAACTACGACTCCTAATCTTATCTCTAATTAATCATGTAATATTACTTTTGTTAGCAAAACCAACTAAAACTCTCTTATGTTCGGGGAAGGATGATCACAGGCATCTTTGTTAGTGATATATAATTGTACCTTGTTACAGTGAATGTCGTGTAAATAGATACAATATGAATTTAACATATGGTTTGACGATAGCTTATTATTTAAACAAACATGTGATAAAATCAATAATTTTATCTCATCTAAGAATAAAATATTTTTCAACAGTTCCCTTTTGCCACGGGACATCTGGCAATTATGAGAATGCAGCGGCGACCTGCTTACGGACAGTTTGTACCTAGGGAAGATATATGTGGGAGACTGATTCGGACTTGCCTTCTCCGTTTGCAGCAGTACTCCCACGCGCTCGTCGATCCACCGCAGGCCCACAGCACTCGTATGCTGCCCCGGTGGAGAGACCCGTCCTCGCTAGGCCTCCCTCCGCGCCGTTAGCCTGCTCGTCGCGCTGGCCTCCGCGCCGGCAGCCCCCTCGTCGTGCCTCCCTCTGTGTTGGCAGTCCGCTCTCCGTGCCGCCCTCCGTGCCGGTCGCGCATGCTCGTAGGCTGTGCTCTCGCCGGTCCGTTGCTCCGTACCAGGCTACCAGCCGCACGCGCTCATGGCGCTCTGGGCCCGCTCGTCGTGCGGGCTGCCATTATCCGTGACACCTCCGCACCCCGCGGACCCATCGTGTCCTTGCAGCGTTTGTGCATGGGCTGCTGTTGTACTCGCCGTGTCCGCCGTCATCCGTGCGAGCACAGGGAAGGGAGGAGCAAGGGCGGCGGCGCGATCTCACAGCGACCGTGGCGCAGCATTGAGGGCGAACGGCTCGGCTCCATACTCATGTGGTGCCTGAAAAGGGCCCGTAATTTTCTTCGGCCATGGCCTCAAGACTCGAATTTATTTGTTTTATTCGATTTGAGTCAATTTGAGCTGTGACTGGTTCGATTTTTTTTGTAACTGATTGGTTCGACTTTTATTACCTGTTCTGTTGTACTCCGGACTCAACATGGATTGTGCCGCTGCCATATTCGACACGGTTTTGTTTTACTATCCGCATAGGTGGTTAGGGGAGGGGCGGACCAAAACAATGGGACAAATAAGAGGAGGAATTTTTGCCTCTTTATTGTTAGGGATAGATAACTGATGAATCAGCTAAATAGGACAAAGTTTCATAGAAAAGTGGTCTTGTATTGGATTTGGATTGTGCTAGCTAAATACATATAGAAATAGAACCCATGAATACAATTAGAAAAGAAAACCTGGTGGTACAAAAAATAAAAAAATAAAAAACAAATAGACAATCAGGGAAAGATATGTCCTTTGGAAAAAAAATCACGAAAAAAGAAGCCGCCGTAAAGTCATGGAAACGGTTTTATTGGAAAAAAAAATTAGAAAAGGAAAAAATAAATTTTGCTGGTGGAAAAAATCAGAATAAAACAATATATAGGAAATCACGGTGAGAAAACAACATCGTTGGGAAAAAATAGAAACAAAATCGGAAACCACCGTGAGAAAATTTAGAAAAAGAATCTGAAGCCACCTTGATTAGCGGACTCTAGTTTGGAAACAAATTGGAAATAAAAACAAATCAGGTTATTCTAATGTATATGAGCACGACTTATGAGCAGGTCATATACACGACATAATACGTTTTGGAATTGGACTTCTTAGACAATAACTATTCTAACTCATATGAGTACAAATTATATATAAGTTCGGACGGAAGAAACTTTTCATTGTCTGGGAGTTAGAGGGAGACGGACAAAAAAGAATGGATGGACGAAAAAAAGAGCCTGAAATTTTGCCTCTTTATTAATAGGTATAGATTACGCGACCGTATGTCATGCCACCCCCCCCCCCCCCCAAAATGGCAATTGAATTCAGGAAGGAATTACAATCTTTTCTTTTGACATTTTTCTATCAATTCATTTGGGTTGAAAATCTTTTGAACCCCCTATAACTATAACAAATCAATCTGCTATATTTTCCTTTACTTATTGAGCTACTCCACCCTAGCAATTATCTATGAAAATAATAAAGGGTAAAGTACATTTTCAACCTCCATGTTGCATTTAGTCCCTTCAATCTTGAACTATGTAATTAGCTAACAGACACCCTCCAATTGTTGAAGTTAGAAAAAAATGGTCCTTTGATTGTAAAGGTGGTTTTCTATTTTCTGATTTTTATTATAAAAAAATAAAAAATGGTTTAATTTCTAAAAATTCATTATTAATTTATTTTTAAATCATGAAAATATGAAACCAAGACTTTTTTAAAAAAATGTTACCTACTGTTTATGACCTAGATATAGTTGTGCTCGTTATTTATTTATTTATTAAAACAAAGAAAATACAATAACTCCATGTTGCTCTACATTCAATATTCTTTGTTGGTCATAGTTGTGCTCATTATTTATTTATTAAAACAAATAAAATACAAATAACTCCATGTAGAGCAACAACAGATATATAACAATTTTTGAAGAAAACAAGTATTAGTTTCATATTTTATGATTTGAAATAAACCGATTATGAAATTTAGAAATAAAAAAATATTATAAAAATAGAAAACTAGTCAATGGATCAAATTTGTTCAGTTTCAACAGTTGATGGGTATACGTTACCTGGTTTCATATTCCGGTTAAAAATCAAACTAGCGTAGATTGAAAGTTGAAAAATATACTTTGCCCTTAAATTAATACCACTTTTAGAAAAGTCCTTCATGTCCGTTCACTTTTGGCCCAGCGTGGAAGGCCGTGGACGCAAATTCAAAAGAGGCCGTTTGCCCCATGGAGAGAGCGTGGTAGTAGCCCAGCTTCACATGAAATGGCGGGCCAGTCAATATGCTCCTACTCGGAATTGGGCACGTCCATTACCTAGACAAATCATCTTAAAAAAAAAACCTCCATTTGAACGAAAATGGAAAACAAATCAATAACCTCGATAAAATTTGGAGAGTGAGTCAACTCACAAGTCTTTTTTTTCCCTTTGTATAAATCACGCGACCTTATGTCGCGCCACCATCCTAAAAAATTGCCAATAGAATTCAGGAAGGAATTACAATCTTTTCTTTTGACATTCTTCTATCAACCCATTTGGGTTGAAGATCTTTTGAACCCCCCTTTAACTATAACAAATCAATCTGCTATCTTTTTCTTTTGCTTATTGAGCTACTCCACCCTAAGCTAGCTTATACCAGTAGTAAAGTAACACTGTCGGTCTGTAAGAAAAAAAATGTACCACTAATGACTAGGGATGAAAACGGAACAGAAATATTCCGAATTGACCGTTTTCGTTTTCTATATTATGAACCGTTTTTTAACATGAAAAATTGTCAGTTTCAATTGGTTTCATAACCATTTTCAACCATTTTTTGTACTCTTTAATTGCTAAATGTAGAAATATCCCGAACCGACCGCTTTCGTTTTTCTATATCGTAAGTCCGTTTTCGACCGTTTCCGACCGTTTTCATCCTTACTAATGACTCCATCAATCAGTCCTGCCCGGTGAGCGCGGCGTAGAAGAGGACGTTCCAGGTGTCCGGGAGCCCGGCGACGCACCAGTGCGTGCAGTCGCCGCCGAAGATGCCGCCGTCGTACTTGGTGGGGTGCGCGTCCTTGCGGAGCTGCGACAGGTAGGTGAAGTCGAGCAGGTAGACGGGCTTGGCCATCCCGGCCAGCACGCCGCGCAGGATCGCCTGCTGCGGGATCGGCCCGCCCGGGTAGGGCCCCGTGCCGTTGAGCGGCCGCGTCTCCCCCATGCACGTCTTCTTCGGCGACGCGCCCCAGTCCTGGCCCCTGCACGCACGCGACACGGGCTGAGGTGAGCTGAGCTGATCGATGGTCACGCATGGCGCCGACAGCTGCAGCTTGCAGGGGACGTCGCGGCGGCGGCCGCGTCATGTGCTCGGAAACCGCAACCGCCGGGTGTCAGTCCGTCATCAGTCAGTGCGTGTGTGCTGTTGCCAACTTGCCATTGATGCAATGCACGCGTGGTTCATAAATACTGTACGACTGAACGGACGGGGGCGCTGCGATGCGAGCATGTGAAGTGTCTCTTTGCTGCGGTGGTTCAGTTGTGCTGTTGCAGCGGCCAGGAGGAGCAAGGACGGACATGGGGCCGCCGCGGCCGTTCTTCTGACTGGGCTGCGAGTGAATGGGAGAAAGGCTGGCGTGGCGTGGTGTTTACCTGTAGTGAGAGGGCGAGATCCCCTGGAAGAAGACCTTGGTGTCGGTGTGGACAAGGTTGGCGTCGACCCACCGGGCCCAGGTGTGCAGCGCCTTGGTGAAGGCCTGCGTGCGGTCCATGTCCTTCACCACCGTGTTGCCCACCTGGATGTAGTCCCAGCTGCACAGCATGAGAATGAGATCAATTCAGACACCTGTACCTATACGAGGCAGAGAAGCCAGGAAAGAGGATGGAACACTAGTACTCACGGCTGCGTGGGGCCAGTGCGCGGCCACCAGTGCCAGGAGTCGAAGACGAGCACGTCGGCGGCGAGCCAGTCGCGGGCCTGGTCGATGGTGTCCAGCTTGAGGACGCGCCGGCCGGACGCCTCCGTCACGAGATCCACCAGGTAGTGCGTCAGGTAGTACACGACGGTCACATTGTAGTCCTGCTCGCACCGCCATCCAACAAACAAACAAGGGCCGTCAATGTCACTCACCGTCACCGAGCAGTCATGTCATGCCATGGAAACGGAAATCGAACACAGCACGGCAGCTCCCTAACAAACCACTGCAAGCAAGCCTGGAACGTGCCCGTGCCCTTGCGTGCGGCGTGTCGGCGCTCAGTGGCGCCGCGGCAGGCAGGGCCGCAGGGGAGATGCGCGAGCGTACCAGAGCTGAAAACGAAAAGGCAGCGTACAAAACAAAACCAAGCTGGCAGCCAGTGCCAGGAAATTAGGGCCTGTTTGGTTTCGTTCCGTTAAAGTTTAACACCCATCACATCAATGTTCCCTCAAATGCATGGAGTACTAAATGTAGACTAATTGCATGCATGTCGACACAGATTATGAGTAATTTACGAGACGAATCTATTAAGCCTAATTAGTTTAAGATTGGAAACTTTTTATCAAATAAGACAAAAATGCTACAGTGTTTATTAAACTTTAACACCCAAAACAAACACCCCTTTAGGAAACGGCCAAGGGCCTTGTTTACTTCCTAAATTTTCTCCTAAATTTCACTATGCAAAAAGAAAATTCCCCATCACATCAAAATGCCGACATATATATGAAGTACTAAATGTAGATGAAATAAAAAACTAATTGCACAGTTTTATTGTACTTTGCGAGACGAACATTTCGAACCTAATTAATCAATGTTTGAACAATTATTACCAAATAAAAACAAAATTGCTACAATGTCAGGACACTGTTCATGCCCCGAATTCAGGCCCGAATTCGGGCATCTAAACACGCCCAAGGGCGTACACTGTCAGAGCAACACTTGTGGCGTGTCCGTGCCCTTGCTTGCGGCGTGTCGGCGTTCAATGGCGCCGCGGCACGGGCGCACGGCGGCAGGCAGGGGAGATGCGCGAGCGTACGACAACTGAAAACGAAAAGGCAGCGTACAAAACAAAACCATGCTGGCTGCCAGTGCCAGGAAATTAGGAAACGGCCAAGGGCGTACACCGTCAGAGCTAGCGTTGAAAATGGACGGAAAAATCCCCGTTTCGACCCATTCCATTTTCCACTTTTGTCCGTTCGTTTTCGTATTTGCGGGGTCCCATTTTCGTATTTACGAAAATAGGAGAGGGGTTTTCCGTCCATTTCCGTGAGATCCCGTTTTCATCCGAAATTGACCCGTATTTATTCTGTCTTTCATCCCGTTTTAAATCTATATGAGATGTGTAGAAATTAATATGTTCATAAACCTATTAATCACCAATTATGCATGTTAACACATGACATGCTAGTGAATACTAGACCAATAGCTTCGTATGCGTATATTAATTTGTGACTTTGCTCATGTATATTCATGAATATTTAATCATATTATTCTAACTTAATTTTTCGGCTCTTCATCCGTATTTTTTCATTTCCGTGCATCCGCATATTCCGATTATATTTCCAAACCTGCATTTTCCGAACCCGATCCTGTTTCCGCCAAAAAAATTTAGAAACAGAAGTAGAAATAGGGTTTTTCCGTCCGTTTTCATCGCTAGTCAGAGCGACACTTGTGGCGCTCTGACCATCAGACACGGGCACACATGAAAACGAGACCGAAGCGGACAGGAGTCACAGTACCGGGGCAACCGGGCAAGGCAATTAGTACTGTAGTATCGTCGTCCCCAGTCCCCAACCGCCAACCTCCAGCATGTCACGCGCGCTGGATCCCAAAGGTGGTAGATCCCGCCATTGCAGCCCAGCTCAAGGCCATTTGCTCTGCCTGACCTACGCTCCCTTCCCAATTTCTACCGTACCAGTACCGGTACCAAGGTGGTACTAGTACTACATTGTACGTAGTACCAATAGTAGTATGCAGTTTCCAGCAAGTAGGATCTACTATGTACCGTACTAAACGAGACCAAAAGTAGGAATAGAAAGGCTACACTAAACAAACAAAACAATTCAGATACGGACACACGGAGACCAAGCCTCAAGACGTGTAGGGTTTCAGCAGGCGCGGGCAGCTGGCAGTGCCAGCCAGGCACGAGACCAGAGTCGTGTGCCCGACGACCTCGCGTCACGGGGACCCCTTTGCCCTTGGAGAAAATTGCCATCCTGTTGACTTGTGCTGCTGCTGCTGCTGCCGCGGCGCGGCCACCCCCACACGGCCACGCCCCACCCCACCGCGGATTCCCGTCAGGACCAGGAGAGATCGCCCGCCACCCGTGCCAGCGAACCCCCGGCCCCGCCCGCGCACCGAGGGAATTGATGGTGCGCGGCGCCGAGCCGGGTCCCGCTCCCGTGGCCTCGCCACCAGCCAGGCGCAGGCGCACACGGTACACGCACGCGCCGGGATCTGCCCAGACTTGCCGACGCCGCTGCCGGGGACCCGTCGACCGACAGAGGCACCGGGCGCGGTTGTTTAACCCACCGGTTGCGCGCCGTTCACGTCCCACCCATGTCATGATGCCCAACGCAACCAGCAACCGCCGACCCAGCTTTTTACCGGACCAGCAACAGCAGGCCCAGGACCGAACAAACTACGCACCGAAGAGTCGGGCGACAGATGGAATCGAGTCGGCGCGAACGAACGACGGAGCATGCATGCATGTAAAGGAAAGGATGTACCTCGAAGCGGACGGTGGAGGAGGGGTCGATCTTCCCGGACGCCGGCGACAGGGTGGTCCGCGCGCCGGGGGCCGCGGCGTGGAGCATGCACAGCAGAGACTCGTACTGGTTCAGCGCCAGCGAGTCGCCCACGAACATCACCGTCTTGCCGCCCCACATCCTCAGCAGCGCCGCGCCGTCGAACCTTCATCGTCACGAGAGACGTCGCGATCACACAGTCAAAAAAAAAACCCCAAATCTTTTCACGTTCACGACCGATGAGGATTTCGGCATTCCGGTAGCGGTGGAAAATGTAGACGCGCCCGGCAGAAAAATTTACCTCGGCTGGGCGCAGGGCGGGTCGAGCTGCCACCGGTACTTGAGGTACATGGTGTCGGGGCGGCCGAAGCGCGCGCACGCGAACTCGTCCCGGATGAAGGGGCACCGCGCCGAGTCGTAGAGCGGGTACGACTCGTCCACCACCCACGCGCCCGACGCCGCGAAGGGGGCGCAGGACCCCGCCGCCGACGACGCCGACGCCCCGCCGCGATGGTGCTGCTTCCGCGAGATGGTCACGGCGGCGGCGGCGGCCGCAGCGGCCGTGCACGCCGCTAGCAGTACCACCGCCAGCGCGGCCGCCCACAGCACGGCCGGCCGCTTCGCCATCCCCCTGCTGGAACACCGACACACAGAGAGAAAAGAAGCCGAGGTGAGGTGACTGCTGAGGGTAGGTGCGTGCGAGGCCCGTGGGGGACGGTTTGGTGTGACGGGCACGGGCCCGGCGAGAGCGAGGAGGTGTGAGGGCGAGGGAGCAAGGAGGCGCGTGGTGGGTATATGCTGCCCGTGGCCGTGTCCTGCGATTTCTCTCTGTGCCTGCCTCCTGCTGCTGCTTCTTTTTTAATGGTGGGCGGCTATGCCTAGTACTGCCGTTCTGCCATGGACGGATGGGCCGCATCCGCACGCGTCTGCATGGCTTGGCTGGACCTGGATGCGCCCGCTCGCGAAAAGGTCCAAGCTTTGGCATGGCAGCTAGCAATAACTGCCAGTAATAGCAGAGGATTCACTGATCATTGGCAGGTTCGCGTACTACTCCTACTGATTGATTGCTTTCGGCGCGTCCGTGCATGGGTGAGGTGAACGAACGGATGGACGGACGGAAACCACACGAACCTTGGCAGGAGCGCGGCGAGCCGGCCGGGCGGAGCCATGGCCTGCTCATGAACATGTACTCCTGCTGCTGCTGCTCCTGTCCCGGCGCCTCCTGGGGCCGTCGGCGTCGGCGTATCTGGCAGTGGCGTGGACTGGTTTTTCATGACGACGAGTCGACTACAGCTCCAAGACCTGAACGGATCGGAGGCGCTGTCCTGTTTTAAATTCAGGCCAGTTGTATGATTGATTGGACTGGTTTTCGGCGCGCTTTGCTGCGGCGGTCAGCTTCCTGTGGCTGCGCGGTTGCGGGCGAATCCGGCCGGCGACAGGGCTGATTTGGACTCCGGACAGGGACGTGCGCGCTCGCACGATCATGCACTGCTGCTCGCTCACATGTGTTTTGCTCCTGGTCTACTCCGATCTTGCATGGGGGCAGGCAGGCAGCAGGAAGGGAAGAACTCGGACGGGATCGAGTATTTTTGAGCACATACAGAAGGGAAGAACATCGTCTCGGCCGGCAACCAATCCTCGTGAGATCCTTTGCCTCCGCGACCTGTCAAGGCAGAAAGGGGAAAGAAATCTGTGGAAATGGAATGTAGCAGATAACCCTTCCACAAGTTATTCGGCACAAGGCACTAGCTAGTTCATCCCTTCACCCTTGCCTTTTCTGACCGGCCAAAGGGAGGGATATTCTTTCTCCCTATCTTTTATTTCTTTCTCTGCTTTTATCATTGGGAAAGAGAGATTGGCTTTCTGCCCTTTCACACACGGCTCATGCTCTTTTCACGTTCCTACTTGGACATGCATGCAAAATGCATGGTCAGCTGCTGGACAGGACCTGGATCGGACTGGAAGGGGAAAACAATGAGCAGCATCTGCGTCATCTCCTGATCTCCAGTCTCCAGCAGAAAGAAGGAGAAAAAAAAAAAAGAAAGAAACAAAGCATCTGACACTGGGCAAGAGAATCTCGACTAGGGCCTTGTTTAGATGGAAGATGGCAACGGATACGTACCCGATGGGTAGTGCCCACCCGTACCCATACCCGCACCCGTAAAATTTTACTCGTCGGGTTACCCGTACCCGCATGCGGGTAAAAAAATAGTTCCATACCCGTACCCGATAGCATACCCGAAAATTACCTAAAAATATCAAATAGTCACATGTAAAAATAAATCATTCTAAGCTTCCAACAAGTTACAAACATGCTAACAAACATTATTAGCATCATTACAACAAAGGCAATCTACTAGAAATATAGTGGATGTCTCAATGGGCCAAATTCATGACTTATATGCGCTAAAATAACTGAGGCTGGCTAGTTATTTTTGCGGGTATGTCTTAGGGGGTGTTTGGTTGGAGGAGTTAAAGTTTAACAAATACTGTAGCACTTTCGTCTTATTTGACAAAAAGTTTCCAATCTTGGACTAATTAGGCTTAATAGATTCGTCTCGTAAATTACTCCTAATCTGTGCCTATATGTATGCAATTAGTCTATATTTAGTACTCCATGCATTTGAGGAAACATTGATGTGATGTGAGTTAAACTTTAACTCCTGTAAACCAAACAGGCCCTTACCCGTGGGTATGCGGGTATGGGTAGTATACACCCACACCCGTACCCGCCATACCCGATGGGTATAGGATTTTGCCCAATAACGTACCTATGGGTAGAAAATTCATCCCATACCCGCCTCTTTATCGGGTAATACCCGTCGGGTACTCGGGTTTCGGGTACCCGTTGCCATCTCTAGATGGAAGATGTTAGAAAAATTTGGAACTGTAGCATTTTTTTTTTGTATTTGACAATTATTGTTCAATCATAGACTAACTAGGCTCAAAAAAATTCGTCTCGTGATTTATAACTAAACTGTGCAATTAGTTATTTTTTTATCTACATTTACTGCTTCATGTATATGTGTAAAGATTGATGTGATGAAGAGAGTGAAAAAATTCTAACTTCTCGAGGTAATGTAAACAAGGCCTAAATTGTGAGGATGCCGTACAGACCGAGATCTGGCGAGAAACATGCACGAGGAATGGTCAGTCACATGTCTGTCGCCTTCTGGCTGGCTGCTGCTGATCATCTCTGGATCCAATCCAATCCAAGGCCGCGGAGCACCTGTCAGTCCCGACCTCGACCGCATCCTGGATACGATACGATACTGTAGTACATTACAAGCAAGGTCAGCGTGAGCATGTGTGTGTTTCTTCCAAGTACTAGTTGCCAGTTCGATGATGAGAGCAATCTGCAGAAGTGTGCTGCAGGGAAAAGATGGATGCGGTCCCAGTCCCAGCCAGCAGGTTGCAGTAGTGCACGAGCTGCTGGCTGGCTAGGTAGCTAGCTAACGCCCAAAACTTGCATCACAAGCGTCGTTTGAGATGTTAGGATCGATCGATCATGCTCTTATCCGTTATAGCGTTAACTAATGCTAGTGCCAGGCAGTTAGTAGAAACATACAGAAACATGGGGCTTGTTTAGTTTTCCAAATTCATCCCCAAATTTTACTATGTAAAAAGAAGATTTCCCATCACATCAAAATACCGGCATATATATGGAGTACTAAATGTAGATGAAATCAAAAACTAATTGCACATTTTTGTTGTACTTTGCGAGATGAACATTTTGAGCCTAATTAATCAATGTTTGGACAATTTTTACCAAATAAAAACAAAATTGCTACAGTGATCCGGGGGATTCTGGATGCCCCTGTTCGGGCAACTAAACACGGCCATGATTGATTTCCACTGATTAGCCAACGGGTTGGCCTGGCCTACGTGAAGCTACAAACTAATAAACCTTGCTTTTCCGATCCATTTGGTGGGGCAATGACCGTCTGATTGCAGTAACGATTACGGTACTCCATTCAGGTCCCCTTGTTTGATTGAGAGGAAAAGTGGGAGAGGAGACGCCGACCTGCTGGTTTTTTCTTTCTTTCCTTCTTTCTTCTGCTTGTTTAAAAAAAAGGTATTTTCATCTGCGAGGTCCACCAATTCGCCTCCCATCAGCTAGCACGGACATGGACTAGTAGTCTAGTAGTAGCAGACGTTGTCCCTTCCTGTGTAGGATGTAGGGCTTGCTAAGACTACCCACACGCATGGACCTCTATATTTATCCTCTATACGTCGTAGTCAGCAAGATTCTCTCCTCTATACTCCATTCTTCCGCACCCATTCATCCTCTATATCATCCTCTATCCACTCTATCACTGTTGGACCCACTTATCACTTTATCTAAATATATCCATGTGTGATCTAGTTTTGAAGGATTTATTGAAACAAATTTAATGGTGCAATCGAAATTTAATTTGGATTTTTGGTTTGTGAGTTATAGCATTTTTCCCTTTGTTTAGCTAGTGGGGCTTGCCACTGTAGAGTATAGAGTAAGTACTGTAGTACTCTAAATATAGAGTGAGAGAAAGTATAGAGTATCGTTTTAGAGTACCCAGTGCAGCAGTTTTTACTCTATATTTATACTCTAAAGCTTTAGAGTATCGTTTTAGAGTATCCACTGCGGGTAGTCTAACTTGCATGTCAGAGCGACCAATCGCCATGTCAACCATGAATCGCGCTGCACTGCACTCTCGCGAGACAACAAGCAAGGGAAACGTTTTGTTATTTGCAGCATATTAAGACTATCCGCATTCGTCGTACTCTAAATTCATCCTCTAAAAGGAATATTCTCTCCTAGTCAGCGAGATTCTCTCCTCTATACCAATTTCTCCCGCACCCATTCATCCTCTATATCTCATCCTCTATATCGTGGGTCCCACGTGTCATACACCATCCTTCTCTCTCCCTTCCTTCTCCCCCTCCCCATCGGTCCCCACGGCCTCCCTCCTCCCCGCGCGGCCTCCCTCCCTCCCCGCGCGGCCTCCCTCGCGGCCTCCCTTCGAGCGCGGGCCGGCGAGCGCGCGCGTGCGCGGGCGTGGGCGGGCGGCGGTGGCGAGCTCGGCCAGCGGGGGAGCGCGAGCTGCGGTGGCGAGCTCCGCCGGCTGGAGGCACGCGGGTGGCGGCCGGGCGGGCGGACGGCCATGGCCGTGAGCTAGGCGGCGCGGCGGGCGGCGCTCCTCGCGGGCGGCGCTTCTCGGCGGGCTCGCCCTCACCTCCCTCCCCGTCGCCTCCGTCCCTGCTCCACGTGGCGCTTACCGTTCGCCTTTTCCCTCTGCCAGAAGTACCGGACGAGCGCCCGTCCGCTTGGATTGCGGACGGGGTAGCGCACGCCGCTGCGGCGTTTTTTACGGTAAACTCGTCCTCCAGGACCGGGTATCGGACGCCGCTGCGGATAGTCTAATGTCCTTGTTCCTCCTCCTGACTTGCCCAGCGGCGCGCAGCTCCCTTCCAAACGCTGTTGCTTCTCTTGAGGACGAGGCTACATGGCCCGTGCTTTGTATTGTACTGGTTGGTGCGGTGGCCACTTGATCTGTTGATCATCAGCCACAGACGCCCACAGTACCACGCACTAATCATGGCAGCTTGTATTACCCGACCGAAGACGCGATCTTTGTCTTCATTAATCCGCGCCCAATTCAATAGCTGTCCGCTGATTGCGATCTGATGCTGCGTGGGCGTGGTTGCTTGACGAATGACGCCCCTCTGCCCTACTGATCGCAATGCCTTCAGCTTGCTCATTTTCGATCACGCACCGGGGACCGGGCATCTAGCTCGTCGCGTGGCCCGCCCATGTCGTCTCCTCTGCTGTCATCTCTGCAGGAACGAGAGCTCGCGGCAGGGGATGGATGGGATTGGGAAGGAGAAGGATAGATTCGGAGCCGTACGTCAGCTTCGGCGGCTAAAGCAGCGGTGAGGTCGACCGTCGACGGCGACGGGCGGTCGTCCGTGCTTGCACGCAAACGGCACATCAGACGGACAGAATCAGTCTCGATCTCACCCATGCTGATACTGCAGTTGTAGGCTGTAGCATAGCAGAGGGACTGAGGGAGCAAGCGACGCGCCTCAACTTGCAGCGTGCCGACGATGATCCCGTGACTTGGAGTTGACTGCGCCCCCGCTTGCAGGTAGCTAGCGCGATGCATCCCCGACGGCGCCACGGCCCACGAGCAAGACCACCGCTAGCTCTCTCTGTTCTGTTCCGTTCCGCCTGCCTCCTTGTTTCTGTTTTAAACTAAAAATGATCCATCCATGCAAAGCAGATTCAGTGCGCACCTGGCGAATGCCTGATGATGCTTAATAGAATTGCCTGAATATCCATGCGCTGCTGCTCTGTTCTGCGCGAGACTGATGGATCATGGTTTCAACATCGGCCACGGTCCCAGCAGAGCTAAACCGCTAAAAATCCAGCGCTCGCATACCACCTCCTGAGCTCTAGCCCGCACCACACGGCATGGCACGGCACGGTGGGTTATAATTTTATTTTCAAAACAAATGCTATTAATAGATTGGCCATTTCTTTTATTCCAAGGCAATGATTCAATCTCCTACCCAAGTTTTGATATTTTTTTCTTTTATTCCAAGGCAATGATTCAATCTCCTTGCAAATATCAAGAGCCTATTTTTTCTATATTTATTTTTTAGAACTCTCATGTTAAACCAATGTTTCGTTTCTCAGCTGTCTGACATCACAAAATAATTTGAATTGCAACCATGAATATTTCAAGTAAACTTTAATTATAATTAAACTCTTAAAAGCTTATGAAGGTGGAACTAAGATCAGTCTCAATGGGGATTTTATGGAATTTTATGAGCATTAAATATGTTGACATGACATCATGTTAATGAAGAGAGAGATGATAAGAGTTTCATGGGAGTAGAGAAAGTTTCATGGGGATGAAATTATTCTGCACTATTTTCAAAATATAAATGTGTTGAAAACTGGGACATGAAATTGGCATTGAGACTGGCCTAAGAGCATCTACTGGACTATCCAAAGCCCACTTCCAAAATTAATTTTGTTGGCAAGATTAAAAAAAAGACTCTCCAACAACTCCTTATCTCAAGTCTCAATCTTTCTGCACTTATGAAAATTGGTCCAATCACATGAAAGTATAGACACACTTATGAAAATTTAGTACTCCATGCATTTGCCGCAACATTGATATGATGGGAGTTAAACTTTAACATTCATGATCCAAACAGGACCTTAGGTGCTTACCTAGAATTGTTAAGTAATAGACTTGATGTGACTGTTAAAACCGTGAATACCAGGATAGTAATGCTTCTTTGCAACAACAACTAAACAACTAGCCAAATAGGCCCCTGCATATCAGTCGGGAGACTACTCCCACCTAGTCGGATAAGTCTTACAGAGTACATTGTGTATTCAGGGTTTTATTCCCCTTGTTGCAGGTAATAGGTGGATGTTGGAGCTAACTATTGTGTGTGGATACCTCCTAGTGGGCTCAGCGAGGAAATCCTTCCGATGCGATCGTAGTAGTTTTACTATCATATACTCCTATACTTCTGCTTCAATATTCAAAATTGTTAACTTCCGCTGCTTTTGTAAAAAGATCTTTCTTCCGCTGCTTTTTATGAAATTGTTCTGTCAAACTCTGGTTTTTTGTAAGCTTGTGACGTATGAAATGGTTAAGAATGTTGTAAGCTTTATTCACTTGTTTACGATCCTAATGAAAACATGGATTTTCGAGTTCTTCCACTAGGTATGCTCGACAGACTACCGGGTTTAACTTAGTCTCTTGTATACTTAGTGTCAAATGACTGGCAAGTATACTTGGGATTAGGTTAAATTATGCAATTCTGCCATAAAAACACACGAAGCATTTTGATCTACTTATTTTCTACAAGGAAAACATTGGTACAAAACATGCTAGAAAGAACTCCAAACAAAAGAAAAGCAATCCAATCCTCAAGTATCCTTCCAGCTGATGACGCCATGACCGCTCGCCCGAGCTTCATCAGAACGCCGTCGAGATAATCACCCGAGCAGAGGTACCTCACGGATTCAAAGATCCGCACAAAGCCAAACCCATACCCATCCGTTGGCATTTGGAAGCCGCAGTGGAAGCCTACCGCGAGAGGTAGGAGCAGAAGACAGTGGAAGCAATAGAAATACAAGAGGTTCGCTGGAAGTCGGCTTGCTGATTGTCAACACTTTTCACTGACCTGGAAGTCGAATGATTTTTTTCCCCATGAAAATAGCTGGATAGGCAAGGATGCAACCTGATATACTGAAAGTAAGCATGTCCAGTGGGACATGGACAGCACCAAACTGCAGCATGAAGTCCATAAGACCTTTTTTTATTTTTTTTTATAAATGCCATATTCTTTTCCACAATATTTCTTATGAAAACTAAAATTACTATAAGAGGCCATTTGGATCCCTTTATTTGGATAAATTAAAATCTACTTAATAAATTAGGTTATTTGGCTTGACTTTGACATTCTACCACTTTTCAAAGTTCACATATAAGTCTATCTCAAATTCATAGGGGGATGGAAATTGATTCTATAGATCATCATGCTATGTTTCTAATTTGTAACTTATAACATACTCTTCAACTCGCTCCCCCTACGGTAGAAATGCAACACATAAGTATCTCTCGTATAACCAACAATAATATATAAATATAATTCATATACAACCATTTTAGCTTAATTAATATATGTCTAAATTATGATTCTTAAAATGAATTCAATTCCAAGGATCCAACGGGTCTAATTGTTTTGTGCTTACAACTCAGCCAATAATTAGTTCTCAACGACGATGACGACAACAACAACAACAAAAAAAGTGGGCTTGAATACGCCCAGGGGTTGAAAGTGTGAAACAAAAAGCTAACCAAATCTGTAATTGCAACAATGGTGAACGGAATCGGTGCGCAGTCTGCTAACCAGATCATTCGCGGTCGCGAACCCCAACCCTCTAGCAGGTTCCCGACATTCTCCCCTCTTGAAACACGGCTTGTCCCTAAGCCATTGTAGCAAAATCTCCAATATACTCTGAACCACCGGTATCCGGGGGCTTCCAGTTCCATGTTGATTCATATTATCAACATCAGATGACCTGCTACTGATTTATAGTCCCCACTATGTTTTTAGGCTCATGTCGGATCCAATATAGCACCAAATTCGGAGCACTAATTAGCAGCTTGTCACTTCTATAATCTGCTAAGTGACGAAAAGAAAAATGTCCTGCACAAGCACATGCTAAAAACCCCCCAACAAAGTCATTATCCATTTCTGCACCATGTAAATATTTTTTTTTTGCGAGACCACCATGTAAATATTGATTGTGCTCCAGTTTGCATCCAATGTACCATGAAACTAGTCAAGAATCCGGGCATATGTTTTGAAATCAAACTCTTATGAGCACGGGTCATGAGTCCGGGCTACACAATTAGGACTCTAATATGTAATTCATCACACACTACTATTCTTAGTAAAATCAGCTAGGACTCTATGTTATAGAGATTGGAGGGACACGGACAGAGAGCGAGAGTGTGTGATGGATGAAAATTTGGAGAAAATTTTTTTGGACTCTATGCTGCTGCACACATTGTACCGTCCTAGTGGGTCGGGTGGAGCCAGCTATCTGGTTAGCTTTGGCGGCCACCATAGCTAAAATATGTAGAAAATACCAAATATTAGTATATAATTAGCAAATATGCCCGCGCGTTGTAAGCGAAGAAAATAAGTAATCAAATTAAAGCAAACTTTGTATACCAAAATACAATTTTGAAAGATTCTTTTCTCCCGTGCAAACCACTAAAGTATTTACTCGTAGATATATCATAGCTTTAGTTTTCATACTATGCATGTATCGTTAAAGTAATATTGAGTTATGTGCTACCTTTGATGAGGACCCACAAATAATATCTAATTCTAACATTTGATTCAAGTCGATAAGGAATTAGTTGCCGATATATGAAGTACTGGTTTGTCCACTGATAATTATGAGTACAAGAGACATCTCTCTATTTTACATATTCCAAGGCAATGATTCAATCTCCAAGCAAATATTAAGCGCCTAATTTTCTATATTTGTTTTTAAAACTCTCATGTTAAACATATGTTTCATTTTTCAACTATCTGACATCACAAAATAATTTGAATTACAACATGAATCTTTCAAGTAAACTTTAAACTCTTAAAGGCATGAAGGTGGAACTAAGAGTATCTCCAAGAGTTTCCAAAGCCCACTTCCAAACTTAATTTTGTTGGCAAGATTGAAAAAAAGAACCTCTCTCCAACAACTCCTTATGAAGTCTCAATCTTTCCACACTAATGAAAATCGATCCAATCACGTGGAAGTATGGACACACTTATCCAATCGGTGGATATGTCAGTGGAAAGACGTGAAGAAGAAAATGGAACAGAGAGTTTCCAATGCAAATGCACAAGAGAGAGATAGAGAGAGAGAGAAAAGTATAAAAGTGGCTAGGATGATTTGAACATAATTTAGGATTTTTGATGCAAAATTGATCTCTTTTAGGAGCGGGATATTAAAACGGGTCATAGAAAGCCAACAAATATGCAAATTTTAGGGTGTTACAACTTCTTTGAAACCACCCTTCTTCCTTGTTCACCCCTTCTTCATTCAAGTTCAAGCATGTCGGCAGACGGCTACTTGAAGCTTTCGAGCAACAACTTGTCCACCGACGAGGATGAGCTAGACCTCAAGCGACGACGACTCCAGTGACTGCAGGTCTCCTAATCGGAGTCCTCCCTAGACCTCCGGGGAGGAGGAAGAGGATGCCTTTGAGCTCGAAGTGGTTGGAAGACGACGACGAAGCCGACCCTGAAGACGACGACGAAGATGACGGGTGGCGGCACCTACAACAAGGATCCTAGGATCATTCATGCATGCACTGTAGCAAGACAACCAGGAGTAAGTACTGTGTATCTGTATGTGGTCGTCGACTGACTGACTGCAAGCGGCGTGCGGTTCGGTTCCAAAAATCCAAACGCTGTTGCTTGGAGTGAGGACGATGCCTTGCCTGGGATTGGATTGGTTGATACGGTGGCTACTTGGCCTGGGGCCTTGTTTAGTTTCTTCTAAAACTTTACACCCTATCATATCGGATATTTAGACATATGTATAAAGTATTAAATATAGACTAAAAAATAACTAATTGCACATATTACGTGTATTTTGCGAGACAAATTTTTTGAACCTAATTAGTCCGTGATTAGACAATATCGTGCTACAATAACATGTGCTAATGATGAATTAATTAGTCTTAATAAATTTATCTCACAGTTTACAGACGAGTTATGTAATTATTTTTTATTAGTATCCGAACACCTGCTTCTAATATTCCATAAAATATCCGATATGACCCTTAAAGCTTTACATCCTCTAACTAAAAAAAAAGCTCTACTAGGAGCCCCAGAGCTGAGCCAGGTTCATTCATGCATGCACTGGGCATCCCGCGGCGTGGCCTATGCCCATGTCGTCTGCAGGAACGACTGAATGAGCCTGCAGGACGCATCAGGGTGGCAGGCAAGGAAGGAGCCGCCAGCTTCGGTTGTCAACGAAACTTGCACGCTGCGTGAAGCCGTGAAGCTACGTGACCTTGACTAAATTTCTAGCTTCCAGTGAGATGCCGATCTAATCTCGGTGACCTTTTCCTAGCAGATGGCGGCGTACTCCTCGATCCGCTGCTGCTCGGCGGAGAGGCCCGCCTCTGTGCTCTCCCAGGCCTCGTGGTTCGTCTTCCCTTACCGAATCCACATTCGACAAGGAGGTCGTGGCTTTCCTGTAATTTTCCAATCGGTGAGCATCCTAACCAGTCTTTTTATCCGTTTTGATACCTTTTCTCTACACTTTTTCTCTATTCTTGCCGATACATGATTTTGGTTTGTGATTTGATAAAGCGACGGCATGTGTTGTTTTCATGAGCAGTACAGAGGTTGTGTGCATTCCTATGTTCATATAACTGGTACCCGCAATTTTTTTAGTTCATCTATGATTTAGATTATTCCCCCACCGGCATTATGTATCCCTGATACTCAATTTGCCTCGGTTGGAATTTAGTGCCTCTGATGCATTATGTACCATGTCACAATCTCTTAAATTATTGACCAATTGTTAGCTCTAGATTTTACCACTGCATACCCAACTGATACACCCCTTGTACGATTGATTAGATGACATTTAGAGTCAACATGGAAGGGACAAATTCCTGGCTAATATGTGATAATAAAATCAACATATTCAAAATTGTTTGTTTTCACAGTGAAACATAGCATTGCACTGGTAGTTTTTTTTTTGACCTCATATTTGCGAACGACGGCCACGCCTTCATACTTTGTGTTTGTTTGCATGGATTATGTTGCTTTAGTTTTCTCCTCACAATGATACCTTGGTAGTTGTTTTTATCTTATTTAACAACTAAATCCATAGCTGGATAAGTAGGCTAATGTTCAGGGACGAGGGAAATGCATGTGTCCATACCTGATCCAAATTAAATATCCCTGGAATCATCTTGTTGGTGTTGGAAAAAAATTAGTTCCCCATATGCTCTACAGTTCAAGATCTTGTTGATATTCTTTCAACCAATGTCATATTAATTTTTGGAGAGATATTGACGTCAATGTATTTTATAAGTGCCCTACACCAGCAGATACTCATTCTGCAGTATCTTAGCGTCAGAAAGCAACGGTTTGTCTCATGTTTGGGAGATGAAATCCACACCTGCACTCGGCTTTCTTTGTAGGGTTTCGTTCCTGAATCTTAATGATATTCTGATTGTTCGTTTTATTTTTTATAATTTTTATCTTATTTTGGATTTTACTGTACAGTTAGTTCAGGCGCACTATGGATCGGCGACGACCTTGGCGTGGCGCGAGGTGGATGTCGTGGCACGGCACGGCTCCTTGCGCTGTCAGTTGACTGAGCTGCGGCGGCGGCAAGAGCCTAGGGCGCACGAGACGCTCACGCCCTAGGGTTTCCCCTCGGCTGGTAGCAGCTGGGCCTTGGTGGGCCCATTGGAGTGTGCGAGCCACGGGCTAGGTGGGAGTGGAGAGGGGCAAGCAGGGTGGCCGCTGCGGGCCTTTCAGCTAGGGATGCAGCTGGGCTACGCGGAGTGGAGCCGGCTGGGCTGCGCAGGTGGTGTGGGTGTGTGCGGTGGTAGATCCATCGGCTCCTTGGATAATAGTTCTGGTCGCGTGATGAAATGGTTGGGGTAGCTAATGTTTTGGGTCTGAGATTTGTCCGCGCTCTGCTGTGGTTTCGCTTTCGATCGGGTTGTGATCTATACTATAATGGAACAATCAAAACAAAGCTTAGTACACCCTAAGCTAATGGTAGAGCATATTTCATTACTTTGTTTGTGTGAGATGCTATCAGGTTAGATGAGCCCTCAACTAATTTGTGAAACAAGATCACAACTAATTTCTGGGCTTCCCGTGCATGGCCTCTCGATTTCGCGGCATGGCCAAGCGGTAAGGCAGGGGACTGCAAGGTGTTACTCCTGTCTGCTTGCCAACACGACCAAGGTGAGTTCAGGAAATATAGAATGGTGTTCGCAGGTTTTCATCATCTTTGAAGTATATTTTCTCGTGTAAAAGTTGTCACTTTAGTTGCTTTATTAATATTGCCGTAGCGTTAGCATGGGCAATATACTAGTATTATAAGTTTATTGGGCAATATGCATCCGTTTTATCCGTTCAACCGAGAGGGGAAGAAGGGCGTGGCGCCCGGGGGAATGCTGCTCGTCCCTATTTTCCCTAGAGCCTCCTCCCTATTTGCCCTGGAGTAAGGGAGAGAGAGTCAGTGGATAAGGTGCTAGCCGGTTGGGCCGCACGGCCCGATGGGTCTTGTGGCCTAGCGAGCCCTTTCTTTTATCTTTGTGTGTGTATAAAAATTTTCCTCTATTTCGAATATGAAAACAAATTGAAATAAGAAATCCAGGAACAACCTCGCCTAATTTCTAACATTTGAATGGGTCCATTATTGTCCACTATGCATGAAAAGTGGAAACCTTGTCAAGACGGGGACAATTATCACGTATTGTAGTAGGTAACTAAGGGAGTGTTTAGTTTCCACCCAAAAACTTTACACCATATTCCATCAAATATTTGGAGACATGTATAGCGCATTAAATATAGATAAAAAATAACTAATTGCACAGTTTACATGTATTTTGCGAGACGAATCTTTTAAGCCTAATTAGTCTATGATTGGACACTAATTGCTATAGTTACACATGTGCTATAGTATCTCGAAAACTTTACAGCCTCTGAACTAAACACGCCTAAAACTACTCTTGGATGCGAAAACGTATTGCAGCATGTACATGCTCAGCATGTGCTATCTGCACCGTCCAAAACTGCTTTGAGATTCGTCACACTCTACCCAATGTGAAACACTACTGTTTTAGATGGCACACATCTCGATACGCCACGTGGACGGCAGATAACACCTGCTCAACATGTATGCACTGAAAAAATGTGTTCTCTTGGATGTGTCTTTTACAGGTGCTGCAGGCCTGCAGCTGTTGCTGTGGAGGGTGGTTGCTGCAACTGCAATGCTGCATGAGCAGCCACAGTGCTGCTGCTTCCGAACCTGCAGCTGCACTTGAACAGTGCCACATCCACAAAAGAATCGCGATAGCACGTGAAGTCGCTTGCACATGCACCTCCGTGCAGTGAATGGGATTCAAGGAGCATCACTGCGAGGATTGGATTGGATTGGATTGGAGGTGACAGCTTGTCTATTGATCACTGAATGAATGTCTATTGATTCCAACGACTGATTGATAAAATAATTAAAAGGATTGCAGGTTGGAAAAGTAGACTTTTGTCCTACGTAGGACGTCTGACAATAATGTAAAAAGCATGTTTGGCTAGCATTCCTATCCCTATCTACTTAATGTCCATCATCAAGTTTCCAAACTGGTGAGCAACTGAAGAGGAGAAAGTGGAAAGAGAGCTTTCTTCCTCTTTATTATTCCCAAAAAACAATACGAATATTCTTGACATGTTGGTCAATTTAGTTCTACCATGAGTTGAACTTAAAATCTGACCAGGTTTCACTACTGCAAACTAAGCTATCATTGCCCCCATTATCACCACCGGTTTTGTAATAACCCGTGGTGAAACCGTGTCACCGACGGTTAGAGAGGGACGACGACGCCTAGAGTGCAATCAAACCAACGGAGAAAACATCTATCACCGACGGGTGACCGTTGGATCAGGCGGTGATGTTTGGGTTTCTTCTTGCCGTTGTATTATACACGTTGAGCCTCGTTGGCACGAAAACCATGTTTGGTGGAACCGGCGATCCACATTCTACGCGACTGTTGAGTAATGTCCCAACTACCAACACGTTTTCGTCACCATTAGGCCAGTCTCAGTGGAAATTTCATATGAGTTTCATTTGCATTAAATAGGTTGCCACATAGACACTTTTGATGACATGACAGTATATTTAAGAAGAGAGAGAAGAAATGAGTTTCATCTAGATGAAACTCTCTTGACACGATTACCAACTCTCTATAAGTCTTGGAATTAAATGCCTATGAAACTACGGAATGAAACTCTCCATTGAGAGTAGGTGTTTCATCTAAGTTTCATTTCATTTCAAATGACGTGGCAGTCTTGGAAACAACGTAATGAAACTCTCCATTGAGACTGGCCTTACTTCCTCTAGGAGAAGCCGAAGAGGCTCACCTAGTGTTCTACATATTCTTTTTTAGAAAGACGGCGAGAGCTTTGCCGGAATTTTATTAGACAAAGGAAAGAAAAAACAAAATTTACAAATTACAGGAAACGACTATACCCAAAGGTTTTCCCTACTATGAAAACTTTGGCCTACGACTCGACTACCTGTTCCCCTTAGTTCTACATATTCTTCATGTCTACTTCTTTGAAACCACCCTTCTTCCTTGTTTAGCTCACCCACTCTATATTTAATACTCCTAATTAGCATCTATACATCGGCTGAGCTGAGCTGAGCCTTCAGGTTCATTCATGCATGCACTGGGCATCCCGCGGCGTGGCCTATGCCATGTCGTCTGCAGGAACGACTGAACGAGCCTGCAGGACGCATCAGGGACTGGCAGGCAAGGAAGGAGCCGTCGGCATCGGATGTCAACGTCCTTGCACGCTGCGTGAAGCCCATGTCCTGAGCAAGCACGCACCCACCATCATGATTCAAACTTCCAGTTACGTCATTACGTGTATCCCCAGTTCTCTCCCAACCCATGTCTGAACTCTGTCTGACCTGAGTTCCTTTGTTATGTGGGCTGTTAGGCTGAGAGGATCGAGTCGAGAGGAGCGGCGACGGAGCTACAGTACCCATGCGCTACAGTACCCTTAGGTACTGTTCACGAGAGAGAGACGGAGGACCGGCGGCTAGGGCTGTTAGGGGCGCTGGGAACGCCGACCGCGGGGCTTCGCTCACAGCCGGCAAGAGAGAAGGTTTTTCCTTCTAATCTCTTGCTTGATTAGATTGATACATCTCCTCTCTTTATATAGAGAAGAGGTCTTACTTGACCCCTAAGTAAGCGACTAATTAACCCTAACGGGCTCAGGCCCAATAGGCCCTTGACTCTTCTAACACTACACCCCACCTGGACATACAGCTCGTCCTCGAGCTGCAACTTAACGATGACTCTGCTAGACACAAACCTAACACCTAAAAACAAGTCTTTTACATCTCGGCTTATTTTATTGACCTGAAATAGACTACGACTCTTTATTTTTGACTCCTAAAGATATGGCGGACACCCTCCGCGTGATGGACCTGCACGTGTGTAGCCACCTGGATCCCATGGAGCCCACCGAAACGAGAGGGGTGCACGGGTATAGCCACCTAGAATTAGTCGCGATAGCGACCAGCGGAGACGTCCTCGCGGCGGCCGGCGGCGGAATGCGGTGGCGCTAGGCAGTGCGTCCCCGCCGGTGACAAGGAGGGGAGCGACTCCCCTACCGCCGCTGCCGCAGAGTTGGAGGTCGTTGCGCGCGGGAAAAACACCATGCTCGCGCCTAAAAACAGCAGCGGGTCGGCGCGGTTGCTGGTGGCCGTCCCATGGGGCGAGGTCGTGCTTCGCTGAGCTGAGGTCGACCGTCGCCAAGGTCGTCTCGTGCATAGGCTGGCGCATCTCCTGCAGCAGCCGGCGTGCTAGGAAGCCACGCGCCGCAGCCTGTAGCCGCACCGCCGCAGACACCTTGCAGGTAAGCATCTTCCCTGCCGGTTCCGTCGTGATGTCCATCGCCTGCTCGATCTGCTGCAATGTTGGCTGCACCGTTGGCTGCACGTCCTGGAACGGCAGCAGCGTCGTGCCATAACCTGGCATCCCGTAGGGGAAAACCGGTGGCAGAGAGGCCACGGCCGTTTGCGGCAGCGACCAGCTGGCTGGTTGCAGCGGAGGTATGCCGAGGTAGGACTGGATGGCGGTGACGGAACGGGCGAGATCGGTGATGGCCGCGGTCGGTGATGGCGGTGGCTGGGAGGCGGGCGCTGGTGGCGGCGGCAGCAGGCTGGCCAGGGCCGCCTGCATGGCTGCCATATTGCGGCTGAGCACGTCGATGTTGGCGCCCATCCGATCGACGACACTAGCCAGGGCTTCCAAGGTGAGCGGTGCGCCGGAGGACTCCGAGATCTCTGAGTGCACGGTGGATGCCGGCAGCGTGGTCGCCGCCGAGACTCCGGAGGTAGCGAAAGGCGTGGTCATCGTGCCCGAGATCTCCGATACCAGATTGTTATGTGGGCTGTTAGGCTGAGAGGATCGAGTCGAGAGGAGCGGCGGCGGAGCTACAGTACCCGCGCGCTAGAGTACCCTCAGGTACTGTTCATGCGAGAGAGAGACGGAGGACCGGCGGCTAGGGCTGTTAGGGGCGCTGGGAACGCCGACCGCGGGGCTTCGCCCACAGCCGGCAAGAGAGAAGGTTTTTCCTTCTAATCTCTTGCTTGATTAGATTGATACATCTCCTCTCTTTATATAGAGAAGAGGTCTTACTTGACCCCTAAGCAAGCGACTAATTAACCATAACGAGCTCAGGCCCAATAGGCCCTTGACTCTTCTAACATCCTCCTATCAGCTGGTAGTCTGGTAGAGTGCATGTGCAGCATGTCTATCCGAATCTTTACAGGTTCGTAACATATATTTATGCATAAATTCTTCATAACGAAAATTATTTTAACTCCTAAACTTTTTATTAATAATTAGAAAACGTTAAGTGCCACATCTATGCATTCAACTAACTTTGCATGGTGTATGAGATCGATCGAATGAAATAAAATAAAAACTGCCGCCCCTGTTTCCTATTATTACTCAAGCCGAATACCCCTCTGATTATAATAATCAGATTATATAATTACATTTTGATCTAAATAGGATTAATTATATAATATATTATTATAATCAAATCTCATGATTATCATAATCCCATAGTCTAGGTGAAACCAGGTCATATGAAAGATTATATGGATGCTGAAAGTTCAACTTGCCCCTAATTAATTATTCAACTTGCCAAACTATAAAGGATAATATAAAAACTTCTCACTTTAACCAACTATAATCAATCATCATAATCCATTGAGCCAAATACTCTAATTATTATAATCTATAATCATGATTATAATAATTATACATAATCCAGATTTTAATAACCGAGCTGTGATTCAAACAGGCCCAATCACCATCTTTCGTGTACTAAATCTCCTGTTTCAAAAAATATATCGCTTGATTTAACTTGGCATGGCATCAGAAACTTGCCATTATGGGTTGATTTATCAAGAACTATATAATATATTTATTCCTAAGAAAATTATGCTCGTTTGAAACAATACTCCCAAATCTAAATCAAATAGTATAATCATTTCCGTATCAATATTACTAGGCATATATAGGAGTATATAATTAGCTAACAATTCAAAGTTTGATATTTGCTGGTGCATGCTATATTGTTAATCACCTCCTTTTTCAGAAATTAATTAACCAATCATCATGCAATAATTCTCCAATCATGATCTTGTTTTTGTCGATGTAGGACCCACAGGGTTCCGCAACGATATGGCTACGAGTTGTGGGCCCTGGCCTGGCCCATGGGCAGAAACAAGGAGAGGTGCGGCGTCTGCTACACCGAATCCGAGTAGAATAGGCCAGACTAGCCGGATTTCTATGGAAAGTAACTTCTGACACCTTCTTTGGATCCAACCAGGATTGTAACCGCACCACAGCCTTCTCTATCGATATAAAGAGAGCCCGTAGGCACCCCTGTAACAAGAGACAACACAACATAATCAATCCGACGCAAAGGCTAATGCTGACTGGACATAAGGTTATTTCTCGATCACCATCGAGGGCCCGAACCAGTATAAATCGACTGTCTCTGCGTTCGCCGTCGAGTTCTAGCACGCGCCGAAGCCTGAACAACTGTCCGGGTACCCCCATGGTAGGCTATCGGTGGTCAAACACCGACAGCTGGCACGCTAGGTAGGGGCCTTTGGCGTAACCACGATCAAGAACTCTACGGATTTCGACAGCATGATCTTCCCAATGGGATCGATCTTTATCTTCAGATCGTGGGTTTGCAAGACGGACGATAAGGGCAACCTCCAAGGACGTCTTGTCGAAGCTCTAGAAGCCCACGAGGGACTTACTCTTCCGACGAAGCTTACCGAAGATCTCGTCGAAAGGCTTACGGTGTAAGAACCGACTCGGGCCCCAACGACAACCAGTCTCCACATGACATCCGGGTCGGATTCCTCCTCGGAGTCCTATCCGGGTTCTTTTAAAGACAAGCCAAGTCCTTTTCCAATTGGAATCTAGAACACGGCATCGACCCTTCAAAACATCAATTTGAACCTACTCCAAGTTTCTACCAGAAAATTGAGTCACCTCCCAACCGGGCTTAACAACGTGGCAAGGGCATATCAAGACTTACTCCAAAATACGGTTGGTCGAGCGCGGAGGCTATGTCTTACCGGGGCATAGGAAGGTCTCGTATTAACCATAACGTCTAAAGATTGCCTAGTCCACTGGTCAGGAACTTGTCCCCAGAACAACAATGCCCGACTAGTTGAAAAAGCTATCACTCTACCCTACCAAGAAGGTAATGCACTCCACGATACCAACACTCCAACTGAAGTCGTCAGCAACTGCGGCAAGGCAAACTTGGTGCTAGGCCGAGAAGCCTTCATGATTCGGCGACCACTACCGATGTCGCCCACTGCATCCGATGTCAGATCTTCAGATGAATCAGAATCAAACATATCACCCAACACTCCTGAATACGATGGCGAATCTGAGGGCTAGAGACGAGCTAAAGAAAGAAGGAACAAACTAAAAGAAGGCCGCAAACACTATGCCAGGCAACAAAAAGAAGCACAGGATATGTACAAAATAGAGCTGGCCGAATACCACAAGAAGAAATCGGAGAAAGAAGCCGAAGAAAGACGCGTGGCCAGAGTACACGGAGCTCCTTAGACAAGATACGGGAAGAACTAGAAGAACTCAAGCAATCTCGTATCCCAACGAGGAACAAGAACAACTCCGAGAAGTTCTCCGAACAACAGTCGTGAAGGCGCATGACGAAAGAACTCATTCCAGGCTTCCCGCTAGGACAACATCGCATGAACAAGACACGCAAAGTCAAAGGAGGTCTGCTTTTGAAAGTCTAGGACCAAACAGAAGCCAGAATCAAGAGAAAAGAAGAGACCGCTCCCAAAATAATCAAGTTGAGCATCCGAGAGAAGAGGGAAGCAAAACATTTTACCACTCATCCCCACGATTTATTCCTAGACTAAATGACAGCTGGCAGGCAGAGGAAGCTGAGTCAGAACACAGAGAAGCCGGAACGCACGATAGGTTTCCCTATTTTTCAAGGCGACTTGCTTCGGTACGGCTGCCTCACAAGTTCAAGTCGTCAAACCACTCCAAATATGATGGGAAGACCAAACCAAAGCAGTGGCTCAGAATCTACTCGCAATCAATTGAACTAGCTGGCGGAGATAACGATATCAAGGCATTATTCTTTCCCATGGCCCTAGAAACCATGCCCCTCCAATGGTTCAATAAATTGAACCGGGGGTCAATCAGAGGCTGGGAGGACTTGCAAAAAGCCTTCTGCGAAAATTTCGCGGACATCATTACGCACCCCATCACGCATGCAGAGCTAAAAGGACTCAAGCAAAAGGGAGGCAAAAGCCTTAGAGATTACTATCGATGTTTTGGTGAACTACGTGCCCAGTTACATGACATCACCGAATGAGAAGTGATTGAAGCTTTTTCCCACGGAATCATGGCCAAATGGCAATTTAAAGATTTTTGCAAATAAAACCGAAGGAACAATAAAGAATTTAGACGCGCGGTAGAAAAACTGATTATGGCTGAAGAACAGATGAGGGAAAGATTTTTGGATAGAAACAACCGAAAAAACAACAGAGACAACTCGGATAGGAGGAATTTTTTAAACATGGGACACCCAGACAAGAAGCGCGGACCAGACAACACCGTCTCTATGGCTGACAAGACGACAAATTTTTTAGAATTCAGGAGGTTCAAAGACATTGAAAATATGCATTGTATATGGCACCCATAAGGAAACCACACAACAGGAGACTACCAAATTTTCATTGATCGGTACGCAAGAAAAGGAAAAAACAAGGATAAAGAAGAGGATAACAAGAAGAAAGACGAAGACAACACGGAAGACAAAGGATTCCAGCAACCAAAGGGAACAATTACAGTAATCCTCTCTGAAGTTCCAAGTTTCAGAAGTAAGTACCAAGACAAGCTGGCTCTCCGCAGCATCATGGCAGCCGAATCAGCCATCCTAAGGTACCTAAATTGGTCATAGTACCCAATCCAATTTTCAAGAGAAGATCAATGGACTAGCATTGGAAATGCCGCCTATATCCACTAGTCCTAGATCTAACTATAGCTGGGATGATAGTCACTAAAGTTTTGATCGATGGGGAGCTGGACTCAACCTCATATTTTTAGAAACGCTAAGGAAGATGGGGCTAGACTTCGCCGGGTTTATTACCCCAACAGGAATACCATTCTATGGAATAGTACCCGACAAAGCTGCCATGCCGCTCGGGCAAATCACCCTACCAGTCACGTTTGGAACACAAGCAAATTACCGAACCGAATTCATTCAGTTTGAAGTTGCGGACTTTGAGACATATTATGCCATCCTTGGAAGTTCAGCACTTGCAAAGTTTATGGCTATACCTCACTACCCGTACCTTCTGCTCAAGATGCCAAGACCTCACGGAATACTCTCCCTTCGGGGCAACCTGAAACACGCTTTTGATTGTGACATTCAAGTAATCCAAATCGCAGCCAAAGCACAGGCAGCCGACGACAGAGAAGAAATTACCACAGTCGCTACACAAATGAACCCGGAAGAGCTAGGGATCTCAGCTAAGAAACCTTGCATCCTTTCACTAAAAAAGAAGCCGATGTAAAGAAAATCGACCTGGGTACTGGTGACCTTGAGAAGACAGCGACCCTCAGCGTTCACCTATCGGCTAAATAGGAACTCGCGTTCACTAACTTTCTTCGAGACAACAAAGATATCTGCACTTAGAAGCCAGTCAACATGTCAGGTGTCACAAGAGAGTTGGCTGAGCATAGAATCGATGTTAATGAAGGCTCCAAACCAATCAAACAACAGCTAAGAAGATTTTCACCAGACAAAAAGGAAGCAATCAAGAAAGAGATTACAAAATTAATGGCGGCCGGATTTATAAGAGAAATTCTTCATCTAGACTGGCTAGCGAATCTTGTTCTAGTACAGAAAAAGAACACGACAGAATGGCGCATGTACATCGATTACATGGATCTCAACAAACATTGTCCAAAGGACCCGTTTGGGTTACCGCGAATTGATCAAATCGTCGATTCAACAACAGGATCCGCCCTGCTATCTTTCCTCGATTGTTATTTAGGCTATCAACATATTGCACTAAAAGAAGAAGACCAGAGCAAGACATCTTTCATCACTCCATTCGGTGTCTATTGCTATAAAACCATGTCCTTTGGACGCAAGAATGCCGGCGCCACCTATCAAAGAGCTATTCAAACATGTCTCGGTGAACAGATTGGTGACAACGCGGAAGCTTATGTCGATGATGTAGTAGTAAAGACAAGAAACCCAAACATGCTAATTAAAGACTTGAAGCAGACTTTTGAAAATCTAAATAAGTGAAAGTGAAAATTGAACCCAAATAAGTGTGTTTTCGGGGTACCATTAGGACAACTACTCGGATTCCTGGTTAGTAATCGAGGAATAGAAGCAAGCACTAAGCAGATTCGAGCCATAACAGAAATGGCACCCCCGCATAGTGTAAAAGATGTGCAAAAACTGACAGGAAGCATGGCAGCCCTCAATCGTTTCATCTCACGACTTAGCGAAAAAGGACTCCCTTTCTTTAAGCTATTAAGAAGGACAGACAAGTTTGAGTGGACAGAGAAAGCCAAGGAGGCTTTTGAAAGCCTTAAGGCGTACCTCACCTCTTCACCCATACTCACACCTCCTAAGAAGAATGAAGACATGATGTTATACATATCGACAACATCTACTGTGGTCAGTGCAACAATTGTGGTGAAAAGAGAAGAAGGGTATGTATACAAAGTATAGTGGCCGGTATACTACATCAGCGAGGTTTTGACAGACTCAAAAATACGGTACCTGCATGTACAAAAACTACTCTACGCCCTCCTAGTTACTTCCCGCAAGCTACGACACTACTTCAAAGTCCACAAGATTACCGTAGTAACAGATTTCCCTCTCGGAGACATCCTGTGCAATAAAGATGTAACATGACGCATATCAAAGTGGGCAGTGGAACTCAGAGCTCTAAATATCGATTTCTCTCCTTGAAAAGAAATAAAGTCACAAGCACTCGCAGACTTCGTGGTCGAATGGACAGAAATCCAACAACCCGCGCCAGATACCCTCCTCGACCATTAGAAGATGTACTTCGATGGATCACTCAAGTTAGGCAGAGCCGGCACAGGTGTTCTTTTCATATCCCTAGAAGGAAAACAACTTAAATACGTACTCCAGATAGTATGGCAAGCCACAAACAATGAAGTAGAATACGAAGCACTCATCCATGGGCTAAGGATCACGACTTCTCTCAGAATCAAATGGTTACTTGTCTATGATGATTCAGCTGTGGTCATCAATTAAGTCAACAAAGACTGGGATTGCACCAAAAACAACATGGACGTCTATTGTGCTGAAGTACAAAAACTAGAGAAAAATTTTCAAAGACTAGAAATCCCGCACGTTCTACGAGATTAAAACATTGAAGCAGATGTCCTCGCCAAGCTGAGATCGGACAGAGCGAAGGTCCCGCTAGGTGTGTTTGTAGAGGAGTTGCCATCACCCTCCATAAAACAACCCAATGGGATAACCTTTGAGCCACCAGCACCAACAACCCAGATCATGGTAATCACCAGATCACAGACTCAAGAATTCATTGACTACATCAAAGAAAACAAGCTACCATCTAATAAGGAGGAGGCCACCAGGATAATCAGAATAAGCAAGAACTACATCCTTGTAGGAGACAACCTGTACAGAAGAGCCACGTCATCAGAAGTACTTCTTAAATGTATCTCAAGAGAAGAAGGAAAAGAAATTCTAGAAGAAATCCACTCAGGTTGCTACGACAACCATGCAACCTCAAGGACTCTGGTGGGCAAAACTTTTCACACTGGTTTCTATTGGCCAATAGCTTTGAAAGATGCAGAAGAACTAGTCAGACAGTGCAAAGGGTGCCAAATGTTCGCAAGGCAAGCTCACGTACCAGCTCACGCGCTAATTTGCATCCTTCCTTCCTGGCCGTTCGCATGCTGGGGGCTGGATCAAGTAGGACCACTCAGAAAGGCCAAAGGTGGATTTGAGTACATCTTCATCACAATTGATAAATTCACCAAGTGGATTGAATACAAGCCACTTATAAAATACAGCGCAACAAAAGCAGTCGAATTCATCCAAGACATTATGCACCACTTTGGAATACCCAACCACGTCATCACAGATTTGGGTTCCCCTTTTACAGCTATCGAGTTTAGAAATTGGGCATAAGACTGTGGCATCACTATAGATTATGTGTCAGTTGCACACCCTAAAGCCAACGGACAAGTAGAAAGAGCCAATAGACTTATACTAGCTGGATTGAAACCAAGATTATATGAAGAACTAGAAGATTACGGCTTCAAATGGATTAAAGAATTGCCCAAAGTAGTATGGAGCTACGCACTTAAGTAAGCAAAGCGACTGAATACTCACCTTTCTTTCTAGTATATGGATCAGAAGTCGTGCTACCAGCAGATTTGATCTGGACATCCCTAAAAATCGAACAATACGAGGAGAGAGAAGCAGAACACACCTGAAGATTGGAACTTGACAGTACAAAAGAAGTTAGGGTAAACGCTACCCTTCAGTTAGCTCGATACCTCCAAGGTCTAAGGCGCCACTACAACAAAAGTACTCAACAACGCTTAGTGCAAGTCGGAGACCTAGTACTATGAAGAGTACAAAAAACTGACGGACGTCATAAACTACTCAGCCCATGGAAAGGTTCTTTTATTGTCGCAAAAGTCTCCGGACCAGGCACATATAAGTTAATGACTGGAGATAAAATAGAAGTAAGGAATACGTGGCATATCAGCCAGCTAAGAAAATTCTACGCTTGAAGAACTCAAGACAAAATTTATGTAGCAACAAAGCAACATGTAATCAGGATTCACAGCCAATAAAATAAAGATGATATTCCTCGTCAACATTTGTCTTATTATGATCCATCCCGAGTTGTTTTCACAACCAAACGAGAGCAAAAGAGCTGAAAAGGTGCTTGAATTCGCAATCCTAAGTCTTTTCAGGCTTAGATGAGAGTAAGACTGATAAGCTGACACTCGAACCTATCCTAGATTGTTTTCACAACTTGGATGAGAGTGTTGGGCATTCTTAACGTCACTACCAAAAGTAGACTTAGTTTTCTAATTCTGATAACGGCGCCAAAAATGCCAAACCTATCCCTCATGCCACTTAAGCCAAGTTGTCATCCCCAGCATGACATGAGAGACGCGGTATTGAAATATGCATTTGCTCATCAAGATAAATAATAAAAGGGATCTGCAAGCGCACAGATTAATACCGATGTAGCATTTTAACCGGGAAGTATTCCAGGTATCGTTATTTATATTTTTACCACTGGGAAGGGATTTCTAAGTATCATGGTTGATAATGGAATGAGAATATGGAACTGAGTACACATCATTGCATGTATAACCGAGAGTATTTATCAATCTCTTTATACAGGTATAAATGTCACATTAAGTAAATGTAAAGTGATAATGGTGACAAAGATAATTAATCTGATCAGCTAGCCACATATAATAATGATAAGCACCTCAACAGATATTCTAGCAAGTCATTAGCATGGAATTAGGATGAACTACAAAGATATTCCCTAAGTTATTATTAACTATAAAGTCTAGCATATCATAGTTAGTGCAATTATACTTGGCAATCATGGTGAGAAAAGACTATATCCATGCATAGTGAATATTAGCAAGGAAGATGAAGAACATAGCAATCACTCCCCTGTAATAGTGTTGCTCTGCCTGCCCTATACACGAGAGGGGGACTATATAAGAATCAACGAAGCTGTCACTATCGCGAACTACCCCACAATCCGGCATATAGGGTGCAATCGCAGATAAATACGGTATAGACACCACGTCTACACAATAGTTATCATTCACCCACTGTACACATGGATAAACGCTATACGATCCTAGGCATGTATATAATTCCAATCTAACTAAGCCAAGCATATAACTATGATAAACTAAGAACAATATAATTGCAAATATAATCAAGTAGAGCAAAGTCATAACCAATATATTGAAATAGAACAAAGTCATATTCATAATATTGAAGAACAAAGATGAACAATTGAAGAACAAGAGAGGAATTACCAAGAATCCTCTTGACAGATCCGGGAACCAATCGAAGATTGACTCCTTCTAGTTCTAATCCTATGTAGCTATGCTAACTAGAGATCTAGTTGATGTGGTGGCTCTAGGGCTTGATCAGAGGCTCTCCTCCTGAATTAGGGTTTGAAGTATGAGACGAGGGCCTCTCCTCCAGGGTCAGGGGCCTTGCTTATATAGCCCTTTTGGATGAATCTGGGCCGTTGGATCAAACCGACATTGATCGTGCGGTTTTCCTTGATCCTCTAGGTCGGTGGAGCATAATCCTCGAGGCGGAGCCTGATTGGCTGAGCCAGCAGGGCGGGCGCCCTAGGGACTAGGGCGGGCGCCCTGTCCCCGGCTCTGTTACGCCTCCCGTTCGTTCTCGTGGCTTCTGGACTCTTCTAGATGTAAGATAATTACGTGTTCGGTTAATATCCTGTCATTAATCCGACATGTGGGCCTTTCTTCCGTATTTCTTGATAACCCCCTGCAGAAATAGATAAACAGCAAAACTCGTGGAATTCTGTCAGATAAAACCCTAAGTCTAGGTGTTGGTTTCATTTGGATCCTTTTCTCTATTTATTTAATAGTTATAATTGATACTTAAGGACCGTCAACAAACTCCCCCAAGCTTACCTCTTGCTCGTCCCTGAGCAAGGAGAGACTCAGTAGTTGCTGAAATGCCTTTGAATTTTGACGGTACACATGCTTTCAAATAGAGTCTCATCTCTGAGTTAAAGTAAACTGTCAAGACTTAAAACTTACTCATTATACCTTTCACCATGGGGCTTGCAACCGTCACCTTTGTCTTGAGCGGTTAAAAGATAGAACAGTCTAGTCAAGCGCCATGTCTCTTATTCTTGATTAGCTATAGCTCTGGAGTTTTTTTTGCAGATTTTCAAATAAAACTCAGAGATTCCTTGTATGACTCTCTCAGGTCTCTCTTTTGTGGTATTTCTGGATCCTCACCAAGGCAGTAATGATGTCTGCCTTCTCTCAAAGCAAAGTATGTAGTATTTATGGTATAAGGCAGAGTGACATTGCCTTCTCTCTCATTCTATTCTAATAAGGCTTTTGATATCTGGAGCTCATCGGTGGGAGATAAAGTATACATACTTACAAGACATTTATTGCATAGTCAAACCATGGATCCAGAGAAACAAGCCAATAAGTCAAATCAAGATGTGCATGTGTGGCGAATAAATGGTGTATGGTGGTAGTGATGATAACAATGATGAAAGTCTAATTCTACTTTTGCTCTTTTTGAGGGGATACGTACCTTTCTTGCTTTTAAAGCTCTTGAGGAGAATGAGGTGCTCTATATTTTTTTTCCTCTCAGGTGGGTATCTTGTACCTCTAATTCTACTGTCGGACACTTGTCCATTTTTACCTCTCTTCTCACACTTTTTCTTTTTTTTTCATCGAGGTTCCGAGCACTTGCTCCTTTTTATTTCCTCGTATCTTTTTCTTTTCGAGGTTCCGGGCACTTGCCCCCTTTTTATTTCCTCGTATAGAGCACTCATCTCCTTAGAACAATATAGCAAGTGGTAGTAACCAAAATAGCTTGAGCATTTATTTCACAGGGGATAACAAGAATGGGAAAATATTTTTGGCTATTCTCTCCCGGATTAGGAGTAGAATAATTTTATGTGGATCTGGAGATGAGAATGAGTGGATAAATGTGGATGCGTACTTCCGGAGTAGAAGCAGCATGTATGAGTGATCGTGCAAGTGAATCTTGATTTTAACTGCATGACAAGCTCCTAAGGGTCTACACAGCTTGACTACACTCAATGCTCATAAGCAGTAAAAAGTAAATGTATGGCTTAAAGTCTAGCAAGCATGTATGTATGGCTGTGGTAGGAACTTAAACTCTCATCATACAGGAACTCATCATGTAGCATTTTAAGATTTTCAAAGATAAAATTCTCCAGAATTCTAGCATCTCTAGGAATAGATAAACAGCAGCTCAACCTTATCATATCCGTTAACAACTTAGACTTTAGATCAAGTTCTGTTCCCACAAGTTCAGGTTTAGAGCAAGCTTTAAATGATAACAGTTATGTCTAAACTTAGAGAGAGAACTTCAAATTTGAAAGTTAGGCAAAGCAACTATTCATCATATCCATGCTAGAGTTTTATTATTATCTAGATTCAGTTTAGCATAGCCACTTTATTTATTTATTAAAACACACTAAGCAAAAGATATAGGTATATATATATATAAGCACAAAATCTTTATTTGGTTTTTTCATAGTTATGTATATTTTTATTTTTATAGGGTAGAAGTATATATAAATATAAAGATAAAGATAGAAATACTTAGCAAGATAATGGAGGTGCTCTCCCCCAGGCTGGATCTTGACATAATCTCTTCTGATGTAGCTAGCAGATGGCGGAGGTGTATTTGAAAGTCGGCAGCACCCTGACAGCGATTAGAATGTCCTCTGTCTGCTAGTCTCCTTGAATTCTGTGAAGCTCAAATAGACAACAAAGCTTTGTGGAACTGATTAAGTGTTAGCATAAATATCTAGCCTTTATCATGCTGAGCCTCCTTGATTTTTTTATATTTTTTTTTAATTTTATAAAGCAGAAGAAAATATTTATGTATTTATTATATATATATATATATTTTATGCCACCACAGTGAATGTACTTATGGGTTTTATGCCACTCGCATACTCACATGGGGCTTTAGGGTTTTTAATATTTTTATTTTCTTTTTAAGATAGTATGAATATGATTAACTAAGCAAACTATTTAAGATAAAGTAAATAATTAAAAGGAAAGGATAACTACCAAGTTACCTCTTAGCAAGGCGTTCGGTGTTTTTAAGTCCTCCGAACGAGACTTTTATTCGTTCAGTCGTCCTGGGACTTGGTGGATGGCGTAGTCGGTGGTTCCGGCGGCGCCTCTTCTTCATGTGCAACTGTCTTTTCTTTCCATACTTGTCTCGGTGCTTCGGTCTCCTCAGGACAGTGTTGGTTGAGTGGTATGTCTTCAGATCTTACCACTTCTCCTTCATAATCTGCCCATCCGTCCTTGATGACTTGTTGCTTCTGATTGTGGTTATGCCGCCTTCTTCTTGTCCTGACCTGCTTGGATTCTTCAAATACATAGTTAGGGTCAGTAAAGTAAAGACGTACCTTCTCAGAGGGGAAGTGCATGTGGACTTCTCCAGTTCCAATGTAAATGATTGCTTTGACAGTACTTAGGAATGGTCTTCCAAGGATGATGGGTGGATCATATTCATCTTCTCCCATGTCAATAACCTGAAAGTCTATATGGACAAAGTGATCGTCTATCTTGACAGGGACGTTAGTTACTGTACCTTCGACCTGTCAGAATGTCTGATCTGCCATCTGGAGCTGAATATATGTTGGGTTTAAGGACATGGTTCCGAACAGAAGTTCATAGGTGACCTTGGCCATTATGTTGACGCCCGACCCAGTGTCGCAAAGTGTCTTGTAGAAGTGGGACCCATTAATGGAGCAATAAATGCTTGGCATACCTGGGTCGTCCTTCTTAGGCAAAAACGGTGACTTGAGTTGGCGATCTTGACCTTTGTGCACGGCAGTGACCATCTTAGCTGTCTCGGTCCATACTTGCTTCTTGCTCTTGTTCCTCCTGTTGGTCCTCTTCCTTGGTTCATATTGGGGTTGCTCTGGGATTTGTGCGGTCTTGTTCTTGAAGGAAAACGTTTCCTTCCTCCCCTTGATGTAGAAACTGATCTTGGCAGCACTAGCATAGATGACAGCTCCCGCGGTGTTCAGGAATGGTCTCCCTAGGATGACGGGAGCCCTCTCATCAGAACCGGTCTCTATCACTACGAAGTCTGCTGGAGCGTACGAGGAACCCACTCGGACACAGATGTTCTTCAATATTCCTCTCGGGAAACTCAGTGTCCTATCTGCAAGCTGCAAACACATGGTTGTTTCTAATAATGGTTGTGAAAAGAGTTTTTCATAGAGTACCCTGGGCATGATGTTGACGCTGGAGCCAAAGTCACAGAGTGCTTCTGGGAAGTCTCGCATGCCGATGGAGATCGGGATGACGGGGCGTCCTGGATCGCCTCTCTTGACCGGCAGACGGTCAGTACTTACTTCCACGATAGGGTTACTCCAGTAATCTCCTGCATCAAACATGTCTACAAGATTTGCATATTCTAGTCCTTCCGGTTGTGATGGTATACCGGGGTTAGTAGCAGGAACAGCAGCAGCTATTTGATTCAACTGAGATTCAATCATTTTATTAAAGCTAATCTGGTTCTTGATGGCAGTAGAGAAATTATCCATTCTATTATTTATATTTTCTAGTATTTTATCATTAGATGCCAATTTCTTAGACAGGTTATCCATTAGCTTTCCTTGGTTGGACACTAACTCTCTCAAAGGTGGATAATTATTATTATTATTGAAAGAATTGTTACCTTGGTAATTACCTGAGTAGTTAGACCTCTGTTGATTTCAACCTTGATTCTGCTGAGGACGGTTGTAGTAGTTGTTGTTGTTATTGTTGATGTAGTTCACGTCCTCCAGCAACTCAGGACAGTGATTGCCCGAGTGTCCAGTACCTCCACACTCCTCACAAGTCATGTGGGAGTCGTAGACGTGCATGACTTCTTTCTTTTCTCCAGCTCGATCATCGAGCTTCTTCATGAGTAAGTCTAGCTTGGCAGACAGCATGTCTACCTCCTTGAGCTGGTGCATACCTCCACCTCTCTTGCGTGTCTGAGTTCTTTCTTCATTCCAACCTTGGTTGGATGCCATCTTCTCCACAAGAGCTGTGGCTTGAGGTATGGTGAGTGATAGGAATGCTCCTCCAGCTGCAGCATCCATGGTTTCACGGGCACTGTTAATGAGCCCATGATAAAATGTCTGCATCAACAGCCAGCTTTCCATTCCATGATGGGGACATTCTAGGATGTAGTCTTGGAAGCGCTCCCATGCTTCTGGAACGGATTCATCATGTTGTTGCTGAAAACTTGTAATCTTCCCACGGAGAGCATTGGTCTTGCCCATGGGAAAGAATTTGGCCAGAAAGTTCGTGGAGCAGAGTGCCCACGTAGTGTTCTTCTCCTTTGTAGCGTAGAACCACTGCTTCGCTCTCCCCAACAGTGAGAATGGGAAAAGGCGAAGTAGTATGGCGTCTCTGGGGACTTCAGCCATGGTGAAAGTGCTGCAGATCTCTAGGAAGTGTTGAAGATGAGCACTAGCGTCTTCATGTGGCTTCCCACAGAACTGGTTAGCTTGCACCATGTTGATGAGCCCAGGCTTGAGCTCGAAGTTGCGGTCGATCTCCCCAGCAGGTCCAGTGCGGATGTTGTCCGTAGTGGGAGCTGAGAACTCGCGGATCGACTTGTTCGCCATGGCTTCGAATTCAGTCGACAAATTCCGGATGAAACTTCGGCGGTCTTCGGATTTGGATGAAGCTTTGTGCTGAAGTGTTGACGATGTCTTCTTGAGCTTGGCTCTTGTTCTTCTGAATAAGGCTTCGGGATCGTCAACAAAGTTGTCTGGAAGATGTCTTCTATTCATGCATCACCCTGCAATAAATAATCAAAATGGAAAATACAGGGGTAAAACTGTATAAGAGAATTGATAAGCTCGATCAGATTAGTGATGCAAATGATGACTCAAAGTTCCGTATTCATTCCTACTTAGTAATCAACCTTCCCCGGCAACGGCGCCAAAAAAGCTTGTTGGGCATTCTTAACGTCACTACCAAAAGTAGACTTAGTTTTCTAATTCTGATAACGGCGCCAAAAATGCCAAACCTATCCCTCATGCCACTTAAGCCAAGTTGTCATCCCCAGCATGACATGAGAGACGCGGTATTGAAATATGCATTTGCTCATCAAGATAAATAATAAAAGGGATCTGCAAGCGCACAGATTAATACCGATGTAGCATTTTAACCGGGAAGTATTCCAGGTATCGTTATTTATATTTTTACCACTGGGAAGGGATTTCTAAGTATCATGGTTGATAATGGAATGAGAATATGGAACTGAGTACACATCATTGCATGTATAACCGAGAGTATTTATCAATCTCTTTATACAGGTATAAATGTCACATTAAGTAAAGGTAAAGTGATAATGGTGACAAAGATAATTAATCTGATCAGCTAGCCACATATAATAATGATAAGCACCTCAACAGATATTCTAGCAAGTCATTAGCATGGAATTAGGATGAACTACAAAGATATTCCCTAAGTTATTATTAACTATAAAGTCTAGCATATCATAGTTAGTGCAATTATACTTGGCAATCATGGTGAGAAAAGACTATATCCATGCATAGTGAATATTAGCAAGGAAGATGAAGAACATAGCAATCACTCCCCTGTAATAGTGTTGCTCTGCCTGCCCTATACACGAGAGGGGGACTATATAAGAATCAACGAAGCTGTCACTATCGCGAACTACCCCACAATCCGGCATATAGGGTGCAATCGCAGATAAATACGGTATAGACACCACGTCTACACAATAGTTATCATTCACCCACTGTACACATGGATAAACGCTATACGATCCTAGGCATGTATATAATTCCAATCTAACTAAGCCAAGCATATAACTATGATAAACTAAGAACAATATAATTGCAAATATAATCAAGTAGAGCAAAGTCATAACCAATATATTGAAATAGAACAAAGTCATATTCATAATATTGAAGAACAAAGATGAACAATTGAAGAACAAGAGAGGAATTACCAAGAATCCTCTTGACAGATCCGAGAACCAATCGAAGATTGACTCCTTCTAGTTCTAATCCTATGTAGCTATGCTAACTAGAGATCTAGTTGATGTGGTGGCTCTAGGGCTTGATCAGAGGCTCTCCTCCTGAATTAGGGTTTAAAGTACGAGACGAGGGCCTCTCCTCCAGGGTCAGGGGCCTTGCTTATATAGCCCTTTCGGATGAATCTGGGCCGTTGGATCAAACCGACATTGATCGTACGGTTTTCCTTGATCCTCTAGGTCGGTGGAGCATAATCCTTGAGGCGGAGCCTGATTGGCTGAGCCAGCAGGGCGGGCGCCCTAGGGACTAGGGCGGGCGCCCTGTCCCCGGCTCTGTTACGCCCCCCGTTCGTTCTCGTGGCTTCTGGACTCTTCTAGATGTAAGATAATTACGTGTTCGGTTAATATCCCGTCATTAATCCGACATGTGGGCCTTCTTCCGTATTTCCTGATAACCCCCTGCAGAAATAGATAAACAGCAAAACTCGTGGAATTCTGTCAGATAAAACCCTAAGTCTAGGTGTTGGTTTCATTTGGATCCTTTTCTCTATTTATTTAATAGTTATAATTGATACTTAAGGACCGTCAACAGAGAGTCAGAGGTGCTCGCCCAATCTTGAGTTGTTTTCACAACCGGATAAGAGCAAAAGAGCTAAAAAGATGCTTGAGCTTGCAATCCCAAGTCTTTTCAGGTTTGGATGAGAGTAAGGCTGATAAGCTGACACTCGAATCTATCCTGGGTTGTTTTCACATCCTGGATGAGAGCTAGAGGTGCTCGCCCAATCCTGAGTTGTTTTCACAACCGGATAAGAGCAAAAGAGCTAAAAAGATGCTTGAGCTAGCAATCCCAAGTTTTTTCAGGCTTGGATGAGAGTAAGGCTGATAAGCTGACACTCGAACCTATCCTGGGTTGTTCTTATAGCCTAGATGAGAGCCAAAGGTACTCGTCCTATCCCGGGTTGATTTCACAACCGGATGAGAGCAAAAGAGCTCAAAAGACGCTTGAGCTCATAATTCACAAATCAAGAGCAAAAGAGCTGAAAAGATGATTGAGCTCACCTTGCCCCAAGTCTTTTCCAGCTTAGATGAGAGTAAGAAGGCTGAAAAGCCAACACTCGACCTATCCTAGGTTGCTCTCACGGCCTGGATGAGAACCAAATAGCGCTCGCCCGATCTCGGAGTTGTTCCACATCAGAAACAACCCAACTGATCCAGCGCCTATGCTCGACAAGACTCGCGAAGATATAAAAAATAAGAACAAGACCAGATGGAGAGAAACAGCCCAAAGGAACCTGGATACGCCTACAAAGATTAAGGCCTATATCCAGCACACATTTAAAGAAAAATTCCAAACTGTGGCAAAAAACTACTTAGAAAGATTCACTCGAATGATTCAGGCAAAATAGTAAAGATGTATCCAAAGAACCAGAATTTCTTTACAAGGCACAATACAAAGTATATCATTACAAAAAAGAGAGATGTACCCAGGTACTATAGATCCTAGCTGTCAGCTTCGTCATCAGAAGGTGGGAGATGAATATCAAGCTTCTCAGCAATGAAGTTGGCTAGGTCTTCAACCTCAGACTCAGCATTCTCGATGGACTCCAGGTAGTTTTCATCATCAGTGTTTGCCCTAAGTTTCTCTAGAGGGATCGATGGAGCAAGAACACGGATATAAGCTAAAACGTTCTTGACACATGTCTGGACCCTATTCTTGACAAAGCTCTGAGGGCGCTCAGGAATCAGTGGGATGAAGTCGCCCTAGGTCCTCCCATCATCTTTAGAAGTCCGAATAAGCTTTGCAACGGTCTTAAAAGATTTTCACAATGTAGCAAACCGTTGGTCAAATGTAGCCAGCTTCTTGGACAAATCCTCAATAGTTTTCATCTCCTGCACTGCACAAGATCCTGGTCAGCACCAAACCTAATCAACTAGGCACGAGCGAGCTCTTCTTCGGCACGAGCCTTTACCTCCTCGGCCCTATTGTGATTAGACCGAACCGATATCTTCATATCTTCAACATCAGTCAAGAGCATCTGCTTATCTTTTTGAAGGGCTGATCAAGACAATAAAAGAAAATCAGGCAAATAAAAAAAGGAAAAAGAGGGAACAAAGCATAAAAGAACTCGGAATACCATCGCACTCTTTCTTCATAGCCTCCACCTTCTTCAAGGCTTCCTGGACCATAACATCCCTCCGCTCCTCTGCCTCAGTCACCTGAGCACGGAGGGCCCTTTCCTCCCTCTGGTGCGTCTGATGCTCAGTCTCCATCTCGGCATGGCAGAGGTCTAGCTCCGTCTTTAGAGCACTAATTTCAGAGGACAACTTTTTCTCAGTCTCAGTCGAGAAAAAGAGTCAGCATAGTTCTGAGAGAAAGACTGATCAAACAGGACGAAGAGAGAGAGAGAGAAGACGTAAAAACCCAAGAGACTGAGCAAAATAATAACTTAAGAAAAACTTACCTAGGGTTTTTTTTCTCAAAAGAAGCAGCACCGGCTGCTAGAATTTCCCTGTCCATAGTCAGCTCTGACAAGCGACGGGTGGCGTTGAATTCCCGCATCACATTGGCATTAAGACGCTAACTACCAGTACCAAGGGCAACATGAGGGGAAACTGTCTGATGCGAAGATGACAAGACCAAGGCCGCAACCTGGGCAGTAGAAGCCCCGGTGTCGGTGTAAGAAACGGCGGTCCTAGCACCAACGAGTAATGAGTGTCTATGCGTCGGGAGTCCGGATGGTGTGCAAGGACATAGATAATTTATACTAGTTTGGGCCGAGAAATGACCTACGTCTAGTGGAGGGAGAGAGTTCTATATTATCTTGCACCGAAGTGCTTGTAGTAGGGGTTACAAGCGGACGTGAGAGAGGGAGGAGCTCCTAAGTCTCAAGGCGTGAGTGGAGAAAGTGGTGGTGTGTGCAACTCCACTGGTCACCTCGCAAGGTCTAGGAGAGTAGGCTATTCTTATCTTGTGATGTGTTGCTGTGGTGGTTCAGTTGAGTTGTGCTCTACCCTTTGGAATGATCCCCGCATGCTCCTTTTATAATCTCAAGGAGGTGCAGAGTTACATGACGGTGTATGGTGTGACCTTGCCGATGGAGGAGCCTGGAGGCCTCAGAAGGGCCTTATCTGGTGGCGACGTGGTCTGCACTGTGGAGGCATGGCATCAGTACTTTTGGGACTGCTGCTACGTGTTCTGGTATGTGTGCCACTACTAAAGGAGTGGTCTCTGTCTTTTGGCATTGTAGCGACGTGCCTTGTCATACCTGGTCCTGTAGCCAGCGTGGTGTGTTTGTCCTTATAGTTTGACTCGGCATAGAGGGCTGAGGCCTCAGAGGTAGGAAGTGCGGCGCGATCTTATCCTGATCGGGGGAATAGTGGCCCAGGGCAGTTGTTCCGTACACTGCGCATGTACGAATCGTGTGTATAGTGCCAGTATGGGTGGCATAGTGGTCAGTAGCTCTTTCCCATGCCTGTTACAGATGATGGCGTGGTGATTAGACCCCGGTCATTCCTGGCCTGTCCGGTTGGGCAGACGCGAGAACGTGGGTGATGTCATAGGGGGTCTCAAGCACGCCAATGGGAGAGCGGTGTTGGGGGCCGGTCTCGGGCGAGTTGGAGGCAGATGATGCCGCCTCTAGGGCTCGGGCGAGGCGGTGATGTTGCTGGGGGTAGACCTGTGTCCGAGACCCCAGGGCGGAGGCCTCGGTCGAATCAGAGGTGTTCCGAGACCCTTCTGAGTGAGGCCTCGGATGAAGTGGGGAGATGGGCAGGTTTGTGGGCATGTTTTGCTGGAGGCCCAATAAGTAAGGATTTAGCCCATTTCCCTTTTGTAGATTGTTTCCCTTTACTAGGAGGCCGGGTGTTTTTCCATTACAATTTGGGTACCCCCAATCGTGGTACCTGACACCCGGCTACCTCCTTAGATGGACCTACTGCCACGGTCACCATCATCTTCGGAGTTGGTGACTCTGCGGCAACATGATCGTCAGGGGCCACCGTCTCTGTCGATGAAATGTGGTCGGCAGTCCATCCAGGGGTATGCCCGTAATGTTAGATTAGTCGGTAGACAGGTGCGCAAGACACGAACTGGATGGTAACAGGATACAAGACACAAGATTTATACAGGTTCGGCCGCCATTGTGGCGTAATACCTACGTCCTATGTCCCGTTATTTTGATTGATTGAGGATGAGATAGATTTCTCTATGGGGTTTTATGAGATGTATGACCTGTCCTCTAGGGGACCCCTTTCTCTCCTTATATACTCTGGAGGAGGAGGGTTACAAGTAAAGTATCCAATTTGGTACTATTATAATGTCTAGTACACCTTGTAGCCTTGCGGTTCACGCCTTGATCTTGTGGGTTAGGCCACCTCGGATGGTGCGGCCCATGTATAGCCATGAGGGTATCTGGGGGTATATCCCCCACAGCTAGTCCCCGAGCGCCATGTATTATGAAGCAACACGCCGATGACCTTCTTCCGACAAGTGAGGCTTCAGCTTCTAGAGTCTTTGACCACTAAACATACCATCCAAGCAGTTGCTAACGGTCTTCGACCTATCGTGACATCAGCCGACTGGATTTACCAAAGAAGTTGGTTGTTCGAATAATGCATGGTGCTCTTGAGAAAAAGAAAAAGATTTCCTTCATAGGAAGTGTAGCCACTTAGACTCCTTGGCCGATAAGGAGTGTAAGCCAGAAGAAAAGCACTACATTCACCGCGAGGTGAAGTGTAGCCACTTAGTCCTTGAGCCTGGTAGTAAGTGATGTAGACACGTGGTGCCAGGGTCTAAAGAAAATAAATCCAAAAGATTGCCAGCCAATGTCACCAGCGATGTACGCATCAAGCCCCTTGATGTGCCCAAGATCAGAACCCTGATCTGAACAGCATGGAGTAGATTGATAGTGCACTGATGAGACGTTGTGACGAGGAGTCCCCAGCGTGACCGGAGACGTGGTCGAGCGGTGAGAGCTCGGCGACGAGCCTGACGAGGAGTGATGAGAGCTCGGCGAGGAGTCCCCAGCATGGCCAGACGTGGTCGAGCGACGAGAGCTCGGCGAGGAGTCCCCAGTATGGCCGGAGACATGGTCGAGCTGCGAGAGCTCGGCGACGAGCCTGACGAGGAGCGACAAGAGCTCGGCGAGGAGTCCCCAGCGTGGCCGGAGACGTGGTCGAGCGATGAGAGCTCGGCGACGATCCTAATGAGGAGCGACGAGAGCTCGGCGAGGAGTCCCCAGTGTGGCCGAAGACGTGGTCGAGCTACGAGTGCTCGGTGATGAGCCTGACGAGGAGCGACGAGAGCTCAGCGAGGAGTCCCCAGCATGGCCAGAGACGTGGTCGAGCAGTGAGAGCTCGGCGACGAGCCTGACGAGGAGTGACGAAAGCTCGGCGAGGAGTCCCCAGCATGGCCGGAGACGTGGTCGAGCGGCGAGAGCTCAGCGACGAGCCTGACGAGAAGCGATGAGAGCTCGGTGAAGATCCTGCAATGTAAATATGTAGAGCGGTAGTACGTGATGTAGGAATATATGAACTCGGGAGAGAATCAATAATGATGAAATAGTATATGACGCTCAGCAGTAAGTTACAAATGAGCATGATGTGATAAAGCAACTGGTGCTTTGTAAACATCAGTGTTGATGTGAGGTTTGTGTTTACACTTAGCATAAACCGCCCGACCAGTTAGTATGTAGCTGAGTTTCCAACCCTAGCTTGCTCGCCTTACGCTGAGCGTGGAGCCCGTGTGCGTGTGGATGGCATCGCTAAGGAGCCACTGCCGACCACCCGTAACGCAGAGGGCAGACGTTCGTGAACGTGTGGGGAGAAGCCGGAGACAGGGCCGTCTCTAGAGACATCAAGCGTCAACGTGACTGGTCAGGGATTTGCGTTAAGCATAGATGTATGTCATCTTTAAGATGGTATACATGGACAAACATTATTTGAAGAATAATCATGACGAGGACGTTGTGGAGAAACGTCGTAGCGAAAACATGACGAGGACATTGTGGAGAAATGTCGTAGTGAAAACATGACGAGGACGTTGTGCAGAAACGTCGTAGCAAAAATTGTATTAAATATAAATATTGAAAGTGTCGAGACGTTGTTTGGTCGGTGGTGATAAAATTGTCCAGCCCTCGAGCTTTCCGATCCGTCTTGACGACTGCGTCACAGTTGTCGTAGTGCCTTTCCTTGTGGCGATTATTATTGCGACGTGGCAGGTGGTCGGGGCAAGAGGCCGTGGTCGTAGTCGGAGCATGTTGGAACTGCTCTCCTGCCGCTGAAGCCGCCGAGTCCGTCATTGTCGAGTTAATTCTCGATATTAATTCGAGCGAGCTCCAGGGCGATGTTAGCGAAGTGGATCGCGAACGAGGGAGATGTCATTACATACAGAAAAATCAATTTGTATTAGATATTCGAAGAACGGACTGATCCAATCAACAACGTAGAACGACTCACCTGGTTTTTAGCAGAGAATCCCATCTGGCTCGCATGGGAGTCCGTACGCACAACCCCTACCTGGCGCGCCACTGTCGATGAAATGTGGTCGACAGTCCATCGAGGGGTATGCCTGTGATGTTAGATTAGTCGGTAGACAGGTGCGCAAGACACGAACTGGATGATAACAGGACACAAGACACAATAGTTATACAGGTTCGGCCGCCATTGTAGCGTAATACCTACGTCCTGTGTCCCGTTATTTTGTATTGATTGAGGATGAGATAGATTCCACTATGGGGTTTTATGAGATGTATGATCTGTCCTCTAGGGGACCCCTTCCTCTCCTTATATACTCTGGAGGAGGAGGGTTACAAGTAAAGTATCCAATTTGGTACTATTACAATGTCTAGTACACCTTGTAGCCTTACGGTGCACGCCTTGATCTTGTGGGCTAGGCCACCTTGGATGGTGCGGCCCATGTATAGACATGAGGGTATCCGGGGGTATATCCCCCACAGTCTCCCTCACAACTGCCTCGCTGACCGTGCGTTTCGAGTCCTGAGACTCAGTACGCTCGGTCGCACCAACGGATTGAGAAGAAGCTGATCGAGGGTTGAGGGAAGGCAAGGGTGAAGACCTGTAAGACGATGGACAACCTCAATGATACAGGAAAAGGGAAAACAAAAGGAAACTACCTAACCAGGATTCACTTACTTGGCCATCTTCTTCTTCGTACTAAAACCCCCAAGCCGAACTGAAGGTTTCGCCGGAGGCATGGCGGCAGAAAAGACATCATCACCACCCCGTGCCAGGGATGGCGTTTGGCACCTGAGCCCCAAAAGAACTCAGGCTCGATGACCGCTTACTGAAAAGGACAAGGACAAATCAAAAGAAGCGCTCAAGAATAATAGCAAAAAACAAAAATACAACGACAACTCACCGACAAGTGTCGAGCGTCGCATCATCATCCTCATCCTCCTCACCCTTGAGCAACTCAACCACAGTACCATCTGAGAAAAGAGAAATTACTCGGTTATACATGCAAACAAACTACAAAGGGGATAAAACAAACTGATGCGCTCACCTAGGAGCATGCTACCTACAACTTGAGTACCTGAAAGAGTACCCGGTTGATGAGGCTTCTTGATGGTAGACGCGCTGGCGGAAGCATCATCCGCCCGCGCCCCCTTATTGATGGAACGAGGAGCTCGAGGAACTAGGCGTAGCACATATTCAACATATTGGACTAGTTCATTGCAAGAAACACCAGGAAGAACTGTGAATACTAGAGACTTACTAGCCGGAGCCGTTACGGCTAGACTTGCTTCGGCCCCCTTCCTAGCTGGGTTATCATCACCGGGAACCGGATCAACAAAGTTACACCCCAATTCCTACAAAACGACCAAAGGAGAAGGAATAGGTAGAAAATTGAAAATAGAAAGTACCAACAATAAAAGAGATATAAAGAAAAGTACTCGCAAAACTAAAACAACTCACAGCAAGGGGCGGATTATCTCTACAATATTCAGGAACTGCGTGAGGGACAATGGTCACCCCCTTCAGAACCTTCTTTAGGCGCTCCAGTACCTCTTCTTCAGTCAACTCAAGGGTAGGAACTATCCAGGATGGATCCTCAGCCCCAGAATACTCAAAGCCGAGATGCTCCCTCTCCTTTAGGGGTTGAACTCAGCGACGCATGTAGCTGGCAATAATCCCAAAACTGGTCAAACCTTGCTGCTTCAGAGTCCGGATTCTCTCAAGAAGTGGCTTGATGGCCTGGAGCTCATCGCTTGTCAAATGGTTCTTTTCCCAATGATCATTAACCGAGGGATCAGAACCGGAATGAATAGTAAGGGGAGGAATCATTTTCACAGCATAAAACCACTCGGAACGCCAGTACCGAATAGAATCAACAAGATCATAATCAAAAAATAGGGTTTTCTTCCCCTAACGAAATTGGATGCCAAAACCACCCAACAGAGAAGTGTCACTCCGAGGATGCGGCTTCAAACGGAAAAAGAAACAAAACAGAGAGATTGAAGGAACGATGCCAATAAAAGCTTCATAGAGATGGACGAACACTGACAGATGAAGGATAGCATTGGGAGTCAAGTGGTTCAGAGAAATATCGAAGTAATGAAGGAAATGATGAAGAAAAGCAGAAGCGGGCAAGTAGAGGCCAGCTTGAACGAAAGAGATAAACAGGACGATCTCACTAGGACCAGGAGTAGGAATCCGATGCTGGTTTGAGACCTTCCAATCAGCAAGATCCTTCTCCTGGATTAGGCTGCCACTGACCAAATCACGCAACTGATCCTCCGTTGTAGTCGGAACTGGCCAGAGCTTCTCTGCAGCCCTCATGGTGATGAATTCCTGGTTCTCGATGACCGAGAGCGACACCTCCTCGTCCACCAAGACCTCCTTCGACTTACTCGACGACTTCTTCTTGCCCATACAATGGCGAGGATCTGAGGTCGGCGGCAAAAGTTCGATGGCGGCGGCGACAGCAGCGGTGGAACTCTGGAGGTTAGGGTTTAGCAAAGGCCGAATGCTAAAGGGCAAGGATAGGGTAAGAAAGAGGAAGAAGAAGGAGGACCCTTAAATATATTTACAATGGTAAAAACGCGGCCCATCAGGCCCGCTTAATGAAGCATGGAAAGCAACGGTCTGTTTCTTGCCATAACTGACACGGCTGAAATGACGGATAACGCAACTTTCCACAATGGTACAGTGCAACGGGCAGATTTCAGACTTATCCGTTTACACTGCGCCATTGCCGAATTGTTACAGATCGCACAACTCAGAAAGAACTTGCCATCCACAAGATTCACAGAAGACATTACAGTACGCCACAAGAGAACCCAGATACTCCATAAACAACCCGGATGATACTCAAAAGCACTCAGATAACAAGAAAGAAGACAGAAACAGAGAAAGAAAGATTTTTTTACAATATCGTCAAAGGGCATAAAGTTACAGATCTTACAAGACCCAACGAACTTGGTACTACGACGAGCATGGTAGCAACAAAGAGCCAGACAAAACTCGGCTCTGTAAACGACTACGTGCTCCTAGCCACAACATGGCAGAAGACAATCAACCCGGATACACGGTTGTCTTCAAAGGAAGGACACAGTGCATCCAAGACGGATATTAGTAGCACAGCGGCACAACTCGACCCAGGTGAGACTCACAGACATCAGTCTACCCAAGCCCGATGTGATCCTGGATCAGACGCCGATCTACACCGGACAGTTGTAAGGCAGTGTGGAAGGATCAACTCAAAGCTACTAGATGATGGAACATATCCCACATCACAAGACTTCTTCCACCTGCCACCATGTACTACCTGGTACAATGCTGCTGCAAGATTAGTCTACCTCCAATCTTGATCACAAGACTTCTTTCACCTGCTACAAAACTTACAAGACTCACAACTTACGCCCGGGGATATTCTACTTCACAAACTATCATATTTATGGCTATGGAGGCTTCAGACTATACAACAAGATACTTGATGAATCGAGGCAGCACACCAAGAGGGTATTTATAGGCCAAAGAGCGATGTACATAGACTGGGAGCACCAATAGAACAAGCCTGATAAAAGTCTCAATAAAAAGACAGAAAGCAATAAGAAGAGGACACGCGTGTGAATGAACAGTACTCAAAGACAAGTATATTTGAAAGAATATACCAACACTGTACACCTCATGACTACAGGGAATTCAATTCAACCGCAAACCACCACCAACTTCAGACATAAAGCTGGCTACCTAAGAAGACAATAGAAGACCATCTATCCAAGTTCTTAACGATCAAAAAGAACTCGGAAAGATGCTCAGAGGCTGCAGAGTACATATCCTCAGAAAAGCTTTTTAGTTTTTTCAACAAACAAAATTCGAGACCCTCTAACTTTTTATTTCAAATAGCAAGAGGCTCGGAGGCTACACTTAATGAGTGCGCACGTCACTTGAAAGATTTCTTCAAGACAGACCACTTCAAGGCTTCACACCGAAAGAATCCGGAACAAGCTTGATTCATCAGGCATAGCCAGAGAAACAAGGAGGTTTTCGAGTTCAATCATGAAATGCTCGAGGGCTTGTCGATACGGGACCCACAGGGTTCTGCAGCGATATGGCTATAAGTCGTGGGCCCTGGCCTGACCCACAGGCACAAACAAGGAGAGGTGCAACGTCTGCTACACCAAATCCGAGTAGAATAGGCTAAACTAGCCGGATTCCTATGCAAAGTAACTTCTGAATTTAGTTCAGGACACCTTCTTTGGATCCGACCAGGATTGTAACCGCACCACAGCCTTCTCTACCGATATAAAGAGAGGCCGTGGGCACCCCTGTAACAAGAGACAACACAACACAGTCAATCTGACGCAAATGTTAACGCCGACTGGACGTAAGGTTATTCCTCGATCAGGATCAAGAGCCCGAACCAGTATAAATCTACTGTCTCTGCGTTCACCGTCGAGTTCTAGCACGCGCCGAAGCCTGAACAACTGTCCTGAGCACCCCCATGGCAAGCTATCGGTGGTCAAACACCGACAGTTTTGTGCATCATTACTCCCTATTTTGCAACAAAATCATGATCATTCGAAGCAATACCTCCAACTCTGAATCAAATACTAGTAACATTTCCGTATCATGGTATCCTAATCAATAATATTAGTAGACAAATATACTTTCTTCATTCCAAATTATAAGATGTTTTGACTTTTTTAGATTCATATAGTTATGTCTAGATACTATGTATCTAGAAACATATTATAATTTGGAACGCAGGTGGTATATAATTAGCTAACATTTAAAAGTTTAATATTTTGCTGGTGCATGCTATATTGTTAAAGCCCTCCTTTTTTCAGAATTAATTAACCAGTCACGCGATAATTCTCAAATCATGATCTTGTTTTATGTATCATTCGATCGAATCACGAATGGTTTGGCTGCAGGTTATTATTTTTGAATTACTTATAGATACAGTATTAATTAACACGGCTGTTTGTTACATACATAGAAACAAAACTTTAATAGTTCAAAAAATATAAGAATTGTAACACACGGTAAATGTAAAATCCTCGAGACCTAGCTCTTAGCGCGACAAAGACTATGCATGCGGACATGCAGCACCGAGGAAACGGAAATGAAATTGAAAAACATTCAAACACAATATGGCAATATGCTAGTAGCTGTGAAAGTGTGAATCGCTGATATTTAGGAGTAATCAATTAGTGCTGAGTTTCAAAAAAAAATCAATTTGTGCCGTGCATGCAGCACGTCCGACCTCTATATAATGTTCCCCTGGTCGCTCAAGTCCATACATTCTGATTTCTGAGCCTGACCTCCCTTCTCGTTGCTCACTTTGTATCAACAACACGGTTCAGTGGCAAAGGAGCAGATCCAACCTATGGCCGTGATGAGGCGGCGCAACAGCATGAAGGCGACCATGTTCTTGGGCGCTATTCTTTTCGGATCCCTAGCAATGCAAGCACAATGTAAGTATTCGTTATTCCTATATGTACATACGTTAGATGTGTGTGTGATAAATATTCTCATCTTCGAATTTATATAGTCACTGATCACAGTGAATATGTATTTATATATAGCTATATATTGATGAAATGATGAGCATGGAAATACAAATTCTGCAGGTCGTCCTCATGAGCTATTGGATGCCAGCGGAGGGTCGGTTGATACCACCATTGCTAACTCTACGTCGCCATTAGACGTTGAGAGAAAGAACGACGAGCTTTTGATGGTGTGCTTGAAGTACGAATGCGATAAATTCCAACCTAATGGTACTTGTTTCTGCTGCGAGGTCTCCGAGGTCGCCAACGATTGCTACTTGACACATGACGAGTGTGCGGCTACCTGCAGGAGGCGCCATCCGCCATTGCAAGGGGCCTAATTGTACTTAGATCATATATTTAGCATTTTGGATGCAAACGCGCGCTATGCAAAGATCACTCCGGAGACAAATTGAATATCGTACGTTGAGATGTATCATGCATTTTTGCTATAAATAAATTATGCTTCCATGTATTCTTTTTTTAAATATAAATAATTGTCTCACATGCTTTCTGCGTGTTCTCTGTCTTAGTTTTCATTTCATTTAGGGGCTGTTTGGTTCCTCTTATTTTGGTGGAATTGAAATCTATTTAATAGCTTAGGCTATTTAGCTTGGAATTTGACATTCCACGACTTTCCCAAGTTCATATATAAGCCTATCTCAAATTCATAGGGTGGAGATAAAAATTAATTTTATAGATCACTATGTTATGTTTCTACTCTCCAAATTATAGCACGCTCTTCAACTCACTTACCTATAGTACAAATCTACAACTCCTATAAAGCAAAACCCAACTATCATATTTCTCTGCGATTTCATGAAGCCACGTCATCGAAGGGTCCACAGGTCACTAAGCAATCCCACAACGATCCACGTCATCACTTAGTTTGCACCATACAATTCTTAGTCTCATATAAAGCAGCCATCTCTTTGACTCCCTCACTCAATGTCCACAACCGACGCATTACATGACGGACTGTGCACCAAACGAACAGCCATACATTATTTCCACATCGATTCCTCTCCTACATCAATGCAAATACATGTGAAGAACTTGAACCATCCGTTGCTACCTTCACGTTTAAATAGCTGTGTGTACGCATCTTCATTATGAGCTCTCTAGCAATCAGGCCCCACGTCAGGGAGTGCCTATAAATGCCCCAATCAAGAGTGGCACTCCAGGCAACAACCCCAATGGATGTTATAATTGTGGAGAGGTTGGTCACTATTCTTACCAGTGCCCAAAGAAGCAGAACCGGCACGCCCCGCGGACCCAGCAGAGCAATCAGAGGCCCAACGCTCGACCTCCATTCACCGGCAAGGTGAATCATGTGTCATCTGAATCAGCTCAGGAGGCGCCTGAGGTTATACTGGGTACGTTTAGCGTCAACTCCATCTCCGCTACCGTACTTTTCGATTCCGGTTCCTCGCATTCTTTAATATCATAAGCTTTTGTTAGAATGCATAGCATACCCGTGCCATGAAAGATCCCATGCTACTAAACTCACCGAAGGTAGCATGCTAGCAAATTACTAGAGCCCTTCTACTAGTATTTTTCTAAGGGGGGTAGCTTTTAAAGTAAACCCAATTGTTCTGAGAAACACTGGAATTGACCTCATCCTAGGAATGGATTGGATGAAGCAGCATAGAGTAGTGATACAATGCCAGGAGAAATCTGTTGTTGTGGCATCTCCAAGTGGCGATAGAATCTGTGTCGAAGTGGAAGTGCAAGCTCTACCGACCACCACCGTCAACCAGTTGAGTGATGATGCCAACCAGGAGAACCAGGTGGTGGATGAATTCCCAGATGTGTTCCCCGATGAATTGCCAGGTATGCCACCCGATCGTGACATCGAATTCCTTATCGAGCTTTTACCTGGAACTGCACCCATAGCTAAGAGACCATATAGAATGGGGGTAGATGAATTAGAAGAACTAAAGAAACAAATTAAGGAATTGCAAGAGAAAGGTTTTATTCGCCCTAGTTCTTCACCTTGGGGAGCACCTGTTATACTTGTTGATAAGAAAGATGGCACACGAAGAATGTATGTCAATTATCGGTCCCTTAATGAAGTAACAATCAAGAACAAGTACCCACTACCTAGAATTGATGATTTATTTGACCAGCTGAAAGGTGCTTGTGTGTTCTCAAAAATTGACCTCCATTCTGGATATCATCAACTAAAAATTCGTGCATCTGACATACCTAAGACAACATTTACTACAAGATATGGCCTTTATGAGTATACGGTGATGTCTTTTGGACTGACAAATGCACCTGCATACTTTATGTATCTAATGAACAAGATGTTCATGGTGTACTTGGATAAGTTTGTGGTGGTATTCATAGATGATATCCTAATATTCTCCAAAAACAAAGAGGAACATGTTGAACAACTGAGACTAGTCTTACAAAAGCTCAGGGAACATAAATTATATGCTAAAAGAAGCAAGTGTGAGCTCTGGTTAAAAGAAGTATCTTTTCTGGGACATGTGGTTTCTAATGGTGGAATAGCCGTAGACCCCAGTAAAGTGCAGGATGTGTTAAATTGGAAAGCCCCAACTAATGTTAGTGAAATTCGTAACCTTTTGGGTTTGGCTGGGTACTATAGGAGATTTATTGAAGAGTTCTCTAAGCTAGCTAAGCCTATGACAGCCCTATTAGAGAAGAATACCAAATTTGTATGGTCAGACAAGTGTCAGACTAATTTTGAGGAGCTAAAGAGAAGATTGACAACAGCCCCAGTGTTGACCTTACCTGATTTAAGTAAGAGCTTCTCTATTTATTGTGATGCATCCCGCCTAGGCCTTGGGTGTGTGCTTATGCAAGAAGAAAAGGTTGTGGCATACACATCCAGGCAGTTGAGAAAGCATGAACTGAATTACCCAACACATGATTTGGAATTAGCCGCAGTGGTCCATGCTCTGAAAATTTAGAGGCATTATTTGATTGGACATAAGTGTGACATCTATACTGACCACAAGAGTTTAAAATATATTTTCACTCAGTTAGAGCTGAACCTAAGACAACGTCGTTGGCTGAAATTGATTAAAGATTATGATTTGGAAGTGCATTATCATCCTGGAAAGGCAAATGTTGTGGCTGATGCACTCAGCAGGAAGGGCTATGCCAACGGACTTCAGTTGATATTTATACATGTAGAGTTGTGAGCTGAAATAGAACATCTCAATTTGGGTTTTATCAATAATGTAATGGAATTGGCAATAGAGCCTACGTTGGAGCAAGATATACGCAAACGTCAGTTGGAGGATGGGAAACTAAAGGAGATTGCAGAGAATGTAGTGCTTGGAAAGGCACCAGACTTCAGGTTGGATGAGAATGGTACTTTGTGGTTTGGGAAAAGAATATGTGTACCTGAAGTGAAAGCTATCCGTGATACGATTCTACGAGAGGCACATGATTCTGCTTATTCTATACACCCTGGAAGCACCAAGATGTATTTAGACCTTAAAGAGAAGTATTGGTGGTATGGGTTGAAAAGAGATGTGGCCGAGTATCTGGCCATATGTGATACATGTCAAAGGGTAAAGGCTGAACACCAAAGACCTGTAGGATTGCTGCAACCAATGAAAATACCAGAGTGAAAATGGGAAGAAGTTGGTATAGACATTATTACTGAATTACCCCGCACACAACGTGGGTATGATTCAATTTGGGTAATAGTAGACTGACTCACTAAGGTTGCTCATTTTCTGCCAGTTAAGACCACATATAATGGAGCAAGACTAGCAGAGTTGTATATGGAGAAGATAGTGTGTTTACATAGTCCCAAAGAAGATTGTGTCGGATCGAGGTACTCAATTCACATCACAATTTTGACACAAGGTACATAGAGCTTTAGGGACAAAGTTGAATTTCAGTTCTGCATATCATCCCCAAACCGATGGACAAACAGAAAGGACCAATCAAATCTTGGAAGATATGTTGAGAGCATGTGCTTTACAGTATGGTACTAGTTGGGACAAGAGTTTGCCATATGCTGAGTTTTCATATAACAACAGTCACCAGAAAAGTCTCAACATGGTGCCATTCGAAGCATTATATGGACGTAAGTGTAGAACACCTTTATTTGGGAATCAGACAGGTGAAACTCAAGTGTTTGGACCTGATGTTCTACGTAATGCAGAGGAACAAGAGAGAATGATTAGGGACAATTTGAGAATAGCACAGTCCAGATAAAAGAGTTATGCTGATACTCAAAGAAGAGAGTTGAGCTTCAAAGTAGGTGATTATGTGTATTTGAAGGTGTCACCAATGAGAAATATGAGAAGATTCAATATGAAGGGCAAGTTAGCACCGAGGTATGTGGGACCTTTCATGATTCTGGAGAGACGTGGAGAAGTGGCCTATCAATTAGAACTGCCAAAAATTTGTCAGGTGTGCATGATGTGTTCCATGTTTTCCAGTTAAAAAAGTGTTTGCGGGTACCAGAAGAGCAGATTCCTTTTGGAGAGCTTGCTGTTAAAGAAGATCTCACATATGAAGAGTATCCGGTAAAGATCTTGGAAACTGCAGAAAGAGTAACAAGGAGCCGAACTATAAAGATGTGCAGAGTACAATGGAACCGATATTCAGAAGATGAGGCTACTTGGAAAAGAGAAGAAGATCTAAGAAAATCTTATCCGCAGCTATTTGAGTAAGCATCACCCAATCTCGAGGACGAGATTCTTTTAAGGGGGTAGACTTGTAACACCCTAAATTTTGCTTTGTTTTAAAATAGCTAAATATGATTTAATTAGGTATGTATGTGTGCATTTCACATATAGGAAACAATAATTTTTGTGAAAATAAAATCAATCATAAGATTAGCAACTTGCTTATGCATTCATGCTGTTGCATATTATTTTTGATTGGAGTGGATTTGTTTCAAACTCAAAGAGATTTAAAAATCATTTGGAAAATATATTTGGAAAAGTCATTTTAGAAAAAGAAAAGGGAAAAGAATCCTATTCCTCCTTCTCCCCCTCCTTTTCGGCCCGAGCGGCCCAGTCGTCCGAAGCCGGCCCGCACGCGCCTTTCCCTTCCCTCCTCCCGTTTCTCTTCCTGGGCCGGCCCATTCGGCAGCCGCTGCCGCCTCCCCGCTCTCCCCCCTTGAGCCGCTGACGCGCCGGGCCCAGCTATCGGCGCCGTCCCCAACCTCCCGCGTCCTGCTCAGTCAAGGCACAACCGCCGCCCCTGCGCCCACGTTCGGCGTAGTGGGAGCGTCTCCCGCTTCCCGACCTCTTTATAGGTGAGCCGCACCTGCTGCCGCTCCTATTGCTGCTCTCCGCTCCATTTCCACGTGAGGAACCGAACCCACCGCGCGGCAGCGATTCATCGGAGGAGCTGTTCACCCCACCGCGTCGGCCACCGTTCCCGAGCCGCCTCTGCCCCGTTGATTCCGCTCGGTGAGCTCGCCTTCATCCACGCTTCCTCCCCATGCTTTTACCTTCTTCAATCGTGGCCTCTAGGGCCATCCCCGCGAGCTCCGGCAAGCTCTTTCCACCACCGGCCATGGCGAGCACCGCGCGAGCCTTCCCCGGCCGCGCAAACGGCATGGTGGTGATAGCCTTTGCCTCCGCTCTCTCCCGGTACCCCCTGTTCGTCGAACTGTGGCCTGTAGCGCCCGAATGGCCAATGCCGACGAGCTCCCTGCCGCCACCAATGGCGGAGCCGCCGTCTCCACCCCCAACTCCGGTGGCCCGCGCCCTTCTTCCCCTCCTCCATCTAATCCCCGCCATTCATCTCGGATCCGACGGCTAGGACTCGCTGATACCCCTTCACGGGTCTTCTTGCTAAAGAGCCCCTCGGCTTCTTGCATATCCAACCTGCCATCCTTGGCGTACTCCCGGAATACACATTCTCATTTTGAAAACGTAGTTTCTTCGGTTTAAATGAAAATACGTTTTCAGTAATTACAGAATTGCCACTTAACTTGTTTTACTCATAAAATCGTCGTTTTAGCTCCGATTTGATCCATTCAACTTGCGTTAGTTTCGTAATTTCATAATCTACGCATTAGTGCTACTGTTACACCTGTTAGAAGCTTTTGAATTTCTTGATTAAGTCTATTTTAATAGCTAGCTTTTAGAACCTTAAATAGCTCGTAACTTTTGCGTTGTAGCTCCGTTTTTCGTGCATTTCGCGTCGTTGTGATCGTAGCGAGACGTAGATGATTTTGGTAAATAGTTTATATAGTTTCATTTATTTTTGGTGTACTGTTCTAATCATAGTAATGTTTTTCTTGTATGTCTGTTTTGGGATGCGTGTTGTGGTTCGTGTCGTTTAAGTTCAGACGGTGAGGAGAACTTCGGAACTCGGACGCGTACGAGGAGCAGCAAGACCAGCAGCAGTTCATGAACCAAGGCAAGTATAGTATGAGCTTACCTTGATGTCCTATTCATTAAATAACCTACTCATTATGCATGTGTCTAATATTGCTCAACTATAAGGACATCCTAGCCATTGATGACTTGTACCTTGATCCCTATGGGTTATTGCACATGGGTAGAATGCTAGTTCTCTAATTAAACATGATATACACTATGACTAATGGATCCAATGAATAAACCTGATGGCAATAGTGGAACTATAGGGTGATGGTGCAAATGATGTTGATCATGTTGCCCTAAATCCTCCGTAAGGACTTATCTGTCAGCAAAAGCTAGGATTGATGGTGCAACCATGAGAGTCATATGGCTCTGACTTTAGCTCAGTAATAGGATCTTCTCTAGCTTGTTAGAGGTTACCCAAAAGGGCACAAGAGGGGCCTGCCACTTTGGGTATAGGACTGCCCCTGTTCTTATGTGTATAGCCGCGAAGGATTTGTGCCATAGAAAGGGGGGTTCCTACATCTGCCTGCTGAGAAAACCTCGTGGCCCTAACATGTTAGAGAGAACTATGGAAGGCATCGTAGTGTACCCTTCCTGCTCACTTTGGGAGTGTTAGGGGGTCGACGGGCCCTGGGCAATTGGACAACACGACTCACGGGTTAAGATGCACAACCTCTGCAGAGTGTTAAAACTATTATAACAGCCGTGCTCACGGTCACGAGCGGCCTGGAAAACTCACAGAATAAATGGATACTTGACATGTGGATGACTTATGATGATGATGATGATGAGATTACAATGTTGATCCAATTCTCTTCTTAATTTCAGTAGGTGATCATGTGGGTTAAATGGGAGCTTATGCATACTTGATGTTAATTAATAATAAAATGTTGATCTACTAAAAGTGCTAACTGCAGTCACCCGTGTCTACCATTTTTGAGCCCCATGAATCCTCATACTATACTTGCGGAGTACGAGAGTACTCACACTTGTTATTATTTTATTTTTGGATAAAAATCCCGGATGGGTAACAGATGACAGCTTCTACGAGGATTTCCCCGAAGATTACTAGGTTTGGGTCAACCAGTCGGCCTTCCCTGTGGAGAAGTCACTACGGTTGAGAGTGTTATTTACTTTACCACTTGTTATGCTGAGAACTACGTGATGTAATAACGTGATGTATGTAAACAATGACGATACTTCTGTTAATTTGTCGGCTTATGTGTGCGACTATTCCTGGAGCGCACATAAGATGTATGCACTATATATTGTCCTTTAATTGGAGTGTGACAGCAAGTGACACCAATAACTATACATTGCCAGACCAAATGTGCGCTGCATGAACGTGGAAACAAATGTTTCTTCGCCAACATAGGCCAGATTATACATACCGCAATGGAAAATTAAATTTACATCATATAACCTTAGGACAAGAGAAGTGTTGGCTAATTTTGCAAGCAAGATTCAGAGAATAGGAAAATTAACTGAGGAAGAAAAAAAATTAGTTTCAGTTTATAAGACTGACTATTACTAGTTCATCAAATAAACAAAACCAAGGGTTATGATCTCAAGCTTCTTATCATGGTATATGTTGATCACAAGCTGCATGCTTAATTTGTGATCACTGAATTCAAGGAGAACCCCATTCGATATACAGGTATTGGAACGAAAAGGGCAAAACAGATCTGTTGAAGGCATTTGTCAATACCTGAGGAGGGCTTAGAAGTCAATGGCAACATGATACTCCGCTGGACCAATGCAATCTCGCTGCAATCCGAATAGACATCAAAATTGTGTAAAACATCTAATCAGATCAAACAAAGCATATAGGGGAGCAAACATCTAATCGTGAAGCTTTCCAACCTGGACGACAGGATGAGCACACGGACCGTCTGTGCCGCTGGACATCGCGGCGCCTGGGCCGTCGGGATGCCGCGCGGCCTCCGCCACCGGGACATCGCGTCGCCTGCGCCGCCTAAAGCCACCAGGATGCCGCGCCACCTCCGCCACCGAGACGCTACATCGCCTCCGGCACAGCCGCCATCGCTGCTGCCACGTCGAGTCACCGTGGTGCCATGACCACGGCGTCCACTCCGGCCAGAGGACTGCTCCGTCGCCTGCTGCCATGGCCGAACGAGAAAAAAAAGCGAGCGTGGGGGCAACCTTGGTGAGGAGGCAAGCGATCGAGGGAGGAGGCGACGGGCAATTTGAGGAAGGCGTCTCGCGATTGGGGGCAGGGGGCGCGGGGAGGGCCAATCTGGGGAGGGTCACGGAGCGTCGGGTGGAGATTGGGATGACCTTCTACTTTTACTGCCGGGCTGTGCGCTCGCGGGTGGAGGCGAGGCGATGCGATGCCAGGAGTCGCGATATTGCAGGGGTAAAGGAAGAGCGACGACCCGAAAATGATTATCGCAGTTTCCTTCTAGGTGATATCGTGGGCTGCAGGAATCGCATGCACAGATTAGAAATAATAAGTGGGCCCACCTGCTAGCACGTGCGTGCGTTTCCCTTAGGCCTTGTTTAGATTGTAAGTTTTTCTAACCCAAATTTTTCTAACCGCTAGGGGTTGGAAAGTTTTCATCCGAAATTTTTCCAACTCTTTGCAAGACAGAATTCCAACACTTTGCATTGCAATGAATGAGTTTGGTGAAAGACAGATTTGCCCCTATTTATTCAAAGCTTTGCATGTCCCATGCATGCTACTGCATCCCTATACATTGCATGCATATGACACACACAGTAGAGTCTTACTCCCAATATTACAACTCCTCAGGCAACAAAAATTACACATCTTCATCACAAAAATTATTGCAAGTCTTGAAAAATGGAGATTATTACAATACGCAATCAACAATAGTCCGCAGGCACTAACAGACCCACAGATTATTACAGTCCTCAAGCAACATTATTACAACTTAGGAGCAAATAAATCTAAAATACAAGTCCTCCACAAGCAACATTATTACAAGTTCTCAGCAAATACAACTTAAATACAAGTCCTCACGACCTATTGTACAGGTGCTCCGCAATATAGTCACGAAAGGCATTCATCTGTGCACGATCTTCGCTATCTGGGGCATCAACAGTTTGAGGCAGATCATTTGAGGCCTTTGGGTGATCTACCATCCCAAAGTCAACATCGTTGAGGCCACTTAATCTTATGAAGTTATGCAAAGCCATACAAGCAACTATAATCTTTGTTTGTGTTGTACCAGGATAGCAAGGGATTTGCAACAATATGCGCCACTTCATTTTCAAAACTCCAAATGCCCTTTCAATGATATTTCTAAGCGATGAATGGGCATAATTGAATACCTCTTTTTTCCCTCGTGGTTCTGTGACTTTTTGGAAGTCTTGAATATGATACATGGTTCCCTTGTACGAAGCTAGGTATCCAAGACGGTTTGCGTACCCGGAGTCCACCACATAGAACTTCCCTATAGCAGTAAGTACCTGTAAGTGTTACATGCTTCAATTAGAAATGCCAAATGTACTAACAGCTAGGTGGCTACCTTCAGGTGGGTGAGGAAAGTCATCCTGCCATGTAGTCATGGCATCATCGAACACTCTCATGTCATGAACAGAGCCAGGCCATCCCGCAAGGACAAATGTAAAAATCATGTCAAAGTCACAAGCAGCCATGACATTTTGTGTTGTCAGGCCCTTGCGACATAAGTGCTGTACAAACTTATCAGCAGGCACTACACAAGGCATGTGACTACCATCTATAGCTCCTATGCAGTCCTTGAATTCAGGATAGAACCGACAGTTCACCACCCTTCGATGCCTTGTTGTAAATTCTGGGGCCCTAGGTTTAATGATATCGTCCGCATACTTGACCACACACGTGAGCACTCTATAGAACATTGAGTGGACTGTACCTAGTGATCTCTCAAATCTGTCCTCGGCTTGCCTAATTGACTGTGGAGCACCTACAATCCAGAGGAACATCCCTAAAGCCTCAATAGAGGTGGACTTCTTTGTGTCTCTTAGGGCATACTCAACTCTTAACAGAGTATGCAAACTATAGAACATCTCTGGGGTCTTTCTAAACATTTTGTAGCAGGATGTTTCATTAGCTAGCTTCCATTCTATGTGGCAGAACCACCTAATCTAATGCCCTCCCAAGAGTACTCGTCTTCCATTAGACCTGAAGTACCCAAGTTAGAACACTAAACTAAGTGATTCCGTCGAGCACACCGCAAGGGTGAACTCGAAGATCCACATTTTACATCAGGATCACAAATGAGAGAGTAAAGCTTACAACATCCTTACCATTTCTCACATCACTTTTAGTATGACATCAGAGAAATTCATTATTTGATTATAACAGCAGAATATAAAATGTTATCAAGTTCAGCGGAAATGAAACCATTTAATGCAAATTTAAACATTAACATGATGAACGATTATAAGCATGAAATTATAACAAATTGTCAGTACTTCCTTTGTAATGCTTTTGGTGAGAGTTCGAATAAATAAACTCTACTCCGTATCGTAAAGGAAATCCTCGCTGAGCCCACTAGGAGGTTTCCACTCACAAGTGTCAGCTTATCAGCACCCGTCACTTGCAACAGGATAGAACAAACCCTGAGTACTCAATTGTACTCCGCAAGACTTACCCGTCAGGAGGAAAGAAAAAGACTCCAAGGATTATGCAAGGCTTTTTGGCTTGTGGGTTTCTTGTTTGCGAGAAGCAGCACTAAGAGTGTGTCCTTAATTTTTTTACTTTTAATAGCCGTAATTTTATTTCTTATCCAACCTTCTATGTAAGCACCTAGTCTATAATCAAGCAAGGGTTGAGCAATCAGAACCATTTTTCCATCCTTCATCTTTCAATTCTTACTACGGTGCCAGAGTGCAGTCAAGCCATACCGTCACACAGAAACAGTGATTCGCGAATCAATGTGCCCACATGGGTGCCTCGAAAACACACACCTCACTTGCACCCCCAGGCACAAATAAGACCAACTCATTCCACTCCTGTCAAGGGGTCCAGGTCCCCGTCCAAACTGAAACTCCAAGCCCCAACACTGCAGGCCCGGCCTCAGTGTGGTGCTTAGACCTCTACCTAAAACCCACCCCTAACAGTCGGTCCTGAAAGAGCCAAAACCCATGACAAGAGAGCAACAGGTCTTCCCGCTCCCATAAGCAAGTATATGCTCGGGACAATATATCTGTGACTTGACCAGGGATCCAGTGCAATGAACGGTCCTTAATCAAAACAGGCGGGACAAATACAACCTGAGCCTCGCTCAGTTGCCAATTAGGTCCCAATCCAATCCAAGAACAGTCCCGCCCGGTCTCTAATTATTATCCAGATGTATTTACATTCCATGTGAGAGTAACATGATAGTGGTAATAATAATATATTTCCTATCTCTCGCGAGTGACAGGCAATCACTCGACTTCTACTGGGATCCTATAGCATAGCACACTACACGATCCTATCATACTAGTAAGACTCATAGGACAAGGATATATATATGCAAGTGGGTTTCATTCAACTCCTTTAAACTTAATGTACAAGCAGAAAATAAAGTGCAGAATAATAGGGGTTATGCACCGGGGCTTGCCTGGGTAGAATATAACCAAGTTAGCATCCCATCATGGTGACACGATCATCAAGGCGCCATCTTTTCTGCTACTCCAGATGACTCCGCAATCCATCAACGCTCCTATTATGACATTCATGGATGCAATGTAGAGACGTAAATAAACTCGACAGTCGCAATTTAGAAAATGATTTCGCCTCTCAAGCTAACGAACTAGCGTGGAGACTCATGTACTAAACCACGTATCCTTCCTACCCGCAACACGCTATTTTCCGACAAACATTTTTGTTATGAAACCCAAGTTGTTGCTTTAGCATTTTACCGCTTAAACACATGTATTCAATTTAGCGTTCAACGGCTACCCTAACACATTTATTATTATGGAGCTATCGAACTAGTAAGTAGATAATAATATTATAAAGCTATTGTAAAATTTTTAGAACCAATACTATCACGGATTAATCATAATAATTCCTACAAGTTCATGCTTAATAATTTTAAGCATCTCAAAATACTTCGAGCAACCTAAAAACATCATGGAACTACGTGCACCAATTACACCCTTAGATAGATCATGATTTTTTGAAACCCAACCAAACTTGTTTCATGATTTTTGGACTTCTACCTGTTTTTATATTGGATTTACAAATTTGCTGCTGAAATAAATTAGAAAATACCTTGGAGGATTAACGGGCCGGCGGCAACCCAATCGGCCCAGCAGCCCGCGCGAGCGCGGCAGCGACACTACAGCCCAGCAGGCGGCCCATGGAGGGAAGCCCGCGAGTGCGTCCGCACGGCGCGGCCTCGAGCAAAGCAGGCCGGCCCATGGCTTGACCCGAACGCGAGCTCCTGCTTCTCCGCTCGCCGAGACAGAGCAGAGGAGAACCGCGGGGGGAGGAAACCAGTCGATCTCCGGCCGGTTAGAGGCGGCCGACGGCGGGGAGGCAACGCTTGGGTACACCTGGGCCAGCGCACACCCGAGGAGGGCCACGGCCTGGCTGGTGGCGTGCCATGGCACCATGGCCACGCGCGCCCAAGGCTCGGCGGCGAGGCGACAGCGGCGCTGCCGGGCGCGGCGGCCGGCGAGGGCCCAAGGGAGGAGCACGGGAGGGACAGGGGTAGCGGTGGCGGCCTGGCCAGGCGCAGCTGGAGGTAACTTGGGAAGGGCGGTAGCGGTGACGGCTCGGCCCGGGATGGCTCAGCCGCACAAGCCGCGGCGGCGCATGGACGGCCAGCGGTAGCGGCTGACTGCGGCGGCGCTCCAAGCATGGTTGGTCGGTGGTGCGGCTGAGCGGCATTGGATGGCCACAGTGTACCCGCAGCTGGGCCACTCCCGTGCCGAGGCAGGCCACAGCGGCCTGACCGCGCAGGCGCGCGACAGCGGTGGTCCGAGCAGGGGCTACGGCGAGTCCCGGTGGCGCGGCTGCGGTGAGCGTGCATAGGGTCACACAGGGAGTGAGATGGAGGCGGGGGTGACTAGTGGCTCAGCACGAGATGGGTGGGAACTATGGAACCGACTGCAGCACCGGAGAGCTCGGAGCTTGGCCAAGGCGGCGTCACGCGCAAGAAGAACAGAGTGAGGAAGAGGGAGAGCAGAGCTGGAGGGAGTGCGAGGACGAGGTGAGCTTTGGCCTCCACTTGAGCGCGACCTCAGGGGGGCAGGGTAGCAAGGGCCGTGGTGGCGCAACTTTGGCGACAAGACTAGACGTGGCCCCTGACCCGACAGCGTGCACGCCATGGAGACGCAGGCACAGGCCGAGTGCGAGCTGAAGTTTACGAGCACGAAATTTAAAGCGGGTCGAATCGCACTGATCGACACGACCGGATGCCAACCAATTCACTTACCTTAACGTCGACGTTACCCGCTGTCCGGCAGAGCAAACGGCAAGACTCAAGGGCATTTGGAAAGGGAAACACATGGGTGCCAACATAAGCTCATCGCTAGGATGCCGGTTCACGAACAGAGCGCCCATGGACAAGCTCACAGCGCCTTCTAACGATTTTGGGTCATTAATGGGGCAACGACGCCATGTCAACCAACTTACGAACTACCCTGTGCTAAAGTGCTCACAAGGGTGCAACCAACGGTGCAAACCCATGAACCTAGTGTTAAGAAAGTTTAATCACAACTTAAATGCCAAAACAACATCGACAAAGGATTTTTAGACTTGGTCGTTTTCATTCACGAAGCCAAAATCGGCTTCCAATTTCCATTCTGAGCTACCCATATGTTATTGAACAACATTTCTTTACCAAAACAAAAGTCGCATTTCATCTATTAGACTTCTCGTCAATCTTTGCTTAAGCATGACCCACCAGTCATATTTTTATTTGTGTTTATAAAAATTGTTTTTCACGTCAATGACTTCAAACAACTAAGACCGCATTCACACGATTTTTTCGCGAAACAACTAACTTACATTATTCGTTTATCATTTCCGGTGAGGTAAAATTGTAAAACTTGAGAACTTGTTTAATTAATTTCTTTTAGGATTTAAGCAAGGTGCTAAGCAAGCTCGTAACACCCAGGGGTGTTACATTCTACCCATTCCAACCCACTCATCTTTGCCACCCTGTAGTCTCCCCTATTGTAGTACTTGTCAAGGTGCATGGCATACTGAGAATACATACCATATATCAATGCAATTTCTTCCTCATCATCTTCTGCCGACATGGCAAAAAAGTCCTTCTCCCACAGCTACTTCCTATGAGCATCAGCATCCACCGCTGCAGCAGGTTGTTGAGTTTCCTGCACACATGATACAAACAAATCAACTGTTGTCAGTGCTAATTCCAATAACCAAACATAATGATGTAGCCCAACCTTGACATATGTAACCAACTCTCACATTCACACAACACACATCCATTGTACCACACCACTTAACCATTCATCAACTGAGCAATAACACAATCAAGTTCGACAAACACAAACGTACACAATAAAGTTCACAACATCACACGATTCATGCCACAGGTGAACACACACAAACACACACACACAGGTGCATGCATGGATTAGAGGGTCTAGTTGCCGACACAGCGAGGTGCTCAAGGATGACTCTTCTTCCTTCTTCATCTGTGTCCTCAAAGGTGTCCATTTCACATTCAGAACGGGTTAAATTGAGGACTCCAACCCACATTTTGTGATTTTCCGTAGTTGCGCCCAAATCTTTAGCCATCTGTATCACTCGCTTCCTCTTGGCTTTCTTTGCTTCCTCCTTGTCATCCTCTTTTTTCTGCTTGTCGGCCCAGATTTGGTGTTGTGCTGCAGTCTTGTTCTCCAGAATGGCGTTCAAGTGCTTAATGTTGCTTTGCATTTGACGAAGTGCTGGGCTCTTGGACTTCTTGCTAGTGTAACACCTCTGGTGTTATAGTGACTAAAATTTGCCATGTCATCATATTGCACTGCAAAGCTTTCATGATTAAGTTAACCATGTTGTGCATCAACTCAAATAAGTTTATGTTTCCTAGGTTGATTGTGTTTTTGTGGTGTGTGACTCGAATCCGCTAATTTTGAATGTCACCGCAAATACTTAGTTTATGCCCTATGTAAGTTGAGGTGTACGATCGTGTTGTACATTAGTGTCACTTGTAGGGTATGAGCTCAAGTCCAACTCATAAAATAAAGCTTCAAGTTTGAGTTTGAATTTGGAATCCAAAACTTGTTGCAAGTTTTCCGATTCGGATTCGAATTCAAATTTGGGGAATTATTAAAAGAATTTCCAAAGTCAACCTAGTCAACCAAGAGTGGCATTTAGTCAAACATGTGATGCTTGACTCAATGATGCCCTTGGGTGATGGTGTGATCACTAAATACTCACCAATTAAGTAGCAACAGGTTTCGATTTGAAATTCTTCCGAAAACCCTGATTTTATCCCTTTTTGATTAGTTCAAAATCTAAGCAAAATTTAGGAAAAAGTGTAAAACCAAGTTTGTAGATCTTTTCAAGGGCTATAAGTTTGGTGTTTTGACTTTTCAAAGTTTTAGTGTAAAATCTTGAGTAATTTTGAAAAGAAGCAAATTCCAAATTTGACTCCTTTTCATCCCCAAACTCAAATTTCAAAATAGAGGCAGAATTTGAAAATGGTTTGAATAGAAAAGTTGTAGGTCTTGGTTGGATGTACAACTTTGGTATTTTGAGTTTTTGAAGTTTCAACATAAAATTGAAAGTAATTTCTAAATTACCAAATTTCATAAAAGTGTCCCCTTTTGATTTCAAATTCAAATTTCAAAATCCAGTTTGTATTTGAAAAGTTGATATTGAGAAAGTTGTAGAACTTTGAAAATTGAGCAACTTTTGTATTTACAGATTTTCAACTTCTATAGAAAAATTTAGAATAATTTGGGAATTATCTCCAGTGGCATTTTTGTAATTTAGTCGAAATCCAGCCAATGGCAGAGCGCCACCTCCCGCCTGACGCCGCGAGCTTCGAACTGCTTTCGGGCGTGCCTTCGACCGCCATCTTTTGTTTCGTCATGTTCGCGACGTGCCGCGTGTCACCTTGAGGTCATGTTCGTCGCGCTATAAAGACCGAGCACCGTCGTCGATGTGTTTTTCTTTTTCTCTGTTTCCGCCACCACCGTAGCTCCGCCGCTCGCCGTTGCCTCCGTCGAGTCATCTCCAGCCACGCAAACATCTCCACCGCAATCGCCTCACTCCCGCGCACCTCCTCGGCCGCTCGCACCCACCTCTACCGCCCGGGACGCCCGCGTAGCAGTCGTCTTCTCCGCGCACGGTCGGAGCGCCGCCGCCACCACCCTCACCATGGCCAGCCGCCTTCACTGCCTCTCCGCACTTGCTGTTTGCTCAGTCATGTCCGTGGTGAGTCGTTGATGCTCCCTGTCTCTCCAATTTAGTCGCTACCGGCCCTGCTCATCGGGGCGGCGTGAACCGCGGCCACCGAGCCGCCATGGCCGGGGTGGAGCTACCTCAAGGGTGTCTGTGGCCGGGTGGTGTGCCTGAGGGTGTTCATGATGTCTTGTAGGTTGTGATGCTCGGGTTAGCTGGTCAGTACCTGGACGCCGGTGTCGTGGCCACCGGCCGGCGACCGTGGTTCCATGACCGGCGAGCGGAGGAGAGAAAGAAGAGGGAGAGAGCGAGCGTGGGCCGGGTAAGGGGGAAAGCGGGCCGAGCAGCAAGAGAGAGGGAGAGCAAACGCGCGCGTTCGTCTGGGCCGAGCGAGAGGAGGAGAAGGGGAAACGGCCCGTGTTGCCGATTTTTTTCTTTTTCAAAAATGTGAATAGTGATAGTTTTTGTTTATTTCAATAGAATTTTTATAGAGCTCCTAAAATAGTGAAAATTTTTGAGTAAGCTTTCTAAGGTGTAAACTATCTAGGAAAATATTAAATGCCAATTTTGATTACTTCTTGTAAGTTATTTAATTAGCTAAATTAAATATTAAATGCAACTTCTAGGAATTTTAGTAATTAAAATATTAACCCAAAAATTATGAAATTTGTTTTGACATTATTTTAGACCATGACCAATCTATATAAAAAGTTTGAGCTCAATTAGATGAAGTTGATTTTATTCTTAATTTATGCTTTATTAATTAATTAGTTAATCTTGTAATTAGAACCTAATGACTTAGGGTTGATTGACTTTGAGATTGAGTGTTGACTTTGGGTCATTCACACTTAATGACCTTTAGCATCCTTAATTAAGCTCTCTTAATGATGTTGTTAAGATTTAATTGGCGTTATTTCATGTGATAAACGAAAATCCGTAATGAAGTAATTAACTTAATCAAACCCTAAATTAGAGTTAGGTTTGAATTGTTTGCTTTGCAACTGTACCACGAAGGAAAGTTGTACTCAAGTTATTAACCTTATTATTCATCCATCAAGCATCATGTTTAGTACTTCATCATTTTAAGCATGCCTTATCATCGCGTGTAGTCCCCGTGAACGAGATTGCCGAAGTTGAATCCGTCCCTGAAGAAGAACCAACGTCCGTAGAGGTGGGATTTGATATTTGTGGTACTGACCCAGAGCCTGAACTTCCCGTCAACCAAGGCAAGCCCTGGTTACATTTAACCCTTTCTTGAGTTTTGAAAAGATTACTTCACTTACATTAATGCTTTATTGCACTAAGTGATAGGAGTTGAGTGATAACCTAATTACTACATTACCATCCTTGATACTTCGATATCATCCTTGTTACTGTTTTTATTTTAAAATGCTTAGTATGCTTAGCCATGCTTAATGAGAAAACTTTAAAAATGTTAAGCAAAGTTTGAAGGGTTGTTGGACAACCACTTGATGAATAATGATGATGATAATCTGGGACCGGTCGGTGGACTTGCATCGAGAAAGGAGTCCCCATGTAGTGTCTCCGACTGAGTCAGTTAAGGACCGTACTATTGTTTGAATTGTGTGCGTCGAGAATTTGTAACTGACCACATATTTCAGTAAGCCTAAGACATTGGTAATTCTAACATGTGAACGGCCAACCGCACACTGGGAGTGGAGAGATGGCGAGAGTAGTGTGTACCCTCGTAGCCAAGGGCTGAATTGGAGGTGTACTATACTCTCGGGTGGCGCTGGACCCGGTCATGTTTTGGAGGATCCAAGTGAAGGTTGATATATGTAGGTTAAAGTCCTACATGTGTCGTGTGGTTAGAGATCCCCAGCTGGATATAATCGATTCAAATCGTCGCTGCTCCTCGGTTAAGGAGACTCGATTCTCTGTTCAACATCGTAGTTAAGAAATGGAACTTTGGTCGGAGAATAAGAAAGAAGTTGTATGAGTTATATAATCTAGATTAGAAGCACTTACATTCTGTTGATAATTAATACTGAGATAAAACATTGATCTTAAGAATTCACTATAAGTAGCTTTTATACAAAAGAACCTTGATTCTTGCTAAAACCTCACCTTGGTTCCCCTGAGCCTACATACCTGAGTCGTCTTCACCCTGTTTCGTCAGTTAAGCCTTGTTGAGTACTTTCGTACTCAGGGTTTGTTGAACCCCTGTTGCAGGTGCGTCTCATGAACAGGTGTGTTTCGGACCCTGTTGCATGACCGTCTTTGCGGTAAGCGACGACAAGTAAGATGTTTGGCTCTTGGGCAGAGCGTCGCGTTTTGGTGATTGTAATAATGTTACTAAGACTACTTCACCATTATAGTTGTAACACTAAACTTAAGCTTTGTAAATTCGGAACAACAGGTTTGTGAACTTATGTTATGTAAGACTTTCGATTTTGTACTCTGATGTAATTTATTATATAAACTGTTGTAATATTGTAATGCCTCTGAAATGTGATCCTGCTCAGAAGATCGTGGATGATTCAGGTTTCCTGAAGACACCCGACAGACTTCTTAAGTTCTGTGGTACACATGTAGGGTGGTTAGAGGTCTTTAAGACAATAACAAGTACATGTGGGCCATATTATTTAGGAGGTTCTGCCACAGCTAGGACCGGTACCAGTGCTGTGAGTGCTCATGCTGGTGAAGCTCCTCTTGCTGCCACTGCTGTGTGGAGTGCTGTGTGGAGTGCCGTTGTTGCCATCTTCGTCTTCGTCACTACAAATGTATTGTGGCCCATTGCGGCTGCCAGGAACGTATGAGCTCTCCTCTCCTGTGACTGCTATGCCTTGGAACATCTTGTCCATTTCTGGGAGGTAGTCAGGAAGCCCATCCTTCAGCTTGAGGCACTCCTTGTCCTAGAAGGTACCAAAGAGGTTATCAGAAAGCGTACGAAGATTACTAAGGAGTTGTGTACAGCTAAGAATAAGGTGTACCTTGCTGTTCTTTTCCCACCATTCATCAGAAGCATTGACAGAACCATTAGCAGAATGGCCCAATCCTATGCTCTTGTGTTGGAGCTTCCGTACGGCTAACCATTCCTTCTTTAGCTCTCGGACCTTACTACCAAAGGTTACGTTGTCATGAACCAACTCTGTCGCTTGAAAGTACTGCTTTGTGATATTTTTCCACCCCCACTTGCTCACCTGACCCCTATTGCAGTAGCCGAGGTCAATCTGGTCATAGTATAGCTTACAGAAGATCTTAGTGTGGTAAGGACTCCACTTTGCCCTATCAAGCCTGTTCTGAAATAATGCATAACCTAATTGCCTTAATAACCAGTTAGAGTTATATCTTGTCACATTTTAAAATAAGCATTCCATGTGACAAGTAAAAAACTAGCAATGTCTATTTCACAACCGCATGAACAGGGCATGAGGAACAGGGCATGCATGCCACCAGCACCATGACAATTTGAGAAAAACTAGACATTTGAGACTAGACATGCATATTGATGGGAATGGATGTATACCGGGACTTGAGGAGGAAGCATCTCGTCGTCGGCAGTCTGTTCCTGGCGGCGACGTGCACCGCGGCCCCTGGAACTGCCAGCGTCGCCGGATGCGGAGACACGTTGACGAGGAGGGACGCGCCCGGCACCACCGCTACCAAAGGCCCCGCGAGGCGGGCGCAGGGCCAGGGAATCCCTGCCGCTGCGTGAAGGCACGCGCAAGGGAGGGGGGCAAAACTGTCGCTTCCGCCGTCTTGAGCCCCGGACTGCAGTATGCCTGGTAGGCGCGCATGTCCGCCCAGGACTGGCCGGCGTTGAGGTCGAGCGAATCCAACCTCAGCTGGCTAGGGGTGGGGTTGCTCGAAGACGGGAAGCCGGGAGGCGGCGCGCCGACGGAGGTGTACGCACCGGAGGCGAAGAATGCCGGCGGCTGGGACAGGAAGTCCCTGGTGTGGCCGTCGTCGCCGTAGCCAGAGTTGAAGCCGTCGTCGCCGTAGCCGGAGTTGAAGCCGCCGTCGCCGTAGCCGGAGTTGAAGCCGCCGCCGAAGTCAGAGGTGTAGCCGTCGTCGTTGACCTGGTGGTCGTCGTTGCCGTCCCTGTTGAACCCCTCCATAGCGCACGACAAGTACAGGGACGCCGGATCTGGAAGAGGATGGGGTGGATCTCGCTCAGGACGGTGTGGATGTGGCGTAGGAGAGAGCGGCGACGGTGGTCTATGGCGTCTGCTGCGGCTAGGGTTTCGCCGGCGGGAGGAGCTGGAGCTAGTGAAAGGATAAGGGAGAGGGAGAGGGAGAGGGAGTGAATCGGCCGGTGGGAGAGGGAGTGCGGCAGGTGAAACGATAACGGAGAACCAGGGGTATTTTTGTCCAGCACGGATACCAATGCACTAACGGGCCGAAATTTTTTGCGGGCCAAATTCCAACTGCACAGGTGCAAAAATTTACAACATGCCCGTTTAGATACCAAATTCCAGAAGTTAGTTTTTTTGCAATTTTGCCCCAATCTAAACATGGCCTTAATTAGTTTCCTTCTGGGCGATGGGTGATTTCCTTCTGGCCACGGTTTCGCACGTCGGAGGCCAAAGGCGACCTAAAAAAATATCGCACCAAATAGTAATCTTACTTTCTTTCTTTTTAATTATATAATATATAGGGGATAGGAGATACATGTGTTCAAATATTTGATGGGATAGGCATAAACTTTTGGGAGGAAGTAAACCATTCTTGAAAGTGTCTTTTACAGGTGCTCCAGGCCTGCAGCTGTTGCTGTGGAGGGTGGTTGCTGCATCTGCAATCCTGTATGAACAGCCACAGTGCTGCTGCTTCCGAACCTGCAGCTGCACTTGAGCAGTGCCACATCGACAAAAGAACCGCGATAGCACGTGAAGTCGCTTGCACCTGCACCTCCGTGCAGTGAATGGGATTCAAGGAGCATCACTGCGAGTGGTTGGAGGAACTTTGGATTGGATTGGATTGGATTGGAGGTGACAGCTTGTCTATTGATCTCTGAATGAATATTTATTCCAACCTGATTGATAAAATAATTAAAAGGATTGCATGTTGGAAAGGTAAACTTGACACTGTTGAAAGCATGTTTGTCCATCATCAAGTTTTCAAACTGGTGAGCAACTGAATAGGAGAAAGTGAAAAGGGAGCTTTCTTCCTCTTTATTATTCCCACAAAATAAAATATGAATATTCTTGACATGTAGGTTGATTTAGTTCTGCCATGAGTTGAACTTAAAATTTGACTAGGTTTTACTACTACAAACTAAGCTATCACTGCTCGCATTATCACCGCGGGTTATTTAATAACCCGTGGTGAAACTGTGTCACCGACGGCTAGAGAGGGACGACGGTGCCTGGAGTGCAATCAAACCAGCGGGCAAAACATCTATCACTGACGGGTGACCGTTGAATCAGGCGGTGATGTTGGGGATTCTTCTTGCTGCTGTATTATACATTGAGCCACCTTTAATAGCCGTTATGGTCGTCGGCACGAAAACAACGTTTGATGGAACTGGCGATCCACATACTTCGCGACTGCTGAGTAATGTCCCAACTACCAACACGCTTTCATCACCATTACTTCCGCCGGGAGAAGCTGAAGAGGCCCACCTAGTGCTCCCTTCTTCCTTGTTCACCCCTTCATTCAACTTCAAGCATGTCGGCAGACAGCTACTTGAAGCCTTCGAGCAACAACTTGTCCACCGACGAGGACGAGCTGGACCTCGAGCGACGACGACTCCAGTGACTACCGTTCTCCTGATCGGAGTCCTCCCTGGACCTCCGAGAGTCCGAGGACGAGGAGGAGGACGCGTTGGGGCCCTCGAAGATGATGGCGGTGGCACCGACAACAAGGTTCCAAGGATCATTCATTCATGCACTGTAGCAAGACAACAAGGAGTTAAGTACTGTATCTGTATGTGGTCGTCGACTGACTACAAGCGGCACGCGGTTCCCTTCCAAAATCCAAACGTTGTTGCTTGTCTTGAGGAGTGAGGACGATGCCTTGCCTGGGATTGGACTGGTTGATACGGTGGCTACTTGACCTTGATCATCAGCTAGAGTACGACCCCATTTCGGCTGAGCTGAGCTGAGCCGAGCCTTCAGGTTCATTCATGCTTCGGATGGGTGGAGCTGACGGCTTGGCTTATGCCCATGTCATCTGCAGGAACGACTGAACGAGCCTGCAGGACGCAGGGACTGGCAGGCAAGGAAGGAGCCGTCAGCTTCGGATGTCAACGTCCTTGCACGCTGCGTGAAGCCTATAGTCCTGAGCAAGCACGCAGCAGTTACGTCACTAGAAATTTCTGCGCGCCTTGCGTGCCCTACCAACCAGAGGGAAGTAAACCATATAAGGAATACATGGAGAAGATCAAATCGAGAACATGGAGAAAGAAAACACAATTTCTGATACATCACATGTATATGACAAAATTGCAGTAATGGACAAGAACTCATTCAGTTAGCGTAGCCATATATCACAAGTTTTGAGCAACTCATAACAACTATGTATATAGCCAGTTGTCTGAACTACTAATATAAATTATTAAACTTACATGGAGGCAACGGATAGGCAATCAATTAATTTAGCCATACATGATCTGTTGCTGTTGGGTTACAAATTCTTCAGCCCAAACAGCCAACTATTGTTTTCCAATAGCACAAATTCCTCCGAGTCTTCTTGGTTGCTGCAGCCAATATCCACCTATCAAATTTCAGGTATCTAGCATAATCATTCTGCTTGCTCATGGTTGCTGTGACCAATCTCCACCTATCAAGTTTCAGGTATCTAGGATAATCATCCAGCTCGCTCAAGGAATGTAGTATCCTGCAAGACACCAGCACAATTCAGTTTTCAATGTATCATTATATCCCTTAAATATAAATCCGTGTGTGCCATATAGTCGTGTGAACAGTGAAACTTAGAAACTTCAACCTGGGTGTAAATGTTATTACCGAAGAAATGTCTCACCTCAGCATTTCCATAAGATCATCAAATATTTAACAGACAAAGGTATAGCTTCTTTGGCAATAAAAAGTTAAAATGCTAATTTGCATAACTATCAGGAAAAAACACAAGGATTAGTATAATCATGGATGCTGCTCAAACGTGTCAAAGTCACATTCATGGCTGCTCGAAGAGAAAAACCCACCAACTATTTGTTTGGTTCTTTATGTCAGAAGCAATAATGGAAGCAGCGACCTGTGCCATTAACCTTACATCACCATCACAAGACATGAACTAATAGCACAAACAAACTGAGAGAACTATGATTAGAGGAAAGATTACTAATATATTTTTATATGGTAAGATATGCCATCGTAGTACTTTATTTTTTCCTTCCAATAGCACATCATTCCAAATATGGAGTAGTAGATCAATTCACTCACCAAACAGTAACCAGCAGTCCAATCAACTAATGTGATTAATGGGTGGCCATTCATTTGCTGCCGTCATATGTGTACAATAAAAAATTGTGCAGTTATATATATACAAAACAATCCAATACACTGACTCACCTCTCATATGACTCTTTTCTCCGGACAATTTGATTTACAATTATTTGCTTATCGACCTCTTCTAACTCCCAAAGATCAATATAGAACATACAATGTGTAGTTTCTGAAATAAGAGTGGAATAAGACAAATCACCTCATCCCAGTTATGCTAACATGCAGCAGGCAATTGCAGTTAGTCCCTCACACAATAACTACTCCAGTATGGAAGAGAAACTTATTCAGAACATCATTTAACTGTTCAACCACTCATTGCTTATGCTTATAGAAATGTTAAAGTTTAAAAACAAAAATACAGTAAACATGAGCAATCACACTCTACTCCGACCCACTGTACACATACATTTAGTAACACAACCATAGGCTTCACTAAGAATAAAATTTCACGTGAGACAGAATTTCGCAAATGACTATCAGGCATACGAGACACGGCATATTCATCTCAACCACATCAAGCCATGCAAACAAAAAAAAAGGGGCTCTCAAAATGAAAAGTTTAGCATACATTAATGCAGTTATCGTGGTTTGCTACATTTTTTCCTATACAAGATATCATGGATTTCAAGCTAGGCATTGAAAATAGGAGGGGCAAAAGAAAGCCTAATTATGTCTCGGGAGGGAGAAGTACCTGCTCTAAGTGGGCACCTGTGGGATGAGCATGGTCGGCGGCAGCGGCCGCTGGTCCTCATCGAGCGGCACGGTGACCTGCAACGATGTATTGAATCAGAGTTGGAGGAAAACGATGAATGCCCAGATCCATCATTGGGTCAAGGAGAGGGCTGCCCTTGCAGTGGGAGGGACGGGCAGTCTTAGCGCCGGCTCGCTCACAGCCGCAGATCATGCATCGCCGTCGCCTGGAGCCACGCCTCACTGGATCTGAGACAGTTCCCCAACTCTAGCCTCCTAATAGGTGGGAGCAGGGTCGGCCATGAGAGGGCAAAGGACGGTGGATCCCGAAATTGCGCCGCCGCCGGAGGGCAAGAACGTCGGCATCTTGCAACGCGCATGCCTCGTGTCGTCGGGCCGCAAATGGCGAGATGCGAGGCGGGCGGCGGCGGCGGTGAGAAGAGAGAGAACGGAGAGAACAGAATGAGGGCGAGGCCAGGGAGCTAGGGCTGGGGATGGGAGAGGGGGTTTTCCGCAAAATGGTACGGAGTAGTTTATGTAAAAATCATAAAGATCTGAAATTTTCTCTTCTTGACGTTGAAATAGATTTTAGAATTAGATGAAGGGCCTATACATAAATCTGTGAACGTGTGTACTGTTCATTCCCGGCTGGATGGACTGCAGGTTTTGTTTTCTAAAACGTGAAGGGGTTTTATGCAAAACAACCAAAGCCACATGTTTGCGCACGGAGAAGCCACTGATGCCTCGAATTCTACCGTGCGAGCAATCGCCAGTGGTCTAAGGAACATGATTACGTGTATCCCAAGTTCTCTCCCAATCCCAACCCACTCTGAACTCCCTCTCTGACCTGAGTTCCTGCTCATTCCCTCAGTTTTCCTCTCAAATCCTATCAGCTGGTAGCCTGGTAGAGTGAATGTGCAGCATGTCTATCCGAATCTTTACAGGTTTGTGACGTATATTTCTGTAAATTCTTCATAACGAGAATTATTCTAACTCCTAAATATTTTTATTAATAATTAGAAAACGTTAAGTGCCACATCTATGCATTCAACTGACCTTGCATGGTGTATACGATCGATCAAATGAAATCAAATAAAAACTGCCGCCCCCCGTTTCCTATTATTACTCAGGCCAGATACCCTCTGATTATAATAATCAAATTATATAATCACATTTTGATCTAAATAGGATTAATTATATAATATATTATTATAATCAAATCTCTTGATTATCATAATCCCATAGGTGAAACCAGGTGATACGGGATTATGGATGCTGAAAGTTCAACTTGCCTCTAATTGATTATTCAACTTGCCAAACTATAAAAGATAAAATAATAATTTCTCACTTTAACCAACCATAATCAATCACCATAATCCATTGAGCCAAACACTCTAATTATTATAATCTATTAACCAACCATAATCAATCACCATAATCCATTGAAACAAACACTCTAATTATTATAATATATAATCTAGATTATAATAATTATATACATGATCCAGATTATAGTAATCGAGTTGTGATCCAAACAGGCCCACCTTCCTTCGTATACCAAATCTCCTGTTTCAAAAAATATATATCGCTTGATTTAACTTGGCACAGTATTAGAAACTTGCCATTACATGTTGATTTATCTTGGACTATATAATATATTTATTCCCAAGAAAATTATGATCGTTTATTTGAAACAATACTCCCAAATTTAAATCAAATAGTAGTATCATTTCCGTATCATAGTATCCTAATTAATAATATTATTAGGCATATATAGGAGTATATAATTAGCTGACAATTCAAAGTTTGATATTTGCTGGCGCATGCTATATTGTTAATCACCTCCTTCTTCAGAAATTAATTAACCAATCATGCAATAATTCTCCAATCATGATCTTGTTTTGTGCGTCACTACTCTCTATCTTGCAACAAACTCATGATCATTTGAAACAATACTCCCAAATCTGAATCAAATACTAGTATCATTAGTATCCTAATTAATAATATTATTAGGCATATATATGAGTATATAATTAGCTGACAATTCAAAGTTTGATATTTGCTGGCGCATGCTATATTGTTAATCACCTCCTTCTTCAGAAATTAATTAACCAATCATGCAATAATTCTCCAGTCATGATCTTGTTTTGTGCGTCACTACTCTCTATCTTGCAATAAACTCATGATCATTTGAAACAATACTCCCAAATCTGAATCAAATACTAGTATCATTAGTATCCTAATTAGTAATATTACTAGACAAATATACTCCCTCCGTTTCAAACTATAAGATGTTTTGGATTTTCTAGATTCGTAGTTTTGGCTACGCATCTAGATATACATTATGTCTAGATACATTGTAGAAATTAACTATGTATCTAAAAATACCAATACATATTATAATTTGGAACGCAGGGAGTCTATAATTTGCTAACATTTCAAAGTTTAATATTTGTTGATGCATGCTATATTGTTAAATGACCTTATTTTTTCAGAATTAATTAACCAATCACGCGATAATTCTCAAATCATGATCCTGTTTTGTGTATCATTAGTCGAATCACAAATGGTTTGGCTGCAGGTTATTATTTTTGAATTACTTATATATACAGTGTTAATTAACACGGCTGTTTGTTACATACATAAAAACAAAACTTTAATAGGCTGTGTTTAGTTCCCCATGGAATGCAAAATGCCACCTACTTTGGAACGATGAAATGCAAAATACCAAAATTTTCATAGGTGTGTTTAGTTCCATCCAAAATGCCAAATTTTTCATGAGGTGGGTGAGAGCTTTTTGGCTTTTTGGCTTTTTTTTCCTCTTGAGGCCAAAATCCAAAATGGAGAATAGATACCTTTTTGCTAAAAATTTTGCATGGTGTTTAGTTCTGTTCTGCAAAATGATGAACCAAAACTCAAAATTTTTTGGAGAAAATGGGGAACTAAACACACTCTAAACACCATGCAAAATTTTTGGCAAAAAGATATCCATTCTCCATTTTGAATTTTGGCCTCAATGGGCCAAAAAAGTCAAAAAGCCCTCACTCACTCCATGAAATATTTGACATTTTAGATAGAACTAAACACACTCATGAAAATTTTGGCATTTTGCATTTCATCATTCTAGGGTCTGTTAGTTCCCAAAATTTTGCAAAAATTTTCAAGATTCCCCGTCACATCGAATCTTTGGATGCATGCAGTTTAGACGAAATTCACGAAACGAATCTTTTAAGACTAATTAAACCATGATTGGACACTAATTACCAAATAACAACGAAAGTGCTACAGTACCATTTCTCAAAATATTTCGCGAGCTAAACAAGGCCTAAAGTAGTTGGCATTTTGCATTTTGTATTCTATGGGGAACTAAACACAACCATAGTTCAAAAAATATATGAATTGTAACACACGGTAAATGTAAAATCCTCGAGAGCTAGCTCCTAGCGCGACAAAGACTATGCATGCGGACATGCAGCTCTGAGGAAACGGAAATGAAATTGGAAAACATTCAAACACAATATGGCAGTATGATAGTAGCTGTGAAAGTGTGAATGGCTGATATTTAGGAGTAATCAATTAGTGCCGAGTTTCAAAAAGAAAAATCAATTAGTGCCGTGCATGCAGCACGTCCAACCTCTATATAATGTTCTCCTAGTCGCTCAAGTCCATATATTCTGAGCCTGATCTGATCTCCCTCCCTTGACCGTGATGAGGCGGAACAACAGCATGATGGCGACCATGTTCTTGGGCGCTATTCTTTTCGGATCCCTAGCAATGCAAGCACAGTGTAAGTATTCGTTCCTATATATATATATATATATATATATATATATATATATATATATATATATATATATATATATATATATATATATATATATGTGTGTGTGTGTGTGTGTGTGTGTGTGTGTGTGTGTGTGTGTGTGTGTGTGTGATAATATTCTCATACTAGTTATTGATCAGGGTGAATATTATATATATATATTTATGATATGATATGATGAGCATGGAAATCAAATTTTGCAGGTCGTCCTCATGAGCTATTGGATGCCAGGAGGTCTGTTGATACCATTGCCAATAACTCTACATCGCCATTAGACGTTGACAGAAAGAACGACGAGCTTTTGATGGTGTGCTTGGAGTACAAGTGCGATAAATTCCAACCTAATGGTACTTGCTTCTGCTGCGAGGTCAACTTTACCAACGGCTGCTTCTTGACACATCACGAGTGTGTGGCTAACTGCAGATATTGCAAGGGGCCCAATTGTACTTAGATCATTTAGCATTTTGGATGCAAACGCGTGCTATGCTGAGATCAATCCGGATCGGAGTCAAATTAAATATGTACGTTGAGATGTATCATGCAATTGAAATATAAATAATTCCCCCTGTTCGGCTGAGCTTATCAGCACGGCTTATCAGCCGTGGAACGGTGTTTTTCTCTCACAGCAAAACAGCCACAGCCGGCTTATAAGCCAAAAAAACAGCTTGCCGAACAGGGCCATTGTCTCACATGCTTTCTGCGTGTTCTGTGTCTTAGTTTCATTTCATTTAGATTGATCAAGGAAATCTGTCAACAAATATCACTTACGCCATGTTTATCTGTTACATCTAATCGAATCTAATCTTCTATATATCGTGCACGCGCTCCACGTGAAAACTCTGAACTCACGTGGCGTGCCTCGGTGCCTGCGTTGCTGTCTCACGGAAGACCAAACCGGTGAAAGACAGAATCACAGAACGTCTCGTGAGTTGCATTTTTGGCTAGACTGTTATTAGCAAACTGGAGTATATGCCTAGGAAGGGGCTCATTGGATTTTGGGCCTAGCGAAGTCTCCAGGACCGGCACTACAAAATAAAAAAAAAATACTTAGAAAAAACCTGAATAAATTTGAAAATGGTTATGATTCCAATGCAAAATTATTCATGAGCTTTTTATTATTTTTTAAATATGATCAAATCAGTTTAAACTTATAAAATCAATAATAAATCACACGAGTATTAGGTTTCTATAAACTAGATCTACATGATATAAGTGACAAAGATTATGAAATGATCTTTATATTTCCTATATGATTAGATTTGTAGATTTCTTAATATATTTGTCCAATCACAAGCAACGTGCCTCACTATAGGTGTGCATAAAAATTTGTGACCTCAGTGCCATGCACGGACATATATCTACTAAGCCTATAAAAAAATCGAGAATTAATCAAACGCAAGCGACTGAAATTCTACATTTCCGTTAGTCGCCCTGTCACACTCCAATTAAAGGACAATATAGAGTGCATACATCCTATGTGCGTCCCAGGAATAGTCGCACACATAAGCCAACAAATTAACAGAAGTATCATCACTCTGTACATACATCACGTGGTTCTCAACATAACAAGTGGAAAAGTAAATAACTCTCCAACGTAGTGACTTCTCCACAGGGAAGGCCGACTGGTTGACCCAAACCTAGTAATCTTCGGGGAAATCCTCGTATAAGCTGTCATCTGTTACCCATCCGGGATTTTTATCTAAAAACAAAATAATAACAAGTGTGAGTACCCTCGTACTCCGCAAGCATAGTATGAGGATTCATGGGCCTCAAAAAGGATAGACACGGTTGACTGCAGTTAGCACTTTTAGTAGATCAATATTTTATTATTAATTATCATCAAGTTATGCATAAGCTCCCATTCAACCCACATGATCACCTACTAGAATTAAGAAGAGAAATTGATCATCATTATAATCTCATCATCATCGTCATAAGTCATCCACGTGTCAAGTAACCATTTATTCTGTGAGTTTTTCGGGCCGCTCGTGACCGTGACCACGACTGTTATAACAGTTTTAACACTCTGCAGAGGTTGTGCATCTTTACCCGTGAGTCGTGTTGCCCAAATGCCCGGGGCCCGTCGACCCCCTAACACTCCCAAGGTGAGCAGGCAGGGTACACTACGAAGCCTTCCATAGGTCTCTCTAACATGTTAGGGCTGCGAGGTTTCCTCGGCAGGCAGATGTAGGAACCCCTTTCTTGGCACAAATCCTTCGCGGCTATACACATAAGAACAGGGGCAGTCCTATACCCAAAGTGGTAAGCCCCTCTTGCGCCCTTTCGGGTAACCTCTAACAAGCTAGAAAAGATCCTATTACTGAGCTAAAGTCAGAGCCATGTGACCCTCATGGTTGCACTGTCAATCCCAGCTTTTGCCGATAGATAAGTCCTTACAGAGGGTTTAGGGCAACATGATCGACATCATTTGCACCATCACCCTATAGTTCTATTGTTACCAACATGTTTATCCGTTTGTTCCATTAGTCATAGTATTGATCATGTTTAAATAGAGCACTAGCATTCTACCCATGTGCAAAGAAACCCATAGGGATCAAGGTACAAGTCATCAATGGCTAGGATGTCCTTATAGTCGAGCAATATTAGACACATGCATAATGAGTAGATTATATATTGAATAGGACATCAAGGTAAGCCTATGCTATACTTGCCTTGGTTTACGAACTGCTAGTCTTGCTACTCCTCGTACGCATCTGGGTTCCCGAAGTTCTCCTCACTGTCTGAACTCGATCGACACGAACCACAACATGCATTCCAGAACAAACATACAAACAAAATATTACTACGATTAGAATAGTACACCAAAAATAAATGAAACTATATAAACTATTTACCAAAATCATCTACGTCTCGCTACGATCACAGCGATGCGAAATTCACGAAAATCGGAGCTAGGACGTGATAGTTATGACCTAAACAAGTTCTCCTATAGCTATTAAACTAATTATACTAAAACTTGAAATTTAAAAGTGGCTAACAAGTCCAATAGTAGCATCATCATGTAAATTATGAAATTACGAAACTAACGCAAGTTGAACGGGTCAAATCGGAGCTAAAACGATAATTTTATAAGCAATTTAATGCAGTGGCAATTCTAGAAATAAACTGAACTATTTTCGGATTTTAAATAAATAAAAAATTGGGAAAATCCATCAAGCCGAGGACTGTGGGTTAGATTTGCCAAAAGTCGAGGGACTCTTTAGCAAAATGACCCGCGAAAGGGTATGGGCGATCCTAGGCCGTCTGATCCGAGATGGACGGCTCGGATTTGATGGGGGAGAAAGGAGAGAGGCGCCGGCCGGGAACAGTGGCAGCCACGGCGGCACGCCATGGACGACGGCGAGCGGCTCACCGAAGCGTGGGGAAATGGGGCCTACGGGTCCAAACTGACCACCGAGGCCACCGGGATGACACGGGGAAGAAGGCGAACTCGCCCCGGAACAAATCGCGGTCGTGGAGTGGCCCGCGCGGCGTGTGCACCATGGCCGATGGCGAGGAGCTCACCAGCGCACACAGATTTGCCCCTAGAGACCACCATTCACGACGAAATTGGCTCGAGGAGAGAGAGAGAGGCACGGGGAAGCTCACCACGGTGAAACCGAAGGCGGAGAGGGAACGAGTACAGCGGACCACGACGTGTTCCTTGTCGGGTTGCAGCCGCGCTGCGGTTGCGGTTCCAGCGCGTGCGTGCAAGCGAGAAAGCGGGGGCGAGAAGCGGCAGTGGAGCAGTGACGGGTGCGGCTTCCCTTTTGAAGGCCGGGCACGGGGTGGGATGCTCCCACGACGCGAGACATGGGCGCGGCGACGGTTGTTGAGAGCGGGGACAGCGCCGATAGATGGGCCCGGGCGGTCAGCTGCTGAGAGGAGGGAGAAGGAAAATGGCCGACGGTTTTGGCCGAGATGGGCCGGCCCATGAAGGAAATGAGGAGGGAGGGGAAGGAAAGAGCGCGCGCGGGCCGGCTCGGTTAATCCATTAACAGAGATGGACATATTATGATAATCGCCTCAATTAATACTTATTAACCGAGGTGCGCACTTTTGCCTGTCTGCGTAAATGGTTTCAGAAAAAATAAAAAACTCCCTAGTGAGCACACCGGCAAGCCCACCGGATCCCGCTCACAGCCCATCCAAGGCCCCCCACGCGCGTCGCCACCAGATCTGGTCCCAGCGCGTGTGAGGCCACTGGTTAAGGCCTCCCCGCCGCAAGCCCGCTAGATCCAGACTCCCTTGCGCCTCTTGCATCTCGCCCGCCGTTGCTGGAGGTGGAGAGGGCCAGCCCGCTGTCGTCGGATCTCAATCCACATGCACCGCCGTTGCCAAAGGTCGCTACAGACCCCACGCGTTACCGTCATCACTGATCTACAAGGGAGGGAGGGTGAGGGATGGATTTGCCTTGGATCTGAGAGACGAGAGAGAGCATGAGGGGCATACCACCTCCTTGTGCCGGATCCACGCTCGCTAGGGCGCGCAGCCACCGCCACTGGGCCCTCCAACCATGTGAGAAAGAGGGAGGTGTGGGGGATGCATGAGAGAGAGGGAGGCATGAGAGAGGGAGACGTGAGAGAGAGGGATTGGTGAGAGAGAGGTGGCTATGGAGAGGGAGGCATGAGAGAGGAGGTTGAGGATAGGGAGGCCACTACTACATTCAGACCTATCACAAGCGGTTCGTAAACCCCATCACAAACATTTTGTGCTCTCAGCAGTGAGTTGTCGTTGGTGATGACTTTCTCATCATAGTCGATTTTGCAGCCGGCGGTGATAATATCTTATCACAGTCGATTCGCATTATCAGCTGGCAGTGATTTGAATTTCTAGAAATAAAAAAGGCCAAAATAATAGCAAAAGAAGCCTCCACCAACTAACCCAAGGTTAACCCATGGTCGCGAATGTAGTAGTGGCGTGAGGCGGCTGAGGAGACGAAGGGCTCGGTGTCGAAACCCTAACTTATATATATAGACTGTCATATTGGGCTTGCTAGTGGGCTTCGAGCCTATTTTCAGAGGCGGGCCTTTTAAGAGGTCTGCCTCTGAAAATGGCATGATTTTTGGAGGTGGACCTCTTAGGAGGCCGGCCTCTGTTAATTGATTTTAGAAGGCGGTCATTTTTTGACAGCCTCTATAAATCGATTAATGGAGGTGGGCAGTTTTTTCACCGCCTCCGTTAATTGATTTTAGGACCGCCTCCGTAAATCAAGATTACCCACCTCAGTAAATAAAATGTCCGCCTCTGTAAATGTATTTTGCGAGACGACTGACCACCTCCGTAAATAAAAACGTTCGCCTCCGAAAATCCTCAGGCATTTTACGAAACAGTTGATTTTTGTGACCGCCAAGGTTAATAAAAAAGGGCACCACCTCACAAAATCATTTTTGTAGTAGTGGGCCCTGGCGGTAGTGGAGGCGGCCGGGCTAGGTCAGGAAGAGGGCATCGTGGTGAGAACGCTGGTGCCCTACCTTGCAGTTAGGGTAGGTAGGGTTGAGGGGCGGGGTGGGTTGAGGGTGGCGCGATGAGATGGCTCGCCACTGGTGGGGGTGGGTGCAGGGTGAGGACAAAAGAGCTCGCCAGCGCCCTAGAGTTAGGGGAAGCGGGGTTATGGGGCGGTGGCAGGATGCGGGCGGCGCGACCAGAGGCGTGAAAGGTTCCTGTTTGGTTTTGGTAATTGAGCGACAACCTTAGGTGGACTAATTGTGTTTATATGAGATACATAGGTGATTAGTCCACAGGTACATGTGTGTGAGCAACATATGCCATGGAGGTGGAAATGGCTTGGAGATGTTGCAAAGCTTGCACATGTGATGATGGAGGAGCTTATTGCACATGAGACATGACATTGAGTCATGTGATCAAGGTGGAGAAGATCAAGACATGAATTGGCTTGATGGATCAGTTGCAAGTGTGAAGGGCAAGTCAGAGGCTTTGAAGCGAGGGACCATGTGTGATGGTGAAGCTTGAGCAAGACTTGGTGTCGATGGACCGACACAATGGTGAAGAGCAAGTGAGGTCAAGATTGATGAACCAATATGCTCATGTGATGATATGAGGTGGATCATATCATTGTTGATCATGTTGGTGCATGTGTTGCATCAACATCGAAGGAGATGGAATGGAATGCGCAAGACAAAGGTATAACCTAGGGCATTTCCATTTCACTGGTCAAAGGTTGTGTAGAGAAGTGCATGACCAGATTTAGGATAGATGGATGTACTATTAAGAGGGGCAAACTTGTTTGCATATCGGTCATCTAGTGCCACTCGAGTGATCTAACTTTGCATCGTTGCTAGAATCGAGTGGCGTGGCAAGTTGAGTGGCTAATTCCTTTGAAGAAAATATTTGTGAAAATGTTAACACACATGCACATGGCGATGTACACTTGGTGGTGTTAGCACATTTGCAAAGGAGGTGGAGTTTGAGCGGTAGAGATGGGTTCTGTAGCACCCTCAGTGTTACCACGTAAGCAACTCAGCAAAAACATTTCATGAGCATCGTACTTATGTGTTTTTGCATATTTTGAAGTACGTAGAACCATTTTAGTAATTTAAAATAGCTAATGAAAATGTTAACGGAAGTTGACGAATTAGCCGGGTTATATCAACTAAGGTTGGAAATAAATTTTTATGGAACAAAAATACTATAAAACATATAGGTGAACCCTAAATAAGATGTGAAGTGTAAAGTGTGTAGGTGTTAATGCAACTTTTGTTTTAACAAAGTAATAATGCTTGCTAGAGTTTCTAATAGCTCGGAAACAGAAACTAGGTTAGGGTTCATTTAAGAACTTAGCCGATTTTCGACCTTGACAGCAGTGTGACGAACTTATGTTCGTGATGATGTTCTGCATGAAATTGTTAGTAACTAGGGTCGAGTCTTAGCCCTAGAAGGTAGCCTATAGTACCTTCTTGAGCATGGTGCAGGTGGTCGTGGCGGGTTCGAGCTAGTTTAGCCGAGGTGGATGCTTTAAAAATCATGCATGTTCGTAGCGTCAGGTTGTCTGGTTTCCGGTGCGCGGTCACCAACCGTGGTCTTCCCGCACAGCGTGTCGGGGCGGCTCTGTCCGCACCGCGACGGCTGCTCCTCCCGTTGACGCACTGTTGCGGTTGAATTCCCCGGCCGCTCGCATGTGAAGTTGGCTCTGCTGCCCGCTACCCCCCCTCTCTCTCCCTGCCGTGCTCAGTGTCGCGTGCCATCTGGGTCAGCGGTGCATCGCGTCCGTGTCGGCTCTGCACCGCCTGACCGGTTGGGACTGCACGCGCACACCACTTGGTTTCACCATCTGCTCACGCACGTCCCTGACCCCAGCTCAGCCGTGGACGTGACCCAGGCGTGGACCCGTTTCTTCCCCATCTTCCCCTGTCCGCCTGGCCGTTGGGGCCATTGCTAGCATGCCGCCCGAGAGAGGCCACCACTAGCCAATCATCCACGCCAGCGGTTTCACCACCAAGTGATCTCATCGTTCGACCTCACCTCCCTTCCAATTTGGCCCCACCGTGCTCCAATTGGAGTTTCCAGTTCCACCATGTCCTTAAGGCCGAGCTCAGCCGTGCCCCATGGCAACCCTTCTCGTTCACCTCGAACCTCGGATTGGGTGCACTGCTAGCTTTGTCACCTCCACCTCCCCACCCAGTGCACCACCATGGGGTCCCCTCTGCCTCTCGCCACGGCTGACACGGCCGTGTCCATCATGGTGCGCCGCCGCACCCTCGGGTCGCACGCGGCCAGCTCTCCCTCGCCACCTTTTCCTCTAGCCGCCACCCCGGCCAGATAATCGGTAAGGTTCCTCACTCACAGGTTAGCTAGGTCGGTAGCCGCCTTAGGGCACCGGAACACCGGCGGCGCCATCTTGAATGGCCACGTACCGTGGCTGCTCACTTCAGTGCACCCCGCTGCCCCGCATCGCCACGTAGGGTAGGAGTTTTGGCCAGGGTTGGAGGCCGGCCCGTAGGTTAGGTCTGTGTGTGCCCTGGTTAGCTGGCGTGGCCGGCCAATGCCGCCGGTGCTGTGCCGGTGAGCGCGGGGGCGCCCGGGGACCTCAGCTTTGCGAGGAAAGCTTACTTCGAGGACTATATTGCATATGCTCGGAGTGCGGGAATAGTGCCTAGGGCGGCCGTGCGATTCTGTTAGTGTAGAAGGGCCTAAATGCTTTTCCGCCTGCACAGGCGGGCTTCTCGTTCTTTGGCTGCGGGCCGCGCTGAAGAGTTGGCTTCTTTTTTTCTAGGGAATTTAGTAGTGTTTGGTAATTTAGTTTTTGAGCTAAACTTTGATGAATTTTTGTGACTTGTACAGGTGTCCAAAAATGGTTAAACCACTTTAGTTGAGTCCCTAAATTTATGTTCTATCAGTTGGTGAATTCTATTTGTGCATGGCTGTGATGATGCTACGTCTAGTAAATCAATGCAAAAGTCAATGAATATTAATGCACCCAATCTTGTAGGAATTTTTGTGGCAAATCTAGGATAGCTTTAACTCTAAAAATTTTACAGTAGCTTCATTATGTTATTAGATGCTTGCTATAAGTTTTATAGCCCTTGAATAGCTTGTTGATAGGGTAGCTAAGTTTCCCTAGTAGTGCGACGTATTAAATCGGTAATCGAAAGAGGATATGCGTGTTAGTTGCTAGAGAGTGGATAGATCAGTCAACTTTTTCTTAGTAGAATTAATGGGCAACTTAGCATGGTATCCATTAGAGTTAGCTAAATAGCTTAGTAGTTGTCGTTATTTTAAGAGCTACTATTGTCACCGTATTAAATGTCGTTTTGTCATTTCATGCATGTAGATCACGAGGTAGTTGAGTATGTGGCCGCGGAGGAGCAGGACTATGAGGAAGTCATCGAGGAGTATGAGAAGAAGATCTTTGTGCCAGAGGAGTTCTAGGAGCCGCCCATGACTGACACCTCTGACCTCGCGCCTGCCCTAGGCAAGCCCCGGTGCATAACCCTTATTTTGCAAATCATTATATATAGTTAAATGTTGTGCATTTACGTTGCAGGAATTTTATGACACCCACATGCATATATATATTTACCCATGAGTCTCACTGGTACAAGATCATGTAGCTGCTTTGCTTAGATTTATTAGTAGCGTGAGTAACCTATCGTTACTCACAATTAAGGATGGCAGTGGATCGGGTTCGGGGCGGATATCCGCGGGTTTCGGGTCTTGCGGGTTCGGGTTTGGGGATAATTTCTCACCCACGGTTTTGGGTTCGGTTTCGGGTTCGGTTTCGGGTTTGGTTTTCCACCCATGGATATCCAATGGATATCCGAAATAAATTATTTAGAATTAAAACTCATGTTTTATAATATGCTAATAATAACTTTTTTACTTAGATTATTAAATCTATTCAAAATTGACTCATGAAAATATTTATTATTTGTTGCCTCTTATTTATACATGTGAATATGTGTATATTTATCCGCGGGTTTCGGGTATCCATTTAGGTTTCGGGTATCTGTTCGGGTTTTGGGTATCCGCGGGTTTGGTTTTGGTGATGGATTTCCACCTGAATTGGTGTTCGGTTCGGATTCGGGTTTCGACTTCAGGTTTTGGTTTTGGGTGCACGGAGACTCCACCCGATCCGAACCCGACCCGTTGCCATCCTTACTCACAATAGATGGTTATTAATATTATTATTATAACCTTGATAAAATGATGGAAAGAAAATGGTGACCGGGCAGGGATTAGGTATGGGTATTGGTGGGTGTAACAAGTGTCTCGCGGCCACGGGGCATAACTGGGTTGCACTGTTTCCCTATCTGTGTCAATTAAGGACCGTTTGTTGCATGGACCCTAGTCAAGTCACAGATTTATTATCCCAAGCACATACTTGCTTATGGGAGCGGGAAGACTTGTTACTCTCTTATCATGGGCTCCGGCTCTTTTCGGACCAACTAATTGGAGGCGGGGATAGGTGGAGGTCTAAGCACCACATTGAGGTCGGGCCTCAAGTGCAGGGGCTTGGAGTCCAAGTTTGGACAGGGGCCTGAAACCCGTGACAGGAGTGGAACGGATTGGTCTCGCTTGTGCGTGGGATGCAAGCGAGGAGTGTGTTTTTTGAGGTACCCAGCTGGGCACATTGATTCACGAATCACCGTTTCTACGTGACAGTACGGCTTTACTACGCTCTGGCATCGTAGTAAGAACTGGCAGTTGTAAGAGAGAGAATTGGTTCTGATTACTCAACCCTTGCTTGATTATTAGACTAGGTGCTTACATAGACTATTGGATAATAAACAAAATATGGCTACTAAACATAAGGAATTAAGGACAGACTCTTATTGTTGCTTTCCGCAAACAAGAAACTCGCAAGCCATAAAGCCTATCATAATCCTTGAGAGTCGAGAAATATATTTTCCAGTCAGGTAAGTCTTGCGAGTACATTGTGTACTCAGGGTTTATTTTACCCCTGTTGCAGGTGCACCTTGAGCAGATAGCCTTGTGTGGAGGATTTTTCTGGTGGGCACAGATGGATTCTCATTTCGTTCTGCTAGATGTTTATTTATTTCTGTTGTTTAATTTATCATACTCTGAACCTTGGTATTGTAATAAATGATTTCTGAGACTATATGTTGTATAAAATGGACTAAGTGTTGTAAGCTTGTACTCATTATTGGATCCCGGGTGTAAAATGTGGATTGTTCGAGTTCTCCCGTTGGGTGTGCTCGATGGAATCGCTTGGTTTAGCTCACTCTCAGGGCACTTAGTGTCTAGCGGAAGATGAGTGCCCTGAAAGCGTGTTAAATTGGGTGATTCTGCCACAGGTTCGGCGAAGTGAAAATGCTATTTTCTGAGTGACCGGACACGGTGGTCGAGCCGACCGGACGCTAGGGTCACGTCCGGTCAGTTCTTCCCGCGTGCAGAGGTAGGTCACGCACCGGCGCGTCCGGTCGGTCACGGGATTGGCACATCCGATCGATGTGACGTCAGCATCCAGTGGAGCAACAAAGCGTGCGAGGATGATCAGATGCTGTGGTGCGTCCAATCAGTTGTGTTCAAATGCGTACGGTCGACGAAAACCCTCTCTAGACCATCTCTGGAATCGACCGAACGCTGGGTCACCATAGAGCTCCTGCGTGTCCGATCGCTGGCTCGCTGGCGCACAGCTGTGCATGATCGGACGTGACGTGGCGCGCCTGGTCGGTTGAGCAGCGCGTCCAGTCGCTTAGTGACCGTTGGGGCGCTGAGTCGACCGTTGAGATCCGGCGCTCATCGTTTGAAGGGGAGGACACGTGGATAGCCACGGGTGACCGGACTCAGTGCAGAGCGTCCGGTCATATCGACCTGCGCGTCCGGTCGACGCGAGTTTTGCCCAGTGAAGGGGTAACGTCTTTATTTGACTATGGGGTTATAAATAGAAGTGGTGGCTGGCCTTGGCTGGTGCTGAGCACCTTGGGGATGTGTTGCCCTTGTGTGTGCTTGGTTTGAGAAGCCACCAACTCACTTGTGCTTGCTAGATTGCGAATCAATAGGTGAGTGATTCTAGTGCGACTGCATCGTGAGGTTGCATCGAGTGGCACTAGGTGTTCATGTTGCAAGCCCTTGGTGCTTGTTACTCTTGGAGGTTGCCACCTCCTAGACGGCTTGGTGGATTGTGGCTCCATCGAAGCTCGCAAGAAGATTGTACGAGGATCCAGAGAAGCTTTGTGAGGGGGATCGCAAAGAGAAACTCTAGTAGAGCGTGTCATTGAGCTACCACACTTGTGGTAGGTTCTTGCGGCGCCTTTGAGAGGCTCAGTTGTGGATACCGATTAGCCGCCGAACCATGAGGTGTTGGTCGACACAACAGGGACTAGCTTGGTGGCAACTAAGTGAACCTCGGTGAAAAATTATCGTGTCAACTTTGTGTATTTCCTCACAGTGGTTTGCATCCTCTCTACGCAAGCTTGTATTTACATTATATACTTAAGTGCTTGTGTAGTTGCTCTTGTAACTAGTTTGCTTGTGTAGCTAGCTAGTTACCTTCTTGCTTGTGTAGCTAGAAGTATCCCCTTTGAGTGGCTAATTAGGTTTGTCTAACCTTGTTAGTCACATTGCTTAGTTTGTGTAGCTAAGTAGTTTATGCTCTCTAATTTGGCTTGTGTAGCCTTGTTATTGAGCATTGCTAGTGAGCCTAGGAGCTTTGTGATTTTGCTTACTAGTTGTGTAGGATCTCCCCGATGTGCAAAGTACTAGTGGCATAGGTTTGTGTGACCTTGCTCATAGAATTGGAGAGGTGAGCTCTTGCTAGTCCGGCACCTTATTTGCTTGATTAGGATCTTTTGTAAGGTGCTAAAGTTATAGATAGAGGGGTGTAGTCTTGGCTAGACCGATAATTTTAATTCTGCACTTATTTCGGTTAGCCGACATGATTAAGTTTTAAAAAGGACTATTTACCCCCCCTCTAGTCCACCATCTCGACCCTTCAAGGCGAGGCAGCCACGGCCGGGGTGATGGAAGAGGAAGCAGGGGTGGAGGAGGCAGGGTGCCGGCAACAGAGAAGAAGGCACGGGGAGGAGGCGCTGCGCAGAGACGAGCGTTGCGGAGAAGAAGGCGGGGGAGGATGGATTAAGCGTCAGTCACCTGACCACATGACACACCCTAAAAAATCAAACAGCAAATACGTTACTTTCTTCCCTCTTTATTCCTATGTACAAATAAATATATCACCTCTCCTCATGCCCTCACTCTCATCAATCACGTAAAATTGATGCCCTATCTTTAGACAATACTACTACTCCCCTGTACCAAAATAAATCAAATTTTAACTATTAAGCATATGTGAGTAGAGGCCCAGAGTTAAGCACAACACAAGGGCAACACATCCCCAAGGTGTTCAAACTCTCAAATGGTTGGCCACCCTCTCTATTTATAGCCCCTGTGGCCAATAAAGGTGAATAGGCAGCGGGCGCACCGAACCACCACTGTAGCACCGGACAGGCGGTCCGGTGCCCTCCAATAGTCGAATCCCAATGGTTACTTCATACTAGCCGTTACACTGACAGCGGTCTGGTGCCCGCTTCACCCGAGGAAATGGCTAGCAGACCTCTATGCTCGAATAGGGTGGCGCCCTGGTCCAGTGCATCAGACAGGGCAGCGGACCCTCGGTCTGGTGTACACCGGACGCATCATGTGCGCTTGAAACTTAAGCGCGTGTAGGGGCTGGTCGGGGTGTTGTTCTGGTGCTGCTCCAGCAGCTGCACTGAGAGCTCCCATGCGCCACTTTCTTCTCCTTTTTCAACACCTTTGCAAATGTGCTAGCACCTCAATTGTTCCATAAACTTGTGCAAGTGTGTTACCATTTTCACAAACATTTTTAAAAGGATTTTCACTTGCTCTTTCCACACCACTCGATCCTAGCATCTATGCAAAGTTAGATCGCTCAAGTGGCACTAGATGACCGATATGCAAACAAGTTTGCCCCTCTTGATAGTACAGCCACCTATCATAAACCCGGTCATGCAGTTATCTACACAATCTTTGACCAATGAAATGAGATGCCCTACAAATCATACCTTTGCCTTGCGCATTGTAACAGAACCGATCAATTATACGAAATTAAGTAAGAAAATCACTGCCGGAGCAGATAATTTAGCAAACTTAAGCCCGTATAACCCGGTAGTCCGTGAAACCATGAAGGATTTCAAACCAACCAACATACAAACCAAGATCGACAAGTTTAGCAACCATAGTCACATATTACATAAAGTTCGTAACATCATTGAAATACATCGGAGTCTAGAACATAAAGTTATTACAACCCAAGTTCATACTAAAGTAGCGGAAGCAAATAGTTTTGGAACCACGCACACATCCTTAGTTCAGATACAGTGCCAGATAATGATCAAGTCCCACAAAAGCACTAGATGAGACATAAGGAATGACCACGCCCTTGGCCCTAGTTGTTGCCCATCGCGGGATATAGACAGTTGATGCAATATCCATAGTACATCTGGCCATCTGCAACAACAATGGTAACAAAGCCCTGAGTACGAGAATGTACTTAGCTAGATTTACCCGCCTTAACTAAAATAAAGTGACACCAAGGAGTATACAAGGCTTTCTTTTAGTGGGCGAGCAGACTCATTTGCGAAAAGCAGAAGTTATCATGAATAAACCATTTTAAGTATTAGCATCATCTTTAATATAACCTGTCACTCTAAGTAAGCACCTATGCTATAGCAATCACTTGATTAACCAGTTACCTCAAGTTACCATCTCAGGTTTAGCATTTCCAACATTATCCATATAACCATCAGTGTTCCATCATTATTACTACGGTGTTGTAGCTCATGTCAAGTGCTCACTATCCAAGAGCGATGCCGATTCGAATCGATTCCTAACCAGCTGGTGATTTATTCCTCACACAAACCACACTCACTCATGAAGTGAGCTACAGGTCACCAATTACACCATTCTAGTAACATCACGGGACAAAATAGGGACCGTAATACCCAGGGGCCTCCCGACTGCCAGGAATCAGGCCTTGCCTGCCCTTGGGCTCACTCTTTATGCCCCTGTCATACCCTCATCAGCACCAATATGCGCGCCCAGCAGGTCAATCCTAGCCTAAATAGTGCCACTGGCTTCACGGTCGAAAGGTACTTTATTCGGCCAGCTAAATGTGAGGCATGTGTTCAACATGACAAGAGGGACGAGTAACGATCAGTCCTTAACTGACACAGATGGAAACTACCAGCACCCCAGCACCCTGTCTGGTTGCCCCAAACATTTATTCCGCCTGGTCTCCAATTATCCATCAACCCTTGGTTATTTTCATGATAACATTCATAGCTAAGGTATTCCGGTAACCACCTATAGTTGCTAGTGACAGGAAACCACCAACTGCTACCAGCCTAAGCAAGGCTAAGCATTTAACTCGGTCCTAGATCTAGCAAGGTAAGATATATATTAAGGTAGACAAGGACATAATATATGCATCAACGTTTCACTCAACTCCTATAACTTAATGCAACAATATATAGAACTTATATAATTAATTGCTTATAAAGAAGGAGACTTAGGATGCTCTGAGGCTTGCCTCTTTCGAAGGAACTAGGCTGGTGATCAACGCACTCGGGCAGATCCTCTCCTTGCTCCTCGACCTCGGGCACCTCATGTGCCTGAATTTCCTGTGGATCGGCCCCGGCCTGTTCCTCTTGTACCGCTACTTGCACTTCTTCCTGCGATCCTGTATGATGCATTTGTATAAGTGATTATGCAAGTGATGCATCAAATGAGATGGCATATGATGATCATGATTGCATGCAATGTAGATGAACATGTTTAACTTTATTTGACAGAGTAGGTGTAAAACTCTTCTACTATGTGGTCAACATCATCTAAGAACATGTGCCATAAGCACATGTCATCTACTGTATTCTCTTCTACTACTAACTACCATCATACACAGCTAACTACCATATAGCCACAACATAGGTTTTGAGTTGGTCCCTTAATAAAAGTTGTAGAGAATTAAATTCTAAGTAACTTTCATTTTTGGGCCATTTTCAAAAGAAATCATTTTCTTGCTCAAAATGGTATTTGAAAACTGATCTTTGAAAATTTATTGAAAATGGAATTTAGAAAATCATTTTCTTGCCGTAATGGGCCGCCGCCTCATTTTCGGCCCACTGCCGGAAGCCGTCCCAACTTCCCGCGCGCCCGCGTCCACTCCGCGCCGTGCCGCTGCACCGGCCCGGCCCAGCCCGGCCGTCTCCTCCCTCCCGACCGCGGCAAACATCGCGCGCCGCGTGGCGAGCGCATGCCGGCGACGCCGGCCGGGTGGCGCCCGGTCGCCCCCACCAGCGCGCGTGCTCGCCCCTACAACCCCCCCCCCCCCCCGCAGCGCCTCGCCCTTCTCCTTCTCCTCCTTTCGCCTTTGCTTCTTCCCGCGCGCAGCGGCCGCAGTTCTGCCTCCGCCACCGCGCGCCCCATCACCGGAGACACTCGTTCCGGCCGTTCCAGCTCACCGTGAGCCGCTCCACCTTGCCCCGAGCTTCTCCTCCCTCTGGCGCAGCCCGCGCTCACCTCAACCGCCCGTGGTAAGCCTCCCCTCTGCGGGAATTACTCGCCGGAGTTCCGACCGAGCTCACCGGAGATCTCCGCTCCATGAACCTCGCCTTTCCGCTCCTCTTCTCGCCCTGTTTTCGCGTGCATTCGGGCCCTCTCGGCCTCCCGGTGCTCGGACGCCGCTCCCCGCGCCACGCCATGGCCGGAGGCACGCCCGCACCGGTGAGCCGAGCCATCGTGCCGCCATGCGCGCTGGTGAGCTGGCCTTGGTGCTCATTTGACTGTGCTCGAGGCACTGCTGGGTCCGTCTTGGGCCGTAGAGCAAGGTGGTGGTCACCGTTTGGCCGGAGACCTCGCCGTCGGCGAGATCTCGGCAGTCCGCCACCTCCCCTGTCCTATGTGGCTGCCAGGTGGGGCTTGTCTGACACGGGGCCCACCTGTCTGTCTCGTGTGTGAGCTCTGGGTTCAGTTCTGGGGTGCGTGTAGCGTTTGAGCGGTCGGATTCAAAAAGGTTTTAGAAAATGCTTTTCCAGAAAATGATAAAAGGCTTCTAAAATTCGTAACTAGCTCATTTTGGCTCCAAAAATTGTGAAACAAATTTTGGTGGACCTCTTAGAACCAGATCTATGATGTAAAAATATTGCATGTCATGTTTGAAACACTTTTCTGTAGGGTTTCTATTTAATCATTGAAATTGTTGTTTTCTTGATAAATGTATAATAAATCGTAGAAAGCTTAGAAAAATATGGTTCCAATTTTGTTAATCTTCTTGTGTAAAGTGCTTTCTAGGAAAAATATGTGCCATACATGTTCTGTAGAAAAATTATGATGTGTAGTTCAAGTGCTTTTATTTGATGGTTTTTGTTATTTTTGATAGAGAGCAAAAATTGTATAAAACATTCATCTGATAATTTTTTATATAGTGATTGTTTACTGTGTAGAATGTAGAAAAAATACTAAATCTATTGTTTGATACTTTTCATAATACAAAGTATTTTCATGCTCATATTTAGGCCCTAGCTTGTTATTTTTGTGTAGGCAGTTCTAGTAATCCAAATGCAATGAAATTTTTGTGGCATGCTAGATTAGATGATAGTAAGCCACTGTAATTTTCTCAGATTTTTCTGTGCTACCAAAAGAGGTGTTGCCATTCAAACCTAGTTTCAACTAGGGTTTAATTAACCTTTTTAATGCATGATTAGTTAATAAGATTTGCTTTGGTGTATCTTTGAAGCATCATAGATTTCTATGGTGACTTGGCATGGCAGAAGAGTGATTGTAGTAGTAGTATACTAGTACATGTTCTTGGATGATGTGGACTACCTTGTAGAAGAGTTGTATTTCTACTCTATCCCATAAAGTAAACATGTTCATCTACATTCCATGCATCATGACCATTTCATGTCATCTCTCCAATGCACCTATGCATGAGCACTTATACATTTGCATCATATAGGATCGCAGGAAGGAATTCCGGTAGCAGTTCCCGAGGAGCCGAAAGAGCAGCCCGAGGTGCAAGAGCAGGAGGTGCCCGAAGCCGACGAGGAGGTCAGTAAGGATCTTCCAGAGTGCCCCGACCATCGCCCAAGCTCTTTCGAAAGAGGCAAGCTCTGGAGCATTTCTCTCTCGGTTTGTAAATATTTTATTAATGCTTTACCTGAATTGATGCATTACATTTAGGAGTTGTTTGCAACCATTGCTGCATTATACCTTGTTTACCTTTGTTCTACCAAATCCTTGTTACCCTGGTATTCGCAGTCAAGAAATGCTTAGATTGCTTAGACCGGTAGAAGTCGGGTGATTTCCTGTCACCTGCGAGCTATAGGTGGTTACTTGGATCTGCTTGAATAAGTATGTCATCTTAGGATAACTAAGTGTTAATTTGAAATTGAGATCGAACGGAAACTTACAGGGTTTCGGACTGTAGTGTTTTCTGTCTGTGTCGGTTAAGGACCGACCGTTGTTGGGCCTCGAGTCATGTTGAATGCATGCCTTACATTTAGCTGGCCGAATAATGTACCTTTCGACCACGAAGCTGGGAGATTATTCGGGCCGAGTGGATTGTCCGCAGCGCACTGTACCGGAGCAGGTGTGGTAGGACACGGGGGCGTGATGATAAGGCCAAAGAGCAGTCGGGCGGCCCCCGGGTACATGTGGTTCCTGGCAAACTCGAGACTTTACCTGAATAGTTGACTCAGTGACCAATATCTCACTTTAGCGGGTGAGTGAGGTTTGTGTGAGGAATAAATTACCAGCTGGTTAATAATCGATTCGAATCGCCATCGTTCACTGGATAGTGAACACTTGACTTGAGTTACTTCATCGTAGTAATGTTGATGGAACACTTGAACAGTTATATGAAATATGACATTATGGAAGTTGTTAATGATCATTGGTTATCCTTACTTGTTTAATCACATGTTTACTCTAGTACAGGTGTAAATGTAGTTGGCAAGTTAATAAAGATTTAACTTGATATAAAAGCTTCTGGAAAAGGTTCTTTAAACGCTAAAAATATCTTTTTGCAAATGAATCAGCTACCCTACTATAAAGCCTTTCATAATCCTTGGTGTCATTTTATTTTCGGTTATGTCGGGTAAGTCTAGCTGAGTACCTTCTCGTACTCAGGGCTTTGTTCCTACTTGTTGCAGATGGGCAGATGTATTATGGCTACTGTATCAACTGCCTTTATCCTGCGATGGGTGAAGCTTAGGACCATGGGCAGTGGTCGTTCCCTACGTCTCATCTAATGCTTTTGTTGGAGATGATCATCAGCTGGCACTTTATTTCAAACTCCGTGTGAGTGTGTGTGTGGATTTGAACTAAATGCTTCCGCTACTTTTATTTGAACTTGGTTTGTAATAACTATGTTTAAACTCCGATGTATCCGTGATGTGAACTTTTATGTAATTTGTGATGGTGACAGCTAAACTTATTACGATCTTGGCTAGTCTGCGAATTGGTTTGAAATCCCTCGAGATTTCACGGACTACCGGGTTATACGGGCTTAAGTTTGCTAAATCGTCTACTCCGGTGGATGATTTTCTAACTTAATTTCGTATAATTGGTCGATTCTGTTACATCGACGCTAAGCCTTGTCTTGATCTTCTCCATCTAGCCACATAACTCTATGTCATGTCACATATGCAATAAGCTCCTTCATCACATGTGTACCTGTGGACTAATTTCCTATGTATCTCACATAAACATATATTAGTCCACCTAGATTGTCATCCAATTACCAAAACCAAACAAGGACCTTTCAGCGGTGTCATAGGCAAATTTGACAAGAAGCAAAGTGTTCTCCAGCAAATTTCACTATTTTGAGTGTCCACTAGGAAAGGGAGGTCATTTTTAGTGTCCTGAGGCCAATTTTGCTTTATTAATTGGAGTAGTTGCACATGATTGGTGATTGTTCCAGTTACACAGTAATTATAGAATTTACTGCACCCATCCAATTGCAGAAACTCAAGCCTAGATTCATGGAAAAGAGTGAGAATGGAGGGGTGCAGTAAATATGAGGGGACTCCGAGAAAAATAAATGAGCCAGTGGACCGTTCTATCTCTAGAGATTGATCCATTCGTAGATAATTTTTTGTGCTAAGAATCTATTTATTCAAGGATAGAGGGAGTATGGCACTTTTTATCAAAATACCTATTTCTTTTCAAATTTGCTACAAGTTATTCGACGTGTGTACTACTTATACAAGTATATATATATAAGTTAATATAGGGATGGACGACGCCAACACGCGACCCGTCAACAACCTCTCGCCCACCTCGTCCTCCACACCTTTCTCCCTCTCCGTGCCTCTCCTCCGCCAACCCCTCCCCCACCGTCGACCACCGGCCCTCGTCCTCATCGTCCTAGCTCCGCCTTCATCCTTGCCCTTGCCCCCGCCGCCGCACACTGCCCCGACGTGGTGCCGCGACCTCCTTCTCCCCCTCCTCCCTCCCGCCGCCATCATGGCCATCATCGCCCCGCCCCGCCTCGCCTCGGCCGTCTCCACCACCGCTAGAACCCTAACGCTGCCCTCTCTCTGTCCCCACCGCCTAGCCGGCCTGCCATCCTCGAACCCCTTCTAAGCTTGCCGAAGTTGGCGAAGACGAGTGAGGTGCGGGCCACCGGAACCCTAGCCACCGCCACCGTCTTCTTCGCGACGCAGGCGTGGGCATGAGCACGAGCGCGGTCGGGTGCGGGTGCGAGCGAGGGCGTCGTGTGGTCGTGACAGAGCGCGACCATCACGTAGTAATTTTTCCTAATAGGGATCTACTTTATCCGTTCAACCGAGAAGGGTGGAAAGGCGATGCCCTGGGGAAAGCTGCTCCTCCCTATTGTCCCTAGAGCCTACTAGAGAGTCAATGGATAAGGTGCTAGCCAGTTGGGCTGCGCGGCCCAGCCTAGCGCGCCCTTAGAGCAACTCCAGCAGGGCCCCTACTTGAACCCCCATAGCTAAATATAGGGGCTTAGGCCAAAAAATGAGGTCCAGCAGGGCCCTTACTAGAGCCCCAAAATTTGTGAGGGCACTCAAATCCTCCCCTCAAACCCCGTTCTAGTTGGCCCAACACCCCAGCCCCATTCTTGTTTCCTCCCCGCCCTCGTCCCTAACCACAAAGACATGGCGACACCTCCCTGCGCGCAGGAATGAAGCAGGAGGTCCGGGCGATGGCGGCTTCACCCACGTGGCTCCCTCTCTCCCACATCCTCCCCCTCTGACATGGATCTCACGGCTTCCTCCCTCCCCTCCGGCATGCTGGGTGGGTCTGCCCGCGGCCTCATCCATTGGCTCGAGCACCACCCAGCCATGGCTCGCCGTCCCCCGGAGCTCCACCCTACTCCCCGCCCGGATCTCCTCTCTGCTCACCGCCCGGAACTCCACCGACTCTCCCTTAGCCATGGCTCGCCGTCCCCACGCCAAGGCTCGAGCGCTCACCTGCGGTCGTTGCGCCGCCCGTGCCTGCGGCGGCGGCTTCACCCACCGCCGATTATTTCCCCTCCCTGGGCCCAGAACGCTTCACCCATTGCCACTAGGCTCAGCACCGCTCGAGGCCCAGTACGTGCGGCTCGTCGAGCCTTCTCCTGCGCATTGGGATAGCTCAGATGGTGAAAGATTGAAGATGACAGGTGGGTCCCAATGGTCAGTGTCTATTAAGAGAATTTGAGGGCTTTGGTTTAGGGGCTTCTGCTGGAGCAAATACAAAATAGAGGGCCAACAAAAGTGGGGGAAGCACCCAAATCGAAAATGGGGGCCCTAATTTGAGGTCTACTGGAGTTGCTTTTATATCTTTTTGTGTGTGTATATGAAAATTTTCCTCTATTTCGAATCTGAAAACAAATTAAAATAAGAAATCCATGAACAACCTTCCCTAATTTCTTACATTTGTATGGGTCAATTATTGTGCACTCTGCATGAAAAGTGGAAACCTTGTCAAGACAGGGACAAGATTATTACGTGGGGTCTTGAAACTAGTCTTGAAAGTGTCTTTTACAGGTGCTGCAGGCCTGCAGCTGTTGCTGCTGGTTTTCTACAGTTACTGTGGTGGAGGGTGGTTGCTGCAATGCTGCATGAGCAGCCACAGTGCTGCTGCTTCTGAACACAGCATATTTGTTGCAACCTGCAGCTGGACCTGAACAGTGCCACATCCACAGAAGAATCGCGATAGCACGTGAAGTCGCTTGCACCTACACCTCCCTGGCTCCCTGCAGTGATGGGATTCAAGGAGCATCACTGCGAGTCGTTGGAGGAGCCTTGCATTGGGTTGGAGGTGACAGCCTAAAGTAAAAGAAGGGGCAGAAATGAGGCACTGACCGGCCGCTGAAAATTATGGGAGGCGCTAGGCGTTGTGTTTTCTTCTTCCTTGATTCGCTTGTGTTCATCTTCTCTGCACCGTCCACCGGCCGCGGCCGTCCGACCTGCCACCGTTCACCGCCTGCCTCACCACGCCTGAATTTTGCTGCACCGGGCCACCGCAAAGCCACAAGTTTTTTTTTATTATTTTTTATTTTTTTTGCGCTTGTGTGGTTAACTGGGTTACTGCGGAGGTTGCAACTCAGTGGCACAGTGGCAGTGCATGCAAGAGGAGTGGACCTACAAGAGAAAATATTCGGTGCAAAGCAAACCATATCTATCTTCGATAGAATCATGAAAACCCTCTTCAAAACTGTACTTAAGAGCTTTCAAAATGAAACTATACACATCCATAATACATCAATAGATTTACATTGTCATAAAATTTTAGACTCAAACTCAATCTTGCAAAATTCATATGAAAACAACAAAATTTAGATGCATATGCGCTAGAAGACAAAATTCCTAGAAATTTGTCTTTTGATGCATATGCACATGAAATGTGGTTTCCTGTCGATTTTATCGGCAGCATGACGAATGATATTGAAATCCCAAGAATAAGCCACTAAAAGTGCTGATAGATTTGCTTAGTAAAGAAGGTAGTCTACTCATCTCCCCAAGAAACTCCCTGTGGGTTCAGGTGGTGGAGTTCAGAAGTGTTTAATAATTGTTAAAGAGGAGAGATCAGAAGTGGTGGAGTTCAGGTGCAGCAGCGAGTAGAAATTAGCGTCAATGCTGCAGAAATTACGCAAAAGAGGAAGGAAGGCCACCAACAGTCCACGAAATAACATTGATTAACTTGTGATTGCTAGCCATTACACTACAACAATCCGGATAGGCGGTTGGCCAAGCCGCAGAACAAGCACAAGTTGATCCAAATTAAAGGGACGGACACAGCAAAGGAGAGAAATACACTCCAACAGAACAAGCACA